>OW026523.1:112482330-113953580 GCA_932274085.1 Protocalliphora azurea
GTCGGCCTATAATTGACCATACTTTTCATACAAGCTCACTTCTGAAAATCACTTTAATATGAAGGAAAATCGAAAGCCTATTGACAAGTTTAGTGATAATCGTACTTTATTGACCGCCGCCTCCATGCAATACCACAATCCGAGCCCTACAATAACATGCATAAAAGCCATATAAATACTGATATCATGATAATGTTATGCATACCAATCAGCAAAATAATTCATTTAATTAAATTTTTTTTTAATGTGTACCTTTCACCAAAATAACTTTACCAATTGCTAATAAATGTAAGGAATGAAAAATATAAAAATTTTCCAATTAAAAAATTTATTAAATCAATCAAGTTGATGATTAAGTGAATTAAAAATTGAAATGAGAAAAAATCTTACTTGAATTTGATTTTTACTACTTCTTTTATTTTAATTTTACTTGAATATATTAATTAAATTTTGATCTAAAAAGAAACAACTGTGCTAATTGAAAAATTTAAGATAATAATTTTTCTCTATACAAATTTGAAAATTTTATAAAAAGTTTTTAAATAATTTCATATTGTTAAAAAGAGTGTTAGAAGAACGAGCGTGTCCTTTCGTGAGGCAAGCAAAAGGAGGTAAAACATATAAATTCAATTTTCCACTTGTCAGCTCAATGATGAATGCAAACACAATTCATACTTTATGTTAAAATTATTAATACATACTTAAAAATCATAATCGCATCGTAATAGATTTTGTTAACAAATAACATTTTCTGGTATTTTACGAATATAATGAACTACGTTTATAACGAGCTAAATTTGTCGGTACCTTCGAGTTTGTTATAACCGTGTTCGGCTATATTTGATACTAAACACATTTTGTTCAAGCCAAAAGCTTACTCTCATATTCAAAAACCAATTTTAGATTTAAAATACATTTTATACATAGAGACAAAATTTTTATGAAAAATTTTATTTAAGTGACATTTTTAATTTATGTCGTTTTTGAATACGGGTGTTACATTTTTAGTTTTATTTATAATTGAAATTGAATTCATTGTGTAAATAAATTTTTATACAAGGGTGAATAATTAAAAAAAGAACAATGATTTCACAAATCGATATCAAACAGTTTAAAATTATTCTTAAACCTAAAAATAAATAAATTTTCAAGAGAAAATATTTGGTACTTAAATCTCATATTATTCTTATCTCATTCTTAAACTTAAGGTAGAATTTTCAAATTTAAGAACATATTGAATTAATTAGGTTTAAAATTTATTGAGGCCTTATTAATAATTTTTAAAAATGGAAGAGATCCGGTGTAATTTTTAAATTAAAACGAACATTTGTTCTTGTTACTACACATAAAAAAATGTAAAAATTTTTATTCTTCTAACAAGTTTTCTGGAATAAAAATATAAATTATCTTTTCTGCTTTTACAAGTGCATTTAAATTATTTTCAAGAATTTATTTTTAATCAATTTGATAACTAATACAATTCTCAATATGTGAATACCTCATTTTTGTAGGGGAAGTTATTATTTGAAATTAATTTTAAAAGATATTTAATTTAGTCATAGTTTCGTATTAAAATAAAGAACAAAAAAATTTGGAACTAAGAATAAGTTCATTTAATAAGACATAATCGACCTTGTCACTCATATAATTTACATTTGGTTTATTTTCGCCCCTATATGAGTTGATTAGTTCGATGAAATCATAATTAAATTTTAGGACATTTTATTAAATAATTTTTAATTATTTTATATTCAATAAAAGTGCTTTAAAATTTGTGTTAAAAAAAGGTCTTCGCGACCAACATAAAAGGTTTATATGGACCACTTGTGGGTCGCGGATCCCTATCTGAGAACCGTTGGTTTAGAGGGAATAGTATCCGCCTAAAAAAACTATTCAGCACATATAAATAAGTCAGAAATGATATATATTATATTTATATTATCAAAAAATAAAAGAATGATTTTAAATTACAAAAACGTTGATAAAATTGGAAAAACTTGAAATTTTTGTTTGAATTTCATGTCCTAGAGAAAAGTTAAAGGGTATTGGATATAAGCTCTGTATATATCCTTTAGCAATTGCTAATCGAAATCTAGTAATTTTCGTCATGGAAAAGTAGATCTTAAAACATATTTTTAAAATACTTTTGGTTGCTCTGGTAATTACAAATCGAAAGTCCGACACATCGCGCATTTCATTTATGAAATTTTAATTGAGACTATCTACAGATATAGTCAGAGGATAAAAAAATACTGGAATAAAGTATATATGTCCATCATATTTTAGTAAATATTTATCATGAATATTCAACTAGTTCCTGAGGTATGAATAAACACTTTCTAGTACATGATAATTTTTCCCTTTTTGGTAAATTTTTAATTGATATGAGGTGAATAAAATTTTAGTAGCTCATAAGCATAGATTAATAACAAGATATTTATATAGGAGTAAAAACCTGATTCAATTGTCAAAAACCTAATTCATGCAACAATCAAATACATGTAGTCACATATATTTTGTTTTTGTGTTTAAAAAAACAATGAGTATTTTTTTTTTTTTTTTTTTTTTTTTTTGAAAATTTAGTCTCACATAAACTTCTAGTTGTATTCTATGCTCATAGGGCTAGTAGAATCTTTAACAAATGTATATAAAATTTCGATGTTAAAAAATATTAGAAAATATCTCAATAACAAAAAATTTATATTTAGATACAAAAATTCAAATACAATACATTATTTAAGGTACATAATATTAATTATTAAATGTCCATTTGAACAATAAACTTCGCCAAAATGAAGTTTGCATTTCACAAAGAATTTCAAATAAAACATTTTATATTTTTTCAATTTTATTTTATTCTTATGTTTACATAAATATTTTATTTGTTTTTTTTTTTAATAAAAATTAAATTTGTCAATATTTTACAGATTTGATTTCACATAGTAGAATGAAAAAATTTTCTCGCCACACAAAAAATATTTTTAACTTTTCTATCATTTCACATACGCCCTTCTTAATGAAAAATATTTAAAAATATCTTTAAACTGACTTGTGTTTTAATAAATCTAAGAAAACAACTTAATTATCAGGACTGGTCAGTTGAAATTCAGTTTGACGAATGATTTTAGTCATTTTCTTTTGTTAGGCTAAAAAATTTCTTATATTGAACACAATTAAGGTAATGTCTTTTGTGAGAAAATAAATCATATTTCTCATACAAATTTGTATGGAAATTTCCGGCCTGGGCTTTTTTTATACATTAAGGCCCACTTCCCAAAATCACTCATGTAAATCTTAGTGCCATGATAATATTTGAAACAAGTATATCTTATGTATGCAAATGGTGCCAAAATATATGAGATCGGATCATAATATATCATAGCTTTTTCGCTTTTTCACCTACTTATAATAAAGCTGCCAGCTACCAGCAAAAACTTTTTGGTTCTCGGTAATGGCAACTACTTATTAAAGTAGTTACTTGGTAATAAGGCATCATTATTATTTACCTACTCTATCTGACATTAATAAGTACTCAATAGTATAATACCATAATAATACTACAATCACGTGGATGAGTTTGGCTGTAGCGCTGTTGGTTCAACCCAATTCTGATGCTGTTAGTTTTTTATAAGAAAATGTCTAAAAAGGTATTTCATACTAAAAAAAGTTTTTGTCAGTTGGAAAACTAAGTGCGAAATGCTATACTGAAAAGACATTAGTCATTAAAAACGAATGATTAATTTGTGCTGTGCCCAAGTTCAAATCTCACGGAAGGCAAATTTTTTTATTTTTTTATATTTACTTTACGTTAGGTACATATTTTTGCGTACCCCTAGAGTCTTAAACTAACTATATGAATTTGTGGAAACTCCGAAATGACTAGTTATTGAGGCAAAATAAGTACTTTGTTTTTTTTTCCAATATAGCTGCTAGTTTACCAGGAAAGCAAAGTTTTTGTTGGAAAAAATAGTTTTTTTTTCTTAAATTTAAAAAATGGACCTAAAAAACTAGTTAAATATCTGATTCTATTTAAAGGAGTTTCCGCTTAGGAGAAATTCAATATTCAATACTTAATATAAATTCCGTAAAATATATGAAATTATAAATAATATTTTAAATAAACCTTAATAAAAAATAACTTACTAGATTCACTATTTTCTATATTATTTTCCATGATGCTTCTTTCTTTCAAATACTTTACTTAAATTTAGATTTTTCTTTTTTAATCTTTAAGACTTTTAGAAAAATCTTCTTTTAAAAACCACTTAAGATTTTAAGATTTTAAATTATATTTATTTTTTTACACTATTTTCATACAAACATCAATCATTATTTATAATTTATAATTTTTTTGCATTGTTTGTGGTTTTAATTTTACATTAAACACTTTTCGAAACATTCCATTTTGCCACACAACACTTGAATAATTCTTTTAACATTATCAACATTAAGTTTTGTTTTATATCATTCTTTGCTTTTGCAAAATTTATATTGAATGAATCATTTATGAATATTTTATAAGACTTTAAAAAATATTTATATTATTTTTTTATGTTCTTAATATTAACAGAAACAGCAACAATATACAGACAACAAAAATTTCTAATGGCAACTATAAAATCTGCGTATTTGAGTATGTTTGTGTTTGTTTAATATAAACTTAAATATGTATACACCATATTCTATAAACATTTCCTTTTTTTTTATATTTTATTTTATATTGTGGAATTAAATAAAAAGTTTTTTTTCTAATTTTTTATTTTCCAAAGAAACCACCGAAACAAAATTTGAATTTTTTTAACAACCACAAGTTTATAAACACAAAATTTTACGAAGAAAAATAGAAATAAATTTATATGAATACAACACAATTGAGATAAAACAACAACAAAAATATATATTCAAGTAAAACAATTTATAAATAATGTTTGTATGTATGCTTTCGTGTCCGTCCATCCGTCTAGTCTGTAAAAATAAATGTAAACAATTTAAATGCACAAAATAAATGATTTCCTTCCTTTTTATTCGTTGGCTCTTACTGCGGCTTTTTATATTATTAGCTAGTTAGTTGTAGTTGTTTTCTTTCATATTTAATTCACTAAAATTTTATTTGTTTTAAATAATTCATTTTATTTTCTAAGATTTGTTTAGCAAAATATTTCTTTTCATTTCAAAACGAATTATTTTTTTTTTTTTTATTATTTTTAGTTTATATTTTTATATGACTGATTTGATAAAAAGATCTCCTTAAAATATATATTCTTTTAAACTGTAAATACTTTCTTTAAGATTTATTATTTTTTTATAAATCTACTTTCTTCGTTTCATAGTTATTTTTTTTTTTCCATATTTTTACCACTTGCCACTTCAATATTCTATCATTTATCAATAATTTTTGAAAACATAATTTTTGGTTTATTATTATTTTTTTTTTATAATAAAACAAATAAATATATTTTTAAATTTCGTTATTTATTTATTTGATTTTGAAAGTGATAAAGAAACGTGTATTTCTTCTTTGAATTTCCTATATAAACTGCCAACTTTTTTTTGTTGCCATTGGGATTTTCCAGAAAATGTTCTCTTTCTCTTTTTTCACGTAGAAAATGATCTTGAGATTTTGTAATATTTTCTTTAAATTTTATTCTCTTATTAAAGATGTAAAGAGAAAAAATTCAAGGTGGTTGGAAATCATTTATAGCTAAAATATCTTAAATCATTAGAATTATTCTAAGATATTGTGAATGGTCTTCAAGCAGTGCATAGTGGGTTGGATTTTTTAACTTGGTGACAAATACCTACGAGTGGTGAAAATAAGTTCATTGTAAAAGATGATGTTCTAATAGCGACAGAGATATATATAAGACTTTCTTATGATACCCTAAAAAATAAGTATATTTTTTGGTCATGAAAGTAAAAAGCTCCGTACGATCGTTTGTGCGTCTGTTAGTTAAAATTTCTGTCCGATCCTTTCTCCATCTGTCTGTTGAAATTAACTTAAAATTAAAGTAATAAATATTATATATTTTTTTTAATAAAATTATTAAAATCGTTCAGTATTTAATAAATTAAGTTAATGACAAACTAAAAAGGTAGGCAAAAAAAACTGTAATTAAAACAAGTCTGAAAGTTATAGGCTTGGTCTTTTATAGAGTGTTCTTCACTTGAACGAAATATATTTACACCATATTTTATGTCACTAAAAATATTTACGTGGAATTTTAGTACTTTTAAATGATATTTTGGATCGGTTTTTATATGGTTTCTATGGATCAATTATTATGAAATTTCAAAAATTCGATCTTTACTTTGCGCGCAAGGACAGAAAGCCTACCAGTGATCAGCCAGTCAGATGCACAGACAGACGGACATCGGCAGATCGACTCAAAAAATGATTGTGAATCGATTGGTATACTTTAAGTTGGGTATTGTATAGTTTTTTCCTGCATGTTACAAAACTAATAAATGCCGACTAAAATTACCTTGAAGTTATTTAAACATTATTTATTTATCCATTCAGTAGTTTCAGAGTTATTCGGAAATTAACGGCAAAAAAATTCAATTCTTCATGCAAAAGTTAAAAAATGTTCTATCTTAAAATTATCAGAAAGTTAAAACTGGCAAACTATTTTAATCTTTTGTCATAAAACTAGGTATACTACGAATAAATAGAGCCACATATCATGAAAATGGATAAACAAATAATGATTTTATTCACGATTAACTAAGCCATCTACAGAAATTTTGTTGGAAATTTTCTTATTGTGGCTTATTTAGTAGTATATATTAATAAAGAGCTTATTAAAATACGCATATTTTGATGAAAGTTCAAATTTAACTTTTTATTTATTTCTTGAAATACTTATGTATAAAAGAAATTCAAACAACATTTTTTTTTTTTATTTTGTGAAAAATTCTCCATCTCACGAAAAGATAATGCCAGGTCGAAAATTTTTAGAAACGGTATCTTAAGATAAAGTAAATTTTCGTTTTTGGCCTCCCAAATATACCTGACTAAAACTGATATAGAAAAAGAAAAGATACACAGAGTTATAGAGTTCTAAACCTATAAAACACATTTTTTTAAATTGAATCTTGTATGCGAGAAAATCGTTAAATAGAAAATTTATGAGATTTTACCACATGTTACAACGTATCTCAAGAATGATTTCATTTTAAGAAAATACTAAAAAGTCGAATTAAAATTACCTTCAACTATACAATCATAATTTCTTAATCTGCTCAATAATTTTTGATAATAAAAATTATCACAATCATAATAATAATAATAATAATAATAATAATAATAATAATAATAACAAATAAATAAAAAACAAAAACTTTTACTAAAAGATAATTTTTTATTTCTTAAAAAATTTTAAATTATCAAAAAGTCTCCTTTTTCTCTTTTATCATAAAATGGCATATATTTCATTAAAACCGTTGCATAAATATCGACTTTATACACAGCTAAGTTATACATAACTTCTGTTGAAATATTTTTGTAAAAAAATTTATTTCTTGTATCATTGTACCCAACACAACCTTTGCAGACTGTGGCAATTGTCCAATCTAGCTTAACAAGAGTAGAAAACTTCAAATTGTCCAATTGAATTAAAATTTTCATATGTGTTCAATTAGATCAGAATATAATCGATATAACAAGGGTTTACATTAATTTGTAAAAATTTTGTTTAAAATTTATTAAAAACTGCCTGCCAATATCAGCAAAATTATTATAATAATAAAAATATGTGCAAAAAGATCCGAAAATCTTTAAAAAAAAACATATGAACAACATTTTGACGCCTTTACTACCCCTAATAAAAGTTAAAAGATTTGAAGCTCTTAGAATTCTATGGGATAATAATGCTTAAATTATTGAATTAGTAAACTTAATAAAAAAAAATCATCGACAACGTTTTATTCATTATTTTATAAACTCTTTAACAATAAATAACTTTTAAGCTCCGCATAGCTCCGAGAAAAGTTTACCATCACATGTAACAGAAACATTCCCTCTATTAAATAAAGAACAAAATTTTACCCCAAAATGTACCCTTTTAGATATTGTTAAATCAAAATTACGTTTTTGTACTGTTAAAGTCATATTGATAGGGCATGTAATCAGAAGCTTTTCTATTTACTATTTTTTTTAATTGCATTGTTTTTACGAATATATGTATGTATTATAAAATATATAATACATACATACATACAATATAATTATATTTATTGGTTGGTATTTAAATATTAGTAAAATATTGGAATATTTAACTACATTCCTGGACGGTAAAATAATGGATCAAATATAACCAATAATCGAAATTATTATTCATGTCTAATTTCACCAAGATATTTTCAAAATTGCTACCTGTACTTTATTCCAAGTTTGGTATGATAGCCCGCAAGACGGATGGATAGACATACAACAGAAAAAGATTCCGGAAGAATGTAATTTTCTGTGCTATACAAATATTGGCAGAAATGGTGTAGTGTATAACACAGGGATAAATTATTTTCAATTCAGATTAAAAAATAAATACTTATGAAATATAATTTTCAATAAAAAGTGGATTGGTAGATATTAATCATGCCCATATTTTATAAAAATATTAAAAAGTTCATGTTCTTCAAAAAATTTCAGCTCTTTCTCATAAATATTTGACTTTTCTTACTCCACATTGGCCAACTGTCACAGTGTGCCAAATTAGTGGGAGAGAATCGTTTGCCTGTGTACATATATACAGTTATAGTCATATATATTTACACTTTTTTAAATTTTTTAAAATCTGAAAAGTCAAATATTTGCGTTGTTGTAAAATATTTTAAAATATTTCTTTTGTTGTTGTAAAGCCTGAAATGTGTAGAGTATTATGGTAGTTTCTGAAAAAATCGCTGTATTTTTTTCTGATATAAAAAATGCATTTTTCATTTCTAAGGTATTTACACATATTTTTTATACTTTAAAATTATTTACATAGCTTCAAATAAATTTAAAAATATTGGCAAAAAATTGAAAAAAATAGTTTTAGATACAATATGAGATCTAAATGAAGATTTAAAATGGTACATCATCTTTAACATTTGTAAAAGAATTTGCATAGAGTTAAAAAAATCGTATAATCTTTAATAAAAAGAAATCCTCATATGAAAATAGAAACATTTGAATAAGAAATTAGGAAAAATCTGTCATCAAATATTTGCAAAATTCTCAGTAGTCATCTATTTGTTCAGCGAAAAAAGTATGATATTTAGAAAGGTTGTGATGTTCGCATTATAAGAAGTCGAATACATTGTTTCTATAATTGTTTTTTCTTCTTTTTGTAGCAAAACTCAAAATAAGTACAAAAATTTGATTTATTTGAATTATATAGAAAATTCAATACAAAAGTAAAATCAATAATAATATAGTTTAGAAACAGTATATTATATTACAGTAAAACGATTGTGTAAATACTAAGTTACACTTTCGGTAATGTAAACATCATACATAGCCTTTCTAAAAGTCATACATTCTCGCCGAACATACCAACGACTGAATAAAATTTTGAAAATATTCTAGGCGATGTTAAATTTTTCTGAGAGATTTTTGCTCATTTCTCTTCAAATTTTTTTTATTTTTATGTAATGATATCTTTTAACTTAGGATTATATCAGCCTTTAACTATTCATATTCCTTTTTCCGAACCACAATGACGATATCCCTTTTTAAGCATTCATTTAAATATCGACTTGGCTCTGATAGGTTTATTTTATTATTTTTCCTACTATTTTTATATTTTTGCGACCTATTAAAGTTTTGCTTGAATATTAAGAATTTATACCATCTCAAAGATATCATCTCTGGCAATTTTAAACGTAAATAATTGATTTTTGAAGCTGTGTAAATAATTTTGATGAATTAAAAATGTGTGTAAATACATGAAAAATGCATAGAAATGTTTCATAGTTTTTCGCAACTCTACACATTTAGGCTCTACACATTTTAGGCTTTACAACAACAAAAAATTATTTCAAAATATTTTATGAAAACACAAATATTTGACTTCTTTTCCAAATTTTCAAGAAATTTAAAAAAGTGTAAATAGATTGACTATGACTATAGTATTTTGTTATTATTTATCAAAAAATAAAATAAAATGTAATTTATGGAAGATCATATTCAATATAATATTAAGAAAATTATCACAGAAAATACTTACAGTGTATTACGGAAAATCAAATTATCATGTTTGCTTCCGATCATATGTAATTTGAAAATGTCAAAATTTGATAGTTCAGAGGTCATCGATAAATTAGTAAAACAAAAATTATTACTTCATCTTCATGATAATCGACAGATATGCCCCTATCTTATATATTCTTTCAAATATATTTAACAGATTAAAAAATTATAACTTTTTATATCGACATTTAAAAAATCCATATTTTAAATTTAAAGTAATGAACTTTTAAACAAACTTTTCTCTTGCTTTTAAAAATTATAAAGCTCTGGAATATGCACCTAAGGTCGTGGAAATTACTGATATATATTTCAAAAAGCTCTCCAGAAATTAAAATAACAGAAATGTTAAAAAAAATAAAAAATATTAATAATAATTTTTCATAGAGCTTTTTCATTTGTATCTAAGAGTAAGTACGTATTATTAAAGACATTCTCTTAACTGAATTCTCTTAATTTCAGATCTTTTGGATATGTATTAAAATAACTGCACACGAAAGCTTTTTGAATGCGTTAATAATTTAAATACAAATTTTAAAACAGCTGTTTAGTTAAACAAATTCCAACGCTTTTGGAAACATGTTCTCTTGTTTTTTTCTATTTTTGTTCAATAAATACTTTCATTATTACAATTTAGTTATCTAAACAAGTCCAGACAAAAAAAAAACAAACAAAATCCATGTCAAATAAGAACTCACTCACACCGACCAATACGTACAGACTAAAAGTGCATTCTTTTCATTTAATAAATAAACTATTTGTTAATTCCTTTTTTTTATAATGCGAGTGTACGTGTTTATTTTTATGCGGAAAGAAAGCAAAAATGCAGTAGATATTTCCACTATTCTGATTTTATTGTTTTGAAATCGTGTTGAAAGATCAAAAAACTTTTAAAGGAAATAAACAAATTTACTATAGAATATAATAAGTTGAAAAACGAAAACATTGTAAACTAAATACTAGCATTAGCTAATGAAGTAAATTTGTTAAAAATAGAATCTGTATCGAATGAAGGGTCATTTACATTTGACTCATTTAGTAAAAGAGAATTTTCAAGAGGCATTTTAAATGCTGCTGTTTAAATGAAATTTATGTTATTTTAACTGTTTCACAATATTTAGACTACTTCTTTTTGTAATTCACCATAAAAGTCACGATGATTCACCCACCATTCACACCCCCAAAGATATAAAATTATGTGGTTAGTATTAATTAAAATATCATTTGCTGAACATGGTAAGATTTTGTAAAAATCATTTAGTTTATTGCATTTTAATAAGTTTGACAGTTTGTTTAAAAGTTCAACATTTTGTTTTGGCATTTCTTGTCATTTATTGTTAAATATTTTCAAAATTAGTAATGTGTATTTTACACGAAACTTTTTCTTTTTTAAATATTCTTGGTGTTTCTTTTTTGTTTTGGCATAAGGCCAAAATGCAATGCCCTGTATTGTAAGATGTTTACTTAATTTATGTTTTTATTTCACTTCATATTAAAATAAATAGAAATCATAGTGATTAGCTACTGCAAGTATTTGGATTTGAGTTAAAAAAAGTGACGACAACTGCCAATTTCAAGCTGAAATCTTTAAGAGGACAAAGAGGTATTTAAATTTTTGCATTGGTTTTATTTTTGGCCAATATCCACAAATTGCATGTGGCCCAAGTTCAATGTTTATTTTTATTTATATTTTTTTTCTGTTCTATTTCGATTCCCAGTTAATAAAATTTTTGTGTAATTCAAATTTACTTTTATATTAATTGAACACAAATAGAACGTTTTTTATGTTTTTTTTTATAAAAAAAAATAAAAAATATTGATAGAAATTTTTTGTGTCTACTTTTTGTAATCTTGTAAAATTTACTATTTGTACTAATAGTTTATTAAGTTTTATTCTACAATTTTTTACAATTATACATACTTGTTTTACAAAATAATAATTTTTGCTGGGTTGCTTATTTCTAGATACCACACAAATCTTAAGAATTTTAATTATTTATTTAGTTTAATAATATTTTAAAAGGCTTCATATAAAATAGTATGATAATAAATTGTAAATATATTGATCATTTTAATAGAAAAAAAATGAGCGTCATTCGGATAGAATTATAGCATCCGGAAGGTTTCCTGACATAGCTTGGTAATAAATAAATTTTAAGCACGATTATAGAGGACATGACATTTTAAAAATTATTTTATAATTATTTATATAATTGTAGATACCATATAAACAATATGGTTTTATCCACACAGTTTCGTAACCTTATTATGTTTGAAGCTAACATAAAATATGTTTATCAAATCGATTAATATGAAAAAAATATATCATAATATGTTGCCACTTTATTATACTCTAAATATTTGTTGTAAAAGACGGTCACAAAAATATTTTGGTATATTTTTATACTTGACAATAGAAATAAAAAATATGATTGCGGTGACCATAATGTAAGAGTAACATATTATTATTGGATTACATGGTTGCTGTAAAAATTTTTGTGGCCATAAATAATAATCAATATTATCATTGTAATCATAAAAAGATACAAATTTATCATATTATTATCCGATTTTTTTTCAAAGTGCTCCTTAACTTAGCACTAAATAGTTGAGATAAACATAGGACAGTTGAAAAGCACATGTTCAAAACAAAATATGTCTAAACCACAAAAAAATCATAACTTTTCCAACTATGATTTGACTACCTCTAAAAACTTATGATGCTATGTTTATTTGTAACACTCTATAGAATAAAAATGATTTGTTTTTGGTAAAAATATCAAATGTTTCAGTCAACTATATTAAAATATTTAATTGAAATAAACATAATATAGTATAACTTAAACAAAAGTATTGTTATCATGAACACAAAATTATTGAAATAAATCATAATTTGTTTCCAACCGCTTCTGCAAATTGCCTTAACAATACCGCGTGTATATATTATTTCCTTTCCATTGAAGCAAAATAAGGAAACAAGAGTTTTAGGTCTTCAGCAATAGTATCAATATTTAAACGAATCATAAAAAAAGCGTTATATATCGAAATATTCATCTAAGAACACATAGATATTATATCATTACCTAAAACGCAAAAGGTCGTAACCACTGAAAAAACAAATGATAATTTTTTACTGTACTATAATATACTAACATAAACTACATCTGCACAAAAACTATAACATTCACATCTTCAAAGATTGCATCAACATTAACAAGAGTCAACTTCATAAACGTAACAGTCGTTAAATTTGTTCCATTTAAGAAAAATTTGGTTTAAAGAGTGTTTTTCACTTTATCTAGCTTTGCTTTAAGTGAACGATTAAAAGATTTTATTTAATTGCTTAATTTTAAACAAAAAAAAAATTAAAAATTTTGGCTACGGCCTTTTACATTTTAGATGACCTTATATATATTCTGGGTCCTTCTTTTATTCTAACTGCCTTTATAAAAAAATTTGTGATTAGCAGAAAATTTGCCCATAAAAATTTGATTAATAAAATGTCTATAAATTTAGAATTAAATCCATCTATATTTCTTGTGAAAACACGATAGGGCACGGAGTGGATAACAAAGAAGGTTAGAATTTTGCTCAAATATTTTTCTTTGATAAGGTTTGTTTGATATTGAAAATTGGTTCATAAACCAAAAAATATGGTTGGAAAACCATAATAAATCGGTGTCCGTCGTAAATTTTGTTCATATATTTTTACAAATATCTCTTGATGGCATTACCGTAGATAGAAAACATTTAACACAAAGTTTTTCTTTTTTTTTTTTTTTTTTTTTTTTTGCTAATATAGACTATATAAAGATCGATGTTTTCAGTATGAATCTAAGCATTTTTACAGTACAAGCAATAAAAACAAGACTAAAGCATGTACGACAATGAAATTTCGTGCAAATAGCTTAAGTATAAATGCTGATGACGTATGTAGCGGTACAGAAAATACATATCCCATTCTGCTGGTGTATAATTTTAGTCCACAAAATCTGTTTTGGTATCGCCAAATAGCGACAGCGAGGCAATTTACGATTGCAAACTTTTTTATAGTCCTTTGAGCTTTCATATCTATAACAGCATTTACTATGCTAGGTTCAGTTTCGCATTTATTTTCCCCAAAGGCTTGGCGCTGCTGAGTCTCACAAAATTGTACCCAGTGCAATGCGGGCGCGGATAAGACAACACGAAAGGTTATGAAGTGTGTAGCGACACAGAAAACTCGTATTGCATTCTGCTGGTATCTAACCGCCAAACAGAGGCAATTTACGAATGCAAACTTCTTTAAATCAAATATATATATATATATATATATATATACATATATATATATATATATATCCACTAGAAAATCCTGTTCATATTTAAAATAACAAGAATATTTATATATAAAAAACTAATTTCTAGGAAATTTCCAACAGATAAATGTCAATGAATGACAGCATTGTCATTTCACATCTAAATGTTATTACTTATATAGTAATTAAAAGTCCTTTAATCACACTCATTGAATTCATATTCGTTTCCGTTTTCAGATAAAAGTTCATAAAAATCAATAATTTTGCAAGAAATGATGCAAGGCGACGGTTAGCGATTATCTGTTTAATTTTCTCATTCAACTTTGCCGCTACCGCATCTAACAGCATTGTCATATCGAAATTATTGCAATCTATGAATTTTTCTTTGACTATTTTTGTATAATATGATTTACTCATTAAATCCAGTTAAATTTTATTAATTGTGTTTGGTAGAGTGCCTAAGTTATAGTTTTATATGAAATTCATAAAACGCGGTTAAACGTATGAAACCACTAACGAAAAATTTTCTCAACTAAAGCAATCTCAGCTTATTCTTCTGCAAATATTCAATTGATGGATTTCTTTTAATGACAAATGTTTTGAATAAAAATTTATTTTTCACTTTTGCCGAAGTTTTTTCAATATGTTTTGTCCACACTTTTCAAAGATGTTTCACTTAATTAAAATAGAGAGTAATAATTTTTTGTTTTTTATATCAAACCCTCAAAAATTTTTGCCCTATATCACTTAAGGCTTTTAAATCAACTTACCTTAAAATAACAAACCTTAAAAAAAAATTAATAATAATTTTTTACATAAAAGTAATATCAAAAACCACAATTATATTTTTCCGATTTTTCGCAACCGTCAAACAAACTTTAAATAGATTTTTCAACTAAACAAATTGAAATTTTTTAAATATAATATTCTTAGTAATTCCATAATTTACCTTAAAAAACTTGTGCTGGTAAATATCTTTTTTAAATAATTTTCATAAAACATTAAAAAACATTTTTATGTCAGCCGGAAATGTATACAACTGTTTTTTTCTATTTTTTGTCTTATATTTTTTTATAAACTCGTACAAAGTTATTTTTTAAAATATATATACAATACAATATAAAAAAAATATTTATGATTTAAATAAAAATTAAACACAAAGACCGAAGAAGAAAAAACCGCAACCAAAAATTTCTCATCAATTTGCAATAAAAAAAACAGACAATATTTAAATGCCAATCATATTTTCATCAAATTTTTTTAATGGATAATTTAAAATAAACTTTTCATTAATTTCACTGATAAATTATTGAATTAAAATTCTATAGTAAACAAGGAAAAAATGCGGAATACACTAATTTTCGTAAAACTTATTTTCGTTTTTTTCTGTATTAAACAACGACAACGAAAAACGGCACAAGCTGTGACGAATTTTAAAGACCAAAAACAACTAATTGTGATTTTTGAATGAAGAAAAAAAAAACCGAAAAAATACACAGAATCCGCATACTGAAATCCATTTAAGAATAAACCACAATGAAATCTTTATACAAAAACAAATAAAACAACAAAAGAAAAGAAAAATAAAAACATATCATCACCATTAACAGTATTAACAAGAACAACAAGAAATCATTGGAGAGCAAGTGGCTGCGAGTGGTTTTTGGTAATGCTCTTGTTAGTCGTGCTGGTGGACGGGGTTTTTGGTAAATCCCAGCAAAAACTTTTTGGTTTTCGGTAATAACAACTACTTATTAAAGTAGTTTCTTGGAAATGAGGCGTCATTATTATTTGCCTACTCTGTATTACATTAATAAGTACTCAATAGTATAATAGCACAGTAATACTGCAATCACGTGGATGAGTTGGCTAGAGCGCCGGATTAATAACCAGAAGGTTTTTGGTTCAACCCCATTCTGAAGCTGTTAGTTTTTTATAACAAAATGTCTAAAAAGATATTTTAAACTAAATAGAGTTTTTGTCGCTTAGGATGCTATGTGCGAGATGGTGTACTGATTAATGGTTAGTGTGTGTCCAAGTTCGAGTCTCACTGACGGCAAATTTTTTTTGTTTTTTTTTTATTTTTGTTTTCGTTTAGGTACATATTTTTGAGTACCCCTAGAGTCAAAAAATAACTACATGAATTTGTGGACAAGTCGAACAAAAAATAACTAATTATTCTGGCAAAAAATAAGTAGTTTATTTTTGTTTCCAATTATACTTGCTAGCTTACCAGGAGAGCAAAGTTTTTGCTGGGATATTATACATATCGTTACACAATAACAAAAAATTTATAGATTTATAAAAAATATAATATTAAGTTATATTTGTGCGTATAAATGATGCGGAAAAATATGATTTCAATAATCATTTAAATATAACAAGAACATTATATAAAAAACACATAAATAAAATTAAAAAAAGGAAAAAAATGCGTTTGTTTACACTACATTTATTGCCATTGCTATTGTTGTTATTTGGTGCTCGATACTCAATAATAAACCAATTTGTTTTTGTAGCCATTGCTACTACTCAAAGCCCCAAACAAACTCTCCTTTTTTTGGAGAATGTGCAGATTAGTATTGCCAGGGGTAGCTTTAAAAAAGTTACAGGTCTTAATCAAAAAAATTACAATTTTACCCAAAAGTTACATTTTTGGTATTTGAAAAAATAAATGTCCAACACGTACTTACTTTCCATCCAAAATTTCGGAAAAAATAATACAAAAATTTTGGGTATAAATCAGGAACACCAGCACACTTTTACCTTTAAATAATTTTGGCAATGATTCAATGGTACTCTTAGTTTACGAGTTATAGTTACGTTTTTCTTAATATAATTATTAATACACATACGATTTAAATTAAGTAAAAATACATTTATAATTATATATAATATGACCATATTTGACCATATATGATTTCCAAAAATAGTTTATTTAGAGAAGTTGGTGTGCGACATGTATAAAGGAGAAAGTTCTTGAGCCCGGTCAAAGGTCATTAGCAAAGAGAAACCTTATTAATGTTTAAAAAATATTTTAATTTCAACAGAACTGATAATCTTGATTGGTTTCAAAATTTTGTTGACTAAATATTACCTAAACATATATATATATACGTTTATGTTGCTAAACAATGACAATAGTCGTCGTCACTTAAATTAGAATATAGTCCTAATGTCTTGCTGCCAAAATTTTCTCGTGAATAAAAATTTTAAATTAGGAAATTCATTTAAAAAAATCTTTTGTTCCCCTTCAGACCAAAATATCGGGCCTTGTAAGGGTTAAAACTACTTTTAATGTTTAAAATTATAATTATTAAAATCAAATGTAATATTTTAATTTATATAACAAAGATACTATTTTCTTAAGTGTGATAATTCATCGAGATATTTTTTATATGAGGAAAACTTTACTAAATTTTTCATTTGCACAAATTTAATTTTTAACCAATTCAAGAGCACATTACTTAAATCTTCTACACTGAGTTTTTCTCCAAAAACCAAAAAAAATGCTATTTTATATTTTAAATTGTAATACTGTTTTTAATCAAAACTAAACTAAGTTACTTTTTGTATAATTTTGTAGACCGAAAATGTATTAAGAAACCGAAATAATTTCATTTGTCACAAAAATCAGAAGATTGCCAAGAGCCAGAAAAGAATATGTTAAAAATTTTATTCTCTTCAACAAAAAACTTGTTCCAAATGTTGGTAATTATTTGCATGATCTATGTACGTCGATGATATAATTTTTATACATAGTGCTTAATTTTATTAAAGGGATCAAACGTTACGAAAATGCGGTAAAAAACAAAAATTTATGCATGTTACGTGGAGCGTTGAAAAGTTATGAAGAATGTAACAAACGTAAGCAAACGGCAACACTGGTGTAGACTTATAATAGAGAGATCTCTTTGTTTTTTTTTTTTCTTTTTTTTTTTTTTTGTATCAATTTGAAAAATAGATTGTTGCACTTGACAGGCGTGAACAAGCCAAGGCACCTTTTTTGAAAAATCATTTCAATCTAAAGTATCAGTAAATATGAAAACTTTTGCATCTGTAATATTTAAGGAAAAACATTAAAAAGGAAATTCTTTTGTTTTAGTATTCCGAACGATTTCGTTACTGATAAAAAAAAATATTTGAATAACAAAAATTTCGAAAAATTATAAATTTTAAGTGAACATCAATACTGTTTTAAAAGATACAGTCGTTTTAAACCGATCTGTTTTCATAGCTTTCAGCGGTTTTCGACATATTCATAAATACAATACATACAAACCAAAAAAATATCATTTTGAAGAAGATACAACAAACCTATTTGCAGTAAAGAAAATAAAAAAAGAAAACACACCAATACATTCAAATTTTATATACTATCTTTTTACCGATAATTGTTTCAAACTTTTTAAAAGAACAACATGTTTATTTTGTACTTAAAAAAGTGGAGCTCAGTGCATATTTTGCACTTTGTTAGAAATTATATAAAATTTTTTTATATAAGTTTAGTATTTCTTAGAAAACAATGCATTCAAAATTTTAAGACGATCTAGAGATATGTCCATCCATCTGCCTGTTGAAAGCAATAGCTGGCGGGTCGTATAGATTTGGAAATAAGCCATAAAAACAACACAAAAACATATGCGACTAAGAAATTTTATACAAATGGTTTTCCCATTTATGGTGGACTATTTAATTAATAACTAGAGGCGAATATTTTTGCATTTAGTTTTTGAAAATATGCGCCTAAAACTGCATTTATAAATTCAAAGGGTATCCCAAAAATTGAAAAAAAATATTAATTAAAAAAAAAAAAAAATATTTTATAGGAAAACATAAATCGGTCCATGATAAGCTATACCACACATTTTAGTTTGTATTTTTAAATGTTTGTTTTACTTATTTATTATTTTTTTAACTTCGCTTTCATAGTTTGTATTAATTTTCAAAAGTTTTAATCCAAAAACAACATAATAACTACTATAAGGGCACAACTTCAGAAGCAATGAACAGAAATCATAAATAAAGTTCATTCCTCCTATTACATCCATGTTGGCGATTTCACGATTTTGTCGATTTTTTTAAAAAGAATTTTTGTCAATTTTAAAAATGCATCTTATTAAATATTTATTTTAAAACTGTTTTCAATAATTTTTTAATATTCGAATTATAAAACTAAATTTTTATATAAGCACAATTGTTGAGATTATAAAGTTATTTTTCAGTCCATAATGATTTAATTTCCTCAAATATTTTAATTTGCTTCATTTGATATAAATTTTGACATATTCCATGCTCCATTCCATATTCCATTTTGTTAAATAATTATAAGTAAAAGATTCGAAATGTTAATTATTAAAAAAAAAAAAAAAAGAACTACAAAATTTCTAAAATAAATGTTTGAATATACATGGTCTGAAATTTCAGTTATACCGTAAAATACACTTTATGATAATACCCGGATGAAAATTTTAAGAATACTTACTTTAAAATTAAATAAATTTTCATTTGTATTTGGAACTATAGGTCAACCCTAATGCACATATGTTTGCCCACCACTGCCTTAAAGAAACAAAAAATTTATTCCAACGTTGTTCGTTTTAGAATTTTTTGAAAACAAAAATATGAGTTCTTTATAATTTATAACAGAATAAATATTTTTTCTCTTATAAATTGAAAAATACATATTTCATTTGGAGAAAAGTTTTCCAAACAAAAAACAGTATCAACGAATAAATTAGTACTCATACGTGTTGTATGTGTGTTTGAGTATAAGAATGCACAATCATAAATATTTGTATGAGTTCTATTGTATTAATCTTAGCAGGAGAGCAACAAAAGGTTTAAAAATTTTCTAAATAAACAATTTCATTTTCTATTTTAATATTTTTTTTCTGAGCGATTTTTATAACTGTGAAGAGGAGATGAAATGATGTGTCTTGATGAAGTGCAGTGACGTGTGCTGTATTTGAATGTGTTATTGAACTTTTTCTTTTGTTGAATTTAATCATTCCAATGAAAGTAAGAGTTAAAGAAATATACAAAAAAAATGTGTTTGTTTGAGTATTTCTATTGCAAAATCAAACAAATATTTTTGCTATACAATAGAAAAATACACAAAGTAAAAAGCAAAACCAAATAGAAATGAAAATAAGTATTTTCATCAAAATCCATTTCATTTTAATATGTTTTAACTGCTTGTTGCTATTTTCCATTTTTTTAAAATTTTTGTTGTTTAATTTAAAAGAATTTTGAAGAATTTACTATGATGAAAGGCAAATTGCTTTTCATCGCCTTTTATTGGTTATATCATAAATAAAATTCTCCTTTGATTAATAATTTTCGAAGGTGCCAATGATATAATTTGAATTTAATTATGAACATATATTATTAGTAATGTGTTTACGAAATTACGTTATGAAAATCTTTTTAGTGAGCAACAGAAGAACTAAAATAACTTATTTAGTATTTTAATTTGATTGGACTGGTACATTGTAAATATTTCTTAAATAACTACCTATTTCACAAGTTTCTGATTGTGTTATTTGTTAAAGTATTATAAGGAAAAATAGCATTTTTGACAAAATATTAGAATTTGTGAATAAGTGTGATATTTTTAAATGTATTGAAATTCTTGAACATTTTCAAAACTTTTTATTTTATTATTTTTTGTTTTTCCACATACCCAGTTAAAAAAAAAAAACTATCTATGGATCATATATCCACGCTTATATGAATTTTCATATATGTTTGGATCCGAAAATTGGGGGTATATGGAGATATATGACCATATACATATATTCATATATATTTCAAAACTTCTGTTGTGAATTGTAACTCAAATATTTTATTTTTTTCATATATATAATTTATTTATTTTATATACAAATTATTTAATTTACAATAAATTTTTTTATACATGACTTTTGAACCAGAAATATATACAAATCAAATCCATACAAATATAGTGTTTCGCAACTTAGAATTCTTAGAACTTTTAATAAGCAATTAACGAGAAATCTTTAAAAATCCATCTGAAAAGTATTTTCGCGCATTAAGTAAGTAATGATAAACAATAAAAAGTATATACTGATTAACATTATGTATACACACTTGGAGCAAGTCGAAGAATTCCATAGTAACGCGTCTTTTCAATGGAGGCAATTGTGCTCCTGCAAGGCTGGTTTTCCACGTAGTAACAAATACAAGAAAGACAAAATTTATATGATGTTTACTACTCGTAATGTTAATCAAATACCTGCCTTTTTTTGCAGCTATCTGTTCACAGAGGATCTTTATAATTGCAAAAATTTCAACATTTTTATAAATTATTTATATTTTGCCAGAATTTTTATTATTTTAAATAATTTGATTTTTAAATGTCAGGAAAATTTTGTTTTTTATTGTAAGTACAAATTTATTTAATATTTAAACCTATGTATTACATTTAGCATATATATATATATATATATATATATATATATATGTATATATATATATATAACTAAATATAAAAAGTGATGATAATCATATTCCCACTACGTAAGATATTCCCGATTAAACGGTATAAAACCCAGTTTTTTGCATATAGTTCGCGATCGACGTGTTGTGAAGCTATTATAACATTTATAGATAATAAAATTTCCTAAAATTTTCCTGAAGAGTTATATTGCATTTTATGTTTGATTTAATATTTCATATATGGTTTCATATATGAAAATTTATTTCATATGATACAAATTTTACATTTATATTTCCATATATGATAAAATAATTCATATATTTCACCATCTATCCATATATATCCATATATTGCCTAGAATACCATATATGAATCAATACACTTCCATATATAAGCCCATATATAATAATATATCATCATACATTAGTTATATATAAAAATATATGACCATTTTTAGCTGGGTAGGCTTTTAATGAAATAGGTTAGTGAAAAACTAATTAAAAAGAAATCTGATTTCACTATTGATAAATCGATTTTCTTTTTTTTTTTTCTTGATAAAACGTTTAATTTTTGATGAAAAATCAGTTTTTTACTTAGGTTTTGGTGCATTTTTTTATATTTTGTAGAATAAGTATATTTCTTGTATAAAATTGGAAAAATGTTTTTTGTTTTGGGGAAAAAAATCATCATTTTTTGGTGAAAATTCAATTTTTTATGGTTCGAATTTTTAGTGAAAAATTAAATTTTTTGTTGAAAAATTATATATTTAGGAAAAAGTTATATTTTTAGTGAAAAATTTAAGTTTGGTTTTTTTGGTGTAAAATGAAAAAAAAATGAGAAACAATTTTTTTTTTTTGCAAAAAATCAATAAATTTTTAAACAAAATAAATAACAGAATTCAAAAACATAGGTTTGTCAATATTATAATCTTGTATTAAATTTCCATATAAATTTTCAAAAAATGTTAGAAAATATGTTATTTTAAATAACATACAACACTATAACTCAAATAATATACTTTGTGAATTGGACAAATATTTTTTTAAAGAGAAATTAAAATTTTGTAGTTTTAAAAATGTATCCTTCAGAGACATTGCTTTCTCTTTCGGGTAAATAATTATAAAAACTCTATTTCATTAATTTAAATTTGTGCCATAATTTTGAAAAGATATCTATAAAATACGTTTGTATCTTTTAATCGGAAATAACTAAAAACATGAAAAACAATTATTTTTATACCGTATAAGTTTTTCATTCCGTTTGTAATATTCATCTAGGACCCTTATTGATAAGGAAG
This sequence comes from Protocalliphora azurea, assembly GCA_932274085.1. NCBI lineage: Eukaryota > Metazoa > Arthropoda > Insecta > Diptera > Calliphoridae > Protocalliphora > Protocalliphora azurea. The sequence goes on from OW026523.1 coordinate 112,505,613, forward strand.
TCGGTATAACGATGTCCATCTGTCCGTTGAAGTTAGTTCTCAGAAAGTTATCGGATATATATGTGTTATCATCAATTAACAGAGAATTTCCTTTCAATGAACGCTAATAGAAATGAGCAAAATCGGTTTATAGATAGTCAAGATATCCCCAAAAAACCAAAGATACCTCCAAAAAACGTTTCTGTTTTCAAAATTTCTAAGCCCCTGTGTGAAATACTTCTTAAATTTCGGTTTTTTGATTCAATCGAATCAGTCTGTAAATAGTCAAGTTATTTGTAAATTATTTTTTACTTATTTAATGGCTGTTTTGCATATATATTTTACGGCCACTGAAAAACAACCATTAGCTATATCATATTTAGATTTATTCAACTTTTTGAAGCACCTATAATGGCTAGACCATTCGTTCTTTAACAGAAATTTTGCAATTATTTCAAAATTTTTTGCTGAATAAATGAACTCAATCTGTCTATTAGTGTACCAGACATCGGCCAACATGAGTTTTAGGACTTTTCATGTCAATATATAAGCAACAGACATCTTGTGCACATATGTCAAAAATATTTTTCTCGAATTTTGAATTATTAAATTAATCTGAACGGTCCATAAATTTTCGAAATACACTTTTTTTAATTAATGTTGTCTTTTAATATTGTTGTCCTATAAACTTTAAAATATATTAATTTTTCATATAACATCTCAAAACTGGTGAATAGTACACTGCCTGCCATTTAAAAAAGGAACCACATTTTTTTAAATTTAATTAAGTATATCTCCTAAAGTTCAGAAAAAATTAACTTTTGCGCAAACAAATTTCAAAGTGTTGGCTTTAGTTTCCTGAAGAAATGAAAAATATACATATTTTGTTATACTAAAATTATGCATTTATTTAAAGACATGTAATTCTGTGGTACTATTTCGTGTGTCACTTGAATAAGGAATATTTTAAAACTAAGCAAACTGTAATTTATTTTTAAATTTTAGGTTACAAAAATGAAAGTTATTATCTTCTAGCATTCAATTAGTAATGAGTACTCCATGCTTCCGTTATTGCATCCTTTAAGGATTCTATCGTCTCAAATTGTTTTCCTCCTTCACAAACTTTTCTTGCAAGCCAACCCCAGACATTTTCCATTGGATTCAGGTCTGGGAATATGGGGACCAATCCAAAAGTTGAACATTTTGTTGATTAATCCATTGTTTTACTGCACTGGCGGTATGAATCGGAGCGTTGTCGTGCTGGTACCTCCAAGTTACGGGTCCAAATAAATCATTAAATTTTTTAAATGCTTCCTCCAGAATGTTTTTGTAAGTCGTTGCAGTCATTTTGTTGGGTACAAAAACCAATTCTATGGTACCATAATACAAAATGGCACTCCATACCATTATTACGCCCCCTCGGCTGCATCTGCGGCTCAAAAATAATTCCTCATTATTAGGTCATGGAAGTAATAGTTATTTATACCCTTTGGACTATCAATATTAAACTTTTTTTCATCGGAAAATACTACTTTAAACCATTTGTCAGACCATGTCATTGTACTTTTGTCAAACTGTAGACGTTGTGATTTGCGTTTTTCATTAAGTGGTGTTTTTTTTTTTGCTGTTTTCATCGGACTATATATGAGCACGACTTTAAAATACGGTGCGCTGTTCTTACACTGGTACTGGCTCCACTTTTTTCACGTATTTTTGATATCGACATGGCAGAATTTGATGCAATTCTAAGAATTTTTCATCTTTCTTTTGGACTTGTTGCTATTTTCTTTCGCCCTTTCATGTTTTTTCCATATCTTTCCACGTTATTTAAATAATTGTACACAACTGTCTTTCCTCTATTAATGTTTTTGGCTATTTGGGCCGGATTTTGATCATGAGATTTCAAAATTAGAATTTTTTCTTTTTCAGAGTTATTAAGAGCCTTACCGCGTCCCATTTTGAATAAAAAGTATTTAAAAACTATCAAATTAAAAATTCTCTAGCTGTTTATATTGAAAGAAATTCAAATCATAGCCTTCCTGATTAATATTAAAAGAATTCCTTATTCAAGTGACACACGAAATAGTACCACAGAAATACATGTCTAAATAAATGCATTATTTTAGTATAACAAAATATGTATATTTTTTATTTCTTCAGGAAACTAAAGCCAACACTGAAATTTGGTTGCGCAAAAAATTATTTTTTTCTGAACTTTTTTTTAGGAGATATACTAAATTAAAGTTAAAAAATGTGATTCCTTGTTCAAGTGGCAGGCAGTGTATATAAGATTCGGCTAAGCTAAATATTGCACTTCAACTTGTTTTATTTAAGTTCGATTTTGTACAGCAGTTTTCTTCCATTTTTAATATTAAAAAAAAACATCTTTTTCAGAGTTCTTACGAATTAAAAAAAAATAATGTCTAGTTGGTCGCTTTATTTAGAAAATTTGTGGAAATGGCAACAAACTGTCTGCATGTATATTTATTTTGGGAATATAAATTATGGAAATATTTTAATAGGTATATTTTAAAGACATTTGTTTCTTTCAATAGAAAATGTTTAAAGATAACATTAAGCTAAAATTGTTTTATTTAATTTAAATTTTTACAAAATTTTTCCCAGTTTTTACTTTTATATCAAAAAGGTATTTTGTATATATAAAACATACTTTTTTTTAACTGATTACGAACTTTTATTAATTCATGTTATTTTTTCCAAATTTTCTGTATTTGTGTGTATCTTTTTGCTCCAATATAAATATAAATATCAATATACTAAATTTATTTCATTTCAGTTTAATTAAAAAAAATTAATTTTTGAAAAATTTCAAAAATATCTTTGACGTGCATTATAATCTTTAATAAGTATATAAACAGCAATAAAGTGTATTTTTACTTTAGTGTCATCTTATATAATATTTTCCATTTTTTTTTTTCTTTTTTAATTTTAAACACCTTAGTAACGCTTTGTTGAACTAAGAGAGCGCCTCTAAAGTCAAAGTTTTTTTCAAACATTATTTTATTTTTATTTTTTTATATAATGGACTATAGCATCAGCTTTAAATACAGAAATTATCTAAATTTATGGTAATATTTTTAGTTTATTTTCCCTTTTATCATTAACTGTTCATATCTTATAATACAGGATCATATATATTTAACATCCGTTTATTAATTAGACAATGACAAATCTTCGTTTTAAAATTAATAATTTTTTATCTAAAAACATTATGTATATTTCAATTTAAAGATGTATAAGATGTATAAGGCATAAATTGGATAACATGAATTCATATGCAGGTTATAGCGAGTATTCCAAGGACTAAACATATAATAAAACTGTTTTGCTCTGCCTTTCCTTGTTGAAGCATATTTTTAATTTTCTAACTTAACTTCACAAAATATTTATAATTTTTAATGAAATTCTGTACAAAATTATTTTTGATTTATTGTTTAGTTAATTACACTTTTAACCTATTGATGACCAAATGATGACATAACATTTTCTGGGAAATAGGTAAAGCCAATTAGTGATCCTAGTTTTATAAAGAAGGAATAATTAAAACATGACTTTAACTTGCCCTTCATAGCCCCTAGAAGTTTTTAATATTGTCAAAATCACCAAAAATGTGCGAGAAACTTGTTCACCAAACGCTGTTACTGAAAGTTTATAACAAGACATATGGAATCCTGCTATGCTGACGAACTAATTTTATAATTTTTGAGATCTACGGTTATGTGTAAGTTTCATCAAATAAAAAGGTCCCTTCTACACCCATTTCATACGCCTCAATTTTCCATCGCTTTATGAGAGTTAATTCTAGGGGCTATGTGTGGCAAGCTGGGGACTTAACTTATGTCATATTTTATCTACAAAACGTGAATGACTAATTTGCTCTACCAATTTCCTAGAAAATTATATAATATAAAACTTCTCAGGGAAACATATTTTAATTGGTCAACAATGGGTTACAAATGTTTTTACTATACTTTTTTAGTGTTGACCTGTGTTATTAGAAATTGATATAATCATTTTGGTGAGAGATGCAAATTTATTTATTCATTTTTTTATTGAATTAATTATTTTGATGACTAAAACCATTTTGTACTTTTTTCTGTGCTTAAAATTTCTACAATATGTTTTGAATTTTTTAAAACTGTATAAAGTAGATGTCATAAAAAAATAACATCTTATTAGTCTTTAAGGCTTTTCCTGTATTATCCAAAATTTGGACATTATAATGTATTTATTTGCAGCATAGAAAAAATATATATTTTTCTTTTACATGTGCAATTAAATATTTTAAGTTTTGAACTACTTTTAAAATTCCCAATTAAATAAATTTATTTCTTCTTAGAATTCTTTGACCACAAATTAATCATTTGTTTTTACTTGCATTAATTTTAATAAAATTAAACTAATTCACATAAACACCTTTTCATCTTTAAATTATATCCGACACCTAAAATGCCAAAGGCCGTAACCACACTTTTTAATTTTTTACAGCAGAAGCAAAAAACATTATGAAAACGCAAAAAGGCTGTAACCACAATTTTTAACTTTTTCCTTCAAAATTAAACAGTTAAATAAAACTTTTTAATCGCTCACTTAAAGCAAAAACAGTTAAAGTATAAACCCTTAAATGCAACAAATTTTACTACTGTTTCTTTTATGGTGGTGATGTTGCGACCTTTTGACTGTTAATAATATTAATGTCATTTTTGAGGATATAAATATAAATAAGCAAAATATAAATAAGCAAATTTTTTGTAGATGTGGTTAGGATCAGTACATTATAATCCAGTAAAAAACGAACATTTTTTCTTTTTCGGTAGTTACAGCCTTTTGCATTTTACATGACAATATATTCTCAATATTGATTTTAATAAAATTTAATAAATTTATTTAATAAAACCCTTTTGATTTCCAAAATGTATATAATGTTATCAATGTCAGTCTATGTTTTCAATTAAAAAAACATATTTTATAGACATTTCTTTGACATCATATTTTGTTTAGTTTATTTTTTTTGTATAAACTTTCTATTTTGTAGTTTTCTTTTTTAATATTTCTTCTTAGCATTAACTGTCAGCTACACTCTTGACCAGATGTTAAAAACATGATGTGTATATGAACCTTAAAAATTATTGTGATGGACAACTTTTAAGTGGTGTAGAAAATAATGTAAATTTGTGTTAAATTTCATCTAAGATCCCGTAAAGTATATAAGAAGGTATGGGAGTCGAAATAAAGATGTGAGCCTAGCCGCTTTCCTGTTTAAGCTCATATTCAGCGTTATGGTTGAAAACTTTTAAAAAGTGTTCAAATAAGCAGATTTCAAAAAATAAAGTCCCCAAAAAAGATGATTTTTCGTTACCTAAAAAAATCATTAAAATTTGTTTATTTGATAAAAACAAAAACAAAGATATTGTATTTTAAGAAAAATTGCTAAACTCAATTTTATTAATAACAGAATAATTTACTGAAAGCATGAATTCACAAGTTTTGACCCTTAAATATGTTGGACAATTTATTTTTCACTAGTGATATCTTAAAAACAAGACGTTCCGACGAAGCAAAGTAAAAATATAAATTAGGATATAAGTATTCATCAAAGCATTTTATATCTTAAATAGTTTTTTTATTAACTTTATGATCAGCTTTAGTTTTTAACAGTTTTAGTTCATTTATAAATTCTTTGGGGTCATTTTTTACATCACTGTACTGTGAAACAATCTCAACATAATTTATTACTTTGTTAGATTTAATATATAATGTATTGAAATATTTAACAAAACTTAGTTTCTCGACATTTATCACATAATCTTAAAAAGTAGTCATTTAGATCCATTAAAAAAAGTGCCTAAAAGGTGGCCAGATAGTTAAAGTCTTTTGAGAATTTATGGTTATGATGAAAAACAAAACAAGAACACATTTTTTGAGTCCCTCAGATATGTTTTTAAAGAATACATTTTTTACATACATGTCTTTTAGAAACACCATCCAACAATTTCAATTAAATTTAACAACTTTAAAATATCCGCAGGATAAAAAACAAATAATTAAATCAAAAAACATGTATAACAAAATATTTTTCTCAAAAACTTTTATTAATTGCTTTTATTGTTAAACATCAAAATTTTATTTGTTTTTATTTTCAGCCCAAAATAATTTAAAACGGCTAAAATAAGCCACAAAGAAATAACAATAAATTGTTTTGCAATTATGTATATTATTTCATAATCGTTACCCACACTCACACTTCTACACTTAAATGTTTATGATCCCTTTAAGGGTTTTCTATTTTGCTGAAGTTTAAAAGGCCAATACCATTGCATTTCTATTACTGCCAGCATCTATAAATACTTATTGTTATTGTGTTACTTTGCAATTAAATTTCCCATAAGCCAAATTTCGATTCTATTGTTCTTCAAAGTTTATAGCTGCAAACAAACACTTTAATAGCCTCATCATGTAGCTTGTACTTTGCTGAAATTCTTTTCTATTTTGCATTTGAACTATAGTTTATTTTAGGGTGCTCGACTACTTTGGGGCTATTTATTACACTTTGGAACATATTTTTTGTTTTTCTTCTTTTTTTTTGGGTAATGAGGCTGTACCTAAAGCTGAAGGAATTATGAGGAAAATACTGTGGAACAATTAAATCATTAAATAAGATTTATATAATATTAAAACCAGAAACTATACATTTATGAAACTAATCCACTAATCTAACTAATTTTAATATATTTTATTCTTAATATTATTTTCCCCAAAGTATATATATATATATATATATATATATTGTGTTTATTTATTTTCCTCTTCCTTTTCCACTATCACATATACTTATGACCATTTGTTTTAGAAATCCTTTTGCTATTTTTGTTCATTTATTATACCCTTCACCACAGGTATAAAGGGTATATACAAGATTTTTATTTCTTTTGTAATTTCTACAATATGGTGGAAGGCCAATGTACGCGGCTACGGACGGCAATCAGCTGATTTTGTTTTCCCACTCGGACGAGCGGTCTATATAAAAAAGTTGAAACAAATTCAACTTTGACGCCGGCCGCGTCTCACAACATTGCTGATTAAATTTATAGCAATATTTTGTAATTTTCCATATCAATTTTTGTAAACAAATCATTGATTTTTAAGTTGGTAATAACGCTGCCTCTCGTCGCCGCTTGTCGCGTACATTGTCTTTCTACTAATATTCATCTAGAACCCCAAAAAGTATATACATTCTGGATCATTATTGATAGGGTATCGTACCCTATCTGTCTGTTGAAATTAATTTATATATATATATATATATATATATATATATATATATATATATATATTAAATATGTATTATACAGAGAATTTCCCTTAAATGAACGCTGATAAAAATGAACAAAATCGGTCTATTATTTGCCGAGATATCGCCAAAAAAAACCGAAATAGTTTCTAAAAACGTATTTTTCATCTTTTCTAAGCCGCCCCTATATAAGCTAGCAACTTCGCTTTTGCATAGAAAGTTCGAAATCTTTCTTTGGAATGTTTTTGTGGAAAAAATTAACAAAATCTCTTCATTGGTAACTGAGATATCGGTCAAAATGCATTTTTGGAATTCATTTTTCCAAAAATCTGATGTAAGTTTTTCAAAAATTTCGGTTTTTTAAATTAAATACATAGGTCCATAAACAACAATAGGCAAAACTCTGAAAATGTATTAAATATATGTACACAAACATATATAAAAGCATTGAAATTACTTTTAGTGTTTTTTTTTTCGTATAAGTAAACAGTGGTTGTTGTTTGTCATTTTTTTTATCATCACAATCATTTTTTTATGTATGTTTGGACGTTTTTTTAAATGGAAATGGAAGCATTGCAATGAGTCAGTATTGTTGTTTTTTGTATAAGCATGTATCTACATCAGGTATGGAAAAGTTGATATTGTAGTACTTGTTTTTAATACTATTTAACAATGAAAAGTACCGAAGTATTCACTCGAGTCATTAGGCACTCTCAAATGATTAGCTTGATATTCTACAATTCGAATTAAACATTTTTAAATTAAAATAAATTCCCAAAAAAAAATAGACACCTATTTAGTACAATTCTAATAAATTTATAAGGCAACCAATCTACGTTGGTTTTAGTTTTAATTTATAATATTGGAAACTCTAAAATATATGTACATTCATTACTAAAATCTACAAGTTTTAATGCTCTGTAAATAAAATTGAAGTGAAAATATCGAATTTCAAAGACGTTAGATAGAGTATTATATTTTAGCAAAACCAAAACTGAAGTGCTTGATTTTAAGGAGCTGAACTTGGAAGACTTTCCTCCGTAAGTTTATTTTAATAAAAGTGCCACATTTTACCATGTAACCTTTATAAAATCGTTTAATGAATTGGTATCATATTTAATCCTTCTCTTTTTAAATATGCAAATTACATTCTTTGAGTTTTACACTAAATAAAAAATAAATAACTGCCAAGAGTTTAAATTTTAGTACTCTGTGAGTGAAAAAAAGACTATTTGAAATTTATTTTGATACCGAAAAATATTTTAATTTACCATCACCGATCTATATAAAAACATATGCATGTATACTTTTTATGTATACTTTTTTAAGGAAGAAAAACTTGATATTACTAAGTTTATACACAAATCTTACTCACAATTAAATATATTGCGAAATGAAAATTTTACCGTATAAACGGAGAGTTAATATTTTATTTGCAAGATAGTAACTTACGAAAACTAAATAAAGCATACGACGTTGCCACTCCTTTTTTACGTTCATAGAATTTTCGATGATATTAGTTGAATTTTTTCCCATCTGGCACTACAAATAAGAAAATATACAATTTGTGTATAAACAGTGTATTATTTATTTGCAATAATCGTGCGCATAAAATGTAATATATGAAAGTTTAATTTTGTGTTTAAATTTTTGTAATTTAAAAAAAATATAGATTTTTTTATGTATAAATGTGAAAATATGAAAGTATACTTTAAGGCATAAATTTTATTATTTGTCAGTAAAATAGTGAAGGGTATAAAAGATTCGGCGTATCCGAATATAGTGCTATAACATGTTTTTTTTTTTAATTTTGGCCTCAGCTCACATGCTGGGTTACTAAGTATTAATTTACATTTTGCTCTATGCAAAAATTCTAAAAACTGTAAAATATGTACTATTGGACTTGTCATTTTACTCTTTTGCTAAAATGTTGATGTTTTATCTGGCAGCAGTAACACAACAAACAAAGAAAAATGTGTATAAAAATTGTTTTAAACATAAAAAATATTCCATGAATTTGAAAACAATTTTGTTTTCGGAGAATATAAAAATTGAATGATAAAAGAAAAATATATAAAAAACGAAAAGAAGTGAAACCAAATGGTTTATAAAAAAAAACAAGTTATAAAAAATACAGACTCATATACATATTTAAAACATTCCTTATTTTTTATTCAAACGAGGGAAACTAATTGTATTTCTGCCCTTTTCAGTCATAATAACAATAAGGTATTACTTAAAAAGAAAATAAAGGTCAAGTTATAGTTTAAAATTTATGCACTTTAAAGTAATTTTCGTAAGTGGGCTTTATATGGGGCATATGGTCAATTATAGACCGATTAAGTGAAATGGACCGAACAAAATCAAATTCAATAGGCTTGGTCTTTGTGATAAAAAATGTGCCAAATTTTATTGAATTATCTCAAAAATTGCGACTTTTACTGTGCGCACAGCCGGACCAATAGACCTTCATTGTAATTCTGAGTCGAACGGTACAATTTAAGTTTACCTAACTCATATAAAAATATTTAAAAAAATTTTTAATCACAAACCAAGTTTTATTTTTTTTTTTTTTTTTATATTGTTTTCTTTTTTGTAACTATCTTCACTAATTTGTAGATAAAATCAAAATTTAGGTTTTGATTTGAATGAAATATGTATGATCAAATAATAAACATTCGCATTCTTGCCACTTTCACACTCGTGATTAAAAAAAAATAAATTTTGTATAAAATTCATTTATTTAGTTATTTATTATTATTATTATTATTATTTTCAAAAATAGGCTTAATGCCTCCATAACTGTTGAGCGCATTAAAAAATAATATGAGTGGAACTTGAAGGCGATTTTAATTCCATTTTTTTTTTATATTTTGTTGAACCAAATCAGGCAAAGCGTTTTCAATATATGGTGCAATCTTTTTAATTTTTCCTTCTAGGACATGCCCATATTATCGCAAGAATCAGAGTCAACTTACAAAAAGTGATTTATAGGGTTATTACTTCATAATAACTCCTATTCGAATTGAGTGAGATATCCAGAGCCGCATTTTTTTTTTTTCATTTTTTTCAACCTATGTAATCAATAATTCGATTATAATTGATTACGTTTTTAATTGACTCAATAAGTTAATTATAGTGAATAATATGTTTTGAATTGATGATATTACGTTCTTAAATGATATATTTAATTATTTAAAACAATTGAAAACTTAAATCGGATTATTTCGTAGTTAATTAATTAATTATACATTATTATTGAATTATTCATCATTAAGTAAATAATAATAAATAATACGATTTCAATAAAATATATCTATTAATAGTGTAATATCAACGTATTTAATTAATTAACTAATTACTTAATTAGCGTCTTTTTTATTATTATTCTTCGGCTGTTCGAATAATCGCCAAAGGAAAAATCGCCCATAAAAACAAACAAATTCAATTTGAGTGATATTGCATTTGGGCCTTTTGACATGTTTAATTTTTTTTTTTTTTTTTTTTGGTTTTTATTTATTGTGCACAATTACCCAAATTTTAAAAATGTAATATTACCCAAAAATGTTTTTAGGCGATTATTTTTAAAATGAAGAAATAAATAGCGAATTAAAATATCCTTAAAATGAAAATTCTTGTATAATTAATAATTTACTGTAATCTCCATCCAAACATTGCTTTGCACCTTATTATTTGCAGTGAGTGTAATTTAAAATTGCAGGTAAAAAGTATTGCAGATTTTCATACCCGTCTGAACTATCGCAAAAACGTAGAAGATACAATGGAAATTTGTTCATAATTTTGATAAGATTTTTATATTTATTTTTTATTGGCATTTCATTTTTTTGTGAGAATTTGTAATTATTTAGTTTTTTTTCTTAATTATTTGACGCAAATAAAGAAAATTGTTCACTTTTAAAACAGTTTTCTTTATCAATGTAAATCATTTACAGAGGTTTCGTCACCTAGTGTGTGGAAGATTAGCTTATCTCAGATTTTCTAGAGAGCTAATCTATATAGGAATTAGTCTGTGCCAATTATTTTAGGAAAAAGTGTATATGCTGAATATTATTATATCAAACTATTATTTTTTCTTGTCAAAATTTCTTTCACTAACATAATTTTCCTTTTTGCCCAATTATTTTAATAAAAATAAAAATGAATGGGAAGCCACTTTTCGATGCGCTATAGAGTTAAAAACCCTCGTCCAGCTGAAGGCCGGCTATTAAGAAGAGTGTTATTAGCTAAAAAATACTTTTGTTATGTAGAATATATGGCATTTGTAAAATCTATAGCTGAATAACAGAAGATATAACAAAACATTAAAAAAAATTATTCAACTTAATTTTTAACAGTATAATTAGTTTTTGGGTGAATGTTCATAACAATTATGGGTCATTTGACATTATGAGAAATAATCCAAACTATGGGGTGATTGTTCATGTTGCTATTTGGCTGACTGTTCACAAAATTTTGGGTGATTTTGCAAATTTGTTGGGTTTTGTTCACAAGTACACAAAGATCCAAAAAATTGAGTATTTGAATATTTTTGAGTTTTGGGCGATTTTTCCTAGGGCGATTATTCGTATAGCCTTATTTTTCAATTAATATTTTTCAATGAAATCTAAAAAGAACACAAATCATGCATGGTGATGAAGACTGCTGAAGCACAATAGATTTGTATTTCATTCTGGTGGTATCTTATTAAGTCCTCAAACGGCCAATATCCCAGCAGTTTTTTCGGTGTCAATTGACCCCCTTTTAGACAGTAAAGTTCTCTCATGCCTACTCACCTAGCATACTTAAATATGTACATTTATTTTCATTGCACTCTTTCGTATATTTTACAAATGATCGTTAAGCAAACAAAAATATTGCTGACCCTTTGCAAACGTGAAGGTGATTATTGTCATTTTACTGCCCTATGGTAAGCGGCAAAGTCGAAAATAAAATAACAGAAAATGTACGCTAACTCATTGTAGCCAATAAAATGATAACGTGTTCAAAAGGGGGCCACTAATTGTGTGTGCAAAAACGCACGTATTCGTGGTGGTGGCAATAAACTTCCTCCTAGGACATGATCATGTTAAAGTGACTAGTCACGTAGTTAGTAAAGTAACTAGTGGTGCTCTAAGTAATTAGTTTGGGACATCCACCTGAACAACTTTTTGTTGTACTTCGAGCCAGATATTTATTAACAACACTGAAATTTCCCAACAGTTTCGGGTGGCTGTATGAAAACGGGTCAATTGATACTGAAAAAAAACTGCTGGATACTTCTATAACCTCAACCTTAACAATGTTTACTTGTTTACAATTAAACTTTTATTTGATTTAAACAACTTTAAGTGGCACCAAATATCATAACGAAAATAGTTACCCTCGTAAAATTTACAATTTTCAAAGTAAGTGTAAATTGAAACGTGTTTATTGTATTTATATACTATGTCTCATCAGTTCTCTGCAAGTTTGTTGTATAAATAAATTTGCTTACAATATATATTTTCTTTCTTGACACTATTGCATGGTGAAACATGCGATTGCATGCTTGTGCACAACAATTATCCATTTAGTAATAAAAAATTGTTGTTTAAAATATTTTAGTGTAATATGTATAAGCTTGGCTAACTTATTTGCATTTACACATAAAACATTATTTTTCATTCTTCTCAACAAAATAAGAAAAAGGACCTTTGGTGTCCTTTACCTTTGTGCTCTTCTACCATGTGTTAGAAAGAACATATGTGGCGCTACAAAATGCCTTTGTTTGAAATAGAGGAGGAGCAGAAAACTAAATGGTGTTTTGTTTGTAAATTATTGGCATTATTTTTCCAAGTGTCGGTGTTGGTGCCACCTACTTTTATTTAAACTAACAGTTATAAATGCATGCATGAACGTCTGCAAGTAATTCATACATACATAAACACTTACATACATACATAAATGCATGCACATATACATACATACATACATATATACATACATACATACGTGAAAAAATATGTATATCAAATGTGTTAGTTAGCTAATGTTAGTTGCTTTCGTTTAGTGTTACTCAAGTCCATTTGACTCACCATTTATCATCGACAGTAAAAATGTTTCAAAATATTCACTTTTTTTCATTCGTTTTTTGCTTGTACTAAAAACAAAAAGAATTGCAGCTGTAAAAACTTTTTCATAAAATAACAACAAAAACTATGAACAGAAAAATGTGTTGATAGTAACTTCAATGTTAAATCAGAAAAGAAAATATAAAAAAAAATTGAATAAAAAAAAAATTGCACACAATTTTTTCTTTATTTGATGGCTTTGAATAAATCCTACACCAAAAAATATTTCAACTGATTCGGTCATGCTTTTAGTATCGTGTTTTAAATAAATCTCTTTCATTTATGCATATAAATCCCATGATAAGAAACCAACGATTATTTTCATAAACTGTCTACAATTATAGATTTATTTGTTGTATCTTGCCATATAAATTATAAAACAAGAAACAATTTAAGTCATTTCAGTGCAAAAAATTGTAAATTATCCTTATTTCTTATGTGTTTTTTAAGCACTTAAGGTCGTCCTTATTATTGTAGGGCGTAATTACGCCGAAATTATTTGACAGTGATTAAGAGATTCTTTTTTTTCTAAATGTACAAAACAAATAAAATAACATTAAGGGTACTCATTTAAAAGCTTAAGAAATCATTGCAAATAGTTGAAAAATTTTGTGGAAATCAAAGATGCATGTAACGATTTTATTATAATCAATGTGACTATAATTTGTTACATCACAATTATTAATAATTTTTAAATATAAACAAGAGACAGCTGATTTATAAATGCAAAATTAAACAGCTTTAAATTGTGAGACTAAATAGTCACACAAATTTACAAGTGTTGTGCATATGAATTTCCATGAAATTTTTGACAGTTCATTTGCACACATTGCATAGTATGTGAAGGTTTTGCGCGCTGTCTTGGGAACCCTTATTATGATATAAAGAAAAAAACACAAATCCTTTGAGGTTCAGTAATAATTTACATTTTATGCTTAAAAAATATATGAAAAAATACTTTTAATGGTCAAAATTCAACTGAATCATAGAAAGAAAAAAATATTTAGTATTTATTACTAAAAACAATTTTAGGATATATCATAAATTCCAGGCAAAAACCAATGAAAAAATGCCATTTTTGATTTTGTGTTCTCCGATTTTCTAAAATTTAAGCAAACATTTACGCTAGGGAATAAAATGAATTAGATGTATTCATTTTATTCCCTACCATACATGTCTGCCTAATTTATTCAAAATTGTCCACATTTTCCAAAAAAAAAAAACACATACTTGCAAAAATTAAGAATATTTCCTAATTATTTATCATTTTTTTTTTAAATAAAATTCAATAGGAGTTTGAAAACAAAAATATTTTACCCAGTTTTTCTTGTATAAAATATTAAAAAATTTTGCAAAATATAACAAAAGAGAAAAATATTTTCTCTCGAAATATTCACTAATTTTACTATTTTTATGACACAAAAACGGTTTTCGAGTAAAATACTTGCAAAAGTAGTAAAACTAGTAAAAGTATCGTGCCAACGAACAAATCTTAACACACATAAGTGCATTGATTTGTATGAAGAGAAAAAATTTTGCTAATATACCCTGTAAACTAATCCCCAAAATATTTATGTTAAATTATTTCATTCGCATAAAATAGTTAATAAATTTCAAAAAATTATTTTAATTCGTGGATTGAAAGGAACTTATTACATTTTTAATAAACTCATGTATATTTAAGTATAACAAACACTTCCATTTGACGTATTTGCAAAAATTGTTAAGTTAATATTTTAGAAACAAAATGCATAAAATTTACCCTCTTGCTGTTAAAGCGTTCATTGCGTGTAATCTTCAAAAGTATCAGGATATATCATTCCAACGGTACACCAAAACTCAGTATATAATAAAAAATATTAAAAATATCCCAAAAATATAAAAATATATGTCTTCACGCAGAGAAAAAACATAGTTTTATTGACCATAATCTAAGCGTAACATATTATAATTGGAACATATGATCACGGCGAAAAATATAATTGAATATAAGTAATAACTATTATGGTTCCATTTTGTCATAATATGTCTATTTTATGGTTTGTTTATTCATGTTATTTTTTATTGAAAAAATGAAGAAATCTGTTCATTATCAAAAGATATATATCTACATATTATTTGTTTATAAATTATATTCATTTGTACCACCGTATGTGGCTCAAATGCAAGATATTTTTTTTAACTAAACCTTTTAATGGTAGTCAATCAATATCTTATACTGCTTGAATCTCCCCAAATATAACCAAAACTTATCTATTTATATTTATTTATATATAAACTAAATGGGAATTACAATGAAGTTCTAACACAAATATTAAAAACAAAATATATTAAAAAAACAAATTATGAATTTTTCTACTAAGAATAAGTATTATATTTATTTGAAGCGTCATAGATATAATATTATTAACATTTAAAAACAGAACATGGTTCAAAAACAAGAACAAA
Organism: Protocalliphora azurea; assembly: GCA_932274085.1. Taxonomy (NCBI): domain Eukaryota; kingdom Metazoa; phylum Arthropoda; class Insecta; order Diptera; family Calliphoridae; genus Protocalliphora; species Protocalliphora azurea. Next base: position 112,521,462 of record OW026523.1, read on the forward strand.
TACTGAAAATATTTAATGGTTGTAGAAGTAGTGATATTTTTCTTATTAAAAAGATTTTATAACTGGTAAAAATATTTAAAAATATATAATTTTTGCAGTCAACCACATTAAAATTTTTATTGAGTGTAAAAATTAAATGACAAAATTTAAACAAAAGCATTTTTATTATAATCACAGAGTTATTAAGATTCAAGAAAACTAACATTATTTTTTTCTTTCTGTGTGTAAACCAAGAAAATATAAAAAACGTTAGTAAAATCTTAATATTCCGCGACTGAAAAGAGATATAACAATTATGTAAATTAATATTCTAGGCTTTAGTATGCCTCTATTATAATTTGAGATAAATGTTCTTTTAACGAAAATTTTGATAATGATATGTTTTGCAAATGGTCCAGCTCACTTATATTTATACATTCAGATGTAATATTTTTGGAATCATATAAGAACAGACCAATCTTCATTTCCATATGGGTACATTTTAATTTTTTTCGTGAGGCTCTTTAATGTGTGTCCTATATATAATTAATATTAAGTTTTTCATACGCACCACCTTGAAAGAGAACTTGAAAGTCATATTACTGAAATCTTTTTAAAAAGTACAGAATTAAGTTTTATGCAGTTTTAGTTTTTAGTTTTTTTTTTCCTTTTTAATCTCTAAGGAAGTCGCTTGGCTAATCTTACATATTAATAATATTGTATTCTTCATAGGTACTTACGTTTGGACGCACTTTAAAAGAAAATACAATTAAATATCGATTCAATTTTACATCTACTTATTACATGTGCACTTGAACATTGGTGCGTATGAACATTTTAATATTAAGTATACGTCATACGAGTAGTATACACAAAAAGATTACTGAACTAATGAAAGCCCCAAGCTACTTTTGATATTATATAAAACAATTAATGTATTTTCTCTTAACCTTTGCTATCTGAAGTTACTTTTTCAAATGAATATATAAAAAAACAAGGTTGAAAATCGAAACAAATAGAGCTATAGGTAACGGTATTTAATCTATTTTTAAAATGAAAAAGATAATGAAATCCATATTCTTCCTTCTTTCAAGGGCTTCTAAAAAAGGATATCTTATATTTTTATAATTTATCTCTAAAATGTGCAATGATGTGATAGTAGCAGAATATATAAATTAGTAGCAACAAAAAATCATATTTTTTCAATGTTTTGTTGGGATAAGTGAGATATGAATTTTCTTCATTTGAGAAACGATACCGATGAAGATAATTCAAATTTACTTTAGTATAGTTCCGTTTATATTCTAATTGAGTTTATTTGAAATACTGCATTATAGAATTTTTAAATGCTTATTTTATGGAAATATATCGCTAAAGAATTTGCAAATATTAAACTCGATCTTTTAAACAAAAATTATACTAACAATATTAATTTTTATAGTAGGTACAGTAAACTCAAAAAGTTGGACAAAATATGAGCTTACCTTAGATTTTTAATGCAGACAAAATTTGTTCTGTTAAGTTCGCAAAAATTTAAACGTTAATTCTATTCCAAGAATTGGAAAATAGAAATATAAATTTCATTTTTGTATTCTCTGGTAATATCAGAGGTTAACATTACAAATGTTGAAAATTCGTGGCGGATATCGAAGAAATTCTCATTCCAATCGCTATAAAATATTAAAGAAATTATGCCTCCTCAAATAGTTTTTAGGTTACAGCAAATGTGTGCTACAAAAAGGAACCAATAATTAGGTCCCTGACTCCCCAGTACCCATTTTAAGCTTTTAAAGTTTAAAAGAATTAAAAAGTTCCATTTTTTTCGAGACACGAGAGGCACATGATTTGAAAAGTAGACGATTTATGATCGCCAAATCAATTGTCAAAGCTTTAGTAAAAGATGCTCCAAGATGTAATTTTCTAAATGACATTTTTTAATCTAAAGGGAAAACTCTCATAGAAGCAAACATCAAATAGTTAACAATTTGAAATAATGAATTTCAATACTAATTGATCTAGGAATATGAAGAAGTTTGAAAGTTCATCGCATCTATTGGAAACTTTTAATGAAGCCATAAATCTTCCCAATATGATAAATTATTGAAAGATTATTATAAGCTGAAATGCCACATACCTATATGTTATATTAAGACATTTTATCAAAAAAAAAAAATGGCAATAATAATCGTTTAGGATGGGTCTCGATTAATTCAATATATCATTATTATTAAGAGATGATATCAAGCCAAATTAAACTCCATATTACTTGAATATCTGCGGCAAAATTAAGCAATAAAATTAAAAATAATGGTATTTAAGCCCAATATAATTAAAATTTATATGCAATAATGGTTGGAAGAGATTAAAACTAAATTTCGTTATATCACAAATCTATGACGTGATGGAAGATTATTATTTAATTTTAAATATTACATTAAATGAGCTCTTATTATAAAAAATAATTTCATCTTTTTTATTTCCTCAATTAAATTATCTTTACAATACCACATTACATAGAAACAGTATTTTTAAAATACCGTTATATACCAGTACAGAGAAGAACGGTATTTTAAAACTGGTATTTTTGGAAAACAATAATTTCGGTCTCGGTATAGGTTAGGGTAACCAATTTTAAACGGTTTTTATAAAGGAGTCGGTTTCTTACCTTAAAGAAAAAACCTATTATGGATACTAGCGTCATTAATTTTTTTTTTTTTTCATTCTTTACATGGTGGCATGTATTTTTATATTCCTCATACAGCTATAGATTCTTGCAAACGAATATTCTTGTGTGTCCTTCAACATTTATGTTAAATGGTTTTTGTTTGCAAATCCGCTGCGTTCTTTATTTATTTTTCTTCGTTATATCAAATCATTTTTCTTGTCAAACACCTGCGTATTTTTTTACATTCATAAGTCATATTAGAAAAATCTTTTAGCGCTAGAAAACAGAAAATAATTTAAAGAAAATGTTTTTTAACATTTTAAAATGTCAGTTGACAGCTGCTAGTAAATCTTAGAGTTTTTTCTATATATATATATATATATATATATATATATATATATATATATATATATATATATATAGAAAAAATATAAATTAATATTTGCATTAAATGCAAATATTAATTTATGCTTCTTGTTGTTATGCAAACAAAAGAAGAATCATATTGTCTAAATGGAATCATTCTTTAAAAAAACTGAAGGAAATAGTTCAAATTTCAACCAAATATTTTATATGACAACACGAAAAATACCTCGTTTTTTATTGCAAAAAAAGTATAACTTAAATATTATTTGTTACAAATAATAAACCAGAAAAACTTTTTCTTAAGAAAAGGCTGTTGAAGAATAATTTGTTAAGGAGCTTTTGTACAAAAATGAGAGTCTTGAAAAATTATTAATTTTTTAGAGGATTTTATTTTAAACTTAGAAAAATACTTTGTTTTGTTCTTTTTGTGTTTATATACTTAGATATAAAATGTGTCCGCTTATCTGCATATTAGAAGTAGATGTTGAGAAAATTAGATTTGCAAGTATAATTTAACTTTATAAGCAGTTACATTAATGCTCTTAACGATGTAAAGTAAAAATATAATACAAAGTCAAAATATTCAATAAGTTTTCTTTGGGAATTTTTAAAAATTTATGTCCATTAATTTCATTTAATATTAAACTGCCAAATCAGTTGCTACACGCAGAGAAAAAACATGGTTACAACATTATTACTACAACAATAATATTTATTCATTGTGAATTTTCTTGAATTTTAATAACCATGTGTTTATGAAAATTTTGTCATTTAATGTTTACACTCAATAAAAATTTTAATATGGTTAACTGTAAAATTTATATGTTTTTAAATATTTTGCCAGAAATAAAATTTTATTAATATGAAAAATATTATTGCTTCTACAACCATTAAATATTTACAGTCTTTTTCTTTGTTCTCATATTCTGTTTTTAAACCATTATTAATATTATTATGCCCATAACAATAATATGTTTTAAATAAATATAATACTTATCCTTTTCACATACTTAGCGAAAAAATTTCGTTCTTAATCATTGTTTTCCAACTTCATTATAATCCTCATTTAGTTTATATATGAGTAAATATATATAGACGAGGTTTGTTTATACTTGGTGCGTTTCAAGTAATGTAAGATATTGATCAACTAATATTAAGGGATTCAGTTAAAAAAATATTGTGTATTTGAACCACATATGGCAGTACAAATGAATAGAGTTAATGAGCAAATAATATATAAATATTTTTTATTATTATTATTATTATTATTATTATTATTATTATTATTATTTTCAATAAAAAATTTATAAAAGTAATTTTTTATAAAAAGTTTTATTTTAATATATAATAAAATGGAATAATAATATGATAAAATGAACTAACAATACAACAACATTGGAAAAGTGTATGATATCAAGGGATAATAATATGATCAAATGGAATAAAAATATGACAATTTTGCATATTAATGTGATAAGATAGATTAATAATAATAACATAATAATATCAAATCATAATCTAACAGAATGGGATAATTTTGTGGTAATAAGTGTAAAACTAGAATCATAACATGAAAAAACAAACCATAAAACCGGACAAAACATGACATAATGGAATCATAATAATTCTTTTATTATTTTATTACTACTTATAATCGCATAATCATGTTTCTCTTAGGGTATGTTCACTACAACTATATTTTTTCTCTGTGTGTATGTAGATTTATACTTCCTTAAAGTTGTGGCAAAATCTCGTACTAATTTAACTAGAGTCTTTATTTCAAACATTATTATTTATAAAAATTTTTGCTGATGTGTCATTTTTATATTTCCCTATTGTATTTCTCTTATTTCCTTTTCTTTTTTTGGAAAACTACAATATAAAATTTATTTACATTTTTTTAGTAATTATATGTTTGAATTAATTTATTATTTGTCACCATTATACATATCTTAAAATAAAATATATTTCTAAGAAAAATATAAATAATAAGAAAGAAAAACTGAATATTAATATTTATGGCAGGCGGCGGTCAAGTTTATTTTGTTATAAAGAAAATTAATTGTCATTGAATTTTCATTTAGTCAGCACATAGATACCTCTCTTTACTAAAACCTGTAAGGAATTTTTATTAAGTAACAAGAAAACAAAATTTAAAAATCTGCATAAATTGTATTAAATTCCTGATTTATTATTTTTCATAATTTACTTTATGTTACATAAATTTTATTTGAAATTTATCACTAGAACATTAAATGTATAACGAGAGAAAGCAATGCAGGCAAATTTTCAAACATTTTTCGTATTAAGGTTATTATTGCTATAATATTTTATTACGATTTTACGAGTATAGATTTAAAGTTTGCTTGAACAGTGGTACCGTATGAGTAACTGAATCATAAGTATACACAAGAATCAGTGTTTCCAATTTAGCATTTTTAGTGCTAAATCTATCACTTTTTAAACTCATTTAGCACGAAAAAAGTGAATCTGTCACTGGCAACTTTTCTGTCTCTTTTCAAATTAGTTTTAGATTTTTTTTTAACATATTTTCATTAATTTGTAGTTTTGTGTTATAAAAACATTACCAGTAGTTTTTTTAATAAAACTGCAGCTAAAATGTTTTAGAGATGATAACAGATTTTGAAATTTTTCACTTTATTGGTTATTTATAATCTAAAATCTAACTAGTACCTATTGTTTTTACTAATAATTACTTTAAAATCAATGAGTTTCTAAATAGCTTGGAAGTGGTTAGTTCTTGTAATAAAATCTAAGTAATGACTCTTAAATGCCTACTTGTAATAGTATAGGTAAGTATTTGCCTCTAATATCACAACATTATTAAGATAATGGAGTTTCAGCTAATGTGTAAGTAGTTATGAACTTCTTAACTCATTATATGGCAACCAAAATTTTTGCTGGGAAGCTATTGAATATTTAACAATTTCATGAATATAGTATAAATTCCAGATTATCCAGACGACATTTCCTAACATATTTTATACTCTATATTTGGCCTTTGTTAGAGCTTTGAATCATTATAATCCATCTCTATCTGAAAGAGGTATTAACATTTAAAACTATGTACTTTGTCGAATTTTTTAACTTTTATAAAAATTTAAATCATGAAAAAATTCGCCATTTTTGCAATTGGAAAAAATAGCAATGAGAAAGAAAAAATGGCTCCATAAATTATATACGTACCAAATATCAACAAAATCTGATAACCCTTGTTAAAAAAATAAAAAATTTTTTATAAATACATCGTAAAATAAACCATGTATTTTCAATTATTTTAATTCTAAAATTTTACTTATTTATTTAAAATTCCTGCCAGCAGCAAAACACCGGATATCAGCTATTCCCCTAAAATGTTACAATCATAACAACTTCTCTAAAAATGTCCCTTTTATGGATTAAATTTTTAGTAAATACAACAAAAAATCTATTTAAATTATTCAATGTAAATTAAGTATTCAATTACTACCACGAATAAATCACAGAATAACAATTATACGCACCACTGTACACACCAAAAAAACATTGTCGTTATGTTAATGTGTGTATATGGCCGTATGCATTTATGTTTATGTGTGTGAAAGTGTGTTGAGTTAATAAATTACCATGAAATATTTTCTATATCAGAAGATTTTGATTTTCTACCAAACCAACGAAAGAATAAAATAATAAAATACAATATACCATATTAACGCACGAATGACCTTTGGCTGGTATTTGCTACGCTGACTGGTGTTTGGTATTTCAACTCAATTTACATTTTTGCTGCAATATAACATATTCCTTTTTCGTTTTCTATAAAGCAAAAACCCTTGAAAAGAGAAAAAAATCCTCCTTAGAGAAGGACATTTCAAAAAACATCGATCATTGTTCTAAGAATAAATGTTATAAAAGGATGGCAGTATAATTTTTCACAAACAAGTGACTAAAAACAAGCAGAACTTAATGTTTTTATTTTTCTCATATTTGCTTTGCTTCTTTTCTACAAAAGTCAAATGTTTGTTTGTTTTTTTTTTTCGTTTTTCTTTTGTTTTTCTTGTTGCTGTTATTGATAGGCCTCATATGGTTTCGTTGTCGCATAAATGTATTATGCCAATGTTTAGTCATGCATGTAAAAACGTGAGTGCATGAATGTGTGTTGGAGTGCAGGAGACTGAGTGGTTAAATAAAATCCTTGGTAAATATAAAACGTTATGTTTAATACTCACTTGTACATTATTATTGTTGCTCATAACTAATAATGATTATGTCTTTTTACCAGTAGTTGAATTTAATTTTTTATAATAAGTCAGTTCCATTTCTTCATTTTTCCACTAAAAGTAAAACAGTATTGGTTTTAAAAAAAAACAGTATGTCAATTTTTTGTTTTGTTTATAGTTTGTACACAGAGAAAACAGATTCATTGTAGCAACCGAATCGAATTTTGTCTGTCCCACGTACTATCCCACAAATTATTTGTAATTTCTAAATATTTCGTTAGACAATACTTCAATAGTACTTTAGTACCTCCTTTTTTTTAAATTAATTCAGTCAGCGAACACGAAAATATCACTAGAAATAACTGAATTTAAAGCTACTAATTTGGCTCCCACAACTGAAACAATAATTTATTTATGTAATTGTCAACAGCTTATTAAGTTATGATGTTTTTTAATATAATTTTTGGTATTTTTAATAATTTTTTTTAATAATTTTTAATAATTATTGCGCTTATTTGGTACATTGATGAATTATTTTGGTTCTAGGCAAAAAGGTCTAGGAAACTGTTAACTCTTCAACGCTGCATGTAGTCTAAATGTATATAATATAATAGTTAGAATTTAATAAATTATATGTTTCTCCACAATATCAGATTAAATTCAAACTATATTCTATATGAACACCAGGGATATAAATACTTGTAGAGGTTCTGGGACTTATTAATATGGAAATTTCTATCGAAATACACATATTAATAAGTAAATTCTATACATTCAGTAATGATACGAATTACCATCCTTTTATATAAAAATAATTAACTGACTGGTTGCTTATCCATTTACTTATATTTTTTCATTTCATTCAGAAAATTTTTTGGTTTTCTTTCACTTAAATTTTTTTATTAAAATATTTATTTTTCAATATGTTAAAAATTAGCTGATCGCTTACGTGAACCGAATGTTAGTCTTAGTCATAACTGCATTTTTTTTAAATACTAGAGAAAACTATCGATAATAGGAACTCAAAATTCATTATATAAACGAGTTTTAGTTGCAGCAATTAAAATATGTTATACTTAAGTGCATTTCAAAGAATTAAATTTGTTTACCTCATCAGAATTGATAAATAACAATTAATTGGCTCAGCTAACTTTATTGTTTCTTGAGGCAATATATATCTTATTGTGTGAATATTAATATTGCTATAAATATAGCAAATCTCTAAGAATAAAATTATTTTAATAACTGAAATATAATTTTCTTTATTTTCCTTGAATTTATCTAATAGTAATCGTTTTCCAACCAATCTTTTTTCTGCATGTATATATGAGTTTATATCTGGTTGAGTAAATATGTGTGTATTTATGTGATTTTTTATATGCTATATATTTTCTTGACTGTAGTTTATTTATATTATAGCATGAAATTAATTCTTACTTTACTAAAGAGTCATTCCATTTAAAAATTACAAATTTATACCCCAAATTATATACCCCACCTCTACGAATTTAATAATATTAAGTAAAATCACTATACTCATCAGAACTAAGACTGATATAAAATTTTAGATAATTTTATCAAGTGGATCGTAAAATAGAGATATTTGTGTAGAGTGTAGAATGGCAAAAGAAAATTACAAAGTTGTATGCACAGAATTACAAACATCTTTCAAAATATTTATGGTACAAGGTTCATTGAGGTGTTATATTAAAGATGTCAAAATTACCCTTGATATTGCGTACAACTTGAGTTTTTTCTCAACATTAAAATGATCCGTATTTCGCGATTCATAGTTAGCGGGTAAATATCTTATAAAATGGTATTTTTAAAAAATAAAAAAAAAAATATATATGTTAATGGTGAAAATATTTTCTATACCCTTGGTAAGTGGCATTCAGGAACTCTCAATAGTTTATGAATTATTAGAAAAAAATTCATAATAAATACGAAATATTTGTTATAATTTATATTGCTTCATTTATAACACCGTGTAACAATTATCAAAAATTTTTTCACACATGAAAAAATCGATTATCTTAAAACACAAAAAGCCGTAACCACTCTTTTTATTATTATTATATTTTTTTCCCCCACCAGCCTATGAAAATGCAGTAGACTGTAACCGCAATTTTTAATCTTTTTATCGTTCACCTAAATTAAAAATAGATGAAGCATAAAATATTCTTCATATAAAATTTTTCTTAAATGAAAAATGTCTACCACTGTTTCTTTTATAAGATTGATATTACGGACTTTTGACTTTTATTGACATTGATATAATTTCTAAAGATATGAACGAACTTTTTTGTGTGGTTTGGGTCAGTATATTATAATCCAGTAAAAAAAACCAACATTTGATTTTTCAGTGGTTACGGCCTTTTGCATTTTAGGTGATGGTATACACCAAACTAGAAACCATATATAATAGTAATTTTTTCACCAGCACGCCAAATTTTCTCTCAAAAGGACTTTAAAGTTTCAAGAAATACACGGCTTTAAAAAATAAATTTTAAAATATTTACCAAAATGATATCAAACCAATATGGATGTCAAACGAAAGCTAAGAATCCCTGCAATAAAACAAAAGTTTTATTTAAATGTAGAAGAACAAAATGTTAAGATAATATCCTTTATATAAAGTACGAATTAACTTTTTAACATCCCTACATTTTTATGATTCGATATAGAATAATTAATTTAGAAAAAATCTTAATTATAAATATCATAATTTCATTATACAAGAGTGCCTACTTAAGTCTGCTCTTTAAATTCTCAAAAATATATTTTCTTAACTTATTGTACAGCAATATTTAAATAAAAGATATTATTCTGTTTCTGTGATCCGTAGCTTCCATTTGACATCCATGCTTGATTGATATAATCTTCGTAAATTTTTTATAATATTCTTAAAATTTGCTCATCTTCCGAAACGTTGAAGTCCTTCTGAGAAGAATTTGAGATAACAAAGAAAAACTGGGTACACATTTTTACCGTGAATGGTTTCTAGTTTTATCCACATAACGAATTTTTCATGTCTGAGAATGATTGCTGTAGCATTTGAAAATGATATTTTTTTAAGCTTTTGTGCTGCAGCATTTAAAAAAATACCGTTATATTATAAGGATTCTAAGTTTTAATTTGGGTCCATACTGGGTTGATATAATATTCGTAAATATTTTATAATTTTTTTTAACGTGTATCGTTTTAAATTTTCAAATCCTTTTAAAAGGAAATTTGACGATTATATATCGATTTTTTTCCTGTATGAAAATGACTCTCACACGGTTTAATCAAACAAGAAAATTGCTAATTTTTCCACAAGTCATCTAAATTTAATCAAATTAATTAAGTAATTTATTAATTTTTATCAAAATTTTGCAAGAATATAACATTAGCACTGGTAACGTAAATATAGCATATGCGACCTCTGGACCACAATGAATATTGTAGCATAATAGCTTGTAAGATATTCGTATTTTTATAAAGACAATTTATCTTATTTCAGAACTATTGTAAATCGTGAACCATCGCAAGAATCATACATAAACTACGCATTTACGCTACCTGTGTTAATGTTAATATTGTTGCCAAATTTCATTAAATTTAGATAATTTGTGAAAGCAGTTTGCCGATTTTTCTGTTTGATTACACTATGCGATAAACTGAGGGTAATAAACCTTTAAAAGCATTTTTCGCTGGTAGGGAAAATTTTTGTTTTATGACCTTTTAAAAGTTTTTTGTTTTTACATGAAAACATTCTCAGATAAATCGAATAATACAAATATAGTTTGAACCTCAATTATTTTAGCATAATTGGTTACAACATTTCACGGGAAATATTTTACCTGAACTTTCAATTTTCTATCCCTCATTATAAGTGAGAGATAGAAAAAAGATTAAAACTTGGGTTTAGCGGGTTAAAATGTTCTATAGAAATTTTTTTACGTTGAATTTCAGTAGGGGTCACTGAAGTTCTAAAGTTCATCTGATGTAGCATTTATAAAAAAAAAATTAAATTAAAAAAATGATTAGCAATTCTGCTTTAACTTTCAAAAAAAACTTTAGATTTTATATTTCATTGCTTAGCTTAAGGTGTTTATATAAGAAATGTGGGAAAATTGATTATTTTCTTTTTTCAGAACACATGACAAGTTGTGTACTTTTTTTAGCTTTAGAGACCCGTAATAAAATGTGATGAAAAACAGTTCTTTAGAATATTTTACCCAATATTTAATCGATTTTCATATAATTTTTTAAAAAGAGACATGAAAAATGAATTGAAAGTTATAATGGAATATTCCCTATTAAATGCTTTAAATAGTTATGCGAAAATAATTGAGCTCCGAACTATATTTGTATTATTTTTTCAACTTAACTGAGACTACTTTGGTTTGAAAAAAAAAGTGTTATGACCTTTATAAAACAGAAATTTTGAATTACCAACGAAAAACCCTTCGGGGGTTAATTACACTCATCAAATGCTATCAGCTGCAGGTGGAATGATACCGCCCCAAAATACTGTCACATAGTTTTATAAGTGAAACAATATAATTCGAAATAAATATTTCGTATTATTATGACTTTTTTAATAATTCATAAACAATGTATAACTCTCGCTGAAAGAAGCTTTGGAGAGGAACTCAAAATTGACTGATCTCGAAGATATGTTACTGGGGATATTGTTGATGATTTTGTATTTTTCATATACAGTTGCATTTAGTTTTCAATTTCTTTTGCAGCATAAACCGTTTATAGCTTGATAGAAAGCTCTTAGCTCGTTCTTTCCAGCGATGTATAACTCTCGTTGAGAAAAACTTAGAAAAGGAACTCAAAATTGATAATTTTGTATTTTTCATATAAAGTTGCATTTAACTTTCACATTTGTTTTGCTGCATAAACCATTTATAGATTGATAGAGAGCTCTTAGCTTGTTCTTTCCAACGATGTATAAATCTCATTAACAGAAGTTTAGGAAAGGAACTCAAAATTGACTGATCTCGGAAATGTGTCATTGGGAATATTGTTGATGATTTTGAATTTTTCGTTGCATTTAACTTTCACATTTAAAGATTGAGAGCGGTAGAATTTCACTTGCCAAGGGTATAGAAAATATTTTCAAACATGAGCATATATATTTTTTTTAAATTTTAAAAATACCATTTTAATGTTGATAAAAAAATCATATTGTACGTTAAAGGTGATTTTGGTTCTTTTAATATGACATCTCAATAAACCTTGTGCCATAAATACTTTGAAAGATATTTGTAATTTTCTGTATAAAACTTTGTACATTTTTGTAGCTATTTTACACTTTCAAGTCGCTATATTTACTCAACCACTTTATAAAATTATCTGAAATTTTGTATCAATCTTACCTTTGCCAAGTATAATAATTCTACCAAATATAATCAAACTCGGAAGAAGTGAGGATATCAGATTGTTGGTTTTAAATGGAATGACTCTAATAGGTTGTTTACTTTTATTTTTCTTATTGTGGCGGTCATCCTTCTTTCATTTTTGTTCTGTAACTTACTTTTCTTCATCCGTTTTTCAATAACCACAAACCAAATGTAACAGCTCATTCTACCACCAATAAGATTTAAGTGTTGAACTCATTCATTTTAACTACATATACATTTTTTCATCATGTTCGTTTTTCTCTCAGTAAGTGCGTGCATATGAAATATTATTGTTAATAATGTTTTTTTTTTTTTTTTCTTTTTTTTTGGATTGGTTGTGTCCGTTACGCAATTTGATCTGATAGTAGTTCTCCCAAATTTTTTAGTTGTTTAAACATTTCATATTTATATATACTCTGTGTTTGAGCCCTATTCCTCCACTTACTCCAGCTACTACTGAACCTCTCCTTACATCTTTTCTCTCACCAGCACACCAACTTTACAGATTTTTGCCTCCTAAACGTAAAAGTATCAAAAATTTAAGTATTAGTCTTTATAATTAAAAATACTACGATGAAAAATGTAAAAAATACCAACATTCATATTTTACCCTCTAAGCATTCTAATTTTCTAAATTTCAGAAAGTCTCTTCATCTTCTTCTGAGTAGAGAAGACTGCGATTAAATATGTTTTCCTGTATTTATTAGTATTAGAACAACAAAAAGGTACCACAAAACACGTATTTGATACATCTTTAGATATAAGAGAAAACTACATAAATTTTTTCATACTTTTGATACCTTGGAAGATACTAAAAGTATATTTTTAAATCACTTTTATCCTATTTCAACTTTTCATAAAAATATCTAATACATTTTTGGTAGAAATAAATCTTTAAGTGCCATCTTTATTGGTACCAAGTATCAAAATACAGTTTTTGCATATTTTTACCCCCCAGAAAGTACTTTACAGTTTTAAAGATATCAAGTAACCAAATTTATCCTATTTTCACTCCTTTTTGCCCCCTAAACATTCAAATTTCCAAAAATTCCTTCTATCTATAGGGAACGTAGGTACATCTGTGATCTAAATTTCACACCTCTACCTTCTGTCGTGTGGGCTTTGCGATGATGAATCAATCACCTAGTATCTTTACCATTTTATATACATATAGATTTAATGAATCTACCTTCAATATTACCGAAAATTCTAAAAAAGCATTAGAAGACCGAAAAAGTAATACAAGGTTCCCCCTTGTGAATTCTTATTCACATAGGACCATGTGCATTTAATTTCATGATTCTAAGTTAATTATGTCAAAAAATTCAAAAAGTACCATTAGAAGAACAATAAAGGTATAACACAAAAGTCCCCTTATGAATTACTACCACCTTAGCACCACGCGTCTTTAATTTCATGTTTCTACGTTGATAAGTAAGATTAGACTTCCTTCTTTGGTACTATTAGAGGCAAAAGATTAACCATTAAGCATCACATTCCCTGATTTCTTTATTCAATTAGAATCATGTTATTTAACTTTTGCAGCCTATAACTTCATTTATTGAAAATATTAGAAAAGTACCATACCATTTCCACCTAGAACAGAGCCATTAAACTTCAATTTTCAAATACATACGACTTAAACAATACAATTCTGCCTGCAATTACTTAAGAAAAATTATGTATCTAGAAAAGTACCAAACTGTTTTTCAGAATTTGGTTCTATCTACGCCTTGGTACTTCAATTTCAATTAGCTTAGTTTATTTGACTAAATAAACCAACCTTCAAATTTTATCAAAATTGGTCCTTCAAATTTTATCAAAATTGGCACAATGAGTTTAAATAAAGCGTAATTTACAATTTTTGCCTCTTTTTAGCACATTTTTAATAAAGGATGTAACAAATATTGTATTCTGATGAATTTCAAAATTTTAATGATATCGCATAATAAAATACTCATATGTTTGTGTCAACAAAATTGAAAAAATTAAAAAAGGACCAAACTTATATTTGTAATCTTTCCATAAGTCACGAATATGATTATAATTTTATTTTTATGTTTACTGGCTTAAAAGATACATAGGGTGCCAAGAAAGTATCAAATTGAAGTTTTTACCCGTTTTATCCCCTTAAAAGGGCTGAATTTGAAAATAGTACCAGACACCTGTCATTTCATTAAACTTTTTTTTGTATCTACATTAATTAAGAAGATACCATGTTAGCGCTTTTACTCATTTTCCCTTTATTTATTCCCTAAGCATTCCGATTTCTAAAAATCCCTAATGTGGAAGACGAACCTAAAGCCCAAGTCTCTTGCCTCTAACTTTTGTTGTTTGGGCTGAGCTATGTTGAATCAGTCAGCCAGTTGCTCAGTCACGTTACTTTTCTATATACACTGCCTGCCACTTGAATAAGGAATCACATTTTTTTAACTTTAATTAAGTATATCTCCTAAACTATAGTTCAGAAAATAATAATTTTTTGCGAAACCAAATTTCAAAGTGTTGGCTTTAGTTTCTTGAAGAAATAAAAAATATCCATACATATTTTGTTATACTAAAATAATGCATTTATTTAAAGACATGTATTTCTGTAGTACTATTTCGTGTGTCACTTGAATAAGGAATTCTCTTAATATTAATCACGAAGGCTATGATTTGAATTTCTTTCAATATAAAGAGCTAGAGAATTTTTAATTTGATAGATTTTAAATAGTTTTTATTCAAAATGGGACGTGGTAAGGCTCTTAATAGCTCTGAAAAAGAAAAAAATTCTGATTTTGAAATCTCAGGGTCAGCATCCGGTCCAAATAGCCAAAAACATTAATAGAGGAAAGACAGTTGTGTACAATTATTTAAATAACGTGGAAAGATATGGAAAAAACATGAAAGGGCGGAAGAAAATGGCAACAACTTCAAAAGAAAGACGAAAAATTCTTAGAATTGCATCAAATTCTGAAATGTCGGTATCAAAAATACGTGAAAAAAGTGGAGCCAGTACCAGTCTAAGAACAGCACCCGTATTTTAAAGTCGTGCCCATACATAGTCCGATGAAAGCTGCAAAAAACACAAATCACAACGTCTAAAGTTTGCCAAAAATACAATGACATGGTCCGACAGATGGTTTAAAGTTGTATTTTCCAATAAAAAAAAGTTTAATATAGTTATATCCGATGGATATAACTATTACTTCCATGACCTAAATAAGGAGGAATTATTTTGGAGCCGCAGACACAACCATTTCGTATTATGGTACCATAGAATTAGTTTCGTATCCAACAAAATGACTGCAACGACTTACAAAAACATTCTGGAGGAAGCATTTAAAAAATTTAATGATTTATTTGGACCCATACCTTGGACGTACCAACACGACAACGCTCCGATTCATATCGCCAGAGCAGTAAAACAATGGATTAACCAACAAGGTGTTCAACTTTTGGATTGGCCGCCATATTCACCAGACCTGAATCCAATGGAAAATGTCTGGGGTTGGCTTGCAAGAAAAGTTTATGAAGGAGGAAAACAATTTGAGACGATCCTTAAAGGATGAAATTACGGAAGCATGGAGTTCAATTTCGCTAAATTACTTAGAGTAATTATACAAGTTGATGCCAAATCGCATTTTTGAGGTTACTTGTAAAAATGTTAGCAGTACTCATTACTAATTGAATGCTAGAAGATAATAACTTTTATTTTTATAACCTAAAATTTAAAAATAAATTACAGTTTGCTTAGTTTTAAAATATTTCTTATTCAAGTGACACACGAAATAGTACCACAGAAATACATGTCTTTAAATAAATCCATAATTTAAGTATAACAAAATATGTATATTTTTCACTTCTTCAGGAAACTAAAGCCAACACTTTGAAATTTGATTGCGCAAAAAATTATTTTTTTCTGAACTTTAGTTTAATTAAAGTTAAAAAATTGTTTAGTCCTTATTCAAGTGGCAGGCAGTGTATATATATAACAGAAAAAATTAAAATTCATATTCTGTTGCTAAATTTATAAAATCAAGTATATTTTTTTACTAAAATCGGACCTATCACTGAATTTGTAAATTCAAACATTCAAATTATATTTTTTTCTTTGCTATTTACAAATTTGAATATTAGAAAATTCAGATAGAATTCAATAATATTTTTAATGAAACAGTAAAAATTACATTTAGTTTTTTATTAATTTTTAAACAATATTTATTTTTGAATTAATAACAAATTTAATAAAAATTATCATATAAAATTTATTTTTTATTTTTTCAATAATTATATATTTTATTTTTATCTACAATTGTGCAAAATAATGTAAAAATAAGTAAGTGATTTTGGTCTTTTATCTATTACTTGCAGTCTTCTTCCATATTCACTAAATGACCAAATCGATCTTGAAGAAAGAAGAATCGTTATTAAAATTGAGAAAAGTTCTAATTGAATATTACTTACCATCTTTGCACGTAATTAAGTCTTTCCCTATGCTTCCTTTACTCAGCACATATACCAATGAGAATAGATGAGATTAGACTGCAATTGAACAAGTAATAATGAAAAGGTGTTATATATGATCAGTTCGAAATACATAATTTTGCATTTTTTTATTGGCTGGTCCGATTATCATAAAAGCTCACACTATCTGAGTAGATTTGCACCAGTGGTCACTTATTTGGAGACGCCATAATTTTGCTTTAGAGTTGGTTTGCAAAAGTCTAATACTTATTTACAACGCTAGTTATCTTAAAACATATATATACCGCAGCATTATCAAATCATAAAGGTATTTAACTATTATAAGGTATTACAACTTCCTTAAATTTAAGATAACTTGAAGTTAATTATAGTCAGCATGTTTTCGTGATTTATATGTGTTTATGTAAAAAATCTCTTCGTGAGTGGTAAGTGCACTTAATTAGATATTTTTTCTTTAGGTCGATATAATAATTGATGGAGTTTTCAAGAAGTACCCAAGGATTCAAATTATAACTTTGTCTTTTATTCATATGCACATATCGCTCATTTATTTCAATACTCATAACTCAAAAGACTAAACTCTTTAGTTTATGATATAAAAATATGAGCTATATATAGCTTTATCCTCTTTAAATATATCATGTGTATACATATCATTTACAGTCTTGAAGTAAATGAGCAATATGTACAAATACATCATTGGTTTACTGCATTTATACACTACTATAGAGTATACCACAATCATTTCACATTTCATAATATGAATATATATTACGAGTCCTATTTTATACATTTTTTTTTTTTTCTATATGTTCTGAAAGTAATTTTCACATTAACACCACTATTTTACAATATTTTGTACAATTTAATGTTGCAAGAATGGTAATCATAAATAAAAAATATATCGATGGCTTAATATAAAAAAGGCGTAACTCATTTTTTTTTGAATAGCGTTTTTTTGTGTATCCAGGTAGGCAAATGTCCAATGCAATTTGCCTCAAAATTTCAAATAATTGCAAATAACAGATTTAAAACGATTTCAAAAAAAGCCCTAAGTCAAGTCAAAGAATTTTTGAAAGTAAAAGCCCTAACTCGTTTTTTTTTTTTTTTTTTTTTTTGTTTTATTTCATTAGTCTTCACCATGACAATACAAGGAAAATCTGTCAGCGCAGCTGTAGTTGTGTAGTTGTGTAGTTGAGTACAAAAATTTTTAGATGAGTTGCAAAAATGGAGTCCCATTATTGCCCAAGGGACAGTAAAAAATTATATTTTGAATTAGATTTTTCCACCTATCAGGAAATTTACCAGCTTTATGTCGCAGAGTGTAATTCAAAAAAAGAAAATGAAAAAATAAAATTGTCCTATCCAATTTTTGCACAGTTTTTAAAAGAATTGAACTATTCCATATTTAAACCTAGGAAAGATCAGTGCGATATTTGCGTATCACATAAAGTTACTAATTTGTCAGATGAAGATTATAAAAAACATAGAGAAGAAATACAAAAAATGCGAGAAGAAAAATGTAATGACATAACAAATGGTAAGTTCGGACTATGTGCAGTTATACATATGGATGTGCAAGCGGTAAAATTAATTCCTCAACTAAAGGCGAGTGCTGCATATTATAAAATGAAGCTACAACTACATAATTTGACAATATACAATATTTTAACACACGAATCAGAAAATTATGTTTGGGATGAAACAGATGGATGTCTAGTATGTTCCGTTTTTGCAACATGTATAATTAAACACTTGAGGAAGATCCAAACTCAATCGCCGGAAATCCATCAGGTAATTATTTACTCAAATGGCTACCAAAATCGCCGTGTAATACTGTCTAATGCATTGTTGGCTTTTACTATGGAAACACAAATAACGATTGAACAAAAAATTTTAATAAGTGGACATACGCAAATAGAATGTGACTCAAGCCATTCACTTATAGAAAGAAAAATTAAAAATAAGGAAATAAATTTGCCGTCGCAATGTTTACAATTAATAAAGGAGGCACGAAAAATTGCAGCACCCCTACAAGCTCACCATTTGCACTAAGACTATTTTTTGAATTTTGAAAATATGCCTAAACGATACTCTTCGATTCGTCCTGGTAAAAATATTGCTTACTATAAAAGTTCTAGAAATTTATGTACTCAAACCTCTATTTAAAATCTTAAACAGAAGTATTGGTGATCTTACGTATGACAAATCAGGATCCATATATTTCAAAACAGACATAACTGACGATTACGAATTTCTCCCACATAGATCGTAGTAGGCGATTAAAGACATCCTACCTGATTCACTTTATAAGGAGAAAATAGCAATCACAAAAAAGAAATGGGACCACCTACAAAATCTGAAAAAGTTTTTACCTGCAGATTGCCATCTTTTTTATGATAACTTGCCTTATAAGAACTAATATTTTACAGTTAACTAACCTCTTAATTTCACGAATTAATTCCTTTTATTATTAAAACCTGAATTTCTAAAAAAATATGTCTCATTTTCAACTCAGATTAAAAAAGTCCTAACTTAATTTTTTTCAACAATGAAAAAAGGGCCTATCTTAGATAACTTCATTAAAATAAAAAAAATAAATTTAATGAGAAATAAAATATTTTGCCTCTTTTTATTAAAAATTGCATTAAAACTTTTTTTCCATCTAAAATTTTACGGATTTTATTAAACTTTTTCCTTTCCCTGCAAAGTAACAAAAAATCGAGTTATGCCTTTTTTATATTAAGTCATCGGTATATATATATATATATATATATATATGTATATAATGCAAATTTAATAAATAATAATATTTATCATAATTTTATTGATTATAAAATAAATATTGTTAGAAAATCTATTGAAAACCAAATATTGTTTTAATTGTTTTATTTTAAAAATTACTGAAATTTGTAAGTATTTTCAAATATCTAAATTTGTCAAATATTAAACAAAATTTAATATGAAAAATATACATATTTTTTCTATAAAACATTTACGAATTAAATATTTGATTTTACAAATTTAGTGATAGTTACGATTTTAGTAAAAACTATGTTTGATTTTATAAATAAATCTTGAAATAATATAATAAAGAAATCTTTTACATCTTGTAAAGCATGCGTGTACATAAATTAAAACGAAAATTGAAACGCTCACATAAAATATAAATTTTTTGCTAAAATACAAACAAATTTCTTCAATATTTTTTCATTTTTGAAAAACTTTTCGACAACTGAAAAATAAAAGTATTGCATTTATTTCCTCCAGATGATCTCAATGTGATATCATCAATTTATTGCGGAGGTGAGATAATCACCTTACTGAAAAAGGGCCACAGGTGGAAGATGAAGATAATAAAAAAAAGTTTTAATTTTTTTATATTTTTTATTGTTTATTGCCTAATTTTCTTTAAACTGATAAATGTGCAATATTAGAAAAATATTGCTTTGATGATTTTCTCCCAAATAATAAAAAGAGGATATTACGTAAATTTCTTCCAAAAAGATATCTTCCAAATGTTTTTAGGGATGAATTTTACATTTATAACAATGTATATGTATTTACATAAACCAACAAACATCAACATATGAAAACATGGAGTTTTTGTTATAATGATAGCAGATATAATAAAACTTTTTTTATTCTTTATACATATATGAAATGTATTCTGTATTAAATTTATTCTGGGATGTTTCAAATTGTTATCAGTGTTTTCATAATTGCAACAAAGTAAGGATTGTTGTTTTTTTTTTTTTTTTTTTTTTTTTTTTTTGTGCACTTATTACAATATTTGTCTAGTTTCGAGTATTTCTATTTGATTTTGTTTATTTTCCATTTTATTTTGTAAATTATAAATCAATTATAGCTACAATTTATGTTTTGATTATGTGCAAATAATGTTAAACACAATTGGGTCAATGATTTATTATATCATTAATATTGTGCATTGATGGGAGAAATTTAAGAGTTTTATTGAAAAATTTTAAGCTTAAATGAGAAATGTGTTTTGTAAAATTAAAATTATTCAATTTTATAAATATTCAATTTTAAACTTCTGTATTATTTAAATATTTTGGATTTATCATTAAATAATTTGGTTGAAATTTATGCAATATTAATATACGAATGGTAAATCTGTAATTCTAAAAATCAAATCATTAAACACTTAAGCTGATTTCAGGAAAATTTTCAATCATAATTTTAATTAATTTGATTATAAAATTCAATTGAAACTTAAGCTAAAAATACCTCAGATAAAATATCGACTGAAAATAAAATGACTCAATGCAAAATCGCCCTAAACACAAAATGGAAATTTTGTCTAAAAATATGAAAAAACACCTAAATCTTTACGAAAAATCACCCACTTTTCAATTAGCATAGTTGTTTCATTTTACATCAAGACTTAATTAATATAATTAAGCAAAAATAAAAAAATAGTAAAAATAAAATTCAAATGGTTTTTTGTTCTCATTTAAATTTTTAATTCATTTAATCATCTACTCAATTGATTTAATAAACGATCTGCAAATTTAGGAATAAAAGAACAATAGGAAAAATCCTTCAAAATCTTTAAAATTCGAATATAAATATTTATCTTATTTCTGATTAAGATAATATAGCGCCGCAGGTACAAATTTTTGGTAGCTGAAAAAAATCGAACCATTTTTTATAATTACCTGTGTATTAATAAAATATTTTCAAATAAATTTACTTAAAAGTTTTTATTCAAATTAATATCTATGAACGAAATGAAATGTAATTGATGTTTTAAATTATGTTTATTAGTAGTTCATATGATAAATAAAGTATATATTCTAATTTAATAAGTTATTTTTGATTTTGAGAATAAAGCACCGCAGGTGAAATTTTTATTTTATTATAAAGCGATCACATTAGCATAACTCGAGAAAACTGAATTTTTATTTGTGCTCTTTCGAAAATCAAACGTTTAGAATATAAAAAGGGGTAAAATCAGTGTGGTGATACATTTTGGTACGAACAGTTTCTCTTCGTATCTTCTAAGAAATAAACATGATAAACGAAGTTTAATCGCACTCTTGTTTACTGAAAAAGAACAGACAGATATTTTGAAAAGGTTACTATTTTGTTACCATATTTATCATCTAAATGTACAAAAATAGAAATATGTTTATTTTGTCACAAAATTCTATGATACATTTGGGATACTTGAACATTTAAGGGATAACAATTGTACCTATATGGTATTTTTCTTACAATACTCATATATAAAAGACTCATGCTACCAAACAAATTAGCACCGAAATGTGAAATTTCGATGAAAATGTTTTTTTTTTTATAGATTTTTAGAAATTTTGATTTTTAAATACAAAAAGGGGTAAACGTATTACTCCTTGTATGTTCTATAATTTCATATGTAGGAAAAAAATTCTAAGGCCCGGTTTTACATTGATCGCTTAGTGTATACTTAAGTATAAACTTAGATGAGAAATATTTAATATATTTACTTAAGTAATATTTCGTTTTATAGTTAAAAAGTTAAATTGTCAAGAAAATAAAAAAAAAACTTTTAGCTTTTATGTATTTGTATTAGGGTGGTTTAACTTTCCAAGAATTTTTCTTTAATAGAAATTATAATTATATTCTATTTATTCTAAAATGTTCTTGCATAATTATGTTAACGTTTTATTGAATATCTTTCAATTTAGTTTATTATTTGCTTATTATTATTATTACTTATTTTTTTATTGGCAAAACATTTTTCGATGTACTCTAATTTGGCATCAAAAATAAATAAAAATACAACAATTTTTAAAAATTTAAAATTATTTTAAAGCTATAAAGAAATCTGCACCTAATGTGCTTTAAAATTAAAAAGGCTTTGGTGAAAAATATGTAACTATACAGAAAAGTTTAATTTAAAGTGATTTTTAAAATCTTTTTAAAATTTTAAATAGTTTTATTAGATTTTGTATTGTTATTTATTTTTGTTTATTTTGAATAAATATTTTTGAAGATAATTTTCATCCTTAGGAAAAATTTAAGGAATGGGAAAGGAATACTTAAGTTTTTAAATATAAAACTTAAGTACAATTTCGCCACTAAGTGAGCAGTATAAAACTGGGCCTAATTATATAATTTCAACTCAAAGAAATAGAAAATATACGTTTGGTTATTTTTGTACACTCGAACATTCCGGCCTAAAGTTTTTTACTTTTTTTAATTTTAATTAATTTGAAACATAAAGCATGTAAATGAAAAATTTTTACATTTTCAAATGTAAATATTTATACTACTTTTACTTTTATAAAACTAGAGACTCGGAAAAAAATATGTTTGTTTCTTCTAAATTATCAGTCACGGAAAGAATATAAAAATTTTAAAAATTCAGAAAAAAAATTTTTGAACAACTTTTTCGCATCATTTTTTAAGAACTTTTGTAAATATTTACAATTTTCTTACAGTTTTCTCGTTTTTTTACACTATTTTAACAATAAATATCAAGTTTTTTAACTGGACTCAGTCCTCATTAACTTTTTTATGACTCTTTGGGTTTTAGAGTTATTAATCTGAACCATTCACTTTTCCTTTCCAAATCTAATCGAAATATCAACCTGTATATTATGTAGTATTTAATTGACAGACAATGACATTTTCTTATATTTAACGTATTATTTTCCGAATTTATCATTACTTATCCTACTTTTTTTCGACTTGAATTTGGTTGATGCAGGGTTTAAAAAAAATCGCTCAAAATTAATTTAGTATTATATTCCAATTTTCAAGTTTATGAACAAATGGTTTGGATTTAATAAGAAATATAACATGCTTTTAATCCTTGGTCTTAGCAGATACAAACAGTATCCGATCTATATAATATTGCTTACAGTTACTGAAATATTTATGTTTTAAAATATAAAAAATTTTCGTTCACACATTTTTTAATGAAAATGTCGAATTTTTTTATGTTTTACAATGTCGCTGATTGATCTCTCGGAACTTCAAATCGAAATATATATATATATATATATATATATATATATATATATATATATTCTCAAGACTTTAAAGAATCATAAACTTTTTACTTTCTTCCAATATTATTATATACAGCGCGTTAAATAATTACAATTTAAAATGTAAAAGAGTTTCGTTTACATGCTTTATTACTCATATCTCATCGTATACACGTTAATTGCATAAAGAAATACGTTTCCCTCTTTATTGTGCCAGATGGGAAAAATACAATTAAATATTGTCATAGAAAATTGAATGAACGTGTAGCGAAGTGGCAATGATTTACGCATCATTTACAATTAGTTTCAATAATCACGATTAGTTTTCGTGAGTTACTAACTCAGAAACAAAACAATAACTCACCGTTTATAAATTGCGAGTAAGAGGTGCTATAACAAATATATTTGGATAAGATAAGAAAATGTTTAATATCACTTTATCATTTATAAACATGGCATTAGGTATTTAGTAAATATTTATACGCGCTATTATTCCCAGTGGTGGAATAAATTTAATTTTATTGTTATGAAGAAAAGCTAGTTCCGATGCGCATTTTGCAAATTTTAAAAATCTAAAAATGTCCTATACATAAAAACATATTTAAACTCAGTGAGAGTTAAATACGTTCAAAGTACAAAAAATCAAAACTTTGACAAAACACAACAATAGACCAAGATTTTATTTTTTTTTTTACATTCCTTTTTACATTAGGTCAACTTTTTTTCCACTCTGAGTGTAAACGTAAGGAATAAACAAAAAATAAAAATAAAAACAACAAAAAGTTTTAATAAAGTTTTCTGCACGGGCGCTTGTTAATTTTTTTGAAGTTTATGGGAATATATTTTCTAAAATAGTTTTTAGCACATTTATCTACGCGCTATTATTCCCAGTGGTAGAATAAAATTTAAATTTATTGTTGTGGGCATAACCTAGTTCCGAAGCATTAGGTAATTTAATCAAGCATGAAGTGAAATTGTACCACTTCTACTTTTTAGAGGAACATTTTCAATATTTTTAACGATCTATATCGATTTAAATAAAAACCTCAAACGAAATATGAAGGATTCTATTTAAAGTGAGAATTAGCAAAGAGGAAGAAAATGTTTATACTACGTAATACTAACAAGTTTATACACACAGAAAATAAATTGGTTGGAAAATAGCTACAATTATTAAAATAATTATGTTTCAGCTAAAATGCAATTATAATTAAGGGAAATTAAAAAATTTAAAAGAGTTTTTGTACTAGAAGCCGAAAATTCAAAGTTATAGTGAAACTGAAATTACCATAATTAATTAAACAAATTAATCGTTTTGTATTCGTGGATGATTTTTCGCAAATGTAACGGGCGGTAACATATCATAACAAGATTTTACGTAAATATTTGTCTTATTATATAATATTTTGAAATAAATGTTCTGTTGTTATAAAGCCTTAAACATGTAGAGTAGATTGTATTAATTTCCGAAAAAGCCGCGGTATTTATTTCTGATATTAAACGAAAAATTCGTATGCATTTTTCATTTCAAAAGTATTTTCATAAATTTTACATGTTAAGATTGTTTGCACAGCTATAAAAATCAATTATTTACCCTTTACTTTGCCATAAATAGCCTAAAATCTTGTCTTTAAGATAGTATAAAATCTTAAAAATCAAACACAAAAATATAAAAATAGAGACAAACATGATGAAATAATCTATCAGAGCCAAGTTGTGATTTAAATAAATATTTAAAAAGGGACATCGTCATTATGGTTTGGAAAAAGGAAAATAAAAACAATTATGAAAAATCTGTCAGAAATATTTAACATCGCTTAGAATATTTTCAACATTTTCTGCTGTAACGACTGCCCGTCTAGACGTAACATAATATGTAAGATTTTTATGTCAGAGAGTTTCAAATCCGCTCTCTGAGAGAATTATTTCACGTGTAGATTCAAATATTAGTATTATAAGATATATTATGGGACTGTTGTGATGAGATTTCTCTACACAACCATCTTATAAGATGAACTGTCAAAAAAATACAAACACGAAAGTTTGTTTGTGTAAGTGCATGTGTATTTTAGAAATTGCTAAATAAAACAATGTTTTTTGTAAAATTTTTTCTTTTTAGTGTTTGTTTTACATGTTAAAAATCATAAAATCATAATTTTCATAAAAATTATGTTAAAAAGTGAAATTTTTTAAATAAAAAGTACGTGTTTACTCTGTGACTAATTGAAAATAATGATATCTTATAGGATTTATTGGTATACGTGTATAAACAAAATGGTTACTCTCTTCTGCTTGCTTTATCTCTCATATTATATCAATTGTAGACCTGGTGTTAGTATGTTTGGCAAGGATGTATGATTTCTAGAAAGGTTATGATGTTTGCATTGCAGAAAATGTAATTCAATATTTCCACAATCGTTGCCAGACTATACCGTACAAACATTTGTAAGGTATCTTTCTGGAAGAAATTTACGCAATATTTTTTTTTTTTTTTTATTATTTCGATGAAAATTATCGAAGCAATATATTTATAATAGTGTATTTTTATCAGTTTAAAGAGAATAAGACAATAAACAACAAAAAATATATAAAATTTTAAATTTTCTATTATTTTTCAGTAACAATTTTTTCAGAAAAATTATAAAAAAAATAGAAAACCAAATATTGAAGAAATTTGTTTGTCTTTCAGCAAAATAATGGATATTTAATGTTTTAGATTTCGTGCTTTATGATGATAAGATTTATGTACATCTACGTAAATTTTTACATCTTGTAAAGTAAAATATGAAAAAATGTTTCTTATTATATTATTTCAAGATTTATTTAGTGATAATTTTTCTATATATTTGTTACATCTTTCAGAAGATTATCTGGCGGTATCGTCTTTCTTTCATCTAGATGATTATCTAGCAATATTGCCTATTTTTCTTCCAGGCGTATTGATTTTCTATTGCTTAGATGTATCGCCTGGGACACACAATCTCTCCTGATGGAGGAAACTTCCGCAATTCGAATATGATTATTGCAGCAATAAAATTGTTCTTCTAGTAATGCGAATTCGATTCACTTTTGTATTATTGTACTTGTAGGGTATTATAATTGATTTTACTTCTGTATTGAATTTTCTATGTAATTTAAATAAATCAAATTTTTGTACCTAATTTTTTTTTTAAATCACAAGTTTTGGTACAAAAAAAACAATTATAGAACAAATGTATTCTTAATAAAATATTAAAAAATATATATATCATTCACAATAGCGTTGTAGATATTTTCGACCCTAGTACAGAAATGCCAAATACATACGGCAATGACAATTGAATTATGGGTTAGTACTTGCAAGCGACTCAATTCGATTGGCGAGAAATTCGGTTGCAGTTTTCTCTATGTGTGTAGTTATCTGTTCTGTATAGGAGTCTAAAAATATTATTATTGTTTTGTTAAACCCAAATCTTAGGAAATAACAAAGAAAATTCAAATCGACTATTCTACTTGTAACTAAAAGATCCAATTTAGGAAAATATATAAATACATACAGAAAAAAATTTATTTAAAAATCAGTTTCAGCTACTATATAATATTTAGGGAGTAAAGTAAAATTCTACTGTTATAATTAAATTACCAAAAATTTAATTGATTTTCATTGTTTGAAAATATAAAAATATTATTAAAAAAATTTTTTAATTCCAACAATTAAATATAAGTAGAAATTTTAAATATTTTTTTCAATAATTCCGAACAGACAATCAAATTAAATTCATCCATAATAGCGGAAGTAAACAAAATATACGGTTATAATATAAATAAAGCCAATTCGGTTCTGTAAATCGAATTTAAATATACTGACATTTGTAAAAATATTTTCTGAAATAAATTTGATAAAATTACACAAAACTTTTTTAAGGAAATTTATTAGAAAGAAATAGTGAAATCAATATTTTAAATTGAAACGTTGGCCAAGAAATAATTAATGGTGAATTCTTTAGGCTTTTAGACCTACTGAATTGAAACGTAAGTTTCAACTATTTCTATGTGTTTGCTGACAAAAACTTTGATTGACTTGAATTGTAAAATTCGGCACTTACTCAATGTTGCTGCTAATTCGTCTGTACTATCCACTTCAAGAAAATCAAGAAACAAACTTTCAACTTGATGATAGCACTATAAGTAATTATGGATTTTTTAAGCTTTCGAATCTGCTAGACGAAAAAGTAAACTATTTTAGAAGTACACAGGAATTTTTAAAAAATAAATTTTCACTGTTTTTATATGCTTGCAGATAACTACTCAACTACTTGGATTTTAAAGTCTTGCACATTAGTTATTACTGGTCTTTTTAACAAAATCAAAAGCAAATTTCTAACACAACATCTGGATCATTCCAATTAAATATTGCATTAATTCGTCAATGTATTACATGTATATGTTTTTAGTTTAAATGACTTTTCATTTATTATCTATTTATATTTGCATATGTTTCTTGTAAGTATTTATTAATATAAGAAAAATTCAAATAACATAAATATTAACTCACAACAGTTATTTCTGTTTCACAGAATTATTTTTAAATAATCGGCTTGAGTTTTAATTATTGGAACCAACAAAATTCGATTGGCTAAAAATTCGGTATTCACAACGAATCTATTTTGTCTGTGTAGTATTTTTTATTTTCAATCTAACATATTATGGATTTTAATATTGGAAATAAATTTTATTGTTTGATCCTAGAGAAAAAAATGTCTTCGAACTTAGTTATTTGCAAATACATAAGTAATGTTATCACAATCATCTCCTAATAATAATTATTTAATTACTTCATTATTATCAAATCTAATCATAATAGTATTTTTTTTTAAATTTCACAATAAAACACTAAAATGATTAAAATTTAATAAAATGCACACCATTTAAATTGAAATTTATTATTAAATAAAATGACCTTCAGCAATATCCTGAAAATTATTGTGGTGTCACGAACAATATATTTAATAATACATGTATGCTACGTATATTTTCTTTATTGTACCATTTTTTATATATAA
The DNA here is from genome assembly GCA_932274085.1 of Protocalliphora azurea. Taxonomy (NCBI): domain Eukaryota; kingdom Metazoa; phylum Arthropoda; class Insecta; order Diptera; family Calliphoridae; genus Protocalliphora; species Protocalliphora azurea. Next base: position 112,550,604 of record OW026523.1, read on the forward strand.
ATAATACCAATTTATATACTTTCCAACTATTTACTGAAAACATTTATTTTTTTGTTTGTTAATTTCATTTTAAACAAATAAATCATGTTTTTTAATTAAACATAAATTGTTTTTATACCCGTTTCCACATAAAACTTTATGCCAAAAAATATATTAAAAAATAATATAACATTGACCAACCACATTTATTTAATTTATTTTAATAATGTTTGGTAAATATTAAATTTAAATAATTGATGAGTTTACGAATATTGATGATTCTTGTGTAAACAAAATTGTGACCATAAAATAACATAAACACTCAACATAACAGCAGGACTAAAACCAAAAATAGGAACACAAATTAAATGTCACCAACTTTGACACCCGGCTACAAAAATATAAATTCTTACACACATACATATAGAAACTTATTTTTACAAATAAATATTATTAATAACTGCCATTTATAATTCGAACTATTTCTGGTCATTTCAACAAACAAGCAAAAACAAACTAATGTACACCAAACACCTACAAATATATAAAAGGAAGGCATCATTAATTGTCTCCAACAGATGGTTGAATATTTTGTTTGTTTTCTGTTTTTCTCTAGTCATTTTTAATGATTTCAATCTTTAACTTGTATTTCTATACAAAGTAAATAGAAAAAAGTAGAGGACACTGGTATAAAGTGGAGCATAATTTAATCTTACTTCAATAAAATACCAACCATAAGCATTTGATTTAACTGTTATGTAGAATGGATTATTGTCTAACATTGTACATAAAAATAATAAAACTTATTTATCTATTGGTATTGTTTTGCGGCGCAAAATGCCTCAGAATCTTTTTTTATCGGCAAAACTCTATAACATTTAAATCAATAGATATTTTAGAAAAAAAAAAATTTCTTTTGATGGAGAGAAATTTTCTTGAATTTTTCTTCAGTTTTAATTTTATTGAAATCGGTTTAGCAATTGTTGAAAAATTTAAGGTTAAATTTAACTTTTAATTTTTTTATAGCATTTAGTACGAAAATGCGATTTTTTTTTTTTTTTTGAATCAGTTTTACTTACAAAAAAAGTTATAAGCAGATAAAAAATATTTCAATAATACCCATGATAATTTTGTGAACAGGTTCCCAGTTTATCAACTCTAGAACAGGTTCCACTAGAATCAGTAGTTCTTGGACAAAAAGTGACAATCTTTTTGACATATATTTTTTTTTTTTTTTTTTTTTTTTTATTTAAATAACATTAAAGACAAACATATTTTTATTTACAATAACTAAAAGTTTTCTAATATTTTTTTTTTATTTTTACTTAAATGTCAATGAAAGAAAATTATAATTGTTATTCTTTCGACCTGCAAATATTCCATATTTAGTTCTAGTTTATTTCTGTCCTCAAGCAGCCCTTTTTCTTCTTCATCTAAGTCCCGATGTTCTACTTTCAATGGACTTCGTTGCTAGTAATTTATTAAATGGATCTTCATTTGTAAAATTTCGTAATATTTTTCTGGTATTGTGCTCTCTATAAAATCTCTAATTCTTATTTCTATTTTCTTGGGCTTCCGCTGATAGATCTACACGTGGTACTAAATAATTTTGTACTTTTAAATAAAGGATTTTGTGAACTGTTGCAGACATATTTCTTCATTTATATTTAGTTGTATATATTCGTGCAGGTTGCTTCGCATATTCACCAAATTTTTTAGCATCAATTTGTTCATTACACATTTTTTTAAAACTTGAAATGAGATTTATATTAATAACTAATATCTCAGATCCTCTTTTGGGATCTGAAAAGAACCTTCTTGCTGTGTTTCCATCATGCGTATTGACTGATCCTTGTTTTAGAGTATTTATAATAAACCCATGTTTGAGAAACTCATCCGGAACATGCTTCCTTTTTAAACTTTTTAACTTCTTGTTGGTGTCCTTATTTCTTATTGCTCCTGTAGATTTAAAATTCAAATCATAACTGATTTTCAATATGTGTTCCATGAAAAAATTTTGGGAGTAATTTCTTTTAAATGGAAAAATTGGAAAATGTATACAAGGAGTTAAAGAGAAAACTTTCGCTTTTCTTCTGCTAGTAAAACTTTTTGTTTAACCTCTTTTGACCCTTAAAAGTTCTATTCTACTAAAATTCTAATTTGACTAAAATATAGTACCTGAGAAAACATTAAATAACACAGAAGTTATAAACAGTACAATGACAAATCATAAAATTTCTCAAAGACTATTATCCTACCAACATAACAGAAACTGCAGCCAATTATCGATAATAGTTTGCGAGTAACGATAATTTATTTCTGTTCAAATTTATAAAATAACCTGAAATATTTGTTGTTAATAGCATGCCGCTCCCATAATTACCAATATTCTTAACTAATTTTTTGGACACTTTAGTTTCAGTATGTTTGCTATTGAAGGACATTAAAATTTTGAAAATCGCTGTTAACAAAAAAATAGATCAATCAACTATTTTTGGTTAAAATGGGAATTGTTGAGGTAAAGTGGAGAGTATTAAAGATAACTAATTTAAACATTTAGTGTTTATTAAATGGTTGTAATGATTTTTGTGTTTACGAGGCCACTCGAATACCAAAATTTGAGTATGTTATGAAAGCAGATTAGAAATAAGTGATAAAACTAATAGAAAATAATAAAACAAAATTTGCAAAAATGTACAGTTATTTCTCGTATTTGGCATAGTCTAAAATTCTTCGGTATAATAATAATGAGTGTACAGACCATTTGCATGAGGTTTTTAATATCTAGCTTATATTTTTACAGCATCCACTATTTCCGGGATTTTTTATTCCATATTTGCTTTTTTATCGGTGTGAAGTTTATTGATTTATTTCCAATTTTCATGTATTTTATTGCTTTTACTAAAGCACCAAATTTTTTATGTTTTCTCAAATTTTCTTATATATGTTCAAATCACCGGTACCTGAATAAATTATTTACTATATTTTGAGCAAAATTGGAAAAAAATTGATGGAAAGTTTGATAAAATGTACATCGCACTTTACCCCAATATATTATTACTATACGCAGAGAAAAACATGGTTATAGCATTATCACTACAATGTTAATTTTACACATACTGTGTTCATTATATATATATTTTTGTTTCAGTTTTATCATACGATATTTACATTCAATCAAAATTTTAATATAGTTAGCCACACAAGTTTTATGTTTTTTAATACTTTTACCAAAAAACAAAATTTTATTTTTATAAAAAATATAAAAATATATAAAAAATATCATTATTTCTACAACCATTAAATATTATCAATCATTTTCTCGGTTTTCAAACCATATTTTGTTTTCAAATCATATTAATATTATTGTTCCCATAACAATAAAATGTTACAAACAAATATGCTTTTTACAAATATGGTTGAAAAATTCATAACTTATTTGTTTTTGAATACATTTTGTTTTTAACGTTTGTTTCCTACCTTCGTTATAATTTTCTTTTAGTTTATATATGAATTAATATAAGTAGACAAGGTTTAGTTATATTTGGTGTGATTTAAGCAATAAAAGATATTGATTAAGTAATATTAAAGATTTTAGTTAATAAAAAATATATTTTATTATCTTGTTCATTATATGATAATACAAATAAATAAAATTAATTAACGAACAAATGATATGTAAATAATTGTTTATGATTAAAAAACAATTTTATTCATTATTTGAAACAAATGTAATTAATTTAATAAACAGTTTATAAAAATAATAATTTTGAATTAATGTGTTTTTTTAATAAATGACAAGATTTAATCATAATATAATAAAATGGAATCATAATATGACAAGATGAGACAATAATATGATAAACTGGAATAATATGATAGAATGAAATCATAATATGATAAGATGGGATAATAATATATTGGGTTGGTATAATAATATAAAAACTCGAATCAAAACATGAAAAAATAACCATAAAATCGAACACAATATAGTAATATAGAATCATAACAATTATTATTTATAACCATATTTTTCAATCTTAACATGTTACCCTTAGATTATGGGCACTACAACAATATTATTTTCTTTACGCCAAGTAGAGATCCGTAAGAACATTATTTTTTGAAACAAAACTTTTTTACAGTTTGAAGATGTACAAAATAAAGAATTCACCGATTTAAAAATGTTCTTGAGTAGGATCTCTAACACAGCTACAGCAGCACTTAAAAAGAAAAACTTTTTCAGTGCTGCTGTAGCTTTTTTTATTTGCTTACGCCCGAAAAGTAATAAAATCAGAGATTTCATGGATGAAATATAATTTTGAAATGTAGTGCAATAATGACAAATATTTACCAGTAAACTTTTTCGCAAAAAAAAAAAAAAATAAAATAAACACACGAGAAAAAAGTAAAGTTTTCTGCCACAATGCCACAATGTCCCACTTTCCCCCAATATTTAGATTGCGAGAAAAATAAAAACAGGAACATTTTAACCATGAAAACACATAAAATAGAAAGAAAAAAAGTTCAAGACAAACAAACAAAAATCATCATTCATCATTTTTTGGAATTTTGTAGTTTTTATTTTCTATGTCCTGAGTAGTGTTGTTGTGCGGGAATGTACACACATAAGACCATTAGTTGGGAATATTTGCAAAATTGTTATTCATCTTTTTCGTCTAAACGGTGGCCAAAAATAAAGAAAATATTGGCACTGTGTTGTAAAGAGCCTCATAGAAAAAAAGCTATAGATGTAGCCCTTCAGAAGTGATATATACAATATTACATCTGAATGTATAAATTTACGAGAGCTGGACAATTTTCCAAAAGAACCCCTAAAAATACGTATTTCTTTCAATATCCTGATCAAAATTTTTGTTAAAAGAAAATTAACTTCAAATTGTAATAGAGGCCTTAGGCCTGGAATATTTATTTAAATAATCGTCATATTTCTCTTCAGTCGTGGTATATTAAGATTTTACTAAGGTTTATTGTCATATTTTCTTTAATCAAACATACAATTTTATATATTTCGAAAATTTTTCAACATATATTGGAATTTAATGTACCATTAGAATGGTCTATCCTGATACTATTGAAGATTACACGTAATTAACCCTTTAACAGCAAGAGGATCACTTTTATACAATTTTTCCCAAAAAAAATTAAGTTAGCAATTTTTGCAAATAAGTCACATGAAAGTATTTATTATACTTCAATATAGATGACTTTATGAAAAATATAACAAATTCCTTTAAAATCGCGATAATAATCATATTAAAGAGATTTTTGAAACTTAGTCACAATTTTACACGAATTTATGGTTTTTATGATAAATATATGTTTTTGCTGACATTTATTTTCTCAACTAACTATTTAATTGACACAAAAATTAACTTAACCAATTATGGACCGAAAATCCCAAAATATTACTTGTGTGAATAATGGTTAAATGAATACATATATCAATATGTATTTATTTTGCCCTAAAATATAAATTACGACAAAAAGTGTCCAAAATATTCAAACTTTAATAAAATAGTATTTAAAATAAAATCATACATTTTGCGACAATGAAAACTAATTTAAAATTTGTATTACTTATTATGTATTAAACGTCATTGTATATCACATGATGTAATTTTTTTTTTACAAAGAGTTAAAAATTATTTATACTGTTAATCGAAAATTATATTTTTGGAGGTATTTTAAAAAAGGTCCAGCTCACGTGAACGAAATAATTAAACCGAAATATTTAGTTTAAAACATATCAATCTTTAAATTTAGGTGGCTACATTTACAACTTTTTTTGTCTCCATACAAATCAATGCACTTTACTTTGGTGTATATGGGAAAAAGTTTAACAATGGTTTTATAACCATTTCAATTATTATTATTATTTTTTTTTTTTTTTTTTTTTTAAATTTTGATTACTTTGGAATATTACTTATTTTAAGTTGAATAACATTTGTTTGTTGTTACTTATCTAGCGAAAATTTAAACCTATTTAAAATGTACATAATATGTAAATAATACGACCACTGTACTTTACCGTCAAAGAGTGGTTTGAGTAACAACACTAAATAGCATTGAGAAACAAAAGTTAAAGCAAACATTGTTTTACTAAAAGAAAAACTAAAAACACGAAAAAAATTAAAACAAACAAAACAAAAACCATATGTTGTTGTTTAGTTTGTACCCTACATTAAATACTGGACTGTAGTAGTTCAATAAGCAAATATTATAAATGGCATTGTAGATAATTACTTTGAAGAATTTTTCTTTTATTTGTGTTTCTACCTTCTGGCGAGTCTGTTTAGACTGAGAATGGGATACCTACTAAGTTATTCACTCGAATAATGTTTGTCTGAATATTCGACAAATTAAAACCAAATAATTTTTTTATTAAATTAAAATCAATAGTTTCGACTTTTCATTAGCATACCGAATATATAATTTACACGCATATATATCTACTTTGAAATAAAAACATCATATGTTTTAAGGTAACTTTTTTAATATAAATAGTTTTTTATAAAATCTTCTGTTTGGTATTAAATAAAATATATATTTATACCCATAAACAAATTTTAAATTTAAAATACAAAGTTGTTTATGAATACTTGTGTTAATATTTTCATACTGCCTATTTGTAAATTGATTGTTATAAAAAAAATATATTCATACCTATATCTATTTTTTAAAAATCTGAAAATGTTTTACTATTTAAGTATTTGGTTATTCACCATAGACTGTAGAAACTTAAAGAAAAAATCCTCGATATCGTTCGTCACCGCCACTGAAAATTTTTTAACAAACTAAAAAATAAGCATGTCTTTGAGAATATCTTTTTTTTAAATCTCACTTGGAAACCTATGGATTTCTCCAAAACTTAAAAATAATTATTTTTTTAGTCTTACTTGTCGGATAAACAATCCGACTCGAAATTTCTCTTGAAGGTATATACTCTACAACATTTATTCCTACTTCTAGTATTCCATAAGGTAGTATTTTGAGTCCTTTGTTATTTAATATATATACTAATGACATTGACCTATGTGTCAGAAAGTCTCATTACTTATTGTATGCTGATGATTTAAAAATTTTTAAAACCAATTTCTAACGCTAATAAGGTTTTTAATCTCCAGGAGGATTTAGATAGGGTAAGTTCCTGGTCAGTCCGCAATGGTTTACTTTTAATTTAAATACTTTTCTATGACTTTCAAAGATGTTGTAAGACTGTTCTGCCCCCATATAGAATACATCAACATAATTTTAGATTTATAGGTATTATTTGTTAGAAAATTATCATTCAATAATCACTTAAATTATATTATACCTAAAGCTTATTCAATGTTAAGCCCTTTATGCCGTAATTCTAATAATTTTGATCATTATACAAAAAAGTTTTATTTACATTTTCTGTTAGATCTTAATTATAATATTACTCAATTACATATAAATAGAATTGAAAAAATTCAAGTCAAATTTCTAAAGTTTGCACTTTCATTTTTAAGTTTTTCATTTGTAAACTTTCAAAATTCCCCTTGATTTCTATGAAAAATTTTCAAGCAATGAATAAAATTTTTTCGTATATTTTCTACACGCAGAGAAAAAACATGGTTACAGCATCATCACTACAACAATATTATGTTTTCTTTGTTAATTTTATTGAATTTTAATAACTCTGTGTTCATGATAACAATAATTTTGATTCAATTTTGTCATTAAATATTTACACTCAATAAGACCTTTGATATTTATTTATATTTATTATTTTTTAAATATTTTTAACAGAAACAAAATTTTGTGAATATGAAACATATCATTACATCTACAACCACTTATATTCTTTTTTCTTGTTCTTAAACTATATTCTGTTTTTAAACAATATTAATATTATTATTCCTATAAAAATAAAATGTTACAAATAAATATAAATAAATATACTTCAATATTTGTTTGTTTTTAAATATATATCTATCTATCTATCTATATATATTTATCTATATATATATAATTAAATTTTTTTTTGTAATTCTCATTTAGTTTATATATGAATAAATATAAATAGTCAAATTTGGGTTATACTCGGTGTGACTCAAGCGTCAAGCAATATAAGATATCTTGCATTTCAACCACATATATATATGAATGAAAGAGTAATATGATAAGATTGGACTAACTATATGCTATTATGATAAAATAGAATCATGTTAATATAAGATTGTTCAATTATATGTAATCATAACATGAAAAAGCAAATCATAAAATCGGATACAATATGACAAAGTGGAATCATAATAATTATTACTTATAATCATTTTTATTTTTCGCTGTGATCATATGTTCCAATCGTAATATGTTGCTCTTAGATTATGATCACTGCAACTATATTTTTTCTCTGCGTGTATATGTTACAATTTGTGGATTAATTGATTGTCCTAATTTTCTTCATAGCATAAAGGTAAAATTCTTATTTCTTTTATATAGGTATTTAATAAAAGCTATGAAATATATCAAATCTTGAATTTAAAAATATGTTAAAGAGTTTGTTTAAATAATTAATTTGTTTATGTATATTAAATTATGATTGATATTTGTAACGATAATATTGTATCCATAGACTGGAACTATTAAATAAATATACAAAAAAATAAATAATTAAATAATTAGCTAAATAAATATTTATATCGAACTGGTTGCAGAGCAATGTAATGATCTAACCGTATATTTGCTTGAATATTGTCAATCAACGTTTTTCATAGAATATTTGATTATGAAAAATTTTAAAAATACACATTTGTGGTAATTTTTTAATTCCCGGGATTTCCGACAAAAAGTCCCGGGAATTTGGAAGTGAAATATTTTCGGGATAAAAATCCAAATTTACAATCGAATAGCGACAGAGTATTGTACCTCCATGTTCGGATAGCAATTCTTTTATACAGCTGTTACATCAAAAACTTTTGTACGTGTGGGAAGAAATAAAAAATTATATTTTCATATTTTTGTTATTCTAATTTGATTCAATAAAAATTTATATGCAATATTTAGAGACTAAACTAAGGCTTTTTAGAATAATAGCTAGTTTGGTTATTGAACTTATAGTTTGATTATATACGACAACCGAACTTTAGCTGTGTTGCCAGTTGCCGAAATGATATTACAGATGGCAACTGAAAGTTCTCCACTCAGTTGCCAAATAGGCAACTACAAATTTTTGATTGCTAAAAATTTTTTAAAACAAAAAATTGAAATTTAATTATTTTTATTTCTTTTTTTCTTTTTATATTTGTTTGTTTACATTTATTTCAACAACTGATCTTTCAAAATAATATTTACGATAACTTTGTGATAACTGAAAGAATATAAATTTATTTGTAGGTTACGCTGCCACAACCGAACACAACTGAAGTTCGGTTGCCATACATAATGGACCCATTAGTTTTTTTCCAGTGAAGTATACAAAATAATCGACTTTATCATTTACTTGTGTCTTACCCTACAAAAAAAACTGAAAGAATAAAGTCCTTACAAATTTTAGTTACTAAGAAAAAACAAAGAAAAAAATAAACTATTTATTTCAACTGCCTTGATTATTGTTTGTTACTACTTTTGAAAACATCAAAAACACTTTTAAAAATATTTTCTAAATGCCAAAAAGTAACATTTGCCACATGTGTGTATATTTTGGAATGTACTTTTGCAAGTTTTGAAATGCCAGAAAAATTATTGCCAGTTTTAAGAATATTTTTCTAAAGGTTTAAAAAGTAACATATTATTTGCTGGGTCTTATCCATACATATTTAAATGCATATAGTTGTTTTACATTTGTTGACTTTAACTGAAAGCAGTTTTATATTGTTCGTTTTCTTCGCTCTTTTTAATATCAGCAAACAAAATATACGAACGAATGTACGTCAAAAAGGCGTTGAACATGAAAACAAATTTGATATGATTTTTCAGCTTCTATTTGTATTTGTTTCTCACTTATTTGGGATTAAATTAAGTTTAGTTTGTTCTAGTTTTATCATACGTGTACCATGATTTCCTCAAATAGAATTTTTAAAATCGTTATGGTTTAGAAAAAATAAATAAACAAAATAGTGTTCGCATATTTATTAAATATAAAAACCTTGAAATAAAATAAAAATAAAATATTAACAACTCTACTGAAATAGTGTCAAAACAAAAGTTTTCAAACTCAAAAGATATAAATAATTCATTTGCTTCAAAGTTCTTGATTTTGTTACAAATTTAAAATTGCTAAATTTAGTTTCATTCTTTGAAACAATTTATAAGATGTCATTTCTTATTTTTGCTATATAGAACCAAAACATAAATTACTTTTACTAAATTTTAACAATTTGATTAAATTTTTTCTCTTATATATATTCATGAAAATACACGCATTCTTATATTTCCAAGTTTTGCTTACAAGTATTTTAACATGTGTGAGTGTATGACTATGTTTCCTGTTTGCCACCAAAAATTTGCTAAATATTGACATGAGTGATAAAACAAGGTTATTTCTGGTAGATGTTACTTTATGCCATCCACCTTTGCGTTAGGATGAAAATTCTTATGAATTTAATTAATTTTATACTAACGAAGGTAAGTTGAAAATGTGTGTGTATGTGAGAAACAGGAAATTTGAAAGGGATATTATATAGGTTATGTTGTTAGATAAAAGCAAAATTATAATAATGGCCTACAGCTTCCTTAATGTAGTAGAGTATAAAGATGTTAACAACTAGATTTATTGTAATTTTAATGGATTTTTATCAACACTGTAATTGACGACAACGTTTTATACCATTCACATACCGTTTATTTTGGAACATCATGAATTAAAAGTAAACGAGAGTCCAGAAAAAAAGCTGTTCATCTGACAGGCAGCCTCTGTAAGGTCTTGCTTTCATTAAGGACAAATATGCTCAAAATTAGCATGACTACCAGCCTAGACGGCCATACCTCATGGTGGTCTTAGCATCGGGTGAAGAATGGTGCTCCAACCAATGCCTTCGTATGCTATTACATATACAGGTTGCAATCTAGTAAACTCGTTTTCTGCCTTAGAGTGCGGAGAGACAGGATTTAATCTACCAAGTTTTAGCTATACACTAAGGAGGGAATTTAACTCCAAGAAGACAAGCCGGCGTGGAAGAACTTAGGGACATATACGATTCTAGCGTTTTTCTTTCAGCGGTCTTTTTGCACCCCCGGGAAATCGTGATTGATCTTTTAGTTGATTTTTAAAACAGAAAACAATAAACTTATTCAGGGTCTTTTAAAATATACACATTTTAAAATTAAATAAAACTATTTTTAATGAATCAAGTGATATGGTAATGATATTTTATTACTGTAATTTCAGAGATAATACAGACCGAAAATTAATGACACTATTCATAATTTTAAGATGATGTACACAGGTTGCTTTTTGAAAGGTACTCTCGGGAATGATATCAAAATTTGAAAAATGGAGATGTTAGTAATATATTCCGTTACATTTATTTATATTGGAATAAAGTTTAAGTAATGTGAATAAAAATGGTGCATCGTTAATGAAATTCATTGATGAAAGATTACAGTCATCCGCAGACAACTTCCCTTTAAATTCAAGCTTCAAATTCGATTCACTGTCTCCGTATGTAGTAAAACATATTTTCTGTAGCTCTATTTTTTCTATATTTATAAGTTCATAAGGACAATGGTTTTTCACATACAAAAATTTAATAAATTCACTTTAATTTTTCACTAAACTATCCATACCAATATCCATATTGCCTAGCTATGTAAAATCTAAGTAAAAATAAATTTTAATACACACATTAAGCTTTTAGTACTGATCTAATAGAAAAGCTATCCACAGTTGCTAGTATAGATACTACTACATCCACTTTCTCACAAAAGGAAAATATTTAATATATTTAGATATTTATCTTAAAAATAATACATAAAAGCAAGTGTAAAAAGACATGTTATCATAAATAATAAAATATGAATTATAAAATATAAATATTTTGCATATACAAGAAATTCCGGGAATTTCCGCATGATTTCCTGGGATCTAAAATTTTGCAAAATTCCAAGGAATTCCCGTCAGAGGATTTCCCGTGAAAAACACTAGTCATACCTAAATATATGCGAAATGAAAAAGAGCTGCAGAAGGAATGACTTTAATCCATTCTAAAGCATGTCTATGTGCACTTAGTTCCACCTTTGAAGAAGTGAAAATGTTACTATATTAAAAGTGCTTGACTTTTTTATTACTAAGTATATTTTTGATCCATATAGATAGAAATATCGAAATAATGATGCATTTGTGTACGTCCCTTTGTCAGTTGAAATAAACATTTTGAACTTATCCAATAAATATGCATTAATTCAGATTATTTGTATTATTATTATTATTATTATTATTATTATTATTATATTATTATTAATATATTATTATTATTATTATTATTATTATTATTATTATTGTTATTAAATTATCAAAATCAGTCCCTGAATGTAGCAGATGTGAGTAAACTTCTTTTTAACGGCCAATAAGAAACCGTACCAGTTTTCAAAAATTGACTGCTAAAAATGCCCAAATTTTCAAAAAACTTTCAAAAAATCTACTAACTCTTTCATGCCCAATCTTACATACACGTTTTCTTCACATTTTTATTTCAAAATCTGTCATTTGGAATTACGAGTAATTTTGAAATTTTGTTACTTTTATTGAGTACCTGGGGACAAAATTTATATAAATATTATTGTTAGTGGATAAGTGATAATAATTTGAAAATGGGTACCCCAAAAAAAATTAAGTGTAACAAAATCTTTTTAATAAAAATACTTTCAGTTTTATGCAAATAAAATGAAGAAAATGTAAAATTCTGTAACAGAAGCTGTTTAGGACATTGAGAAACGTATTAGGAAAACAAAATATACTAAAAATTGATACCAAATTTCATTAGGTACTTTAGAACAAACTCTCAGGATCCAAAATTTAAGTCCTTATAAAGGACGAACTAAATCATCTACGTCTATATTATTGACATTAGTTATTATTTGGACCTATACCTATGTGCACAAGGTTACAGAAAAGTTCAAATACCGGTAAAGACAATCATTTTGGCATCAAAGATTTAATATTAAAAACAAAAAATTTTACCAAATAAAAATTTACAAAAAAAATAAACAAAACTATTTTAAAAAATGCATTAACTTAAGCAAAAAAAATCAACTTTTCAAACACAGTACCATTTTAAAAAAGTATTAATTTTCAAACAAATTTAAGAAAAAATTTTCTAAAAAATAAAACAATATTGCAAAATACAATTTTTCAGAAAAATACCAATTTTGAAAAAATATTGTATACAAGATTTTGAACCAGAGCAACTAATAACTGATTCTAATGTTATTTTACTCCGCTTTTCAATTTTCGAGATATTATTAAAAATTAATTTTGACCATATTTGAATAAAAAGTTATAAATTAGAAGTGAATACACAGCGAAAAAATTTCATATATTTGACAATTTGTTTCATAAATATTATGAATCGAACATGACATTTTTCCCAAACGTTTTTCATATAAAAAAAAAATTTTTTTCATAGTTATTATTAAGTTGTTCTTAATAATAATTTTGCGAATTTCGTAAAAATGCTGCCAAAATTTTAATTTAGATTTGGTTCAAATTCTTAATAGAAATACTTATGCACGGAAATATTAACAATAAATCCCTTCAAATGGCAATTTTCCAAAAAAAAAAAAAAAACTGTTAAAAAGTAAGGATTAGAAATTTATTTGAATTCGCTGCTGTTCTATAGTACATGCATCATTGTAATAAAAAACGCATTTGCCCCCAACAAGTGCCTAAAAATCATTTAAAACCAAAAATTCTGTAAAGAAAATTTCAAACATACATTTACAAATTAGAAATATAAATGAAAATTTAACCAATTTTTTACATTTACATTTAAATTTTTTTTACATTTTTTGAAATAAATCAAAATTCAACAAAACTTAAAATAACTTGTTTAAATCTTCATTTATATTTTCAATTTGTAAACAAATATTTGAAATTTTCTGTGGAAAATTTTATGTTTTTAATGATTTTCAGCTACATTATGGGAACAGAAGAGAAGCGCTTTTTATCAAAACGATGTGCTGCAGAATGCGAGCGAAACTATGCAAGTTTCTAAATATTATTTTTTTAACAGTTTTTCCTCGGAATTTTGCTATTTTAAGGCGTTTTTTGTTATTATTTTCATGTATAACTATTTTCATTTACCAAAAATTTAACAAAATTTTTGCAAAATTACTAAAATTTTCATTAAGTACAATTTAGTAATATCTATGAACAAAATATTGGGTTTGGGAAAAAAAGTCAAGTTCGATTAATAATATTTTTGAAAAAAAAAATTCAAATACATGAATTTTGTTCTCTGTGTACTACAAGTTAGAAAAACTAAGTCTTTTCTATTGTAGAGGATCGCTTTCACGTTTTAGAATAAATTCTAACGTTTAGAATATCAATAATATGAAATTATTCACCACGCGCTCTGCTATAAGTTTCAATGAACGCAGAGTGCGAAATACACCAGAAACAATCCTAAGAAATGGATTTCATAATTGAATTCCGTGCCCCAAATTACAGTTCTCATCTACTCCGGTCCAAAAGTTCATAATAATTTTTAAACTTGTGTCACTATATTAAGAGAAAAAAATTCAAGAAATATTTTAATTTTCAAAAAAAGAAAATTTTATATGTTTTATGTAAAAAAAAAATACTATTGAGAAAACACATTTTCCAAAAAAAACAAAATTTCAAAAAATTACTTGTTATTTAAAACATGTTTATTTTCAAAACAAGCACCATTTTAAGAAACCACTTTTCTAAGAAAAATCACAATTCTTAAAAAATGAAAAAATATTAAAAGAAAACGTAATAATCAATGAAAAATAAATTTTAAATTTCAGAAAAATATATTAGTTTTCAGAATAAGTACAAAAAATACTAATTTAGAAAAATGGCTTTGTACACAGGGCGACAAAATATTATTTTTTTCTACAGCGCGGGATATCTCAGACAATTTAAATATATGTGACCATGAAGTTCAAGTTTTTTACTAAGCTTTCAAAGGAAAGAAATAGGAGTTTAACAAGTATTGTTTATCTAGAAAAAAGTACTAATAACTACAACAGGTACCAATTTTCTATGGAGGTACGTATACAAATTTTGAAAACAAAAGAAATAGTAAAAAATAAAATGTTTTTATTCTTACCTGTTCCAAAAAAAATATGTTTCTGGAAATTAAAAAGTACAGCAATTAAAAATTCACATCAGCATAATTTGTTTGCTTATTTCATAAACAAATTTGTTAAAATAGTATTTTTCAAAAAACAAAAAAAAACAATTTCACACAGAATAATCATAAACACTTAACGCAAATTAGGTGAAATGTATATAAGCACTCTAAATTGATTCGACTCTTTCGAAAATTTACTTTAAAAATTATTTTATATTAATAACGAATAAGCTGCACACACAAGCCTTATGTCTGCTTTGCTTAATAAAAATTTCTTGCTAAAAACTCCCAAATAGAAAAATATGCACCAACAACACTAAAAACGATTTCTATTTTTGAAATATTTTGTCACATTAAGCAGGACAAACTCATCGCTTACTAAATAGCCCAAAAGGATAAAAATTTCCCACAAAGGATAACCATTTACATAATAATGATAACAAAATCATCTAAATACAACCACACTTCCAGTCAAATCATACTCTCAAAATTGTTAAACCATTTGCCCAAAAATAACATCTGCACTCCTGCATTATCAAAATACTCAAAAGCATAGCGAACAAAAACATATTTATTGCAATTTCCTATTAAAATTTTGTGTTTATATCACTACAATTATGAATACGAGAGTATTATTATTCAAAACTGTCCTTTCCAAAACCAACCTTCCACTAAGTCATTCATCCATCTAATCATTAAAAGAAAATTATACAATTCTATCTACACAACTTTAAATAGTTTGTATTAATGTCCATCATGAGCATGACAAATTTTGGGGGAGGTTTTGTGTATGAATTTATAAAACTAGGCAGATATAAATCAGCAACTACGGGCTAAATTCCAAACAACGTAAAACGAAGGAATGAAATTTAAATCTCTTGTTATAAAAATTCATACTCGCAGTACATATACATACATACATACATACATACATTAATACATACATACATACATGCATACATACATACATACATGTATGCATACATATCAAACCGAAAATACAAAACAACGTAACATCACTTTTCATAATTTTACAGGAGACACAAAAAACTCTAAAATTAAAACAAATTATCCTACAAACATAATATTTGGGTTACTAAACCCTACTAAACTAAACTACATCCTTAATACATCCTTGTATTACTACATCCTTATATTGGTGATAAATATTTTTATTTTTTTTTTTTTTTTTAATTTTCTGAAGCCAAGAAGAAGTAACATCAATGTAAACTAAAATAAAATATGTAATAGTAAAATTTTTGATGTTTTTTTTTTTTTTTTTTTTTTTTGAGAAGAATTAGTTACTTGATAGACCAAAAACTATATGTATTTTTTCTAATACTAGTTGAGAATTTTCTGGTCAAAGAAGAATTTTGGAACAAAAGTTATAAAATTATATTTTCCGAAACTGTTTTTTTTTTTCTGTTTTATTCGTTCACTACTTAAATCCTTTCAAATAAGTCCATTGATCTTCATCTAGAAAATAAAACCACCTCCATATATGCGCTGCTTTAGGGGTGGGAAGAACAATAAATTTTATTTATTCTATTAATATAATACAAAGCCATTAATTTAATGTGTAATTTATTTAACTAAACAAACGTATAGCTAATAAAATACAACCTTCATTTTCATTAAGTTATAATGAAAAAGTTAAAGGAAACGAAATTAATAAAAACAATTAATAACTAAATTATCTCAATTTTTAAAAAGATGATTATCAAAGAAAAAATGACAATCTATCGGAATTAAAAGCTTGAGGTCTTCTAAGTTCTGCCATTTCTTTTTGGAAATTTTTAATCTTTCGAGAAAAGTTTCTCAGGTGTTGTAGATTGTACTTTGGCACCTTGTGAGATAACCTTATAGTCTTCTTTTAAGAAAAATAAATTCTTCTGAATCATATTCCAAAGCACGTATCATATTAACTATTGGATCTCCAGATTCTTTGCCTGAAATATATGAATATATTAAAGCGTTGTTTATATCTTGTAGTAAAATTAAATGTTTTACCTGGGCGAATAGAGAAATAGTACTTGGGAAGAGTATCGTAATTTAAGAAGAAATCATGGTAAATATTGTGTACATTAAGTCGAAATGGATTTTTTATTGAGTGCTTTATATAATCTACAAGCTGAGAGGACAAGTGTATTTTTTTCTTATTAATTTTTCGCTGAATAAGCAAATGTATTGAATCACATTCCATTTATGTGTGACCAACAATTAAATATATGTATTCAATAGTTTTTTTTTCTCTATGCAGGAAACAAGTAAAGCATATATCCCAATTTTGATGAAAACGCCCATACGAATATATAATGATATGATGTATATTTGGAGAATGTATTATTACACATTTGTTAAATGTTTTATTATGATTGTTATACATGTTAATGCAACGAGGTTTCCTTCCGTTTCATTCCACACAAAGTTGTCTGAATAATGTGTTATGATGTTATGTATTGTACTGCTTTACTGCTTGCATATATATGCAAAGTAATACGCATAATGTTGACTTAGCATTTTTAATGTCATTTGCTTTTTCCTCTCATATTATATATTTATATTTATATTATATATTATTATATATTTTTGCGTTTGTGACTTCCGAATTCATCATGCTTTAAATTTTTTATATTCATATGATGTACATATTCACATATCCTTTCCAATATCCTTTTACAATATTCATAAACTTTTTTTTTGGAAATAGCTAATACTCCATTTTCTTTCTGAGATTCTCAACACTCAAAGTGAACTTGATACAAGTATTTGTAATTTTGAAAATCCGATGGAAAATACAACTGTATTTTGCTGTATTGGCGTCTATAATGCAAATTCACGTTCGTAATCTCTTGCAATCATTTATTTAACATGTTCAACCGTTCTTGATATTTCTTTGATTCGTATTTCTGTTCTTTGCAGCTTCCAAAGACCTTTTGATTCTCTGGTCCCATTTGTGTACCATGAGATTTATTAGCGTTCAACCAATTTCTAGCCATTGTTTTGCTTATTCCAGACGTTGATAAAAATATACCAGCAAAAACTTTGCCTTCTTGGTAAGCTAGCAGATATAATTGGAAACAAAAGCTACTTATTTTTGCCTGATTTACTAGTTATTTTTGTTCGAGTTGTCAACGAATTCATGTGTCTATTTTTTTTTAATTCTAGTATACCCAAAAATATGAACTTTTTAGTTTACAGTATATTAAAAAATAATTACCTATACAATTACTTCCGACATGAAAAAAAATATGTGCTTATTTTAATATACCGTAGTTTAGAAAATAAATACATACAAAAGCACTGCACAGCATTAAAAAGTAAGTGATTACTAAAAGTATACTTTTTTTAAATAAATTTGAAATTATTAAAATGTATTTTATTAAAAAGCAGAAAGTAATTCACTTAGTTTATTAAATTCAGTGTTTAATATATCACATTCATTGAACATGTGTATAAAAACAAAACTAATACGGTTCTTTTAAAGATAGCACGATAAAAAAATAACATTTGGAATATAACATATTATAGTTTGTAGATTGGGATGAGTAGAAGTTATTAACTAAAATATTTTCAAAATTCGATGTTTTCAAAATTTGTATCTCGAATATTTGTTACCGAGTTTATTATTATTTTTTTATTATTATAATTTTTTAATTTCATTAAACAGAAAATATCTTATGGTTGTTTAAAAGTATATACATATTTATATTAATTTCAAACCTGTGCAAGATATTATGGACATTTTTTATTGGAATTTTTTGTACTTTAACTATGTTTGATAATTTTATGCAATTTTTTTGTCATTTATGGTTTATAAGTCTTTTTACATGACAATGCATCAATTGATAAGGCGTTTCTAACTAGCCGTTACGTGTTACGGTCCCCAAATTGAGCATTTCTATAATTAATGCAGTTGTATTAACGAAACAGTAGTATTTCTAAAGGTCATTACTATAAAGTAAAGATTTGTTATTTAAGGTAATAGAATAAATAGTTAGTTTATAAGATAATTTCCTATTAGTATTTAATTGACATTTCAAAATAACAACATTTGTAATAACCAGTACTTTCCAAGAAACGTGTGAAGTAAGTACTACTTATTACCCAAATTCAATAAGTTTTTGCTGGGATTTCACTACTGTATTCTTGATGTGTTATTCTTCAAAAAGGAATTTTTTGTAATTGAACAACGTGAATTTTAAAAATTTTATAATTTAGCGCTCGTTGAAGCTAATCTTTATATAGTTCTTTTTTCTTTTTGGTTCCAGGACATCTACCAGAAACGATAATATATTTCTCCTCACAGTGCCGGGTTGAACTTTTTTCATAAAACTTTGAATTGCAGCCCACTTTCATTTGTCTTGGTATTTTTTCACATAAATTTCCTTTAGAAATACCATTGTATTTCTTTCCATTCATTCTATTTTTTTTTTTTTTTTTTTTTTTTTGTTATCATTGCCTTAATTAAATTTTTTAAAGTTATTCTTATAAACACGCATTTTTTTCACATTTAATTTACTTTTGACCACAAATATTATTAATATGAAGATTTTACAAACAGCAATTTAATTTCTATGAATACGTGCAGTTTAGCTTAATAATGCTACTTCAATCCAAAACTCAAAATTGAAAATTTTGATGTTACGTTGTTTTGCATTTTCGCTGAGGATATATACATATATATTTATATATATAAATGCATTAATGTCACACGAAATACTAATAGTAATACTGTTTTCATCATAAGTGAAAAAAACTTTAATGCATATTAGGGTTATAACTTTCTACATTGGCGGCCATATAAAGGTATAAAGGAATGTGATATTAATTTTTTGTGATCGGTACAAAAAAGTTCACGTACCAAACGCGGTGAAACCTTTTATTTTTGTTGTTTTGGAATCAAAAATAATATAATTTCGCCAAACTACATAGCTTTTGGCCTCTTTGCTGTACCGCCTTTGATCTAAAATCATTTGCTTGTGCTATTTCTGTTAATTAATAAATTAAATTTATGTTAATTTTTAACGGAATTTTCTTCCAGTCGTTAAATTAGTTAATAGTAAAAATTGTATATGTAAGTTGAAAATCGATAAGTTTTAAGTAATTTCCTTACAAATTATTGACCATATCGCAATGTTCTTCTTATTTAAGTGAAAGAAGACGTAAAATAAAGTATTTTCAATGCAGACGATATTCCTAAGTTATACCATTTAATGTCATATAAAAAACATAAAAATAAAACTATTAAAAAAATTTTCAAAAGCCTTTTAAAAATCGTGACCGGTGCATGAAGTTTTTTGTTGGAATTGCTTTAAAAAAATAGCTTTTCTTATCAGCACAACATTGGTATTAAAACAGTGCTATGGTATTTTAAAACCAAAAAATAGTTATAAACCTAATACACATACCTTTGAAAGTTATAGAAATATTTTGTTGGACACGAACGACGTACATAAACATGAATTTTCAATTTCGTATAAAATATTTATCCAAACGTTTTACCACTAGAGATAGCAATTGTATGAGGTTTCGATTAAAGTGAATGTATTTTGGCAAAATGCTTTTAGTTTAGAGATAGCTATACATATGTGTTTAAGACTATAGATACATAGCTGTACATTAGGGAGATTTCATGTTTTTGATAGGCTTCCATTGTCACTTTTATTGAAAAACTAAAATTCTAAAGAAAGGTGTGGTTAGGCCATAATTTTTTATAATTTTTATACTTTTTTTCAACTAAGGCACGAACAGACTATTAGGATAGATTAATAAAATTTCATAATACTTTGCATGATGATCTTCAATTCCAGGAACATATTTAATTAATGCAAGACAAATAAAAGTGTGCACACTAATACAAATACACAAAATACTAACAAACAGCATTAGCTGCCCCTGCCGAAATTCTTAATTATTACTGGTTTTCAATTTGCCATAAAAGCCAAAAACAAATCGAGAAATTAAAAAAAAAACTTTTTCAAAATCAATAAAAATATCCCTTTGAATGAAATAAGCTCTATCTTATCTACAGAAATAAACGTCAATTTGATTGACTGACCAAATTAGTTTTGACTATTTTGAAACAAAATTTGTATAAATTTTTTGTTTTTATAACATTCAGCAAAGGTGTCCAGGTTATATATAATTTTGTCATTCCGTTTTTAATCACTGCGATATTCATCTGGGACCTCGCAAAGTACTTATACGAGGGCGGATCAATAATATGAAATACAACACTATTCATCTCAAGTACCACCTGTTAATAGACTACTGTCAAATTTTGAGGAAGTGTCGTCATTTACTTTGCGTTTAGCAGCTGTTCAAAACATACAACCTCGTGTATTTTTATAAAAATGGAAAAAAGTGAATTTCGAGTGCTCATTTAACATTATTTTTTGCGAAAAAAAAACCGTCAATCAAACCAAGAAAAAGTTCGATAAATACTATGGAGAATCTTCACCATCGATTTCAAGGGTAAAAGAGAGGTTTACTGACTTTCGTTGTGGTTGCACAAGTACGAGCGAAGCTGAAAGTTCTGGACGGCCAATTCAGGTCAGTACACCCGAAAATATCGAAAAATCCACGATATGTTGTTGGCCGACCGAAAAGTAAAAGTGCGTGAGATTTTTGATACCATATGGCAGTATGGTTTGGATTTTAAATGATCAGCTGGGTTTAAGAAAGTTGTCTGCAAGATGAGTACCGCGTTTGCTCTCAATTGACCATAAATGTAAACGTGTGACAACTTCAAAGGATTTCTTGGAGTTGTCTAACCGCAATCCGAATGAGTTTTTGCAGCGTTTTGTAACTGTGGATGAAAAATGGATCCCTTACTGTACTCCGGAGACCAAGCAACAGTCTAAACAATGGGTTTCTCTGGGTGAACCTGCTCCGAAGAAGGTAAAAGTAAGTTTGTCGTCCAATAAGGTGATGGCAACAGTTTTTTGGGATGCACGCGGGATAATCCACATCGATTACCTTCAAAAGGGAAAAGCAATAAACGGTGAATATTATGCCAACTTATTAGACCGATTTAATGAGGGTTTAAAAAGAAAGCGAGCCCATATAGCCAAGAAAAAAGTTCCTTTTCATCAAGATAATAAACGGGTGCACACGTGTGCAGTCTCAATGGCAAAACTCTATAAATTGGGCTACGAATTGGTACCTCCGGATTCTCCGGATTTAGACCCTAGTGACTACTTCCTATTTCCAAACCTAAAGAAATGGCTCGGTGGAAAAAGATTCAGTTGAAACGATGAAAGTATTATATATTATATTAGTAACTATTATATATATATATATATATATATATATATATATATATATATATATATATATATACTTAATTGAAAATCTAGAAAAATGAAAAAAAGAAGTACTTAAACATTATTTATTAAAATTTCTATATATTAAGATAAATTGAGTATCTTCCTAAATATATTCATAAATTAAATTATTTAAAAATATTCAGAATATGTGAAAAGACTTTCTTAATAAAAAAAAATCATATCACACGCTATAAAATAATTAAAAATTTATGGCAAATTATTTGAAAATGTGAACAGAATCTAGTGGTATTTTCTTTAAAATAACTAATTTTTCAGAAATTTTGATAATTATTACATTGAGTGATCTTTGAACCTTGTATTGGGTTCGATAAAATACATGGGAGACCTCCAAAGTAATAACTCGAGAGGGAATTCTTTTGTTGCTTAGTGAAAATTCGAATTCTATGCCGAGAAATCTATTAGCAACTATAAAAGATTCGTTCATATTGCATCCATGAAAATTGAATTTAAATTTTCAAGAAAATTCCATGAGAATCAACCTGCTATACTAAGATACTAAATACATACTCACACAATCTCTAAGATATGCGCTATATAATTTATGTCTAACAGAAATATCAAAACTGAAACATATTGAGTACTTCCTTAAAAGTATTCACCTAAATCTAATTTTATTTTTCAAGAAAAATATGTTATAATATTAAAATATATTAATAATTATCCCATTAAAGGTCTAACTTTAAAAAAAAAATTTAATGAAATTATAATTGTGGTGAAAAACAATTTCACTAAAATTTACTAAATAAAAATTCAGCTAAATAATAATTTTCCTAACCTAATATTTTAAAATATTTAGTCCGCATGGAATATATTAAATATACTAACCTTGATATAAGATTTATTTTATTTAAAGCTTCAAATCTAAAATATTAATAAGGAAAAAAATTGAATTCTAAAAAATTAAAAATTAAAAAACATACGTTTATGTAACTTAATTCTTATGAAAAAATATATATTACATTGATTGCCTAAAATTTAAATTTCTTTATATAATAATACCATTTTAGCAAATTCAAAATATCTAATTCAATTTTTAATTTAAAACATGTGATATTAGATACTAAATTTAAAGCTTTGATCCTAAAATACAAATATTCCTCTAACAAATTCCAAATTACTCTTATACTTGTTATATTACCTAAAAAACTTTTTTTATAAATTAACCTTTGCATTTAAAACAAATGTTCTATCTTAAATATTATATATTTAAAACAAATATATATAATAACGCAACTCATTGTATTTAGCTCTCGAAAACAATACCCAGAAGGCCTTCAGCAACATTGGTATCGAGACCCTACTGTAAGTCAAAATCAGTTTTATTTTTTCTATATATTACATTTTGCTTATATGATGCTTTTCACGTTTAGTGTACAATTTCTTTTATTGTTGACTTTGTATCTATTATTTCATTCATAACTTTTTTTTATTCTTATGGCAAAGAAATTTTATAGCAACTTAATTTTGATGAACTCACTTTTGATAAACTCACATTTTAATTAAAACTCTTAAAAATAATTATCATAAGATGATCTTCTATTGATTTAAGAGAAATTGTATATGCATGAGACGTAGTCGTATTAACTGGTAGATATGAGAAAGTAATTCATTTGTTTTATGTAGAACTTCAGGGACTGAAGTAAGGTAGTGTTTAAGAAGTTTTTTTATATTATAGGCTCATTAGAAAAACACTGTTGGGTGGGTTGAGAAGCTCAATTTGAAAACCAAAACTTAAATTAGGAAAAATTAAAAAAATTTAAATACAATTTTGTTTAAATTTATATATCTATATTTTCTTATAACCTAAAGGCAACTAAATCGCACATATTTTTTTTTTTTTTTTTTCTTGTACGGTAACGTCCGAATGGAACAAGATCTCAGCTCACAACTTCCTATCTAGCTAGCTAACCAACACGCGCGTAAATTTCAAATAAATGAGGCAAATGCTCATTCATTTCATCAATTACACTTTTTTAGAAACATTGTTCTAAAGTGACACTCGCACGTATGATTATTATTTCAAAATTATTTGCATTAATTAAATACTTATCATATTACTTATACGTCACGTTCACATAATTATTATTTGTTTTGTTTTTTTGCTAACGAATATGTATATTCATAACAAATAATAATAAAATAAATACAAATCAATTATCCTTTATATAGCAAATAATCTTGTTTAAAATACAAATACATACATAAATATAGAAATCTGCAATAATAATTTTGATTTTAGTAGATTTAAAATTATTTAATTAAATAATACACTTATACAAACAATTGTACATAAATATAGAAGTGTCTTTATACATATGTATAAAATATTATTTACGTATAATATAAACATACATACATAAATAAGCATACATGTATATAGTAATACTATATAATATTATTATGTCTTTTCCCCAAGCAAAAGTGTTAATGGATATAATGATAATATATTAAGTATGCATATTATTTTAGTCTAATAAAATATTTTCTCTGAATCTAATAAACTGCAGTATAATTAAAAATTATACATGTATAAAACAAGCAAGTAGAAATTGATGAAATATCATAGCTGCTAAATAATTAAACTAAAGGAAACTTTAACTTTTGTTTTGTTTTTTTAATTTCCAAAAATGTTGTACATTGATTCCTTTTAATATCTCTATTTTAGATATTATTTATTTAACATAATTTGATAAATTTAATGCTGAAAGATTTATGTAAATACTATTAAAATTTTAACAAATATTTTATTATTTTCAAACATTTATATAGATGATATATATAAATTCACTCACATGGATATTACTAAACAGACCAAAAAAGGTACCGTATTATAAATGATATCATAATTTTAAAAATATATGATAAAATATAGAAAACTACTTCAAATATTTTCTTAAAAAATTAGTTTAAACAGAAAATTTTTTGAAAAATAGTATGTTTTATTATGTAGCCCCAAAATTTTTATATAAATATTGCCCTTTATGTAGGATTTAAAGTAGACCGCTCTAAGGGGAACTGTAATTTCTCTTTGCTAATGATGCAAAATTAATATTTAGAATGTAATATAGAATAGTAAAGATGAATCTATCAGAATATATTGCAAAATTATGGCGCTGCTTAAATTTATTATATCGTATTCAAGTGTATCTTTTAGAAAGCAACCTATGTTATTTTAGAATTATATATGATATCGTTCTAATATCACTACGATATCATTTGGTGTATTGGATTAATATAATACGCTCCTTCTCATTTGGATAGAACCACCAAAATACTATAATATTTAGGAATATCTATCTCTCTGTTATGATCTTTATAGAGACACATAGAGGAGAGACTCCTTGTAATTAAAAATAACAAACATATTTTCCACATTCTACTCACTGGTAATTTACTCACTCTTTCTAAAATTTGTATTTGATCTGTTTCATTCAGTTCAGTTTTTATTTTTTTTTTCTTTTTTAATGTGTGTATCTCTCTGAAAAATATTCAGATCAGGAAATTGCAAAAAAACATCGCAAAAAGCCACAATGAGGTAATGAATTATAAAAAAATTAAGAAAACTTCAACCAAAATTATAAAGTTGGCACTCACAGAACAAGCGACATATTCTTCAATTAGCTTAATATTCTGCACATTTCATCTCTAAATATAGGCATTTAATTTGAATAATGCAAGTAATTCAACAGTTTATAAAGTGATTCAGAGCAGTAAACAACAGCAACAATGCCTTAAATTTGCAAAGATCATATGACATGTAGGAGGTGCAAAATCATCTGAGTGATAGAGGCTGAAAAAAGGTTTTTTTTTCAGATGAAAAAAAGTTTAATCTAGATGGTTCTGATGGCTATAACTTCTATTTTCATGATATTAAAAAAGAGAAAAAAAAACTTCTGTATGGCATGGGCAGCAATTTCTTACTATGGAACTATTGACCTTGTTATTTAAAGTACTCGTATGTCTGGAATTAATTACAAAAATATTTTGGAACAAGTTTTTCCACCTATAAACTCAGTACGTGTAGCAAAATCATAGATTTTAAGCCAAAATATTGAAGTCTTTAACTGGCCGCACTACTCACGGGATCTTAACATTATAAAAAACATGTAGGATTAAATGACACGTAAAGTCTATCAAGGAGGAAAGCAGAACATATTACTAAATTAATATTTAAATAAAATATTTAAACTAGATTAATAATTTTAATATAAAAAATGTATAGTTTTCTAATTTCTGAGTGAATTAAAAGGTTTGATCCTGTTAAAACAAAAAAAATAAAAATGAGAATTTTTTTTATAATTAAAAAAAGTTAGAAACAAATACCGTTACAAAACATTTCAACTAAATTTTTTAGACTTAAAAGATAAACTGCGAAATAAGTCATTTATTTAAAAATGTTTAATAGTGCATGTTTTGGCATTAAAGTTTTATAAAGATTTTTGAATGAAAATTGTGGTGGTTCTATACTGATGACTGACAGTGTATGTATTTTTAGACTGCTCTAAAAGAAGTCAACTTTTGACTTCAACTCGACCATAGTTCCCCCTATGAATTTTTTTTTTTTTTGATATAAAAGCATAGGGTTGAAAATATTAGAGTGATCGGATGTATGATTTGTAGGGTGCATTGATATGGGGAAATTTAGATTTTTTCACAGCTTTTTAAAAAAGTTTGCTATTGTTAATAATTTTCTGCAATTAATTGTAAAGTCATCGTAATATAAACATAACTAAAAACATTAAATGCATTAGAAGCTTATTTTTAAGTTATTATTTTAAAGTTTTACTAAAAAAATGCTATTTCAATATTTCTAAAAAATCAAAAATTTGACTGTACGTTGCATCCACAAGTGTTCAAAAACACATTATTGGAATTATTAAGGAATTTCAAATAACTTTATCTAAAAGATTGTAACGTTATTTTATCTTGCTTGATAGACAATTGTGTCTTGATTACGATTCCTTTAAAAGCCATTGGGATCTGAAACTCTTAGAATATTATTGCCGATTGTTGTGAAAACGCAACGCTGGGTCATGATGAAATGTTTTTTTATATATTTCTTATTTTTTGTAAACTAATTTTGTAAACAATTTAAAATGGGAAATAAAGCACTAGCGCTTCTTATCCTCTCTATATTCTCTGTTAACAGCAGCCATTCTCCACGCAGAGAAAAAATATAATCTTAGAGCAACGTATTTTGATTGAAATATATGATTAAAGTGAAAAATGGAAATGATTATAAGTATTATAATTATTATGATTCCATTTGGTCATATTGTGTCCGATTTTATGGTTGGCTTTTATATATTATGATTCTTGTTTTATATATAATTTAACAATCTTACTACATCTTTATCCCAATTTATCAGATATAATTTGATGTTATATTATTATTCTTTTTTATTATATTATTATACCATACTGTCATATCACAAATCCATTTTATAATATTATTATGCCATTCTTCATATTATTAAACCATTTTATTGTATTATTATCCCATATTATCATATAGTTATCCAATATTATCATATTAGTATTTCATTTTTTCATATTGTTATTCCATCTTATCATACATTAAAATAAAATCAATTAAAATAAAAATTAATTATTAAAAATGATAAACATTTAAATAAATGTCGATCATAATAATTCAAGCTTTATTCGACTACCAACAGTTGATGCAAAATGAACTATTTTTTTTCTTTTTTTAGGTTTCATTTTAATACTTTTTCCTGTTTTACTTAATTTGATATTAATGCACATAAATATGTTTGATTTTTTACATTTAAATTTCTCGAGTTTCAAATTTTTTATTATATAATATTTGACAATTCAGGACCTGCGAACAAATATATTGGCAAAATGGAAATTGTGTAACAAATTCTCTTTGATTTTGTTTTAAAAGATCTTTATTTCTGCTAGTAATAAATCTGACAAATCTTCAAATATATTTTGTTCATTTTGAGGATCATTACTGTATATATTATTATATGTACAAAAGATTTCATCAGGAAGTTTTATTTTATTATTTATGTTCTGATCCTTCCTGTTACTATCTTCGCTAAAATTTAATGATGGCAGAAGTGCGACATCTATATTATCAGTAAGTTTTAAAACTAATTTTATCCTCATCAGCAATATCAGTTCCTTACTCCTCCTTACTCAAAAAATATATCGTTAAAGCCCAATGCTTCGTTTTCGCAACGCACGAATTGTCAATCACAAAAATCGTAGCAAATGTATAATAAAGTTTAATATTATGGATATTCAAACACTAATGTCTTAATTACATTCCATAAGAGTCTCATTTTGATATATTTTGTTTTGCCAACTTTTTTCGAATAATTTTTAAAAATTCGCAAACTTTAAAAGAAATTGACTTTCTAATATTTAAAATATGAAAACCTACATAAAGGAAAAATCTTGAAACAGTTCAATTAGATATTGAATCAATCTTTACTTCCTTATACTTATTTTAAATTTAAATTACTTAGGGTAAGCTTGAAAAGCGTTTTAATTGAAGGTTGCGGAAACGCAATGCAGGGCCTTAATTAGGTAAATTTATTAGAATTGATAATAGGAAACTGATTTAAAAAGCTATGAAAAATTCAAAATTTTCCCATACAAATGCAACCTACAAACTTCTGGGTGAAAAAGAACAATCGTAAGGGGAGTTACGGTAGAAATTCGAAAGTCAGCTTCCTTTTTTTTTTTTTTTTTTTTTTTGAAACAGTCTAATGTATTATATATGAATATAAATATCAATTTTATTTTTTAAGTTTTATATTGACGATATTTTTTTTTCATTTTATATAATCCTATGTGATCCTATATGGTGTTTAAATGCTTAACACATCTTGTATTAAGAAAAGTCTTAAGAACACAATTCCATAAACAGTAAATGGATTAAATGTAATATCTGTGTTTATACACAAATTGTTATTAAATTAATATAAATGCGAAAAAATAAATACAAGCTTAAGTCAATAGATAGGATTTACAATTTATTAAGATTTTAAATTCTTAGTTGGTTTTAAAGAATATTTTAAAATGTTGGTAACTTTAGTCCTAGGAAAAGCCTAGGAAAAGATAAAAAAAAAAGGTTTTAATTACCAAAATTGTGCAACCAAGAAAAAATATTAAAATTATTATATCTCTCACAGATCGAAAAATCAGTGATTATCAGATTTATATGCATTTGTTTGCATATAAATTACAAGAATAATAACAAAATCTAAAGTATGAACGAAACGAATTAATTTATGTTTTAATTAAAATTTTTCACCGTTCATGTAAGTATTTTTTTACCTTTACTTTTCTTTTACAATATATAATTAATGCTTTTATAAAACACTCATTTAATTTGCTTTACATTTACTTAAGTCTGTTATTTTTAATATATATATTTTTTCACTTTATAAAAACCTAGTTAGACTAATTTGTTTTTTATTCAAATACTACATGATTTGATAATTTTTATTATCTGATAGCTCAAAAAATGTTTGTTTCTAAAAAAGTTAAAAACTTTTTACACATACATTTCAGGCTTTGTTAAAGCAAAACTTCCCAGCAAACACAAAGGTTTGATATCAAATTGAGAGTTATTTGAAATCAAATGCCTTCTCAAATATCAAACGTTTGAGATTTATTTGAAAATTATTTGAAAATAATAGCTTTCGTAACAAAAAGGGGAATTAATTGTCAAATTGAGAAATGCTATTATTATCAAATCATTGTTAAATGTAATTCACAAACTTTTTTAAAATGTGGATTGTGAGCGCATGTGGAATATAAATAATGGTAATTTGCATTTTTAATTTTGCAAAGTTTTCTTTTGTATTACAAGGGTCATATCAATACTAATTGGAAAATATTTTATTAAATAATTTTATTTATTAATTTATTTATTTGTTTGTTTGTACATAATTTTTCAAATAAATTCTTTCGAATATCTTTAGAAATAATTTGATAATAAAATTGTATATCAAATTGAGAAAATACCATTTTTCAAACATTTGTTAATTTGTTTTTAGATTTATGAATGATTTGATAATAACATTTGATATCAAATTAAAAAAAAATAAAAATAAAATAGATATTTTTTCAAATATTTTTAAAATTATCTTTAGGTTTGAGAATGATTCAATAATAATATTTGATATCAAGTTGAGAATATAAAATTTATCAAACGATTTTCAATTTGAAATAAAACTCAAAATTCAAACCTCTCTCTACATTTGAAACAAGTATGAGAAACACTTTTGATATCAAATATTAAAGCAACCATATTTCAAACGTTTGACATCGTGTTTACTGGGTTTAAATATATTTGGTTTGCATTTGTTAAAACTTTAAGTAAAAGTTTATACTTTTTTTGCAATTATGTGGACAAAGTATTAAATTTATAAAATGCGTATGCAGTACATTTGCACATACTTTTAGAAATAAATTTAAGTAGTCAATTATATATTGTACCTTAGCACATATAAAAACTCATTACAATAGACTGCTACATTTTTATAACTTTAAACTCTTTATAACGAGTAAAAATACTGTTGCCTCATAGCTGAAAAAAGAAATATGGAGGGTATTCATTTAAACACTTAATTTTCTCATTTGTGCAATTTTGCATATTTTCGCAACATGTTTCATGAACCTCCTTTTCAAATGTTGTGCAATATTACGGATAAGTAGATAAGAAATAATAGTAAATAATTGAATAATTTCGTTGACATTAAAAATAAATGCAATGATTTTGTTTTAATTAACGTAGCTATAATTTTTTATATCGCAGTTATTAATAACTTTTAAATATAAAAAAAATACAGCTGATTTATAAATGCACTTTATAGTTTGCGAGACTAAATAGTTGCGCAAACTTATAAGTGTTATTCAAATGAATTTCCATACAATTTTTGACAGTTCATTTACGAATGTGCAAGCTTGCATAGCTTGCGATGGTTTTATCACGTTTTCATGAGGATCCTTATTATTTTGTGCATATCTATGTATGTTCGAAACTTACTTACACATTTCAATATAATATTCTGTCAAAATAAGTAAAAGTACAATCAAGTACGAGTATTTAATAGGTAAAACTACAGTGAACAAATAAACTGTAGTGTATATAAGAAAATTAATATAAAGTTTGCCTCGTGTTTTGATATTTTTGGAATAATGAATTAAAATGTCTTTTCAACTCAGATTCATTGAAACAATTTGAGTAAGATATTCGAATGAAATTTTCCGTGGTAGTCAATATTATAATTTGGAATGTGAGGTATAAAACAAATAATGATTTTTGTTTTCAATTTTGCCCATAATGTCCACATTTATTGACGTTTTGGAAAATCGTAAAATTTTTGGTAATAAATCTCTATCTCCTAAACTACAAGTCGGATCATATTGAAATGTATGGAGAAGTTGATGAGGAGGGCCTAAGCTTTCAGAAAAATTATCCTGTAGTCACCCTAATCTAAGTTGGCCACCTACATACTCCAGGTGCTTCAAAAAATCGTAACTTCTATATTATAATTGCTTACCGAAACAAAAAAAAAAAGAAACTTACTGAAATTATCTCTTACAGCTAAAAAGATATTTACGCTTAAATTTTGAGAGAGATATATGGAGGATAATTTTTTCTAAAAATATTCTGTAATTTCTAATACATTCCGAAATAATATGCTGAAAATTTTTTGGATTATTCCAATTCTTCTAGCTATGAAAAATATTTAAATCATCACTCTGAAATTAGTATGAGAAATTGCTAATTTTTTACAAAAATATGTTGCAAATCTTTCACTTTTTTCTCAAAGTTTTGTTTAAAAAATTTTTTTTCTTACTTAAATTATCTCTTACTTAAATTACCTCTTACAGTTAAAAAGATATTTATGCTTAAATTTTGAGAGAGAGATATATGTAGGAAAATTTTTTTCTACAAATACTTAAAGCAATATTATGGAAAAAGTCATAAAATTTTGTGAGGATCAATTTCTTATCAAGATTTACAATTGTGATGAAAATATGTCGTCTATATTTTAGGAGCGTAATAGACCCTATATAAAGTAAATTTTAATTATCGCATATCTAAAAAAAAATATTTTAGTGAATGGCCATCTATATTACTAAAGTTTTTATTGCGAAACTAAATAAAATATTAAAATATTTATTAAATATAATAATGTTATGTTTTTTAATAAGAGAATACATCTTCTTTAAAGTTTTACTTTCTACTGCTTTCACTCATTATTTGGGTACAAATAAAGAGATAATACATAGTGTATTGCCTCTTTTATCACAAAAATAAATTTTATCACAAACATACAGATGCATCCACACATACTTAATTTCAACAAAAATTCTTAACATACAATTTATAAAATTACACTAAAATTACTCTACACACAAACCCAGACTAATATACAAGTACTTATACATACATTAGTAATATCAAATATCCTTGTCTATCACTCTCGCCCTATTCGAAGAAGTCTATGAACGAGTATAAACATACATATCAGAATGATTATTGGAATACACTAAGGCCCCGCTATACGTCGTTAATGGGAACCGGAGAATTGCGACGCAAACTGAAAAGAATCAAATTGAATCACTATTTTCTATGTATTTACACAGTTTTCTTAATAATTGCTTGCAAAATAAAAATACTTGAACAGAAAATAAGTTAATTTTTAATTAAGAAAAGGAAAAAAACTTATATAAATTATATTTTGATTTTCTAACTTAACACAGAGAACTTAATCCATTTTGTCCATTAAAATTTCCTTTAGTACTTTTACACCTACTATTAACAATTATAAAACTCCTTATACAGGGACGCAAGTCGAAATCAAAGCGACGCAAGTCGAAATCATAACGATGCAAATCTAAATAACTCAAATCGAGGCCTGAATGTACGAATAAATTGATATGTATAAGTGTTTCCGTCATGTATATTTGTATGTATGTATAAAGTCATGTGTATATGTAGTTGCTCTGTACATGTTTTTGTATGTGTATAATTATCAACATTTCTTAAGAGAGTATTTTATTTTGTGCAAAATGTTAATTTTTTCTATTATTATTACTGTTGTTGTTAAAATGTATTAAGTACCAATATAAGTAAATATTTAATACATACGTAAGTACTGTAATGATTTTATGTTTGTATATGTGTGAATATGCCTGTGTGTATGTATGTGTTAAATTACACTCCTTCATATTTTGTTAATGTATTAGTGTGAAAATGGTTATGATAAGGAATATTGTGTCTTAGAAAACAAATCTTGTTTCTCAAAAGTTTCACTTTGTCTTTCCCTATTTCGTTTTGCTTGACGTTTTTTGATATTAAGCTGTTTTTTGCCTGTCGTAATATAAGAAGTAATTGTAGCCAAGAGCAAAATTTTACCAAAAGATTTTTATCATTCCTTAAACGTGCAATTTTTCTTTCATTTGTTATTTAGAAGATAATAAAAAATTCCGTGTTTTCCTTTTCATGACATTTCATTATAAAAAGACTGTAATAAGAATATCATCATTATCTTGAAAACATTACACTGACAACAATTATCATACATAGTCTTTGTTTTTGCTTTAGTTATTTCCTGTTAAGAATAAATTTCCACTTAGTATTTTGCTTATTACACTGTGCAACAATTTCCCAATCAATTTTTAACACTTGATCCCATATATAACATTCAGTTTTACTGGCTGATATACAAGTACTAGGTGGTCAAATTTTCTCTCAAAAGAAGTTCAAAATATTGAAAATACACAACTTTAAAAAAAATATAAAATAGTAGCTTATACACGGCATGCTTCACTATTCCCATTTAAATAAAATAAAAAGCTTCGAAATATAAGTACTATTTTATAATAGATTCAAGATTTTCGACCTGACATATAAAAATAAAATCCTGTCCACTTTTCTACTTGTAAAATATGAATTACTCTTGTTTCCAAAATATGGCATTATTATTTATTTTTTATGGAGAACATTCATTCTTTTGGACTCTCCCGATTTGCATTTCATATAACAAGGTTACTATAGTTTTACCGTTGCTGTAGATATTAGCTGATAAACATTAACTTTGCTTGGAAGCTACAACTCCCCTGAAACTATCCATCGAACAAGAAAATGATTTCCACAAATCGCACAGTGTGACAGTCATTTACACACATAGAAAAATCGATATGTATGTGAATCTAGAGACCATACGTAGTAAAACCACGTACTCAGTTTTCTTCCTAAGACATCAAATTTCCTCTTAAAAGGACATAAAAGTTTCGAAGCATACACATTTTTTGAAAAAAATTTGTGAAATATTTATGAATATTATTCAACCCAGTATTAGTATTAAATGAATGCTAAGAATCTCTGTAGTATAATAATAGTTTTTATTTAAATATTTATGCAAAAAAGCCTTTTGAAAATGTTAACTTTTACTATTTATTTTCAAATATATATTAGCCTGCCCTTTTATGTTTTATGATAAACTTGTATTTATCCTTTTTCGCTAAGTTACTAATATAATCTAAATTTTATTTCCATGTTTAGTGGTTTTTTCTCCCTAAAAGTGATTAATTTTTTATACGAACAACGTTAGGTATTTATTAGTTTTTAAATCTATATTAGTTTAGGAGATATAAGGTTACCGAATTCATTCATTTATATCCTTTTTTAACCCCAAAACATTCGAATTTCTAATAAACATTCTTTAGTGGATGTCTACGTTAGAATACGAACCTAAAGCCAAAGTTTCATAATTCTTTCTTTCATCGTTTACACTGGGCGTTGTTTAATCAGTCAGTCAGACACTCTGTAAAGTTACTCAATTATACATGGCATATGTATAGATTTATAAATATATCAACATAGTATAGGTGCCAAATGAAAGCTAAGAATCCCTGCAATGCAACAAAAGTTTTCATTCAAATGTTGCAGCCGAAAATGTTAGGAAAATATCATTTATATAAAGTATATAATTAAAATAATAAATATAATATTACAGGGTTAAATTTTCAAAAAGATATTTTTTTTAATTTTTTATTCTACAACAATTAAAAAAAAGATATTACTATGTTGAAGGAACTCGTAGCTTTTATTTGACATCCATATTGGGTCGATATAATCTTCGTAAATACTTTCAATCAATCAAAAAATCTTAAAAATTTTGCACCTTTCGAAGTCCTTCTGAGAGGAAATGTGACATCCTGGAGAAAAACTGGGTACACAGTTTTACCATAGATGGTCTCTAGTTTTTATAAAATGTAAGATTTTCAAAAGGGTATTGTCTTAAGTTTTTGTGCCGCAACATTTAAATGAAAAATGTTACTACACAGAGAAAAAAAATTCATGTATTTGAAAATTTTGTTTCATAAATATTATGAATCGAACATGACTTTTTTTCCAAACTTTTTTCATAAAAAAAATAAAATTTTATTCATAGATATTATTAAATATTTCATAATGAAAATTTTAGTAATTTTGCATAAATTTTGTTAAATCTTTAGTGCAGTTTTATTAGATTTAATTGCAAATGATAAATGAAAATAGTTATACATGAAAATAATAACAACAAACGCTTTAAAATGGCAAAATTCCATGAAAAATCTCTAAAAAATAATATTTAGAAATTTGCATAATTTCGCTCGAATTTTGCAGTACATCATTTTATAAAAAGCGCATCTCTTCTGTTCCCATAATGTAGCTAAAAATCTTTAAAAACAAAAAATTTTCCGAAGAAAATTTCAAACATTTTTTTACAAATTGAAAATATAAATGAAAATTTAAAGAATTTATTTTAAGTTTTCATGACTTTTGATTTACTTCAATAAATATAAAAAAGTGTTAATATTTAAGACATTATTCTTAAATATTATGAACAAAATCAATGAAAGTGAATTTTTGTATTTGCACAAACCTTTTTCTGTGTATATTGCAGGGATTATTAGCTTTTATTTGAAGCCCATAATGGGTTGATATAAAATTGGTAAATATTTTATATTATTTTTTTTTTTTAATGTGTATCCTTCGAAACTTTCTAATCCTTTTAAGAGGAAATTTGACGTTCTGCAGAAAGACGTACGTATCTTTACCACGTATGGTTTTCAGTTTCATATTAAGCCTATAAAAAAAAATTTTATGGCACATATGGAATCAGTTAACGTTAATCACTTCATG
Source organism: Protocalliphora azurea (assembly GCA_932274085.1). Lineage (NCBI taxonomy): Eukaryota > Metazoa > Arthropoda > Insecta > Diptera > Calliphoridae > Protocalliphora > Protocalliphora azurea. Next base: position 112,587,431 of record OW026523.1, read on the forward strand.
CAGTGGGCGCAAATGTTATAACGGTTTTGAACATATAAAAATTTTTACAAAAGGGCTTAAGTTCATTGAATAATTGAAGAAGAATACATTATAAAAGTTTTATTGGACACTCGGTAAAATGAAATGCATTTTCTAGTCAGCTACGATCGTCGCCAGCGCTCTTCAGAGTGTGTCCCTGTTCTCTGTAAACAATATCTATTTAGTTCATAACTTTCTGGGAAATGAAATCTGTGACTTCTTTCCCCTATATGTTATTAAGTTGACGAACAGTTTAAGTTGAAGCTTTTTTACAATTATTTTGTATTCTCCTAGTAGCTTAAAGCTACCATTTAGATAGCAAATGAAGCAATATATAATTGTTATTGTTTATCCACTTATTAAAGTTAACAACAGTGGCAACTCTGCTGATAAATTTAATTCTGCAGGATAAACGTTTTATTATTTTTACTTTATGCGCGTATCCGCTCCAATTACGAATTGCAATCAATAGTTTGGTGAGAAAGTAATTATGCTGGATCAGCGTCTGCATACTCGCGCATATTGATGCAACGTGACCTCCAACTCGAGCAGCTAAAAGGAAATTTAAGTGTTATTTTAAATCCTTACATTAATCAAATAAAATTGTAAAATATAAATATAAAACATAAATTGATTCTTTGCCAAGGTGGTTCGCGGCTTAATAAATTTTTTAATCAAAGTAATTTAAAAATTTCTTAACTTTAAGTAGAAAGAAAATAAAGTTGTTATTTTTTTTTTTTTTTTTTTTTGTCCCTTCTGTTTGTTTCTATTTTTAGAAATAGCTAGCAGGAGAGTCAAGTAACAAGTTTACATCGTGTTCAGTGTGAAGGTTAATTAACTTGTAATTTTTGTTGAACTTTTTATAGAGCTTTTTAGAATTTTTGAATTTTTTTTAGAATTTTTTCGGGCTTAAGTTCATTGAATAATTGTAGAAGAATACATGGTAAACGTTTTATTGAACACTCGGTCACAGATTTAATTTCCTGAAAATTTGTGAGTTAATAGATGTTGTTTACAGAGAACACTACGGTGGAACTGATGACGGTCGTGACTGACTAGAAAATGTATTCCATTCTGCCGAGTGTATAATTATGTTAAAAATTAAAATATAAAATTAATGATACTTTCAATGTTATTTCTCAATATATTTTTTTTACGTAGAAATACTATTTAATATTGTGATTCTTTTTTAACCCAAGTAAATATTTTTTTCTTTTTTTATTTGATTCATAAAATTTGTATCTTTCGAAATATTTTGATGCGTCTCCACATTTCCGTTAAGCATTACAAATTCCACCTATGTGTGCCAATTATGGTCAATTTGACAATAGTGTCCCATTTTCAACTATCAACAACATTTGGTTTAAATTTATGATCCCGAACAATTATATATATCGCCATTCTTATATCTATATATCCAAGATTTGTATAAATTGCAATTTGCTATACAAAAATACAAAAACAAAAAGTGCATTTTTTTTTTTCTTCAAAAAGACCACAAATTTTTTTTTATTAAATTTATTATTAATGCTCCTCTGAATTTATTGTCTGGAATAGGAAAAAGATTAATTCACGCAGTAATCTCTGCTATTCAATATGAAACTGTCAATGTGTCACGCGAAAAACTATCTTTTTTAAAAAGTTTGGTCTTATTTTTAAACTTTTGAGAGTATCTACTGCGCTGACTCTTTAGAGCATATCAACGACAAGATATATATAAAATTTTTATACCGTTGAGGGTCGCACAGACCCCGACCAAAAAACTTAAAAATTCTAAAAGCCAAAAAATTTTGTTATCAAATGTATGTAACTGTTGAAAGATTGCACAATAACAAAGAAGGTGTAGAATTTATTCACAAAGTCCCATTAGTTTATATAAGATCGAATGAGTTTAAAAATTATAAACGCACGAACCAAAAATGCAGAAGTATGGGAAAATTTAAGTAATTTTAGGCCTTTTTCTAAGTTTTGGAACTTAGAAAAACAATCATGATAATAAAATGAAAACTATGGTGCTTAAATTATGCACTCTATTAGCTTTAAGTCTTATTAATTTCGATCTGTAAACCACATAACCTACTAAGAATTTAAGTCAGTTTCAGTCAGGATAAAAATTTTTAATAATGGCACATATATCGATTTTTTCATATGTGAAAATTACTATTCACACGGTGTTATGTATGTATAAAATTTAAAAAGAAAAATCACGTTACAAATTTAAATTATTTACTTACATTTATTAGCGTTTGCATCAATTGCTAATTTATGACCTTCGATATCATTATCTTTTTCATTTCATTGCTTCCTTTAAGCTTTATCACTTTTTCACTGATTTAGTGTGCAATCATGGTTTTCCTTAAATATCTAACTACAGGAAAAGCAAATGATATAAAATTAAATTGATTTTTATTTACAATTCATGCATACATTCCGCTAAATTCATTTCAACTTAGTTTATATATTTGACACAGTAATTTACATACATCCATTTATTGCATACTCAGTCAGCTATTAAATTATTGAACCACTTATACCTTTCTTTTTTTTTTTTTTTTTGTTTATATTTTATTTTATTTTCTTTTTTTTTTTTTGAAAACTTACCATGTATTTGCATATGTTTATTTGTTGACCTAGGTATGTATATATTTTTGTTTGTATTATTTGCTTAACATTTTTTCTTTACGCTTTCAGATTACTCTAACATTTTATTCCATACAAACCAATCATCCCTTTACATTCCTTGATTAATGATTAAATATAAATCAAAGCTTTGTGCTTTACTTATTCTTTCCTTTATTTAAATTTCCTATGCATATGCATAGGCATATGTATCCACCAATCTAAAACATTTTATTTTTGTTTAAGTTGCTTCTACTTCTACCTTCATTGGTTTTATATGCCTTTTACTTGATAAATTTCTTAAAATTACCAAGTTAATGCCTTGAAATTTGTATTTTTAGCTGGTTTGTTTTAAGAAAAAAAAAAACAATTCTTTAGACCTTAATCGAATTATAGTGTTCATTTAATATTTATGTGCTGTAATATTTAATATTTATAGCTGTGATTTGTGAGTGCCCTTTTTGAGGGAAATTCTTTTATGCAAAAATATGAGATTTAATAAAAATTGCTTTAAATCTAGATGAAAATTATATAATAAAGGATATTTTATATAATGCAAGGAGCTTATGAAAAATGTGCTTAATTCTCTTTTCTCGTTTACCTTTAAGAAGCCGACCTTTAAACTGAAATATTTTTTTTTTTTTTAATTCTGTACCCATGTTCTGTAACTTGTAAGAAGTTGTCGAAACGAAAACAATTTTAAACTTCTAGTACACGTCCAGTTTTTAACAGAATGATTCATATAATATTTAAAGTACACTCAACAAAAGACAGACGACTTATTATTAATCACCCTGTTTTAAACAAGACGACTATAAATTTCTTGAAATAAAATGTTTTCACAAAGTTACAGAACATGGATAATGATTTGTTAAAATAACTTTTGATGCAATTATGTTGACAACACTTGGTATAGTAAAACAACAAAAATTCAAGACCTAAAATGGTTCCATGTGGTACCAGCAAGCATTCAATTTTAAAAAATATAAAAAAATGCTTAAAAATAACAAGATTTTTTTTCTTTCTTTTGATTGCTGTAATCGCGGATTTTAACGCATGTGTCCAATTCCTTTAGTGTCAGTCTGTGGTTCACCAATGTTGAATTATATTAAGGAAAAGAGGTGAAATCAAAATTTAAATTTTTTGCAGTTTTTCCATTTTAAAATCAGCGCCGTTTCGAATACTGCGAAATAAAAAATGGAGATTTATTGTCCTTGTAATTATGAGATACAACTCGTTAATGCGCTGTAAATAGCAGCGCACAGTGGTCGCAAAACGATTTTTTTTTTCAGAAATAAATCTGTAACTTTGGAATTGGTAGATGTATTGGAATAAAATTTAACAAGGCGAATTCTGAGGTGCATTCTAATTCACTTACAGGTGCACAAGTTCTTAGCGGGTCTGGGGGACTGCATGTGGACATGCACCGATAGTCCTTATAATTCTCTACGAAGACTGGTAGGATATACCTGATTGCTTCTTTAATTTGCCGAATATAACGACTTGAATACGCTAAATTTTATAGAAAAAACTTTAAAAATAAATAAATACAACTCAGGTGTTATTTTAATAACAGGAAAAATCTTCATTAAAGAAATTCAAATATTTGCCCAGAACTTCATTCACTTGAAAACTAATCTATATATATATATATATATATATATATATATAAATGAAACGATTTTCCTGAAATTTTTACAGTAACATCACATGAGCCCCGAAAATAAAATAGGCTACTTAGGCAGGGGAATAGGATACCAATATTAAGTATCGGGCGCTGCACTCATTTTTTTGAAGTTTTTGTAGTAGGATCTTCTGAGCACCGAAATTGAAGTAAGATAGCTGCAGCGGGAGTGGGGGGTTACCACTCCCCCCTTTTAATATCACATATCTTAAGAAGTGTTATGGTGAGAGTGTTCAAACTTGGTAGGAGTTACTCTTATGATAAATCACACCTTTAAAAATTACAATAAAGGGGATAGGCGCAGGGCGTGCAATACCCCCATATGATATACATATTGAATATCGCGTAACTGAAGAACTGAACTTAAAGCCACTTTAATGGAAAACTATAAATTTCAAAATAAAAATGAGCTGGGTGGACAGATCATAAAGCATTACAATAATCACTAATAATAAGAATTATTTAATTGAATTAGTTGCTATTGACAATATAAATAAATATATATTAAAATATTCTTTTTTTTTTTTTTTTTTTTGTTAAAAGTGTATATTTACAAAATAAGTTGCATATAATACGTATGTAAATAAATAAATAAATTAAATCATAAAAAATATATTTGTATTTTTTCACACTTATTTTATTTTAACAGTACAGTGAAGCGTATCAGGTTAAGCTAGTAATATATGAATAGAACTAAACTTCTTCATTAAATTTATGAAGAACATAAAACTTCGATGTTTATTGTTATTTTGTAAAAAAAGTATTAATAATAATAATAATAATAATAATAATAATAATTGAACTCAAATGAAATCTATACACATAGAACTATCATTATGAAATTTTAGTATAATGTAAGAAAAAGTTGTCCAAAATCATAAATAGATTTTCACTTACTTATTCAAAAATACCCAAAATCCAAAAAACAAGTTTGGGGTAAACTTTTTTTTTTTTTAAATTTACTTTTTTCAGTAAAACGATCACCCTGTCATTATCAGAGGCGTGGTCTATAGAAAATTTTTTGCGTGTTTAGCGAACATATGTAGGTATGTAAAAGGAATTTTTTAATTTCAGCTTCTTTAAATTTAGCTTTTGAGTTCCACAATAAATAGAAAAAATTAACGAAATTCTGATAGGACTAGCGGAGAAGCTGTTACCCCAAATGCCTTCGGATTTGCTTTACATTCATATACGTTAAGCATTCTATTAGAATCGTGCAAAAAAATTTATGATCCAAAGGAAAATAATTGATTTTAAAGTGAAAAAATGTCACCTTTTTGAAAAAAATTATACAAAAGTAGCTTTTTTAAACTTTATATTTTAAAATAATATAAATTTTTATCGAAACTACACAGAATTTTATATAGAATTCAGAAAATATTTTAGAAAAATTGTAGGACTCAAATTGAGCTAGCCAAGTCAAAAAAAATAAAAAAAAACGTGTCCAAAAATGGGTCAACATGTTACTTTAAAACAAAAGAAATTATCAAAAAAGTTTTTTGCAATCAAATCATAAATTAAATTTTGACGATTTAAAGAAAAATCATACCCGAGGTGACTAACTTTGGAGGTCCTTCTCCCGTTCCCCAGACCCGCTAAGAAGCTCCAAATGAATTGGAAAGCACCTCAACATTGGCCGTGTAAAATTTCAGTAGTTTTAAAATTACGGGATTATTTCAAAAAAATCGTTTAGAGACCACAGTGCTGTACTAAAGGGGATGCTCAAACTTGTAGAGAAAAAACGTGAATTTCTCTAAGAAGTGCCTTTTTTTTACGAGGCACACTCATAGCGTAATTCCAATGAAGCTAAAGTATCGCATGATCAAAAAAGTTTTCCAAATTAAATTTTAAAATTGCTGTGTCACGATAAAATATTAAATTGCAAAAACGTTATAACACTTTAAAATTGATAGAAAATTTGCGTATTATATTAGCATTTTTTTACATTTTATGTGAAATTATATAATAAATATGTTTTAGACAAGTGATAAAAGGGGTTTCAATAAAACAATTGTATAAAAAGTAGTCATGACCTGAGATCGCGGTGTCTTTAATATTTTATAGAAAATTGAAATCGGTTAAAATGTATACCAATCTGTATCTCTTGTTATAGCTTATTTCGCAATAGAGGGGCATTCAAAAATAATTAACTATTTGAATTTAATGCAACTTTTAAGTTTTTAGAGTGTGTATTTTTGTTATTGAAAATTTTGCAATCTTTTATTTATTAACATCATTTGAAGATTTTTTTTTTTGGTTAGATGTGAAAAATATATCAGCGAATGAAATTTAATAAAAAAATTAAAAAATTTATTAATTTTTTTTCTTCGATTTCTACTCGATATTCTAAAGGGAGGAAAACTTAACATTGGATATTCTAAAGTGAGGTTAAATCAAATTCCAATTATGTTCACTGATATAAAACATGTCGATCCTCCTTTAATTTGTATTTTGTTTAAATTTTTGTAGGTTACAAATGCGCATTTATTTTTGATATCTGATTTAAAATGGAATTTATGAAAAAAAAATTAATTTTTATTCCTTAGCTACCATATCATAAACGGTCACTTCTTGTCCATTAATATCGTTTTAGAAAGTTTTTTTGAGTGTCAAATATGAGAACTATATCAATAAATTTTATAAAATTAAAAGACGCAAAAATCTATGTATACCTTGTTGATTAAAATATTTTTTTTATTGAAATGTTAAATCGTATTACTTTTAATTCGTATTTTAGACATAGGTTATATACTGGTTTAGGCATAGGGGAAATCTGTCCTTATTTTTCAAATGTAATAATAATTTGAATGGAATTTAATGAATAGAATATTAAAATTGAGCATTTTTATAGCATCCACCCTATTTCGTAATAAAAAAATGAAAATTGGGAGCAAAATTAAATATTTAGTAAAATATCAACGCAACATGAAATGCAAATAATTCAAAAAGTTCTTTTGTTTATTAAATTAATAATGTTAGATGACAAATATCTGGACACCAAAAAAAAAAAATAGAGCAACTAGAACACAATTATTATGAAGTAAATAACAAGAGTAGAAAACCGCACTTTATTTCGTTCGGCAGTGTAGACACTTTATGGGGTTTTAGATGATTATTTCGACATGATGCACACGGAATGACTAACCCAATATACCCCACATCATTTTTTGATGGTAGATATAAAACTAGTATATTCGACACGATTTGAAACAAAACCAGTAAAACGAGTTGTTTTGGTTTATCAAAAGTGTATGGGAAAGCTTAAAATGATATACTTTCCCCAAAATTTTCCTGTGGAAACATAATATTAGATACATTCTTTCAATCGCTTTTAAATTTATTTTTCTTATCAGTTGAATATTTAATATTTCAAAACCATATACAATGAAATGCATTTAAAAATTGCAATTTATTTAACTACAATCATTCCTTTCACATTCATGCAAAAGCAATTTAGTACCATATTAATTTTCTTTTAATATTTAAAATCAACAAACTAAACATTTTCTATGCAAAACCAATACATCAATACTGTATAGCACTTAAAAACATTAATCTCCTTTAATTTATCAAAACAGTCAAGATTTCAAATTTCACCTTCAAATTGTCCATCAGATATTGTATTTAGTAGGAAATAAGTTAAACGCAACTATAATTAAATATACAACATTTTTAGATCTTTATCAAGGAAAACGTTGCCATTTTCTATTTCAATTTATTTTTAGCAGGAAAAAAGTTCTACGTGTGTACAAAAAGTTCACCAACCAAATCAAATAAACTTAAAAGTAAGAAATAAACTTTCAACAAGCCTTTTTTATTTGGCTTAGTTTATGATATTGATGGACTTATGTGTATGAGTGTATGTGTATGTTTTGGCATGTTCTCTCTAAAACTAACTAAAAAATAAATGGACTTTTGCGTTGGCATGAGTAAACAAAATGCTACAATAACAATAAAAAAAAGTAACTAATACACAGTGAGGAAGACCTTAGAACAACAAACGGATACAATATGAAACATCAATCACTTTGTGGAAAATGTACTTGTACAAAATATGTATGTATGTACATCGATGCAGTGTTATTGAGAGTGGTGGACAGACATCATATACAGTCAAATAACATACATACTCAAAAACAACAATATAATTGCAACAGCATTTAAAAAAAATTTGGAAAAAAGTGACCAGCTTTAAATAGAATGAAAAAAAGCTTTAAAGATCCCAACCTGAGTGTTTGAGCTCTCTTAGATTCTTTTTTTCAATTTATTTTTAGCTGATATATATTAAATTATTTACAATGTAATTTTAAGTTTCATACACAATTTTTATTTAATGCTGGTCTCTCTTTCTAACAACAACAAGTACGCATCACTTGCTTACACCACCATCACTAACAGTCTGAGTGAAACAACGAACGATTCACATGTTTGCAGAATGTATTTCATTTTGAAGGAAACAATTGTTATAAATATCCACTATATTCGCGTAAAGATAAAGTAAGTATACGAAAAGATTTGTTAGCAAACAGATTGCTGAAGGAAATATTTATTCAACAATAAGTTTTGAAACTGATCACTCTCGCTCCTAATGCAAATTTTACCACAAAAATTTAAATCTAGTAATTACTTAAATTGATTTAAACCATGATAAAGGAACACTGTTTGAGGTTGAAGGTTAATTTTTCAGGAAGACAGTCGGACGGACAAAATAAGGCCACCATATAATTTTATAATGACCTCTGATAAATGGTATATTGTTTAGAATTATATACTACACCTTCGTAAAAATTTTAGCTAAAATAGATTAATTGGATTCTGAGATATTAACAAAAAAGTAGTGGTAACTAAAAGTTATTTTTATTAATAACTTAGAAGTTAATTGAGTACACAGAAAAAAAATAAAAATGGATTTCAATTACGAAATTTCTTATATAAATTAAGTGAATTAAATTTTTATTTGATTTTGCTCCAATCATCAAAATGATAATATTAATTAAGCGAAAGTAATTGATTTTTGAAGAATTTTAATTAATTATTTTATTATATATTTATGATTGAAATTTTACATAAATCTAAGTAATCTGTTTATTGTTCCGATACGAGAATTAATTGAATCTGTACTAATGAACAGAAATACTTTCCTAATTTAAAACACACAAATGTACGCAAAATTAGTCATTTAAATTTTACAAATATTTAAAGAATACACCCAATTATTTTACATGTAATATATATATATAAATTAAACGTATATAATTTTTGTAACGCACTGAATGTATTATTTACAATATATTGAATGAATATAAATCGGATAGAGTATCTAATATTTGTAATATTTCATGGATGTGGGTTTTAAACACGGTAGATGCAGACTTGTGATTTTTGTCAGAAAAATTCTTATTTGACGGAAATTGTTCATTTCGGGAGAACGCACCATCAAAAGGATTTTGAATAGCACAGATGAAGCAATCTATTGGATGATACACAAAATTGGTTGTTAAACAACATGTGACAGACTGTTCAAACAAATCATCAAAATAAATCAATATATCAAGTTGACAACCCTATCGTGAAAACGTCAAGAAAAATTAAGTGATATTGCAAAAATATTAAAAATTATTAAAAAATATTAATAGAACATTTATAATAAAAAGAAAGTTTTTGATAAAATAAACAGATTCTGTAGAATTTGAATTATATAAAATATGCCTAAAGCAAATCGTCGTAGTATCAAAAACAATAAGAGAAATTTCAGTCAATGTAATTTAGTGGTAAACGAAGGAGAAGATGATTTTATTGTTTGCGCCAAGTGCAATAAGATTTATCATGTAGTTTGTACACAACTAGATAAACGCAAATATGAATTCTTCTTGCAGCATGAAGATGAAGAGTTTGTTTGTCACCAATGTGATAATAGTGGTACCATTAAAACTGAGCTAAATGAGATCAAAAGAGATTTAAAGAAATTAAACAGTTTGCAAGAAACTATGAATATCATGGAAAAACAATACGATGACATTCTGAAGGGTGTTGCAGAGAATAAGAAAAAAATTGAAGCTGTCCAGAAAGAAAATTAAATTTCTAAATGATCAAAGATTTAAACATGATTGTTTAGTAAGTGGAGTAGAGGTACCAGATGGATCGTCAGCAGTTGATACGATTTTGAAGCTTACAAGTAAAGTTGGTGTAGAGTTAAATGCGGAAAGTATTGATGATGCATATTTTATTAAAAAGCGTAACTATAGAAGTGACAAGAATGAAAAGATAAAACTGAGAAACAGACAGTGGTTGTAAAATTTAATTCTAAAAAATCTAAAGAGAAATTAATGTCTGTAAAGCCAAAGCTAAGGGAAACTGGATCGAATATTTTCGTTAACGACTTTCTTAGTAGAGAAACACTTAGCTTGCTAAATCATACTAAAACACTAAAAACCGATGGGTATCGCGCTGTCTATGCTGCTGGTGGTATGAAGAAGAAGTGGATGAGCTGTTACTGGAGGCAACAGCAAATCGTTCAAGAATTCGTAGATCTCGACATGATACTGGTACTGAGCGTGAAACAAGGGTAGATAATAATGATGATGAGATTTATTTATCGCCTTAGTTTTCTTTTCTCATTTTTGCTTTTTGTTAATTTAAAATTATAGATACTTTGATATCATTTTTTTCTTATGATTAATAATCATTATTTTTTTAATTTTAAATCTTTTGTTAATTATATAAAAAATAATACAAGTTCCTATTTTTCAATAATCTCTATTAATGCTAGGAGTATTTCTTCAATAAATAAATTTAATGAATTTAGAGCTTTAGTTGCTAGGTTACCACGCCTACCCTATATAATTGCTGTTCAAGAAACATGGGTCATGGAAAATCTAGCTCATTTAAACAATATTCCAGGTTACAAAAGTGTTCATTGTTGTAGACCCGATGGCTATGGAGGTACATCAGTTTTTATTCAAGAACACTTACAATATAAAGTTGAAATGTGTGAAAGATTTGATTATTTTAAAATTATAAAATATTAAAATTAATGGTAAATCCATACAATTCGCCTCATTCTATCGATCACAAAAATGTAATACAGACATATTTTTATCGTTCCTGGAAAATATACTTCATAGTTATAGCCGAAATTCATGCATTTTTGCTTCGACATTCGACAGAAAAATTGTTAAATTTGCTTGCGAATTATGACTTTGAAAATTGTCATACATTGATTACTCGGCCAGAAAGTGGAACATCGATAGATCATATATACAGTAACATTCTAAATTGTTTGTCTATAGAATCCGTGGAATATGAACTATCAGACCATAATCTTATTTCGTGCAGAATCAAAATTGAAGTTCAAAACCAAATATTAAGAGAAAATGTTTATTTGAGTTGTGATTATAATCCTGTTTATGATTATATTTATAACCATATGCCGAATATAAACCAAACGGGAGATCCATCTATTGATACATCTCTGATAGTGTTGATGACGCTGTCAGAAGTTCTACCTTTGAAAAAAGACAAAAAAGGTCCATTAGAGCAGAAATTACTCCATGGATGACTTTTAATTTGCAAAAATTAATATGTTACAAAAACAAACTTTTAAAGTAACGGCAAAAAAACCTTGGAACTTAGATATTCAAGAAAGATTGAAAAGAGTTAGCAATGTTATAAAGAAAGCTTGTAAAGAGTCTATGAACAACTTCTATAAAAATAAACTAGATGAAATTCAACATGACCCAAAAAAGAGCTGGAGGTTTTTAAATGAGACACTTGGAAGAATTCCGAAAAAAACAATAAACATTAAAGATTCTAATGGGAAACTAATTTTAGATGATTCTATAAAGGCGGAGGTGCTAAATAGTTATTTTATTCAATCAATTAAGGACGTCAAGCTGAAAATTGAACAATTTCCAAATGACTCATATAATTCTTTACGAACAATGGTACGTCATAATAATATATTTCATCTTAATGGTACAACATATGAAGAAGTACAGGTTGTTATATTAAAATTAAAGCCAAATAAAAGTGCTGGACATGATAATATACTGCCAAAAATTATATTGAATAATAAGAATGAATTTACTACTATTTTGGTAAATATTTTTAATAATGTGGTAAATATGAGCATTTATCCTGATATTTTTAAAATACATAAGGTAATACCGATTCCAAAAGGAATCAATAGTTGTACGTCCGATATGTATAGACCAATCGCTATTTTATCTAGCATTGATAATGTGTTTGAAAGAATTTTGCACAATCAAATTTCCACATTTATGAAAACCAATAATTTACTATATGATTTTCAATATGGATTCCGGGAAGCGTGCGGTACTGAGGAAGCTACCGTTAATGTCGTTAATTTTATTTTTAAAGGCCTAGATGATGGCCATTTTGGCGTGGCAGGTTTATTTTATAATTTTACCAAGACATTTGATTTAATTGATCATGATATATTGTTACAAAACCTTGAGTGTTATGGTATATGTGGAAAAGAACTATCTCTTTTGGGAATTTATTTGAGAAATCGCAAGCAATTTGTTCAGATTGGTGCTCATAAAAGTTCATTTCGCGAAGTTGAATATGGAGTACCGCAATGCAGCGTACTTGGACCTTTATTGTTTGATATTTATCTTAATGACTTGAACTTACTGAAAAAATTTTTATATATGCAGATTATATTAGTTTATTTTACCCTTACAAGCATGAAACAGTAGCCAAAGTATATATAGAACGAGATATTAGAGTTTACGAGAATAAATAAGCTTTTCTTAAATGCTAACAAAACTCGATGAACATATCAACTTTAGTGTTTTTTTAGATGGAAAATAAATCATAGAAGTCAGTTCTATTAAGTATTTAGGTATACAACTGCAGAGCAATCTTGCTTGCTTGCATATCCAAAATCTTAAAATAAGAACAGCTAAAGCTATTAGTTTTCTATACAAATTTAAGAACAAATTTGATAAAAAAAAACTAAATTATTAATTTATAATGCACTTGTTCAGAGCAATTTTAATTACTTAGCAGTTTTATATGGATATAAGAAAAGTTCTGAATTAAAAGAGTTGCAGCGTATGCAAAATAAAGTATTAAAGTTGGTAGCTAATCTTTCCATCACATATTCAACTTTATCATTATATACCAATGATTTTAAAACTGTATTGTATGGCATTCACAAAATGCAATTGCTAATATATGTTTTTAAGTGTTTAAACAACATTGGTCATCATACCATATATTTTTCGAGTTATCAGCACTCATTCAATACAAGGAATAATATGGATTTAGCAGTAGCATGGTGTAGGCTGGAAACAACGAAGCAACGTATTGAATATATGGGTAGTCAAACAATGATTTGCCGTCAAATTTGAAAAATATATATAGCATTTTATTATTTAAAACTAGTTTAAAGAATTATTTACTTCAAAATATAGAGAACTCTTAATGTAATTCTATATTTTTTATTTCTTAAGTTATGCAATAATTATTGCCAACTCGCCTCTAAAATACCTTCAAGGCGCAGAGGCACTCACAGTGTAATGAATTTTTTTGAAAATAAATGAATATAAAAAAAATACTTACACTTGTGCAATATGCAGTTTTAATATTTGGGTATAGGTTTAGTCGCTAATGTCCTTCATACATCATATAAGTTATGGGAATATCTATAATAACATCCGAAAGATAAAACCATATCAACAAGCATAAGCAATTTTACTTACTGAATAAGTGAAGAAGTTTTTATACAGCGTCACCTTTGCCATCAAAAAAAATTCATCACAGTGTATTCTAATGTAATAAAACCAAAAAAGGATAAAAATTTTCGATATTCTACACATTTTTTATTTTTAATTTTAAGAGCTTTAAGCTATTGTCAAACAAATATTCCATTAAATAATACACTAATTATATTCTACAATAAAAATTATTAAAAAGTTAATTAAAAAATTATATTTTTATACCCCACATCACCTTAGGTGGGTAGGATCTAACGATATCCGTACGTCCGTCTGGCTGAACGTAGGACGTAGGACTTTCATGACACAAGGACGAAGCCTATTGAAATTGTCTATGATCAGTCCGTTATTTCATCTAGCCCCCATACAAATGTCCTATCGGGGTTTAACGATCACAAATGCCTTAAATATAGCAATGCTTCAATAAAATTCGGTGTAAGGAAGTTCTATATAAGTTTTAATCTTTGTGCCAAATTTCATGAAGATCGGTTCATAATTGACCATACCTCCCATATAAAACTCTCTTCCGAAAATTACTTTAACGCGCATAAATTACATGCACATGATAGTATCAGGTTTATATTCGACACAAATAAGTTTTATATAAAAAGAAATTATAGTGAAAAATTTTATAATTTACTATAGCTCGCATATAAGACCACTTTCGGGAATCAACCTAAAGTGCCTAAATTCATATAAATGTTAGTATTTACTTAATACTCTGTATTCGCATATTTTATTTTACATTTAGTAAAAGTATCAATTCACAATTATTCACATGTATAATATAAGACCACTCCACGAATTTTGATGGACATGCACAATGGTGTGGGGTATTATATGGTCGAGCTTGATCGACTATATCTTTCTTACTTTTTTTTTTTTTTTGTGTGTAATAGTGATAAAAATTTACAAAACTATTAGGGTTCTAAGAGCAAATGATATATACATATGTTTATTATTTTATCTTTAAATATTTTGGTGGCGCAAAGATAATTTTTGGTTATTCCCTGGCTATATCCACCAGAATTGCCAGTTTAGCCTTTTTAAGTCTGAAAAAAAGAAAAAAATTCTTATAAGCAATTAATAATTTTATTTTAACGAAGTCATATTCATTTAAGCATTTTTATATATTTATTCGCACAAAAAAAATCTATATCATTCATATTTGCCCAAAATTTTCTCCTGTGGTGCTTACTAATCCAAATCAGAAATAACAACTAATTTTGTGAACTTACTAAATCGATTACAATAATTATTTTTCATTTGCCATAGAAACTATTTATAAAAATAATTTAACATAATTTTATTCAAAATTCTTTAAAAAGAAAACAAAAAATCATCAACAAATTTAGAAATATTTAATCAAAAATTAATTATAGGTTACATATGATGAACAATCACTCAAAAATTTGTATGGGAATTTTTTGGACGATTTTGTAATGGGTGATTTTGCTGGCAGCTATCCTATGTTTTACTTATAAATTTATTACAATATCTTTAAAAAAATATCAAAAACTAATGGGAAATATTTTTTTTGAATTAAAGACTTTTTGTAAAGATAACATAAGCCTCCTTTTTGCTCATCTCCTAACAATACTGACATCCACAGATATCCGCAAATAAAATTTTAATACTTTGTTTTATATTGATTTTAGCCCAGAGGCATTCAATTAAAATTAGTTTTCGCCCAAAATAATTGTACGTAATCTGTACAAGAATTTTAATCACGGTTCTGTTGTGTTTGAAATTTCTCCATCTAAGACGACATAACACCCTTTAAAATGTTCTGTCTTCTTATTCATAAATTTACTTAAATTTGGGAAATGTGGCAACCCTATTAAAAATAAAAAAATTTATTAATTATTTTTATAAAAATATTTTGTGCATAGATATTAGTAAAAGTATACAGAAATATTCATAATTTTCTAAGTAATTATTCACGCAAAACTAAAGGCAAAAGCTGCAAGTTTGTAAAAATTTAATCATATATACAATAAATTGGAAATATAAAAGTTTAAAGGCGCATATTTCTGAAATGAGGCATGATATTGGCTTGAATCTTTTTGCAAAAGATCGGAAATTATATATGCTAAAGGACAAGCTTAATTTGGAATACATATTTTTAAAATTTCTTTCGCTATTTAGAAATAAACCAAAACAAAAAGCCCAATTTGGGGTTTTTGGAGAAAATACAAATATTTTAATTGTAATAACATATTTGTTTATAAAGATATCAGAAAATGTGGATCTTATTAATATAAATAAAAGCGCGTTAACCAAATTTCAATCAGGGGTAGGGTTTTCCTGAATTCCCAAATAAACTAATCAAAATTCCCAAAAATGGGATTTTTTTACATTTTTGGCTATAGAATCCACATTTTTCCGAAGTCCCGCAGATTTTGATTTAAAACTTTTAACAACATATTGGAGATTTAAATATTTTATCACTAATATTTGAGTAGCCTGTATGTAACTATTGAACAGTGTTGCCAGTTTAGCCTTTTTAAGGCTAAATCTAGTCTTTTTTATTTTTCTTTTAGCCTCAGAATTTTCGTTTTAGCTTCCTTTTTCTAGCTTTTCTTATTCTAAAAATTGTCTTAAAATTTTAGTATTTCAATAAAGAAGAATATAATATCTTATTTGCTTTTAATAATTTTTTTTTACAGAATTATCCATTTAAGAATTTTTGTCTATTAATTCACAAAAAAAATCTAAATTATTTATACTTTACTAAAATTTTCGCCTGCGGCACTTCATTCTTCATATTTAAAATTACTTAACTTATTATATGGACTTACTTAATCAATTACTATAATTATTTTTTAATATAATTCATTAACCATAGAAACTAAGCCCTGTCCACAAAAAATTTTCCCTTTTTAAAAATAATATTACTTGGCAACTGGTAACATTTTTAGCAAAATTTTTCAGTGTCAATAAATGTAAAATATCGTCGGTGCAAGAAAAAAATCAAATAATAATTTAAAAATCCAAACTCGAGGTACAATACAGTACTTCGAGATGTAAAGGTTTCAATAAATTCAGTTATGTGGATTATGTGGGTTATGCGTCTATACAGAGAAGGGGTCTGTGTAAAATATGTACAAAAAACATTAATAAATTTCTCAAAAACTATCTACTTTTTTTGGGAAGTTTAGCTGTCTATTAATAGAACTACTAAACAATAAATTTATATGGAAAAGTATTTAAAGAGGCCTAAAGCTTTTATTCAACAACACAATGGTTCTGTACTACTCGTATTTTAGCCAAATTTTGTCACCATCCACTATGCAAAAGACAAAATTGAACTATACAGTACAAATATCATAAATTGTTTCCTACAAAAGTAAATTCTTCAAAATACCCGGAGATCCGCCGCACTGAGTGATATTAGGCGCTGATTAAAAGACCATTAAAGAAGAACAAATAGATAGCATAAAGCTGTCAATATTTTCAAAACAATTTGCAAAATGTATGCTCCAATTATGATAAAAATACCGCACAAAAACTAATGCGCGGGTATAAGAAAATGGTCCGAAAAATATATGACGGCAAATCATAATAACATAACTTTTGTTTTATTTTTAATGTAAATACAATTTACATTAAATTTAATTAATCAAAATTAATGTAGGATATTATTTAATGATAATAAATTAAAAGGACAATTTTTTCATAGGCCTTATTTGAAAATATAATTTTAAAAAATTCTTATAAATGCGAAAATCATCCAAAAGGAATTATAATTCAAAAACTAAAAATCACTTCAAAACATTCGGTCATTCTTCATACGAAATATAAACCAATTTTGTATGGGAATTTTGTGGTCGATTTTTCATTGGGTTCTATATTTTATTTATAATTTTTTCACATTATATCTTTAAAAAAATATCAACAACTAATGATAACAGAAGGACAAAATTTTTAAAAATTAGTTTAAATTTTTGGACCTTCTCTAAAGTACAATATTCATTCATTTTCATTTTTTCTCATCTTCTGGTAACACTGCTGTTGAAAATCTGCACAACAATAAAGAAGGTGTACAATTTATCCACAAAGTCTAATTTGTTTATATAAAATTGCATGAGATCAAAAAGTATAAACAAACAAACAGAAAGTGTAGAAAAGTGGCAAGAAGTTTTTAGCCTTTTTTCTAAGTTTTTAAACTTTAAACAACAATCACGATCATAGTTTCAAAACAAATTTGGCGAAAAATGGTAAAATTTGAAGAAAAATATCCTCAAAATCGTCAAATCTCAAAACTACTTGAAATCGTCAAAAAATCGTCAACATCAAAAATTGGCTTTTTTGTATGTTAACGAATATTTTCTATGTCTTATTTGATGAAAAGGTAAATTTCAAATTGAAAAGAAATTAATGAAAATTACATTTATTTTATATTTCCAGTCTATTATGAAAGACAAGTAGTATCTATTAAGTATAATGATATAGCATAAATTGAAAAATATCTAATTTTGTATTATCTGACAAGGTAATTTCCTTGTCTCTTAAAAAGTTATAAAAAAAACACATAGGCCATCTTGTAAGTTGATACATGAAATTCAATTTTAAATGAATTCATCAAAAATGTTTTTGGAGACTTACTAATGCTATTTAAGTATTTCTAATGCCTTGATTATAAAATTAAAGTTTTTACCAAAATTGCAAAAGTGTTTTAGCCTTTTGTAAAATGTTTATTCGCCATTTCATAATTAAGTTATACATAATTGAATCGAATATATATATATTGGTTCTCATAAATATTTTATATAAATTGGCATTATATTAAGAAATTTTAGAAGAATTTTATTTAAGCTGTTAGTATTTTTGTACCCACTAATTAATTTTTAAAGAAAAATATATAAATCTTAATCTCATTTTATAAAAAAATCTTCAAATTTGGCACAAAAATCGTCAAATCATCAATGGTCTATTTATAAAACCAAAAATGGTCAAAATGACGATAAAGCATCAAATCTAGCAACAGTGTTCATGATTATAAAATAAAACCTATGGTACTAAAATCTTGCACTCTATTAGCCTCAAGCCTTGTGAGTACAGATCTATATCCCGTTTGTTTAAAATTGTATTACCACAAAAATCATTAAAAATTAAAGTCAGTTTTAACCAGGTTAAAACTCTTTGTTAATGACCCACATGTTTAAAGTTAATATTTATCTACATATCAATTTTTTGTTCACTCTCAACTACAAAAGAAATAAAAGTATTGTCATAATATCAAATTATTTCGTTTACATACTTTGAGCAGACACAAATATACAAACCGACATACAAAACCAATATGTATATGTGGCATGAAAAATATTTGCCACATACATACATATGAATGGTATTTAGCGGAAATTTAACAATTGCACGCCAAAACAACTATAACAACTTACACTCTGACAGACATACACATACCTACCCATATATCCTTCATTCAACGTTTAACTGATAAAAGAGAGAAGGATGATGATGTTAATGTTTTCAAGGCTTGTTAGTGGTAACATTTAAATTTACAACAATAATAACTTATGTTCTACAAAAAAAAAAAAGCAAAAAACAACAATTCTTTTTACAAGAAATTATAAAAGACTACAAAATAGATATAAATAAAAATAAACTCAGGAATATCCTGTCACACTCATTCAGTTATGATGAATGTGTTTTTAAAAAACACCCGGCCTATATTATTTATTTTTTACATATTTTTTTTTTTTTTTTTGTTAGATTGTACTTAGTTGTTATGTTATTTATATAGAACTGTCATATATGTTGATAAATCTTTTTATTAGAACAGCAACAACAAGAAAAAATAAATGAAAATAAAATCTCAAAAGGATTTCAAAACATATGTCATGTAACGTAATATTTTAAACAGAATTTTTTTAAATACATGTAGGGGAGATTGGGGCAAAGTAGAGCATACTTAAACTTAACTTCAATAAAACACCAACCAATAATCTTTTAAACCCTCCAATGATACTGTTATATAGAATTATTTCTTTTTTGGTATTATTTTTTTGCATTCTCTCAAATCAACTTTTTTTGAGAAAATGGGAAATGTTGAGGTAAAGTATTAAAAATGGCAAGCTAAAAATATTTGGTGGTCATTAAATATTTTTAAATGATCTTTGTATTTAAATTTCAAATATGTAATGAAACCAGATAGGTAATAACCAGGGACTGGAATATATTTTAGGCGCTTAAAACATGCACTAAAAATGTTAAAATATGCTCAAAAAAATAAAAAATTCACTTAGTTTTTAACTCTTATTAGGTAAAAAATGCATTTGGAATAAATACACACACATATATATATATATAGATATATATATATATTTTTTATATATATATATATATATATATATATATATATATATATACTTATAAAAAAACTAAGTACATATCTCGTGCTTTTTAGAAATTATTAATAACTTTTTAAAAAAATGAAAAGTAATAAATTATTAATTTCTAAGTAATTTAAAATTTCAAAAATTTAAAAGTATTTTTAATATATTTAATACCTCCAAATAAGGGTAGAATAGAATTTTTATTAAAAAAATTGTATAAATATAGTTTTAAGAAAGGTACCTCAAAAGCAATGAACAAGAAGCATAAAAGAGGAATAACCTACTAATGAAAACCATGGGTTAAAAGGGAACTTCTGCTGCTCTTTTTCAGCACTAAGTACTTCATTCCAATGACAACACAATGTTAAAATCACGACTTTTTCATATCTTTTTCGGTTCTTTTTTTTTCTGAGTATTAACAAATATTTTTATTTCCATACATAGATAGAGAAAGGTTTCTCTTTATTTTGAAATGTAAAATTCAACCTATTCAACATTAACAGATGTGAAGAGTGCGCAAAGCGTTTATTTTGTCTTTATCTGAAACTAAAATTGTAACAATTCTATTGCCAACAAAATTATTTCGATGATTGTTGTCTGCATGATATATTAATTTTTCTAAAATAATATTAAATTCTATACAGCTTATTGTTCTCTCATCCAGAATATTCTCATTGAAAGCTTCTTTAAGAAATTAATTAAGGCATGGTTGTTTTATAAAAATAGACGACCTTGGAAACAAATGTTTCATATGTATATATGAACGTATTTGACAATTTCATTAAAAATAAATATGTTCTTAATTGACAATTATGTGTATATCACCTTCAATATTAAAATTTAAATAAATTTATACTAAAAGTTTTAATAAATAAGAGAAAACGTAATTATTTATTTTGTGGAATTGTGACATTTTAACTCAATAACTTTGAAGGCGCATCGCTCACAATAATCAACGTTCTTCTGTGAGTTTTAGATATATAGCCTACAAAAAAAAATAACTCTTCTACAGCAATTTTTAATATTTTAAAATTTTGAAAAATAGATTTAAGTCACTTTATCAACACAGAGTAAAAGTTTGTATATAAAAATAAAAACTTACTTTATTTCATTTCAGTTCGCAATATTTAAGAATAATTTCTTAAATATTAAAAGTTTTTTTTTATATTTTTTCAAATAAATTAAAAGTCAAGAGGACTGAAAAATTTTTAAATTTTCATTCTTATTTTCAATTTGTAAAAAAATTTTGAAGTCTTCCTTGAAAAAAAAGTTATTACTGATTTTTAGCTATATTATGGGAGCAGTAGAACAGAACAGTATCGTTTTATCATAATGACGTGCTGCAGAATGTGTGCAAAATTATGCATATTTCTAAACATTATTTTATTTACAGATTTTTGTTGGAATTTTGCCCTTTTAAGACATTTGTTGTTAACATTTTCATGTATAACTATTTTTATTTACCATTTACTGTCAAATCTAATAAAACTAAATCAATGTTTTAACAAAATTTTTGCAAAATTCCTAAAATTTTTATTATATATACTTTAATAATGTCTGAGAACAAAATTTTATTTTTTATGAAAAAATTTTGGGAGAAAACATGTTCGATTCATAATATTTATGAAAAAAAAAATCAAATATATGAATTTTTTTTTCTGTGAATATACTCAAATAGAAAAATTTAAAATAAATATTTTGATAATAAATAAATAAATATTTTGACAGAGAAACAAAATTATTCAACCACAGTAGATTTGAATAAAAACATTCATATATTTTTCTCCATTATTTAAGTTAAAAAGAAGAAAGTAGCGATTGTTTCAGCAGTTTTTTCCAGCAAATAATATTCCCTGTGGTTTCTTCGGCTGTTTAAAAAAATCTGTAAAGGAGAATCTAACGACTATAGTCGAGTAAATAACGCGACCAATAGCCATCGAAATAAACTTATTTAAGGTTATTAAATAATTGCAGTTTTAAAAAAAATATGTATTACTTATTTTTCTTTTTCCAAACAAATTTAAAATTATTCTAACCAATTTATGTTAAATAAGAATATTAAAAAATAAAAAAATTAAATATTTCAAAATAGATTTTATTTTATTATTAAAATAGGAAATAAAATAAAGAATAATTGTGTTGAAGCTAAGATAATAACATTTATTTTCAAGTTGGTTGAAGACGTTGGAATTTGATTTAAATTTTATAAATGTATATTCTAATATCCCTGCTGGAACTTTTTCTAATCTGACTTATTAACTAATGGAATAATATTTAAATAATTTTATTCCAAATTAATTTCAAGTAACTGGAAATTATATTGTACAGAGTACAAAATGATTTGAAACTATTTTATTTCTAAAAATATAAATTAACTATAAAAATAATTTATATTTAAGAAATAAAATAAAAAAAATTTATATTTAGCAAATATTTTGAATTAAAATATTACAATAATCAGCTATTATAAAAAATGATTATGAAAAAAAAATTAAATTTTTGTATAAAAAAAACTGCTAGTCATTTTTAAAAAATATATTAAAAATAGTAATCAACCCGGTCCCAAAACAAATACAAATATTATATTCCGCTTTTAAATATATTAAGAGAAAATTAAAATTAGAAAAGTATTAATTGGCCGTCTTTAGAGCTTCGAATCATTAAAATCTGTCTACGTCGTAAAGATATATTAACATTTAAATTTATTGGACTTTTTATTAGAAAAAATAATAATGTGAAAAGCTAAATGGCTCCATAAGTTATATGCGTAGCACTTAAAAATATTGCATCAGGAAATTAAAAAAATTCTATCAATTTAACAAATAAAAATTATTAGGGAATCAAATTTGAAAAATATATGAACGAAAATTTCACCAATGACAAAAATTCCATTGGGTGCAAAATATGTAAAATTTTTCGGTTAAGTGCAAAATACTACTCTCCAGTGTAATATATGCGAAATAATGCACTTTAGTATAAAATATGCAAAAATATGTCATTTAAATTGCTAAAATAAGGATTTTCCAAGAAAAAATGACAAAATATGCTCCAAAATATACAAAAGTATGCTATTAAAACAAAAATATGCATAAATATGCTGTAACAAATCTAACAAAATATGCTGCTAAGTCCAAAATATACAATAGTGCGCCATTAAAACTAAAATATGCACAAATATGCTGTAAAAATCTATGTCAAAATTTTTAAAATTTTTCCAAGAAAATATGACAAAATATGCTGCTAAGTCCAAAATATACAAAAATATGCTATTAAAACTAAAATATGCAAAAATATGCTGTAAAAAATCTATGTCAAAATTTTTAAAATTATTTGAAATAGATAAATAATTTAAAATCCATGAAAATCAATAATTATGCATATTTCCTCCCCTGTTTATAACTTTTGTTAGGCATGAAAAAATTAGTGTCGTCAACTTGCTTCCATTTTCTATTATTCTCACTACCTATGTGCTAAATTTTATTGTAATAGCGTAATTAATTTTTCTTGAAATGAAAATTTAACAAAATTTTTGTAAACGGTTAATTAAAATTTATAACCAAAACACATGTCAACCATGTAAAGCAATTGCAGGTAAATCGGAAAATACAGTTTTTTGAGTCAAAAAAAAAAAAAAATACAAAGAGTTCCGGATCACCGAAAAGAACTCTGACAACCGAAGAGAAAGTTGATTTGCAGACTGTAGACAAAATAACACGTATTTTACATCTCTGGATTAAATGCGACTCATTTATTAAAATGGTCAGAATCTTTTAACTGAAAAGTTTAAAAAAGGTAGTCTGAAGAACCATTAAGTAAAAAAGTACCTAATAGAAGAGCTAAAAAAATATGGAGGCAAAGCAGAGAACGAAAATTATTGTGAATAATTTTTTTACATATATGGATGCTACTCGTATTTAAAGCGCAATATAAAGTATGTACTGTCGAACTTTTAAAACTTCCTGGTCAGGAATTCTACATCAGAGATGTTGTCGGAAATATAGCAGATAAATATCGTGTAATAAAACTCAAAATTTTATAACAAATTTTTTGTCTGGCAAGCCACTTGTACGCTTGAGGAAAAACACTTTATTCGTAATAAATGACACTGTCAACAGAGAAATGTAAGCAAATGAGTGCTCTCGGAAAAAATTCCATTCTACAATTAGAAAGCCCAACGGATTCTAATTTTCTGGTCTGACCTCACATCTCATCATTACAACGCAAAATTTGCTGAGTGGTATCAATCAAATGGTGCTGCTATGTACCAGGGGAGGCCAATCCACTAAACTGTCCAAACCTCAGTCAATTTGAAAAGTATTAGGTTATAGTAAAAAAATGTTTAAAGTACACTTAAAGCTTAGTAAAAAATAAAATAGAGTTTAAAAAGAAGTGAAACCATTCCAATAAAAAATAACCAACAACACAATAAAATTTTGCTCAGGATATTCCAGAAAATCTGATATTGAAATATTGAAAACAACAATATTATTTAAAAAACAATAAATTTTCACTATAACTCGGTCAATAATTTGGCTGAATTACGAACTAATATGAAATGAGTTTTATTTTACAACTTTAAGCAATTTAATTTTAAAAATTTGTTAAGTAAAATATATATTATAGTTCAGTTTCTGTAGGGTATTTACAAGTTTCTCATTCGGCCTATTAAACCATTTTCCTCTAACACATCTTTATCTGTTAGATTCCTTTATCAGTGATTATTTATATGAATTGAAGCCCTTAAGATATATACAATATCACAAAATAAAAATAAAAGTTAAAAAAAGTCTCCTTTTTTCTCTTGTCACCTTAAGCAATTTTTCTATGAGAAAAGCAATTATTTTACATTTTATTTATTTCTTTTTCGTATTCCATGTATATAGAAGACTAAAGTACATAATTTTAAGCATTTATTAAGAGAGTAAGCGGCTTATTGTTTCTATTTCTATAACTTATTTTATGTTTTTTTTTTTTTTGTAATATTTATGTACTTTCCTTTTTTACAATAATTTAGAGTATCTTGTTTTATTTTCTTTCATTCTTAGTTTTAGTATTCCTCCTTCCGTTACAAATGACACTCATATTTTTAATATATTTCTTTTTCATTTATTCTCGGTACAACTTAAGTTGCCATGGAAGTTTCCAATTAACGTATGTTACTTGTTTGTTGTACAATAAAATAAGTTCACCCTGAAAAGTTGGCAATTAAAATTGACTTATTGTCCACTTTATCAATATTTTTATTTTGTACTTTCTTTTTTTTTTTTTTTGCAAAAGTTACAGAAGGTTTTATTAACCATAAAAAGGTAATAAATTCCAAGCCAGTGGCAGCAAGTTATATTAACACTTTTGGTTTTTTATTAGTTACTTTTTAAAAAAAAAACTTTTTATAGTAAAAGTAAAATGGACATTTTTGAAAAACCTTGAAAACGATATTCACTTAATAAATAGTTGCTTGTAGTTTTAGTTACAAACATAATTTTTAATAGATCAAAATAATCAAATATTTTATAAATGACTATGACTAAACTAAAATTTTAAACAAATTTAAAATCCATAACCAATCATAAGGTTATGGATTTAGTGCTTACAATTTTGGTCATAAAAATGAAAGCGATGCACACTGGGCTACGATATCTTAATTTTGGCCACAACTAAAATATTACATTTACCTTAAAAAAATATCTCATACAAGGTTTTTGGGGACGCTGTAATGAAAAAATCTAAATTCAAAATGTCAGATCCAATATAGCGCCCAACATTTTTGTTATTCTTTAACGAAGTTTTAAATAATCATATTTGATAGATTTGTGGTCACTGAATACGAATATGATTTTTCGTATATGACAGATCGAATTGGGCCATGATCCCAGAAAAGTCTTCTTTTTCTCTTATTTCCTTAAGCTATTTTTTAATGGCCATAATTATAATACCAGATATAAGTATAAAATAAATGTCACATATAGTATTTTTGAGTGCGCTGATCACGATACAAAATGGCGGTTAAAAAATTTCTTTCAAGGCTTGAATAAATTTTAAATAATTGCGTTTGGCAGAATTATAGTCACTGAATACTAAATTGTTTATTGATTTTCCGAATGCGGAAAGCTGGAAGCAATACGACAGATTATAAGTAGCTGAAAGGGACTTTTTCGTCCTATAGGACAGTACTGTATTTAAATGCAAAAAATAAATGTATATATGGTTTATATATTTGTAAATTTTTTAGTAACAAATTTAAGTTAAGCTAAAAGAAAAAATTTAAATGACGGATTTAACATGACGGCCAATATGTGTAATTCATAATCTTTTGCAATTAGATAGATTTTTGTTAAATATTTTTAAATTTACGCATATAAATAGTTTCATAAAATCTGAAGGTCTTTTTATTTTAATCGAAAAATTTATATTCAGATTAAAACTATATTTTTTATGTTAAATAATTCATGTGAACAATAGTAAGCAACATTTTATAAATTGACTATGTTTTAATATAAAAATATAATTAATTGTTATTGCCACATTAGATTCGCCATTTTGTTTTTACATTTTTTTTATTTGAAATCATCAAGAATAAACCTTATAATATTTTTTTTATTTTATTTTCTTAATTCTTATAAAATTTGTAAAAAAAAATACAATATAAATAAATGAGATTTGAAGGGCCTTTTTTAATTAAAGAGCTATAGCTTACGAATTTATGAACTATTGCAAACGGTCGCAAAAATTTAAATAAAAAAGACCTTGATGAATACACCAATACTATGGTTTTTAAAATTACATTTGGCACTGTTCGGACCTAGGCGTTGGAAATCGATACATTTTGAGAAAAATCATATTTTCCACAAAAATATTATGGAATTGCTTTAAAATGTTATGGTTTTTTATTTGGTTTAAAGACTTATTTTTATCTCTTTAAACTGAGAGCATTTTTGAGCACTTTTGTATGAATTTATTAACTATACACACTACTTTTAACAAAAAAAAAAAAAAAGTACAAGAAAAATATACTACCATAATAATTTATAGCCATAAAATCTAACGTCTTTAGTTTACAAATCCGTATCAATTTTTTGCTCTACCTGAATTGTACATTTTGCCAGAATATCGAATTTGTGACCCATAGTGCAATGGGTGAATATTTTTATTTGATACTACTCAAGTGCTTTTTTAATGTAATAAAAAGTAGCAATATCAGAAAGATATAGTCGAGTATACCATTACCATTATGTATGTGCATCAAAATTTGGTGAGCGGCCTGTGTATCGATACTTGTAGTAAGTATAATGTATATTATATTCATGCTAATATTTATATGGAATGTATGCACTTTAGGGTGAAGTAGATTTAAATTAAAATTACTTGTGCCAAATATTCCTCTTTTTAAGGCATTTGTGTGTGTTAAAACACTATTCTGAGAGGATATTTGTATGGGGGATAGCTGAAATAATGAAACGATCATAATCAATTTCAAAAGGTTTTGTCTTTGTACCGAAATAAAACCATATGTACCAAATTTCAAAATCAGCATTACCGTTGGGCGATATTAGTCGCCCGTTGACCCTTTTTAAAACACTAGGCCACCTTTTTGGCCAATTTTTCAAAATGGAAGTAAATTATATAAGACCATATTACGAGGAACTATGTTATTTTAAATATCTCGTCCCATTATATCCATTATATATTAATTCTAATGAAGGAATTAATTATTTTGAGATATTTTCACAATATAGTGATGTAATAAAAAGAACACAGGAGAATTTATAAATGAACCGAAACTATTAGAAACTATAGCTAATAAATATAAAATATAAAAATCAATAATCTCAACCAATTGAAAGTTGTATTAACAAAAAATTATTTATTTTGATAATTTGAAAAAATACATATTATTTGTATATGAAACTAATATTCTTACAGATAAAGAATAATAAAAGAATATAAAAATCTTTTATTATACAAGAACTATTTCAATAGATATGTTTAGGTAATTAATGATTTTGATAACCCACAAAATTTTGCATGCCTTTTGTAAACACATTATTATTTTGGTGCCTGTGCCGCTGGTTCCATAGTTCTTACAGATATTCCCGTAACTTATACAGGAAGTCAATGGGCTATACTATATATGCCTGAATTAATATCGAAACTATTAGCTATTTGAAGAGTAAGTATGTTTTGATTAATTTACAGATTTGTTTTAACAATCTGCCGTTTAATATTCAGATTAAGGCGTCGCCCCTAGATATTAAATATAACATCAGTGATATATAAGTCTCTTTGTTGGAACGACCAACCAAGGAGACCGCTTTAGAGGATGATGAATTCATAAGTACGTTCCTACTAAACTCAGCAGTTCTTTTCTTTGGCTCACTCCCATCTGTCCCAATGAGAATGATTTCATTTGTTACTTTACTAACCTTATGCTAATTGAGAATAAGTCGAAAAAACCAGCAGTTCTTTTTAGTGGCAATTGTTAGTATCTACCTACTTGGCTCACTCCCACTCACTGCAATGAGAATGATGGCAATAGTCACTTAACTAACCTTATGGTAATCGGGAATAAGTCGAAAAAACAGTAAAATGAATATGCGAAACTTCCTAGCCGTGCAGGTGATTATGTCCGCAAAAAAGAGTCACCTCGTAGTTGTGAAAGTAGCAATTGCTTTCTACTTTTTTGAGTTGTTCCTGTTGACTATAGTCAGTAAAGTGACAATTGTCATCATGCTTACTATATAAAAAGGGTAAATTGCCACCAAGTAAACTGGTGGGATAAAATAAATAATACCTCCTGAGCATCACCGCGATTATATAAATTTTATTTATATTTAATGTTTTTTGTATTTTTAAAATGTTTATTATTTTCCAATAAATAATTGGAAATTAAAATTGGCGTAAATATTAGTAAAATTTATATTTTTCGTTATTGACAAATACCGCTTTTATATAAATTATTATACATTATTATATAGAACTTCTTAATAAGTTTTATGGAGATTAAAAAATTTCAATTGTGAACATTTTATGCAATTTTTTAAATTTTCATTTTTTTTTTATAAGTTAAAGTCATAACTTATATTAAAAAAAATGCTGATCACCGAAAAATATCTGCAAAAAATCACCTTAATGGTTAAAATTTATAATATGAAAAATTATAGAAATTAAAGAAAGAAAGCTGCTACAGCCGCATTCATTTCCAAATATATTTTGCTGACTAAAAACTACCACAAAGTGTAAATTACGTTAATATTGACATCAAATGAAAGCCTTATATAGGCTTAACTATACTAAAATTCAGTGGACGTCAAAATATTTAAATGACTTCTAAATTTATGAACAAAAAAATAATTTTATGACCTCAAAAATCATCCTTACATATTTCACATCTTAGTTCGAATTTTAAAATGAAAAAAGATATTTTCGAAGAAAATTTATCAATAAATAATATAGATGTTTAAAATTTTGCAAAAATTCATTTATTAAAAAAACAAAAATTTCGATTTTGTAAGAATATTATTAATTGTACCACATAATTGACTCTATTTTTCAAACCAGTACTGATATTTATTTCATTTTTTAGCAAAATATCCCAAAATACGAAATTTATCCTATTTAGGAAATCATTCAAAAAATAAAATTAAAAATTTTTATTTTCAGTGTACGCCGATAAATATTAAAAACGCATTAATAGTTTTGATAAGCGTCAATAAAATTTCAGAATTTCTATGAAATAACAGTATTTTGGTTTCAATAAAGTAATACCTCTACTTTTAAGAATCATTTAAGATTTTTTGAAAGTTTCAATTTTAAATCTCCATAACTTTTGATCGCATTGATAAAAATCATAAACGCGTACAGCTTTTGTATGCCTAAATATTGGCTAATGAAACCGCAAATATCAGAGGAAAAAGATTCTTAATAATTTTACTCAAAATTTTTTTAGTTCTCCATATGCATATAGACTACACAGAAAAAATAAAAATTAATTGAACTGACTGAAATTTTGTATTACAATTAAAATTTAAATTTATTTTACTTCAATCATCAAAATATCAAGCAAAATTTTTATTAAATTAATTACTATAATGATTGAAATTTTGCCTAAAATCAATTAAAAAATTTATTGGCCTAATGGTCATATTAACTGAATTCGCAAAATTGCAAAACGTTTTCACAATATAAAAACATAGTTTACAGCTGTATTAATATAATAATTCATTTTTATTTTAAAATTACAAAATATATAATTACAAATACATAAATACATATATTTCAAGGGTTTGAATTTATTTTGGTCAATCCGGTCTCGCAGGAAGTCCCAATGAGAGGGGATCCCTTAACGTCTTATGAGATGATATAACTTGAGGAATATTTAATGATAATAGGTATTACTTTGGAAAATTATCAAAACACTTACAATGCGTACTTATATGGAATTATTTCTTCAAAAATGCACTAAATTATGTCATCTAAGGAAGCGCAATTAAAATAACAAGGCCTTGTCGTTTATGTTATCTTTTAAAAATGGTGCAAACATCCAAAATAATCTTAACAAATAATAAGTATTACCAAACCTCCAAAATCTATACATTGCTTGCCACTTTAATAAGGAATCACATTTTTTTAACTTTAATTAAGTATATCTCCTAAACTAAAGTTCGGAAAAAATAATTTTTTGCGCAACCAAATTTCAAAGTGTTGGCTTTAGTTTCCTGAAGAAATAAAAAATATGCATATTTTGTTATACTAAAATTAAAGAAATATAATTAAAGAGATATATTCCTATGGTACTATTTCGAATTCTTTTAATATTAATCAGGAAGGCTATGATTTGAATTTCATACAATATAAACGGATAGAGAATTTTTAATTTGATAGTTTTTAATCAAAATGGGACGTGACAAGGCTCTTAATAATTATGAAAAAGAAAAAATTCTGATTTTTAAATCTCAGAGTCAGAATCCGGTCCAAATAGCCAAAAAAATTAATAGAGTAAAGACAGTTGTGTACAATTATTTAAATAACGTGGAAAGATATAAAAAAAACATGAAGGGGCGGAAGAAAATGGCATCAATTAAAAAAGAACGACGAAAAATTCTTAGAATTGCATCAAATTCTGCCATGTCAGTATCAAAAATACGCGAAAAAAGTGGAGTCAGTGCCAGTCTAAGAACAGTTCACCGAATCTTAAAGTCGTGTCCATACATAGTCCGAAAAAAACTGCAAAAAAATCAACACTTAATGAAAAACACAAATCACAACGTCTACAGTTTGCAAAAAATACAATGACATGGACCGACAATTGGTTTAAAGTTGTATTTTCCGATGAAAAAAGTTTAATATTGAGGATCCATGACCTAAATAAGGAGGAATTATTTTTGAGCCGCAGACACAGCCGAGAGGGCGGAATAATGGTATGGGGTGCCATTTCGTATTATGGAATTGATTTTTGTATCCAACAAAATGACTGCAAGGACTTACAAAAACATTCTGGAGGAAGCATTTCCAAAATTTTATGATTTCTTTGGACCAATACCTTGGACGTAACAACACGACAACGCTCCGATTCATACCGACAGAGCAGTACAATAATGGATTAATCAACAAGGTGTTAAACTTTTTTATTGGTCACCATATTCACCAGACCTGAATCCAATGAAAAATGTCTGGGTTTGGCTTGCAAGAAAAGTTTATGAAGGAGGAAAACAATTTGAGATGATAGAATCCTTAAAGGATGCAATAACGGAAGCATGGAGTTCAATTTCACAAGATAACTTAGAGTCATTATACAAGTCGATGCCAAATCACATTTTTGAGGTTATTTCTAAAAATGGTGGCAGTACTCATTACTAATTCAATGCTAGAAGATAATAAATTTCATTTTTATAACCTAAAATTTAAAAATAAATTACAGTTTGCTTAGTTTTAAAATATTCCTTATTCAAGTGGCACACGAAAAAGTACCACAGAAATACATGTCTTTAAATAAATAAATAATTTTAGTATAACAAAATATGTATATTTTTTTATTTCTTCAGGAAACTAAAGCCAATACTTTGAAATTTGGTTGCGCAAAAAATTATTTTTTTCTGAACTTCAGTTTAGGAGATATCTTTAATTAAATTCAAAAAAATGTGGTTCCTGATTCAAGTGGCAGGCAGTGTACTTATCATATAAGAAACACTAGTTCTTTGATTTCTATAAAGTCCAATTGGGTTAAAACACCGATATAAAGTAGTAGAAACTCGGATTTGGTTAAAATTTAATATAAATATGAATTTATGTTTATTTTTCCTTTCCCAAATTAATTTTATTTGAATTTTTCATAGGCTTGTCAAATTTTTCATACTCCCTTTTTTTAAATTTATAAGTTCTTAAAAAAATAATTATATAAATTAACAATTTTATTAAATTCAAATTTTAAGATAAATAACAAATTGATCAAAAATTTTATATTAATAATTTTTTCTTTATAGTCTTCCAATCAATGTGTATTTTATTACAAAAAAGTTATATGGAACTCTCTATCATTGTAGCTTACCCCTATTCTATACATAGAAATTTTTATTTTGGCAATTGTGAAATTCTATCTCTGTCCTTAAAGTGTTACATGTGGACCAATAAGAAATCTATTTTTAATTTATTTCGCAATAAATGCTTAAACAGAAAGCTAAGTAATAATGTTTGACATAAGCTGTCAAGAGAACAATAAATCTCTTTTAAAATTTTGCTTTTTTTTAACAAAAAGAAAAATAATTACTTTTGTTTTGAAAAGACAAATAAAGAATAAAAATGCAAAATAAATTAAAATATTCGATAGAAAAAAAGACAATTTCACATAAATTTCTCATTTACGTTTTCTCCACCCCTTAACATAAAATTGGAAATAAATTTTTTTTTCCGTTATTATGCCGACATTACTTCTAATATTAAGAAATAAAAATGTCTCCATGTAGACATAGAGTGAACTTTTTTCGGCAACAAATATTGCGTAAATAGTTTAATTATATTAAATAAGTTTTTTCCAAACTACGACTTATCATTAGGCACTTAATTACCTTCAACTAACTTTAATTTTTTTTAATTATAATTTATTTGCAAATAAATGCCAATTATATATGCAAAATTGTAATTTATAATTAATTGCACATAACCTTCATAATGATTTCTGTGCATACATGCCCAATCAATTAAACATTGCCAAAAAATTTCTTTCATTAATTCATTAATTATTGTTTTCACAAAAAAAAAAAAAAAAAAAAAAAAAACGTTTATAAATGTTAAAAGCACAAAAAATTTAATAAGCTGAAAAAATTATAACATTTTTCAATAAAAAGTGTTAACCTCCTCATTTGCATAATGTTAATAAATATGAAAGCCTCGTGTTTTTTGCTTTTAATTTATTATGTTGATTTCTATTTTTTAACATAGGATTTTTTCTGTGGCTTTTAATTTCCCAGGCGTAAAAATATTTTAAAATTATTATTCGAAATTTTCATCGAAGCAAATAAATGTCAACTGTGGCTACAGTGATGTGTGTATATAGAAAACCACGCACACAAACACACGAGAGGATCTATATATAGCTATGCAACAAATTAATTAGGAAATTTAAAATATTTAAAACTAAACCATATTTGATTTAATTTTAGTTATTTGCATTTATTTCAAAATATAATTAAAATATAAGAAAATAATAAGTTAATTAAATTTAAAAATTGTTTAGCGTTTCTTATTTTAGTCTTCACACGTTAGGTATTTTATTTATATTTTCATTATTTTTTTATTTATTTGTCTAATTAACTGTCCCACAGTACTTTTCCAATATATTTCATTGCACATCCGTTAACAAAACGGAAATATATTCTTCCTTTATTAATATTTATTAACACGTTGTTTAATTATGAACAATTTTAGTAACTTAATTACACAGTGCAATAATTCCAGTGCAAAATTAAAAATTTCCAGTAGTCTAACAAAACCCACAAAAGATTTTTCAAAGTTAGTTCGAATTTAATTTTATAGCCTTTTAAAGTTAGTATCTTTCGGAGCCCTTTATTTTAATATAATTTTAAAATAAAACACATTTAAATTATTTAATCCAAAAGTTTTTATTACTTTTTGTTATTTTATAAAGTACCACCATTATTATACTAAATTTTTTCTGGATACCTAACCCTTTTTACGCTCATTTTTGTCTTAAAATTTTTTACTTTATTTGACTTGACCTTACGTCTAAACTACTGAACCGATTAAAATGAATTTTGGTACGTATGTATATTCCTGAAGAAAGTAGAGAATGTATTCTACGCCCACTTTCTTAAAAACTGGTTACTTTGCTTCTAAGAAAACAAAATTCAAAATTTATTAAAATTTGTAATGATAGTGGTAAAGAAACACCACAACATAGGATACAACTAGAAGTTTATGTGAGAGGCACTTCGAACTAAATTACAAAAAAAAAAAAAAAAATTAATAATTTTTTTTTTCAAAACACAAAAACAAAATATATGTGGCTACATGTATTTTGTTGTTGCATGAATTAAGTTTTTGACAATTGAATCAGGTTTTTTTTCTCTCGCGTAAATATCTACTTATTAATCTATGAGGCGTGACATACATACAGAATAAATTTTATAATATGCAATATTTTCTATTACATGTGTACATAAAATTTGATGTGAATTAACTTAGTAGCGTCAAAAATTTTAAAAAGTTGATTTTTATTAAAGGCTAAAAAATTATTAAGGTGCTACCAATTAATTTTTTAAATTACTTATTGACTTCACTTAAAATAACAAAAAATAACAAATAACGTAAAATGTACATTATTATTATTACTATTATTATTATTATTATTATCATTGTTTAATGCCATTTTGTATAGCATTTTCCTATATACGCACTTAAACTAAGTAATCAATTTATCATTACTAAAAATGTGCTCATAACTTTTTGAAGAAAATCAATGTCAATTTTTTCCCAGACTTGCTTAATTATTAGCTTTAACCCAAACCATAATACTGCCTTTACCGAAATTGCGTTTCGACATAGAAATTTCGTTCGACCTCAAAGACTATGGATCCACTCATCTGTCCATTTCATGTATTTGCGCGCAAATTTTAAACGATGTTCCTTATGGTGCTGTTTTAACATTGGCCTATAAATTTTGTTTCTTCCATTTTATGTTACCAACTGTTCGCAAAATATGTGAAACATGCTTGGAAGTGACAGAAACGTCAATTATTTTTTATTTGTGTAGCATTTAATTTATTGCGGGTGGTTTCTTCTTTTATTTTATTAATTTGCCATTTTGTTAATTTTTGATTACTTTTTGTTGGTTCCGGCACTACATATTTCTGCCTTTTTCTAAGAAAGCCTCGAATAGCTCCTTTAGAATGGTTAATTTTTCATCCAATTTCTCTTGTCTTGATCACGAAAAGATTTAAATTGAATTTGAGTTTTTTCCTGGTCTGTAAGAAAAATTCCTTTGGGCATCCTTTAGGCTAATGAAATTTTCCAATTAAAACAAAAATATTTCCAGCAGACAGAGATGTTGTCATCAGAAACATATCATAAGTGAAACAAACAGCTAAAACTGTTAAATTTTTTTTATTATTTTTTTTTAGTAACTTTTTAGACAAATTTTTGTCGACTGCTTTTATCTGAAATGATCACCAATACGTTCTGATTGCTAAATTAAAGAAAACACCAAAAGCAAGAAACACAAAAAAGTACCTTTATATCGCGAGTAATAGCACACCATTATTTTTGGTTACCGAATATACCTCAAAGAAAAACAAAAATTTCAAATGCGTTTATAGGAATATGCAGCATTATTATTATTATTATTATTATTATTATTATTTTATTTATTTATTTATTAATAGATTGTATACATAAATATAATATAAATAGTTCAATTCAATTGTATTGTTGTATAATAAATCTGTATTTGGCGTAGCTAAATAGCTGTAAACCAGATTGGCAAAAGAATTAATTTTAAAGTGCTAATTACATCATCCATACATCGAATTAATTTAAGATAATGTTTATCTATTTAAACAAGACTCTAAGTATTTGTATAGTAAGTGAAAATTCTTGCCATTTAATATTCTAATTACATAATTCTCATTAAGTCTGTGATGACCAAATTATATAATATAATGTAAGCTAGACAGGTTCCAGTGAAATAGAGTGTATTTTCAGGTTCATGTGTATTAGAAATTGTATATATAACCATCAGTGTTACTTCTAAAACATCTAGCATTTAGATTCAACAAGCCAATTCTAGCTTTAATAATTAAACTGATAGCACGTGTTGATAATGTAGCTGTAAGCATTGACGTTACATTATAATCAAGTTTCGAATAAAGATCATGAAATTGTGAGTTTGATGCATGAAGAGTCAAGTTTCATTTCTTTCTTCAGATTTTAAATGACATACGATTTCCCTCCAGTAGACACATCGAAGGGTATTGTTATTAGGAGGAGTAACTTGTAGTTCGTTATACAGAATTGATCATTATTTAGCCCAGAATATACTAAGCTCTATTACTTTTTCCGCTAATATTCATGGTAGTCTATGGGTACTTAGAGCTAATATTTTGGAAATATAACAAAAGTGCATTTTCAAAGTTGAAACATATAGGGAATTAAATCCGGCTTCTAGTTATAACAGTTATTTAGGTGTAGTGGTAGGAAGATATAGCATTTTTTTGTAAAGAAACGAAATAATTTTTTAACATCATATCTTTAGATTTAGATCCTGTCTCAAATATTTTTAATTTGTTATTATTTGATATTTTTGGATGATTAATATATTTGGATCATCTGGTTATAATTGATATTTTAGAAGCACAAAGTTTGTTGAGTATATGTTTTTTTAAAGAAAAATTCATACCGAGATACGTACGAATATAGCTGTTAGCAATATCAATATTTTAATTTTCATATTGCCACCTGAGATCTGCCGAGATCCTTGGATTTTTGCGAAATATAAAACTTTATATATATATATATATATATATATATATATATATTTATGTATGTTCAATAATATGACGCATAGTGTTATTTAACAAGTTTTAGTACAAGCACTCTTAAATCATTAAAAATTTTATTATTATATTATATTTAATTGCTTTTTTTTATTAAAAAAAATATATATATATTTTATCATAATTTTTTTACAATTTTTTAATATGCCTTAATTGATTGAATAACAAAAAAATGTTAACACTTGAAAAACACATTTAAAATGAAATTAATAAGTGTTTAAAACTAAATTTAAATATATATATATATATATATATATATATATATATATATATATTCCTGATAGCTATGTTCGCTTACAAAACAAAAAATACATACATTTAGCATAATGGAAATTATGCACAAAAAATTCTTATAACAAAATTATAAACGTATTTTTTTCTAATGAACAAAAGTATATATTAACTAACAAGCTTATTTGTTAAAATAAGAAGACTAAATTATACCATATAATTGTTAGATTTAGTTTTGAAGATATTGATATGTTGTAACAACAATTGACTGAAATTTAATTTCCCTGGATTTTGGAAAAATCCATTTTAATACCAATTTCATGGCAGAAATATTGAATACAAGTATCGCATCCAATTTTTTTACTCCAATTCCCAAAAAAATTAATTAATTAATTAATTAATACTAGCAACAACGACATGCTTTTCACCGCTACGCCCACATCAATATCTTGTCTGCGTTACCTGGAATTTGTTTTATGTTAATGATTAACTTGTCTCTGCATTAAACGTAATTAGTTTTGAAACTATTGAGCAGATTAAGTTGTATTTATATTAAGGTGATTTATTATTTGGAAGCATATATGATAACTAGTTGCTTCTGAGAACATCACCGTCTTAAAATAATGACACAAGTAGCTAAAGTGTAACTTTAACTTATTATTTAGCAATGAAAGGAAAGCTGGGTTTGAGCAAAAAAAATTAACAAATTTATTTAACTCTTCTTTACATAAATTAAATTATTGAGCTATAAAGTAATCAAAATCTCTGTCGGGAAAAGTATATTTTGAATAGTGAATTTTTATAAAAATAATTACTCTGCCGTTACTTCCCTTAAGATATGAAGAAACACACTCTTTTGCCCACACATTCAAGAAAAGACATGACGTACAAAATGGGACTTCTTAAGGCTATTATAAATCGGTTTTAAAAATGAAAAAAGCTTCTGGAACTACCCTCCCAAATAAAAAAGCTAAACCCTTATGAGCAAATCAGTGAAGCATAAATAAATATAAAGAACAATTTCTTTTGAATTACACAATAGTTTCTTAATTTAAAAATTTATATTAATATTTCATAAAATATTTGTCACAAAACTTTATGAACAATTTAAAATACTACACCATTGTAACTGAAATAAAGGCTACAAAAGAAAATAAACAAAAGCAAAAAAGGAATACTTGACAAAGAATTCGAAAACTACTTACTTTGTAACTGTTAAAAGAACCTACAACATTGGCAAAACGATATAATGACAAACAATTGTTGAAACTGTTGAATTGCAATAAAAATCCATAATCAATTTTTGTTCATTTTTTCTCGTCATCACAATAAACGTCATAACAACACACAAACTACTACTTAAAAAGACTGCAGAACATTGAATACAACTAGAAGTTTATGTGAGAGGTACTCCAAGCTAAATTTTCAAAAAAATTATACAGTTTTTTCTAGCCACAGAAACAAATTATATGTGACTACATGTATTTTGTTGTTGTATGAATTAGGTTTTTGACAATTGAATTAGGTTTTGGTCTCTCATATAAACTTTTAGTTGTATTCTATGCTGCAGAATATTTGAAATAGTAAAATAAATTTAAATATTTATAAAATTTAAGAATTCTTCATACACATTTACATATATTATTTGTTTCGTTTTAAATTTGTGCAGTATTTTTTCACAAAACTATATCATAAACATTATGAGCTTAAAAAGTAAAATTTCATTGATGCAATAATTCACTTAGCTCTATTATATAAATATGTATATAATGCACATTTTATACAACTTTAAAATAATATGAAAAGTATACTTGTTTTCTCTTTTACACCTACATGCTTATGTACTTAAAATAAAGGAAAAAAAATAGCAAATTATTAAGGTTTATTATTCCTTAGCATTGATTTGATTTGAAAAATACTTTAATATGAAATATTGCCAAGAACATTTTTCACTGATTACTTACCTAACCCAAAGTATCTTATAAGGTGTTCTAAGATGTAAAGTACAGAAGGTTATATAAAAATGTTGTGTATTTTATAGATTTTAGTATTTAGATATTCGATTTAAAATATAAGAAAATATTGAATTGAATTTTTTATAAATTTCTACTCCTTCGTTTTTAAGTTTTTGTTAACATTATTAAGATGCTGTATTAATTATTTTGGGACAAGGTGATCTTTTATTTTTAATATTTTTTTGGAAAAGAAAACTGAACAGTTTTTTTCAACAAGATTAAAACTTTTTCATATTATAATATTTTTGTTTTTTAATTTTTTATTAAGTAATATTTAACTTTAAGTGTTCATAAGCCTTTAACTATGCGTCGAATTTTATTGATTTCAAAGCTCTTTACACTTGTAAAGGGTTTTTAAAGGTAAGTATGCAAAATTTAGGGCCAGTTGTAAGCATCAACACCTTTTGCTAACCTAATAATTTGTTTAGAGTTAATTTTTATCCTAAAATTAAACAAAACTTAAATAGTTTATTAATTTAATTTATATAAATTTTACTAACATTTTTATCTCTTTTGTAAATAAATTTTTATTAAGCTTTTTTTTGACAAACGCCCCTCGAAAGCACACATGTAAATCTATTTATGAAATGCATCAAATAGATTAAAAAATTTAAACACTGACTGTGAGTGTTTCTATATAAATGTATGTATGTATGTGTGTGATGTTGCATGCACTTTTAGTAAATTTTGTATTCTAGGTCTCAAATGAATTGAGTTATATAATCATCTACTATACAGATTCAAAAGCAAATATTTAGCTAAATTTTTTTATTTTATTTTTATTTTTATTTTTTTTTATTTTCTCTATTTTATACAACCAGCCGTATCATCCTTGTCGGCATTATGACTGATACTTACATCTTTGACAATGTTGATAATAATAATGATGATGTTGTTAACATCATTATGATCATTTAACAATTTGTTCTTTAATATTATATTTTTTTATTCTATAATGCCTCTATTGCTTCTTCTTTTTACAAGAATGTTTGTTTAGCATTTGCATTTTACACTATCTCTTGACAATTTTACTTACACTGAAATCCTTAGTCAAACTGAAAAGTAGGCAGTAATATATATTCAACACACATACCCTTGCATACAAATACATATAAATTTTAAAATAGGAAATAAAAAGTTATCGACAGACTTACATACATGGTAGTTTGTAAATAGCAAACCAATGTCTATGAGTTGACGATGTTGTTCGCAACGTCAGATGAGCAGGCAACTTAAATATGTACAGTTAACCCAGTGATTAAAAGAAGGGGTAAAGAGCCCTTCTAGAAGGCCTTTTTTATAGCCAGAAGAGCTTTTCCCTCATTCCATGTTGATGCATTTTTTACACGTAATGTTATTGAGGGCAAATCCGATGCAGCTCTTCTAAAAGATGTCCTGAATAAAAACTGCTAGTAGGCCTTCTGAGGAAGTGCTACCAAAAAACTTTTTGAAGAAAAGCAGAAGACCTGCTGACAGGTCTTCTGCACTACTTAATAAAATATTTTCTATTTATATAAAATAACAATTTTTTATTTTAAATTGTTTTAAAATGTTTAAAACTTTAAAAAATTAATATTAAAAAACATATTTGTTTGTTTTGACAAAACATCTTAAGTCAAGATAAGACAATTTATCCAAAAATTTACATTTTCATATAAATTGTTGATTTTTTTAAATTGTTTAACTGTGCAGAAAATTTTAAGTTTTTGTTAATATATTTTGTCAAAATTACACAGATATAATATAAGTAATTTAGATTTTGTTAAATTACCTCTAATGAAAACTATAAATAAAAAATAAAATTAACTTTGAAAAACACAACCCACTCAAGCAAAGTATTAAACAAAACTAAATGAATTCTTACTATTTTCTTTTTTTGGAACTTCTGCTTTCAATTTTGTTTTTGTAACGGTTTCTGAATGATTTTGTTTTTTCTTAAAGCAAAAAAATATTGTAATATTTCTTCCCTTCTAAAAGAAGGGAACTAAGATGCTGTATATCTTGCTCAAAATGTAATATATATTAAAAAGGCTACAGCTTCTTACTTAAGGGAAGTCGGAAGTTCTATCGGATATTTTAGAAGGCAAGGATAAGGCTTTCTTGAAGGTCTAGTTAGCATGAGCAATTGCATCTTAAAGAAGATCTAAATAGACCTTCTTGAAGGCCTGTATGATGGAGGCCTTAACATTTTAACCGCTAGATAAAAAACACACATTCATATGACTGGTGTAGTTTAAACAGGAGCGTAATTTAATTTAATATTTTCTAAGTAGGATTAAATAAATTTGAAAATACAAGTGCATAATAAATAATTTACTTAAATAGTTTAGCATTATTGAGTTTTTTAGTCTATAAAGCTAGGATATGTAATACATGCATACATACATATTTATATATGTATGTATATAAATATACAAAATATTACATACACTATATGAAAAAATTACTTTTTAAGTCTTACTTGATCATGCGAAAACGTTTGACGCAATCAATTGTCAACTCTACTGCTCTAAGTTAAAATACCTTTTTTATTTCTCCTCCACCTCAACAAAATTAATATCTTCATATATCTGTGAGATAACTCAATTTGTGCATTTTAGTAGTGTAATTTCAATGTAATGGAGGAGAATACCTACAGACTCTAGACTCAATACTGGGATCTTTATTATTTTCCCTTTATAACAAAGATCTACCACAACAACTAACACATAGTATGATATATATATGCTGACGAAGTCCAAGTATATATTAATAGTTCCGTAAGTTCTGTAGAGGAGAATGTGGAAAAGTCGAACGAGGTTTTGAATAAGATTCATTGCTGGGCACTTAAAAATAGACTTTGCCTTAATCCTCGAAACTCGAAGTGCTTGATTATACATAAAAGATCACAGCATATTCCGAGCTATAAAATATTGATAAATAATCAGAAATTGTTCACAAAGTAAAGAATCTTAGTATAGTGTTCAATAATAACTTAACTTCATTAAGCCATTTAGATTCACTGGTGATTTAGATTTATATAAAATTAAAAACGCTCTGGATGATTCAATATCTTACACCACCTAAAATAAGAAAACTTTTTGCAGAAGCATTTAATTCCGGGTTTTTTGTATATTGTGACAGATCCAGTATTAGGAAACTACAAGTCCTTTATAATATTATTAGATATGTACATGGACTAAAAAACGGTGTCTCCTCTTTTTCCAAAAGTCTGAATGGAGTATCTTTCACAGACTTAATCAATGGTGTCTATTCTTAAAAACGCGTCGAAGAAGTGAAAATTTCCATTAAAACAAAAACAAAGTTTAAAAAATTGTTTTTGTTTACCGTACATTTCTAAAATGGAATTTATCATTTTTAAAAGAGAGAGAAACACGTTAAAGTTCTCACGTTTATTACATCGTGTTTTTTTACCTTTGATACTCCATGTAAATCCTACATCAATAAACATTGAATTGCAACCTTCATCGCTTATTTCTCTTAACAAAAAATTATTAAACAAAATAAACTTTTTGTGTCCATTATCCATAAATACAAGAAAGCTAATGTTACTAAACAACTCAAACTGTAAATATGAACTTTGCACTGTAAATTTCTCTTACATTTTTTGAAAATTTATAGGAGGATGGGAGGGCGAAGGAGAGAAACTTGTATCTGTGTTACAAAGTCAATATTAAATACTGCATATCCGACGACTTATTATAGAGCAGGTCTTAAGATTTTGTGGGATTGTCATTTTTATCAATTTCCACAATTCAGATGAAAATTTACTATTATAAGAACTATAATAGCTATAGTCTTAAGATTTTGTAGAATTCACATTCCTAAAAAGCAACATCATTGAAAGAAGAATAAGGTAGTACGACCAGGGGAAGTTGTATCTCCAACAAAAAGTTAATATTAATCAAGTCACATATAGAGAAATGTTATATTTATTTGATATTAAAATTGGTAATATCCAATAAATTTATGTTCTCTATAAAAATTAAATAATAATTATAGCCTATGTAGGGAACTAGAGTTATTAAGATCTCACGAGTAGGAAAGTCGGCAAAGTTTTATATTTATGTTCCAGGTCGAAATCCAGAAACTACTGTAAACTTTTCATTTTATTTCGATATATTTATTTTATTCAAATAAGAGGAGGGTAGCGAAACACGACGGGTTTAAGCTAGTTACGAATATTTCTCATATCTAAAATAAATAAAATTTTAGAAAAAATACTGACCTACTTCAGTTCAAAAAAGTAATTCAAATGGCAAACGAAATATCACAAGTTAATGATATTTCGTTTGCCAGGAGGTGGGAAAAAAGATCCTAAATTGAACTTTAAAAAAGGCCAGAAAAAGCAAAATGCCCTAAAAAATAGGGCTAGAAAAAGGGTAATATTTTTTTTATTTTAAAACTTATTTATATATTCATTTATTCTCATTATATTTTATATATAAAACATAAAACGTCTGCAAAATGATCCAGTAAAAAACTTAATACAAAATTTCTTTACAAATTTGCGTTATACATATTTCATATTAAAAACTACCCAATGTTTCAACGTCTTTTTTTGTCATTTATGAATTATAATTCCTTTCTGATTTATCGTTTCCAAATTTTTGGGTGATTTTTCGCTTTTATAAGAATTTTTTATTAAATTATATTCATAAATATTTTCTATGCTTAATGAAGTTTATTAAAAAATAATCACCTATGATAACATTTTACTCAAAAATCAGACATATTTTTTTATTCTTAACAAGGGTACCCTTTGAGTGAATTTAATGGTGTTAAA
This sequence comes from Protocalliphora azurea, assembly GCA_932274085.1. Lineage (NCBI taxonomy): Eukaryota > Metazoa > Arthropoda > Insecta > Diptera > Calliphoridae > Protocalliphora > Protocalliphora azurea. The sequence goes on from OW026523.1 coordinate 112,631,946, forward strand.
TATTTTTAAAAGTTAGCGCTCGTTTCTTGTCACCATTGAATTTAGCAAACTCGAATTAGCTTTATCAGTGAGGTGCCCAGCTTGAGAAAATTTGCTACTATCACAGTGTAATTGGTTAAGTCAGTCCAAAAATTTAGTGAAGTTAAATTTGATTTGGAGATTGAAGCGCCGCGGACTAAAATTCTAAAAAATATAAGTAAACTCGATTTTTTTATGCGAATTAATATGCAAAAATGATTAAATGTACGATTCTGTAGAAATAAAAAAGTAAACGCAAAAAAATAAATTATTTTCTCCTTTGTTAAAGTACTAAAAGTTTTGTCTTTTTAAAGCAATTTTAACAATAAAAAAAAGTAACAAAAACTAAGAAAAGCTAAAAGCAAAATAAAAAGGCTAGAATTAGTCTTAAAAAGGCTAAACTGGCAACACTGTTATGTATACTCCAAAAAAAATACAGAAGCAGGAACACCTACGTTCATACATTTAGATTTTTATATTGAAAAATAGTGTGTATAATTCATATTTACTTTGTGTTACGTAGCGTATGATTAATACCACTTACTTCCATAAAATTTGATTTAATATTACTTATACGTACCTTTTACACAAATATATCAATTACATTAACTTCTTTCATGATCGTAACACTCAGGTGTTCTCAAAAGATTCTTGCTTCTTAATTTTTCAATGGTAGCACGAACCACTACAAACTTGAATAGTTAAAAAATCGATAAAATTTTATGTAAATATACATTGCTTTTGCTTCATGATATTTTTAATATGAAGAGACTTTTTCGGATAATGCATATCTAATATCATTCTCTGCGTCCACAAAAGATCGATTCTTTATTTTGATGGACAAAAGATTGAAAAGTATAGTTTCATGTCAAAATGTATATTGATGAAAATTGTTCTAAAAGTTTTAGGGCTTCAGAGCCAACAAGCGGATAAACTTTGCTTATATTTCAACTAAAATGTTTTGAAATTTGATGATTCAGAATTAAATTTTCCACATGAATTACATTTTAACACTTTTTTAAATAAATATGGTATTTTTTCATATTCATATTGAAAGGATTTTTTCATCTTTAAATTATAAAGTCTTTTAAGCAAATTTTATTTTTATAACCCGCAAACTTCTCTACGAAACAAAAGTTTTATGTACTCATCATTGGAAATTCGCACTTTCTGCTAGTAAGAACACAATTGCATCGTAAGAATATACCACTACCGTATTTGTACTGTATTTGCGCTAATTTTACTCACAATTGCCACGTACGTCTTAATAAATGTTGAAAAAACTAAACAAAAATTAAAATTATCTTTAAAATTGAAATTATCTTTATTTATTTTGTTTTAATTTTCTTTTCAAATAATAAAAAATTGTATTTAAAAAATATTTTAATTGTTTTCCCTTATCTTTGTTTTTCAAATGACAAATACGGTCGTACTTTTTGTAAAAAAAGTAGAACTAAAAATATTTTGAGCACACTGCGTATGTTTTTTTTTTTTTTTTCAATAAAAATATTTAAGTTCTAATCTGATAGCATAGTAAGCTTCTACGTTCATACGGCGCAATTGTATTCCTAGTATTGTAAAGAAAGTTCCTGGTATAATATATATACAAAAAATAAGAGTAGAGTTTTATGTGAAAAATCTATAATTTCATCAAATTAAAGTGAACTACTTATCATTTGTAATTAATTGTTTTCCCTGTCTAATTGTAAAGTTTTCTTTATATTGTGTCATTAGACAGCATCACTTCATGAAGCATTATTTCTTTTATTATTTTTTTAATACAGCTATTGTTAGTTTATTTTTAAAAGAACACATTTTAGGAAAAGAATATATATATATATATATATATATATATATATATATATATATATAATTATATATATATATATATCTTTACCTTTGTCTTTAATTTGGGGATGTTGCCATTTAGAAATAGTTTCATGCTTTCATTGTAATTTTTATTCAAACTTCTAAATAATATTTACATTAAAAAATTGTGTATTTAAGAATGTTTTTCTTTTCGTGACTCCCACAATTGTCCTTAGAGACCCCTGTGGATCGCGGATCCCCATTTGAAAACCGTTGGTATAATACATCAATTTAAAAAGTTTATTGCAACAAAAATTATGTTAAATACTTTTATTGAACGCATCTGGTGATAAAGTATCGATTGCATGATTTTAACAATAATAGAATATTGACATGATGTGTTTGTTTTGTTCTTAAATGACTGACATGTTTTCTGTTTGTAATTTGCTTTCTGGACCATTAAATATGTTTATAGTATCGTTATCAATATAACTGTTACATTTTAAGCTAAAATCGATAACAATAATTTTATTGTTTAAATTTCTTTTAATTTCTTTTTTTTAAGTGTTATAGCAATAAACAATAAATTTATTCTTATTTTAATTTAATAACGAGATATAAAACTCTACAACAAATTTTTTTCATTGCATTTACTGAAAATAAATATATGAAAAACAATTAATTTAAACTTTTAATCTCTCAATTGTCTTCAGTTGATGAATTCAATAAAACAATTTAAATCTGTAATGAAATAGTATTCTTGTTCAATTAATAAAATTCGAAAAAAAGTCTTAAATGTAGTTGCAACTCTAGAGAGTTTTTAAATAAATCATTTCTAATTCTCCCTTCCTCTCTACCTCATAGAAAACAACTGGAAGTCTAACTCTTTTAATTCTCTCAGCAAAAAAAATTACTTTCTTTACACGTATAAATTAGTTCTGAAGAAAATTCTATTAATTCTTACAAAGAGTTCGGTTTTTTTCAAGAGCTAAGTCACGTGTTTTGAAATTAACTTGGACTTCTAGTTATTTTCTATGCTCTACCTTCTCCACATCTGCAAAGTAATTTTCTAAGATTTCTATGTCTATATTTAATCATTGTCAATCATGACAACCTAAATCATAAAACAAATGATTCTCGTTCCTTTGGTTTTGGAAAATTTTACAAATCTTTCTTCATAATAATTCAACTTATACTATGTGCATTACGTATTTATTTTGGTACATTTTTAATAGATATGTTTGTGTATGAGGAAATATTCAAGTATTTATATGTATAGGTAAAGTTAAAGGATATTAAATTATACTTTTGGTTAGAGTAAAGCTCAAGATGTGTTGACATCAAAGAAATAATTGTAGAGGGTAAATGTAATTGCAAAACATACAAAAGTAAGAAAAGGAAATAGTATTGTGTAGTAAAGATAGAATAGTATTTCCATTTTTAATGGAAATTTATTTGTGCTGATAAATATAATAATGTCAACAATCAAAATGTTTGTAATTGAAAATTATAATTATTTTTCTATACTAAATATCTTTTAAGGTAATTTAATTTCATTTTAATATTAATCAGATAATATTTGTAAGGAACTTTAGAATGCAATATTTTTTAAGGGGTACATTTTAGTAATTGAAGTTAAATAACTTTGTGTTTTATAGAAATTGTTTAAAAATTTAATTTGATAGATACTTGTAATGTATACTTTCTATAGAAAATTATTTTTATTTATAAAAGGTTTTACTTACACAGCGACTTCGGCTGACTGTTTTGGCACAGCGTCTTCGGCTGACTGTTTTGGCACAGCGGCTTCGGCTGACTGTTTCTCTTAGACTAAGTCTGAATTTTGTAACCTAGATTTAAGGAATTGTATTATTTAAATTAGTATTCGTAAGATATCTTTAAGTATCGTAAACGATCCGGCGTGCTGTGTAATACCCGAGGGAGCCGAATCTTCGATCCAGCATCCACCAGTAATAGAGCCCGATTCACCTGCGAAGTACCCGACTGAATCTCTGTGTATCATCGTGCTGCCGAATCTTCGATCCAGCATCCACCAGTAATAGAACCCGATTCATCTGAGAAGTATGTAAATCCCTGTGTATCATCGTGCTGCCAAATCTTCGATCCAGTAATAGAACCCGATTAACCTGAGAAGTACCCGACTAAATCCCTGTGTATTATCGTGCTGCCGAATCTTCGATCCAGCATCCACCAGTAATAGAACCCAATTCACCTGAGAAGTACCCGACTAAATCCCTGTGTATCATCGTGCTGTCGAATCTTCGATCCAGCATCCACCAGTAATAGAACCCGATTCACCTGAGAAGTACCCGACTGAATCCTTGTGTATCATCATGCTGCCAGTAATTTATCTAACACAAAATATTTATAAATACTATCGATAACTAAAACATTGAATTATTAAATAAAGATATACCGTATATTTGAACCCCGGAAAGGGTAAACAAATTGTGTTTTCACTTAAGGTTCGTGGATCCCGTAAGTCGACCCTGGACACAACTGAGCTACCTCAGCCGACGACAAAACCACGTTACAGGTTATTAATATTTACGGCATCTTTGGTGGGAGAAATAACAAAAAAACATTAAGAGTAACACCAAATACAAAGACACGTGTAGTTATCGAATAAATAGTAAATTTTCATCATCTTTGAGATCTAAGCATATCTTCATATATAATTAAAAAGTAACGTTGCAAGTTAGCAATAAATTATCAAAATTTATGGATAAATAATAATTAAATTCTTTAAAATTAATTAAATTCTTTAAAATTAAATTTTAAAATCTTACTCACATTTGGTAATAGTAGATTCCAAAGATTAAAAATCTTTAGTGAAAATTGAAATTGACCTCTTTGAACTGAAATATGCGAAGATTAGGAAGATAGTCAAGAAACGAATTATAGGAAATGAACAAAAGGCCTTTCAAAAAAAACAAAAAAAACATTTCAAAAGAGTAAAGGCAGGAAATGGAATCTATGTTGTAATAGATAAATTTTAATATCATAGATCCAGATTAAAAATAAATAAACTCGTAAACGGAAGTTACTTTGTAGTAAAGCAGCAGTTTGGATTGGAAGCAAAATTTCTTCTTGAGCAAGAAGAAATTGGAAGTTATATTTATTATATGATTATCCTAAACTACATGACTTAGAAACATGGTTATTTTTGGTGTTTTCTAGAGAAAAATAATTGGAATAATACATGCACACTATTTTTATATACACACACTATGATTATATATGTCGAATAAACCACGAACTCTGGGTGCTGTATCCTGCTATTCTCATAGTATTTGTTTATAAAAATATGGTGTCAATAGCTAGGACACATTAGACGAAGGAACGCACAAAAGTAAAAGGCCGAGACTAAACAGTAACCCAAAGTATTTTTTGTCATTTTCGAAATGCTATAAAATAACTAGTTTTCGCACTATGGAAAAATTAATAATAACCAATTGGATGCCATTATCTATACTTTTAAACCAATAAAAATTAATGTTGAGTTTCTATCCACTTTGGAATAATTTTAGATTTTGTCTTATAACCCCACCTTTTAATTTGGACACATAATTGTATTCTACATACATTGTATTCTACATAATATTTTTAAGTATCAGATATCTACTAAACCCTGATTTATGTAAAGAATAAAATTTTAATTGGTTAAGTTGTAACCAAAATATATCTCAACATCTTTAGTGTAAAAACTATACTAATTGAAATAAGTTATCATATAACCTATTTACTACAATGACTGATCGTCAGACATAACCAAATAAATTAAATACTTGACAATTTATACCAAGATATAATTTTCATTTCATTTATTCGTATAACATTAAGCCCTTGGGGCCAAATTTGTCACAATAATCATTGGCAATACAATTTTTATTATTAAACTTATAATTATCTTATCATTATTAATAATATATGTATAATAATACTTAATATAATGCAAAACCTCCCACAAAAATGCAAATAATAAATATATAAAAATAAAATTTTAAGTATTGAAAACTAAATTGACAATCATGGCCATGGCTGGTATCAATGACTCTTATGATACGACAGTCAGTATAGTAGTTAGTTATTTGTCTTTTTTTCTTTTTTTATAAATCAAATTCAGAAATTGTTCAATAGAACTCTTTCGAACACTTTCACTGAGTTCGAAAATCGTCCTTCCTGAATAGATATGAAAGTATTCCAAAGTCTTGCTACTCTAACTACAAATGATCTTCCTTTTATAAGGGATGAAGGTGATGCAATTAAAAGCAAATACGTCCTAGAGGAGGCCCCAAATGTAAATTTGTCAGCTATATAAGTTAGACATTTTGCTTTAATTATTTTGTAAAACATTATCATTAACCTAAGGATATAAAATCATAAAAGTCGCAGCCAAGTAAAGTTCTGCAGAATGACGATACACGATCATGTAACTTCAATCCAAAGATAAATCTTACACAGTTTAAGCCTATTTAGATTCTGAGACGTTCCGGAGTAAAATTCAAGAATATTGGAGGGCAGAGAGATAAAGCAACTCTCTTCCTAATTTATAATGGAAGGTAGTACCCAACCGCATAAAGCCTACGCAATGTATCCACTACCCTATAGTATATAAAATTAATGTGCATATTAAAATCCGATCTAGAATCTAAAATAAATCAAAGAGACTTATAATGATCAACATATAGAATTTCAATATCCTTCAACTTAAGTTTCGGTTTTCTGAACGAAATATTAGAAATAAACATAGCTTTGGTTTTCGAAGGATTCAAGTTCAAAAAATTTAGTTGAGACCGTTCAAAAATGGAGGATAGATCTCTCTTAATATTTTGTTCAAAACTGTTATCATCATAAGCCTCATTACAGGAAAGAAGCTGAATATGTAACATTGAGAAAAAGCAATATTCGAAAAAATATCATTTGTACACATCATAAATAAAAGTGGTGCAATTATGGAACCTTGCGGAACTCCCCTTAATAAATTTAAGGTATGGGAAATTTTTCAATTCCATTCCACGTATTGTGATCGTTGGAATAAAAAAGAAAACAGTAATTTACAAGCTGATTTACTAAAGTTAAATTGACTGTAAAGCTTCCTCACCAACACCTTGTGACTTAATGCATCAAATGCTTTACTGAAGTCCAAAAACAGAAGTACAGATGACAGCTTCTGACCTATATTATTTCTTAAATTTTCAACAACGTTAAGCGTCTGTGTTACTGTACTGTATCCCCTTCTGAACCCATACTGAAACTGTGATATGTAATTACCAAATTCTAAATGACGGTGAATTTGCCTCAATAAAACCATCTCCAAAATTTTTGCAATAGAGCATAATACAGTAATGGGACGATAATCAGACACGTTAGAAGGATTTCTATTCTTGGGTATGGGTATCACTTTCCCAGTTTTCCATTGAGCTGGATATGTGGACATAGTAATTATAAAATTCAAAATGTGAAGAATTTGATTTGAAATTAAAGGGAAGATAATCCTACTAAATTTTAAGGAAATTCCATCCGGCCCAATGGCATCAGATTTAATTTGGAATACAGGTTCATATAATTCATTATGGTCCACTGTTTTAAATGAAAGCCATTAATATGCATTAAGAATGTAAAATCAACTGGTGAATCAACTAATTCAGGCAATTCAGGAAGATTACAGTGTTTATTACTATCAACTTCGACTTCCGATGATAAATGGATGGGACTATCTTCAGTCATAGAGGCACCAATTTCTCGCAATTTACGCCAAACCTGTTTAGAGCTACAATCAGAGAAGAAATTAATACACGACTTCACCTTATTTCTGTATATACAAAAAATTTTGTATTTTTCCTCAGAATGCTCCTCAATATATGCTCTGAATGCAAGATTTCTGTTAATTTGTGCAATTTATCCAATCACTGTTGGTGTATTTTCTGCAAGTCCTAATAGGTACATGTCTATCATAAAGGCTTGAAATCAAAATATTGAAAAAATTAACCTTATCATCTATACTCGAAGAATTTTACATTGAAGAGAAATCCAATGAGCTGATATCTAAACGGCACTTCCCAATGTTAAATAAATTATAATCTCTAAATATAAAAGGACTTTACCATAATGTACAATAAAAATTTAAACGAGGCATATATACATGAATGCTATGAATTTAAAAACGGCATTTGACATTGCCCTTTCGTCATAATTGTGCTAGAATCATATGTCAGAAAAATATCTATTAACAAAGTACAACAATGTATAGGATCATAGTGAGTTGGTAAAGAGTTATGCACCAATGTCAGGTTTAATCTGTTGCAAGTATCCCTAGCTTGGTCTTCCCTACGACATAAGTCTATATTAAAATCACCAACTATGATAACGTTTGTATATCTACTACATACATCTGACAATAAGTTCTCACATCTCGAAAAATCTCCTCGAGGTAAATAAATAACGCCAACAAATACGTTCAAACCATTAGCCAAATCAACTTTTACAAAAAGCGACTCAATCAAGCCCACATCCATACATTCGAATACTAAAGATGCCTTCAAATTATCCGAAATATACAGACCAACACCTCCTCCTCGAGACCAAAGTCGATCATTTCTAAACAAACGATATCCCCCAATAGAAACATGGCTTTTACACCATGTCTCTGAAACACCCAATACGTTAATAATACTTCCTCTAAAAACCTGCCTAATTTCATCCATTTTAGTTCCACCGCATCTAGGGACTATACTCTGCTCATTTATATGAGCTATATTTAAACATAAAGATTCAAAATTAGTATTTTTAAAAGTATTGATACCAGCCATTGAACCTAAATGGTCAACCACCATAGTATATAAATATTCTTTGCATTTTTGTAATAACTAATACCCCCTTAAAACTATAAAATTTCATAACAAACAAAAAAAAATATCCAAATTCAATATTTTTTTATAATTTCTTCTAATCTAAAATCAACCACGCAAAAAAAAATAAAAAATAAATACTAAAAAAAATCCATTGTGAAAAACTGTTTAAAATAAATAATTAAATAATATAGTAGGAATTATGAATAGAAATACATTCAATTTTGGTTAGTTTTTGGTAAATTAATTGGCATAAATTGAAGATGATATATCTAAATAAAAATTATCCGTAACGTACCAGTAAATAACCACTAGCTTTTTAAGTAATTTGAAAAAAATGACGTCCAAATATATCTTGAGACTTGAGTTGCTTTAAATAACAATTAAAAATAATATCTGTTTTACAATACTTTCTAATTTATTGCTCAATTATGTTCAGTACTTTCAGATGACTATTTAAGTAATTTGAAAAAAATGACGTCCAAATATATCTTGAGACTTGAGTTGCTTTAAATAACAATTAAAAATAATATCTGTTTTACAATACTTTCTAATTTATTGCTCAATTATGTTCAGTACTTTCAGATGACTATTTATACATTCAGATGACTATTTAATATCATTCAAATGTATATAGTTTTCAAGATAATTTATTTTTTTTATATTATAGTGATCTCATAATTATGTTTCTTAATTTTCTAATATTATCGATGAAAAACCTCATACCTCTACACAAATTCGATAGACTTGTATAATCAACTAGTCAAATATACCATTAATTAGGACGAAATACTTTTTCCATTTAATAGGCAAATTTATTGCAAATTAAAATATATAATTCTTTCTCCCAAATGTATACCTAAAAATTATAATTGGCTCCATTTTAAATTAAAGCATAATTTTACCCAAAGTGTCCAACATTTTTTCTCTCCTTTCTTCCTATTTTTGTAATAACTTAGTAAATATGACCCCGACCAGTTACTATTTTAGGTACGTATTATATGGACTTATATGAACTTTGAAAATGCCAAAAGGCACTTTGGACTACCCTTTATGTTTGATAATATTTAAAAATACTATAAGATTACAAAAAATCTATATAATTTAATGGGTTTATTCGTTATTATGTTTGAAATATGTCGCGGCTTGGCATGGTGGCATAGGTTCGAAAACTCAAATTTTTCATAACTTCACCGCATTTATCCGGCTGAATTTGAGCGATTGATAAGATTAGGTCAGATCAGAAAGGGAGGCAGACCCATACTAATAACCAGGTATACACATATGCCTATTTTGGCATATTAGGCACTCTAAGAAGGAAGTTCATTTGGTATTTTCCCATAATTATTTGACTAGGTTTCACTGAGATTCCAGTTAAATTTCCTTAGGTATTTAAATTTGGTATATTATGACTCCTGAATTTAAATAATAAAATTAACCACAATTTAACCAAACTTTCTGCATACGCAAATTAAACAGATTCGTCAAATATGTTTTTAAATGTCTAAAATGAGTTATAAAGTCATGGTAAAATAAAAGCAGAGCAACGACGTTTAGTGCATGTAACGATAATATACGAGAGTTTAGTAATTCATAATATGGGATTGTTTTACAATATTTCCAGCCAAATTTACATTTTTAGGAAATTAAAGATATAAATCTAACCAGTTTCAAAATTGTCAAATACTAAACCTAACAGTTTTCTTACCGTTTCTCGGAAAATATTTGAGGTGGGAGCTAACCCAACCTTTAATAAGGCCATATAATCATTTAAGAGGTTTAAATTCTTGAATTGGTTATTCTTGAATATAAATGTAATGCCTCCCATAATCCCAACGCTCCAAATATAGCTGTGAACTGTTTGCAATTATAAGAAACAATGCAATTGCGCTTACATATAAACATATTTTCCAATAATTAAACACTTATCAGGATACTGATGATTAAGTCTTGCTACGGGCACTTAAGTTTGTCGGCTGGCGTTATTTTAATTTATAATCATATTTTGTTCTTATTGCAAGTACATTTGTTTTTAAATTAATATAAATTCAAAAGTGTAAACAATACAAAATTTGTTCAATATCCAAATATTAAGTCGGTTGTGCATATCGAATTGAATTATTTATATTTTAACCACATTTTTGTACTAAACTAATGGTTATTTCAATGGTTATGGAACCAATTTTTTGATTATCGTCACCTATATTTATCTTAGAAAATCAGAAATTAAATTGGTTGCCTTTGCCGAATTTGTAGAATTTATTTTACAAATTCACATTCTCATTAAGTTGTCTAATACGTCAATTCTAGGTAACACGATTTCGCTGTAGTTACGTTTTTACTATCGTTAAAAAACAAACTCTGTTTAATTTATAAATATTCAAAAATCATACCAAAATATTGGTTCATCTTATTAAATAATTTTCATTGTAACCGTTTTCTAATCAATCTTTTTTCTACGTATACAGCTGAATCTAATATTATGACTTTAAAGTACTTTTTAAGTGCGATTTTCAGAATTTAAATATTTTTTTTTTATGATTTTCATAGAAATGTTCTTAAATTAAGTTAAATATAAAAGATAATAACTACAAAAATGTCATCAAAAGAAAATTTCTTTTTAAGTACATTTCAATTACTTAAATTAATTTTGCATTTGCACAATTGTTACTTCTTACGTTTGTATGGGCTTATTGTCATTTTACACTTTTACTTTTTCATCTTAAAGAATTAATTACATTAATAACTAGGAACACATGTACACTTATACTTACCCATACATACTCATATAAAAACATACAAACGGATGTAATAAAAAAACACAAAAAAAATAAGAATAAATAATAAATCTTAACACTTAAAAACAACAAATTACATACAATCATAACAAATGCATACATGGCCTCAGCATCTCAAACCATCATGTGTCTTGGCAAGTACCCAGGGTGCAAGACATTCAAAAAAAAAAAAAATTAAAAAAGACACACACTTCCAAACAACAACAAAAAACACCATGAGTAAAAGTAGTATTAAAAACCTTGAAGAGTACACAGGGAAATACACAGGTACCCACTTGTGTATGTATGCATACATATGTATATGAATGAATTGATGTAAAAACATCATATACCTATATTTATTCATTCATTCTAGAAAGAGAAAAACATATGAAAAGAACAGTGGAAACGAAAAAAAAATAAAAACAAAAAACAGTGAAGACATTTCTACATGTTTGTTTTACTGAATGTCACTACTGCATCAGCTCATGTTTGCCTGCTTGTGGTATTCCTTTATGACACATTAAATTTTCATTTAAAATCTATCACAGTATGAGTGTTAAAACTTTTTTACGTCGCCAAAATGTACAAACCTGTGTTTGTGTCACTTTTTCTTTCATTTACCTTGTACCCGGTCAAATAAAAAAGAAAATATAAATAAAAAAAAAATACGCGAGTGCAATGCAAAAGATAAATAATCCAATTACAAGAAAGGCTGGCAACAGTATCTGAATACAAAAAGAACAAATAAAGAGTTCCAAAAAATAAAAATATAAATTTTAAACAATTCTTATGCCACACAAGAGTTCATATCAACCGACTTAAATAAAACAACTACTACCAGAAATTATAATCCAGTCCAAAAACAAAAAGAAAGACCAGAAGAAATCAAAAATATGAAAGCTGAAAATATTTAAAGACAAACATTTGCGAACAGGGTAGAGTGCGAATATTTTAAAAATGACTAACAGGTATCCACTTACATATAAACATACATACTTATTTACTTGGATGAATTGAATAAGTATGAGTATGTTAATGTAGGTGTATTACACACAATGAATATCCAATGTAAGGAGATAAACTACAACTATTTTAACAGTAGATTTTACTTTTGAAGGTGTTAAACTGCAATTGTATTTAAAATGTACTTCTTTTCACAACACATTAAGACACATTCTTACGAGGGATGTATGACTAATAAGTTTTAATAACATGTTATTATTTTGGCTTTAAAAAAAATAATTAATCTAAAACTTTGCATTAGGATTAATGTTTTTCACTGGAAATACCAAGACGGAAATTTACCAAAAATTCCACAAAATTTTATATCCCATAAATCATAAGGGAATTTCCTGGTATTTCTTGCATATGCAAAATATTAATATTTTCAAATTCATATGTTAATATGTAGTATCTTTTTGGGGGTATTCACTCGAATAATGTTTGTTCGATTAATCGGCAAATGAAACTCAAATAACTGTTCGATTAAATTTAAAAATATAATTTCGAGTAAAAATTTATTCTTGTAAATTATGCCGATTAAAAAAATATTTTTAAAATTTGCTTTTTAACTGGATTTAAAAATGTTTCAATTTAAAATCTAAAGATTTTATTCATAGATCAATAAGTAGATATTTATGTGAGAGAAAAAAATTTTAATCAATTGTCAAAAATCTAATTCATGCAAAAACAAAATACATGTAATCACATATATTTTGTTTCTATGTTTTGAAAAAAAATGAGTAATTTTTTTGAAAATTTGATTCAAAGTACCTCTCACATAAACTTCTAGTTGCATTCTATAGTTTTATTATGTCGCCAAATGACTCCACATAATTTATAGTTATACTAAAAGAAAATCTAATTAATTTGATTAAAAAAATAATTGAAATTTAAGCCTAAATAGATTGTTCTAGGTAATTAATAATATCATTTTGGTGATTGATTTTACTCCAGTCATTTTCTTAATCAAATTAGTTAGAATTGTGATTGAATATTTGTCTAAAAAAATCAACTAAACATTTTGCTGGTTCAATTCAACAATTGATTTAATTCCTCCTTCAATAAAAGCGCTCGCATTTAAATATAAATGTTTATTGAATTATTAGAAATATTTATTCAATAAAATTAGTGTATTCAAAAACCAAAACCGGAAACCGGTTAACCTGCTTTTGTTTTTAAAAAACCATCCTGTTTCGAATAATTTTTGTTTTTGAACTATTTGACAGGCCGGTTTTCCGTTTTTTCTATGAATTGTTCTTTCTTTTAGTTTTTTAGTATAGCAACGCAATTTCCCATATTTAACATTTGCTTTGCGAACCTTATTTACAGCCCGATTCATTACAACAATCAAATAGTTTGATTAAAAATTTGTAGAAAATTAAGAATTTTTTCAAGTGGTTTTTTAGTAATTTTCTAACAAATTTGTAAATAATTCTCTTGTACTGAATCAGGTCCTAAATTAAATGAAAGTATTTCTGATTTACGTTGTTATCCAATAAAGCTTTTAGTTTAATTTTAATTTTTATTTTAATTTATGATTTGAGTAACACCAGACGTACTAAGCAAAATCTAAATAAAGTCAGTTTTAGTTTGGACGTTTGTGATAAGCAGTGCAAGCAAATATATGCTCTAAAAAAGTGTTCTATGCGCAAAAAAATGCTCTTAAAATCGGAAAATATACCTTTAATATTAAAAAAATATGCTCTTGAAATATTATTTTTTCTTGATTTTTATTCGTAATTGCTAAATTTTTTTTTTTTTTTTTTGTACTTTCAAATATTTAAAGCTAATACATTAGCAATTAGAAAATTACACCATCTATATCAATTTATAGAAAGCAAATTATTCGGTAATCAGATTCGAAAAACATATGTGACAGTAAAACAAGAATATTATTAATGACAAATTATGCAAAAATTTAAATTGGGTGAAAAATATGTAAATTTTTTTCGCTTAAATGCAAAATTATGCTCCTTAATGTAATATATGCAAAGCAATGCTCTTAAATATGCAAAAATATGCCACTTAAATTGCTGAAATATGCTATAAAATATTGATTTTCTATGAAAATATGACAAAATATGATGCTAAAACGTAAATTATGCAAAAATATGTTGTTAAGACTAAAATATGAAAAAATATGCTATAATAAATCGATGCCAAAATTCTTAAAATTGTCTGAATCGTATAAATAACTAACAGTTTGGTTCATTTGAAGCCCAGAGAAAAATAAGAAAAATTTTCCTCACCCAAAAAAAAAAAAGGTAAACTTCAGTAAATAGTTGAAAATGTAAACATTTTGAGCATAATCTTCTAGTTATAGAAGAGCGATATGACTTTTTATTTTTACATAATTTGTCGTTACAAATGACATGTGCTATAAGTGTAATTTCTTTAGTAAAAATATTAAACATTTTAAAAATATTTATATTTTTAGTAAAAACCGGTTAACCGGATTTTTTTAGTGAAACCATATTCGAAACCGGTTTTTATAAAAGCAATTTTTAGAATATTACGAAAACGGGTTTTTTTAAAAATGTCGGTTTTTTGAATACACTAAATACAACACAAGTAAAATTAAATGAAAAAAATATTAAAACTCCAAATTTGATTGAGAGAAACGAAACTTGATACGTTTCCCTCCATTAAATTTTGGTGTTATACACTTATTTAACTGGGTTTTACAATAATGTGTATATGCATGTATAACAGATATCTGAAAATATCTAAACCAATCAATATGAACTGACCTTATATACATATATAAATAATCTTTCATAGAACAGTTTTAAACAAACTTTCATCTTGAAATTGAATATAATCTTGGGTACCAATGACGGGGACATCTATAACAGCATCAACAGATTAATAATCTCATAAAATATTTAAAATTCATATTCACCAAATGATAATACATTAAACACGTTACCGAACACTAAGAAAATCATGTTTTACTATTTTTTAGCGATGAATTGAGCCCAAATATTTGAAAATGATTGAAAATTGAATGAAAGTTATTTTATTTTTATATTTTTATATTTACACGCAGTGTTGCCAGTTTAGCCTTTAAGAGTAAATCTAGCACTCTTATTTTGCTTTTAGCTTCAAAATTTTCGTTTTAACTTCTAGTTCTAATCTGTTTTGATTCTTAAAATTGCCTTAAAAAGTCTAAAATATTACTATTTCAACAACGAAGAAAATAATTTCTTATTAACTGCTACTGATTTTGTCTACAGAATCATTCATTTAAGTATTTTTGTGTATTTATTCATACAAAAAATCTATATTTTTATATTTAACAAATATTTTCGCCCGCGGTGCTTAATTATCCAAATCAAAAACAACTAATATACTAAAATACTAATAATTAATTTGATGGAATTGCTAAATCGATTGTTATAATTACTTTTTATCTGCTTCATTAACCATAGAAACCATTTATAAACATGAACATATAAAAGTGAAAATCACCAAAAAAAAAAAACTTAAAAGTGCTTAATCAAAAAGGAATTATAGTTTAACAATGTCGAAAAATCACTTCAAAACGTTAGATAATTTTTCATATGAAATATAACCCAAATTTTTATTGAATTTTTTTTTTTGGCGATTTTTCCTTTTGGGTCATTTTACTGACAGCTGTTCTATATTTTATTTATAAATTTATTACAATATCTTTAAAAAACTTAAAAAACTAATGAGAAAAAATAAGTCTTTAAATTAAAGAAAAATTTTAACTTTTCTCTGGCCTTATTTTTGGGACATATAGCTTTTTCTGAGCTTTTTTAAAGTTGAATTTAGCTTCTTTTATTTCTCGAATCCTGGCAACACTGTTGATACTTTTTTACATTTATTAAGAGCTGTCGATTTCTGTCAAAAATTTTTAAACTATTTAGAAATTTACTTACATTAGTTAATAATATAATTAAATTTCAATACAAAATTAAGTAATAATTTTATTAAAAAATTATTTAGAGTAAATTTTTCTGTGTTTTGAACTTGATCTTGAAAAACATATCGTTAGTTCTACATACATATGACAGAGAAGCCGATATACGTATTTACCACTATAGACTCAGCCTGGTTTATAAGATATTATAGCTTGGATGAAACTTGTGGTACAAAAAGGAAAAAAGTAGTAAACTTATACTTTGTGTTAAGAATCGCTGAACTTCTTTGTCTAAAATAATTCAACATTTTTTTTATTTTAATTTCGAAATATTAGATTTTAGTCTAACCGTTTTACGGACAATGATATCCGAACATTAGCAATTTTAGGTCTATTTATTTAACTGTTGAAGAATTAACATAATATAGAGAAAAATGGACTCAAATTTTAATAAAATATATTTGAAAGGGCAATTTAACCCCTTCTAGTAAAATAAGCGTTCCCAATTAATGTTGTTATAATTTGATGTTTTAAATCATGTTTATATTTTATTAAAGTTAATTGTTTACATTGTTGTTGTTTTCTTTTTTAATAAAACACTAAAGCAACACAAGCAAAATTTAAGATACAATTTACTCGAATAACTCGAGTAATTTAAAAGGTTTATTCGACTATTCGATTAGTATAAAAATGGCATTTTTGAATACCTTAGACTTTTTATACTTCTTTTATGCATTTGATTTTGTTGCGAGTTGTTTCTAAGATAAACATCTAAATATGTTAAATATTTTCTTTGCCTTTAAAAGCACCCATGAAAAAATGGGTCTCAACTAAATTTTTATATGTGAAAAAACATTATTCTTATAATTTATGAATCTCGAAAGAATAGAGTTACTGAAGCCTCTAAATACGTTTTGTTACATATTTTCGAAATATTATCAGAATATATAGAGTGCTCCACTTAGAGCCTTTTTTAGATTTTATGTAAAACATAGAAAAAAAAAATAAAAATAAAATCCAATTACGAATTTGTTGACATTAACAAAATTTTTAATTGACTTTGCTCCAATCACTAAAATGATAATATTAATTAAATGAAATTAATACATTTTTGTATATAATTTCAGAAAAAGATTGAATTATATTAATTACATTTATTATTGAAATTGTGCTTAAAATCAATTAATATATCAATTGATATATTTAAAATTTTAACAAAATCTGTACCATTGCAAAATATTTCTCTCAAAATAAAAACAAAATAGTACTTTCTTATTGATAGTAAATATATACATAAATATAAGTTTTTATTTAAACTTAAAAAATATTTTTCAAGTAGCACAAGTGTCAGCACACTTCACAATCGTTATATCGGGAAAAAGCCACCAATCACAGAGGCATATTCTAATATAGGAACGACCTATGAGATGAAAAACATTAAAACATTTATCTTAATTTGTCATCTGAAAATCACTTAAAATCTGAACAAAAGTTAGTTAGTGTCTTGTCCTCATTTTCTAATCTGATGCAAATCTCAGTTATAAGTCGCCTATGGAACCTCCCTCTTCTGTTTACTTTCTATACTGACTATTTTCTGCTACCTATCCTTTAATGTTACATCTCTATTGATGTGTAACTTTCGCCATTTAAGTCTCTCTTAGCAAATATTATATTTGAACTCAGTCATTTATTTCATATATTAATCTTATGCCCTTATTGCATATCCCTCGAACATTTCCATATATGAAAATAAAAGTGTGTAAACATATAAGTGTTTTGCGTACGTATAATTCTACATACTATAATAAAACGATAACATAGGTCATATTTGTACAATTAAATACATACAAATGTTGAGATATTTACAACTGTGTGAAATTTACACAGATTTTATGAATTCAGCGATGTTGAAATTTATTTTTATGTTAAAGAATTCGTTTTTTATAACTCTACTTTATATTTAGTTGGTTATTTATTTATTTCCTTATTTTTATTATGATTTATTATACAGCCTTAAAATTCAATGTACAAGTTCATTGATTCAACTTATTTGTATTTTGTTTTAATGAACATGTTCGTTGAACTAAATAAATAATTTCAATGAACAACACATTGAATTAAAAGACGAATACCTTTATTTTAATGAAACTATATGTTATTCCAATGAAGCTATTCATTGAACATTAACATTTCAATGAACGGTTACGTTTTCTTAAAGAACCTGTAACTTGATTTCAATGAACTTATACGTTAAAAATGTACCACAATATTAAGCCCGTTTTGTATTTTTAGTATTCATTTTATTAAAAATTAAATTATATTATACTCAGCTAACACGGGTGTAAACTAAATAAAATTCTCTATATATAATTATTTATAGTACATTTTATTAAATAATCTAAATAAATGAAAAAAATCAAATGATTCCATGTCCTTGGTACCAATAATCAGAATGAAGAGTTAAACACATTCTGATTCAGATTATAACTTACAGATATTATGGAATATCTATGCAGACACCACATTAATATGGCAGCAGTATTGTATTGAATAAAACAAAAAAAGTAATATTTTAAATTTTTTTTACTAACAAAAAAAACTAATTGAAATTAGTTCAAATTGTTTACCTTTCACGTTATTTTCTGCCAGTAGAAACTTTCTTATTTTCAGGAAATGTTCCAGTAATCTACGAAGAACACCTTAACGATCAATCCTGGTTTTTGTATTGAAAACAATTTTTGAAAACCTCGAACTTAAGGCCTACAACACATTCCTGGGTCCTACATAAATATGAAAAATAAATATTTTTAAAATATGCTTAAAAGAATAAACATTAGGTTTGTTTCCGTACTTTTTTTTGTAAAGTGAGGTAAAATGATAGAAAGCTAATTTTTCTTCCACAAAAATACAACAACGTAAAAAAGTACGGGAACACAAAAATCCAAATTTTTTAGCCAGAAATAAAACGTCAAATTATTTTAAAAATTCTTATGCGAATGTAATTTTATTCTTCAGCATACTTGAATATTTTATTATTATTTTTTTTTTTTTTTTTTTTGTAATTTAACTTTCCTGTTAGTAACAAAACAAATAATTTTTTATTTAGTTTCATTAAAATTTTTTGATGTATATTTTTATTTATTTGAAAATTTACTTAATTTTCCCGAAAAAATATCGTGCAAAAAAAGAATAATATATATAGCTCTCATTTGCCCAATTTTTGAGTACGGGAATGTTTTTCGGTAACATTGGTATCCCGCATCCTCCCTCATTTAGAGTACGGGAACAAAGCTATTACTAAACTTATGATTTATAAAATCCAGCAAATGTTTCAAATTCCAGATTTTAAGTAATTCTTTTAATACGGCGTATTAAAACTGGAACTGGTGTCCGATTTCTCCTGTCTGAATATGTATGTTTTTGAATAATTCTGTATTTTCCTTAAATGTTTCAGTTTCACAATTTTTGTCACAATATCCAAATTCTCTGACATATTTGTATCTTAATTACTGACATATTTTCTTATTTTTATTATTACCGCAACACTGTAAAATAGGACAATCCTTGTTAAACGATAAATATAAACTGGATTATTTTCATCTTCTTTTACATTTTTCTTTTGCCATATTTCCCATTAGAAAACACTGAATTTAGCATAAGTTAACGAAATATTTCTTCTATTCAAAGTACTTGTTCGTCCAGTAAAAATTCTTTATCAACGAATCAACGAATTGTATTTTGAACTACTGTTTTATGAATACTATATTATATGTTTTATTCCAATTTGTTCTTCTAAATCAAAGTACAATTTCATTAACTTCAACGAAAATTTTCTTTTATTATTAAAAATATAAAGTGTTCTCTAAATCAATGAACTAATAAGTTGAAACAAAGAACTGACTTATTTATTTTATGGTTATGGTTTAAATGCACCATTCATAAGTGAGTTATTTTAATTATTATTTTTTTTAACAACAAATTCTTACGTTTAATCAATGAATTCTTCAAAAAAGATCAACAAATTTCATTCAACGTACTTCATTCATTGAAATTACTTTTTTCAGTATAACTAGCAGTGACCAATAAATTTCGATTAAGAGTTTTAGAAAGAAAATGTTTAATATTTATGTGGTTACCAATGAAAGTTTTCTGAAATTAATCCACAATAATAGAAACAAACTATAGTCGAAGCATGATTTAAAGAATGATATAATTACAGGCTCTTTTGTTAAATAAGGATATTTGTTATATCGGAGATAAACTTTTTGATATATTTTTATTAAATTTTTAAAGAAATAAACAAATCTATCTGCTTTCGAATTAAAATTTAATGGGTTCTAATTTATTTTTTCAACATATCAAATAATCCAACTAATTTTGCATAACAAAAAATACATTTTTTTAAGTCTTAAAAATAAATACCTTCAATATTTTATTAGCTTAGGATTTTTTTTTTTTCAAGTTCGTTCTTCATTCGTGTCTAATGTAAATATTTGCTCATTCGTTGTATCGGATTTTCGTTATATCGGTATTTGTTATTTCGAGTTTTGATTGTATTTTTATTTTATATTAACTGAAAAATATTTTTAAAACATACTTTACTTCATAAATTTATTAGAAGATTTAAAATGTGCTGCATATTTTAAAATAAATTATCTTACGAAATTGTAACAAATGATTTCTTGCTAAAAATAGTTCTCAGCAAATTCTATGAAAAGAACAATATTCAGCTTTTATTATTATTTATGAATTCTCTATAATAAATCAAAAATCATATTGCAGAGCTAGAGATTGCATATATCATACATATTAGGGTATTCATTCGAATAATGTTTTATCGATTAATCGACAAAATAAAATCAAATAATTGTTCAATTAAATTAAATAATTTTGAATAAAAATTTATTTGAGTAAATTATGTCTATTAATCGAGCAATTCGAATAAAAAGACGCATCAAAAATTTCTTTTCTTAATTAGTTTTAAAGATGTTTTAATTTAAATTTTTGTAAGTAAGAACAACTTTCCGGTTTCGATGTAATAACCAGATTGACTTTATTGTACAAAATAGCCTACTTATATACTAATTTTCTTATGGTATCCACTCTTAAGTACAATAGCAATGCTTCTGTATAAAAATAAGTAATGCTTATGTATAAAAGCAACAGAAAAGCTCTCCTATGCTTAAGTGTAAAAACAAATTGAAAACAGTTACAAAACTTCTTATGAGAAAACCTGTGCATAAAAAAAGAATGTTCGCTACAAAAGTCCTTATGGCAAAACCTATACATAAAAAACAAAAATAAAGTCGCATGCGCAAAAAAAATGTTATTAAGTTCTCTATGATCAAAGCATATTTATAAAAACAATGGAATTCAAAAATCGTAACACTGCTGTTAGAAAAAAATTTAACGGTTACCCTACAGCAGGAAATTAATGATATAATGTATAATGATCATTAATTATATACAATATACTGCTACAAATTTTTTAAACAAATTTGTATAGAATGTTTAAAATATAAATATTTCAGTATAACACAAAGTGACAACACAGTTTGGAATTATATTAAACCAATTTTAATAGGTGAAAGTAAGGCAATATATATCTGAAAAATAACGCGTAATTGAAGTTAAAGATTGTTTTACAAACACAAAAATTAAATCAATTATATAAACGCAATTTAAAAGAATTATAATGCAAAATTGGAATCTTTTGTTGTCTCTAATTTGGTTCCTGATAAGTGATAAAGGAGAAAAATTTACATTTTTATATTCAATTTTCCGTAAGAAACAAAGTAGAAGATTTTGAACATAATTTTGAAAAACGAATGATAGTGCAGCCTATAGGTGTTAGTATGGAGTTGGTATTAGGAGTCTCAGTAATTTAGAATTTTTTTAATTTCATGACTATGCCTTATGAGATTTTAATTGCCCTCTTTACGAGCAACGATATGCAAACATTAATAAGTTTAGGTGATCTCTTAGCTCAATTGATTCAACTGTAAAAGATTATCATTAATAGTAAAAAGTGAACCAAATTTTAAAGTATTACTTGTTCGAATAACTCGAGTAATTTAAATTTCGGGTTATTTGATTATTCGAATAATGAGAAAGGCGAGTAAAATTAATACCCTAATATATATGCAACCATATGCATTTATGGGCAAATACACTACATAAGAATGTGCTGTAAAAAAAATAAAAATAAAAAAAGGTTAACAAAATATAACATATTATCATATTGCACAAAATACAATTGAAATGCTTGTATGCACACACACATATATATATATATATATATATATATATATATATATATATATATATATATATATGTGTTCATTTAAATATTTGCGAACACACATACAGAAATTTAAAAACAAATACATGGAAAAACCTTAAATAAACAATAAACCCCAACACTTAAACATAGTTTTTTTATTATTTTTGAACACTTATACTCATTACAAGAATTCATTTAATTCACTATTTCAAGGTAGAATACATATGCATACATATAGTGCCGGTCAAAATAATAGCACCACCAAATCTACTTTCACTTTACTCAAGGTATATTCTTATTTGTCAATATCTTCTCCCCAAATACTTTATAAAATTGTTATTTGAAGCGATCTTTCATACAAGTTCTTTTTTCTCAGAAATATTCACATTTCACGAAATATTAGCTGTCTTTTGAAAAAAGCTCTGATATAAGGCAGTCAAAATAATAGCACCGTTATTACAAATTATTATACCAATTTAATATTTACATTTCTTTTCTAGTAAAATAATTTAAAATGATAAAGGTAGTGCATACGCGCAGAGAAAAAAATTGATTACGGCTTTGTCACCACAACAATATTATGTACTCATATGTAATTTTGATTATTTTAATAATACTATGTTTATGATAAAAATGTTTATATTCAATCAATATTATGATGTAGTTGACTACAACATTTGTATGAAACAAAATTTTGTTAATATAAAAAATATAATTATTTTTATAACCATTCTTAAATCATATTTTGTTTTTAAATCATATTAATATTATTATTACCATAACAATAAAATGTTAAAAATAAATATGCTGTTTACAAATATGGTTGAAAAATTCATGACTTGTTTGTTTTTGAGCATATTTTGTTTTTAAAGTTTGTTTTCCACCTTTATTATAATTCTGATTTAATTTATACATGAATTAATATAAATAGACAAGGTTTTGTTATATTTGGTGTGATTTAAGCAATAAAAGATATTGAGTAACTACTATTAAAGGGTTTAGTTAATAAAAAAATATATAGTATTATCTTGAACAACATATGATGGTACAAATAAATAAAATTAATTAATGAGCAAATAATATGTAAATATTTTTTTTTTATAGTTTATAAACACTTTTATCTATTAAAGAATGTAATGGACTCACTAAACAATTTATAAAAATAATAATTTTGAATTATAATATTTTGTTTCAAATAAATATAAAATGGAATAACAATATGATAAGATGGAATAAAAAGATATAATAAAATGAAATCATAATTTGATAGAATGGGACCATAATGTAGAAATATGATAATACTATTAAAAACTACAACCATTACGTGGAAAAGCAAACCATAAAATCGGACACAATATGATGAAATAGAATTTTTTAGCAGGGACCATATGTTTCAATCATAATATGTTGCTCTTATTATGATCACTACAAATATATTTCTTCCCTACATGTAGAATGATTAGGAATTTTGTTCACTGATTGAACAGAAAAAATATTGCTTTCCAAAGAAAGATTAAATCTCATTGGTGCTGACCCACTATTTCAATTTTTGTGGTTAGAGGCTTAGTGCGCCATTTTATGTCACTTAAAAAACACAAACAACATGTAAAAGCGACAAGCGGTATTGTATTTATTTATAATTTCTATAATGAAACATTTATGCTCGAAATAGAAAAAGGGCACCACGATTAACGTACGATATCTTTCTACAAAGGTAGAACTTACAAAGTTCCTCCTACAATTTCTGTTACTTAGTTGGCGATACATTTCTTAGTCAAATGAGCAATAAATTATTTTTCTGAGACCAGGAGATCACACTAATTTATAGGGAGGACAGTGTAATCAAATATATACAAAAATATTCAAATAAATTAAAATATTGACTTAGTCATCAAACTTAATAACATTAAATAATTTCATTATTTTTCTTGGTAATTTAAGATTTATTCCAACGAACGATCAGTGCTATTTTTTTGATTGTCCATTTTCATAGTATTCCAAATATTATATAACACAAAAGTTATGTGAAATGTTAATTTATTATTTTACTTATTGTCAATTTAGTGCATAAGGTATATTTTCATAAAAAAAGATCGGAAGTAAATGTAGCAGCCTTGCTTAGTACCTGTTTAAAATAATATATATGATGTGGTGCTATTTTATTGACCGCAGCTATACGTTCTTCTGAATATTATTTTAAACACGTTCCGTCTATTATGTTACTTTTATAGTAACCTTTTCTCTTCCGTTTTAACATGCTCATGAATTGTTTTATATGTATGAATCTCAATTACAAAAAAAAAAAAAAAGTAAAAAATTAAATAAAAAATTAATATTTGCTTTATGTTATTTATACTTAAATTTAAACATTAAAGAATTTTTGTATAAATACTTTTGAAATAAGGAAATTTTTTTATAGAAGTAACGTGGCAACAGACTAAAGGTCAACATGGTGAAAAATTAACAGTAAATGGTTGCATCAAAAGCAAGTGCTTTTAAAATCTTATAAGTTTTTTATTTACTTACATAACAATTTTTATAAATAAACTTATAAACAGGGGTACAAATTTTAGTATTATCTCCATTATTAATAATATAATCATTTCACAGACCTTTTACTGTAGCAAGGATTTTATTTCAAAAATGCATTAATTGTTACTGTAAACATAAAGCATTTTTTAATTACCTTTTCTTTTGTGATTATTTTTATTAACTTCAACACAGGTGTAAAGGGTATATACGAGGTTGTCATTCCATTTGTAATTTCTGCAATATTCACCTAAGATCTCAAAAAGTATATATTATTAATGGGGAGGTCGATATAACGATGTACGTTTGTCCGCTTGTCTTTTGAAATCAGTTTTTAGAAAGTCCCTGTTATCAGATACAAAATCAATCTATTAATTACCGAAGTATCGCCAAAAAAAAACTCGAAAAGGCCTCTAAAAAGTATTTCTTTTCGACAGAAAATTTGGAATCTTTTTTGGAATGTTTTTGCGGAAGAAATTAAGAAAATCGGTGACATTAGTGACTGTGATATGGGTCAAAAGGGATTTTTGGGCTTTGTGAAACTTTTACATAAGCTTCAGAATACGTTTTTATACAAATTTATTGTAAATATTTTTTTGAAATTTCGGTTTTTTTAATTAACAATAACGGTCCATAAACAACCGAGTTATAGGAAAAAATCTGAACACAAACATACATTAAAAGTATTACAATAATTTTCAATGTTGTTGTTTTTTGCATAGTTGTTGATTGTATATATTTACACTCAATTATTTTTAATGTATGTTGGACGTTAGGTTAGGTTAGGTTGTTGTATATCTACATACAAATCAGGAATGGAAAAGTTGATACTATAGTACAATCAAAAGCACCGAAGTACTGTTTCGAGTCATTTTATACTGTCAAACGATTAACTTGATATTCCACAATTCGAATTGGACAATTCAAATAAGTTTATAGGTCAAACAAACTACATTATAGAAGCATTTAAGTTGTAGGTTTAATTAAAAAAAATTGTAAGCTCTAAAATATATCTACAATCACTACTAAAAACTACAAATTTCTATACTCTATAAATAAAATTGTTATTAAAATGTTCAGAATTTCAAAGATAATGAATTTTATTTTAACAAAACCATAGCTGAAGTGCTCGATTTTATGGAATCAGTACTAAAAAAATTAAACAAAATTGAAAAAAAAATTAGGAAAAAAGTGTAGAAAAAAATCATGGTAACACAAAAAAAAATATGTATACTAAAATTTTTCAAAAAATACAAATATTAACAAAAATCCTGTAAATTTTAGTATTAATAATTATTTTCATTGTTTAGTTGCAATGTATAATAAAAATTATTAATTATTTTTAATGGTTGTTTAAAATTTCTCTTTTTTCATCAAGCATTTTTCTTTCGACCATGTGACATTTTAATTGATGAAGAATGGTACATGTCCAGTGTTGCAAATGTAAACAAATGTTTTACATTTTCAAAATTATCCCTACATTCCCCTAAGGTATAGGCAAGTGTGAAAACGGCATAGTTTATTTTAATAACAGGGCCACATTTTATTAAGATCTTCATAGTTTACTATAATATCTAAAATGTATAAAATCATTTAATGAAATGGTATCGTATTTAATCCTTCTTTGTATTTTGCACTAAATAAATAACTGTCAGAAATATGCATTTTAGTACTCTGAGGGTGAAAAAAGTACTATTGGAAATTTTTTCTTTTTTATAACCAAATATATTTTCATTTTCCATCCCTGATATTTATATAAATTAGTGTTGTTTTTTTACGGAAGCAACGCTTGCTATTATAGTTTAATTTTTGTAGTTTAAAAGAAATGTAGATTATTTTTGTAAGTATAAATGTGAAAATATGCAAACATACTTCAAGGCATACATTTTATTTCTCTATCGGTAAGGTGGCGAAGTGTACAAAAGATTCGGCACAGCCGAATATAGCACTCTAACTTGTTTATTTTGCATTTGTACATTTGCAAAAGTACAAACAGCATTCATTTCATTATTATCCTCGCTATCCTTGTAATTTAACGCCTTTGAACATGAACTGTGGATATTCACTGCCAACACTTAAAGTTTACACATATGACTACACAATTACATTTACAAATTTTCACACAAATACATCATTCTAGTAATGCTGGATAACAAATCACCCAATCACTGACATTAACGTGGAATTTAATCTGCTGTTCATTTAAAGCTGCACTATCACTACATAATTTGTGGTTTTCCACTTTGACATCATTTTATGGTATTAAATTATTTTATAATATCTCTTGTTCTTTTTGTTTTTACAAATAGCAAAAATAAAAATTATTAAAATTAATCTCATTTAAATGTTCCAACAGTTGTATTCTGTGTAGGGTTTTTCTTTTCCCGGTCTTTTTCAGCTCCCGGGAATATAGGAATAGATTTTTAAATTTCCCGGCACAAAATAAATAATTCAAATTTGGAAATATAATAATTAAGTTAATAATTGAGTTAAATGGATGTTATAAAATGTTAAAATAAACCAATTTAATCATAAAACGATAAACTAATTCAGTTCTTGTTGAAATATTAACATTTTGAAAATTAAATGAACAGTTTTTGTTATATAAAATATAACAAAAATATGAAATTCGAATTATTTCTTTGGTTTTCATATCGCCCTGTGGGTAAGAATTTTATAGATTTATGAAAATCCATATATATAGTTTTGATACTTTTAGGCTCACATTTTCACTGGTGCTTTTAAAATGTATGTTGTTTGTGGATTTAAAGAACAATTTCCAAATTTAAAGACAATTTTCACATGCGTGCAAATTACATCATGAAATTGTTTAATAAATATATTTTTCAATGAATTTTGCTTTTTACTAGTTATTTTGCAGTATATTATTTTTGAACACAATGCAGAGTCAAATTTTTTCTTGTTAAAATATTCCCATAAATATATTTATATCTTATTTTCCATAAAATTAAGTAGAATAAATAAAAATAAATGTATAAACACATTATATAATAAAATAACCATACATGAATTCGAAAATAAAATTTTGCATACACAAGAAATCGTGGAAATTCCCTTATGATTTCCTGTGATTACTGGACTGAACTTTGTTCAGAATCCCCGGTATTTCCCGTGAAAAACTCTAGTTCTGTGCTATAAAACAAAATTCAAAAATAATATTTGCCTACGTTTTATTTATTTTTTTATAAATTGTATATTATTATTATTTTTTAATTCATTTAAATTGTTAGTTTTAATCTTTATCAAAATTAAATCTATGATTACTAATACATATTATTTAGAATCTAAGTATTTGTTTACAGTGCAAACTCGATTCTCTCAACTAATTAAAAACCAGATCTGTCGTGAAAACTGAATTTTCGCGATAACAGAACTCAAAATTTTATTGAAAAATTTTATGTAATTTTTAAAATTAAAATTGTTTTTATTGATTTATTTACATTTTAAACATTTTTTAAGAAATTGGAGATTTTAAGTAGCTTTTTTGGCAAATTATTTTTAAAATAACGACTGAATTACGTATTTCATATTGTGCTGTTGCATATGTTTATCGATGTTATACAATTGTCCATTTTAATTTTGTTTTCTTCATGACCACTATCGTATAAATTCTCCGATTCCGTATCTGATAATTCCATTTTTTTCCTCATTACTTTTCACATCAAATTCTTTTTGAATCCAGTTGTCTATGTCAGCATTCGTGAAAAGATGTTCCGTACCAATTTGAGCTACAATTGTACCAACAATTTAAAGATCTTCGTTTTCTTCCTGAATTATACTTTGTAAAATATTTAAGGGCATGTTATCCTCTTTGGCTTTTTCCCATATTAAGAGATGTATTTACACAATAAATGACACGAATAATTGATAATCAAAATGATCCAAAAAGGTTAATATACCAAAAAAACGGGGTATTTTGGGTTATAGACATTGTAATCAAATTAAAAAAAATATATAACCTGTTTGTCGTAAACTGTTACGATTATTGTCGCGAATAGCGAGCTTGCACTGTATTTAGATTCAATTTAATTTAATTGAGTATTTAAATTTAGCATTTGTAAAATAATAATTTAATTGCATTTTTATTGTTTGTTTGTAGAAATTCAACATGGGTTGGTTTTAAATTCGTTGGGGTGATAAGTTAAATTTTAATTTATTTTATTATAAATTTTATTATATTAGTGGGAAATTACAAGTACATATTGAGTAAAATAAATCAAAATTAATTATAGAAAGATTTATTTTTTTTTTCTCTCTAAATTATACATAGAACCACACAGTTTTCCCAACCTGTTATATAACTCATTAATTAATTACTGAAATTATTATTTGTAAAAACAAGGACTGCACACTAAAAAATTAGTGCACTCTTTAAAGCTTGCAACTTGTATTACATGAAAAACGTTTATACCATTAACTTATTTACATTCGTTATTACTCTCCATAACTACGTACTTAAGTTTTTGTAATAGCGTAATTAATTTTTGTTAAAATGAAAATTGAACAAAATTCATTCATTCAAAATTCATTGATTTACAGACAGTAGATCGCAGACATAATAATATGAATTTTAAAAGAAAATTTCTAGATCTATGGATAGAATATATGTATATGTATTTTTTCACATTTAGCATAGAGCTTAAATGCGGCTGGATGGAATGTGGCTCATTTATTAAATGTTTTAATAAGGTAGCCTGAAGATCCAGAAAGTAAAAAGAAGAACGCTAGAAAAAATGAGGAGGCAAAGAAGAGAACAAAAATTATTGTGATTAATTTTCTTCAAAAACATTAATGTGTCTAGAGAGCAATATAAAGTACGTATTTCCGAATTTTTTACAATATCCTGCTCAAGAATTCCATATCGTAAATATTACGGAAAATGAAGCAAATAAATATCGTGTAAAAAACTTTCGAATAAATTGCTAGTCTGGCAAGCATCTATCCCTTCTTTGAAATTATGAATTGGTAAATTTATTAAAATAAAAAGTAGTATTTTCAAAAATCTGATCATAAATAAGTTATTACAAACCGATTTATAAATAAGTAGCTACTAAACTACTTCTATGTAATGCAAATGATATGTTGCCGTCATTGAAAAGCAATATTGAAAGTAATATGTGTGTCAAATTTTTTGACAAATTTCTCCTATTTGCCTTCGTTTGTTGAAAAATTTCATAAAATAGTATTTTCTATGCGATCAGAATAGCATTTTGTATACTAGCTAGTAAGAAAAAAATTCATTTAACATTTCATTTGTTTCTTTCTTTTCAATGAGTAAATTTTGTAAGTTATGTGTTTTCTTTTTTCTTTCTTGGATATTTTGTAAAAACTTATTTTATGTAGCGAAGATTCTTAAAAATTATTTATATTTTAGCATAAAAAATAAAAATGACTAAAAGGAAAATAAAAATATTTAACTGATCACATGAGAAAGTTTAATGTTCGACCTAAATATTTCTCATGATGAAATTCAAAATGCTCTTTTTTATAGTTTTTTTTCCGTACTGGGTACAGTGTAAAAATGTTTCTTGACTCCTCTGCTAAATATTTCTAAAAATAGAAACAAACAAATCAAATAACAACCATATTGTTCATTGCTACTTAATAAGTGGCTAAACAATAACAATTATATATTGCACAGTGGGGCAGAATTGATAAGACCTATATAAAACATGCTTACAAATCTTATTTATCTCTGATAGTTTTTGAGTTATTTGCGTTTGAATTTTTAAGTACTATAATTTTGCATCTTCTTGGTCCAGTTTTTTCATATATATCCTAGTATTTCCGACCGATTTTATTAGTTTTTTTCTTAACTAGTTAAAGAACAAAGTTATCTATTGAATAAAAAAATTTAAGTCGATATCTTTACCGAGTACAAAAATAAACGATTTTGACTTTTTGTGTTTTTTACCCAAAAAAGTATCTACACTCTAAAATAAAATTTTCTTTAGCAACATATAATAATTTTGCACTTTTCTGAAAGGTCACTTCACAGAGATAACTTTAAGATAAAAAAACAAGCCCAATAACTCAATTGCTCATGGTACACACCCTTGATTTTAGACCATATTTTTTCAAATCGCAAAGCACGAATCGACAAGCGGAATATATTTTAAGAATCTTCAATATGTTGTTAAAAGTTTTAAATCAAAATCTACGGGAATTCGGAAAAATGTAGATTCTATAGCCAAAAATGTAAAAAATCCCATTTTTGGTAATTTTCATTAATTTTTTTTGGGAATTCGGGAAAACCCTACCCCTGATTTATATATATATCAATAAGATCCATATTTTCTGAAATTTTATTAAGATATCCTTATAAACAAATATGTTATTACAATTAAAAAATTTGTATTTTCTCCAAAAACCCCAAATTGGGCCTTCTGTTTGGTTTATTCCTAAATAGCGAAAGAAATTTTAAAAATATGTATTAAACTTATGCTTTAGCATGTATAATTTTCGATCTTTTGCAGAAAGATTCAAGTCAATATCATGCCTCATTTCGCAAATATACGCCTTTCATGATATTTACAGAGAACAGCACAGTGTGGCGCAGTGCAGTGTTGATGACGGTTGAGGCTGACTAGAAAATGCATTCCATTCTGCCGAGAGTTCAATAAAACTTTTAGAATATATTCTTCTACAATTATTTAATAAACCTAAGCTCGAAAACAAAAATTCTAAAAAAAAAGTTCAAGAAAAACTACAAACTAATTAACATTCATAATTGAAATTTTAAAGAGGCTTCAGTTCATAAACAAATTTCATTTTTATGATACAAAATATTTGCCACAATTTGATAAATATCTCAATTCACAATTGCTGGGCATGGCATGGAATCAAGTCATTCGAATTATATTGAACTTAAGCACTAATTCCAGCAATATTTCGGTAAAGGATATTATAATAAAACAAGGTGCGTGTGAGGTATTAGGCCACCATAAGTGGTTCAGCTAATTACTCGTTTGTACGAAAGAAAAATCTCGGATCCTAATTTTAAAATATACCTTTCGACTTAGAAACACTTTCTGTATTTGTAATCTATACAAAAATTTTAACATGGTTTTATGGCTTTTGAAATTAAAAAAATATATGGCTAAAATATTTTTTGATAAATCATTATTTGGTTGTAAATTAAATTTTATAAAAAAGATTGCATTTTAACATTATATTTTATTGACTAAAAATGATTTTAAAACCAACACACAAAACAAAAACAATTTTATGTATTTTGACAATTTCAGTAAAATAAAAAAATAAAATTATAAAAACGAGGAAGTCAAAAAATATGAAATGAAACATTTGAAGACATTCGAAAGTAAGTTATCGCTATTGCCTTACAGGTTTTCCTAATAACAATTAAAATTTATTTATCTTTCAGATTATAAATGTATTCTACCTCATAAAATAACTATACGTAAGTAATATTGTTTTATTAACCCTTATCCATATTATCTTGTGAGTTAATGTAGAATATCTGTCCTTACAGGTAGCATGAACAGTTTTTCGTTCCATGCTCTCTTCAAACGAATTGATTGTGATCGAAACAGATCTACCGTAATTGTTTCGTACGGATTTTCCTAGCTGTGCGGGCTTTATAAATGATTTTTGCGCTTTAAATAATCATAATGAATCCACTTTTCATCGTCCGTTACAATTCGATGCAAAAACGATTTGGTTTTGTGGCGCATTTCAGACATGCATGAATACATGAAGTCTCTTGACTTCTTTACCCGAGGCTACAAACACCTATTTTCATTACTTTTGGATGAACCCAGTGCTCTTACATGTCTGGAAACTCTTGTTTGATTTACACACAATAATTCTGCAACTACTTCTTGCAGACTTGGGCCAATCTCCAATTCTTCATTTTCAAACATTTTTAGCTGGCCAGAATCCTCCTTTTCATACACATGGAAATAATAATTTTTAGATATCAAAGCCTTATCTAAGACAAGCAAGTTGTTGTCAGTTGGAACTAATGATAAATTTGAATAACGATTGGATTTCTTTTTTTTTAGGTCGATTTGTTAATTTATATAACTTGAAAAAAACCTCAAAAGAGCAGCATTTTCTTATTGTTTTTATTTATTTATATGTGTGTATACGAGGGCGGATCAATAAGTCCGTGACATTTTTTTTTTGCAAAACAAAAAATTATTTTTAAACATAATCTTTTTTTAAGTCAATGCACTTAGTCCAACGTTTCTCCAGTTTAATGAGCACTCGAAATTCACTTTTTTCCATTTTTTTACATACATACAATACACGAGGTTGTATGTTTTGAACAGCTGTTAAACGCAAAGTAAATGACGACACTTGCTCAAAATTTGACAGTAGTCTACTAACAGGTGGTACTTGATGGGAATAATGTTGCATTTCATATAACTACGGAAATATTGATCCGAACTCGTAATAAAACACACTACACTATTATTTCTCCTTCATTTTTAATTGTATAAAATAATTGTATAAAATACCAACATTGCACTTCATATACACGTATTCCTTCATGAATCCTGTATCGAATTTACACAAACATTTTTAATTTATTTTTTTTTTCGCAATTTAATTATCACCCTTTGGTGATAGTTTTAGACAAAATTGGCAACGCGAACTAGTAAAAGGGACAAAAGTATAGATATTTTAAGAAAAGATTTTTAACGAAGGTAGCAAAAAGAAGAAATAGCAAAATTAAACAAATAAATTGCTATAAAGTTTAGGCAGGAAAATGGCCCAGGCAGACATATTTTCTGAAAAGAGGTTTCGTGGGAGAAAATTTGCGAAAATTCTTTCCTTTTTCCTTTGATTCCCGATGAAGGTGAGACCTGTGGCTACGGAAAGTAAAACAACCAGAATCAACATTATGAGTGGCATAATTTATGCATATATATTTTTCCTGTAAAGCTACGAGTTATTATTATTAAGAAAAGAAAAAAACAACCTACAAAGATCTTTGCTGCCACTCATCAGCCACTCGCCACAGATTCCTCACCCAACGTTTGAGTAGCTGTTCAGCACCTCAATGCCTGGTTTGCTTGGGTAATAAGGTTTTTGTACTGGACCCGTAAGTTTGCACTCGGACAACTAGACGGACTAAACAGGGACTAAACAGGGTAGAAAATACCTTTTCTGAAAGGAAAATAAAAAATAGATTAAAAAAAAGTTTTTATAAAAGCAAAAAAAGGAGAAAGAAAAACATAAAAATATCATAAAAATCTAGTATACATAGAAGACTTTATGGGTTCACAGTTAAATAATGTAAAAATTGTAAATGGAATGACATATTTATTACCTGTGATGATGTGTACAAAAAAAAAAAAAATCAGTTAAAATATATTTTAAATATTTTCACTTAAAATTACAAATTTTTAATTAAAAATAAACAATTATATTTATGTGCAAATGTTTATCATATTTACTATATTTAACCAAGCATTTTAAAGCAAATATATTTTTGATTTATATATTCACGATTTTTTTTCATATTTAATTTAAAATTGGTTTCAGGCAACCACAATTCATGAAAAATTTCCGTAAAAAAAAACTTACTAAATAATAATAAATACAAAATGGAAATACATTTTTATTGCTTAAAAAATATTTTTTTGAAAAATACTCATTTCATATTATTTTTTTTTTTATTTTATTAAATCAACAAACATTTTCATTAATAAAACATTATTTATACTTTAATTTAAATCATCTGCAATGTTTACAAATGTAAATGAAAAATTTTGGTTATTTTAGTTTTTGTTGCCTTTGAAAATACTTAAATATTCTAATAAATTTTATGAAAATGCAAATAATTTTATTGGAAAAGAAAATATTCATAAATAAGTCTTAATTAAGAAATTTGAAATTTATTTTTGCTAAGAAAAAGTTGGAAGTTGAAATGTTTCTACATTTTATTTAAGTAAAGTGTAGACACATTTCGACTTTATAGACATCGTTTCTTATTAAACAAGTTAGAGCGCTATATTCGGCTGTGTAGAATCTTTACCCTACACCAATTTACCAACCTAAATTGATGGTCCCACAGGAAGTTATGAAAAATGTTTTCTCCCAATAATATTAGTTTGTCTATTGTTCAAATTCACATTTTTAGGTCAAAGTTTACTGAATTAATCTACAAGAAAATAAATTAATCATTTAGATAAATATGCTATTTTGCAAATGTTTTTAAAAAATTCGCATAGTTACTTACCGTTTTTCTAAAAGTATAACATTATTTTTTACAAAAAAAAAAAAAATCTTGAAAATAAACTATTATCATAAACTTTAAAAAACAATAATTTCCAACAGATCGGTATGAATTATGGCTCAAACAAAAGAATGTGTTGCTTCGTGATTACAATAACAAAATATCGAGAAATTAAAAAGAATTGATAATTTTCCGAAATATTTACTTTCAAGATTTTTTAGAAAAAAAATTAATATTGTGATAATCGATATTTTAAGAATTCTAGAAAATTACTCGAATCTTTACTATCGAGAAATTATCGAGTAAGTTGCGATGCTACGAACATTCATATTCTATTTAATTTTCGATAATTTCTCAAACATATTTGTCTAGAAAATTACTCGTTTTTGTGAACATTCAAAAATTTCTTAACTTAGGTCAAGCTATCTTGCTGAATTTCAGTGACAAAATTCTCAAAAGGATTTTCAATATGGCAGTTATCGATGAGCTGCCTAAACGATATTTTAACCGATAAATACATGGACGGACATAGTCCTATCGACATCATTTCTTAAAATCATCCAGAAAATAAAAATATTTTTCTCTCTGACAAAGAAATTTCAAACAAAATGACAAATCTATATATACCCTTTACACCTGTGGTCTAGGGTACAAAAAGAAAATAATAAAAAGTAAAGGAAAATTCCAATTAGAAGAATAATATCTGCAATAAGTAGATTTACTTAGAAATATTTTTCTCCATGTGGTGCTGAGTATTATACTCTTAAACTATTTTTTATATTATTTTTATTTTATTTTTCACTTGGGAAAAAATATAAATTGCCTCATTAATACTTTTCACTTATCGCAAATGTCTTTAATCTACCAAAAATTCAAATTTCAATTAAGACTAAAGCTAAGTTCAGATTATGCAAATATTTGACAGGAAGTATTTCATCGTGTTTTCCCGCAATTTTTGCGACTAAATACAGAGTTAGTTCTTTGTTCATATTATATTTATTTAACGTTTTTTTTTTTTGCTGAAGCAACTAGTCGTATCATAAATTTATTAGACATCACCATAAATTTTTTTCACATCACTTATTAAATGATATTATATGAAAATCTTATTTTTTTATTTTCTATTAAACAAAATGGAACAATTTTCTGAGAAAATTTCGAAATGTGAGGACGTCAAGGTAATGCTTGTAGCGTTTTTATTTAATGCAAAGTGAGATTTTCACTTTATATTATAAATCAATAGGATTTATAAAATTTACAAAGTAAAATATTTAGACAATAAAGGAAATACAAACTATTATCAATCCATTAATTGCAAGATTTAATACGCACATTAATAAAAATTACTTTAAAAATATATATTTAAAATTTTTTATAAGTAATTTTCTTTTATACAACAGGGCGTCCCTATATTTATATATTGAAAGTTTTATTTAAAAATAAAACTGAATTTTAATAGATAAGATATAAATTGGTCACTTCTTTATCAATTTAATGATTTTGTACCTAAAAGCAAAAATTTTTTTCTATTCAAGCCGTCCTCCGTACCAGTTATAGTTTGCCGCTGTTTGATCTTACATTTATTTTGTAAGATCAAATAAAAATTCTCTCGAAATAGTGGCAAATATTTTACAACTTGTGTTCACACAATGTTCACAGAAAAATTTAAAAATCAATTTCAATTATCAAATTGCTTATATCCAGAATCAAAAACTAAACATCCGCTTAAGTGAAACACCGTATCGTTCAATTCCAAAAGTTTTATTAACAATGACAAAATAGGTATGTATACTAATAAAAAAGGCTCAAAACAACAGAAGGTTCTTTTTAACGAAAGCACAAAAAAGAATTAGCAACATCTGCAATATTTTAGCGATCTAATGTAATAAAGGAAAACACAGAATTAGAACATTACTAGAACAGAGTTGCCAGCATTTGAGTTGTACTAAGGTTGTAACGTTTTTTCAACAATCTCCCCCTCAAGTCAAATGCCTAAAAAAATTACATTTCAGTTTTTAAAAGAATATCAGCCGCATTCTCATCAGAAGTAACATACTGTATATCGATAGCCTTCTCTTCATATTTTTCTCGGATATAGTGATAACGTATATCAATATGATTACTCCTCTTATGAACGGTTGGATTCTTCAGCATAAAAGCAACACCTTGATTGTCAAATAGGAAGCACGATATAATTTTCAAAACCCATCGCCTTAAAAAGACCACGATGAAAAACAACTTCCCTCGTACCTTGGCAAAGAGCAATATATTCGGCCTCCATTGTACTTAGAGCCACCACAGATTGTTTACGGGACTCCCAGGCAACAGGACCACCAGCCAAGAACACTACATGACCAGAATAAGATTTTCGATCATTAGATTCACAACCCCAGTCTTAGTCTGTGAAACATTAAAAATTTTTAAAATTAGTAGAAAAAGTAATTTTACCTACAGGATTTTTCTTCAGGTACCTCAGAACATATTTTGTAGCTTGAAAATGTTCTTTATGTGAATGTGAATTAAATTGGGATAATTTCGACACCACATGAATGAGATCAGGTCTCGAAATAACCGCCAGGTACATCAAAGCACCAATTAAACTTTGGTAATTTTTCGTATCCAAATCTTCACATTTAGCATCACATTTCTTCAAAACAGTACCGCTTGACCATGGAGTTGCAGCTGGCTTACAGTCAGTCATACCCCATCGTTCGAGTATTTGTTCGGTATATTTCTGCTGATGGAGAGTAATGTCGCCTCGCAAACCATCACGATAAATCTCCATCCCCAGAGAGAATAATATTGGACCACGATCAATAGCTTCCACATATTTATTTAATTTTGAAATAATATTTTTCATTTCCAGCTCACTTGAACAAGCTAGCAACATGACGTCAACATAAATAGCAATCAGGCAAATTTCGTTTCCATTTCGTTGAATATAGATACAAGTATCTGACTTGCACCGCATAAACCCCAATTCCAACAAAATATCAATAACCTTTCTGTTCCATTCACGTCCCGTTTGTTTTAAACCGTATAAGGCCTTGTTTAACTCGCAGACTTTGTTGGGATGACTTTTGTCCTCAAACATCTTAGGCTGCACCATATGCACCTCATCTTCTAAATCGCCATTTAAATAAGCTGCCACAATATCAATGTGGTTTACCAACAGTTTGTGTTTTGCCGATAAAGCCAACAGTAATCTTATTGTTGAATGTCGTACCACCGGAGCAAAAGTTTCTTGGTAATCGACATTATGTTTCTGCGAACAACCATGAGCCACTAACCTAGCTTTATATTTTTCTACGGAACCATCAGGTTTGCGTTTTAAGACAAAAACCCATTTGCAACCAATAACATTTTTGTTATTTGGCTTATTCACCAACTGCCAGGTTTTATTGTTAAGCAATGAATTATATTCAATTTTCATTGCTTCCTTCCACCTCATAGAATATTCAGAATTCAATGCCTCGGCCACAGTATTTGGGTTTTCAATAATCGAGTTCAACATTTCCGGTCCATCTTCAGTGCAATAAATTTTTCTTGGTCTGCCTTTACCACCACCTCTAACTAACTTTGGTCTACCACGCTTTCTTTTATTATTACAGACAGGTGTATCTTCCCTCTCAGTTTCACTGACTTCAGAACTCACCTTTTCTTTTTGATTTTCAGCATTTATGCCACTAGTTTCTTTATCGACATTATCTTCAATAGCCACAACATCATCAACATTTAATTTAAAAAACTCAGCATAAAAAATTTCATTTAAAGTTCCATCGTCTATATCCAACTTTTCAAAAGATTGCTCAAAAAATATTACATCACGAGCAATAACAATTTGTCTTGTACTGGGATTGTACAAACGATACCCTTTTGTATAAAGTTGATAGCCAACAAATTTAACTTTGTCACCTTTAGGCAGGAACTTACCACCTTTAGGTTTAGGACCTTTTTTAAGCGTAACAGCATCACAACCAAACGTTTCATAAGGAGTAACATCTTCAATAACTTTTGTTGGAGCACGATTTCTTATATATGTTGCTGTGTTTATGGCTTCACCCCATAAATTTTGTGGTAATCCGGACTATTGTAACAAATATCTCGCCATTTCAACAAGGGTTCTATTTGCCCTTTCAGCAACGCCATTCTGTTGTGGTGAGTAACCAACTGTGGTTTGGTGAACAATACCTTTTTCAGCAAAATGATGTTTAAATTTAGAATTTACAAATTCTTTACCATTATCGCAGCGAACGATTTTTATTTGGCGGCCTGTCTGCGTCTCCGCGAGCCCAGAAAAATGAATGAATGCATCAAAAGCATCACTTTTATTGTTTAAGAAATTCGTAAAAATATAACGAGAATAGTCGTCTATAAACGTCATAAAATACAACGATCCATCAATAGATTTCACAATAATAGGTCCGCAAAAATTCTAAAATATCTTTGGTTTCCACATTTGCATAATTTTTGTACGATGTAGCAGATATTTTGTTAACAGCACAGGTA
Organism: Protocalliphora azurea; assembly: GCA_932274085.1. Lineage (NCBI taxonomy): Eukaryota > Metazoa > Arthropoda > Insecta > Diptera > Calliphoridae > Protocalliphora > Protocalliphora azurea. Next base: position 112,671,862 of record OW026523.1, read on the forward strand.
ACACAATCAATAGTTTTTGGCAATTTTATATCCAAACCTTTCACCATAATATAATATAATTAATGAAAATTAGTATCTCTCTGATCTAAAAAAATCTATTACAAAAAAATTTAGTTGAAAAAAATTAAAAAAGAGTCCAAAAATTCTCAACGTAAATATGACATATACATATTTTGAATTTATTGCTGTTACAGAAATTTTGTTATTTCTTTTGGTTTTGAAGTTATTGAAGGACTGTCAGTTTTTGTAAAACAAATATTAAAAATTTAATTTAGTCAATTATTTATATAATAAAAGTTCAAATTAAAATTAAATAACAGATTAATTAAAATTTGTTTTCGTATAGCGGCATTTTTAGTTAAGGACAAATACTTTTTTTTTTTTTTTTTTTGTCCAAAATCAACTGTTATCTCATTTGAATTATAAAAATATTTCGTGTTCACATTAGGCAAAGTAAATATTTGCAAAAGTCATAAAATATAAGCGTACTGTGAATACAGCTTTAGAATTTTGCTAAAATAAAGAAAAGAGTGAAAGTATTTTATGTCATCATCTTTAAAATAATGTAATTTTTGAAATTCAGATACAAATCTTGGAAAATACTCATACGTAGACAGATTTTCAAATATATATTTAATATGCCCAAAGCAAAAGTCCTAAAAAGTACATATAATACATATGTATGTTAATACAAAAAGAAATCTTAAAAGATAAGTAACAGCTGTTGTTTGTATTTATTAAAAGTGCTATTCTAATTTCCCATATATATGTATGTGTTTATAAGGAAGTGAGTTTATATATGTGTACGTAAGCTTGCTCGACTTATATTCTTTTACACTATAAAATATTTAATATCCTTAAAGCATTATAGCATGATTTAATACATTTATTTATACATATACATACATAACTAAAATATATTTTATTATATCTACAAATCCATATATATCACCAACATTTCTAGTTTGAATAGTTTTTCATTGCCATTGTTCCCCATTTTCTATCACGTATTATTTAAAATTTTTTTTTTTGGATTTCTGATTTTAAGTATGTCAAACAATAAGACAGACCGTAATAATTTAAATTGATAAAATGTCAAATGAAATTGTTAAAATGTTAACTTGTTTCGAAAATGTGTGACAAAAGATTGCCGTCTTGATTTTACATTGTGCGTGTGCGTTTGTACTATTTAAATGTTTTCGTTTTCTTTGAATTTCTGCTCTATTTTTATTTAGTACAAAGTAATTCTATTTTTGCTAATTTTTATGTCTCAATCACAATTGTAGGAATGTCAGCATTAGAATGGAGACAAGCATGATATAAAAATAATAAGGTAGCGCCGCTCTCTCATTTTATCGCCATGATAAGCAGCTGACATTTAAGCCAACACTAATTTTATTTTCTCAAATCGTGCTACTGTACAAATTAAAAAAAAAAACCGAGTTTCTTGTTTAATTTTTTTTATATTCAGGTACATTGAGAAAATTATTAAACATGATCAAAGTTATATGTATATGCCCGATCTTGACAAATTTTCTTACCTTTATTAGAGCTATTTGTTCTAAGGACAGTAGTATGTACATTTTAGCTAAGCAAAATTTCAGTTTAAGAGATATTTGTAAACTGATCGGAATAAGTTGTATATAATTTGAGACTGCTTTCAAATATCTATGAAATTATACTCGGAAAAAAAAATAATTTATTAATCCATTAAGTGCTAATATATAATATTTTGTTATTTTTTTCTGAGTTTGTTTATAAAAGTACTGTTATCTCGTAATTATATCAATATAACTGTTATATTCAAGTTATATTTTATAGAGAATATTTCATGCATTCATTTATTGCAAATAGTTTATTTTTAAACCTTTGAATAGAAGAGATATTTTTAGTTGAAAATTATTTATCAAATAGATATTTTTAAATATTAAATATTAAGATAATTGAAGAAAAGTTATGAATAAGCTCGGTAATACATATTTGTATTAGATGTGCTACCAAGATTTATATAAGAAATTTATACCCAATAAGTAAAAAACTATGAAATTGAATTTTATTCATTTGAAAACTCTTTAAAATTTCATGTATTAGCTGTGAGAAAAGGTTTTAATTTTTATTATTTCCATATTCAAAACTATGCCTTTTTCCAGCAAAAAGATTCTAATATAACAATTGTATTTATCAAACGTTTTTACAATTTAAAACTGAGCTAGACGTTTGTTTAACAAACAAATGTTTTCCAAATATTTTCAAAACTTTTTGCTTAAATATTAAAACATATTTTAATTTAACGGGAAAAATATATTTTTTTTCTAAAGTATTATTTAAACTATAATTATACATGCATAAATGATGAAATTTCATATATATATATTTTTTTTTTTTTACATTAGCTGAAAGAAATATATCATTGTAAACATGTATATGTTCGTCATTTTTCTCCATTAATTTTTCGGCATTTTTGAAAACTTAATTTTCTTACAGCAACACTTAGCATAAAATATTTGGAGTAAACGTAACATAGTTGAAAAAAAAAAACGTTCAGTAGTTGTGGAAACAAAATATGGTTAAAAATAAAACGTGTTAAAAGTATACTTATTTAATTTACTGTTAACATTTTATGGTTATAGAAAAAATAATAATAATACTAATAATAATACTAATAACAATAATAATAATAATAATAATAATAATAATAGTGATAATAATAATAATAATAATAATAATAATAATAATAATATATTTTCACGATTATCATATCTTATTTTTGGTAAAAATATTACATATTCTATTTAATTAGTTTTAAACAAAATTGTCTAAGTTCTAAGCTTTTTTATAAGAAAAAAATGAGTGCTTTTTTATATCTGAAAAACATTTGAATATTTCCTTAATAACAATCATGATATAAAATAATATAAGGAAATATAAGAGATTTATAAGTATATTTTTTTATAAACAAATGAAAAAATCGTTGCCTCATTAAAAAAAAGGCAAAATTGTTATCAAAATTGTGAAACGTTTTTATAGAAAAAAAATATGGTTAAAAGATATATCATGTCAAAAGTATACTTATGTAATTTATTGTTAATATTTTATAGTTATAGAAATAATAATATATATCCACTTTTATTTTTTTTTTTTTTTTTTTGTAAAAATATAACATATTTTATTCAATTATTTATTGAACACATATCTAAGTTCTAAACTTTTTTATGAAAAAAAAAAAAAATTAATGTTTTTTAAAGCTGAAAAATATTTGAATATTTTCTTAATAACATTCATGATATAAAATAATATATAGAAATATAAAATACTTTTTTAATATACTTCTTTATAAACAAATAAGAAAATCGTTGCCTCATTACAACAAGGGAAAATTATATTTGCGAAATTGTTATCATACATATGTATATTCTTTTACTAACCTATTAAATTACAGCAAATATATCTTAAACAGATTATTATTTAATGGGATTTTGACCCTTGTGTTACCTTATATATATATATATATATATATATATATATATATTATTTGAACGATAAATACATCACTAAAATGAACACTAAGTCACGCAAACGTCGAGTAAAGGAAAATAATGTAATACATTATACAGATGCTAAAGTCTACAAATAATTTTTATTATGAACACAAGCTCTGAATTGAAATGTGCTTTCTTTCTTTTATTTCAACTTACATACCAATTGATTGAAAAATATAATTTTTTTAAAATTAAACTAAAACAAAAAAAATACAAAAAAAAACTTGGATTTTTTTTTTAATCGGCTTTACCTCTATATCTTTGCATCTTGATAATAATAAAAAATGTATAAAATAAATTCAGTATATGAAAACTTAATTTTATATTTTATAATCAATAACAATTTTATAAATATCTAACGTTATAATTTTATAGAATTTTTTTAGTTGACCATATTCTAAGAACAACATATTATGACTGTGTTATATGTTTGCACTGAAAATAATAATAAATATGTTCCATGATAATCAAGAAATGATTCAGTTTTATCATATTATTATGTGATTTTTTCATATTTTATTTACAAATTTTATCACATTATGACCAAATTTTATCATGTTATTATAAAAAGCTTTAATATCATGATATAGTATATCAAAGAAAGCTTAAAATTTATCTTATATGATTATGATAAAAATATTTAGAAATTCTTCTTTTCATTAATTGCTTTCTCTTTCCATTATATGTTGTATAAAATAATACAAAAATAGTTTTTTATTAATCAAATTATTTAATAGTTAATTTATATCTCATATTGTTTGATACACGGCGAATGTAATCAAAACTTGTTAACTTATATTTATTCATATATAAACTAAATGAAAATGAGAGTTGGTTTTATTATTAAAGCAAAATACTTAGCATAAAATATTTGTGGTACACATAATATAGTTAAAAGCAAACATTCAATAGTTTTGGTATACAAAATATGGTTAAAAAACACAGCGTGTTAAAATATAACTTATTTAATATATTTATATTTATTTTATAGTTATGGAAGTAGTAATATATTTGCACGATTATTACACTATGTTTTCGGTAGAAATATAACATGTTTAAGTCAACCATATTAAGATATTTAAATTGGGTAACCATAATATAGTAAAACATAAACATAAGCATTATAATCACAAACAAAATATTATTAAAATCAACTGTTTCTGAGAACATAATTATATTGCCGTTTAATATCGCAACCATGATTTTTCTTTGCAAGAATATTATGGATAAGTAAGGAAGATATAATCATCGGTCTAGTCCAACTATATTATACCCTACAACATTCTGTATGTGCATCAAAATCTGAAGAGGGGTCTTATAAGGGAACTGCGGATATTGTTGACCGATACTTGTATTAAAAGTCTTGAATATTTCCATGAAACATACTTATGAATTATATAATGTTATTTATGCACTCAAGGATGTTTCGCAGAAGTGGGGATTATATGGCAGCTATGGTTATTTATAGACCAATACTCACAAAATTTTATACTGCAATTTCTAGAAATATAAAACAGATTTCCATCAAATATTAAATCGATACTAACATTCTTATTGAATTTATGTACGTAAAAATGATTTTTCGAGGAGAAGTATATGGAGTCGATCTAGCAATTTCTTTAAGTCTGTCCATCTGTATGTATGTTAAAAGAAAGATAGGACTCTAGGCGTATCATCTACGAGAATAAAATTTAGCTCAAATATTTGCCTTATATAAGGTTTTTTTGGTATGAGTCAAGCACTAGAAACACATGGTGTTCGTCATAATTCCAGTTCATAATTTTCTGTCGATATCTCTTATAAAAAAGCATGTACTCCAACTAAATTTTGCACAAATTGTTCAGGGAACTATGTAAACTCAGAAGCCAAAAATAAGTCGTATGAAAAAGGTTGCATATGGTGGGTAATATAAATTCGGCTAAGACGAACACAACATTCTTACTTGCTTTACCTATTAACACATATTTCAAAATGTTCTAATTTGAAAACATTTCGGAGTTGAGGTTATAAGTATCATGATATTTCACATGATCAGAAGTCAGAAGGGCACAAAATCGATTATTGTTATATGTTAGAATTCAAAAGATTTCATTTGGGATCTTATTGTGATTTTATTTAAATTTACTCAATAACTAATCCTCCCTAGCATACAACTGGCATACATATATGGGTACATTTCTTTTTGTCAATAATCTTTAAGTATATTATATAAGTATTTTCTTTTTTCATTTTTCCTTCCTTAAATATTCCTATCGTTAAGATTCGTCCTTTGCCCACATGAAAGATTTTCCAATAATTGTATATACACTTATACATACACTTGCTGGTTTATTTTTTCCGCTCTAGTTATGAAAGGTTTATATACCTTTTTTAGTTATTATAAACCGTACACCATGCGTTAGTACTGACGTTTATAACGCACAGAAAGAATTATGCAACACCCACTTTAATGTATACCACTACTCAGAATCATTCTCAAGTCTATTTAACGATATCCGCCTGATATTTGAACGGCTGGCTGGCTGTCCATGTAAAGTTTATGCACAAAGTACAGGTCGCAATTTATAAAACAATTCAATGAAATTTGGCACGTGGGATTTTATGATACGAAGACGAAGTCTATTGAAATTTGTTATTATCGTCTAGCCCCCATACAAATGACTTCGTGAAATAGAGATTTAAAGATCCTTAATGCTTTAGATATAGCAATATTTTAATTAAATTCGATAAGAAAAAGTTCGATATAAATAAAAATCTGTTTCCCAAATTTAGTGAAGATCGATCCATAGCTTTCATATAAACCCTTCTTCCGAAAATAACTTTGTCGTGCAAAAATCCTATGCTAGAATTAGCATCGAGTTAATATTTTACACAAATAAGTTCTATGTAAGTAAAAATCACGGTGCCAAATTTCATGAGGATCGGCCTATAATTAAACATATCTTCGATATACACTAAATAGCCTCACGAAAAAAAGTTGCAAATGTACCCCTCTACACGCAGAGAAAATAAATGGTTATAGTATTATCACTACAACATTATTATGTTCTCATTGTTAATTTTATTGAACTTTAATAAATCTGTGTTCATAATAACAATGATTTTGATTCAATTTTGTTATTTAATGTTTACACTCAATAAAAAAAGTAAAAATTATATGTTTTTAAAAATTTTTCCCAGAAACATCATTAAATATTTTCAGCCTTTTTCCTTAAATCATATTCATCGGATAACTATATGATAACATGAGTTAGTAATATGATAAAATGTAATGTGGTATAGTAATATAATAAGATTGTTCAATTATATGTAAAACTGTAATCATAACATGAAAAAACAAACCATAAAATCGGACACAATATGACAAAGTGAAATCATAATAATTATTACTTATAATCATTTCCATTTTCAGCTGTGATCATATGTTTCAATCATAATATGGTGGTCTTAGATTATGATTACTACAACTATATTTTTTCTCTGCGTGTAGAAATGAAGAACAGATTTCTTATATTATTCCCAAATTATTATATTTAAATTTTTAAATTTACGTGAGCTGGATCATTTTTAAAACTCATCTAAGAATACGCATTTCTTTCAATATCATTATCAAAATTTTCGTTAAAAGAAACTTAACTTCAAATTGTAATTGTGGCATACTACGGCTTGGTATATTCATTAAATAATTGTTATATCTCTATGTTTGCGGAATATTTAAATTTTACTGACGTTTTCTGTCATGTTTTCTTTATTCAAGCATATAACTTTATATATTTCGGACATTTTTCAACATATATAGGGTCTTAATGTAATATTGGATTGGTCTATCCTGACTATTGAAGATTAAATATAACTAACCCTTTAACAGCAAGAGGGTCAATTTTATGCATTTTGTTCCCAAAAGGTTAAAGCAGAAATTTTTACAAATAAGTCACATGGAAGTATTTATTATACTTAAACATATATGAATTTATGAAAAATATATTAATTGAATTAATGAAAAATATATTAGTAATCGAATTAAAGCAATTTTTGAAACGTAGTCACTATTTTATACGAATGTATAGTTTTCAAGACAAGTATATACTTTTGGTAACATTTATTGTCTTAACTAACCATTTATTTAACATAAAAATTAACTTAACTCAATAGCATAGAATTAGGCTTTTCTAGTGATGCCTTGACTTATCATTACAATGATAAATGTCCAAAATATCTAAACTTTAATAAAATACCATTTAAAATAAAATCATAAAAAATACCACTCATGCATACGCATGTTTCATAGAAATACTCACTTTGCTTATTACAAGTATCGGTATCATATGGTCGGGCTTGACCGACTGTATCTTTCTTACATGTTTTTCTTGCAATTTGCATAAAAATTCTAACAATATAATTAAAATTGAGAGATTTATGAGATTATAAAAATAAAGATTTATTTTTAAAGTATTTACTTACCTTTATCAAGAAAAAACTATTAACTTGTGATAATTTTAGTTAAAAGCTATTTTTATAAAATTTCTATTTAAATAAGTAAATAAATTGAATTACCTTGTCAACAAGAGAAACAACAGAAAAAAATGTTAAAAAGTTTTTTTCTTAAGGTACAAAACAATTGCTTAAAAATGTACCTTTGCAAATCTAAATGTTAAAAAAAAAAATGTTACAAAAATAGGAAATAATATAACGTACAAAGCAATATATTATTACAAATTTTATAAAGAAAATTGTTGGTTTCTGTTACCTTGTTTAAATAAATTATTATAGCAAATTTTAACCTTTTACTACATATTTTTAAATTGAAAGTCTTAAATTGTTAGAAGAAAAGAAGCTTTATGAATTTCAATTTAAACACCAGTACGTACTATTATTATTATTACTTATTATAATTAAAATATAAATTATACGCACTGTTACACATGCAAATTATAAATTAACGCATAATTGTTGCATTAAAAATGCATACTAAATGTGATGGTCAATTTGTAACACCAAATTTATAATTTCCTGCTACTTTATGGTAGATGATTAAAAATATTCTTTAACTGCTTTCTTATTTCGAATTACATACGACAAAATGGCGAACAAATTAAATATTCAATATGGCCTATTAAGTAATTATATTTAACACTTGCTAATTTAGTTGTTTAAAGACTTCATAAGCATTGTTTACTAGCAACAACAAAAATGATAATTACATTTTAACATGCAAGCTAATAATTTGATGTCTAAAACATACATGGTTACGTTAGACGAGGTTAGTTTAATAAGCTAGAAATTTAAAAATTTTTTAGTAACAAACTTGTAACATATTTTATTCAGAGTTCTCAACGTTTGATTTTAGATTCTAAAGGCTCATTCAATTTTATAATTCAGTATACAGTTTATTAAATAACGTTGTGTGTATAAAAATGATTTAAAATAAAGTCTGCCTAAAAATTTCTTAAGCTTAAAGTTACTTATCAGATGATCCTCGCTGAAATATATACAACAAGCAAGCTAAGTATACCAACTAATACATGCACTCATATCCTCGCAACAACTGTAGAACTTAAAGTCATAAATTCTTAAAATTTTATTGTCATAATGATTTCTTTTAGTTGCGTTTAGTATAAATATTTAATGCCAATAAAGAGAAAAAATAAAACTTTAGGCTACATTTAAACAAATCTATTTTTAATAAACTCGTAAAAATATAAAACGAAAGCAAATAACATCTTGTACTAAAAGTTTTTTATTTACTTTTAACCTCTGTACTCATGCCCAGATACACTTACATACATGTACATATCAGTATAATTTTCTATTGGCCTTTTAAGGAATGTCAATGTCTAGTAGGGTATACATTCAAAAAATGTTCGTTCGAATAATTCGAACAATTTAATAAGAATAATTACTAAAACAATTTAAAAATGGTGTTTTTCGAGTAACGAATATTTTTATGACAAATTTTCGAACAAAATAAATAATTTTGCTTTAAGTATTACACTTCTTTTAGCATATTTTTAGCTGTTGATATAAATAAATATATTTATATTTTTTTGTTCTCTTTTAATTTAAACAATTAAATATGGAGTTGTATTGACAATTTTTATTCTGAAAAGAAAAATGCTCCCTGTAAAAATACACAGCCGTTACAGAAAGAAGTTACAATTCTAAAAGCAAATCAATTAAGCATTTGCATGTCGAACTTAAATAGTTAAAAATAAAAGGAAGGAAAAAAGAAAATGAGGAAAAGGCATTTGAATTTCAGACTTAAATAGTTAAAAATAAAAGGAACTTCTTCTAACATCTATTGCATAGTTAAAAACTATATAAAGATGACAATTTAATGCAGTATAAAAGGCAAATCAGAATATGTTGCACTTTTTTTATTGATGTCAATTACCATATATGTTTATATTCCTACACGCTGAGAAAAAACATGATTACAGCATTATTACTACAACAATCTTATGTACTCATTGTTAGTTTTCTTGAATTTTAATAACACTATATTCATGATAACAATATTTTTGTTTAAATTTTGTCATTTAACGTTTATATTCAATAAAAATTTTAATATAGTTGACTGTAAAAATTATATGTTTTTAAAATATTTTTACCAGAAACACAATTTTAGAAATATGAAGAATATCATTGCTTTTCCAACCATTTAATATTTGCAGTCTTTCTTCTTGTTCTTAAACCATATTCTGTTTTTAAACCACATTTTTATTATGACAATAAAATGTTTCAAACAATTATAATACTTATCCTTTTCACAAACTTAGTGAACAAATTTTGTTTTAAATTTACAAACGAATATATTTAATGAACAAATAATTTATAAATATTTTTTTTTTTTGGCTTTTTTCTCTATTCAATAAAAAAATTTATAAAAAGAATTTTCTATTAATATGTTTTATTTTAATATATAATAAGGTGGAATAATAATATGACAAAATGAAATAATAATATAATAAGATTGGATAACTATATAATAACATGGGATAATAATATGATAAAATGGAATAATATTATGACAATATAGTGTAATAATATAATAAGATAGAATAATAATATAATAACATCGAATCATATTCTAATAGAATGGGATAACGGTATAGCAATATTGTTCAATTATATGTAAAACTATAATCATAATATGAAAAAACAAACCATAAAATCTGACACAGTATGGAAAAATGAAATCATAATAATTATTTTTTATTTTATTTAATTATTACTTATTAATCATTTCTATTTTCGCTGTGATCATATGTTCCAATTATAATTAATAGGTTGCTCTTAGATTATGGTCACTACAACTATATTTTTTCTCTGCATGTATATGTTCAAATTTTTCGAACAAAAAAAATTTAATATATATAGGCGGCAGCTAAAACCTGCTCATCAGCGGCATTTGTCGTGTGAAAATTTACTGCCCTTCATTTTGTATCATCAGCAGCTGCGACTAACTTGAATACATAATGTACTCGATTTGTACCCTATATCCACATGTTGAGAAGGGTCGTTATAAAAACAAATAAATAACGTAGCGTAACAATGTGATCACAGTCATTGTCGATTTTGTAACGTCATATTTAACTAAGTGTATATAACACTTTGAAGCCTCTTGATGTGGCCATTAAAGAATTGAGTAAATATTCGGCAACATTAATTGAATTCAAAGGTACACGCTGCGCAAAAACATGGCTTCGGCATTTTCACTACAACAATAGTATGTTTTCATTCTTCGCTTTCATTAATTTTAATAATGCTGTGTTTATGATAACAATGTTTTGTTTTATCATTCAATGTTTTCATTCAATTAAAATTTTAGTATAGTTGACTACAAAAATTTTACATTTTTGAATATTTTAACTAGAAAAAAATGTTTATTAATATAAAAATATTACTATTTCTATAACCATTAAATCTTTTCAATATATTTCCTTCTTCTTAAACCATATGTTGTTTTCAAGCCATATTAATATTATTATTCCCATAACAATAAAATGTTACAATTTAATAAGCTTTTTACAAGTACGGTTGAAAAATTCATAAATTCTTTGTTTTTGAATATATTCTGCTTACCATGTTCAATATAATTCTCATTTAGTTTACACATGAATTAATAAAAGTAGTCAAGATTTGGTTATATTTTATGTGATTCAAAGAATATAAGATATTGATTAAATAATTTACACAGAATATGTAATGAATTACATAAATAGTTAATGTAAATATAATATTTGATAATATTAAGACATATTTTAAACATGTTATCAGAAATTTTGATTATTTTTTTATATATATAATGAGAATGATAAATCGAATTTATAATATAATAAAATCGAATCATAATATGAGAAAATTAAATCATTATGTAATAAAACCGGATCATAACAAGATAAAATTTGTATATAAAGCATAAAGAAATCTGATCATAATATGATAAGTTTGACCGTTTTATGATTAAAGCTTTCATATTCTTATTACTTGTGAACATGAACATTTTTACAGTAACAATATAGTCCAATCATAATATATTGCTCTTAGGTTATGGTCACCGCAACTATATGTTTTCCTTGAGTTTATTTAATAAAAGAATTAATAAAGGTTAACAATACTTTTTCTAAATAATTAGTTATACATTTAAAACATCGTGTTCCAGAAAAACGCTTAAAAGTTTTAAATAAAATATAAATATTTAATATATTTAAGCTCCGAAACATGCTCAACTAGCTCCAAATCTTTAAAGTATAGCTCCAAAGGAATTTGTAAATGAGATATTTGGAAGATTATTCGGCAGTAAAACTGTGAAGAATAAATCGCATGAGCCTATGAACCTTTAGAAGCATCTAATGGTAATTTCCGTCGGAGCTAAATGCAACAATTAAAAGTTAAAAACAAAATATTTTTCAAAATTAAATTTTATTACAACCAAAAAACAAAATCGTTTTAAGTCAAGTATTTAAATGCAATTCTTTCTTTAAAGTAATTTTAGTTAATTTCCTTAAATATACATAAGTATATATTTTTGGTATTAACGCAAAACATTTTCTATTTATATATTATTAAAATAATTTTTACTTTTATTTTATTTTTCGTTTTTATATTTGACACATATACAAAGTATATTTGCAAAGACTTATTAACTTTTAATTTGTTTTTATTTTCATTTTACAATCAAATTTTTGAGAACTTACCAAAATTCTACATAACTATTTTATATTTTAAATTATTCGAACAATTCGAATAATCTTTAATAGACTATAAATAGAATAATTCAAAAATGCCTTATTCTAATTATTCGTTTTATTCGAACAATGAAAAAGTCGGACAATTTGGATACCCTAATAATTAGTAAATAAAACTCGAATATTTGTTTGTTTTTTGTCAAACTAAATTAACAATTATTGTTCCCTCTTTATTTGAACTACTTTCTATTACGTGTTTTTTAAAAGCTTATTTAGAATCAATAAAATAATTCTGCAGATAAATTTTTGTAAGTGTTAGCACAATTTTTATTGTCAGTATATAGTTGGTAAAAATAACTAATACATTTTACTGTGTAGAAGAAAGAGAGATAAGTTTTGTAAATATCGCATGCCACAGAAAGGTGAAAGATTCACAAATCAAGACACTTTTCTCAATTGGAGGCTTAACTATACTCTGCTAATTCCAATGCGCCGAATTCAATAGCGGCTGCCGTTTTTCGAAGTTATCATTTAATTATGTAAGATGCACAATTAATAAAAATTGGAAATAAAAGGGACATTATTTACGTATAAGAAACATCGTACTGAATATATATATTCAATTTTAGCCCGATTTTTAATGCATTTATATATATTTTCTTTGAAAAATTTCCCATTGGTAACACTAGTTAGCTTGCATACGGAATTATAGTAATAGTTTTTGTTAGTTTAAAGTTTTGTTATTTAGCGTTTAAAATATATTTGAGAATAAGAATTCATGATTTTATACTTCAATAAAATCTTAATTGTTTAATTTTGTTTAAATTTAACAAATGAATTATTAAATTTAAGCAAAAACAAAAACTTTGTTCTAACCCCTTTTCAAAGTGAAATGTCTCAAAAACGTGCGATAACTTTTAAAAATAGTTAAAGCCATTAAATTCAGCGTTATCGATTTACTTTTACCCAATGGATGCCCATCTTGTTAAAAAAAAAATAAGTTTCATTTTCGAGCACAGTATTATCATTATACTAAAGAGGACAAGATTTTTTGATTTTTTTTTTTTTTTTTTTTTGTTTGTAAAAAATCGAATTTTGTTCGGAGATACGATTAATTACATACCAAGTTCCTTTTCCAAATTGGAATCTTATGTAGCGAGATATTCATGCCTGAAGGTTTTTTTAGATATTCATAAAAAAAATTTGTTTTTAACGGATAATATGAATTATCAGAAATATAGCCCCTTTTCTCAATTGGAGCTTATTTACCAAGATATTAAAGATTTAAAATATTTGGAGTTTTTCATATAAAAAATCAATTTTTGATAGAAACTATGAGTGCTCACAAATCGAAGCGCTTTTTATAATTGGAGGCTTATTTACCGAGATATTATGGATTCAAGATTTTTTAATTTTTTTATGTAAAAAAAATAATTTATAGCGGAAAATATGAACGATCACAAATCAATGCCCTTTTCTCAATTGGAGAATTATATTTTATTGGGTTTTTCATATAAATCCACCTCTATTGGAAAATAGATTGATCATAAATCAAGGCCCTTTTTTAAGTTCTTCATATAAAATATCGATTTTTAGTGCAAAATATGAGTGACCACAAATCAAGGTCATTTTCTCAATTGATGGCTTATTTACCGAAATATTAAGGATTTAAAATTTTGGGGCTTTTCATATAAAAAAAAATAATTTTAATAAAAAATATGAGTGATCTCAAATCAGGGCCTTTTCCTCAATTGGAGGCTTATTTACAAATATATTAAAGATATAAGATTTTATGAGTGTTTCACATAAAAAATCTATTTTTACTGAAAAATATAAATGATTGCAAATCCAGACCATTTTCTCTGTTGGAGGCTTATTTACTGAGATATTAAGGACTAAATATTTTCTGAGTTTTTCATATAAAATGTCGATTTTCAGTGGAAAATATGAGTGATAACAAATCGAGACCATTTTCTCTATGGGAGGCCTATTTACGATTTAAGATTTTGTTAAGTTTTTCATATAAAATTCATTTTTTCTTGATAAATATGAGTTGACAAGCATTAATTTTTCTGCTATTTTAGTTTACTCGTTTTAATGCTTAATATCCTTTGTGCTTATGAAGCCCTTTATAGCTTTCCTTGCTGTTTTTGTTTATAACAACAGGACATATATCCTTAAAAGGAAACTTAAAATAACGCTGTTAGAAAACCTATGATTGTTTTCTTTATGGGGTAAGTATAACCAAATATTTTTTATTATTTCTTTTTCATCCTAACAAATCCCTCATTAATTCTCTTACTTATTTAGGCAATATTAAAAAGCCGTGAAAGAAAGTAACAAATGCTTTGTTTTTCCTATACAAGAAAATATAATTTAACCATTAATTTATAAATCAATATAATGACACTTTTTTCCAAACCCTAATCACCAATAAGAAAAAACGTAAGTGAAAATGAAAAGGAAAAATTAACTTTAACGCACTTTTCGATGTCGTGGAATTGCAAGTATAAAAAAATCATTTGAATAAAAATCATTAAAAGCGTTTATTTATGCGAAATATTTATATTTGTTGTTTTTTTAAGTAAATAAAAAGTAAGAAAAATTTTTTATATTTCCTTCTCTAAATCAACACTAAACAAGAAAATTTCTTTAGCATGCATAATAAATAACTTTTGGAGGAAGAAAATCCATACCCTCAGACGTATATACTAAAAGGTTAAAAAAAAATATTCTTGTAAATGACAGCAAAAAACCCATAGAAATAGCCCAAAAACAACTACAAAAAATACATCTGAAGAAGTCGGAAACGAAAACAAAATGAAAAAAAAAATTGAAAATATATACTTTGCATACTAAATGATTGTAAAGAGAATTGAAAACCTCTAAAACAAACATACAGCACAAACATTTTTCAATGGCTAATCAATGGCTATACGAATGGGAATTCTAAGAAATTTAAAACATTACATGTTTCGGCCTCTTCCTATAAATGTTATGGAATTGGTAAAGACTTAAAAATTGTAGTAAGAAATGAAGCTAATAAAAAAATCTATGAACTCTAGTCAACCACATAAGAAATATATAAACTCTTTCTGGGATAAAAAGGGTCACAATTTAAATTCAAACAATTTTGAAAAAAACTCACTTAGAGATGGGGAAAATATTTTTTTCTTTGAGATGTTGAAAAACCTTTTATTTAGTTCTTTGTTAAGTGTATAAGTAAGCCGATTTAGATTAAGATTAAAGCCTGTGAAGATTGAATTATAAAATGTAATTTTAAATTTTAGAATATACAATTGTCTTAAAAATTTGAATTGTAATACTTTTCCGTATTCTTAAGCCTATTTATTTCATCCATCAATTGACGATGTCTTATAAAATTGAATTATTTGGAGACGTTCTGTCAATACGATTGAAAATACGAGTAAAAATCATTTAGATTATTTAATTAAAATGTTACTGTATATTTTTGTTTTATAGATTATTAGCATTATTATGCTGGATTTTAACTGGAAGTTACTCCTTTTTTATGCTCATTTTTGTCATAATACTGTTAACTTTAATTGACTTGACCTTAAGTTTAAACTACTCAACTGATTAAAATGAAACATGGTACATATATATATATATATATTTGAAGGAAATACTGACTAAATGTCATATCCACCTCTTCTTTATTGTACCGTATTTGTTATTCCTTGTGTTAGTCAAACTTCATGTGAACTGTCTTAGTAACTTCAAGAATGTAACAAAAGCGATTTTTACTGAAAGTGGTCTAAAATCTGGGCGTGGCATCTAACTTATATTTTAGCCCATAGTTTTCTCCAAAAAATAGTTAATATATGTGCAAAATTTCATTTGAACTTTCCAAAAAAAAAATTACTTACAAAAAGTGGTTATTTTTCTTTAATTGAAATAAGACTAAGTTCATAAGAACGTTTTGTTTCAGTTTAAAGTTTAACAGTTACTCTCAATCAAAATTTTAATATGGTTGAGTACAACGACGTCGAAGGTTTTACGCGAGTTTCCGTTTATATAAACTCAACCTCACGGTGCTCTTCGTACAGAGTTAATACACTGCGTCTACCAGTGCCCCCAAGTCTGACAGAAACCCATCCTCGAGTAACAATTTGAAGTCATGTATTTCGATATGATTTCCCCCTTGGTTAGGAGCGGAGCCTATCTAAACTCCTTCCGTTCTATAAGTCACGACACTCGGTTACAATGCAACTCAACACCGAGCTCACGCTCTACCCGTGATTTGGTTCTAAACCACAGCCACCACGAAAGCTCATCAAGGGTCCACCTCAATGTCAGGCTGGAACCGAAGTTCCAGGGGCTCCTGACATCCGTAGTACCAGTATTAAATCACCGGTCCGATTTCGTAGCCAATAATGACTACTACCAGTTGAACTCCAAACAGTTCGGGACTGCTGACCCGCCACGGACACACACAAAACACACATCAACAAAAATGGATAACGATTACATTACAAACAATAAAAAATTGCGCTCACGGGCGATTCATTGGCCACATGGTGTGAAACCAGCAAGAGACAAAATGAACTACAACTAGGACAACTTCAATGCTGGCACCAACAACGATGGCAGAGAAGAAGCACGACGGGATTAGACGACAGGAAGAGGTAAACAGCAAGAACAGCAACGACGAACAAGGAAAGCGAAGTAGGAGCAAAATTGCAATTCATCATTCCAACCACTGCAATAGTCATATACATACCCCTAAACCAGGGACAGACAACAGCGACGAAAAGAGCGACCAAGCAACAGCGGCAAGAAGCACCACTACGGTTGCTCATATAGGAGCCGCCTCCACTGCTCACATCTCCTTCTTTTCCTAGCAACTTCCCAATTATGCGCACGTCTACTAAGGACCTACTAAAATCCCAACCCTACGCAGTATGAGCTATGCCCATACTATCCAAATATCTAATGTCATCATAGTAGTAGCATGCAGTCAGTACATGCCACAGGTACTCAAGTCCCCTCCAATATCCACAGTTTGGAGTATCGGACAGGCTTCTATTATGCAAAAATGCATTGAGTGATCCATGTCCCGTTAGTATAAAACCCACACTGAAACCGAAGTCAAAATTTGGACACAAGATACTCCTGGTTGACAACAACAATAATATGTTCTTAAATATTTTTATCAGAAATCAAATTTTATCAAAATACAAAAATAACATATACAAACATTAAATGTCACCAATATTTATATTTTTTTTTTTTTTAACCATATCTTGTTTTGTATAACTGTTGAATATTTGTTATTGGAACATGTCATGTTATTCTCAAATACAGAATATCTTTTTTCAGACTATGTTTTGTTTTCCACAAGTATTAAATGTTTGCTTTCAAACCATATTATTTTATACACAACTATTGAATACATATTTTTGTATATCAGTTGAACAGATTTTCAATAAGCAATCGGTTTAATTGTGAACAATAAATGCTCATATATTTATACAAAATTCGTGAAAAAATGCTGAACATTTGTGAAAAATAAAAGCGAATTAAACGGAAATAAAAAAGTGAAAAATTAAGTGGTATTATAATACTAAAATCATATATATATATTGACGGTGCGCTGACGAAGAGTCCTATGTGTAATCTTTTCAAAGAAAACATACAACTACTGAATATTATAATTAATTAATGTTAATAACTACTCGTACGTAAAATAATTTTTATAGCTAATAAAAAGTACTCAATAAACAACTAATGAAAACAATAATTTCGAATTAATGGGTTTTATTTTAATATTTTATTCAGCATAGGAAATTTATAATTTTTGAGCACAATATAATGCAATCAAATCAAAAATCGAAACATAATACGATACGAAAATCGAAACGTAATACGATAGAATGAAATCATAATATGATAAAATAATAATAATAATAATAATAATAATAATAATATGATAAAATAAATATAATAATATGACAAAATGGTATAAAAACATCATAATATGATAAAATGCGGTATGATAAAAGCACTCTATGATAAAATGGGTGTATAACATGATAAAGATGAATAATTACATGATAAAATCGCAAACGATATTATAAAAGAAGTTCATAATAGTATAAATATATATATATATATATATATATATATATATATAATCTAAATTCGAACTAACTTTGAAAAACCCTTTTGAGATTTAATTAATCTAATAGTATACTTTATATCGCGTTGGAATCATTGAGATAACATCTGATGATTTGTTACATAGTATTTTTCGAAAAAATGTTTCGGTTTTATATAGTATTCCATTATATTATTTAAAAATGTTTAACTTATGAACCAAATTCAAATTCAAAAATTTAAAAGCAATTTCCTTCTCTCCTTGAGCTTTAGTTACGATAAATATGTTGACCATTTCTATTCAAACATATGCACACAAAAAATAATAGAAGAAAGAAGATAACAGATAATTTAATGACACCACATGGCGTATGAGTGATTTTATTAACACTCAATGCCAAATACAAAAGAAATTGTTGCTGCACATTTGAATTTATTTCCATGGAGCTCCTCAGGATATTTTGGATAAAAATAATAGAAAAAATCGTATTCTTATCATAGTTATTGTTATGAGTAAAAAAATGGATGTTCGTATATGTAGCAGTTCATTTTACAAAAATTCTCACATGACTGCATTTTACAACCCTGGGTGGTATAAATATTTATTAGACAAAGACATTTTGTGTTGGTCATGTAGTTTGAAATGAAGTAATGAAAATTGGAAGAAAGTTTTCAATATTAAAATTTTAGCTTTAATGATAACTACGTGCGTAATATTGAATACCTATTGATAATAATCATACGCCTTTGTTTATATATTGTAAAATTACATACTATATACATAGAAAATCTCTAAAAATATTTACTTTTTTACAGACAAGGCCATAATTGAAGATTGTATTGAAATTAAAAACAAGTGTTAATAGATTTTTTTTCTTATTAATTTTTTTTTTTTTTTTTAATTTAAGTTAAAGTTAAGTTAGGCAGCAGATACGCCTTAAAAGTATAAAGAAATTTTCCCAAAAAAATTGCTGCATGTAGGGTTTTTTTTTTTCTTTGATTGCCAAAGTAACTCTTTACTTATTAAAACTTATAAGTTATAGCACTATTCATCATCAAATATGTTGATTACAAGGGTTGAAAATACCCTTTAGCAAATTTTGTTTTTTTTATCCTAAACTTATATTGAAATCGTAGAATAAAAATTAAGTACAATGTTAACCTTTCTTAAAACAAAAGATATTTATATACACTTTCACATAACATTACATATAATAATTTTCAGTTTAAATCTACTTATACAAGCAGAAATATTTGTGATGTTTATGATGAGACATGTGACACATGATACAATATACAAGATTATACAAAAACAAGTTATTCGATTAAAAATGAAAATAAAAAGGAAAAAATGAAAAGACTTAGTCAAATACGTAATAAATGACAATAAAAAGCTATTCTATCGAAAAAATGAGAAAATCGTATATGAGTTTTAATTACATTTAAACTGTAACGAAAATGAGACTGAATTTGCAATAGAAAACGTTTTTCAAAGCAATTTTGAGTTCGTAAGAGAAAAGGGAGATAGGAAGAAAACATAGTACCTGAAAAAAATTTACTAGTGAAAACTTAAAGAAAAAATTGTCGAACTAAAACATGTTGCATATAAAAGGCTTATATTCAAAAAGGGCTATCTGCAAAGCCCCAATTGTTCAGAAAAGCACAAAAACTGTTTCTTTCACTCATTTTTCAACATTTTGCAATACGGTCTCCTACGATTTATTAATAACACGTCTAATAAACCCCATACATGTAAATAAACCTTTTAAATTCATTATTCGCGAAGTTTCGAGTATGGTAGACGGCTTTTTTTTCTTCACATATTAGCAATATGTGTTGTAAAACATTCAGATAATCCTTTTTGTTTACCGAACATTAAAGGTATAAAAGAAAAAAGTTTTGGTGAAAATAGATAGCCCATTTTTTTCTTCAAAAGAAATTATATGTTTTTTACACGCAAAGAAAAAACATAGTTGGTAGTAAACATAATCGAACTCTTTTATATTATGGTTGAAATTTATGATTGATGGTATATTATGTTATGTTGGGATAAAAGACAATAAAATGGTTAAAGTATATTAGCAAATATATTATAATATTTTGGTGAAATAACCGTGGTATAGTTGTAGTGCAATCGTAACATGATTATTCTTCAACCATAAAATGGTTATGTATTGACCTAACTTTATGTTAATAAACAAAATATAGTATAATTGAATCTAACCATAATATTTGGCTTTATGTGTAAAACCGTAATATGGTTGAGACATAGCAAAATTATGGTTGATCTGCAACCATATTACGATTGTATAGTGCACCAACATATATAATCGTATTATGGTTATACACGAACATCGCAGTTGGTAAGAATAATGACATTACTAACAATTATTTTGTTGAAATTTTTT
Organism: Protocalliphora azurea; assembly: GCA_932274085.1. Classification (NCBI taxonomy): domain Eukaryota; kingdom Metazoa; phylum Arthropoda; class Insecta; order Diptera; family Calliphoridae; genus Protocalliphora; species Protocalliphora azurea. Next base: position 112,693,117 of record OW026523.1, read on the forward strand.
ATATATATACGCAGAGAAAAAACATGGTTACGGAATTGTTACTACTACAATATTATATTTTCATTTTTAATTTTCATTAACTTTAAAAATGCTGTGTTCATGATAACAATGCTTTTGTTTAAGTTTTATCATTTAATGTTTACATTCAATCCCTACAAGTAAAATAATAAGAAAGTGATTCGAATTCGTATTGCCTAGAAGAAATATTTTACAACCAAAAAGTAAGACATGAGGTAAGGATATGTTTTAGGGTTTTGGTAAAAGGTGTATTGCAATTGTAAATAGAAGTGTATAATATGTTAATTAAGTGACCGTGTGAGAATTTAAAATGTCCCAGAAGGAGTCGTTTGAATTTTATAAGATCTCTTCTGTTTATAGATTAACCTTATCTGTTGAGAAGTGTGCAATTGTTAATTTTGCCAAGTTTGCAAATTTATACCAGTCGGATATCATACAAAAAATATTTATGTCTCTTATATTATAGTGTTGCTATTTTATCAGCGTGGTCCTTCCTTTTTGAAAATTTTTCGTTAAGATTATTTCTTATGAAGGATGCGTAAAAATTATTGTTAGTCAGGTTGGTAATTGCTTTTATAGATAAAGAGTCTATACATATTGCAATATATTAATTTTTGTTTTTACTTTTTTGTATTGCCTCCTTAATGGCAATTATTTCAGCAGTAAATATAGCAGAATATTTGGGTAATATTGCGGTTTTAATAGTTTTGATTTCTGTAGATATACCATAACTTACTAGGTTATAGGTCTTGGAAGCGTCTGTGTATACAAAGTAATACTTATTATTTTTTCATGAATTTCGTGGGATAGTTTTCTTAATATCGACGGATTTGTAGTTGATTTCGGGAAATTGTTTAGTGTTGTATATTGAAGATGCCATGATGGTTTTATTCTTTGTTTATTATTTCTTTGAACCGGTATGTCTAAATCTTCATAATTTTATATATTACCGATAGAAGTTTTGGAACATTTTTTGATTTAATGCATTTTTTTCTAGATTATTGCACAGGAATTTTTTTAATTGTGATGTTGTGAGATCTCGCTGCATATCTAGGGGTAATATATTAGTTTCATACAATACGTTTGTAATAGGTCTAGTTATTCTTGAAATTTTAAACAAAAAACGATCGGATAAAAGTGTCAAATACGGGAATGTTATATCGAAATTCTGATTGATTTTTATTTCTTTGATTTTTATAAAAAAAAATAATTATTAATGATTATTTTTGATTTTTATTTTTTCGATCAACTTTTATTGATTATTTTTGATTTTTACTTTTTCAATCAACCTATTTTTTTTTTTTTTTTTTTTTTTTGCTCACAAAATAAAATTTAAATTGTTGCAAAATGATTTTTAGTAAAAAAAAATACTTTTGTTTTCTCTAATTTTGTGTAAAAACCAGTAAAAAATCTAAATTTTTATTTTACTAAAAATCTTAATTTTCCAAAAATCAAAAATTTTACTAAAAATTTATTTTTTATAAAAATAGCAATTTTCATATAAAAATAAAATTTTTAATGTCGGAATTCAAAAAAAAAATAAATTTTTTACAAAAAATCAAAATCAAGTAGCTTTTGGCATGGAAGAGTAGATAATTTAAAACTTAACAAAAAAATAAAATAAATAATTTAAAAATATTTTAAGAGCATATTTAATTTTAAAGGTATTTTCCGATTCTAAGGGTATCTTTAAAGCATCTTTTTACAGCGTATTTTTGGTTGCACTGCTAATAAGTAAATCTATTTCAGAATGCAATTTTCCATATAAACAGTGTTATAGTACTTTTATATGTTATTTCGTTTAAACGTGCTAAATCGAGTTTATAACAAAGAAAACTTAGTTTTTCTCTTAAAATTGGGAATAAGTTTTATTCTTTGAGCATAAAATAAAAATCACAAAATAATCATTATAAGTTCAAAAATAATCATTATATGTTGAGTTTTATTTTAAAACTCATAATCATTACGGTCCCCGGTCATAAAGTTTTTGATATAACTAAAAATTTTTGGACCTACTTTCCAAGTTATTAATGGCTCGAATATTGTATGCTATTAAACTAAAACCTGTGAATGTGCCTCGCGAAAAACTGATTTTTTTTAAGAATTTTCGGTTTTGTTTTTCGAAATGTGAGAATATCTACTCCGTTAACTATTTCGGCCACATCAACGAGATATAGCGAAAAATACGCATAATTACAACAAGTATCAATTCCTATTTAAAATTTTGCATTTCGTTAAGGAGCGTAAGAACCCACTCAAAATATTTAAAAGATTGAAAATTTTGTCATCAAAATTCGACCACTCTGTGTGTAACTGTTGAAAGTCTGCAGAACAACAAAGAAGGTGTAAAATTTATCCACAAAGTTTGATAAGTTTACATAAGATCGAATGAGATCAAAAGGTATAACACGCGAACAAAAAAAGTAGAAGAATGGGAAAATGTTAAGTAATTTTTAGCCTTTTTTCTAAGTTTTTGAACAAAAATCCTGACTATAAAATGAAACCTACGGCGATAAAATTTTGCACACTTTTAGTTTCAACTCTTGCGAGTTCAGTTCTCCAACCCATTTGTTTGTTTAAAATTGTATTAGCATAAAACCTATTGAGAATTGAGGATTATCATTTTCAGCAATGTTAAAAATTTTTGATAATGTCTCATATATAACTTCAAGATAATACGACCCAAAATATTAAAAATTCCTAACAAAAAATATGTATGTATGTATGTATGTAATATATATATGTATATATAAGATCTATATTAAAATTTTATTTACTCAACAATTGATTTTTAAGCAAAATAATACGAAAGTCATTCGAATTCGTATTGCTTAGAAGAAAAATTATATTGCCCCATCGGGAGATATTGTGAATCACAGGCGATACATCTAAGCAATAAGAAATCGATATGCACTAGAAGAAAAATAGGCAATATTGCTAGTTAATCATCTAAGTGAAAAAAGAAGATACCGCCAGATAATCTGGAAGATGTAATAAATATACAGAAGAATTAGCACCAAATAAATTTTGAAATTATATAATAAAGAAATATTTTACATCTTGTAAAGCATACATGCACATAAATGTTAACATCATAAAGCACGAAAACTGTAACGCTCACATAAAATATTAATTTCTTGCAAAAAGACAAACAAATTTCTTCAATATCTTTTCATTTTTGAAGAATTTTTTGACAATTGAAAAAATTGTGACTGAAAAATAAAAGTATTGCATTAATTTCTTCCAGATAACCTCAATGGGATATCATCAATTTATTGGGGAGGTGATAATCACCTTACTGATAAAGGGTGATATTTTGTGGATAAAAATAAAAAAAAAATGTAATATTAGAAAAATATTGCTTTGATGATTTTCGTCCAAAAATTAAAAAGAAGATATTGCGTAAATTTCTTCCAGGAAGATATTTTCCAAATGTTTATAGGGATATTTTTAATTACTCACACCATCAAAATAAAATTATGATTGCAAAAATTAAGCATAAAAATTTTCTTTAAAATTAGTTTCCATGCTTTTTAATTCTATGCTATAAAATATATTAGAAAGAAGAAGCATATAATTTTAGGAACTTTTTAAAAGTTTGTTTTTAAATCAAAATCTTTGTCTCACTGTAACCATAATCATATACTCACAATCATCTGACAAAAAGTAAAAAATATTTGTTTTATTAGAATTTATGCTTGAGTAAGTTTTTTAAAGTAGCAATTGTACGCTTGATCAGCTTTTTTTCTACTCGATATGAACATTAGGTTGGCATTTATAAAAATCATCTCTCAAATCGTTTAGAATACAAATTATGTGAAGAAGTAAAAATATAAAAATTCGCTTATCCACGAAAGGTTGGTAAAATACAAATGCATACAAATTATGTATAGTACTATAACTTTATATTCTCCTCGTTGTTCGTTTTATAAGAAATAAACTGATAAGTTTTTCCCCACTAAAAGCAGATAAATAAATATAATATTTTTTACAATTTACCCTAATACTCTTTTATGAAAATATCCTTGTGATTGGATAAAATGTGAATATTTAAGGTTAATTTCTGTTTGTCAAAAAAAATATAATATAACATAATATAATATATATATATATATATATATATATATATGTGTGTGTGTGTGTACTCAGTACTCAGTTTTTCATTTCGTATTCGAATATTCTTTTAAAAGGACCTTGCAATTTAAAATTAATAGTTTTTTATAAATAATTTTAAAAACTGTTAGTTGCACAAAAATACCAATATAGATATTAAATGATAGAATATTATTTAGGAATTTCAGTAAAATTGTTTGTTTTCACCTTTCGAGAATATATAATGTATAAAATGTCCTTCAAATATTTTAAGCATAAATATTCTTTTAGTGTTCTAACAAATTATTCTAAATTATAATAATTTTAAAAACATAAAAATGGAATTTCTGAGTTGCACATTTTATTCTTATGACATCAACAGTTCAAATTTTATAAAATTTTAGAAATGTCTTTTAAGTGTTTATTAAATTTTTTTTCAAAGTATATGCTTTAATTTTAAATATTATTTAATATTAAATGACACATTCCCTTTTTAGACTTAAAGACGAAGCTTATATAAACTGGTTGAAATCGTTCCAATATTTTACATATCTCCCATTCAAATGTTTCTGGAAATATACTTTAATGATCATATTGGTTTTCAATATGCACATATTTATATGAAATTCGATGTAGATAGAATTTGTACCGACATTAGACATACTATCAAATTTCAAAAATTTGGGTGAATAATTGATCATAGTTTCCATATGAGGCCCCTATCCGAAATTTATTTTAACATGTATAAATACCATAAAAAAGTTAGTATCGAAATGCTCTCCACTCCAGAAAATCACTTTAAGCGCCTAAATTTTATATAAATGCGAGATTTTGAATTCAATTTGGCACTAATAAGTTTTATATAAATATATTAACTGCAGTATGAAATTTAACAAGGGTCGAATATGATCAGAGTTTCTATATAAGGAGCTCTCCGGAAAATAGATAGTCGCACTTAATTAACTATAGCTATTTTCTCGTTAATTATTTATAAAACTAAATTAAATATAATACAAAATCATGGACTACTGTCTCTAGGCAGACTAAAAATAAAAGTAATGAATTTAAAATTAAAAAATAGAAATATTTAGCTTATCGTCGTTTAAACTTCAAATATATTTTAAAGTCTTCCAAATAATGTTATCATACTTAAGGTAAGAATTATTTTAAATTTAAATACAATGGCGTGAAAAATTGCTATTTTAGTTTTGCATGTTTGCAGTCATCACTAAACTGAAAATTAAATTTGTACTTTTGTTCTTAGGAATAATTTTCAAATCATTGAATAGATTAAAGAAATAAAGTTAAAACCATATATTGACATAGATATGAAATTCTGTTGTCAAAAACCTATGTCAATTGCCAAAAAAAAAACCTAAGTCTAAGAATGTGTTAAAAAAAAATTCGTTGAAGAAAGAAACAATTCTAGTACGTGTACCATTTTTTTCAATTGAGTTTTTTATTTTATTTTTTAGCTTCATATCTTTCTATTAATCTATGATTAAAATCATAAAATTTGGTATTGTAAACTAGATATTATCATATTTAATATACATTACTTGGAATATTATTTGCTGGATATTAAAGGATTTAATATTTGAAGGGCATATTTTGAAACTTTTATTTTTATTATTTAAAAAAGTCTTCTTTTTCATTTTCCATTTTCCTAAAATATAATGAAAAAATATATATTTATAAAAGAAAATCAATTTTCAAAAAAAAATTTTTTTTAAATGTTTCTAAACAAAATACTAATTTTCAAAAATACCAAATGATAGGAAAAAGCTTAAATTTAAAAAAGAAACAAAAAGTTAAAAAAAAAAATAAAGCTTTTCCAAAAAAAAGTACCAACCCAGCAAAAACTTTGCTTTCCTGGTAAGCTAGCAGGTATAATTGGAAACAAAAATAAACTACTTATTTTTTGCCTGAATAAGTAGTTATTTTTGTTCGACTTGTCCACAAATTCATGTAGTTATTTTTTGACTCTAGGGGTACTCAAAACTATGTACATAAACGAAAACAAAAATAAAAAAAAAAATTTTTTGCCGTCAGTGAGACTCGAACTTGGACACACGCTAACCATTCGTTTTTACTGACTGACGTCTTACTCAGTACACCATATCGCACATAGCATCCTGAGCGATAAAAACTCTATTTAGTTTAAACTATCTTTTTAGACATTTTGTTATAAAAAACTAACAGCTTCAGAATGGGGTTGAACCAACAACCTTCTGGTTGATAATCCGACGCTCTAGAAAACTCATCCACGTGATTGCAGCATTACTATGCATTTATACTATTGAGTACTTATTAATGTAGTACAGAGTAGACAAATAATAATGATGCCTCATTACCAAGAAACTACTTTAATCAGTAGTTGTTATTACCGAAAACCAAAAAGTTTTTGCTGGGAATCTTCAAAAAGTGTATAAATTTATCTAAGAAAAGTACCAATTTTCAAAAACATGACTTTTCTTAAAATAGTACTAACGTTCAAAAAAGTAAAAATTAACCAAAAATTATTGATTTGAGTATCAACACAACAAAACCAAATGATCAAAATGACTAAATGATATTGAAATGATATTATAACGATATCATTTCGGTTCATTTTGAACATAATATAGGTTGCTTTCCAAAAGTTACACTCGAAAATAATATCCTAATTTCTGGAAATAACTACATTAGTGATGATATCGTTGATTTAAATACGTTAATTTAGCAATATATTCCAGAGTTTATACATACCAAGATTGGTTGAATAATTATTTTACCAAAAAATAAAACAAGATAATAACAAACTCAAGTTTACCCTGCTCCAAATAATTTTATATATAATACGAAACTTTAGTAATACAAAAAAAGTTCCCCTTAAAATTCAAGCTGATATTGATTCCTTTTACTTACCCTCTTTTATTTTTTCAATTCCACTAAATAATGCTGTTAAAATACAAAATATAAAAATAAAATATTTTTCATCTACAAAACTTTTCAATTTATTTTTATTTTCCCTATAATAGCAATTATATATACTTCAGAACTTTAAAATCCCTTAAAAAAGAAAAACGAGCATGCACTGAAAAACTAAATACGCAGTTATACTATATTAAGTCTATATTTTCATATATATGGATTTAATCATAAGCCAGAAAAATTTTTGACTTTTTTGTACGGCTCAAATAATATAAAATAAATAAATTTATAAACGAAGAAATAGGACAGATTTATTTAATCCAGATCATCTTCAAATATATTTCGATTGGAGACTAACATGTTTTATTAAACCGCAATGAATACTAAGATTCCAATATTTATGTTTTTCGAAGTTATGGAGCTATCGACAGTAAAAGTTTTTTAGAAAAATGTATGTTACGATATTTTATTAACATTAAGGTGTAGTCAAAAGTAAGTGATATAAATTAATCTTCAAAATTTAAATAATTACCCTCATTCTTATTTTTAATATTTTCTCTCCCTTTTTAAGACTTAGACTTTAGTTATTCTCCCTTAACTTTTAAAAAACTAAAATTAATCAAATAAAAATATAAAAAAAACCAGAGTAATGCACAGCAAATTTAGAATATTATAACACTTAATCATTTTGACTCTTACTGTTTCAGACAAAATTGTATATAAAAAAAAATAATTTAAATAAATGGTCAATTTATAACTTCCCAGCCGGAAAAAGAAGGGCTGAGGAGACATTCTAGAATGCTTTATTTAGGATCAACAAGGTATACCACTCGCAAACCAATACTATTTCTTTTTTACACGGCGTGTCATTGGTGGTAAGGCCTCCCCTTCTCCCTTCCAGAAAGAAACGATAAGGCAAGGATTCTTAAATAAATTAATATGCTCTCTTACGTGCACGATACTTAAATTAAGGCTAAATGATTTTAAGCTTTGCAAGTCTCGCAATAAAAAATATATACCTTCTGTATCGAATCTAATGAAAGGGAAACAAGAATTATTATCGCATTTTTTTTAGGAAACCGATTCTTTCTTTGAGAAATTTTCGTAGAAGGCAAAGTGGAATGTGTTCAAATTTTTTCGGGGAGATGTGGAGGCATTCACAAAAGTCTGCAGGGATGAAGCACTAACATATTTTCCTGCTGGGTTACTACCTACCAATATCCTTATACATTAAGCATAAGCAGTACAAAAAAAAATATACTTATTGTGTGATAATAAACACTTTATTATCATTTTTTTCTCACAAAACTTTTTTTTTTCTTTTTAATTTTTTTATTTTTTGTTACTCTCACTGTTTCTATTATTATCTTTCCTTCTTCTGTTATTGTTTACTTCGTTGCCTTGTGCTGGGAAGATTTTATTTTGTATTTAGGTCATTTCAAGTAATTTGACATTAAAATTTTAATGCGTACATAACACAGTGATTAACGAGAACGTGACAGATTATTTTTACAAATGAAGATATAAAAAAATAAAATAAAATTTATACAACAAGAATTATTACAAGTAAATAAAGTAGAAGTGAGTGAATGATATAAATTAAGAGAATAAATAAAATAGAAAGTATGAAATTATTGCCACGTTTTAATAAATAGAAAAATAAAATACTTACATAGCCAGTTCCGTTAGAGAAAGTGAAAAGTGAAGGACAACAGTTAGAGTTTTTCTTTTCCCGGTCTTTTTCCGTTCCGGGGAATTCGTTTAATTATTTATTCCCGTCAAGAATAAATAATTAAACATTTTAAAATATTTCTAAGATAAATCAATTAATAAAGGATAAAAAATTTTTAAATAAACTAATTAATCCTAAAACGATAAGCTAATTCAGTTCTTTTTGAAAATTAAATGTATAACAACTCATCAGAAAGTCGATAAAACTGTAGATAAAACTTCCCTTGATAATTTTACAGAAGTTAGCCTGTTATGAAGAAAACACCAAAGAATTTTACATAGACAAATAGAATTTGTCACATAAAAAATCCATATACAGTTAATAGTTTTGATACTTTAGAGCTCACGTTTTTACTGGTGCTTTAAACATTTATGTTTTTTTTTCTTGCAATTTTCACATGCATGCAAATTACATCTTCAAATCGTTTGACAAATATTTTACTTCTTACTATGTAGTCCTTTTGCAACATATTATTTTTGACGACATTGAACCAATTTTTTTCTTTTTAAAATATTTCAATAACTAGAATTATTTTATTTTCCATCTATTATACAAGAATACATGAAGGACTCAGAAATTATGAAATATGCATATTGAGATATTTCCTAAAAAGATATTTAAACTCATAAAAAAATCAAATACAATAAATAAATACAAATACTAGAACACATTATGTACTAAAATAACCATACATGAGTTAGAAAATATAAATATTTTGCATATACAAGAAATCTCGGGAATTCCCGCATAATTTCCCAAGATTACGGAACTAACAATTTTGCGGAGTTCCCGCCCCGGGATTTCTTGTGAAAAAGTAGAAGTTTAAAAAATGTATTGGTATTTGAAAAAGCCCAGCAAACCATGTATTATAAGACATTGCAAACGCTTAAATCAGTGTGTTTACAAAGAAATAAATACTGTTCTGTAGGTATTTAAACCATATAAATACTGCTGGTACTGTTCAACTTTATGAGCAAATGCTGTGCGTAATTTGACAGCGTCCCAATAAGACAACTATTTTGCACACATTGCAATTTTTTTTACTACACATAGCATCTACGTATTACAAAAAAAAAAAGCAAAGCATTAAAAACACTCACGCATCTTAAATACCTCCTCAATGCCTTGTATGATTTGCTTTTTTTGCCACACCACTTGCACCACTTGTTTGCGACAAATCCCTTGAACGCCTGTATTGGCAATCGCTCATACACATAACGCATTTGCTTCGATCAACGAACAGTATTTATTGTTGTTATTGTACATGTTGGCTATGAATATCCCCTTTAAAAAGCAAATGGATTTGCTTTTCAAATCACCTTACTCAGGGTTTCAGTAAATGAGGCGAATTTTATATACGCTTCTTAAAATATTTCCTAAAATTATACTATAGTCTTAGTTATATTACACTATTGGCATTATATCTAGAGAATAATGCACTACACAAAAATCTCAAAAATCGTATTCTTAGGAAGTCAGTAAAAATCAGTATTGCCAAAACGGTGGTTTTCCAACTAGATCTGGCGATATTTTGTTGTCCTAATCGGGTACTTTGCATAAAAAACCGCTAAGTGGTTTTTCTGGTTGCAGTATTTTTGTACACAAATATTTAGAATCGAAAAATTTTTGTTTAAAGAAGATAAAAGAGTTGAGTGAGAGAAACAGTTTCAGACAAACGATGGTAGTAGGTTCATGGTAAATATATTATTTTATATAGTTGTAGTTGTTGTTTTTGGTGGCATTTATTAAACGAGTTGTATCGATTTTATGTGCTGGTTCGTTCGATGATTTGATTTGTTTTGTTTTTCTTGTTTTATTCAAATACATACATACAAACACACACACACACACACTAATGTATTTATATCCGTTGAAATCGTGTAATAATTCTATAAAATTGAAAACCAATACACACATATGCAAAACACACAATATCTTAGTTAGTTGTTGCGTATGTGTCAGAAAGTCAATAAAGCATAATTTAATAGAAATCGAATAAAAAGGAAGGAAGAGAATAAAAAGGAAACAAAGAGTCAATATTAAAATTGTCTTGAAGATGTGTTAGTTTTTGCTATGAATTAATTTCTAAATTTAGTGGTATGAAGGATAATTTGTATTTAAAAGTAAAAAAGAAAGAATTAAAGTATTCTTTAAAAATAAAATATTCCTCTTCGATAAATGCTTATGCAGACGTGACAAAGCTTGGGGACTTTCGAAAAAATTTTTCAGATCAGAAATTAGGTGGTAAATAATTTTTTTTTTTTAATTCGGTTTTATGTTTTCACAAGAAAAAATACAGTGCCTAGTATTAGTATGTATCTTGTATTATTTTTTTTTTTTTTACTACACCTAAATCCTTACAAAGTCAGATTTTTTTACATAAAATTGGACTTAGAATAGAATTTAAAACAAGTTAGAATTTCTATTACATAATCTCTGCAGCTTTTTTGTGTTATCATAATTTAAAATTTAATTTTTTTGGAATTGAACGATAAAGTGAGCGGATCACGCACATTTTTGTTTCCGATTTCATATTGACCTTTGAATTATATGTACGAAATTTCATTGCCGTACACACTTTTGTTTAGGAGATGTCCATTTTCCATTAATTGTAAACACATGGGTTTGAAACTAAAAGAGGAAAATTCAAAGACATTTTTTTCTTCCTAAAATTAATTAATTTGTCTAAAGTATTAAGTTACCAGAAACCAGGTGATTTTATATAAAATCAACTGCTTTTCTATATTTTTTTGAAAACTTTAGATCACTTCAAAATTATTATATGGAAAAATCTGTCAAATACTGGAGAGTTATAGTATAATACAATTTCGAATGATATACTCTTCGAATCGAAATGTACAATATTTAAGGTTTTACAGGATGAAGAATTACATAGGTGATTTTTAATGCAAATGTTTTATGTTGAGTGTAGTAAAATATAAAAAAAAACAGATTACAATCTAAACTATGGGATACGTTTATGTAGCAAGTACTGCATACCAAAAAAGTTTCCCCATTTGATTGCAACCTATAAAATGTATCCAGGCTTTCAAAATGAATATTTCTAAATAATGAATGTTAATTTTTAACATTTTTATAACTTAAAAAGTATCAACTTATTGGATTCTCTTATAAGAAATATTTTAGCGGAAAAAATCAGCGATTTTGTTTAAAGTGTATGCGGTTTCTAGCGGTTTTTTAAGCACAATCTGGTGAGACATAGCCCTAAAGTTTTGGCAATACCGGTAAAAATTAAGGTTATCAATATTAGCATACATATTTTGTTATTGATATATGAGAGGTATGGTATATAAGAGAATTATTTATTTATTTTATTTGTATTTTATTTTTATATTTATTTATTTTATTTTTTACTCTTTATTTCTCAACTGTAATTTAATTCAGTGCTATGCAAATTAGCGCACATGTGCGCATATCTCTCAGCTTTTCAAACTGACAGATTAACATAATCACTTAGTCTCGCTTGAGCTTTCTGATAGTAAGGTTGTGCTGTCGAATCATTTTCAACAAACATTAAAAGAAATACTTCATAAAATATAGGAGAATGACTATTTAATAAATTTGATATATTTTTGGTACTTTTCTAAGCAAATTGTTTTAATATTCATAGATTTTTTAGCCATTTCGGCTTCCATATCTCCCTAAATTAATAAAAATGCAAAAATAATGATAAATTCTAAAAATTCAATTTTAATGCCAAAAAAATCCATTCTATTTGCAGAAAGCTCACAAAATGCTGAAAAGCATCTAGTATTATTTTTTTCACAATAAAGTGCAATAGCTGAAAAATAAGTGCTAAAATTGCATTCTATATGCCTTTATTTCAAAGCTACTCTGCACAATTAAAAGGTGCTGTAGATGGTTGATCAAAAATACTAAAAACAAGAGTATTATTAAAGAGTTGGGAATTTGTTACTATTTGGCAACAAGTTCACCATACTTACAAATAGAATAGAATAAAATAGAAAACAAAATGAGTTAAACAAAAATTTATGAAAAACTTTCTATCTCATAAGGTGTCGACGAAAATATAGAAAAAAATTTTAAGAGATTTGGTCGGTAAAAAAATTAATAAATTATTTAAACTCCTTCTTTATTAAAACCAAATTGGTTTAATCATATTAAAAAAATACAAATATTTATTAAAACCATTTTATGTTAATATATTACACTCATTTTCTTTTAGCCAATTATGACTGCCCCTATCCTTTATCTCAGATATACGCATAATTTAAGTTGATTTATACCACTTGTTTTTTTATCTGTCTACGAGTTTATTTTTTTTTTTTTTTTCTTTTTAACTATTATACACTTTTTCCAAAAGTCAGCTTCCAACCGGATAAATATAAATCTACGAAAAAAAAATCTAATGGTGTATTACACTGTTGTATGATTCTACGAAACATGCGAATTATGCAGAAGTTTGAAATAAAAAAGAAAAAGAAACTGAAAAAAATATGATTAAAAATATCATTTATTTCATGGTCTCATTAATAAAGCTTCATTAACTTTAAACATTATTTTTCCTTGCATTTTCTTTGTGCTTCCACTTCGTTTTTATACAAATTCTTTTCATATCCGTTTAAAAAAAAATTTTTTGAAGAAAGGAAAAATACCAAGAAGGAAAGGAAAATAGACATTTAAATTTCAGTATAAAATAAAGTATGAAATTAAGATATCAATAGAAAAAACCTTTCCATATGAAAAGAATCAAATTAAAAAAAATTCTCATGAAAGTTAAATTTCTCAATAAAAATTCTGTTATCGATAAAAAAAATTTTCTCCAGGAGAATTCTAGTTTTCGATAACAAAATTTTCTCCAAGAAAATTCTCTTATCGATACAAAATATTCTCTAAGAAAATTCTCTAATCGATAACAAAATTTTCTCTAAGAAAATTCTGTAATCGACAACAATATTTTCTCTAAGAAAATTCTATAGTCGATAACAAAATTTTCTCGAAGAAAATTCTGTAATCTATAACAAAATTTTCTCGAAGAAAATTCTGTAATCTATAACAAAATTTTCTCTAAGAAAATTCCTTAATCGATAACAAAATTTTCTCTAGAAAAATTGCCTAATCAATAGCAAGACTTTCTCTAAGAAAATTCTCTATTCGATAACAAAATTCTCTCTAAGAAAATTCTCTAATCGATGAAAAATTTTTCTCTAAGAAAATTCTTTAATTGATAAAAAAAAATTTCGCTAAGAAAAAAGATAACAAAATTTTCTCTAAGAAAATTCTCTAATCGATAACAAAATTCTCTTTAAAAAAATTCTCTAATCGATAACAAAATTTCTCTAAGAAGATTACCTAGCCGGAAACAAAATTTTCTCTAAAAAATTCCCTAGTCGATAACAAAATTTTCTGCAAGAAAATTCTCTAATCGATGACAAAATTTTGTCTAAGAAAATTCTCCAATCGATAACAAAATTGTCTCTATGAAAATTATTGTGATCGGTAGCAAAAAAAAATGTGTATGTAAATTATGTTATCGATTATCGAATTTTCTCTATAAATATTATGTTATCGAATCGTTATCGTGTTCAAATTTTATATGTAAAAATTATATTATGTTGTGTTAATTTTTACTTAATGTTTTTATATCTTATAATGTTTTTATATTTTACTTAAGAAACATTTTAAGTTTTCATTTTGAAATTTTTATATAAAAATTTTATCGAAAATTTAACTTTCAATTCAAATTTTTGCATACTACCCTGACGGTTATGAGTACATCTTGTGTGCACATTTGTATGTTCGTGTGTATGTGTGTGAAATACCTTTTTATTTCCTATAATACCCTTGAACTTTATATAAAAATATAAAATTCATTTTATTACAAGTAATGAAAAAATGTTGAATTGAATCCTTAAAATACTTTAGATGCAGTAAAAATATACAACAGCATGCAAGTCCGCATTCAAACACTGAAAGTAATACACAACTATTTAATGCTTAAGGCACTTTTCCGCTGCTACATGATTATAACAAGTGCTGAAGTTGTAACTGACTGCATTTACAGCAACAGTCATAACACACAACCGCAACAACAACAGTAGCAGTAAAATAAGTAACATTATTAAAAGTTAGTTTGTTATTTAAACTGTTTTTCGTTGTTTATTTTTCATTTCTTAATTTTTTCCATTTTTTTTCGTTGTGGTTACTTCATTTTAAAAGTTTTAACCCTTTTATTTCATACACATGAGTATTTTACTAAACATTTTTTCATTGTTACGTTAAAGTGAAAACAGAGATAAAAATTAAATTATTTTGTTTACTTTTTAACAGTAATAAAAAAAGGCAAACACAAGAACTGACAGAAAGACGGACGGAAAAAAATTAATGCATTAGCAAATTCACTTAAAGATGCTGACATTGATGTTTTTGTTGGAGTTGTAGTTTTTTACTTCTCAGTACCACTAAACTTAGTTCATTTTTTCATTTTTAGTTTCTTTTTTATATTCATCTCCGGGAAATAGAAACATTTTATAACATTGTTGTCGTGTTGATAGAGGATTTCACTGCTATGCTTCCATTTACAAGTTTAAATACACTCAAGAAAAAAATTAAAAATTGAATTAATTTTGTAAATACTTATTGATCATCTTATTTTTCTGAGTGCATCCATCGACTTACCAACAACGCAGTGCTAATAAATTAAGAAGGCGTGTGTTTTTTTTTTGCCATTATGCATTCCCAAGCTATTCGTGAAGGTAAATGAAGATAAATAAACTTGTCTTGTTTCTTAAGTTTAATGTTGAAATGATGGCAAATGTGCCGCCAACCATTGTTTAGTTTTGTTGGACGGATGCAAACAAAAACTCTATAAAACAGACGCTTGTAAATACAGTTGCTATTGCACGTATTGTAACTACAACTACACAAAAATAAATTAAAGTAAAAATAATTAAATTTCTTTGTTTTTTCTAAACTGTTTTTTAATGAAATTGAGATTTAGAATTGAAAAGAATAAAGAAAAATAGAAACTTGATAGATATTTTGCAACATAACCACAAGATGCCAGCACACAACTTATTTCCACTTAATTCAATTAGAATTTTGTTGTATTATTTTTTGTTGTTTTTCTAATTTCAAAAAGTGGATGAAAAAGTGATTAGAAAAAAATTAGAGTACAAAGATATATAAACTTTTATAAGTTGTTTTTACTGTAATAAAAAATAAAATAATTTCAGTGGTTTACCTTTTTAATTATTGATGAAAATAGTTTAACAATATTTATGATGAATTTAAGACTAGGCGTATAATTAATAATTATTGTTATAAATTTAAATATTATTCATACGTATGAATTTGAATACAAATTTTGGTCAAATGCCAAATTAGTCTATGTGCATGTCCAGAATAAATTATGGAACAAAAAACAATTAATTACATTGGTCTTCAAAAAAATCCTCGCTTAAACAATAATAGGGGACTAGATGGAATTTAACGTGCTGAACACGAATCTTCTTTCAGTTTTCTTTTTTTTTCAGGATCTGATTTTTTATGGGCATGTCTAATATTTCACCCTTATAAGGCGATTACATGAAATTTAGAATATGTAAACGAAAATTTTCTTGAAGTCATCTTAACATCATTTTCTTATTTGCAAATTATTTCGGAATTATTCACAGATTAGCGTCGAAAGAAACAATTTTTTATACAAAATTGAAGATTTTCTTTTTTTTTAATTAAAAGTTCTTTTCAAAAATGAAAACAGCATTCTTTATCATAAAGTTGATAATACTACGAATAAAATAAGCCATTTGTTGTTGCAAAAATCTTTATTTAAAACTAAGTGACAATATGTATACCTACACGCAGAGAAAAAAGATGGTTACAGCATTGTCATTACAACAATATTATGTTCTCATTTTTAATCTTCAGCAATTGTAATAATGCTGTGTTTATGATTACAATGTTTTTGTTTACGTTTTATCATTTAATGTTTACCTTCTATAAAAATTTTATTATATTTGACTACAAAAATTTTTTGTTTTTGAATATTTTTGCCACACAGAAAAAATTAAATTTCGCATTACATTACTAAATTTGTAAAACCAATTATATTTTTTACTAAAATCGGGCCTATCGTTATTAGTAAAAATCAAACATTCAAATTCGTTAATGTTTTCTTGAAAAAATGTTACATTTTTTCTTATCAAAATATTTTTACTTATAAATTTGAGTGTTGGAAAATGATCATAAAATTCTAAAACTATTTTTAAAAAGCCAATAAAAAAATATTTAGTTTTAAGTAGATTTTCAAGCAATATTTATTATTGATTTTATAAAATGTTTAATAAGATTTTTTAAAAGCAATTTTACAAAATTATTGCTTTTACGTTTTCTTTAATACAAATTTTTTAATGTTGTGGTTAACATGTAAAATGTATGTTGATTCGGTGTTGAATATTTGAAATGAAAAGTTGGTGTAAAATAAGACTAACTAACTAAAGATATTGATATATGAACCGTAAGAAAACAATGTTGCAAATTTATTTGAAATGTCTTCGAAATTCCATTTATGATACAATCGACCTAAAAGAGAAACCCAATCCTTTTTAAAATTAAAAATAGTTCATATAGAATCCTACTTAACACTTACAGTTTATGACGATTTTTACGCAGAATGCATTGCGTATTCATGTATCTTTTAAGACCCCAAATAATAAGATAGATAAAAAAAATATGGATAAAACTGTAATAGAATAAGAATAGTGTTAAGATCATTTATGACTATTTATATTTGTTCAAAGTATTCTAAAAGATGGAAATCATTCAAGACAAGAATTGTAACAACTCCCTCTACTTCCTCTACCTTCGGTGTTGGTCTACAAGCAATTTTAGCTTCAGGATACCATGAGTTCTTAATAAAAAAGATGGATGGCAAAAGCAATAAATGAATGTGAAATGGATTGAAACGTTTTTTCAAACCCATATAAATATGTTAGTTTTTAGCATGAGGCAAATACATGTAGATTGTTTCCGACGATTGATTTGGATATGCTGCATCTTCTGAGATCTTAGCCAGATGTCGAAGTCAAGAAACTTGAGTATCTGTTAAAAACAAGTCGAAAATATATCTTTCAGAAGTGTGATACTTTACACACAAGGTTTATATAAAGAGGTTGCAAGATGCTGAACTACTCATAAGAACACGTATTGTTGAATTGTCTCATATTGTTTTTTGGTGATATAGAAGATACATCAATCAACCAATTATTATAAATATTACAAAATTGAAGACCATTTACCTCTGAAAGCTTTCAAATGTTGGATTATATATATTAATATAAAAAATATCATTACTTCTACAACTATTAAAAATTATCAATATTTTTCCTACTTCTTAAACCCTATTTAGTTTTTAAACTATATTCATATTATTATTTCCATAACAATAAATTGTTACAAACAAATATGGTTGAAAAATGTATAACTTGTTTGTTTTTAAATATACTTTGTTTTCCATATTTGTTTTTCAACTTCATTATAATACCCACTTATTTTATATGTGAAGACATATGAATAGATGAGGTTAAGATATATTTGATATAATTCAAATAATATATTTTAAGACTTTTACTGCAGTAGTAGGCGCTTTTATAAAATGTTTTCTAATCTGGCACGTTTTCTTTTTTGAGGTTCATGGACATGTGACCCTTTAGAAAAAGATTTAATGTCCATGAACACTATAACAAGTGTTACTGTTTGGCGACTTTAGTCGCCAATTGAATCTTTTTTCACCCAGCTAGTTATTTTTCTGGCCCCTTTCTTAAAACGGAACTAAACGTCAACTTTCTAGAACTATGTGCTAAATGACGAAAAACTAAGTTGTTTGAAATATCTCGATCTATTATATATTAACTCCAATAAATTAATTATTTATTTTGAGGTTGTTTCACAATATAATGATGTGAAAAAAGACCCCGAAGAATTTATAAATGAATTCAAACTGTTAAAAACTAAATCTAATGATAAAGTTTATGAACAGCTGTTTAAAACATTAAATAATGAAACTTTTTGAACCGTATTGGAAAAATTAAAAATAGAATATTGAATAGTTATCTAATTTATATGTTTAATTTGACTCATAGCAAGTTGACTCATAGCAGTGCCTAAATTATCTAAATTATCACTAACGAAAAATAAAATGTCCAGCATACTTAAGGTCAACACTTGTGAATCCATGTTCTCAATCCTAAAATAGTTTAACAGGAATTTTTAAGACAGGAGTCCGAGTGAAGACTTCATACAAAAGTACAGAAGTTTAATTAATAAAAAGAGAATTTTACATTAGCATTTTTTATGAATAAATCTTTATTTCAGCAATAATAAAAATTATTATAAATTAATTAATTTGTTATTTAGTAGTTTTTCTTAAAATACAATATTTTTTATCAAATAAACAAATTCTGATGAATTTGTTTCTTTTTTCTTGGTATTCAAGCAGTTGGCCCCCTTTCTTCAAAAAATTCCTTATTTGGCGACTATTTTTCTGAAATCTCCCTTTTTTTTGGACACTTTTTAAAAATTCTCGGTGTCTATGATACTTTCTAGTATGAAAATTAACGCATTATATGAAAAAAAACTTTAGAAAATCAGCCATCGGTTTTTGTATAGTTCGAATAGTTGATAGTTTGAAAAAATGGTTGCATATTTTGAAATTTTGAAAAAAACAATTTAACGTTTGTTTTTTCTTTTGCAGAAGTTAATATTTTATTCAAATGACTATATTTATTTAAAAAATTCAATAAGTCTTATAATTTATAAGTTAAAATTTATTAAATATAATTATTTTTATTAATTAAGGCAAAAAAATAATCATCAAAAATGAGACCAAAAGTACATTTAGAATAGTCAAATATTTGAACATAAATATTTCCTAATTTCCTTTTTATAATGGGAAAGGATTTTTTATTTATTATTATTATTTTTACTTAGATATAGAATTTTGTTTGACAATTTTTTCTCTTACAAAGCACTTGCAAGGTCACGCAATTTTGATCAAATATTTGACAAATGTGAACATAAGTTAAGTTTTATATAGTACTAGCCTTTTGACCAAGTGTGCATTGCTACCTTTCTAATTTAATATTTTGGATCAACACTCCGCCTGGACCTACCCGACCTATTTTTATTTCAATTGCTAACTGTTATCCCTATTAAAAAAGTAAAAATATTTCAAATATTACCATTACTAGCTGATTTACACGCAAAAATTAATTATTATTGTATAATTTTATATCAGGTGCAAATATATTTAACACTGAAAATTATTTTATTTAAATTAATTCAATTAAATTAATATCATTAATGATTCAAAAGTTATAGGGGTTTAAATCATGCATACTCTTAATTTTTACTGAACATTTTTTTCGAATATTTTTTAATGACTTAAATAAAATTATTTATTTTTCTTTTTTTTCTGGACTTAATTGTGACAGGTTTTTTATCTACTTTGGCATTTGGTTGTGTTTCTGCCATCCTAAATTTAATTTGGCGAGCTAACTTGCCAAAAAAAAAAGCTCCTGTTAGAATTTTTACTATATGATATTTTTAATATGTTATTATAGAAAAATAACCGAAAATGTTTCAGATCACCTAATAACCTATTTTAAAGAAGATTTTATAGCGTCATCATATTTAAGATTAAGAAAATTAATTTTTATCTATAAATTCTACAAACTTCTCAAATTTTTAGGTCGCCATTGATTTTAGGGTAAATCTTGATAAAATATTGCTATTAGGTCACATTTTGGTATTTTTCACGCCGGGCCTACGATATGCCCAAGCAAAATGCGCTTAAATAAAAGTACCTCGTTTTCCACCAAAACTAATTTATTTTAACAGATTAAAAAAATAGTCATTAAAATAAACTGCAGAATGTCTCCCAATGTACTTTATATAATTCTAAGACATTTTTTTCATCCAAAATTGCTAAAAAGAATTTACATTTTATGATAGTTTCAAAATATAATAATATATTTACAATTATGTATTTTAACTTGCCTCTCCAGCCATGCGATTTTAAAGCCAAAAAAATCAATTCAAAAAAGTGGACTTTTCACAAAATTCACGCATATTCTTTCCAGATTTGGAGGGTCCAAACTCTGTTATTCACGAGGGCACATTAATGAGATTCATCATAAACGAAGCAGAATTATCTCGTTTTTGACATCAAATTGCATCTTCATAGAGGTAGAAAAATATAGGATAAAATTTTAATCGTATAGCGATAGGGTCATAACATATAAAGTGATTTGTACATCTATATTCGTAGAGCAGTTTTTTTTATAAAAGCCTAATAACAGAAATTTGAAATTGTGGGAAAAAGAATTAAAAGTATGAAAAAACTCTGGTTCGTTTCAATCACATTTTTTTAATTTTTCAACTTTTAAGAACTGTAACTAATAACCCTAAGGACCGTAGATTTTATTGCTTATAGTGTTACTAATTGTGACGACCAGAAGCCATTGACATTTGCTATTAGGTCACATGGTAAAATAATTTATATATTATTGCTGTTTTTTTAATTTAGGAAACAGTGACATGTATTACCCAGAAGTAATTAATTTAATTATTTTAAAATATCACTCTCTCTCAAAATACTAAAAATAGCAACCATATATATGAATGTATATGTTTACATGAGTGATCGACACTATAAAAGGAGTGTTACAGATGGCAGATAGAGAGTTAGCTTGTGGCTGCCGACGACAGTTTTCAATATTGAATTTTTTATCGATAAAAGTTTCGATAATAAATTTTCTATTGATAATAAATTTTCTATCGATAAAAGTTTTTGATATTGAATTTTCTATCAATAAAACTCTTTTTATTTGGATTTGATATCGATAAAAGTTTTCGATATTAAATTTTCTTTCGATAATAGTTTTCGATATTAAATTTCTTATCGATAAAATTTTTCGATTTTAAATCTTCTATCTATGAAAGTTTTCGATATTTAATGTTTTATCTGCAAAGTTTTTGATATTGTTGACAGGGTAAAGTATTATTTATTCTGAGAGAATGTTATAATTCCGTCATAAAAATTAAATTTTTTTTGGGATTTGTGGTTCTGCTCCAATTTCAAAGTACTTGTCCTACAGGCAATATATTTTATTACACTGGGAGGTAGTTATGCTTCCTTCAGCTTAATAAAATTATATTTGTCTAGTTTTTCGAATAGTGAAGGTTTGAGTAGTTCTGCCCTCAATATAAGTATTCAACGAACTGTGATTGTGCTACAAAAGACTTAGTAGAGATCTGTGGGAGACCGGTATGGTTTTTTGTTCGTCGTTGTATTCGTTGGAATAGAGTTTAAGTAAAATAATAAATACGGTTTATAACATGCTTTTGAAAAAAAAAATAAATTATATGTTTTTTATTGTGTAAAGACTCCTGAAAGCCAAGAGCTCTATCCAGCATAAAGTGGAAACACAATGTTACATAATACAGTGTTGTTAGCCATTTCGCCAAAAATAAAACCATGTTTGAAATAATTATAACATTAACTCGGTTTCATTGATTTTAAACTTTTTGTGTTTTTTTTCCCATATATAGTTCTTCAAAATAATTCTCCTACAGGTTTAATAATCATATCATGAATTTGCACATGAGGAGGCGTAGAGAGTATATAAATAATGCTCTGTGATATGTCCTCTGGTTTTAACATAGCTGCAATAGTATATTTCATACTTTCGGGTATAATATCTGTTTCTGTAGCACCAGGACTAATGCTCTAGAAAAAATAAAATCAAATTTTAGAAAAAATAAAATATTAAGCTATTTTTTTAATAATTAACTTACTGTTATTTTAATTTTAGTACCCAAGCCCTTAAACTCTTGACGATAAATTTCTGTTATGGCCGTTATGGCAAATTTGGAAGGAGCATATATATTATTATCTGGTACATAATTTGGCATACATCTTACACGATGACCTGCTATACTATTTACTAATATAACATGACCATTAAAGTTACGTTCCTTCATAGATTTGAAAGCCCTTTGAGTACAATAAACGACGCCCATAACATTGGTTTCAAGAACCTGGTGTATTTCTTCAGGATTTCCTGTACTTAATTTACCTTTACTCATACAGCCAGCATTATTAATTAGAATATCAATTCCATTAAAAAGGGAGATAATTTTATCAAATGCTTGATTAACAGATTTCAAATTTGAAACATCACATTCTATTGCTATTAGTTTTGCTTGTAGATTTTTGGGAAATTGTTTTTTTAGTTCCTCGATACGATCAACTCTTCTGGCCAGTCCCACAACTTGTAAACCGTTCGTAATGAGATCTTTAACAATAGCAGCCCCTATACCTGCACTAGCTCCTGTTACAACAGCTATTTTATTGTGCCAACGTTCCATGTTTTCTAATTGGTTTTATTACTAAATATTTATTGCTATTTGTTATGTTATTAATGGTTTGAAAGTTTTTTACATACTGAAGATTTTGTGGTATATATAGGTAAAATAATAGACATAAGTGCAGTAATTATATCATCTACTATTGTTATCTTTTATAAAAATAGTTTGTTTGTTTATTTATTTTGCCATTAGAGATAAGAAAGTTATTTTATTTCTTTAATGTTTTTTGAAACCATGATTTTTTTCGGTTGCAATTGAAAATTTCTTGTAAATAAAAATTAAATTTTTGAAAAGTATAAAATTTTTCATTATATGATGACTTCATATGGAAAAGTAGAAAAATACAATAAATTAAACAGATTCGGATCAAGGACACGCCTACCTCAATGAGAAAAACTCATTTTCTTTCAAAATGCTGGTCAAAACAGTATCAAAATTTGCGATAGCTCTTGTAAATATTTTTTTATAGATCAGACCATATTTTATTTAATAGGAGCAAGAGCATATCTACCTCCCCAAATAATTAATTTTTTGTTTCAGTTTAAAAAAATAAATTAAAAGCAGGAAATCGGATTTTTTTCAATTTAACTACTTTTTAAATTTGGTAAAAAACACACGAAGAGAAAAAATATAATTGTAGAGACCATAATCTAAGAGCATCAGCGAAAAATAGAAATGATTATAAGTAATAACTATTATGATTCCATCTTTTCATATTATGTCTAGTTTATTTTTCCATACAATGATTCTAGTTTTACATAGAATTAAACAATCTTACTACATCACTATGACATTCTATCAGATTATAATTTAATGTTATTATATTATTATTATATCTTATTATATTATTATAGCACATTGTCATATTATGATATGATGATTTTATAATACTATTATTACATTTTATCACATTATGTTCCCATGTTATCATATAGTCATCCAATATTATCATATTATTATTTCATTTTATCATATTATTTCATCTTATCATATATTCAAATAAAACGTATTAATAAAAAATAATTTTTATAATTTTTGTAGTAAAAAAAAAATATATATACATTATTTTTTCATTAATTATATTCATTTTTAATGGATCAAATGCAAAATATGTTTATTTAACTAAACCATTTAATGGTAGTAAATCAACATGTTACATTGCTTGAATTACATCGAGTATAACCCAACCTTTTTCAATTTATATTTACTCATATATAAACTAAATGAAAATTACAATGAAGTTAGAAAATAAACATTAAAAATAAAATATATTTAAAAAGAAACAAGTTATGAATTTTTTCACTAAGTTTGTGAAAAGGGTAAGTATTTTATTTATTTTAAATATTCTAAAGGCATGCTAAATCAGAATTATGGTCCCATTATATTATGACTGTTTTAAAACGTATCGATCATACTTTAATTTGTATTTTGTATACATTTGCTTGTGTCATTTCTTGTCTATTAATATCATAACGGTCATTTCTTGTCTATTAATATCATATTAGAAATTCTTTTGATTTTCAGATATTAAAAATATATCAACGAATGTTATAAAATTAAAAAAGCAAAAAAATCTATGCATACTTTGTTGATTAAAAATTTTTTAATAAAATGTTAAAAAATCACTATTATCTTCGGTAACGTCAACCATATCGTATCGCTTTTTATTTCTGTTTTTGACATATTGATGTAGGTACGAGGGCGGATCAATAAGTCCGTGACTTTTCGAACTTCCCTTGTAGCTATATGAAATGCAACACTATTCCCATCAAGTTCCACCTGTTAATAGAGTACTGTCAAATTTTGAGGAAGTGTCGTCATTTACTTTGCGTTAAAAATACGATTTTTCGAGATCCTTAAAATAGGCATCTATATATATATATATATATATATATATATATATATATATATATATATATATATATATATATATATATATATATATATATATATATATATATATATATTCTTTATAATTTTCTTTTATAATTTATTTGTTATTAATTTTTTTCTTTTTTTTCATAAAAGTCAAAACTATTGATATTTTTACGTACATTTTGTTGATGAAAATTAGAAATTTTATTACATATAACTTTGAATTTACTCTTCTTAAAATTATTTTTTAGAGTTTCTATTCTCACAGGTTATATAATATTATAATCTTACGTGTCGCATTTTATTAAACATTCTATCCCTATAAAAAAAAATAAAATCTAAAGAAATCTATAAAAATCTGAAATTATGATCTAGAAGTAGAGCAAATTCGTATCAATTCTAATGATTTTAACATTGTCATTTACGGATATTTTCTTTTTGATACCTACTCACTAAGAAGGAAGTCATGTTCACGATTTCGTACAAAATTGCAATGAACCATAGAAATGTTAACTAGAACAAGGTTCCCAGATTTTTTCGAGCCTTATCCCCAAATAGCAAAATCTCAACCCTAAAAAATCCCTAAATAACTGATTATACTATCTCTAAAAAGTCTCACTAAAATAATACCTTTATTTTGGAGATTAATATAAACTACATTACTTTTCTTCGTACTGCAATCCATATCCTTTGTAGATATGCAGGTTTGGGTAGATAAATTAACTAATTAACTAAGTATTGAAAAAGAAAATTTTCTATACGTTTTTAGAATAATCTATATAAAATTTCATTTTATTTCACACATTTGATTTTGTAACAATAACGTGGATAATTATTATTTTAATGACAATAATAAAGTATGAATTGATCAAACACTATCCTTTCTGCCAATCCATAAATTGCAGAGATTGTATCTAGTTTTTTAACTGGATTATACCGTTTCATTGCACTGTTATTGAATAAATAATAGGCATATCTTACTAGAGAATAATGTAGGGTGGAATATTATGTTTTTTTTTTTATTTTTCCTAAGTTAAAAAGAAAAATTATGAAAATAAAAATCCTCAAAAAGTCCAAAAAAAATCCCAAAACGTGAATTCATACCCAACAAATCCACTAATCCCCAAACTAAAGTTTTCATCCCCATTTCCCAAAAGAAATCCCCAATTTTGGGAACAATCCCCTAATCTGACAACACTGAACTAAAAGACTAACTCTATCTCAAAAAACCTATGTATGTATGTGTTAACAGAATTTTCTACAGAACTAATTAATACATGTCAAGTGAGTAATTTTGTTTTGCCAAACGAACTAAAAGAGTTGGTTTTCTAGTTGAATTTTCTATGCAATGAACTTTTAAATTTAAAATGCTTTTAAGCACAATTTTTTATATAATTTTTTTATAAGTTTTATGGATTTCTTTATATTCTTTTCATGTTAGGAAATTTTTTTTTATTTTATATTTTTTTTTTTCATTCTTGGAATTAAATTAATATTGCCGACATTAATCACAGAAAATAACAAACAAAACATAAATAAAACATGAAACGTACCAAATCCCCTTGTTACAAATAAAAATTAAAACTTTAAAAAAATATATATAATAAACAAAATTTATATGTACGTGAATTCATTGGGTATGATAATAAATTATCTAAGCTTTATTATTGCAAAATACATAACAAAAAGAAATTTAGACTCTGGATAAAATCTTATAAAATTTTGAAGTATGGTATGTTACTCATTAGATTTGAGAATATAAAAATAAAAAGCAAAAAATATAAGTATGGAAAATTTATATTTCAAATAAAATTCCATTTCCAAATATTATTTAATCATATTGATAAAACATTTGTTTATCTTAATGAATTCAAGATTTAATTATTTATAGTCATATTTTAAATATGATTATAAATATAATAAATGATAGTAGATTTAAAAAAATTTTAAAATTATCGCTCGGAAAAAAATATCTCGCGAACTCACGGGAAATATTGATTTAAAAAAATCGGGAAATTTATATCGAGAATTTATTTTACTATTTTTTTTTTGTTTTTTTTTTAATTTAAAATTAAAATTTAAAAAATTTTTTTAGTGGAAAATAACTTATCTAGCGTACTGAAATTTTAAATTTGTGTTATTTATTTTTTATTAAATATAAAATCCTACGAATATGATAAATTATGAACAAAAATTATGTTTAGATTTCAACGAAACCAAAATAGATAAGACACCAAGAATGCTGATGAAATGTGTAGCGGCACATAAAATACGTATTCCATTCTGCTGGTGTCTAATTATAGTCCACAAGCTCTGCTTTGGTATTGCCAAACAGAGACAACAAGGCAATTTACGATTGCAAACTTGTTTAAGGTCCTTCGAACTAGATACTGGAACCACATCTATAAAAAAATTTACGACGCTACGTTCAATCTCTCTTTTACTTGCCCCAAACGCCTGGCACTGCTAATTGAGTCTCTCAAAATTGCACCCAGTGCAAGGCGGACTCTATGTTTAGGTTTCAGCGAAACCAAAATGAATAAGACATCACGAATGCTGATGAAGTGTGTTTTCCATTCTGCTGGTGTCTAATTATAGTCCACAAACTATGCTTTGGTATTCCCAAACGGAGCCAAAAAGGCAATTTACGATTGCAAATATGTTTAAATTACTTAAAATGAGACAATTTCTATACTATCGGACCTAATTTGGAAACCAAATTCAAGTCGAAATAAAATTAAATGAAATTTTCTATGATCAATTCTTTAAAAGCAATACCTTATAACTTCAGTTAATTAAAATATAGATAATACTGTATTAAATTGTTTAATATTGTTTTGCAATACCTATAAGTAGGATGCGGATTTTAAAACTACATTATGTAGTTATATATCCGAATTACACATGTAAAATGACATTAATTTGTTAGTGCATATTTTTGGATATTTAACGGAAAATGTCCATTTTATCATATTTTGTGTGACAATTTTGCAAAATTTCAATTAATATACCCGTCCTAAAATATTCGCATAATATATTTGAAATAATTTGTTTATCACACATTTTAAGAAGTATTATTTTCACATATATGTATATATGTTTAAATATGCATGAAAAAATTAAAATATGCATTTGAAAAAGCACAAAAAATGAGATTACTCTAAAAAGTACCTTTAAGAATTGAAATGCAAAAATGTAAACTTGACAATTTATATTTCAAATATTTTACCACTGTAATTACCAATTGCGAAAAATAAAGAGATTTTGACGTGCCACTACAAGGAAAGTTGACAAAACTAAAGACATCTTTTAACAGATAATAATGTAGCATTCTATATACTTTTTCCTAGAATCACTTATGTATTTTATCAAAATATTAATTTTCTATTAATTGTATTTTTTTTTTTTTTTCTTGAATTCACCCCTCTGTGCAGCGATTAAAAATCACAAGTCTAGTACTTTTTGCTGTTATTATGCACTAAATTATATATATTTTACGATAAGATTATAATTACATACATATATACAAAATTACAATAAAATTGATACAATCCCAGCAAAAACTTTGCTTTCCTGGTAAGCTAGCAGGTATAATTGGAAACAAAAATAAACTACTTATTTTTTGCCTGAATAACTAGTTATTTTTGTTCGACTTGTCCACAAATTCATGTAGTTATTTTTTGATTCTAGGGGTACTCAAAAATATGTACCTAAACGAAAACAAAAATAAAAAAACAAAAAAATTTTTCCGTCAGTGAGGCTCGAACTTGGACACACACTAACCATTCGTTTTTACTGATTAACGTCTTAATCAGTACACCACCTCGCACATGGCATCGTAAGCGACAAAAACTCTATTTAGTTTAAAATAGCTTTTTAGGCATTTTATTATAAAAAACTAACAGCTTCAGGATGGAGTTGAACCAACAACCTTCTGGTTGTTAATCCAGCGCTTTAGCCAACTCATCCACGTGATTGCAG
The DNA here is from genome assembly GCA_932274085.1 of Protocalliphora azurea. Lineage (NCBI taxonomy): Eukaryota > Metazoa > Arthropoda > Insecta > Diptera > Calliphoridae > Protocalliphora > Protocalliphora azurea. The sequence continues at coordinate 112,722,140 of OW026523.1, forward strand.
TATTACTGTGCTATTATTGAGTACTTATTAATGTAATACAAAGTAGGGAAATAATAATGACGCCTCATTACCAAGAAACTACTTGCCACTACCGATAACCAAAAAGTTTTTACTGGGATATTATGATAAAAGTTAATAGTTTAAAAATATGTGGTTAGAATATAAATTGAATTTTTCATTGAATTTTAATAAATATTTTCCTTAAAATAAGAAATTCGTACGTTGAATCAAAGAATAGAATACTACATTAATTGAAATTACTTTTTCAGTGCACACCAGAATCTAAAGATCTATTTTTTTACATTGCATATATTTTGTTCATCCATACACATTGTTTGAGTGGTCTTCCTACAAATTTTACTTTTACTGGGACACTCTAAAGTACATATTTATTATGAAATTTATAAAATATTAAATTTTCAAAGAAACAGATTTTTTAACCTTCATATCTATGATATAACAATACTCTCCTTTTTACCCATTTAATTCACAACAACCTTAAAGGTAAGTATTAGGGTATTCGGGTTTTTTATTATTCGAATAAAATTTCGAATAGGACATTTCAGTTTATTCGAATTATTCGATCACGTATTTAAAATTATTCGAATAATTGAAACCAAATAAAATAAAGAAAATTATTTAGGAGTTTGTAAGTTTCATTAAAAATTTTGTTGTAAATGAATAGCAATAATAACTGAAACGTTAGCAAAATAATTAATTTAGAATATCCTTAAAAACAACATTATCAACATAAATTATTATACTTATATTTATATCAAAAATAAAATTATAAATTTACTAGAGATCAATTTCTATTATTACAAATAAATAACAAATATTTCTTTGGGCTTTTGACAAAACGTCTTAAGTCGGGATAAGATAATCTTCAGATTATTTAATCATTAAATTGACATGTTAAAGACGTATCGTTTATACTAATCGGTATTTTCTTACGACTATTCAGTGATGCCAACTAAGCCTTTTTCGGGCTAGATTTAGCCCGTTTTTAGTAGTCGAAAACGCGAAAAATATTTTTCAGCCCGAAACTAAAAAACGCGCAAATTTATCACTTTTAACAATTTTCTTTTAGTTCTTTTGACTCTCTTTTACTTTTTCAACAAGTAGAAAATTATTTTAATGGGGTAACGTTAACTTTTTTTTAATTTTTACAATCGTCTGACAATTTTCGTACTAAGTCCTCTCTATATTTGTTAAAATACTAGTACCCAAATTTATCCAGAGATCTTAGCAATTCGCAAAGAGACCTTATTACTAAAAAACAATTAAAATTGTTTCACTGAAAAAGCGTTGAATTTTGGATCGAGGTTCATATTAATAGAATCTCCGTAACCTGTATTTTAGTTTACTTAGCTTACTATTAATATTTTGAGATGTACGTTTCAAATGGTGAATTAATGATAAAAATGTTCCCTATATGTTTGTTTTCACTGTTCAAAAGAAATTTTAATTTTAGCCTATTTTTGCGCTTTTTACAAGACTTGTCCTGATTGTATCACAAAATTGTTGTTTTTTTAAACTTAACACTTTTAAGCACTTTTTTCAAACATTTCTTCGCCCTTATGTTGGTAATAGTTGGCATCACTGCGACTGTTAGTCATGGAGATATTGTTGACAAGAAAAATAATCAGTTTTGAAAATTTTGAAAATTGTTTTGTCAAAAGTCCACATATATATACGGGTATCTTTATATTAGGGCTAGTTTTTAGGATATCGATTATATGCATTTATCTGTTAGACATAACTTAAACCATTAATGATGTTTTTAATAATGGATTATCTGGTATATTATACACAGCTGCATGAAAAAAAACAAAATATCAACATATAATGAAAAATATTTAATTTTATCTAATATTGTTAACAAAAGTAAATTAAGTGCATAAATTTTAATTTGTATTCTATTTTATTTGCTTTTTGTTTATTAAATGCTTTAAGCATTGCCATAAATTTAACAAAAAAAAATCATCTCTATTTTCAAGATTGAATATGGCAAAGCTAGTGAATTTGACAGATTTAATTTAGCGCTGAAACACAACATAATTAGCCGAAGCTTGTTTAAATTTGTTTGTGGATTAACTTAACAACAAGAAAACCAAATTTTACTAACAAGTAAAAAACTAGCTCTTGGGAAATGATAAATCAACCTAGATTTTCGTCTAAAAATCGCGGATTTTGCAAGGATAACGTAAATCTCTGGACTTACGTGGATGTTTTAAAATCTGTGGACTTTTGACAAAACAACTTATGTCTAATTTTGAAATTTTCCAAGAGATCTTAAAAATTCTTTAATTCTGTGTGAGTTATATCTCCAAATCGAGAAGAGAATAACGCCAACTAGTGTTAACGATTCATATTCAAAAGCTTCCTTTCGAAATCTTATAAATAAATAAAATTTAAATGAATGTTTTTTTATAAAATATGATTTGTAAAAAGATTTTTCGCTAGTTGTTGACCTTATTAAAAAGTATTTTTATTATACAAATTCCAATGAAATTATCTTAATTGCAAGAACAAAATAAATTGTTCATTTTGTTCACATATTCGACATAAAAATGCTCGAATTATTCGTTATTTAAAAAAATAATTTTAAATTCTTCAAATAGGGATTCGCAATAAATTATTCGAATAGTTCGAATGAACATTATTCAAATGAATGCCCTAGTATGTATGTGATACCTTATTCGTCTTAATCCTAAATAAAATCTTAAACTTTTGACAAAAAAAAGAACCCTTAACAATAAAAAATAAATGATAGCAAATAATTTAAAATGTAATATAAATAAAACCAAATATCAGATGATAAAATGAATGTAAAATATTAACAAAACCAACAATAAAGTATTGTTTAGCACCATTATTTTGTGGTTGTGATTAGGGACCAACAATGTATTTTAAAATTCACCAAGTCAAGTAGTCGAAATCTGTAGATAGGAACGAATAAACAAAACATATTTGAAAGATTCTGCTTGTAACAAACTACGGCTGCTGCTTTATTTTTCTTAAAAGAAAAATCAAAGACATAAAAGAAATCGCAGTTAAAAAGGAAAGATTACTTTGAAGAAAGCATAGGAAATAAAAATTCATTAAAGAAAAATGAATATAAAATATACATAAATGTAAACTTACATACAAAGGCATATTTATATTGTACATATACATACATATTTTTTTAAATTATGTTAATAATGTTTTTTGCAATGTTTGAGTAAAGTCTTTTTTTTTTTTCTTTAAATATGAAATTTTATGTTTTAGGGATGGAAAAATTTAAAACAGTTTTACATACAACATTAACATGTGTTTGTGTTTGTATTAGTATTAAGGAATTTGTTTTCAAAGATAACTACAAATAATTCAAATTACTATCGATTATGAAAATTTTTTTGGGAAGAAATAATTAAAAAAATGTTATTAAAAACAAACAAAAAGATTAGGAAATATTTCATTCTTTTTAATAATAATAATAATAATAATAATAATAATAAATAATAATAATAATAAATAATTTTATTTTGTTTATTTATTTTTTATTTTTCCTAAAAGAAAACATTAGTTACATTTTTTTCTTTAAAAGAAATTCCATTTAAATTTATATTGAAACATAGGTTAAATATTTTAAAATTTGTTTCAATATATCCAATTTTCTGTAGTGTAATTTAAAATAACATATGAAACCAAAATAACCTTTTCTATGAGTAATTTACTAATTTCTTAAATAAACCTTTGAGACTTAATTTTTTTTTTCAATTTCTTTTCCCCCTCTCAACACCTAAAACAGTTCCTTAACATTCATTTATAAAAATTGCCTACATCTAGTTGTCCTTCTTTAAGAATGCCATCATTATGGCACATTTGGCAACGGAAATTATTTATACATCAGTTAGAAAAAACAATAAATTGCAAATAGGATCTTATGAAAGAAAATACCTACAATACTTACATATCAAACATACACACAATTTATTACAATGAACCATAGTTTCTAATGAAACAAACAATAAAAATGTCCTTTAATTTTTTACCACATATACACACACATATAGTGATATACTAAAAATCATGTATACATTTTACATTTCTAGGTTTATATATGTGTGTGTCTGTATATCCGTCACTTATATTGTGCTATTTCTTGAGCTGCCACAGTCGTATTTTAACAAGAAAAAGGTTCTTTACAAACATCTTAAATATGATGATATGAAAAAAAAAAAAAATATTTTATTCTTGGTTTTTGCTTCATGATTTTGCTTCTTTTTATTGGTATTATTATTATTATAGTCAGCAATACTTTGGGGTTAATTTAGGAAATCATTGCTCTAGATGACATTTAATGAAGTTGTTTTCTACCAGCAATAATAAACAGTGGGATTGTTTGTAATAACGCAGAAAATAGTCACCAATCACCAAATATATTAATAAATAATTTGCACCTCTCACCAAATATCAATGATTATATCAATTATATCAATTAATAAAAACTACCAAAAAATGAAAAACAGAAAAATTTTTTCCAATTAAAAAATTTATCAAATCAATCGAGTAGATGATTAAATGAATTAAAAATTTAAGTGTGAAATAAAATATTGCTAAAATTTTATTTTTATTTTGTATTTACTTGAATATATTTATTAAATTTAGATACAAATGAAACAACTGTGTTAATTGAAAAATATATGGTAATATTTGTTTTCGTGAAAGATCTATTTATTTATATCTTGAAAATATTAAAATTTCGGCGGCTAATATTAGCAAAATTAGCCAGCAAGAAAAAATATTGTCACAATTTGAAAAGCAGAATAGGTATATATTTTGCACTTTTTGGAAGTTATTAATAATTACTTTTAAAAAAGCGAAAATTAATGTATTTTTAAAGAGGAAAAATTGTTATATATTTCAAAAAAAATTTACCAATTTTACCAATTAAAAAGTATTTTTATTTTAACAAAACTAAAAAAAAGCTTTTATTAAAGAGTTATATAAACATAAGCAATTAATTAGAATCATGAAAAAAGAAGAACATTTTATGACAACCATGAGTTAAAAAAAATACTTATTCAGCTCTTTTTCAGCAGAACTCAGTACTCTTCCCAATAAAAACACTGTCAATTACTTTTTTAATTGTTATTTGCTGGGTATTAAAGAATAAATATAAACTTAAAAAAACTTTTAACCAGTATCAGATTTACACATTTTTATGATACTATTTTAATTTCTACAAAGAAGCAAAAAATATTATAATAAAAAAGAAGTCACGACTAGTCACTAATGTAAATTCATTTAGAACATTGAAAAAGTACCGTAATACCAGGGTAAAACTATCAGAGTAATCTTTATCTACCTTCACTTTTCAAAGCTTGCTAGTAAATAATATAAACATTAGTGTCACGAGAAAAAAATTTTTTTTGAGATTCTGATGTAGAAAAACTATTTAAACGATTATGACCATAATACAAGAAAAATACTAAACAAATTTAAAAATTGGCCTTTAGTTTCTTACCAGCGCACATAGGTCTGAAGACATAATTTTTTTTCCAAAACTCAAATTGCACAATCAAAATTTTTTTACTGTAGTGTAATAGTCAACACTTCAAATAAGCAGAAATCTTTTTTTATTTTTTAAAAAAATTATTTTATAGTGTACAAATTACCAGTACTTCACTTAGTAAATTGACATTTTTTACTTTTGTTGTGTTCTCAATATTTGCACAGCTGAAAGCGCTCAAAAATATCAGCAGCAAGCAAGTGCACTGAAAGAATATTGCGCCTATTTATTCGATATACGTTTATGGTAATTTTTAACGAAAATGGTGAATTTTCCTAAAGTTTAATTTTTGTACTATATAATAATCCCATTTTAAATTAAAAAAATTTTTGACCCTTGGATAAAATTTTTTGCATGTATAAAGAAGGATACAGAATCATGTAAAATGGATTTTTCTTATTTTTATTTTGAGAACTGTGGCAACTCTATAGCTTTGAAAGTGATAAATGACCATAACTTTTGTTATATAAAAGATAACAAAGTAATATTTTTTTTTTTTTTGTAGTGGATTTGTCAAAGCTTGTATTTTAAGATGTCATATAAAAATTTTGAAAATATGTTTTTTAAAAAAAAGCATTTTTAATTTTTTTTATTTCTTTGGTAGGAAGCCTTATCGGTATACCTGCTACAGAGAAAATTTCAGAGACGTCAAAAGTTTTAAATTTAAAATGGAATTACTCTATATTAGCTCTCATTTAGTATGAATATCTACTAATAATAAGCATCATACTAAAAAATATATTCACTGTTACACACTAATTGTAGCAATATTTTCTTGCGGTATACTAAAAATTGCATCGTCTGTTTGCAACTTATAGCAACATTCAACTTGTTTGTCAAATATTAAAACAAGCACCTTATACTGTAGTTGTGTTCGTACAATTTTGCCGAAAACATATTTCACACCAATATGTTTTTTCTTTGTTATACTTGATATTCTTCTCTACTTGAAAATTTGCGCTTTGATTTTGCTGCTATAGTAGATAATTTAGCCTTCTTTTATTTTTGCAATTTCGATTCTACTAGAAATTTTTTTGTGTAAGAATAAAACGCATAATAGTTGAAATGGAACCTAATGTATTTATGTATGTTTGTATGTAATTCAGTAGGTATGTTGTTATGTATGTTTATGTTTTTAACTTTCAACATAAAGACTTCTAAATTGTCTACTATAGCAGCAAAATCAAAATGAAAATTCATTACTATAGAAAATAAATAATACTGCGCAATATGAGTTCATCAAAATTGCACGTGCGCAATTACACAAAAATATATTTTATTTCGTGTGCAATGGTTTATGTTTTTTACTGCAAATTGCAGAGTATTGTAGAAATGGGGCATTTGTATATTTATTGTACAGTCGTAAGTCGCTATTTGAGAGATATCTTAATGAAATTTGCCACGAACAATTATTTTGGTACAAGGACAGAGCCTATTGCATTTGATTATGATCGGATCACTATATCAGTTAGCCCCCATACAAATGTCCTCCCAGAATACGGGTTTAAGGCTCATAAATGCCTATAATGTACAAATATTTTAATGAAATTCGGCACAAATATTTCCTATATAATTATAAATATGTGTGCTAAATTTAATGAGGATCGGTCATAATTAACCATAATTCCAATAGAAACCACTCGGCCGAAAATCACTTTAACGTGAATAAATCCCATGTAAACATTAGTATTACATTTATATTTGACACAAACAATTTTTATATAAGTAAAAAAAAAGCAAAGTAAGAAATTTTATGAGTATCGGTCCATAATTAGCTATAGCTCCCACATAAGGCCCACTTTCGGAAATCACTCAAAAGCTCATATATGATAGTATTAGCATAATATTATGACATATATATTAAAAGGGGTGTGAAGTATGGACGGGCACTCAAAAATCAGGCGTATCTTATAATAAATCCAATTATGTTTACTATATACTGCCGAAATTTCGTATTTCTTATTTATTAGTTCTGATATTAGAAGATAATATTGTCAAAAATATAGCAACATATTTTTGTGTCAAAATGGGCGTAATGGTGGTGTGGATCTCAGTAAAGATTCTGTTTTAATTATATACCATATTTTGTGTTATACGTGAGTCGAATTTGATGTGATTCGCTTCATTAGTTACGTGAAAAATTACTGTTTTAAAAAAATGAGAGTTAAATCTAAGCGTGGCATTCGATTAGTTATTAAGATTAGTTCTTTAAGCAATTCAGTACAAAAATTAACACTAGTCTTCGTTATTTTCCAATTACGAATATGATGCCACTAGAATGGGTATTTCGACCAGTGTGAAACGTTAAAAGATTTAGTTGTTAAAAAAATAATTTTTTAAAGAGAACGCATTAATTTTTTAATAGTTTTCCTTTTTTTGTAATTAGGGACACAAGGCCATAAAATATTTATTGTGAAAGTGCAAGGTGATGGTACGTTTTTAATTTATTAATGGTTAAACATAGGAAAATCTATAATGAAGGGAAAAAATTACTTTGTTTTTCTTATAATTTAAAAATTATATTTTTTTAATTTCTATATGAACTTTATTGGACAATTAAAAAAAGTGTCCGCGTTGTCCCACTTGGAAACGATAATCCGAAATTAGAATGATTTGTTGAGCGTTAAATTAATTTATAATATTTTGCCAAAACTTGCCAATTCGGATAACAAATATGTTTTTCTATAAGTATTTTTTGTTTCAAAAATTATGATCTTTTTAACTTTTTTTTTTTTAAAGGTCATTCGAAATTAGAAAAAAATGAAATTCTTAGCCATTACATTTTGAAGAAAGCTGAAATTAATTATAAAATTAATTAAATATATATATATATATATATATATATATATATATATATTTATATATTATATTTTTTGGTCAGAAAAGGGTTAAGACAAAACTTAAATTGATAAAAAGCTTATTAGAAAAGTTATTTTTTTTTGAAATGGGTTTCAAAAAATTCGTAATTTTGAGCTTGTTATGGAAAGAATATTTAAAAAAAAAAACTTTTCAATATTTTACTCTTAAAAGGAATAAAAGTATGAAATTTTCATATCTGTGACAAAAAGAAAAAACTACATAATTGAATTTTACCACTTTTCATATATTTTAGGTCTTGAATTGAAATTGAAGGTCAAGGTATACAATTTTAAATTATCTAACATGTAAATATAACCTCAATTCGTACGAAAATTATTTGGTATATTTTTGGAACCATTATTACATATTAGCTATCGAAAAATATAGCAAAAAATAATGGTGTTGTTTTTTCCTTTATAAAATTAATATATTGTTTAAATATTAAAAATTCAATCATGAATTTTAATGTAGAAAATATGGAAAGAAGCATATATTATTTTATAGAATTTTTATTTTTCGAAGAAAAACCTTGCGAAAAAATTTAAATCGGTTGAACAGCTCTTTAGATATACAATAACAAATATTCACTTTGTAAGACAGCTAATATCCTCCCTAAACCTACCTTACATATTTTCATCACAGTTATGGAACTTGATAAGAAAATTATTGCCACAAAAGTCTCGATCCTTTCACTGTAGTAGTTTCTTAGATATACGATAATTAAGAATTACCTTGTATGGGGACTAACATTTCCCTTTGAGTTGCCCTCCCTATTTCGATCTCAGTTATGAATATTGATTAGAATATAATAGCGTAGGGGGCGCTAAGCAGCCCTCCAAAAAAAATTTAGCCCTTCCCCATAATTTTTTAAATTTTACTTTTGACAAGTTAGAAAATTTTGACATTTTTCTTATATATATATGAAAACAGGTATATATATATATATCTGATTTAAATTCTTTTACGGTTACTATGTTTTTCTATTGACTGAACTATTTCAACGAAGAGTATCTTATTCTCAAAAACTTATGGATAGGCCCTCGATATTCAGTTTAAAAAAAGCATCAAAATTCAGTTTTCAAATCAGTGTTTATACCTGTTCTCATATACATTTTTCTTTAATCAACCCCACTGTATCATACACAAAACCTAGCATCAGTGTTGCCAGGAGTTGAAAAAAGAGAACCAAATTGAACTTCAAAAAAGGTCAAAAAAAAGCTGAGTGCCCCAAAAAATAAGTCCAGAGAAATGTTAACATTTTTCTAATTTAGAAAGTAAACAAACAAAAAATAATAAAAAGGAGAATACAAAATAATTATAAAAGCTTTATCGCAAACCATTTATCGAACTCAATAACATATAGGGGAAAAAGTCACGAATTCCATTTCCCAAAAATTTGTGAGTTAAATAGATGATGTTTACAGAGAACACCAAGGTGGGATACTAAATAGCGCTGTTGACGGTCTTGGCTGACTGAAAATGCGTTCCATTTTATAGTAAGTGTTCAATAAACCTTTACAATGTATTCTTCCATAATAATTTCATGAACCCGAACAATTTTCAAATAATTGTAAAATTCGACTAAAAATTAAAATTAAATGTATTAAATTTGTAATTAGTACCCAGCAAAATTACTCAATGAAAAATCGCCCAAAAAATTACCATTCAGATTTGGGTTATATTTCATATGGAAAATTACCCAATTGTTTTGAAGTGATTATTTATTATTTTTGAACTATAATTCCTTCTTGATTAAGCGCTTCCAAATTTTTGGGTGACTTTTCGCTTTAATAAGATTTTTTTAAATTATATCCATAAATAATTTACACTGTTAATGGAGTATATTAAAAAATAATTAAAATAATCGCCTTAGTAACTCCACAAAATTAGTTATGGCACTTTTAATTTGAAGAATGAAGCGCCAGAGGTGAAATTTTTTATTAGATATAAATAATTTCGATTTTTTTGTACGAACAAATACACAAAAATGCTTAAATGGATAATTATGTAAAAATATAATTATTAATAGCAAATAAAAAATATTTTTTTTCTTTGTTTAAGTACTAATATTTTAGCTTTTTTAAGGCAATTTTAAGAAACAGAAAAGGCTAGAAAAAAGCTAGAAGCTAAAACGAAAATTTTAAGGGTAAAAACAAAATAAAAAGGCTAGATTTAGCCTTAAAAGGGCTAAACTGGCAACACTGCCCAGCATCTAACAATAATAAGAACTGTCTAGCATAAATACACTTTCACACGCAAATACACAAAAATATATCTTCAATATGTATATACATATAACTGTATGTAAGTATGTATGTATGTATTTATAAGGTTTACCAAGATAAAATGCAGGACCCATTTATTGTTCGAGTATTGTATTTTGTTAAAACTAAGAAATCGTAATTTTTTCTCATGTATTTATTTAAGCATGAGTTTAGGTGGGGAGAATGATGCTTAACAATGGTTGAGCGACCAATAATAATGGACTCTGGAAATTTATGTAGAAGTTAATATTTTTTGAAACATTTATGGTCAAAAGCTTAGACAATAAAATACCAAACAATACATAGGAACATACTTCTTTCTTTCGATTATCCTCAGCCTGGACGGGTTGGTTAATCAATAAAAATAAGAAATATGTATGTATGTATGTATGTATGTACTCGATACATTATTGAAGATTTTTTGGCAAATAATTGTTCAAGGCTGTAAGAGTTGGGTGGTAAAATCAAATAGAAAAGAAATACATAACAATTATGCGGATCTTGGGTGCACTTGTGTTTGGACTTAAGAAGTAATGGATGTGTTAATAATGAAAATCTGTATTTAATTGCAATAATTTTATATGTTCTTTTTTTTGTGTTGAATATTTATAGAGGTGGCATAAAAACTAAGACAGTAATTAATGTTTTAATTCCAACTTTAAATCGAAGAAAATCTTCTAAGTTATAACATCTAATCTAATCTATTAATAATTTTATGAGTTTTAATGATTTATAATCCCGTATTCAAAAATCAACTACATACATTACTTTTTATTAAAAAAAAAATGTTTTTATAATAATTATATGCTATTAAATAAATAAATAAATAAATGTAGCAACTTTTATTTTACTTTTTCCTGGTTTCAATAAAATATGTATCCCAAATCGTACAACTTTAATTATTTTTATAACAATTTGTGAAATTTTGATAAAATACAACAAAGTTTTATATAACTACTAAAATGAATTCAAAAGAAATTATGTTAAATATTTACTTTGAAGTATATTATTATTTCTTTAATATTACATAACTTTTATCGATTGTAAAAGATATTCCTTTAAAGTGAAGAATCAATAACTGTAATATTGTTTACATATTTAAGTAGGATTTCATGTCCTGTTAAATGAAAATTTTTTTATGAGATTCTTCAATTTATATACTGAAGTTTGAAATGAATATAAGGAGATATTTAAAATATTTTGATCAAATAACCAGAATACACACAAGTATTCACAAAAATAAACAAAAGACAATACATTAATTAACCCAGTAAACATATACGCAAACGTTCTCAAATATATAGTCTTATCGTTTTATCAGTAAATAAATATACCTAATATGAAATATTTATTTTCTTATTTATTTTTAAATCATTCTTAATCTTACATTAAACTTTAATGATCTCATTTATTGTCAATAAATAGGAGAATTTTTTTTTCAAAAATTAAGTAAAGATTTGAGGACTTTTAATTTAAACCCTTAACTATGTGTTTGCTGGATATACCTATATGAGTATATACCAGAGAACCAAGCCGATCAGCTCAAAACCGTCGCCACATGTATTGGCTTATTTTACAAATAAAAATTTAAATTAAATTTTTTAATTTATGTATATTCCATTTTTAATATAGTTTAATAAAAAGAATTCAAGCCGACTTATAAGCCGTCGCCGATACGTTCTTTTAAAAGCCGTCGCCGCCAAGCAAAATATGATGAACAGACAATTTTGACTTGGCTTGGTTCTCTGATATACACATCTGATATACACACATAAACACATATCCACTTATTTATAACACATAGTATAATTATAGAGTGACAAAATTTTGTTAATGTAAAGCCGTCGCACAAAATGTCGAAATGCTATGAACAAAAAATGAGTAAATGAAGAAGAGTAGTAAATGAACGTTTTAAAAAATATTACATAAGAATACAAAAACATTTTGACAGATTCGCGCGGTATGTACACGAAAAAATTTTAAATCAGCTGAACTTTCGAGAACACTTTCTTATTACACTATGATGATAACATAAGTAAAATATTTTCATACTGTATACAAAACTATACCAAGAAACTTATACAAAATAACAAATATTTTCATTTCTAAAACATAAATAAATAAATATTTTAGAGTTAAGAATATATTAATGTGTGTGTGTATGAATATGTATGTATGCCAAATATGCATATGTTTGATTGTTTATTTTTCTCAATCTAAATATAGAAAGGTCAAATAGTAGTCACCATAATACACTTACATCCAATATAAATACTTTGGAAAAATCTAGTTAAATGCTTGAATAAGTAAATGTGCAAAAGAAAAATATTGTACATACTTTTATATATGTATAACGTATAGTATAAAAATAAATAGTAATAGATACATTACTCTTTTGATTTTCCATTTATTTTACGTAAAAAAAAGGTGAAAATATTGTTCAATACGCACATGTATCAATAATACGAGTAATATATAAAAAATTTAAGTGCTTAGTTGAAAAAAAAAAAATAAAAATAATAAATAATAGAAAATGTTCATTTAAAAATTTAAAAACAGAAATTTTGTAAATTCGATTGTAAAATTTTAAAATTAAAGGGGGCAGATGCATGTTTTTTTCCAAAAAAATTTAAAAACTACCTTTGTAGATATCTATCGGAATCACACATTTTAATGAAAAATGGTATCGATTTGTTAGTGCATATTAATGCATATAAATTTGCATATTTTTAAATTTATTATTTATTTATTTTTTCTACTATGGCAATTAATCAAACACGAATAAAATTTCCCAACAGAAGTTCTAATAAAAAGTAATAAATTATTCATAAATACATATGTCCTAAACTAAACAATTAGTGCCAGATTTTTATAAAAATCTTTACTTAGTGAAATTTGGTAAGAATGTTGCATTAAATTGTAAAGAAAAATTTATTGAAAATATATTCTTCAGACTAAAATACAGAAAGTAAGACGCTAAAATTTACGTTTTAAAGAAATATTAGCAATAAGTCAGTAAATTATGAAAAAAAAGTTTCTTGCTCATCAGCACATAAATAACAAAAACAATAAGAATTTGAATCAAAATACAATCAGAAAGTCTCACAATCATTGTAAATAAATAATTCCAACTTTGTTTTATGTGAAGCCTTTTTATATTTGAAAAAATTATTTAATCGGATTTTATTGAATTTCCTAAAGACTTACACAAACGAAAGTGTTACATTTAAATCTATGCTCAGACACAATTTTGTGGAAAAGTGTATCATATTCAACATGAAGAAATAAAATCTAAAAAAAAAAAACAAATTTATATGAATAAGAATGGATGAAACCACAGAAATTACAGGCCGATGTATTGTAAATGAAATTGTTTGAGTTTTGAATCACAACATTGGTACGAGCGAGAGTTTCTGATTAATATTTTACAACTTGAAAGTGGAAATCTCGAAACAATTGCCGTATAATAAATAATTATATTTGCTTATATTTATCAAACGCGACTATTACTAAATTTGAGGGTAAATTAAACACTCAAATCAGTTTAATCTATAGTGCTAATGAGAGAATCCAAGCTGCAGAAGGCCCTGCTGAAAAAATAAAATTAAAATTTCAAGCTGTATTAAAAAAAAAAAAAGTATTTTATTAAAAAAAAAAACTCAATTCAGATTTCATATTCAGAAAAATACACTCCTATGAACTATAAATATGCTCCTATTACATTTGTTGATTTATGAAGCTCATTTTCTTTGTCTAAAAGAACCCAAAAGTACAAATAAATAGCACTATTCTTTTGAAAATTTAGTTTTATCGTTTGAAAATATAAACTATATTATATAGCATAGCTTAGCATGAACTGATTTTTTTAAATTAAATAAATAAAAAAAAATAAGTCCATATTTTTTAAAATTTTTATGGAATATTTTCTGTTTTTAAATGCATTTTTTAGGTGCATATTTTCACAAATTCGCTCCCTATTTATCAGTCATTCTGATATTTTCATGCAAATTTGAGCTTGCATTCAGCAACTGGATATTAATTCTGTCAAACTTTTTTTTCGTTTTATTGAATATTTTTGCATATTTTGTTATAAATGCATACATTTGCATATTGTCCATAAGGGGATAATTTTGGATATGTGATTTTTATTGCAATTTTATTATAAATTAATAATACCTATAAGAGAGTCAAATTCGGCTAGCCCGAATATGTTATGTATGTATAGGGGTATTCCGAATTCTCAGTATACATATTTATCCTGGCGCTTGTACTATTTCAGATTTTTAATCTTTATATACTACTTCCAAAGGAACCCAACTTCACAAAATAAGAACTTTAGAATCGTTGTTATTTTGATATTATTTCAAGCTATTAGTTCAAATACTGCACATTGGGGCAAAAAAAAGAGGTTTTACGGAATTAACTAAAGTATAAGTTTTTATAATAAATTATTAGTATCGTTAAAAAGAGATAGTTCACATTTGAAAAACCGAAATAAAAAGTAAACATATTTTAAGATTTTTTTTTATAATTATAACTTGCATCATTATAAGATACGTAGTTTTATGGCATTTTCCACTGTGCTTATAACACGTAAAAGCGATGTTATTTATCCACGTTCAAGTATTTAATTTGGCACTAAATAGTTTACTAAATCAATTTAACGGTGTCCGTCAATCTGTCTGTCTAACCATCATTAATATACGTTCTAATCAAACTATATTTAATAATTTGCAAGAATTCTTAATGAAATTTGGCACATAATTTTCTTTCCAAAGGGGACTTAGGTGAATTTCATGGAAATCGTTATAAAAATATTTTCACGAAATTCGTTTTAACTGTTTTTATTAAAGTGAAAATTATGACACCTAATTTTGTGACTATCGGCTCAAATAAGGCTCCCCATTGAAAATCTTTTTTTTTTGGAAAATCATACATGCATACATTTTATATAGATTTAGTATCGAGATCAAATTTGGCTGTAAAATATATCAACTCGTTTCACTATAGAAAAATCTTATAAAAATCTTATTTGCAATTAAGAGTACTAAATATAAAAAATAAATGATCATTTATACAATATTAGTGTTTTCGTTATTTTTAACATTATTAAATAGTATGAAAACTTATTATTAAAATTATATATTTTTTGTGAAACTAAGATATAAAATTAAAAATATTGTTGAACACGTCAAGGCAGAACAATTTTACTATATTTTTAGTGCTTGGAATGCGAGCTATAACCTGCCTATGAATTTATGTTCTCTAACCTATGCCTTATACAACTATACATCTTGAAACTTAAAATTTATATAATTTTTTAATTAAAAAACTTTAGTTACTAACAGTAACTTTATAATGAACCGTTTTCGCCTATTTTCAATAGTAAAAACACCAGATCTAATCCAAATTTCATCCCATCTATGTTTTATACATTATGAGGAATGAGAAACTTAAAATATATCCAACTTTTTGGTTGATGGGTATAAAAAATTATTTAAAAACTATAAAAGTACCTTATGCCGGCACAATTTCCTATTTGTTCTTAAACAAAAACTTTAAACAACGAAAACTCTGAAATGAAGAATATATACACTGAGAGAAAAAATTCGATTCAAAATCCACCACGGTTATAGTCAAATTGGTAATTAACGATATCGGCTTTTTAATACCGTTCGTTAACAAATTTAATAGAAAACATAATGTAATTTAATAATTTGAATCTAATTTAATTTCAACTTAATGGCAATTACAGTTGTGTGCATAAAAAATGCAACGCTATGTGATAAGATCTTTGTCCGCATATATTTTGTTTATATCGAAACCCGATTAAAAAGTATTGTTGTGATTTTATTATTTGTGGCCATAGACACCTGTTGTATATATTTTTGTCGAATATTTTTGTTCGTAAGGAAAATTATCAAACGTTTAGTAAACGCTGTTGTAAATTTAAGCGAGAAAAAAGTGCAACTCTAAAAAATCAATATGATTTTTTAAACTTTGATAAAAGTCGTTATTGGAAAGGATTGGAAACTACAGTATTGTTAAAATACATAATTAGCTATTCTTACATATAGACTAAAATATATGAAATCTACAGATAATATAAATATTAGCAAAGAGCAAAAAAGTGCTCTCGACCGAAGAAACGCGAATAGTTGCGATCATTCTTGCGATGGAATCAACAGCTAAATATAAGTTTTTTCGCAATGATGCGACATTATTTAATGCCCGATAACGCAATAATGTTCAAATATTTCTTGATTTTGGTTTTGGAAAAAAATTTTAACATAGGTAAAGACAATTAAGAATTATACCTATTTTGAAACTCTTCCTATGTTAGATAATTAAAATTTCATCCTTCATGATTATTAGACTGTTGCACTTTTTTACTATTGAAAATTAATATTTAAGGAAATATGTGTACCTAGACAGTCTAAATACAAAATATATGCATTTAAAGTCAAATTAATTCAAGTATTAATAGGACCTCATTTCTATTAAGCAGTACTCGTTTCAATAATAAACAAGGATCGGAAGTTCATGCAAATGCATGTTTTTTGCTTTTACTCCTAGAACAAAGTAAACTAAATATCATTGCGAATTAGAAAATTTGCTTTAAAATGGCATCGATTTGTTAGTGCATATTTATGTATATTTTGTTAAAATAAATATTTTTTTTATAATTTGCAATAAATGTATATTTTTGTATTATATTTAGTGCAATATTCCAATTTAAAACTATTTTTTGTGTACAAAAAAACTATTCTGATAAAACGACTTAAGTCTACATTTCAAAATTTTCAGAAGAGCTAAAAAATGTTGTAAAATATTAAAAATACCATGGACAGATTAATATGTGGTAAGCTATTTCTCCAAAACTAACAATAAAAGAAGGACGTTAATTATTATAAAAGGTGCGTCATCAGAAGGTTCCATATTTATTTCGTATTAAGATGCGAAATTACACAGAATAAAAAATGTCGTTTCGTAGAAGTATTATCCTAAAATATTCGACAAAACAATATCACCGAAAAAAGTTTTTGGTATATCAGCCCTTGTATAGCCTAAATTTCCAATCATTAATCTGAAGGCAGAAGAAGTTTGTTTATTATCGAGTTATGTATATGAAACATTTGTTTTTGTTGTCATACTTTTTTTAGAACATCGAGAATTTATTAACTCTTTATAAAGAAGCTACCAATGAGATTATTCTGTCTAAGAGTTAAATAAGCAGTATAGAGCTACCCTTAATATCATTTTAGAAGAATCGATCTATCATTAAGACCACAGCCATCGACAAAAATGTTGCCAATACAGTTTTTACAATTTTAGAAGAAATAATAAAATCTTTCCACATCAGTTAAAAATACATCCATCACATCTGTTAATGTCGAACGATAATTGGCTACCTAAGGTCTTTACTGTATATTTATTTTTAATTTAATATGATATTGAATTAAAAATTTATTTTTTTATAATAAAAGTTAAGAAATAAGTGCATATTTTATTTCTATTTAGGGCATATTTTAACATTTTTAGTGCATATGTTAAGCGCCTAAAACACACTTTTTAAATGCATGAATTTCCTATTCCTGATAATAAATGTCCTGTCTCCAAGAGTAAAAGTGCTAATTTGATTTTAGTAAACAATACGTTGTATGTTAGAAGTGTTTCCCGTTACCATATTAACATCATTAAATTAACCATTGGTGGCATTAAATGGCCACATGCGTTCATTCGAGTAATATCAAATATTATGTGACTTGTATCAATTTTTCAGGCACGATCGTTTCAATATTGTATCTCTAAGATAATTTTTAATAATCCTCATATTAGAACAACACATTAATATTATTTCAATATCATCATTGTAATGTTATTTTAAAATATTCCTTAATTCTTAAAAAGAATGCAGAAAGAGTGTTTTTAATATTATTAATATCCTTTGTACTTAAAATGACCATAAGTTTATGTGTATTAGTAGCAACTGATGGCAATGCAATCCAATTATAGTTTTCAGTATTTTTCACAAAGAATAAAATCACAACAGAATTGGTTAATTTAATAACGTTTTAGTCCTAATCAATACGATCAAAAATCATATAGTTGCATTTTTTATGCTCGCAACTGTAGGTATGGATTTTCGTTAAGATTTGAACACGCAGTGTTGAATTTTGATACAAACAGGACAGATTCACTGTTGACACTTAAAGGTATCAGAATATTGAAATGGATAATCCCAATTCTTTTTTGAATTTTAAAATAGAATAACACATTTTGAATTCATATTTTCTTAAATATAAATGATTATTATCCATTTTACATTTAAAAATTACA
The DNA here is from genome assembly GCA_932274085.1 of Protocalliphora azurea. Classification (NCBI taxonomy): domain Eukaryota; kingdom Metazoa; phylum Arthropoda; class Insecta; order Diptera; family Calliphoridae; genus Protocalliphora; species Protocalliphora azurea. The sequence goes on from OW026523.1 coordinate 112,741,163, forward strand.
TTTTTAGTTTTTATTTTCTTCATTCGAAATGGAAAAAATTGCAATAATTTTCAATTGGTCTTTTACGAACCAAATACTAGTTGAAATCATGAAAGATCATATAAAAATGATCAGCTATTTATTTTAACTTTTTTTACTTTTTCAAAAGATCAAAAAAACCTAAAAGTACGTACATTTAAACAACATCATTGAAATTTAATCATTTAGATTACATTAAAATTGTGTTATTTTCATTCTTAATAAAAGGATTTCAAAAATAATTAAAATTTCGATTTTATGTATCAAATATTTTATATTAATAGGCACTATTTTCTAACAAAATATTGACCATTTATTTAAGTAAATATTTGCAATTTCTTGTGACGTTTAAAATCAAATTAAAAATAAAAGTATAAAAATCCACTTAAAACATTTCACCCACTGGTTTAATAATCATTTCGTGAATTTGCACATGAGGTGGCGTAGAAATGGCATATAAAACACCTGAAGAAATATCTTCAGATTTTAGAAGAGTATCACCAAGAAGTCCTCTCATATTATCAGGTATAATTTCAGTATCAACAGCACCAGGACTAATGCTCTATAATGCAGAAAAAATAATTGAACAAAACTAAAAATTTTAAGAATAACAATCAATGCACTTACGGTAATTTTAATTTTGGTACCCAAACCCTTAAATTCCTGTCTATAGACTTCTGTTATAGCGGTAATGGCATATTTTGTGGGAGAATAGATATTATTTTCAGGCATTTCACCGCCCACATTTATAACATTATGACCAGCAATACTATTTATTAAAACAATATGACCGTCAAAATTACGATCTTTCATGGATTTAAAAGCACGTTGGGTACAATAGACAACACCCATAACGTTGGTTTGTAAAACTTGTTCAATATCATCGATATTACCCGTACACAATTGGCCAGATTTCAAGCAACCAGCATTATTCACCAAAATATCTACACCACCGAAGTGGGAAATAATTTTATCAAATGCTTCATTAACCGATTTCAAATTGGAAACATCACATTTAAGGGCAGTTAATTTTGATTGTAGTTTAACCGGCAGTTGAGCCTTAATTTCTTCAACACGTCCTACCCGTCTAGCTAGACCAACAACTTGTAAACCATTTTTAACGAAATCTTTAACAATAGCCGATCCTATGCCCGAACTAGCTCCTGTTACAACAGCTACTTTATTTTGCCAGCGTTCCATTTTTTAATTTTTTTGTAATTTACTTTTTACTTGGTGTCTTAGGTCTTAACTATGAGACGTTTGTATATATACTATACAATATTGTGATAAATTTATTAAAAGTATAATGGTTAGATTATTTGCCAGTCATACTGACTCAAGATAAAATACTATTTTATTTGTACGAATTTTAATTATTAGTTTAATACTTTAAATTTATTTGAAATTAAATTATGGTGTATAGTAGTCGCTGTAGTTACTTTTTTTTACTATCGAAAGATAAGAAATGATCAAGAAATAATATAAACAATAGGGTAGTATTTTGATTAGCAAAATACTAAAAGTTCTGAAATATTTTAAATCTAAAGAAAAAAAGAAAACCAATCTGTTTACAAAATACAAAATAAATAAATTTGAGGCCTATTGTAGAATCAACTGATTCTACAATATTCACCTGAGGTGCATATAGTTAGAGAAGTCGAAATAACGATATTCGTCTTAGTCTTGGTTGATGTCGCATTTTTGAAGAGCCACGTCATATACAGTAGTAATCTAAACATTTGCAACTGAAAATTTTATAGAGTATTTTAAACAAATAGTTTCTTCTGTTTTAATAATTTAAATATTTATTTTATTATCTATTTTAGTTTTGCAAAAAAGTAATTAAAGAACAAATTTAAAATAAAACAAGTGAAAATTCAAGTGTTTAAAACGTTCGGAACTCTGGAAAGCATAAAGGGAAAATAAAAAATGCATTAAAAGTTTAATGTTTGGCTAAAACTTAAAAATCTCTACTGACGAGTTTAAGCTATTTAAATAATGGCAATAAAACAATCATCGGTGTGATTTCTAAGAAAAGCACCCGGACGGGCATAATTAAATCATACTATATTTCATAATGACGCATAATAAAAATACTTGATTTTGATTAGCAATTGGCAAAAAAAATATTTTTCTTAAAAATATTCATTGTGTCAGCAAATTACAAAATTTCTATCCATTTATAAAATGAAAATAATTCAATTTGAAAAACATATTTTAGAGTAAAAAGGAAAATGATCTTTGCACATTATATAAAAAATTCCCTTAAGTGCATAGCTTTTGCTCTTAAGTTTAAAATATACAAAATTATGTATTTTTGTGTAAATATTTGCAAAATTATGCTCATATGTATAAAATATGCCATTTAAATTGCTAAAATATGCTTTAAAATAAGGATTTTGCATGAAAATATGACAAAATATGCTGTTAAGCCCAAAATAATCAAAACTATGTTAGGACCAAAATATGCAAAAATATGCTATAACAAATCGATGTCAAGTAACTTTTCGGCTCATTTGAAGCATAGAAAAGATAAGATATTTCATAAATTCGTTAATGTAAATTTGTTTTAATTAAAAGTAGAGAAAAAAGAGTTGCAAATGTTTTGGAAACTTTAATTTTTTTTAGTTGTTGAACAAAATACAATTGATCAACTTTAGAAAATATCAAAAAGATAATGTTGCGATTTTTGCTCAAAACTAATTAATACACTGGTTATAATATTTACATATTTGGATAAAATCTATAGAAACAAATTATTCCACTATCTTAATTTAAATACTACAATTTGTAAATAAATTTTTATAATTAATTACATTGTTTTCAATTATTTAATTGTAAACTTAGAATTTAATAACTTCATTGTTCACCTTTAGATGAGATACCCACTTTTGATATCTTTCCCCTTTTATCTAGCATGCTAGAAAATAGTCAACATTAGTAATGAGAGAAACACAAGTAATATTATATACATATGCATATATATTAAATGTAAATTATTCAAAGAGTTAAAAACTCAAAAATCATTATGATTATATCAGTTGTCCTTTTTTGCACTAGATGATAAATTGATATTTTTATTATCACATACATAATTCTTCTAGAACAATTTATTAATTTTACTGCGTAATTATATGTTCTGTTATCACACCACTTCTTAATCCCAATCATTAACATCTCCAATCATTTATATATTGTGCTTAGTAGCGTAAAGTAGTGGCATTATTAACAAAAGAAAATATTTAAACAAAAAGTGTGTTGCAACAGTCATTTATAAGTTAAATCATCTAGTGGTTATATTAATTAAACTCAATTATTTTGGAAAATTTAGAAAAAATTAACAAGATTTCAACTAAATTCTTATAAGAATCTCAACAAATATTAAATATTTTAAAATTAGCGAAACTCTTAAGGTGAGAAAAGATTTATCTTAGATTTGTGATTTTTATTTAACCTATTGTTACCCTAAGGTTTTGTTATCCACGTGGGGATTTTCCCACCTAACCAGAGGTATTCGAAAGAATAAATTTGTGTAAAACACATTCCGGCTGTAAATTTGTTGGTGTTCATAACGCCAATAAAGTCTCAAATTTTGAACTGCTCGTGGACAAGGTTCGATAGATGCACGTGGCCATCACATTGCATGATGCATATCTAATTTGCCCTAAGTTACGTAATACATTTGAAATCGTTAATACTAAAACATAACCAAACAAATATTAACTTGAAAGCTTTTTATGAAATCACGTTTTAATCTACCGTTATGACTTGGATGCATAAATAAAAATCCTGTGTAACAATACTATTTAACCTAATCTAAATTTTAAATTACATGTTATTATTTTTTTATTAATCATTAACTAAAGTAATCATTACAATTTATATCCAACTTTTCTTGTAACTTGAATTTCAAAATTAAAAAAAAAAAAAGTATCGAAAATGCCGATTATGAAATAATAACATAAATTATATTACAAAAGTATAAATTAATTTACCTAACTTAATACTTTAAATTTATATAAAATTATACTATTATCCTATTAAAAATATATTTATCAGTAGATAAATATTATAAATTAGCAGAAAAAGAATATTCTGAAATTGCTTATAAATTAATGAATTCCTAAATTAATTAATAAATTAAATTAAAGTAACATAATATTATTACTATTCAGATCTAAAAGAATTACTTTAAAATTATTTTATAAAATGTTAAAAATTTAATTTAAATATCTACCTATTTAATCTAAAATTTAAATTGCCATATAATGGATTTAACCTAAAATTATATTATTTATGTAGTTATTAATATCTATTACTAACATTTTACTTTTGGTGTAAAACCATCTAGTATTAATATCTTACATTATTTTTTTTCCCCCTTTTGTTATCATTATTATAATCTAAATTTAGTTTTTTCCATTTCATTCATAATCTTCATTTACAAAAAGAGCAGATCATCTCATCAAACATAAAAAAATCAAGAGATTACAACAGCAACAACACGCATTGACTGCTGGGCCCAACAAATCAATCGTCGTGGATTCATCAATTGCTTTGTACATACATTTTTGTAAGTGATGATTTTAATTTTTTTTTCTTTTATTATCTCTTATTAATAAGTCAGTCCGATTCAATGTAGTCCTCTTTATATTTTTACGTTTATGAAATGAAAATACATAATATAAATTGTAAATAAATCTATTAGCAATTTGGTATGCTCTTCCCGCTCACTGAGTACAGATCATGCATATTCTGTGTTTAAAATGATATTTTCTTTATATTTATCACTCTCTTTTTTTATCAATAAATTTTTTTTTCGTAACTTTGTAATTCTATAAAACAATGAAATTCTAAATCTTTTAATAAGGGAAGGACAGACATGACAAAAATATATGTAAGTATGTAGAATACACATGTCATTTAGAGGGACAGATTTTAGAAAATAGGGTACTAATCTGTGAAGTATTCTGACAGGACTTAGTCAGTAGGGTGGGAACAATGTACCCCAATTAGCACTCCATCTTGCCTCCTTATAGAATTTGCTAGACATCTTTTTTTTTGTTGGTTTTCTTTTTTTTTTTTATTTAATATACTCTAAGGTATTTAAGGGTAGAGAGTATATTATATGTTATGCGCTTCGAATTCCTGGTTAAGAGTTTTAATACCTAATTATGAGCTAGTCCATATCTTAATTACCCCTTAACTAAGTATTCTATTAAAAAAACGTAATTACTTTGCCTATATTTCTGTATAACAATTTTTATTGTTCGTTCAGCATATACAGCGCGTAACAATAAATATGCAAAATATTTGGAGCAAAAAAAAAATAATAAATACAAAAATGAAGTATCATTAAGTTTTTACTGTATGCTGAATCGTTCTTTTACAAATCTGTCAAAAATGAAAAATAGCCGAAAAAAACGCTAAAATACCAACAAATTGCTAGAATACATAGCTGGCAGAATTGAAATTTTTATAGAATTAACCCCTAATTTGCTAGCAGAGCCATTTGGGCTCAAAATTGGGTACATCTGACATTGAAATTTTTTAACCCCTTGCCAAATTTTTCTCGTCCAATTTCAAATATGTTTACATCCTCTTAAAGCCCTCGATAGACCTATGAAAAACATGCATTTTATCATTTATAGTTTTCAAGTTATTTGCATTTGAAATTTCACCTGTCTTAACTTTGCAAAATTTTTTTCCCGTTTTTTTCAATATATAGCCCCACATTTTTGTCTGATTTTGATTCGTTTATGTAAAAGTTAAAATCAAAAATCTACAAACCAAGGCCAATTTCAAAGATTTTAATATTTCTGTAAAGTGCTTGGTGAGACCTAAATTATATCTTACAGTTAAAAAGATATTTACGCTTGAATTTTCAGTATTTGATATTTTGAATATTTGATTTTTTGCCTCGCCTTTATTTAGGTTTTCACCAACATTTTTTAAAAAATATTCCGAAATAATATGCTAAAAAAAATTTGTTGTTTAGTTCAATTGGTATAACCGTGAAAATTTTTCAAATTCAGCACTCTGAAATCAGTATTGAAAATGGCTATATGTTTACAAAATTAAAGTGCAATTCTTTCACTTTTTGCTCAAAGTTTTGTTAATAAATATTTTTTCTTTACATATTTCAAAAGACAAGTAGAATTATAAATAGTTCAATTATAAATAGTTGAATTTTTCGATTATTAAAATGTCACTCAATTTTTTTTTATTTATTGACACTGTTTTATAAAAAAAAATATATATATTTATATCGATTTAGCTCTAAACTGTTTAACGCCCGGCAAAAAACGAATGCAGGAGTGTAGATTCTATGAAAAAAGTAAATATTTCAAAAATTATAATAATTTAATTAAAGTCTTTTGAAAAGTTGATTTTTTTCATAAAATCGATTTAAATATATTTTCTAATAAAGCAATGTTAATAAATTTAAATTTTTTTATTTAATCTATTAACATGATTTTTTTTTAATTTACCATTTTCGGCCAATTCTAGATGTAGGGTGCAAATCTAAATCAATTTAAAATTTCTTTATTAACCTTATATTTTGAAATATGTAAAGAAAAATATACTTTTATTAACAAATCTTTGAGAAAAAAGTAAAAGAATTGTACTATTTTTTTGGACTATTTTTTTTTTTTTTTCTTTAATTTTACATTTTTCATACTAATTTCAGAGTGCTGATTTTGAATATTTTTCACGGCAAGACGAATTGAAATAATCCAAATATTTTTTCGATATATTATTATGGTATATATTAGAAATTAAAGGATATTTTAAAAAAATTTTTTCCTCCATGTACCACAGGACTAATACCCAAAAAACTAAATAGTCGAGGCAAAAAATCAAATATTCAAAATTCAAGCGTAAATATATTTTAAACTGTAAGAAATAACTTACATGAAATAAGCATGAATAAGCAAGAACTTGATATGTAGAAGTTACGATTCTTTTAATCTCTTATATACTCGAGGTGGTCAACTTGAACTGTATCTCGTATTATTACAGGGTGATTACAATATCATTTTTCTCAAAGCTTGGGTGCTCCATTACAACTTTTCCATATATTTTAATTCGTTGCGACTAATAGCTTAAGAAATACAGAATTATTAGAAAAAATTTTGCAATTGGCCCCATTGTTTGGCATAGTTTTGGTCCTATAAAAGATAATACGTCGGTTATATAAGCGAATTTATTTGAAAAAATCTAGTCCCCAGTTTTTCTCTTTTTTAGAATTAAAGTAATTAGTTAATATATTCTAACGAAATTTTCGGTGATTGTTCACTTTGTCATTTGAAATGATGAAATATAAAAAAAATTTAGGTCTTTGGTTAAAAGAATCCCGCAATTCCCAAAAAATTAAATTTTTTCGAATTTTACAAACTTTTTGGAATTCACCAGGGTTTTCAAAACTGCATTCTGTTTGTAGATCCAAGTTTTAGGATTTTAGAACATATATACAAACAATTGCGATGCAAAATAGGTAAAATTTGGAAGGATCTGTACTTAACCCTGTTGAATTATTGGGCAAAACAATTTAATTCTGCCCCACTGTGCAATATTTACATACAAAATCGTTAAAATAAAATTATTGCGTTTGTACTAGTTTTTATTTTTTATTATTCTCAACAATTTGTACTACCCTAATTTATGGGAAGTACTTAACAAATAATAATGATAGTTTAAAATTTATCAAAATATAAATTTCGCAAATTCATCGATATTTATTTGCAAACTTAGATCAAATGAAGTGGTTCAAAGTATGAATTTTAAATATAAGTGAAAATTATTGCTTTTGAACTGAATTATTTCGACATATACAAAATTTTCAGTCGATTTTTTTTAAACATATGTATTACTAAATATGGATTTTTACTAATCTAACTTAGAGAAAAAAAATTAATTCATGATTTAAAATTTTGTCGATTCATTAGTGTTTATCGAAAACATTGATTCAGACAACAAAAAAAAAACGTTTAATAATTATTTAACTTCTATTCTAGTATAGAACTTTAGATATCAAATACATATAAAGAAATAAATAAAATATGTAGATATGTAAAATGATAGAAATGAAGTATTTTTTGAAAATTTTCGAACAAAATTCTTAGAAGTTCACAATATATATTTAAATATGTATGTGTACAGAAAACTTTTTAAAGTAAATGTATAAACGTAACAAGCCCGGTCCGAAAAATTGTTGTTTGATTTCTTTAGCCGTTTAAGTTTCTGTTTAAGTTAACAATGTTGGCTTTGTAAAGAAATCCCGACTTGTTGTGTTAACATTAACTGATAAAAAATATAACTAAAAAAAATACAATGAAAATATTAAAAAAAATAACCTATTCCAACCCATAATTAAACAAGTAAAAAAGATGTTGGTCAAGATCGACCATACGATACCCTATACCATTGTATATGTACATCAAAATTCGGGGAAGGGGCTTATATTAGACCTGTGACTATTTGTTGACCGATAGTTTTTCTAAATGTAAAATAAAATAAACTAATACAGAATATTACGTTGATATAAAAATTTATATGATTTTATGCACTTAAGGGTGTTTTCCGAAAGTGGGCTTATATGGGAACAATGATAAATTATTTATCACTACGAATTCCACTTTTATAAAACTAATTTTTGTCGAACATTAACTTGTCACTAACATTTATATGGGATTTATTCACGTTAAAGTGATTTGGCAGAGGGGTTTATATGGAAGATATGGTCAATTATGGACTGATCTTCATGAAATTTGGCGCAAAGATTGATACTTATACAAAACTTCTTTGGACCGAATTTTGCTATACTTATAGCATTTATGTGTTAAACCTCTATTCCGGGAGTACATGTGTATGGGGACTAGGCGAAATGATGAACCGATCATAATCAATTTCAATAGGCTTCGTCTTTGTAACAAAATTATTATTCATGCCAAATTTCATCAAGATATCTTTAAAATTACGACCTGTACTTTATTCACAAAGTTTCCATTGACTGACAGCCAGCCAGATGCACAGACGTACGGATATCGTTGAATCGACTCAGAAAGTGATTCTAAGAGTATACTTTAATATAGGGGTCCGAAGATTTTTTCTGTAAGTTACAAACATCAGCGCAAACACATAATACCCCAACCACCTATGATGGCGTAGGGTATAAATATCAATATAAAGCTGGCGCAACTAAAAAAAATATGTATATAAACAAATGAAAGCGCACTGCCAAATAATACCTAATCTCATTATCAGTATTCACAAACACAAAAACGATATAAAAATCAAAAATAGTAGTATAAGAGAATTATTCACTAAAAAAAATTCTATAAAAATTATTCTCATAAAATAACTCGCTCTATTAATAACAGCAGTCATACATATCGCATCTTTGAAAATGGAACGTTGGCAAAATAAAGTCGCGGTTGTTACCGGTGCCAGTTCGGGTATAGGCTCTGCTATTGTTAAAGATCTTGTAAAGGCTGGAGTACAAGTAGTAGGCTTAGCACGACGCCTTGAACGTGTCGAAGAATTAAGAGAAAGTTTACCAGCTGAACATAAATCTCTTTTAACTGCCATTAAATGTGATGTCTCCAATAAACAATCCGTTAATGAGGCATTCGATGAGGTAATTGCCAAATTTGGTGGTGTTGATATACTTGTCAACAATGCTGGTTGTGCCAAATTAGGTCAATTGGTTTCAATGGATATCCAAGACATAGAAAATGTTTTGCAAACAAATGTCATGGGTATTGTTTATTGTACACAGAAAGCATTTAAATCAATGAAAGAACGTAATTTTGATGGTCATGTTGTGCTTATCAATAGTGTAGCTGGTCATAATGTTTTTTCTGGTTTTATGAGTGAAATACCTACCGCTAATATATATTCACCATCGAAATTTGCTGTAACAGCAATAACAGAAATCTATAGACAAGAATTTAAGGGTTTGGGTACAAAGATTAAAGTTACAGTAAGTATTTATTTTTAAATGGTTATTGAGATAAATTTTTAATTTTTTTTTTTTTTTTTTTTTTTTTTTTTTGAATTTATAGAGCATCAGTCCGGGTTTAGTAGATACGGAAATTGTTAGTGATTCTTTGAAAAATTCCATGAAAGATGCTATACTAAATCCTCATGATATTTCAAATGCTGTTTTATATACATTGTCTACACCGCCTCATGTTCAAATACACGAATTAACTATTAAACCAGTTGGTGAAACATTTTAATTATTGTTTGCATGACAATAAAATAAATAATTATAGATAAATGTAATTTAAAATTCGTATTATTAAATACAATATTTTATAATTATCTATAATGACGTTGTATTTTGTATAGAAAACAAAATAATAAAAATATTTACTGTTTACTAGAAAATATTAGATCAGAAAAATAAAATAGTAATCAATGCCATATAAATTTAACGATTATCTTAAATTAGAATAAATAAAGCTGCTTAAACGAATAAAGAAGTTATGGTTGCTTAATCCTATTCATGCGTGAATCAAGGAAAATGTTTAGGAAGAGAAAATATAACTATTTATGTGTGTCTAATTGAATGCAACAATAAATAAAGCAAAATATAATTTCTCAAGTCCGAGACATTTTCTGATACTACTTCTTTGCGATAGAAAATGTCAAAGAAATATTGTCTCTTCTGAACGTATGATAGGCAAACATCTATACAATTATTAGGCAAACAAGCAAGAGAGCGGTTCAAATTATTAAACTTTCCTCAATTTTGTTTTTCATACACAGCGTTCCCAATTTAGCGCTTTCCAAGCTAGATTTAGCTCTTTTTAATAACACAAAAGTCGCATTTTTCTGCTGTTAGCGCTTTTTTCAAAAGAGGTCCTAAATTGGCGCGTTTTACTTTAGTGGTATGTCGATTAGGAATATGTTTTTACATCATTATTAATTAAAAAAAATTCTTATTTTTAGTAAATGTGACTAGTGATACTAATTGCAAATAAAGCGTATAGCGTTGCCACTTCCTTTTATGTTCATAGAATTTTCGAAAATAATAGTTGCATTTTTCAAATCCGTCACGACAAATAAGGAAATATATTTATTTATTTATCCAGGTTGGGGTATTATGCGTTTGTGCTGATGTTTGTAAAGTTATCCAATACCTACTTTAGAATATAACAATCGACTCAGAAACACTTTCTAAATCGATCTAACGATATCCGTCCGTCTGGCTATCTGTCCATGTAAACATTTTTAAATTGTTAAAAAATATTTAAAAAAATGTTGCAAATAGAACTTTACAAATAACAATTTGTTCAGTATTTCATTAGTTACAATCTTTCAACGTTTCCACTAAAATTTCTTATTACATTCTTTTACAAAATATTGTATACTAATGTTTATTTTGTCTAAAAATTTTTACTCAATACGAGTAAAATTTACTTTTACGGTACAAAAGTGTATGGTATTTCGTGAATTCTTTATTTTCCATTAAAGTTTTTCATTCAAGATTTTAAAAGTTAAATATATCAATATTTTTGTGAATATGGTATTGTACAGTGAAATGTTGAATAATTCAAAAAGTTACTAGTAAAGAATTCATTTATCCTAAATTGAAAATATTTTCAAAATTATTCAAATGGTATGTTTTTCACCCTAAGACTACTAAAATTAAAATTTTAAATATTTATGTTTCATTTATTGCAAAACGGAATTATTTAATATCATTTTTATATAAATAAAAAAGGAAGGATTAAAATACAATTCCAATTATTAAATTTTAATAAAAATCTGTGACAAATAAAAATTATATTACTCAATATTCATTTTGTTTTTAGTTATTCGGACACAATATTATAATAAATAGCTGCACACATTTAGACCTGTTCTTGAAACCAAAAAAAAATCCTATTACCGTTATTCTATTAAAAAATTAATATTTGAAAGTATATTATCAGTTGAAAAAGTATAATTACGAATGAGTTGTAAAGTAACCAAATATTCGTTTAAATGTTTTAAATATTAAATAGTATTAAAAAGCATAGAATACAACTTGAAGTTTATGTGAGGGGCACTTTGAACTAAGTTTACAAAAAAAATTACTAATTTTTTTCAAAAAACAAAAACAAAATATATGTGACTACATGCATTTTTTTGTTGCATGAATTAGATTTTTAACAATTGTATCAGTTTTTTTCTCTCACATAAATATCTAGTTATTAATCTATGTTAAAAAGTTTCTTATATGAATGATCAATTATAGAGCGATGTTTATAAAATTTGATGATTTATACTTCTATAATGATTTCTTTTATATTTTTTGATTATAAAGTTTTTAAGGACCGCACCGATTCTAAGTTTTGAAACAAACTCATATTGTGGAAATTACAAACGGAATAACAATAGAACTCAAAAGTAAACACTATTTTTTAATTTTTTTTAATTCAGAATCGTTACGGTTGTATTTCTAAATTATTTACATTTTGAAAAACCAGTTTTCAGTGAAAAAATTCAGTGAAAAATTTTCCATACTTTTTTTAATCGTTGTTGTGATGAAAACCGCTTTTCAGTAATTTTGTTTTTGACAGAAATATATTTAAAAAAAAAGTTCTGGCAGATCTCACAAAAATAGGTTTGTATTGATATCACATTGAAAGAAAATTTTCAGTAGCAAAACTCTCAGAAGCATTCTTGATTGTCTCGGTTTTTGGTTTTGAATCCTCTATCTAAGGTCTCAGTCTAGATGCTTTATAGGTAATTCTTTCGCAAAATTTTACTATTGAAGAAAAAACAGTTTTTAAGCCGGTTTTCGACTTTTTGAAGCCCGTATAATCCCCTACAAGCCCTATAGGGACTTTGTTCTTTCACAGAGAATTGATAAAATTTTTTCTAAACTTTTTCTGCAGAACAAATGTACCATATCGATTTATTAGTAACCGAGATATTGGCCAAATATATTTTTGAACCTTTTAAAGCCCCTATATGAGATACGGAGTGCGTTCTTATATAGATGGGTCGCAAATATTTTTTCTAAGGTTTCGGTTTTTTTTTTTCTCAATCAAATTTGAATCGAATTTAGCACTATAACTCTTTTTAATAGTGATTATTTTTGTTTTTTTTTAACACTGGATAATTAATTGAGGTCTTAAGATACAAGTTTTATTTTTTTTTTCTCAAATACAATAGCTCTGTTCCAGTACTTGTCAAACTTGCAAGTTTTGGCTAGAATTTACAAGAAAGCGTTTCTGTATAAAGAATTTGTTGGTAGTTTTTTGATAATTTCAGACTAATTCTGACTGAAACCTGTAAATTTGATGAGTACTGAAACAGATATAATAACTAAAATTGATTTTTTTTATTAAAAAAAAAACAAAAATCTTGGTGCTTCGTTTCTATAGAACGTCCCAGCAAAAACTTTTTAGTTTTCGGTAATGACAACTACTTATTAAAGTAGTTTCTTGGTAATGAAGCGTCATTATTATTTGCCTACTCTGTATTACATTAATAAGTACTTAATAGTATAATAGCACAGTAATACTGCAATCACGTGGATGAGTTGGCTAGAGCGCTGGATTAACAACCAGAAGGTTTTTGGTTCAACCCCATTCTGAAGCTATTAGTTTTTTATAACAAAATGTCTAAAAAGATATTTTAAACTAAAAAGAGTTCTTGTTACTTGGAAGCTATGTGCGAGATGGTGTACTGAGTAAGAGGTTAGTCAGTAAAAACGAATGGTTAGTGTGTGTCCAGGTTCGAGTCCCACTAACGGCGAAATTTTTTTGTTTTTTTATTTTTGTTTTTGTTTAGGTACATATTTTTGAGAGTCAAAAAATAACTACATGAATTTGTGGACAAGTCGAACAAAAATAACTAGTTATTCAGGCAAAAAATAAGTAGTTTATTTTTGCTTCCAATTATACCTGCTAGCTTACCAGGAAAGCAAAGTTTTTGCTGGGGTGTTCTAAGGATATATTTAACAATTTTATGCTACTGTTCTGATCAGATCTGATTTTTTTTTTTTTTTTTTTTGTTAATTTCAAGAATAATCATTATTGTTTATCTTTGCATGCATCCAATAAGTGTAAAAATGTGTTAAATCTGTAAAGGACTTAAACATTAGCTTTGTTCCAATACTTGTCAGATTTGCAAGTTTAAGTCAGAATTTACAGAAGAGCGATCCTGTACTAAAAATTCATGTGTATTTTGTTGTTTGTCTGACAATTTCTGACTAGTTCTGATAAAAACCTGTAAAATCGACGATTACTGGAGCAGAGCTAATATTTCTTTATTGTTATTGTCAAAAAAAAAAAAAAAAAATGGTTAATATGTAGAGAATACGACACTCTTTTGAATATTCATTAAGCGAAAAGTTTATTTAGTTATTTTATTTCAAAATTATTATAGAAAGATAACTTCACACTTTCACATTATTCAAAAATTATATTCTTTCAAAACAATTCACCCACTGGTTTAATAATCAGTTCATGAATTTGCACATGAGGTGGCGTTGAAATTGCATACAAAATAGCCGAAGATATATCCTCCGATTTTAGAATAGTACCTTTTAGTGAATTTTTTATATTATCATTTAAAATTTCTGTATCCACAGCACCAGGACTAATGCTCTATAAAGAAAAATATAAATATAAAGAAAAATTTATTTTAAATATATTGTATTAATCCAATATTTAAATTCATCTTTATCTTACCGTAATTTTAATCTTTGTACCCAAACCATTAAATTCTCGTCTAAAGATTTCATTTATTGCTGTTATGGCAAATTTACTAGCTGGATAAATGTTAAATTCTGGTAGTCCACCACCAACACTGTTAATAACATTATGGCCAGCTATACTATTGATGAGAACAACATGACCATTGAAATTACGTTCTTTCATCGATTTGAAAGCACGTTGGGTACAATAGACAACACCCATGACATTTGTTTGTAAAACTTGTTCTACATCAGCCACATTCATGGTGGACAATTGTCCTATTTTAAGACAACCAGCATTATTCACTAAAATATCAATGCCACCAAAGTGGGCGACAATTTTGTCAAATGCCTCATTTACCGATTTCAAATTAGAAACATCACATTTTAAGGCTGTCAATTTTGTTTGCAAATTTTTGGACAATTCCTTTTTAATATTCTCAACACGTTCGACACGTCTGGCTAAACCAATAACTTGCAGACCATTTCTAACCAGATCCTTAACAATGGCAACGCCAATACCAGAACTAGCACCTGTTACAACAGCGATTTTATTTTGCCAACGTTCCATATTATTTCTTATTATTTTGTTTTTCCTTTCTGTATTATTAATTTGAAATTTTACTTAGATATTTTTTATTAATACGTGCACGTATGTTTTATTGAAAGATTTTTTCAATACTATTAGGAAATCAATTTGTGTAAAATTATATTAAAGTTTTCAAATAGTAATTTTAAATGATAGAGAAATTGTAATATTAAATATAATAATTTAATTACTTACATGATAACCTATTTATATACTATACAGATGTATTTTTTTTTTTTTTTTTCAATACTATTAGGAAATCAATTTGTGTAAAATTATATTAAAGTTTTCAAATAGTAATTTTAAATGATAGAGAAATTGTAAGATTAAATATAATAATTTAATTACTTACATGATAACCTATTTATATACTATACAGATGTATTTTTTTCAATACTATTAGGAAATCAATTTGTGTAAAATTATATTAAAGTTTTCAAATAGTAATTTTAAATGATAGAGAAATTGTAAGATTAAATATAATAATTTAATTACTTACATGATAACCTATTTATATACTATACAGATGTATTTTTAAATTAATTATAGTTTTATTAGTTGTTTAAGCAATATAGTTTTATACTGATAATTATTATTTGTTTACAAGTGAATGCCTGATTTTTGTAGTGGATTAACAATTTTACTATTATAAAGTAAACAAATTGTACAAATCATTACAATTTATTTATAATCTATAATTAGACCTATACTAATTTTTAACATTAAAGGTGTTTTATAAAAAAATCTAAGTGTATAAGTGCACTATATCCCAGTAGGAATTTTCTTAAATACATATATTAATATTTTTGTAACTCTATTTTACTACTTTATTATGATACCTCATGACATTTTTGTGTACATATTTTGTCCAATTTCTTTAAGATAAATTCGGTATATTACCGATACTATTAACAAGAGTATGACATAGTAAATACGTCTACAAGTGCCGCTGGTTTTATCGTGTATTTTCTAAAATACGCTGACACTTTTGTTCACTTAAATATCTTGAAGATTTCTTACAGAATAGTTTAAAAAATACCGTATGAATTTTAATGTGTAATGTTTTCTTCTTCATTATCAGCTTAAAAGTAAGTCTATCATTACATTGTGCTACTAATATCACAAAAATATTTCATGCTGTAAATTGAAATCATCTGAAAGAAAAGTTCATCATCAACTGACTCACTTGGGAAATTGTCGTTGTGACCCAATTTTCAGCTGGGACGCTTAGAAAATAAAAATATTTTAGTTTTTTTTTTTTTTTGTAACTAAATATAGAAATTTATAAAAATATTTATATACAACTAGCTAACCCGGCAAACGTTGTTTTGCCATATAACTTACTTCTAGTGAATATTTTAGTTTTTATTTAAAAAATAACAAATGTATTGTAAGTGTGTGGATAATTAATTAAGAAAACACGTTTTGCCAAATGTTGAAATTTTCAAAAAATTTATATCTTTAATTTCCTTTCACATGTTACAATGTCTGCATGCCAAATTTTAAGAAAACCGATTGATTAGTTAAAAAGAAATAGGGAGGGGGAGCTTTTGCCCTATTTTATGCCCTAGCAATAAAAATTATAAGCTATAGTTGCTTCTAGATGTTATACTATTTGCCTGTCAAATTTCAAATTTTACACCTTGTGGCCTATTTTATGCCCTCTAGCGATATGAAATATACTTTACGACCTATTCTCATACCTAAAAAATACATATAAACAATTTCATTTTTATTTTATTGTTATCATCTAAAGAATTTAAACTAAAGTTAATAAGGATGAGCCATGTAAACTTTGATAGGATATCAGGCATACTGAACCATTTCTTCTTTATATGAGAAATTTTTTTAATTACTTTTTTAACTTAAATAGATCTAATTCTGTTCTTTAATAACTTCAGATTCTTCGAATTATTTTTATGATTTATGATGATTATTTTAAGTCTGAAATTTTAAATTTTGTGTCAATTTTTACTTTTTTAATGAATTAAGTAAGCTGAAGAACGTAGCTTTTAAACTATATTTAAATCTTTTGTATATACTCCAAATAATTAATGATTTGTTCAGCATTTAAAAAAAAATTCCTTTCCTATATCACAATTTCGACAATGATTTAAATTATTTGAATGTTTTTTTAAGACTAAACATATTACTATCTGAAGTTTTAAATGCTAAAATGAGAAATCAATCTTTAAATTGTTTAAATGCTCAAAAAGTTATTAAAAAAAATTCAAAACGTTATACAAATAGTTTTCTGAGGCAAAAATTAAAAATGTATGGAAAGTAACTCATTCTATATAAAACCGAAAAGTTCTACAGTTTTTGTACAATTTAAAATAAGAACGAGAAAGAAAGATATAGTCGATCAAAACCGATTATATGATGCCCTACACCATTGTGTACGAGCATAAGAATTCTAGAAGGGGACTTATATTACACCCGTTGCCAATTTTACTAAATATAAAATAAAATATACAAATACAGAATAATACTTTGATACTAACATCTACATGATTTTTAGAACTTTAGGGCGATTTCTGGAAATTGGTTTATATGGGAACTATGGTAAATTATGGACCGATTCTCATAAAACTTGGCAATGTTGTTTCTACTTTCATAAAACTTATTTGTGCCGAATATTAACTTGATACTAACATTCGAATGGGATTTATGTACGTTAAAGTGATTTTCGGAAGAGGGGTTTATATGTGAGCTATGGTCAATTGTGCACCGATCTTCATAAAATTTGGTACAAAGATTGATTTTTATACAGAACTTCTTTGCACTGAATTTCATTAAAATATTCTTATTTTTAAGGTATTTTTGAATGTTCCAACTCTATTCAGGGGGAAAATTTGTATGGGAGCTAGGTGAAATAATCACAACCAGTTTCAATAGGCTTCGTCCTTATATCATAAAAGGTTCACGTACCAAATTTCATTGCATTAACTTGGATAACTTTTTCTATGCGTTACAAACATCAGTACAAACGTATAATACCCCAACCACCTATGGTTTTTTAGGGTATATTAAACTAATTATTGTTATTTTTACAACAACAATGTCTAAAAAATATTAAGCAAAATCAAGGAGTTTGATTTTTAAATTTTTATTCATTTGTATAAGAAAAAAAAATACATAAGAAAAAAAAATACTTTTGGTATGAAAGCCATATAAAATTACATATTAATCTTATTAAAAGGAACTAATACAGTTATTTGAAATAAGATTAAATTTTAAATGGGCCTTCAATAAATATAATCTCATGCAAATTATACTAAAAGACATAGTTTTGTCATGGCCCTGTATGAACATTTTTGAAATTATCTTAAGAAAATGTTCAATTTTTAATGATTTTAAGTTACAAAATTATGCATATTTTCAATAAAAGTTTTTTAAAGACTTTTCTTGGAAAAATAAAAATTTTCGAAATTAATCATTAATAATTTAATGTGTAACTACTTTTATTTAGCTACCAAAATAAAATTCCAAAATTATGATTATTTACAATTTAATAATATCTAGAAAAAATATTCTATTTTGTCTGAAAATGTTGGAGAAAAAAGTCATGTTATTTATTAAATTTATGATTTTTTTCTGTGTCGTTATTTAAATGCTTTTGTATTCCATGTTAAAAAATTTTTTTATAGATTCGGATTTATAAAATAAAAAAACCGCAATTTTTGCATTTGTTAATGCAAAAAAATCCTTTTATCGAAGCATATATTTTAATTGTTCCTAAAATTTAAGCTGAAATTTAACGAAATTCTTATGAAAACCCAGGTAAAATAAATTAAATTACAAAATTTTCCCTTTTGAAAAACTTTAACGTTTTATAAAAAATCATAAATAATATGTTATTTAGTTATTTAAAAAATAAAAAAATCACTTAAAAACTTGTACTTCCTACATGTTTTATTGAGCAAGTGCCAATTTTTAAAACTTATGTATGTATTAAGTTTAAAATTTTCGACAGAAAAAAAGGCGAAATTTTTTTTTTAAGCATAGTTTAGTACTTCTTACACAATGTTGAAGATAAATTCATTCTTCTTTTTTCTATTTTTGATAAACAAATTTTTTCCAAAACAAATTTATTTTTCCTATTGCAAATTTTTATTAATTTTTAATTTTTTTCTTTTTTAGTTCAAAAATTAATTTTGGGGGAGGGTGATAAATCTTCTTCCCTTTCCCCCTGAATCCACGCCTGCATGTAAGTATTTTAATAACTAGTTGTTTTACCGTTTTATAATAAGTACCTTCTAATGGAGATTCATGTTTGGACATTGCCGCACAAATATTATGAGATTTTTTTATTAAAGGAAGGCACCCTGTTTTATTATTATTATTATTATTATTATTATTATTATTATTATTACTATTATTATTATTATTATTATTATTATTATTATTATTATTATTATTATTATTATTATTGTTATTATTATTATTATTATTATTATTATTATTATTATTACTGTTATTATTATTATTATTATTATTATTATTATTATTAATATTATTATTATTATTATTATTATTATTATTATTATTATTGTTATTATTATTATTATTATTATTATTATTATTATTATTATTATTATTATCATTATTATTATTATTATTATTATTATTAATATTATTATTATTATTATTATTATTATTATTGTTTTGTTTTTAAATTATCACAAATTCTAAAAGTAATAAAAATTTTTAAATCGCAAAATATATAATCGTTAAAATCACTGTTAAAGCTGTAAATTTTTCAAAGAGAATGCAGGCTAAAATTGATGTTATAAAAAGAGGCTATATGTCAGAAAAATGGTGTTTTATGTTTTACTTTTTTTATTCATTACACTGTGCTCGAAAATGAGACAAATTTTTTTTAAACAATGTGGAAAAATTAAGTTTTTTAGCTTAAATTTAATAATTTACCCCCGTATTCACAAACACCTTTTAAATTTAAAATGCATTTTAAATCAAATTTTTCATACAAATTTTGTCTCTAAAATGTATTTTAAAATTAAAATTGGTTTGTGAATATGTAGGTTAATTTTTGAATTTAAACAATATAAATAATTAAGATTACATTGAAGTATACAATAATAAATTCTTATTATCAAATAGATTTTAAACGCTAATAAACAAAACTTTAAGCTGGCAAAATAGTGTGGCAAAATGAGCAAATTTTCAAATAAAAAGATAAAAACATTTAAAATCGGGCAATTTATAATTGGAGTATATATTCAATCAATTTATTGTTTAATATACATAAGTAATGTTCCTTTTATTTATAATTTTTAATTAATTTTAATTTGGTGATTTCCAGCAAAACGTAGACATAAATGCCCTTAAGTTTACTGTAATGAAGAGCCATTGTTTGTTATCAACAGCAATATTTATGTTTAACTTTTGCATTCATCTTGTTAGCCATGACATAGTCTTGATAAATGTTCTTTAATATGCTGACTTCATTAATGCAGCTGCTATTTTGAAAAACTACCACAAATAATTAAATTTACTCTAAAACGAATGCAGAGATTAACAGAATTAAAAACTAAAATTTATGGATCTGGATTGTAAAATCGAAGAATCTAATTTGAATAGTTTTTTCTTAAGAATTTATAAATATTTAAATAAGTTTGTTTATATGTTTTAGCCTATTTCATGAGCATTGGTCTTGGTTTTCTTGTGTAATATTATTATTATTATTTTTTTTATTATTATTATTGACTTTATTGAAACCATTATAAAATAATGAATTATGAGAATTTACTTAAAAGTATTACAACAATTGACATCTAAATAATTAAATAAGGAAGCTACTAATATCACAGTGTTAAGGAAAAGTTGTCAAAAAAAAACCTTGTACATACTTAAACGTTATAAGAAATTTTAAAAACAACCATTAATTATTATTCTTTAAGTAAAAAAAGAGTCTTATTGATTGTTTAGCAAATTTCTTATTACTTCATATGTAGACGTTCTGTATTTTTCATTAAATGATAGAGTCAGTTCCCTTGTAAATGAATTAGACATTTTATGCTTAAAGTTTCTATGCAGTAGATAAGTAGAATATCTGGAGTGTAGGTTATGAATTATTTTCAGATTTTTATTTTGTATTATCTGTAACTTTTTTGTGTAAGTTTTAGCAGTTTTATTAAACCAGACTTGGCATCCATAGATCATAATTGGTCGAATACACATTTTATAAATAACGATCTTGTTTTTTAAATTAAGTTTAGATCTTGTGTTAAATAAGGAGTAAAGGGTACGGCCGCATTTGATTGCTTTATCACAAATATACTGTAGGTGTTGTTTAAATGATAGTTTTTTATCTAAGATAATACCTAGATATTTGATACTATAAAAACTCCCCTAGAATATAAATGTTTTGTAGGAATACGTTTCTGTGATCTATTATATGGAAATATAATAGCTGGTATTTTACTAACATTAACTTTTATCTTCTATTTATCAAAATATTTATTGGTAGATTTTAAACTATCTTCCATTTTTTTGATTATTGCGTTTGATACCTTACCGCAGCAAATAAAAGCACTCTCGTCAGCGTAAAAAACTACTTCTTGATTCTTGCGAATAGTAAAATCGGAAATATATATTGAATAAAGAGTAGGTGATAATACCGATCCTTGCGGTAGACCCGCAGGGATTTGTCTATCACTAGATAGCGTGTTATCTATAGATACAGCACACTCTTTATTATCTTTTGCAAATACGTTGGATAATTGAAGGAATTTAGTTTAAAAACCAGGCCTTCATGCCATATTGAACCGAAGGCTTTTTCAATGTCAAGAAAAATAACTCCAGTGCTTTTACGATTTCTTTTCTTTGATTCAATAAAATTAACGACTCTTTTTAGTTGATGTACTGTGGAGTGTTCCTTGCGGAATCCAAACTGTTGAGGGTTAATAATATTATTTTGGTTGGAAAAATCTAAAATTCTCTTATCAGTTATTTTTTTCAAATACTTTATCCAATAGACTTAGGATGCGGATTGGTCTATAGTTAGACGGTAATTTAGGATCCTTTCCTGGCTTAGGAATTGGGATAACTTTTGCTTTCTTAAAAATAGTTGGAAAATAGACCTCAATTAGACAAGAGTTGGAAAGTTTACATAGAGTTTCATTATATTAATTAATGTCATCTAAACTTTGTTTGTACTTTTCAATAAAAGTACAAACGATTTAACTTCATCCAGATTTGTAAGCTTTACGTAAGATCTGTCAAGAATTGTATCGTTAACATCATGAATGAATCTTGAGACAGCTGTGTCCATAGGTGAATAATTATTTAAGGTAATGGTGTGAGAATTACCAAATACGTCTGCTATTGAATTAGCCTTTTCATTGCCAGTTTTTAAAACTTCACCGTTTACGTGAAGATCAGCTAAAGGCATTTTGTATCCCTTTAGGGTTTTTTTACTTTCCAAAATTTTTTAGAGCCCGAAGGCAAATTTGAAATAAATTTTGACCAGGATTCATTTCGGTCTTTATTAAGGTGGAAAGTTTCAGAATACTTTTCAATTGATTTTTATAATTAAAATCCCTACACCTTTGAAATTTACGTTTATATTTATTTCTCTGACTAATTAACATTTTGCTAACATCAGAGATTTCTCGTTGCCAAAAATTTTTATGACCGAAATGTATAACTATAGACATTAATTTATTAAAACAAAAATCTAAATTACCTGAGTTAATAACAGTTTGGTCAATGTTCATACACCTAATTTCATTTTCCATTCAGATTCTGATTGCTGACCAGTCTGCGCGATAATACAAGGGAACTGAATATGTCATGCTTTGAACTTGTACATGGTCTGACTGTAAAACATTTGGATGTGTCCCAAGGTTTGAAGAATGGAGACAAGTGTTAGATAAAAGAATGTCTACTGTAGACGGTTGAACGGGGTTAATACTTTGTCCAAAGAGACTGTAGAACTCTTTCCCGGCCGAATTACTTGACACACAATTCCAATGTGTGTGTTGGGCATTCAGATCACCGAAGATAAGAAAATCATCCGCAAATGAAGTTAGTTTATCCAAATCAGTTTTGACATTGGAAGTGTGAACTGGATTATAAGCTGAAGTAAATATATTTGGTCTTCTATTAATAATAACTTGTATTGAAATACTCTCTGCAGTACTCGTTTTGATTATCGGTAACAAGAAATGCTTAATGTTACCCTTTATTGCAATAAGGACTCCTTCTTTATGCGTAGATTTATCCTCTCTATAAATTTTATAGCCACCAAGTTTAAATTTGTGGTACGGTTTCAAAAACGTCTCATTTAAAAGGAATATATCGATTTTCCTTTTCTGCAAAACATATTCCAGCTGGGCAGCTGCTGACTCGGTTGTTATGCCTTGGACATTCCAATGCATAACATGAACATTGTGAATACAAGTTGAATTATATGGCATGTTGAAGCATCATACCCAAAACTCGTAGCTTATCGTACTTGTTCTGACATCTCTGCAAAACATCGACAGCATCAAAAAATATTTGCATAAGTTTTTCGTTTGAAATGTAATCATTATTATCCCTTTCGTAGCTTTTATTTTTAGCTACCTTAGAATACAAATTACAATGAGGGCGGGAATTACGTGCATCATTTTGGGTACTTGTCTTGGCAAATCAGGAAAATCATGATCGTCTTGGTTAAAATATGAAACAGTTCTTCTGCTAGTCGCCCTAGCTCTAGATGTTGCCTGATGTCGGATCTCTAAATATTCTTGACGACTTGGGCACTTTGTGTCATCAGCTCTAAGGTTTACATTCTTTAGGTTCTTATAAATCACACTACCACCACAATTAATTTTGTTAAGTGTGCAAACTGCATAATCGTGATTTCCGGCACAGCCTGAACACACTACGATAAGGTTATAATTTTAAGCACCATGTCCATACATAGCACACTTGGAGCATTGTGTAGGACCTTTGTTGGCCTTTAGAGGTTTTCTTCAATACACAGATATATTACAAAAATATCTTATTTTCATAACCTCTCCTTTTGAAACATGTTGACGATCAAACTCGATAAAATAGATCGCGTCATCTACACAAATAAAACCAAGTTTTTGCATCCTTTAACTCATGCGTGTAATACTGGATTTGTTTGATATAATTTTCGTACCAATAGACATTCGTTTATAAGTATATTTATTCCCAATTAATCCAATCACATTTGAAAAACTGTGGGTAGAGTCCACAATAGAAAGAAGTTGAAACCTATTGACACTAGTGCTGGGACCGTCTGAAGTTTTTGACACCTTGAATTTATGGCTATTGCCCCAATGCTTTCTTCTTTTTTGAAAAAACATTGATAAACAAAAAAAAAATTAAAGCAAATTTAATTATTTTTTTTTTACACTTTTTAATTAAAAATTCAATTAATTTTTATAGCAAAAATTTACACGATGTTTTTATCTTGAGGTAGAGATGCCAGATGATTTCTTGTGTAGTAAATTACTACCTTTATATACAAAATGGTGAAAAAATTTTTAATACTAACAAAATTTCATGAGATTTTTAAATAGTGATAATAAAACGTTAAACTATAGAAAAAATGAGACGGGTAAATTAAATTAAATTAAATTAAATTTTAAAATCAGAAAAAAATACAAGATGGTTCTAAAAGAATATTGGCAAACTTTGTTAACTCTAAAAAAAAAGCTAGTTTTTGCACAGGTTTTAAACTAAACCCTTAAATATCCAAAAGTTACAAGCTTATAATGATCAGTGTTGTCAAAAGTGCTAGAATTTACAAAGAAAAATTACAAAAAGTTCTAAAAATAAAAAAGGCGCTCAAAAAATTGCTAAGAAGAGCAACTGTTTGTATTTGTAAAAAAAGAGATATATTATTTACTTACTTTAAGGACTAAAGCTAAAAAAAACGTTAAAGGAAACAAAAAAGCACATTTTTAATGGATTCCTTAGAAATTAAACAAAACTTATAAGTGGATTTTTCAGACATTTATCATAAGGCATCCAAGTATATGTTATCTGAATTATACTGTTATACGTATTCCAAATAATATATAGGTTAACATTTTGACGAACGAAAATCTTTTTTCTTTTACTGATGATTTGATTTTTAAAATCTCATTTATTATTAAAAACCAGACACAGCATAAACTCGAGAATCTGGATAATTATTGCAGACTCCAATTCGGAGTATAGAATTATCCGGATTATTAAGGTTTTTTCTGATCTAATTTTGTTAAAAAATAAATAAATCAATCACTAAATAAATAAAACATATATTTAATATTTGGAACACTTGGAGCATCAAATTTTTCGTCAAATAACATTTCATATTTTAAATGTATATCTAAAACAAAAGAACAAATTTGTTTGTACTCTTTTTACTGAAGAATTTTTGGAAGAAATATTAACTCAAGTTTTGAAGGAATTCAACTAGAATCAACTCTTACATAATAATCATATCATATCTTATTGTATGTTCCAAGTTATACTAAAATTTTAATAAGAAAGGACTTTATTATTTAATCCGGAATGGAATGGAAAGTTAGAAAATGCCATCCGGATTAACAAATAATCAGAATTATCGAGTTTATTTTATATTCACGAAATTGTTTAAAGAATTTTCTCTTTAAATGAGCCAAATTAAATTTTTATTAAAATTCGAATTTTTAACTAATTAAATAATATTCAAATAATATTAAAAAATAATTTTCACTAAATAAACATACTTTTACCCAAAAACTAATACTTAGCAAAAAATTATTTGAAAATATAACAAAATACTCACAATAATATTTCAAAAAATAAAATAAAACATCATAGAGCTGTTAATTTATAAACTTTTAAGCAAATTTAAAAACATAACCATATATAAAAAGACATTCTTTCCACACAAACTAGGCTATAACTATCAGGAAGATTAAACAAAATTGCAAACTATATTTAAAAATTAATAAGTTATTTTATCATAATTATTTATTATAACAAAAGAATTACATTTTACTTAATTGCTAAAATTTTATTTGATAGGTTAACTGTTTGTAATTGTATTGGTTTTTACAAAGTTTAACATTAAAATTACCATCGTTAAAAACACTAAGTTTTAGTTGCAGTTTTAATTTTTAGAAAAAAAACTTATAATGTTT
This sequence comes from Protocalliphora azurea, assembly GCA_932274085.1. Lineage (NCBI taxonomy): Eukaryota > Metazoa > Arthropoda > Insecta > Diptera > Calliphoridae > Protocalliphora > Protocalliphora azurea. Next base: position 112,767,624 of record OW026523.1, read on the forward strand.
TTACACTACAAATCTTCAAACTAATAAAAAATACGCAAAAAGTGCTAAAAAATTCCAAAAATAATTCGAAAAGTATTAGAAAAGTGCCGTGCTAAATGAGTTTTAAAAGTACTAGATCTAGTGCTAAATTAGAAATACTGATAGTGATGTATTCATTGGTTACTTCGTATTCTCTAAATGCCAACTTAGATATATATTTAAAAAATCTGTATTTTTTAAGTACTTATCCTCCAAAAATCTCAATTCCCACAAACATTTAAATAATTGTTTTAACCAACGAAAACTTTAATACTAATACATAATTGTTTTTTTTTTTTTTTGCATTTAGCAAAACAAATAATTCCTTGCATTTAATTACATTCACTTTCAACTTTCGACAATTATTTACACTCATTCATACTTAAAACCTTGAGGAAAATGCAAAAGAAAATTACACTCAAACAACAAAACAAGAACATAAAATGAAGAAACAATTGAAATTCTCATCATTGGAAAATCTGTTTAATATTAGTTTTATTTCAAAGTTTATTTAAAGTCTGCAATTTTTGTATGTAACTAAAAGCTTAAGGTCTTTTTTTACTCACGTTTCTATAATGTATGAAAGGGAATGTAAAATTCATGTATGTACAAGTATCTCTGTTACTCAAATATTGCACTTTACTTCCTGTTACAACTCAACAGAATAATATGAAAAAAATCTTAACGATTATACCAACACTTTGACTATTATTTACACAAGTGCTGTATTTTTTTTTTTTTGTTGCCATCTTTATTTCCTCATTTTTTTTTTTTTTTTTTTTGTTCACTTTGTTCGTTATTTTATGTTTGAAACTTAACAATGATTTCCGTTTTTATGTGAACACCTCAGAGTACAATTGTTATTATGCCATACTGAATATTTGGAATTTCTTTTGCATTTTTTTGTGTAGACAAATATTATGCTGTTTTTTCTATTACAAAGTGACCACACATCTACAAATTCATATTACACAGACTTTTTCGGTTAAAAAAAGTTTAAAAACCAGAGAAATGTACATAATATTATAAAAAGTCTTTAATAATATTATAGGGAGTCTTTGCTAAATTTTGTATAGGATCTTTAAGGAAAGACGTTTTTTTATAAGGCTACAGATCTGGCTTGCTAAACTAAACTATAGACTAGACTATAGACTAGACTATAGACTAGACTATAGACTAGACTATAAACTAGACTATAGACTAGACTATAGACTAGACTATAGACTAGACTATAGACTAGACTATAGACTAGACTGTAGACTAGACTATAAACTAGACTATAGACTAGACTATAGACTAGACTATAGACTAGACTATAGACTAGACTATAGACTAGACTGTAGACTAGACTATAAACTAGACTATAGACTAGACTATAGACTAGACTATAGACTAGACTATAGACTAGACTATAAACTAGACTAGACTATAGACTAGACTATAGACTAGACTATAGACTAGACTATAGACTAGACTATAGACTAGACTATAGACTAGACTATAGACTAGACTATAGACTAGACTATAGACTAGACTATAGACTAGACTATAGACTAGACTATAGACTAGACTATAGACTAGACTATAGACTAGACTATAGACTAGACTATAGACTAGACTATAGACTAGACTATAGACTAGACTATAGACTAGACTATAGACTAGACTATAGACTAGACTATAGACTAGACTATAGACTAGACTATAGACTAGACTATAGACTAGACTATAGACTAGACTATAGACTAGACTATAGACTAGACTATAGACTAGACTATAGACTAGACTATAGACTAGACTATAGACTAGACTATAGACTAGACTATAGACTAGACTATAGACTAGACTATAGACTAGACTATAGACTAGACTATAGACTAGACTATAGACTAGACTATAGACTAGACTATAGACTAGACTATAGACTAGACTATAGACTAGACTATAGACTAGACTATAAACTAGACTATAGACTAGACTATAGACTAGACTATAGACTAGACTATAGACTAGACTATAGACTAGACTATAGACTAGACTATAGACTAGACTATAGACTAGACTATAGACTAGACTATAGACTAGACTATAGACTAGACTATAGACTAGACTATAGACTAGACTATAGACTAGACTATAGACTAGACTATAGACTAGACTATAGACTAGACTATAGACTAGACTATAGACTAGACTATAGACTAGACTATAGACTAGACTATAGACTAGACTATAGACTAGACTATAGACTAGACTATAGACTAGACTATAGACTAGACTATAGACTAGACTATAGACTAGACTATAGACTAGACTATAGACTAGACTATAGACTAGACTATAGACTAGACTATAGACTAGACTATAGACTAGACTATAGACTAGACTATAGACTAGACTATAGACTAGACTATAGACTAGACTATAGACTAGACTATAGACTAGACTATAGACTAGACTATAGACTAGACTATAGACTAGACTATAGACTAGACTATAGACTAGACTATAGACTAGACTATAGACTAGACTGTAGACTAGACTATAGACTAGACTATAGACTAGACTATAGACTAGACTATAGACTAGACTATAGACTAGACTATAGACTAGACTATAGACTAGACTATAGACTAGACTATAGACTAGACTATAGACTAGACTATAGACTAGACTATAGACTAGACTATAGACTAGACTATAGACTAGACTATAGACTAGACTATAGACTAGACTATAGACTAGACTATAGACTAGACTAGACTAGACTAGACTGCCTAGTAAGGGATTCAGAGCAACACAACCCAAAAATTATAGCGGGAGATTTTAATGCATGGGCAGTTGAATGGGGAAGCAAATATACGAATACAAGGGGACGTATCTTACTTGAAGCCTTTGCAGGGTCTGACCTCGTGCTATCAAATAACGGTAATAAACCAACGTTTACGGCTAGGGGACTGAGCTCCATAGTAGACCTCACATTCATGAGTGCCTCACTGGCAAGAAATGCAGAATGGTCAGTTAGTGATCAATATACCCACAGCGACCACCAGGCCATTCAATTCTCGCTGAAAAGGTGTAGCGGATCACAACATGGTTTAAACAAATGTAGTGCTAAATATGTGGGCTGGGCTACAAAAAAATTAGATGAAGAGGTTTTTATGCAGCAATTCTCACAGGGTACTGACCTAATTGGTACCACTGTGGACAAAGTGAACCAGATAATAGCTAAACTTAAAGGAGCATGTGACACTGCAATGCCAAGGCGCAGAGTGACAGAAAAGCGACAACCAAATTACTGGTGGAATAATGAAATAGACAATCTACGGAAGACGTGCTTTAAAGCTAGAAGAAGAGCTCAGCGCTCCAGGGGTAGAGGAAATTTTGAAGAAGTAAGTCAAGAATATAGAATAGCAAGAAGAGAATTTAAGCATGCAATTATGAGAAGCAAAAGAAAAAGCTTCGACCACATATGTTCTGAAGCAGACTCAGACCCATGGGGAAAGGCTTATAGGGTAGTCACCTCGAGACTTATAGGGTAGAAATGCCCACAACCGACATGTCCACTCCTAATGCATAAGATAGTTAGGACACTGTTTCCCGAACATCAAAGAGATAGATACTCAGTAAATATAACAGAATATACAGAGGACATTTCATTAATAACGGAGGAGGAAATAACCCAGATTGCTAAAAAAAATAGGGGACAGAAAAGCTCCGGGCCCGGACAATATACCGAACAAAGCGCTTAAACTGGCAGTTACGAGAATGCCAAAAATCTTCGCTGGAATATTTGAAGGTATTTTTCCAGATCAGTGGAAGAAACAGATGCTGGTGTTAATTCCAAAGCCTAATAAGCCTCCTGGTGATCCCTCGTCGTATAGACCAATTTGCCTTATGGACACCATAGGGAAAATACTCGAAAAGGTAATATACAATCGACTGCTACCCATAGTTGAAACTAAAAGAGGTTTATCAGATCGACAGTACGGATTCCGTAAAGCGAAATCTACCATTGACGCTATCACCATGGTCAAAGAAATAGCTCAAGGTGCAATAGGGGGCAAAGAAGCTAAGAAAAAGTATTGCGCTGTCATCACCCTTGATGTGAAGAATGCATTCAACTCTGCTAACTGGGGACTTATAATTGAAACGCTACTTAGACTTGGAATCCCGAATTACCTAACAAGAATCGTAAGTAGTTACTTCACGAACAGAAAATTGTGCTACTATACAGATGATGGAATCCAGACATACGATGTAACGGCAGGCGTTCCACAGGGCTCTGTACTTGGTCCTTTGCTATGGAATATCATGTACAATGATGTCCTCATGCTAAAAATACCAGGAGAGGCGAATATAATAGGTTTCGCGGATGATATCGCCGTGACGGTCACGGCTAGATATATTGATGAAGTGGAGATGATTGCCAACGAAGTCACCCAAATAATTGGAAAATGGATGAAAGGTGCTGGACTTGAATTAGCAGAGCACAAAACAGAAGTCGTTCTAGTCACAAGTCGTAAGAAACTCGAAAACATAAGGATCAAAGTGGGGAAGTATGAAGTGACATCCAAATCCAACCTTAAGTATCTAGGAGTTATTATAAACTCAAGGTTAAACTTCAAAGCACATATGGAATATGTAGGTCAGAAAGCATCAAACGTAAGAGTTGCAATAGAAAGAATGATGCCAAACGTAGGAGGCCCCCGGCAATCTAAGAGAAAAATAGTTACCACGGTAGTACGCTCGCTGATTCTTTATGCGGCTCCTATATGGACAAGAGCCCTTAAAATAAAATCGGTAGCAGAAAAACTACTATCAGTGTATAGGCTATGTGCGCTGCGTATAAGCAGTTCTTTTCGGACAACATCGGAAGATGCAGCATTTGTCATTACAGGAATAATTCCAAAAGACATTCTAGCCGACGAAGCCAAACGTATGTATGGTCGTAAGCAAAGAGAGGAAGATAGTACTAGTATTAAAGGTAAACGGGAGAGAGATACATCAATAGTATTATGGCAGTATCGATGCGAAAGAAGTTTAAAAGGAAGGTGGAACTACAGACTCATACCAGACATTCAAGTTTGGCTAAATAGAGAACACAGAGAAATAAATTACTATCTTACGCAATTTCTTTCTGGTCACGGAGTCTATAGAAGTTATCTACACAGGTTTGGTTTGGACGAATCGCCGATATGTCCCTACGGTCCCAATGTAGTTGAAAATCCCGAGCACGTCATGTTCTACTGCCCGCGTTTTAATGAAGCACGAGAATATACAGAAAAAAAAGTCGGTCAAAAATTGAGTGATGATAAGCAAAAAAGAGCACTGGGAGGAGGAAATAAGAAAATTCTTTTTATCAAACTCGATAGAGGCTAACTAAGCCTATCCGGCCATGCGATGCAATATCGTAATAGACAGTTCCGCAGGGTACAAGGATGACGAAGGAGGTGGTTTTAGTCGGTAAGAATCGGACATAACCCGTTGATCCTTAAGTGGCATTGGGTATCCTATGATAGATTTCCACCTGCCTAATAGAAAAAAAAAGACTAAACAATAGACTAGACTATAGACTAGACTATAGACTAGAATATAGACTAGACAATAGACTAGACTATAGACTAGACTACAGACTAAACTATAGACTAAACTATAGACTAGACTATAGATTAGACTATATATACATATTTTTTAATTAATTTTTTCGCATTCATAATCTCAACCTCTTTTTGTAGAACTCTTTATCACAATTTCCACTGGTATTGGCCTACTATACGACAAATACGTTTATTGTAACTTAAGAAAATTTTTATGGTTTGTCTTTAATATTAGTTTCCTTTTGTATGTGTGTGTCTATTCAATCGTCTCTCTATCCTTCTATCTATCTTCTACATTGTTTGCATTTGCTAACTAACACATTGGCTTACTTCCTTCCGATAATTCGGGGTTACACTTACTACTTGTGTGTAGCTTTGTGTAAACTTCAGTGTGCATTAAGTGTAAAACTACTGCTGCATCACATCTAGAGTTCAAAATTTAAAGTGACTTTTTGTTTGCCTTTCCGTTGTACTACATAGTACATATTTATGTATATGCTATGTAGATATTAAGATAAGTGTATTCTTGCATATGTTTGTAAGATGTCTTGTAAATTTTGTATTTGTTTAAGTCGTACAAAAAATGTCTTTAAGTTAATAATCACATTTAGTATTATTTGTATTTTATTTTAAAAAGATTTAAATCAAGATTAAATTGTTAATGTTTTAAGTCAAATGTAAATAGTTTAAGACATTTGTGGAACAAAAAATTGGGTGTATTAAGATTAAAATTTGGTTTTTGATTTAGAATAACAAAAAAGTAACATTTAATTAAACTTAAAACAAATTTAAAAAAATCTAATAAATTGGCTACTAACATTTAAAATAATAGTATCATTCTCAATGATTTAAAGACCGTTTCAGCTCCTCCCCTACACTTTATTGTGAATAAAAATTTAAAGAAAATTTATGTCGGAAATAGTATTCACTTAAAATATACATTAAATACACAAACATACATTAAAACTTTCATAAAATGTTCCACCTTTTGAACTTTGGCAGGCAGCAGTAAAATAAATATAAAATCCCCAAACATATGTTACACATTTATTATAAACGGAAATTAAAGGTGTGAATACTCGTTTAGAATACATTCAAGGCGATGCGAATACAATACAAAACAACTACAACATTGACAACCAAAAAAAAACTAAAGTGAACAATGGAAAATTGTACTTTTTAAAAAAATGCACAAACCAAAAAAATATAAACTCATAAATAAAACAGCAAACATTTCGTAAATACTTATACACACAAGTGGAATTGAAATCAATTGATCAGAATCAGAAGAAATTTAAATAAATAAAAGTTATAAAATCCTGATAAATGTTTATTTAATAATTAAAGTTTCTTTTTGATAATTAAAGTTTCTGTTTTGAATTTAAAATGCACTTTAACTTTTAGAATGCAGCTTAAGATGGGGTTAATGATAAAGAAATTTAAAAAATATTTTTGTCTTTTGTTCCGGTCTTTTGAATTTTGTATAATTCCTTTGAAACTTGCTAATCCTCTATTATTAAAGGTGTTATAAAAATTCTTAACTATCAATCATAAGAAGTCTAAATGACATACATATAATTAATAATCTTTTATGTTAAATTTTTTATATTTTATTTATTTTTATTTTTTCCTAAAGCTTTTATTTTAATTTTAGTCAGTTATAATTTTCACCCAGTTAAGATACTGGAGACATGAAGTATTTAAATATGTAAATGCCATATTCACCTTAAGGGCCAAATGAATTCTTTTATATTCTATGAAATTTAAAAAAAAAAAAAAAATAAAACATTAATAAGCGAGAGTAACCATTAAGTTTATAGGCTATATAATGCGGGTATTATCGAGGTGTGTATTAGAAATGATTAGCCTAAAGCCAAGTAGTTACAAAAGAATACCTCAACATTTATAAAGCTATAAACACTAACACCTACAATGAATACTTGTAGAGGTATAAGTGTTTGGGACTGAGTCCTAACTGAATGTGTTAGAAGGTTAATAATTTTTTTTTTTTTACTTTCATCTTTTCCTTATTTTTTCATAAACAAGTGCGTAAAACGTGGAGGATTTTTTCTCCTTTTTTTAATTTTTGCGTAAATAAATTAATATATGGATAAATTTTATACATGCGTATATAATCCTGGCGTGGTGATAAATTACTTATATGAATAATTCTGATATAATTTTCTTCCTTTTGTCCTTGTTATTTTCACTTTTGCTTTAGCAGAGAACATTTATCATTTTGAAGCATAAGTACATAAACATCGTGTGGTATGTAGAGAATGTTTTTCCAATCTTTGTCAACATTGACATTCGATTGCTACAATTTAGTGGGGAAAAGAAAATAACAATAGAAAAAAAAAAACAAAGTACCAGAAGGGCAAAGCCAATCACACTATAGTTTTCTGTTTTTTTTTTTTTTTATATCCCCCAAAGATTTAGTTAAGAGATGAAACACATTCTATGTTTAACTAACCATACTGTTAGGTCAAATAAATTTTTATCCTTGAGTCATCAAACGAGTAAATAAATACTGACAAACAAAAGTAAAACGAAAAACAAAAACTTATTATTTAGCTTCAGTTTTTAGGCAAACTAGAATTAGTTACCAGCTGTGCTATTCTATTGTAGATGTATTTATACAATAAAACACAGCCTTGGTATTGTTATAGTCATATGCAATATGTGATAAAGCGAATAAAATTTAGCTGCAAAATTTTACTGATAAAAATGGCAAAAGTTATTGACTTTAAAACTTTACAATAAAAAACAATTTATATACATCATTATTATAACTAACAATTAGGATAAACATTTCTTTTATTTTTATATTTCACTTTTCCTTACTTTATAATTCGACCTAGTCGAGTTATTTATTATAAACTTTTTTTTGGAAACTCAGGATTTCAGATTTACTTTTTTTTAAGTGTAATTTTAATCTTCATCTTAAACTCTTTATGCAATAAAGCTAATTCAAATAGTTTTATTTAAATACCAGAGGTGTCAAATAATCTTTTTTTCCACATTCCAATAGTTTGAAGAATATTTCAAATGTATGCACAACATTTTTGAAATTAGAATAGCTGTTATTTCAATTTAAATTCCCAATAAAGCTTATCATAACACAATGGCAATATATTGTTCAGAAAATTATAAAATACATTCTGTTTTACTCTCACATTCAAATGGTGTAAACGTATTGTTTTCAAATTTGGAAAGAAATGTAAATATGATTACTTTATTGACAACAAAAATAGATAACTGTTAAAAATATTTGTTTATATTTACAAAAACAAAATCATGGAGCCATTAAATAAAATTTTAGCAAAAACTTTAGCTAAAATTCTAATTTAGGCGTCCGTAAAAACAACATAATAAAAACTTTTAATACTTCGAGAAATTTGTTTATTTTTTTCGTAAAACGAATTACTTTTAATGTTTAATAACATATGTTTTAATTGTGAATGTTAACGAAATATTGGCTTTGCACAATAAGCAATAATATGCATGCAACATAATGTCAAATTTGTACCTTTTACAACAAAATTAAGACATTTAATTAAACAGTTAAACTGCCCAAAACGTCCATTTAATTTTACAAAGTGAGCCTAAAATACACAAATAAATTATTGCTTTAATACAATTTGAAAATCATGGTAACAGAAAATTTGCAATGCTATTGCTTAAGGATCGTTTTGTTAAATTGTGTGTATATACTTGTATATACAAACAAGCTAATTACTAAAATAAAATCTTTTGGAGATATTATTTGGTATTTTTATGTTCGTATTTCATTAAATGTTCACGTAATTATAATACTTAGGGAGTTTCTTCTAAAGAACTATTGTCAAGTTGGACGAGTACTCCTTCTTCTACTTGTGGCATTGAGCCTAAACTTGAATTCATGCTTGAACTGGGTTGATTATCGGCAAGTTTACGTTTTTGTTTGTTTTCTTCGACAGCTCGCTGTTTTTCTTTTTCGATAAGTATAAAATTAGGATCCTGCGACGGACATTCCAAGTGGACACAGTGAAAGATTTCATTGGCTGTATTACGGGTGCCAACAATGCGTATAAACACTACTGGTAAAGGATTGAAAGAAAAGTTTTGCCAAGATCTGGCCTTTTCATTACGCTTGTCTACTACCATAACCCAATCTTTTTGATTGACCGAAGTTTCAATATAGAAACTGTAGTTGCGATCATCGCAATCCCACAATAGCAATCGCATGGAACCAATGATATAGGGTTGTCCTTTAAAGAAAATGACAAATCATATAAATTAAATTCAAAGAACGATCATGTAATATTAAAAACTTACCCAAACGCACTAAGATTTCACCACTATCTAACTGATGACAGGTATAACCCGAATCCCAATCATAATCAATATAGTTGCCATTAATTAGAGCGTTTCTAGTGCGACTTACACCATCCACCACCACTGCACTCATTTCAATAGTGGCCACATTCGCCGTTGGAGCCACAATACCATTAATTACTTTCGGTAAGTTCGACGTGTACATGGCCTCTAAAGCGACCACATGAAATACTTTATTAACTGTGTTATGAGTGCCCACCAATCTTATGTAACGTACAGGCCGAGCTTCAAAATATAAGAATTGCCATGAACGACAATGATATTGAGAATAGTCAATAACACGTTGCCATTGCAATTGATTGGCAGAAACTTCAATGAAATATGAATAGGCACGATTATCACGATCCCAAAGCAATATTTTAATGTGATTTATTATACAAGCCGTTCCCAACTCCACAGTAATACCACTGTCATTAGTGTCAGTAATACAGTGTCGTGTATAACCCTTTTCCATATCGTAAGTGGTAACGTCGCCATTCAACAACTCAGCTCTACATTCGCCTTGTATGGTACGTGAAACAAATTTAGCTGTGGCAACATTTTCCTCCGGCCACAAGGCAGCTCGATATGGTAAATACTTTGATGTACTTTGTTCTTCAATAGCATCTAATAGTTTATCAGGTTCTAAAATGCCTGAAGGACGTACAACTTGCAATAGATGTTCGAGATCCATGAGGGGCAAGCGAACATATGAAACTACAGACTGAAATTAAATGGAGAAATATTTAATAGAAATTTAAGTACTAGTCTTACGTAGGTTTAAAATTACTGTTTTTAATAAATTTTCGAGTTATTTTTTTAAGTAAATTTATTATTTTTAGAAAATTTCTCAATAAATTGTCTATTTTTAATAAGTGTTTCGATAAAATTACTTAGTAAACTTCTCGATAAATTTCAAAAATTTTCTGTACAGCAAATTTATCTAAAATTTACTGTACTTAGTAAATTTCAAATATATATATATATATATATATATATATATATATATATATATATATATATATATATATATATATATATATATATATATATATATATATATATATATATCGAAAATTTATTATAAATAGCAAATTTATGGATAATTTACTATAAATGGCAAATTCATCGAAATTTACTATAAATAGCAGATTAATCGAACATTTACTATAAATTTGCTGTAAATTGATGGAAGATTTATTATAAATAGCAAATTAATCGAAAATTTACTACAAATAGCAAATTTGTAAAAAAAATTAATATAAATAGGTAGGTCAGGTTAAAAAGGGTGGCGTTGTTACTCCTCCATCCAAAGACCATCCGGTCCATTGTGATCCCTTTATAAAAAAACCAAAGAAAACTAATAGAAGAGGAAAGAGAAGAAAAAGAAAAACATAAGCAGAAGAAGGCACTATAATAGGAAGAATAGAAATAGAAAGATAACGAAATAAAAGAAAAGTGTGGAATCCCAGATCCACCAATCAACTCTGACTACCTCTAAGCCATTTTATCCCCATTACGAACCCTATATACAGTTCGTGTAGAATATGGCTCCCAAACCATTTCAGTGTATTACGCTGAAGCCCTACACAGTGACAGAGTATGTGCTCTATTGTCTCTAGCTCCTCCACATCATCACACGTCATACAATAGTTTGACTTGACAGTGTCCCACTTACTGGTCATATTCCCTATTGCGAGGTGACCAGTAATCATACCGACATGCCCAGAAGATGTTTATAATCTGCTGATGTAAGACTTGACTATAACGCTCTAAATACCCTGCAGTCCATTCTGCATCTCCAAGCATAATTCGTCCTTCCTATAGTCCATTCCCTTATGGCCATGAAATATGACCCAATCGGAATCCTTACCGATACATCCATAAAAGACATGTCTTGTTCCGATCCCTTACGAGCTAGCTCATCGGCTATTTTATTGCGAGAATATCGCAGTGACCAGAGACCCAACAGAGTCTTATTCTGTAAGTATCCATTAGCCTTTTAAATTCCTTCCTACACTCAAGCACTAATCTGGACCTGACACAATAACTTGTCATTGCCAGTGGTGCCGATTGACGATATAAATAGGTAATTTATCAAAAATTTACTATAAATAGAAATTTTTTTCGAAAATTTACTATGACCAACAAATTTATCAAAAATTCACTCTGAACAACAAATTTATCGAAAATTTACTACGAACAGCAAATTTATCAAAAATTCACTACGAACAACAAATTTATCGAAAATTTACTACGAACAGCAAATTTATCAAAAATTCACTACGAACAGCAAATTTATCAAAAATTCACTATGAACAGAAAATGTATCGATAATTTACTATAAATAGAAAATTTAACGAAAATTTGCCATACATTGGTTATAATTTATCGAAAATTGACTATAAACAGCAAATTTAGCAAAAATTAACTAATTGAAATTTACATTAAATAGAAAATGTATCTAAAATTGTGTGGAATAGAAAATTTATCAAAAAAAAAAAAAAAATAAAAACTATCGAAAATATAGTGATAGAAATTGTATTATCATATAGGAAGTTTATCAAAAATTAACTATAAATAGGAAAATTATCAAAAATTATAAATAGAAAATTTATTTAAATAATTTACTTTGCTATTTAGTAAATTTATGAAAATTTCTTTCAAATAATGAATATATCAAAAATTTAGTATTTTTTCACGACATACCTGTATGTCAACATTTTTATTGTGCTTGCACCACTCCCATACTGCCACAAAAATCTGTACTTCTGGAGCAAAGAAAGAATCACGTCTCAAGACTTCTTCCAAAGATTCCTAAAAATAATACATATAAATAATTTCAAATAAAATCAAATACCTCAATTCTCTACCCTACTTTTGATAAACTCTTAAATGATTCATGTTGCAAGATATCGACAGCATTACGATCCATAAATATCAAACAAACTTTTGTCAATTTTTCCAAATTATAAAGACGAGCTGCATCCAAAATAGCACAAACATTTGATAAAGCCAAATACTGACGCAAATAATCCGATATAGCCAGCTCCAATTCGGATAGACCATATTGATGGGCCAAACCCAAAGTATCCAATATGTTATCTTCGTCCATTTGTGTCAGCGACAGATGTCCTGAATAAATGTAGCGTAGTAATGCCTTAAAAGCATCTACTGGTACTTTAAGATATATTTCAGATTGTTTGGATTCCGAAAGGCCGCCATATAAGAGAGCACGAAAATATTCACTGCGGGCCGCCAACATAACACGATGAGCTGGTAGCCTTTGATCTTCCACAATAAAGGCTACATCAGAGTAATCATCATTTAAGCAAAGTTGAGCCATTTGGGCAGAAAATAGTTCTAGAAAAGTAGACACAGAGACACACAATAGAAAGTGAAAACGACAAAGAAAATAGATTCGAAAACTTTACCAGTCAATTCTATTTCATCTGATCGAGTTTTATTTGGCAAACGTATGCCAGACATTTTACGATGACTTTGGCTACTCATATCCAAATGTTTCGTATATGTAGTTTATTTTAACATGTAATATAAAATTGTTTTATTTCGTTTTGTTTGTTTATATTTTTTTTTTTTTTTTTTTTTTTTCTTTTCAAATTTTCTTATCTAATTAGTTTTTGTGGCGTCTTTTTACACACTTCCTTGTCTGTTTATGATGTATTTTCTTGATATATCTTTTATCGTTTAATTTTTTCAGTTGTCATAATAATTTCTTTATTTTAATAATTTGATTTATTTTTTCTTAATTTTAAATAGTTTTAACTCGTTTGTATCAAAATTTTTCCGGTAAAACGCAAAACTGTTTTTATAGTACCAATTTGCGCTGGAATGGAATTTGTAGAATTTGGCATTTTGTTTGTTTTGTTGGAAACTAAACAGAGTTGCCGCAATTCTTTCATTGAAACATGTTGCCAGATAAGAAAATATGCTAGATACACTGTCAAAAATATAGATATTAAATATAAGTTCAAAATCATCTAAAAAAGGAAAATATATTATTATTTTTAATTTTATTAATCTAAACAATAATTTTGTATTTAGAAACATGATATTAACTAGACTTTGACGATTTCGCTACACACTGATCAATCAAATTTTTATTTTTGTGAAAAGATGTGAATAAAAACAATTTTCATTATTTTAATTATTTATATTAATATTAACTGTTTTTATTCGAGTGATCAATTAATGTTTTAAAATATGAGAATAGTTTAAAATTGTATTCTTTCTCGATTTAGAATTATTAAAAAATATTTTATAAATAAAACTATAAATATATATATATATATATATATATATATATATATATATATATATATATATATATATATATATATACGAGTATATAAGACATGAAAAAATGCATTTTTTTCCTTTAGAAGTTCTCTTTGAATTATAAATTATGCATGTCCAATATCCACAGTAAATTACATATAGAAGAAATTTCATTATTATATAAAGATCGTTTATTACATTTTATTTGACATTGCTAAATTATCAAATATTGAATGTTACAATCAAAACCTATAGAAAAAACAATACTTTTCAAATAAAATTTGAAATTAAGTTTTCCTTAATACTATCGCCTGTTCCCGTATATCAAAAGATAGAAAAAAGTAAAAAATATTAAAAATGATAAAACTGGTATTTTTGACATATAGCAACTGAAAACTATTTTTCTGGGAAAATAATCATCAGTATTCAACTTTAAAATTATTCTCATCAACATTTTTAATTAAGTATTCTAAATCCAATAATTGTTTATTCTAAACTTGAAAATTTTGTTCAATAGAATAAATTTTATTCGATTAATCGAATAATTTTTATTCGAAAGACATGTATTTCTTTAGATCAAACATTTTATCATTTTATCACATGATAATCTGGACCCAGTTTTTGTTTTTATTCGATTTCTTATTGAAAATCATTCTGTTTGGAAAATAAATTTCAGGTTTAATAATACGAAAAGGTTTTAAAAAGTCTCAAAATTACTTAAGAATAAGCACTACAATTATTTTTAATAGTCATTCTAAGCTTTACATTCTATTCGTACCACTAGATGCATGGGGTCTCAAAGTCTCCTAAGTATTCCGAAACTTGTTGACGTCAATTATTTGTTAATTATGTTATTAATATTGATTGGTAAAAAAAATTATAATAGGACTTAAATAGAATCGAAATTATAAGACTTATACCCAATGTATATCTGCACAATTTAACTAGTTAATTTCAAAAAAACTACAAAGGGAAGCTGTACCGCTTTTTGACATTTCACAAAACACAATTAACATATATAAGTTACTCTTTGTACCTTATTTTTAATTTTTTTTTTCACAAAATATTTTAAATATAAAATTCTTTTCTCTTTTTATAAATATAAGTTTGTCATTCCGTTTGTAATTTCTTCAATATTCAACGAAGACCCCAATCGGATATATTTGTTTTATACAAATTATAGGGAATATTCTTTAAACTAATAAACATCAAAATAATCTACTAATAGTCCACTAATAGCAGACATATCGCAAAAAATCCGGAAAGGCCTCCAAAAACCTGATTGTTTTCGAATCTTGTATGGGAATCTTCTGTTGGAATGAACAAAATTGGTTCCTTAGTAACTGAGATATCAAGACGCATTTTTATACTTTTTGAATCTTCTATATAAGCTTTAGAATTCGTTTTTGTGCAAATCTGTTGTAAATATTTTTGTAAAATTTCGGTTATTTTTAATTGCAATGACTCAGTATGTTGTTTTTTGATTAAGGATGTATCTACATACATACATTTTTATATAAATTTAGTAGTCATCAGAAGCTACCTGTGTTGTAGCTTTTTTTAAGAAAGCAACGCTTACTGCGATAGTTCAATTTTGTGTTTACATTTTTGCAGTTTGGAAAAAAATCGGAATTATTTTTGTAAGTATAAATGTGAAAATATGAAAGAATACTTTAAGGCGTAAATTTTATTATTTCTTGGTAAGTTGGTGAAGGGTATAAAATATTCGGCACAGACGAATATAGCGCTCTAACTTGTTCATTAATAATTTTGTATTTTAAAATAATCTTACGCTTTGGCATTTTCTTTTTCTTCAATTTTCGTACATAGAGATGCCATCCAAAGGTATAATCAGAGTTGTTTGGAATCGCAAAGCAGCTCTGGGTAGATAAAAATATACCACGTCATCGTCATTATCGCTTAACCTCAGGTCTACAACTGAGATTAACGTTGATATAATATGTGAGATAACGCAAGCAGAAGAGAGTAACCATTTTGTTTATATTATGTTTAATCTTAAATAAGGGGTACACGTACTCTAATAAATCCTATAAGATATCATTATTTTCAATCAGTCACGGAATAAACATGTACTTTTTATTAAAAAAAATCGCACGTTTTTAACACAATTTTTATAAAAATATTTTTTAAATGTAAAACAATCATTAAAATAAAGTAATTTAAAAAAAAAACATTGTTTTTTTTGTAATTTCCAAAATATATAAGCACACACACATACAAACTTCCCTGTGTGTGTATTTTTTTGACAGTTCATCTTATAAGATGGTTGTGTAGAGAAATCTTATCACAAGTCTCATAATACATCTTATAATTCTAATATTTGAATCTACACGTGAAATAATTCTCTCAGAGAGCGAATTTGACACTCTTTGACACAAAAATCTTACATATTATCTTACGTCTAGACGGGCTGTTACATTACAAATATTAGTATTATAAGATGTATTATGAGACTGTTGTGATGAGATTTCTCTTCACAACCATCTTATAAGATGAACTGTCAAAAAAATACACATACACGAAAGTTTGCTTGTGTGTGTGCGTGTGTATTTTGGAAATTATTGAAAAACAATATTATTTTGCAAAATTGTTTAGTTTTAGTGTTTGTTTTACATGTTAAAAATCATTTTTATAAAAATTGTGTTAAAAAAGTGCGAATTGCTTAAATAAAAAGGACATGTTTACTCTGTAACTGATTGAAAATAATAATATCTTATAGGATTTATTAGAATACGTGTACCCCTTATTTAAGATTTAACATAATATAAACAAAATGTTTACTCTCCTCTGCCGGCGTTATCTCACATATTATATCAGCGTTAATCTCAGTTGTAGACCTGGGGTAAGGGCGATCAGGCTGCACTTGTTTTTTGCTTTCGAAAGTTTTCCGTCTTACTCTCGCATTGGCCTAATGTTGTTGGCGTCGCATAACTGTACCGCGTTACGTTTCTTCGATGCTTTGCATTAGCTACATACTTTTAATTTGAAATCTGGAAAATTCAATGTAGATACCAGGTGGAGTACCAAACGAAACTCAATTTGGATAGTGAATAGGAATCGAATTCGATGATTACGACTTCCTGCGCGAAGGTGTGGATCGAAGGCGGTTTTATATGAGGCTTCTTAGGCGTTTTGCCGTAATTTGTTATGACGTTATGAATTATTCAGATGCCAAATAATTCTTCTTCAATGGTATTTTGCTGTTGAAGGGTTAAAAATCAAACAAATAGAGTTATTTGCCGTATACAAAAAGCAATTAAATGATTGTTTTTTCATTTAACTAGTTAAATTATTTGTATGAAAAAAACAAGTTAAAAACCAGAAAAAGTAACTAGTTAACCCTTTTAGTGCCAAATACTTTTAGTTTTTATTATTTTTGGCTCTAGGTAAAATAATCTGTATTCAATTTTATTATATAATATGTTATAGTGGGTAGGTATATCTAAGGGTGACAGAGATTTATTCACCCTTGACTGAGTTGTATTTTATGTACAAAAGACCCCACATTCAGGATTAGCATTTTCATTCATGTCCGTCATGTTTCTGCATCCTTTTTTTTATCTAAAAATGGAAATTTATTATTTTATTTAAATAATATCTATATTAATGCAATTCTACCTTTTGACTTAGATGTTTTAAACGACCAATTAATAAATTAGTCGTATAAAACATCTCCAGTTTTCACGCCAACAGCTTTATATTTTGTATCCTCCGGCTAAGCCAATAATATTGTTTGTCCATGCTACACCTTGGTACCACTGAAAATTGTTATTAATTGTTATAAATTTATTTTGGCATTTATTTTCGTTAAAATTAATATTTTAATTATTTTCATTATTTTTTTTAAATTATATTTTAATACTCACATTTTTCACAAAATATATTTTCTGGTTACATTCAAATAAATACAAGTTCACAAATTATTTCGAAAGAGACACCTAATTCCGTAAATAAAATCAGCTTGGGAATTAGGTAAAATATATTTTGAAAATTACCAATTGGCTTAGATTATAAAACAAATTATTTTATTTTCATATGAGAAGAAATTAACATAGCCCACTTAGAAAATATTGTCTCGAATATTTTTTGTGTGAATAAAATTTCAATTTTACTCCCAAGGAGTTAACAGCCCGTCTAGACGTAACATAGTGTCCACATTAGAGAATTTTTTATCAAGACAAACTTAACGCGAATTTGTGGAAGGTGGCAACAGTTGCACAAAAAACAACAATATGGCGTATTCATTATTGTTTTTTATATATGCAGTTTGAGAACTGTAACAACCAAAATAGTAATCAGTTGTTTAACTAAGGTTGCCTTGTATATATTCGCACTGATTTTGATGTTTGTTTTGATAAAAAATTGCCTAATGTAGACACTAACATAATATGTAAAATTTTTGTGTCAGAGAGTGTCAAATTCGCTCTCTGAGAGAATTATTTCACGTGTAGATTCAAATATTAGTATTATAAGATGTATTATGAGACTATGTGATGAGATTTCTCTACACAACCATCTATATAAGATGATCTGTCAAAAAATACACATATACGAAAGTTTAAATATCTTAATGAGTTTTTAAAAAATCTTAATGAGTTGTAGTTCTAAGAACGAACGGAAAAAGTTTTTTATATTACTACGATCACAATTAAAAAAAAAACTATTGAATCAGTATCAAAATTATTTAGAGGTCGAAGTTCCGGTGATTTTTATTTATGCCATCAGTGTACGTACGTACATATATTATGATATAGTCATTTTTTTTATCAGATACGAATACAACCCTGCATTTTACCAACCACCTCCATATGTTTAATCATGTTAAGTCGTATGACAACAGCTGTCCTCTGTTTTTGTATACATTTATCTCTCTCTTTCTCGCATGTAAAATAAACAAAGGTATAAGAAAAGAAAGCACACACACAAGCATAATACAAAAAAGAAAAAACAAAACAACGAAAGAGAACTTTAAGAAGATGCAGAAAAATAATAAATATTTAAAATACAAAATCAACTAGTTTTTGATACTTTTTCTTCAAATATCATCCGTGGTCATTTTATGTTACTGATTTGTTGTGAGATTAAAAAAAAAATTGAAAACGAACAAAATAAAAAAAAAAATAATAATAAAAAAATAAATTGTATACTTGTTTTTTTTTTGCATAGTTCTTGACTTGTGTAATGTACAATCTAATAAAATAAATACAGGAAATTAAACGTAAACTAATAATATAAACAAGGTAATAGAAAAAAGAAACTTGCTAAAATTAAAGATTTTCTAGAAGGATACCAAAAAAAGGAAAAAAAGACTGAAAAATATTTTTTTATTTCTTACAAAGTAAACTGCGTAATAATTTTAAAGTATTAAACATTTTTGTGAAAATTGTGTTTAAAAGAAAATTCTAAGTGGAAAAGTATGAAATCTACAGATCTAAAAGGAGTTTTGTTTAAAAAATTAATGTTACATGTTTTTTTCCTTATTATTAACTTTTTTTTGTGAAAAATCGAAGTGTTTAGAGAATAGAAACAAAAGCAATAACAACATCATTTTATAAGACCAAAAAGCTATAACAACAAATATTGCAGTTGGCTACAGTTTTGCCCTTCATTGAAAAAACAAGAACAGAAAAAAATTAGTTTGTAGTTGTTGAGTTTTTTTCATTTTTTATTTTAACTTTTATTTGCATTCATGCGAATTGGACTTTTGTCAAAGAAAAAGACAACAAAAAAACGTTGTTTAGTTTTACCCTTCAATAGCTTCATAAAGAAAATTATTAAATAATTAATTTAGCTATTTTTGTTATAAAATCTTAAAAATTTTTTCTTCACATAATTTATGAGTATTTGGAGAATGCATGACAAATCATCCTCAAAAGTATTTGTCTCTCCATTTTCATTGAGCTGTTAATTGCATGTACTGCATTAATTAAAGAGATTGTTTTGTTTTTGTTGTAAAGAGTGTGACGTGTGGGATTGATTACATTATAAAATTCTAACGGTTTTTATACTGGAGAAGAAATAAAAACTTGATTTAAAAAAGAACAACATCAGCAATATTTTTATACCAACAAGAAAGAATAATAAAAACAACAGCAGCAGCATTAAAACAACAAAATCAGTTCAAGGTCTTTTAGGTAAGTATAAGAGTGTGTAGTGGTGTGGTAGTTTGTTTTAGAATATTGTTGTATTATCTTTACTTTTGTCATATTTTTGTTTGTTTATTGTTGATGTAAAATTTACATTCACTATTGCCAACAACTGAATCGATTTTATTATTATATGTCCTATTCTATTTTCTTAATTTTAGGTTACATTACCATAGTTGTAAAAGGGTGGTTTATGCATCTGTCTGTAAATAAAAGATAAAACTTGTAATTAAATTATAATCCCCAATTTTTATGATCATTAGTTGAATTATGTATATACATATATATTTTATGACCTAAGGATAAACGCTGTTGAAACTAGATTCAATCGGTACATTACCCAGATGCTATTATAACATCTTGCCGGAATAGGCTTTTAACTCTAAATAATTATTTTAAACTAAGAAAAATATTATATTGCACAAGGAAATCCAAAAATCTTAAATATATATATATATATATATATATATATATATATATATATATATATATATATATATATATATATATATATATATATATATATATATATATATATGAACAGCATTTTGACGTTTTTACTCTCTCCAATCGATGTTAAAAGATTTCAGATTCCGATAGGAGCATAGCAAATTTAAACTTTTTAAAACCAAAAACAAAAAATTTAAAAAATCTGGCTTCGTTAGAATTGTAGGGCCAATAATTTTTTTTTAAGACTGAAAATATTCTTTGTAATATAATATACTATCAAAATTTATAAATATGTGTTAATAATAAGGAATTATCCCGAAAATCATATAAACGTGCATTGATCGCGCATAGAACATACACATAAAAGAGAATGTGACCTTAAAAAAATCTCATCCAACCTCGCACCATCCCAGCAAAAACTTTTTGGTTTTCGGTAATAACAACTACTTATTAAAGTAGTTTTTTGGTAATGAGGCGTTATTATTATTTGCCTATTTTGTATTACATTAATAAGTACTCAATAGTATAATAGCACAGTAATACTGCAATCACGTGGATGAGTTGGCTAGAGCGCCGCATTAACAACCAGAAGGTTGTTGGTTCAACTCCATTCTGAAGCTGTTAGTTTTTTATAACAAAATGTCTAAAAAGATATTTTAAACTAAATAGAGTTTTTGTCGCTTAGGATGCTATTTGCGAGATGGTGTATTGAGTAAGACGTTAGTCAGTAAAAACGAATGGTTAGTGTGTTTCCAAGTTCGAGTCTCATTGACGGCAAAATCTTTTTGTTTTTTTTTTTATTTTTGTTTTCGTTTAGATACATATTTTTGAGTACCCCTAGAGTCAAAAAATAACTACATGAATTTGTGGACAAGTAGAACAAAAATAACTAGTTATTCAGACAAAAAATAAGTAGTTTATTTCGTTTTATAGGCATTTTTAATAGACGCAATATAGACACACTTCTATAAATGATATATTTTTATATTAGACTATTTATTTTATGATTATAAGTAAATTTTAACTATAACTTAAAAACAGTATTTAATAATAAAAATAAAACTTTTTCATGTTCTAGGGTTAACATATCAAGAAAAAAATAGTTACTGTACAGATTTTTCATTCTTTTTTTAATTCAGATATCTCAAATTTTGTCCACCTAGATTTCAATTTCCAAACATAGTAAATTGCAAATAAATTTTTTTTAAGTACATCTACAAACTTGCCAGTACTTTGAAATTTGTATCGGTTTTCTCTTTCGTACTAGAAAACAATATAAATCAATCTTATTAAAGAAAAGATTGAGTTATGAACAAATACTTTTTTCAGAAAAATATGTGTTTTTGCCCTTATATAAATTAGGCTCCTAGATCTTGCTCAGATTTGTAAGAAATATTTTTGTAATTTTCTTTAAAAAGTTTTTAGGACCATGAAAAGCTGATAAACAAATTTGAATTAGTTCCAAAGAAATCATGAAAATATTACATATATTTGAAGAGGTTCAAAAAAAATGTTTGCTGGGTAATGACAAAGATATATAAGTGCTGTGCAATTATTGAGTATTATGTATCGAGTACCGAGTATTTGAATCTTTTTTTTGGTATTAAATACTGTAAAGTAGTTACTAAAAACTTTCAGAGTTTAATTTTTTAATGATATTGTATTAAAAATTTAACGGCTAAAGTACAACTCTGTATAAAGATAGAAATTAATTTTTAAATATACGAAAATAATTTTATTGATTTTTGTTAACGCTGAATTTAAATTTAATGTTTTTGTTTATTTTATGTTTTTTATAAATTTATAAAATTTCCTGCTAATCAGATAAATATATTTGTCTTGTTTTTAAATTAAAGAGCTTTAATATTACAATTATATTTCAAATTAAAAAATCCGTTAAGTATCGAGTAGTATCGAGTATTCAAAAGTAGTAGAATTTACCAGCGTTATATTATATGTATCAATTTTTCGATACAGATAAACAAAACATTGTTTAATACGTTATATAGTGATATCGAAGGCATATATCGAATTCCTTTTATAATTCTAGATAAATTCCCAAAATAAAATGCTATATTCTATACAAATTAATATAAAAATAAATTATTCTCTTTTCATAAAATTTTCTTCTTATTTCCTCCACACATTTTATATTGTTTATTTTCGGCTAAATTTATATTATTTATAGCAAATGGCAAATTTTTTGAAATTCACGCAAAGCTGCCACAATTATTTGCTAATAATATATTCGATTTGCATGAATTTTGTTACATCAATTTATTATTATTTTTAGACCCTTCACTACAGGTGTAAAGGGTATATATAAGTTCGTCATTCCGTTTGTAAGTACCACAATTTTCACCGGAGAGCAGAAAAGTTTATATTTTCTGGATCCTTGTAAGAAGTGATGTGGACAGGTCGATGTCCGTTCGTCTGTTTGTAGGTTGAAATTGTGTTATTTTTTGAACCGGTATTCAATTTTTTGAAGCCTCTATTTAATCTAGGGACTTCGTTTTTGCAAAGATTTGGAAATTTTTTTTCTGATTTTTATGCTGAAGAAATAAACTAAATAGGTTCAATAATACCCTAGACTAGGGCAAAACGCATTTTTGACTTTTTGAAGCCGTTGTTTAAGCTATGGATTTTATTTTTATACAGATCGGTCATAAATATGTTTATAAAATTTCGTTTTTTTTTTTTTTTTGAATTAAACATATCGGCCCATAAACAACCGAGTTAAAGCTAAACATATACAAAAATCATTGCAATGCCATAGTTGTTGATTGTATATACGTACACAATTGTTACATTTTTTGTAACTTTTACGTAACATGTACAATTTTTTGTTTTTGGTCTTATTTTTGTAACTTTTGATACCTTCAATGAAATTAGAACTATGTGTAATAATTATATCTTAAAAGTATATCGTGTAAATAATATATATCTAAATTTAGAACATTACATCTATTGAAGAGAACTAACTTTGAAATATGCTCTTTTTCACTCTCCAAAATTACATAAAAAGTAACCTTAGTGATGTTTTCACAAATATATATATATATATATATATATATATATATATATATATATATATATATATATATATATATATATATTTTACAAAACGTATTTCTCAACTTTATTAGGCAGGCTCTGGAGAAGTAAAAGATTTAAGCGATGCGCTCTATTGATATAAAGTTACAGCCTATCCCACGTTGAAAGAACAACTAACTTATAAAATTAAGTCATCGCACAGTGAACCGTTCAGAGAAAAAAATATTGTCACTTTTACATTAAGATATTTTTGTCACATATCAAAGCCGAAAGTTTTTTTATTTTGAATATATATTTTTGCTTTCAATATTTTTACCATTGCAGTAGTTCTAACCTTGCGAACTTGAAATTTGTAAAACAAAATTTTTATTGTTTTACATATTGTACTAATAGGACTCAAGAAAAAAAATTACGTCTTTGCAAATAGGTCCAGTTTATTTCTGAAATATCTATAATAATATGGTGTATGTCCTAATTTAAAATATTTTAAAATATTAACAAAAATGGATCAGGAATAACAACTAAAAATTTGGGTATAAAAATAGATTGTTCTTACAAATTTTGTAGAGTTTTGCAGTATTGCAAAAAAAAAATTATTATTGGATTTTAATTCTTTTTGAATATATTATCTTTAAATGTCATCAACTTGCATTGAAAGACTTAATTTTCCTTGACAAATTTTATATTTTTAAAAGCATCTATTTTTTAAATTTATGTGGAATAATTACAATTTTTTAATTTTACACATATTTAGTGGGCTTTAGAAAAAAAATTGGACAATTCGATTTCCTTAATTTTTTTTTATATATGTGTTAAAGTCTTAATTTTTGTCAGCATAAAAAAATTATCATAAAACGTAACTTTCTATGTAAAAATTCATAATTTACGAAGCATGTATTTATGATTTTTGCGTAAAAAAACTATGCAAGTTTATTTGAAAAGGTCGGAAAGCAATAAAAATTGGATAACCTTTTTACATTTAGAATTTATAAAAAAGCACAGATTTGAAAATTCCGGTGTAATTAAAGATATTATTATTATTACTATTATTTCAAAAATTCTTGGACGTCAAAAGTAGGAATTTTTCATATGGTATGCCATACGCTGAAACTTATTTGGAGAAAATAATAAATACTGAACAAAATATAAAAAAAATCAATAAAGGGCATGTGTGAAACGGCAGGAAATAATATAATAATATAAAATAAAAAATATTTTTTCTATGGTGAGGAAAATTTTTTATTATACTGTATGAAATGAAAACTGTAAAAAATTAACAAATTTAATTTTTATTATAAAATAAATTTAATTAGTTATGTAAATATAAAAATATAAAATGAAATTGAAAGAATAAAAAATGTTTTATTTGAAATCCCTTATGAAAGAAAAAATCTACTTTGGTCACGTTTTCTGTTCAAATGGACATTGTGTATTGTGTTTGAAATCTGAAAACCAAATGTAAATTGTCTAAATATTTTTTTTATTGAAATATTTTCTAATCGTCGAAAATTTATATACATTTGTCAAAAATTCTACTAGCCTCATGAGCTAGTCAAATTTTATTCACCTCATACAAGTCAAAAATTTACTAACAAACATACTTTTCTATCGTTTCACACAGGACCAAAATAGTAATAATAAAAATTTAATTTTTTTTAATGGCATTTAATAACATACAAAGTATTTATTAACTATACAAAATTTTAGAAAATTTTAATTATTTCACTTATGTGAACATTTGGAAATTTATTTTCCCCAT
The DNA here is from genome assembly GCA_932274085.1 of Protocalliphora azurea. NCBI lineage: Eukaryota > Metazoa > Arthropoda > Insecta > Diptera > Calliphoridae > Protocalliphora > Protocalliphora azurea. The sequence continues at coordinate 112,793,327 of OW026523.1, forward strand.
ATCGGAATGAATTTTAATAATTTTAAAAATCTGATTTTAGTTTTGAAATTAGCGGACAAATTTACTCATTAGTTCAAATATTTATGATTGTGGACCATCCCCTTCTACTTTTTTCATTTTTCTTTGTTCTGTTCACTGTGCATCGTAACCAGTTGAATAAGTAGACGAAATCTTCATTAGTGTTGACTAAACAAGAATATCGTCCAAAAATATGGATTTTCTGAAGCATATTTTATATTTTTTGTTAGAAATTTTGAATCGAAAATAAATACGTATTGATCAATTATTTTTTTGAATTCCAAAATGTAACTTTTTGACTAAAATCTGTAACATTTTCCAAGTTACCCATGGTAACACTGATACACCCAATCATTTTTTATGTATATTTTTTATGTATGTTTTTTAGTTGGAAATAGAAGCATTTTAATGACTCCGTGTTGTTTTTTTTTTTTTTTTTTTTGTATAAGCATGTATCTACATATAAACATGTATTACATTTAGTAGTAATTTTTTGTATAAGCGAGCAGTGGTTGCGTTTCTATATACACACAAACATTTATATGAAGGATTGCAATGATTATTAGTGTTGTTTTTTGTGTATGCAGTCAGTTTGTTTGTATATGCGTACAGAAATATATAAGTCGATTTTTTTTTGTTTAAGCAAGCGTTGCTTGTGGAACAAATGTATGTATTATATTTTTAAGTATAAATATGAAAATATTAAAGCATACTATTTCTTTTTATTTTTAAAAAGTGTATAAAAGATTCGACACAGCTGAATATAGCGCTCTAACTTGTTTGTTTATATATTTCTATTTTTATTTTTATATATGTACATTTCTATTTTTATATCGTTTATATTATAATGTATGTGTATTTCGTGTTTTCTTTTTATTCCATACTAAGATACTATCTTTCCCTATGCTCCCTCCTCGATTTTTTCTTCACGTAATTTTCATTCTTGTATGGTCATGTACTTTTATTTATATATATTTATTTATTATTATTTAAACCTACTTTATTATGATAAAAATAAATACCAATGAACGCAGATTTATGAGAATATAATAAGTAGGTGACATACGAATTTTGCAATTGAGCTAATTGAGGGATCAAATTTAATCTCATTCGTTATTTGTACACATTTATAGCAAGAATAATGAAATACTTTTCAAAATATTGATTTGTTAAGTTTAGCTTAGACTTTTTTAAATTATATATAATATACATTTTAAACATAGTTATTGTTTTTAATCTTGCTAGCAATTTATTTTATTGATGCAACATAAATGCTTACATAATTTATACAAAATAATTCTTACTTAACTTCCATATTAAACGACACATTAACATAATTCTTTTAAAGATGTAGCGTGACCTTTAATAATAAACGCAAAATCAAACCAAATAAAAATAGAAAAATCAAAACAAAATAATAAATTGTTTTTGTCTTTTTTTTTTTATTGAAACATTACCTGTGTTCGCGTACCTGATATTTTGTAATACTTATCATGAAATGTTGCTGGAAGTTGCAAACTCGCGCTCGTTTACTTTAAAAATCTTGCAAGTGAGAGAATAAGAGCGATAAAATTTGACAGTTCATTGACAGAGAACTTGATGAGAGCTGTTGGATGTTTTTCTTCCACCAACTTCTATCAATAAAACATATTTAAAAAAAACATATGATCATTTGTTTACAAATGTAAACAAAGAATATCAAAATATAAAGAATTAAATTCCGTAATAGTTTAGAAGAATAAATGTAATAAAATGTTAAGCAATCATTTAAATTGATATGTATTTAAATTTATGTTAAAAATTAGATAAAAAGTCATTCATAAAATTTTTTATTTGTTGTTGAAAAGCCCTTTAAAAGATACAGTGTTAACGCTTTAAACTAAAGATTTTCAGCTTATTTAGCGTTTTGGTTAAAATTGAAATTTTAATGAAACTACTTTTTATTTAATGTTATTAGTAAATACATATGTATTTTAATAATAACATTTTGCTTTTGTTTTGTTAATTAAAAAACAATTTTCTATGTTTTTTGTTTTTATAAATAAATTTTTTAAATCTAACAAGGGGACATTACTAATTTGTTGTTTACAAATAAAAACCTGCAAATGTGTGCAAAATGTTGGCGTACTTTTTTGAATATTTTCAATGAGAATGAATTAAAAATAAATGTAAATAAAATACCGTCCTTTCTGTTTTTTGTGTATAGCGTCGCCATTTTAAGTCCGATTGCGGAGTGTGGTATGTCGTTGGTATTGGTTTGACAACCTCTTAAATTTTCTCTGCTAATTTTCGAATCCGTCATCAAATTTACGATGTCACTTCTGGTATCTCGGATACCAGAATGTTCATTTATTTTCATATGTAATGGAAGCCCTTTGTTAACTATTATATTTGGTTTTTAAAGTGTTTGATTTTAGGCATAAATAATTAAATTGCAAAATTGTGTGGAACTTTTGGAAAAAATACAGTTGAGAAACAAACACATGTTGATTTTTTTAATCATAGTATTTTTACATGTCAAATAATAATATATAATGTTTTTTTGTGTCATGTTCTCATGGTTATTTTACTTTGTGAAAATGTCGACTTGTTTGAGGCAAGTGTATTTAAAAATTTAATGAGCATAACCACAATATTATAAAACATAAATAAAATACAATATAATTAGAAGTAAATATATTATTTATATTATTAAAAATAAATATAATTTGTTTCCGACTGTTGCTGTGAATATAATTTTGTTGACTTGATTATGATCCTATTTAATCACGTTATGATCTGATTTTATCACATTATAATCCGATTTTATCTTATTATGTTTCGAATTCACCATTTATCAGAAAAAAATTATATTAAGACTAATAAGAATTATAAAATTAATAATTGTGAAAAAATAAAGTTAAGAAACAAACATATGTTGATATTTATAATCATAATATTTTAGCATATCAAATGGTAATATATTGTTTTCTTATTTTTATAAGATGCTTATACAAATAATAATATTTTCTCATGTTGACATGTTTGAGGCAACCATATTAAAAATGGGCGTAACGTAATATTATAAAACTTAAACAAAAGCATTGTTATTATGAATAAAATATTAAAAGTAATGTTATTAACTAAATTTTTATCAAGACAAACATTAAATTTTTATCATGATAAAAATTTAATTTGCCACTATTATTGCAGCGTTAATACTTGGTAGAGATACAAAATTGTCTGCAATTCTGGCAAAAATTTGACGTTTGTCTTGATAAAAATTTCTCTAGTATATACTCGATGTTAAGAGCCGCGACAATATCCAGCGGATATTTTTGGAAAACTTATTTTTTACAGTGTTGCCATATATTATTTTTAAAAATCTAGTATTTGCTTCTAAAAAATCATATTTTAGGAATAAAAAAACTTCCAAAAATAATATATATTTATGGAATTTATACACTTAAAAATTTAATTTCAAAACAAAATTATAACAGTTTAAAAAAACAAGAGCAAAAATAAAATTAAAAAATTAAAAACGTGTGAGTCATATTTATTTACACAGAGCTGTACTTTTGTTAGGAAAATGATTTTAATTCAAGCAAAAATTACATAATATAAACCTTTCAAAAATCTTATTTTCGGACTAAAAATCTTCAAAACTTTCCAAGATAAAAAACCATCAAAAATAAGGTAAATAATCACATATACTAACACTTTATACACATAAAACAAGCATAAAAGTGCAAAAAAATCTTGAAAAGCTATAAAATAATAAAATTCAATTTTATTAGGGCATATTGTGGGTATTCCAGAACAATTTTTTTACAAAAATAACAGATAATATCTATACATATTATAATTTACAAATAAAACATTATATTACAAACAAAAAAAAAAATCAATTTGAAAATATAGTGGAAAAAAATACAAAATGACACGTTTTGATTTTTTCGCTCTTTAGGGTATATGTCAATTATTTAAACGACAAAGATAAAAAATGCTGCTGCTCTTTACACTCCTTAAAACCAGTTGAAAATTCAGCTGTACTCGATCATGTACAACGGCTATGAATGGGTTAAAAGTAATAATTATATTTTACCATACATTGTTTCTGGTAAAAATGTTGACATGTTTGAGGCACCCATATTAAAAATTTTAATGGGCGTGAACACAATATTATAAAACTTGAAAAAAAGTATTATCATGAAAACAATATTATTAAAAATGAATATATTTTGTTTCCAACTGTTGCTGATAGTAAATATTGTTGCCGTGATCGTAAAAGGAAAAACATGTTTTTCTCTGCGTGTGCCAACTAAATTATTTTAAAAGCAAATAACTCAAATAATTTATTAGTAAATAAAATTTTTGCGATAATACAATTTCCCTGGGTTATCTGGCAACCTTGGTTGTAAGACACATTAATTGTATTTCTTTTATTTTACCACATCTTTTTCAAACAAATTAAGCAAAACTTTAACTTTTTTAAATCGTTTATTTGAAGCTATTATTTTATTCTTTATTTTAATTATTTTTAAAATAATTTTTTTCCCAACTATTATTTTCTATTAACCACTTACCCTCATTTTATACTTTGAAATCCTTTAGCGTGTTTTGAAATAAAATTCAGCTCCCTTTATTGCCCTAATTTCAATTAGTAAATTGGTTTAGTCATTTAATTTACCCTTGAAAATGTAGGACAAAATCAATAATGAAACCAATGCGAAATTTCATACTTTCTCTCTAAAAGGTTCTTTTGTGTATTTCTTTTAGTTTGTTTATTATAAAAATGGTCATCAAAACATTTTTGTTTATAATTTATTTCCCCTTTTTGCGCACTTTAAAATATCAATTAACACTTATTAAAGCGAAAATTGTAAGTAAAATAATAATAAAATAGAAAATAGCACAACATAAACAAAAGATAAGAGCCAACAATAATAACAGTGAGTGAGCAGTGTTACCACACAAAACTTTTTTTTCTAACCAAAATATTGAAAAAACAACCAAATTAGGAAAAATAACCAAATTTTAAAAATGCAATATTATATACAAATTAAATAATCTTAATGTATGTATTCAGGTTTTAAATACTTTGCATACTAATCATAAAATTTAGTTAGTCTTTAGGAGAAAAAAGTATTTAAAATTTAACTGTTTAGGACAATGTTTATCAAAATGTGGTCGGGATATAAAATTTAATAATAAGAATTTCATTATTTTCACGACCTTAAGATCTGATGTGGAGACTGTAATAAATTATGAATTGCAAAACAGCTATGTCGAGTAGTAATAGAAAATAAGGTTTTATAATTATGTGTTCACAGAAAAAGAATGCAAACAAGAGTTATTCTTTATAGGGACTTAGCCAATCTCATTTTGTAATATGAATTCTAAAATCTAAAGATTTAAAGTAAAAGATATTTCATTTGGAGGTTTGGTGAAAGTATTCAATATCTAACATTCACGTACAAGAGCACTTACATATACATATTAAATTTTAATAAGTTAATTTAAAAATTGTGTACAACATTGTGGTCCAATTGAAAATCCATCGGGATTGATAAAACACTTTTACTGCAGTTATTTGTAAAATAATGTAGTGTCCATTTAAAATTTTTAATTATGTTGTCCTGTACAATAACTGAACAAGGTACATTTTTTATTTGCTACAGCACTATATTGGGGAGCCACCTAAAATATACCAATCGACTCAGAATCTCCTAAGCTGGTCGAAATTGGTTCATTATTTCACCTAGTCCCCAAATAAATCTTCTTTTGGAGTAATATTTTTAAGCTCAAATATCTCGAATACATATAAGCGTATTTCTACAGAATTCTGCACAAATAAAACATTTTTAATCCTAAAATATTCTATACAAATTTTTGTATGTACTTACATAAAATATGGCATTCAGTTTCAAAAGGATCGTTTTAAAATGAATTGTAGCTCCTATATAGGGTCCTCTCCCGAAAATCAGTTAAAAGTACTTAAGTCCCATATAAATGATCGTTTGTTAATAAAATTTGATTCAAAAAACTAATAAAAATAAAATTTTGATTTAACAAAAAAACAAAAAATAAATTAATTAAAAAGTAACCAAAATGGAAAAAGTTATCATCTCCCCATTGGAAAATAAAATAACCAATTTTGGTTAAAAATAAACAAAACGGCAACACTGACATTGAGTGTTATTTATTAGTGTGTGTGTGTCTATATGCATTATTTGATGATACCCCCATTAAGAAATGTAAATATGTATGATTTTTTTTTTTAATTTAAGTGTAGTACAATAATATCAAAACAACACATTTTTTCTCTTTATTAATGTGTGAATGTGAATGTATTTATTTATTAAACTGTTTCTTAAAAAATAAAGAAAAATAAAAAACATATATGGTTAATACGTAAAAAAAAATAATAAAAAACCGTTGGGGGGAAAACAAAGAAAAAATACGTAGGCTAAAATATCAATATAAAAAGTGTTGCCAATTTAATAAATTTAAATCATTTTATATTGAAATAGATGTTTTTAGGTTGGAATGATAAAAAATAATAAAATATTTCTTTTTTTCTTTTTCTTTCTTTAACTGTTGGCATCACTGCTATATTAAAGATTAACTAAAAGTTTATTGCTCTCTTTCTTTGCTTTTCTGTTATTAAATATAGTTTTTTTTTGAAGATGTGGAATTAAAAAAAATTGTTGCGCTGGTCAGAATTCAACAACAGGGCAAAAAAGAAACAAAAAAAGTTAAAAATTATTAACAAACACACAGTAGCCTAAAACAAGTTAATGATCATATAAGGTCTTTCCCCTTAATATTTATGTATTAATTTTTCCAAATTTTCACAACAATGTACATATAAACGTACTTACATACATATACAGTACTGGGCAGAACATAAGCAAAACCAGAATTTTATGAAATTGTTAACATATTTGAGGTTAACAAAAAAAAAAAAAAAAAAAAAAAGAAAAATGTACTTTAGAATATGTGAATCAGTTTCTTCTTACAAAAATGTTTAATCTGTATGATGTGGGCATAAATCAAGATCACCGGAACTATTGATTTTTATATAATTTTGATACTGATTCAATAGCTTTTTAATTGTGATCGTAGTAATTTAATTTTAGAGAAAATATAAAACAAAACTAATTTTCATATGTTGCTATTGTTGTTCACACTCTTATATGAAGAGTTTTTATTATCTTTTTTTTTTAATATACAGTCATATTAAAATTTGTGCTTTTGTTAAGATATATATAATTTCGTATAGTTTTTTTGCTTTTGTTGTAAACAGTACTGTATATATAAGTCGTACGTACAACAAGGGAGTATTAGAGCTGTGTATAGACATACATGAAAGCGTACTCTACACTCAATTACTAAATTACTAAGAACAGTTTTGCAAAATTGTAGTTATATAGTGGAGACCATTAGTACTCAGTATTAATACGAGATTCATGGAATCCCCTTCCTATACGAAGGTATAGGTCGTTTTAGGAAACTACCTGTATCTTCTGCGTACTACTCAATAACGGATATTTGGTGTTGTTGACTGTTAATTTCGCGTATTTGTTATACGTGAGTGTGATAACCTGGCAATTTGTGTGCTGTTTGGGTCGTCATTAAACTCAATTTCACAAAAAACATAACAGTTTAGTTTAAACACCTTTAAAACTAATTTATATTTCGTGTCAGAAATAAGGAAATGTCGATTTAAAATGATAACAAATTAAAATTTGGTTATTTTTAAAATGAAACATTGCATTTGATTTAAAAAACATTATCATAAAAAAGTAAACATAACACACTTTTGTCATGTATTGTCATTTTAATGGCAAAATGTTTTAAAAATAAATAAAAAGAAATCATTTTTATTTTTTTATATTTTAATTTGTTTTTTTATACTCCTAACCTTATTTTAGTTTTTTTTGCGTATTTATCAAATTTCTATATAAAAAGTTTACTAAAAAGTTCAAAAGTTTGTATTTGTCGATAAAATAGGTACTCAAAATTTTTTTTATATAAATCGATATTTTTTTAAATAGTTTTTATTAAAAGCCATTTGCTTTTGATTATTTGGTATACCTTAGGAATAATTTTTAATATTCTCTAATTGGACAGCAGTAAATCCATAAGTATCTACTAATAGCGACCAAAAATCGAAATCCACCTATCCATTAAAATAATTAATTATCTTAAGAAAAATTAAAATTTGTGCTTTTTTTGTGGTTATTATAATTACATAGTTTCCTATGTATTATACCCTTTTTGAAATTCCTTTTCCATTTTATGAGCCATAAAATTCTGAAATCTCCAGATGTATTGCACCAGAAATTTTGTATTTTTTCCTGAAAGTTTAGAGTTATAGCCACGAAACTTTTTGTAAGTATTTTTTAGATCTTCCTGAAAGCTTTTATAATATTGCAATTTGATTACTTTTGTAACTAATCATTCACTGGTTTTGGAGATAATTTTGGACCATTATTATACTGAAACCCTACCGAACTAAAATGTTTTCTTCAGGATAAGATAACTTAACGTTCAATGAAGATTATTTTAAATTTTTTATCTGAATTTTCAACATTACGTATTATGAGACCAATCTCTGTTTGTAAATATTTTTGCCAAATATTGACCTATTAGTCATTTAACATATTTTTTGAATCGTATATTTTTTTTTTGTCCCTTCACTTCCGAGTTTACACACCTTTTTTTGCACACCAAGAATGAAAGTTTTTAACATGAGTGTATTTCTTCAAAATCTATCTTAGCAATCTTAAAGTACCGTATGAAACATAAAAAAAAAAAAAAATGATATAAAAAGTAAACTTATCATATGCTGATAATTATATCACTGTTTGATGTTGTTCAATATGATGAAGATGCGTTGGAGCATTGTTCAAAGCAAAATAACTTAAAAAATAGGAATGAAAATTTTGGACCAACCAAGTCAATAATTGTATCGAATTCCTATTGAAATCCTTCGATTGGATCTAGAAAATCATATCGTAAAAAGATTCAACAAAATGAATCATAATTTCGGAAAAAAATACCAGATTCTTAATAAAAATACTCCTGGAAATAAATTAATCAATTCTTTGTCCCACAGACAAATTACTTCAAAAATGTATAGGACACATAAGGCAATAGATAACTATTATAATAATCACTATTTTCTTATTTATCCTTGGTTTTAATCTTTAGTGTTGTACAAAGTTTGATTCGGTACCTATTTTAATGTCCAGGCTAATTTTCATAATTTGTATATATCAGTAGACCCTAAAGATGTTACCTATGTCTAATGAATTAATTTGGTTAATCTACTCTTTTATATAACAAATAATTAAAGGAAAATAAGGAATTTTATGAAAATTTTGTGCTATAGCTATTTTAATAACCATATTTATATAAACAAATTTGGGTTTTCACTGATTATAATTTAGAATAATTAATATAAAGGAACTGTTCCGCAGACACCGTTATAACTTTTTAGGAGGTCCGCGAAAAGATTCCAGGTTATTTACTTGGTTAAAGTAATAGATCGACGATCAATTATATATGGAGTGATTCATTTAGTTCTTTTTAATTTTAAATTAAACACTTAATATGATCTGGATGATCATTCTTTGATATTTACTTTTTAAATATAATTTCATTCAAATGTTGGCCAAGACTATGCTGTAGGTGGTCCATTCGAAAGTTTCAATTATTGATCACACTTTGCAGGAATTCTATTTTAAGTGTTTTATTTAAAATTAAAAAAAAAAAATAAATAAATGAAATTTTTACAACAACCTACTTATGAATTTCGTATCACAGATGCTATGGGAAATATATTAGATAAATATCATGTAAAAAAATCTAAATTGTTGAATAAACTTCTGGTCTGGCAAGACGTTTGTATATGAGGAGAAAAACGCACTTCATTCCTAACAAATTACCTTTTAACAGAAAAATGTACAAAAATGGGTGCCATCAGAAAAGAAAAGATTCCCTTCTATCATTAGAAAATACAACGAATTCTAATTTGTTTAGACACATCTATCTTCTTATTATTACAACAAAAAATAACTGAGTGGTATCAAACAAATGGTGCTGGTATGTAGCAAAGGAGGCATGGCCACTAAACTGTCCGGAACTCCATTTTAAATGTATTGGGCCATAGTAAAAATAATATTTAAAGAATACTTAAAGCCGACTAAAAAAGTTTAAAAAGAAGTGGATCCATTGCAACAAAAGAGTAACTGAAAACACAATAAAGTTCTTAATGAGGATATTCCAGAAAATATTTAATATTTTATTAAAAACGAAAAAAAATAATTTTTCAAAAATTCAAAATGATTGACCAATTTCGTTTTTATAAACTGAATTATATGTACTAATTTTTTTCGTGTGCAATTGTCTTCAGAAGACTTGAATTTTTACAAATGAGGTGAAATATCTAAAAGGGGCACATATGCGTAGCTTTTTTAAATACAAGCTAAGAATGCGTACTTTTTTTAAATCTTCATATCTAAGCCAAATACCGCCTAATATAAAATATCTGGTCCATCAAATATGAAAAATACCCCTAATTTGGTTCTTTTTTTTAAGTTTTAAAAATATTTACACATAATATCCAGAAATAAGAACCTACTTTCTGAATAACAATAGACCTAAGTTTGACGGTTCCATCATAAAAGTTTAATTTTTAGAAAGCTTAAATGAAAATATAGATAGTCGATTTCAACATAATTTAAATTTTTTCCAATGTAGACGAAAACAAATATAGATAAATCAAAAAACAACATAAGATTGATTTTAACAATTAGTGATTCAAAATTTAATCTAGTTTCACCAGATACCAAACATTATTATAAAAACTTAATTTAAAAATTTCAATTAATCGCCATTTTTGAGCCATTTGAAACCAACTATACCCTCAAATCGTTCATACAGAACATCCATTGAGGCGTTCAATGTAGCGCCTTCCTGCTGATTCAATTGAATCTTGTACTGGTGAAGGCCCAAATCCTGATGCAAAATTCGCCATGTTGAACTCTACAAAATAGGAGATTTTGGACGAGGGTTTCGGCCGATCTGGCTTTCCTTTGACGCACAGGTGGGTGTTGGCTGATGGTTCACCAAACCGATCGTCTTGAATTGGCTACCAAACATTGAAGGGTCATAGAATCGGTGCGAAACTTTTGCATTAACACTCATTTTGATATTTATTCATTATTATAATTATTATAACTTGTCATGGTGATTTGGCATCAGTGACTGAATAATAAACAAGAGGTTTGACAGACGCCTCCAAAATGATATGTTCGTCAGAGACCGTCATCAATTTTTGTTAAAATTAATTTTTAAGGACCTCGGATAACTGAGGGTCATGTATGATATATTAATTACAAATTATTAGTATTGGTTAAGGTCATTCGAATTTAAAATCGATCCCTAAATGGCTTATTAAAAAAAAAAAAAAAGATTTTATGATGCCCCCAAAAATCTAAAGTTTTGGCCATGATGGATGAGAAGAATATAGCGCTTTATTTGTGTTTTGTTTCGGTCCATTTCCGGGACAGCGGGAGAATTTTTGGTAAGTTCCCGGGATTCCCGGGATATCGGATTAAAAACTATAATTAGCCATTTGCTGAACATCTGAGACTCAAATAGGATATGAAACTTTGCATTAGAAAAGGAAAATTGATCAATTGCTTAATCTACTGATTAATTCACTCGAATGAATACTGACATTGTGAAAGAGTTTTTTGTACGGTCCAACATTGCGTGAAAATAACCAAAGGGTATCGCACATTTATACGTACCTAAAATTATGAAAGGGGACATTATATGTATAATATCAAATTTCTCATTCTATAAAGAAAAAAGTCTATCATAAAAATAATTCTTTCAACTAAAATTTGTTTAAATTTGCACCTCTCACAAAAATGATTATATCAATCACTAATAACTGTAAAAAATTTAAAAAAAGAAAGAAATTTTCCAATTAAAAAATTTATTAAATTAATGAAGTAGATGATTGTAAAAGTTTATGTGGACGAAACAAATTAAATTTTATTAATTTCTTTTTGAATTTAACATAATTTTTTATATGAGTTTTACTTATTAAAATGACGTTTTTATCCTAACTGTATTAATTTATGAGAAAACAAAAAATAAGATTTGTTTTGGTATTATCAATATAAGTGACCATGTTCCGGGTAAGCGGGACAATAAAAATTGCAAATTTCCTGGGAATCACGGGACAGAAAATCCCGGGATGCATTCTCTAGTTTATTCTAATAACTTGTAATTACTTTAACCTCCTTAGCTAATTTTGTCGTTTACATACAATTATTTTTGATTTTACTCCTTAGGAATTAAAAATAAAACAAACCATTAAACAAATAATTATTAACTTAATAAATTAATAATAAATAATCTCTGAAATAAGAAATACATATTTATTAATCTTTCTATTAAAAAAAAATCAAGGTCATTGCTCCATGTGTTGTATGTGGTACATAAACCACAATCCATATAAAGACAAACAAGCGGATAAGTTAACAAAAGAATGTAAAACAAGTTCATTAGATTTTTTTCTTGTCTTTAATAAAAACTAAACTTGGTACCTCCAAGTCTATTGTCTATAAACAGAAGCATTCTATGATGCAAGATTTTCTTTTCAAACACGTAAACGGAGCTAACGGTTGGAATCTTTGTTAAAAAATTTAAAGCCAATGAATACACAATTCCTACAAAAGAATCCCAAAAAAATACATAACATCTAGTGGCTTTAAATCATGTTCTCTTTGCTGAATGCAAAAAAAGGAATAATATTTGTATCTGTAATTCATATCTTCATTGTTAGACAGACATACAGACTTTTTATCTCTTTCATTTTGCGTGTTTCTGGTTTTTGTTATTTCTTATAAACCGTTTGTATTTACGTGAGTATATAGTAGATTATACCTGGGGTGTTCCGCTATCCCTATCATTAATTTCTTGTATACAATATCTTTCAGAAAATATAACGGGCTTATTAACAATTTAACCAAATTGTCAGTAGAAACATTTAAAGTTTGTAACAAATGAAATACTGTAATTGTAATCTGTAAAAAACTGAGAAGCTTCGTGAAAAATAAAATACCAATGAGTAATGGTTAAATATATAAAAAAATCTAAACTCTCTCCTAAAATTTTATAAAGAAGAGAGGACGAATAAAGCTCTAAGTAACTGTAACAACTCGCTTCTGTTTTGGGAATTTTACATATTGATTATTTTTCTCAATTTAAAGATGTTTTTCCTTCATTGCATGCATGCATTTTTGGGTTTGGAGATTTTTTCTTTTCGTCAGTTTTTTTCGTTTTGGCGGTTTTTTTTGTTTTAGCGTTTTTGTCTTTTTGATGTTTTTTCGTATTGGCGATTTTTTTCGTTTAAGTAATTTTTTTCATTTTGGCGTTTTTTCCGTTTAGGAGAATTTTCTCCGTTTTGGCGATTTTTTCTGCTTAGAATATTTTTATTTTTTTTATTTTTGCGTTTTTCTTTTCGCCAACTTTTCTTATTTTGTTGTGTTCTTCATTTTTACTTTTTTTAAATTTGCATTTTTGTTTATTTATTTGTTTGGGTTTTAGAATGCTACCAATAACAATCAGAAAATAAGGTTTATATTCTTTCGAAAAAAGTAAAAATCACATAACTTTTGCTCGAAAAAATAAAAATCAAGAAATGATCGTTATTTTATGTTATTTTTATGATAAAAATTCATTTACGATCCTTGATTGTTTACTCCAAATTGTTTACTTTTTCTACTTTGTTTCTCATAATGAATATGAATCGGAAAAAAGTAATAAACAAAGTAATTCAAAATATTATACTCTATTCCATTTTGTTTATTACTTCTCTCATACAAATCTCTCAATTAAAATTGAAAAAAAAACCCTAACTCAATGTTGTTATTATTACTTATATAGTTTGTTTTTGTAAAGAAATAACAGCAATGACACTGATTTGAATAGAGAGAGTTGTCTGAGAGACATGAGATATAAAATAGAAAAGAATTTAATAATTTGAGACGCTCTTTTGTTTAATTCTAATAACCATATACATTAGTGTTTTATAATTATGTTTGAGGCTTATACACTTACATATATGTATATGAGTTTTGTGTATATGTATTAGTATCATTTTGAACCTCTTATAACTTCTCAAAACACAGGACGGATTTTAATAAAATTTTTATTCTATATATATATATATATATATATATATATATATATATATTTATGTAATATTTTTTATTAAATTCAGATGTATAATATCAGCGTAAAAGGGATTATAAAAAAATGTTGATTACATAGAAGATACAAATATTTTGGTTGAAAATTTAAACTTAAATAAAAGAACAAAATACATACAATTTCATTCTTTGCGTTATATTGTGAGTCTGGAATAAAAAAAATGAAAGTTACAAATGCTAAATGTACTTTTTTTACCCTAATTCTGTCCAATAAAATTTTGTTTCAAAATAAACTTTGATATACGTTTTAGTAAACTTGCAACTCGTAAGAGACATTTTGGCAACAATTTGCAAATTCTTTGACATGGTATCAGTACTTTTTGAAAACATAATTTAATTTAAAACATATATATGTGATAGAAATTTTCCACGATTATTGTTCTATTTTCACGTTATGTATTAAAATTATCATTTTCGAAATCAATTTTTGGTGAAAATAAAATTTTAATTTATAGTACCAAAAATTGAGTACGATTAGCACAAATTTGTCATCTCTGCTACGGGTATATAGGAAATATGTACTTATTCATATTTTTGTAAGTTTATATGTAGGTATGTTTTTTGATTGTTGCACTGTGTTATTTATGTGGGGGAAATTCCTCTGACATATTCTGTTTCTGTCTGCAAACAGATGCACAAACGTGTAGAAATGGGGGAAAATATATATGAGTATACAATATTTAGACGGCTAATAACCTTTTGGGGAAAAGTTTTTTTTTTTTTTAAAGAAATAAAAAAAAGAAACAACTAACTTTTGTTTAAGACAATTTTGAACAAAAGAATAAAAAAGTATTAAGAAAGAACGTAGGTACCCTCCGTTATTATAGTCATGTATAAAATATAAATGTTTGGTAATGTTAAAAAAACTTATAAAAGACAAAGAAGTGATTATAAAAGTTTTTTAAAATAAATAGTGAAGGTTTAGCAGGAGGAAGAAAAAACATTAAGCGGAAGCATGTATATTAGGGCGGGTCAATTATTTTTGACAAAAGGCGTATATCAGAAACGTAATCTTTAAAGAATTCTAAAAAGACTTTCCCAGGAAAATATGGCCCTAAAAACAAAATTTAGCTCCCGCTGAGTGACACGAAAATTCACAAAAGTACACTAAATTGTAAAATCTGGAGGACTAAATGAAATGATTTTTGCATCGCTGGTAGAGAACTAATTTTAAATTGGATAATAATTTTATTTATTTGTAATTTTTCCGTATTCTGGTGGTCTTCCTATATCAGAATCTCAAAAAAGGGATTTCTACGGACACTTTATAATGCAGTTTTTTTTTTAAATACCTCAAATGAAATCTTTATATCTCTGTTAGAGTTATTTTCTTAGAATTATTTTTGCTATATGCTCTTTCGCGATTTTTCTCACCCATCTCATCTTTATGTCTCTAGGTGGGAGCTAGGTTTTAATTTTAGACCCCTAGTTTCTTAGGATTTTTTTTTTTACAATTTTGCGTAGGTTTCGTTTTTGCTATACGTGTTTTCGCTTATTTCTTAGTTGAACAAATTGACTCGCCCTAATGTATATGTGTATATTTCCCTAAATAATTAACCATTTCCAAGATATTAAAACCTCATAATCATTTGGATAAAGAAAAGAAGGAAGTGAGAAGAAACATATTTCGTTTTTCTTTTTTTGTGAGAAAAAAAATTAAATTTTTAAATTGAATAAAGGGAGTGATATTAATTAATATAACAACTCAATATATTTTGGACACTGCTTTGTTATCAAAATCAGTGTTTGTTATTGCAAAACGTTGTGAGCTCGACTTAATGGCGGACACTCTTGACCTTAAAATTCGAAACGATAATCAGGCAATACCAACGTCAAAGCAACGCCAGAACGATAGAGAACATCAATGTCAATTTCTCGCCATAGACTTTCGAAGACTTCAATATGGCGAATTTTTGTCAAGACTTGTCTCTCATTCGTACAAGATTGACACAGCAGGTCGGCGATAGGTGTCACTGAGCGAACGTGACAATGGGCAGTCTAGCAGAACGATTTATGGGCTTGGTATCTCCTGTGGATATAACGTGAATTGATTGCCAAGATCTTGTGATTTCTTTTCCCTAGACATTTTCTAGTGAGGTTCTTTAAAGTCGCAGAGCTGTACCAATAAAACGTAATTCATCGATGTTTTCAAAGTCTACATAACCAGATGTAATATTTTGGGAATCATATAAGAACAGGTCAATCTTCATTTCTAGGGGGGTACATTTGCAACTTTTTTTCGTGAGGTTCTTTAATACACATAAATTTTATGAGCAAAATGTGTCAGTTGATGTATTTAAATTTACGGTAGAGTAATGGAACCTTTATGGGCTTGTGAAGACTTGAAAAATCCACTTTATTTTCGTGGCAGTATATGAAACATTTACAATTTACAACATTTACATTAGAAAAGTAAAAGTAATAGAATTCCATACGCTCTTTTATTACACTCTACATACCAACCAACAATGAACCTTAAACAAAGCAAACAATTTTTCTTTTGCAACAATTGTTCAATTTCACATCTATCTCCCTGGAATATAAATACTTTGTTCATTTACTAATGAAAATGCATTTTTAAGCTTGAATAGTCCACAGGACCCATTTTCTTTGTTCATCATTACTCGAGTACTTGTAAGACTACATATGTAAGGAATAAATATCAAAATAAATTCATAGATGTTGAATGCAAACAACGATGCCAATGGTGGCATGCTAAATAAAACATTGTCGTGTCCAAACATAAATAATTCCCAATCAAACAACATTGTACTCTTTAAGCTTTTGAAAAATACATCCATATGTATTATACATATGTACACTTCATCGTCTTTTGTATAATTTTCGTGCAACAGTCAGTCAGATCATTAACATTTGTGTCACTTTACGACTCCCCGACAAGCAAGTTAGCAAGTACTATTTCTATAGATATTGTAATGTAACCTTCTTTTGGCATATATATGTATATTGGAAAGGCTGTTTTATTTTGTGGTTCTTAATTTAAAAAAAAATCTTTGGAATAACTTTATATTTATATAATTGTCAAGATCCGAAAATTTTTCTACTTTTTTAAAAGGATTTCTTAAGTACTTTTTTGGTATATTTCCTAATATTATATCTTTGTAAACAATATTCTGAATAATAATTCATTCATATGTTTTATGTTTTATATTTTATGTTTATTGTACACTTTTTTATTTAATTTATTTGTTCTGCAATCAGTTTCACTGCTCATTGTAAAATTTCTCAGTAGAGTATCGAGTTTGAGTGACTATGTACGTATATGTAAATGTATTTTTAAAAATAAGATACAATTTTCATCTAAACATAAAACTACAAACAAGAAAAACTAAATAACAAAAATTCATCCATCACAGCGTTACAGTGGTGTTAATGACGACGATGATGTTTAACATAGATACTTCATGCATGTAGAAGTGTTCGTTAGTACAAACGAATTATATTTTACGACAGACGCGGTGGTCAACACTAAGTTGATTATTAAATTGAGTATTAGAGAAAACGCTTCAAATTTGTTGCTTAAAAGTTGACTCTTTAACGTTTGGTACCCATATTAGAGGCAGACGATTCCGAAAATAACCAACCAATGTACTTGAAAGAAACGTCAGATCAGAGAGAGAGAGAGAGAGAGAGAATATCTCTGCTATTTATGAAAGAGTGCAGGAGAAACCGTATCCAAGAATAGGACATTGACAGCCAATTTTTTTTTTAGGTGGATTTGAACTCTAATGTGAATGTTTTAGAAGACATACTCAATGAATGATTTCTTGATTAACTTTCGCGGAGGTGACATGAATTAGGCACCAATATCGTTATATTTAATCTCACTAGACTTCGACCGCAATCGACCGTTGCCTTCACAGTTAACATAATCCTGGCCAGCGCTTAAATTCAGCTGGATCTATGCGGCAAGGTCTTCGAAAATTTTACTTTTCAGATCCATACTACCGTGAGAAGCAGCGGAACATGTTTGAACGTTATCATATTCCAAACAAGATGGCATATTTTTTGGTAATACCTCACACACAGCTTTCTTTATTTCATTTCAATATCGTCCTGTGGAGCTTTAGAATCATCTATGCAACTATACGCCAGATCATTCAGTGATATATTACTGAGACCACTCTAAAGCCGGCTCACAGAGGGGTCCCCTTTAATAAAATTTGGCAAAAAATCAATATTGAAAAATTATTATTTTTACTTTTTTTTTGTAAAAAATTTAACATGGCTAGAAAGCTAAGACATTTCTCTCTAAAATTCCATAATTACTTTTTTAGTTTATGCTCTATTGACACGTGATGCCATAAATTAAGAAATTTTTTGTTATATTTTGTTTTTTTTTTAATTTAACGCCATTATTTTTAAAGTTAAAAAAATTTCATTGCATATCATATATCTGAACATTTTTGTTTTCCACATTAAACTTTCGATTGGTAATTGCAGTGTCATTATTTTAAGACGGGATTACATACAAAGTTTTAATAATTAGCAAAATCTTATGGTACTGTCTTTTAATAAATTTCAAATAACATATTTAAGATAGAAAAAGTATATTTTGGCCTCTTAGCGACCAAATGCATATAATGCGCTAACATTTTCTAAACATATTTATATATTTTGCCTCTTTTTGTCCCACGGAAGGATACACTTGTTTTTCTAACACTCTATTTAAAAATATTAAATCTTTACTATTTTTTATGAACTTTTCAAAATTTGTATGCATAATATTATCATGATAGTAGCATTTGTATAGCTTTTATGCATGATATTATTGTGACTCTCGGATTGGGGTGTTATATGGAGGCGATTATCAATTAAACAGCGATTATCGTATTTGTCAATAGGCTTTCGACTTTCATTAAAACTAAAGTGATAAAAAACATATTTTATTTAAATCATGATTAATTTAAGACATTCAAGAGCATAAAGCCACATTTGAAAAGGACATTTGTATTTTGGATAGGGGAAATAATGGATCTATCCTAACAAATTTCCATTGTCCTTATATCAAAATAAAACAAAAGTCAGCCAGAAGGAAGGACGGATATCGTTATCTCGACTCAGGAAAAACTAAACTTTATACTTTGAGGTAGGTGTTCACCAATTTCCTTTTGCATTACAAATATCAGCACAAACGCTTATTACCATCACCCCCTATGGTGTAGTAAGATATAAACATTTTCGTTTAAAAAATATAAATTGTTATGTTTTTCAAACTTGCAACAAAAATTTGCCTCTCAAAGACTTCTTCTTTTCATCGATCCCAAAGAATCATACTAAAACTTGCTAGATTAGTTAATGCCAAGTTTTGTTCAGGGCTTCCCCAGCGTTTCTTGTCCTTTTTTTAATATCATAAATATAAAAATTAATTACAAAATATTGAAATAATTTTATTTTACCCAGAAATAAACTTTCACAATTTTCATAAAAAATATTTTAAATTAAAATATGTTGGAAAAAATGTTGCGTTTTATTGTCTTCAAATATTATTATTTATATTCAACAAAATTTAGATGCATTGAAAAAACTACAATTTCTTGCGTGTGAATAACATTAAGATCCAAGGAATTTATTTAAATCGTAAGTGTTTGAGTAACATTATTTAGATATGAAATCAATAATTCGTAATCTCTCAACAGACGTCAATTTATTTGGAACAAGACAAAGATCAGTTCAGCTAGTTTTTCACCCTAAAATATTTTTTTTATGAAATTGTATATGATGAAATAATATCACTATTATTTTCGTATTAATATCGTTAATGACCTATAATATTTATTTATAATAATATTATTATGATTTTCATATAAATTTTAAATTTTTCGATATCATTACTAATATAATTATATTTTTAAATGATAATGTAATTTTCGAGTGTAGCTTTAGAAAGCAACCTATATCATTTTAGAATTATAAATGATATCATTCTCGGGTTTCTTTATCACTGAAGTGATATCGTTATATCATTACAATGTCATTTGGTTTGTTGGGAAATCCGATAAAAACAAAATCAAAACTAAGAATTTTCTATAAATTCATTTCATAATTGATGTCAAATAAATTTATGGTAGTATTGTGTTTGATTAAATAATTTGGAATAAACAATTTGCATCTAATTTGACCAGGCTTAAAATATGTTTTCCCCCCATTCACGTGTTTACGATATTTGACAGCTGTTTCATCAAACAAAAAACGTCAAATAAATGTGCGTAAATATCAACCCTGTATTTAGTTGCAAAATTTGAGGGAAACCACGACCAAATATTTTGTGTCAAATATTTGGTCGAATGTTTCAACGACAATTAAGTTAGGAAAAATTATTGAGTGACAAATATTAAAACAATGATCATGAATGTGGGATTTATTGCTTGGGAACAAATCCTTTTGAATGCATACTTTACAAAGAATTTACCTTTTTCGGTTCCCTGTAATTACGTAGCAGTCTAATGTAAAAAAAGATTGTAAGAAATCAACTTTTACGTTTGTTGCCCTAAGTTGCTGTTGTTATTGTTTGTTGTTGATGTTGGTTAGGTTTTTACTGTTTCGTTGCTGTTGCTGACGACATTTTGAAGCCTTTTTTCTTCATATCTAAAAGTATATGAGTTGTCTTGTTGTTGCTTCTGTTGTTGTTATGTTGCTGTTGATTTCATAGTAACAGTTGCTTTGCTGTTGCTAGCCTCTTGTTGATTTTATTTTAATTTGTTGTTGTTGATATTTTACTTGACTTGAATACTACTTACTAAGAAGTGGACTGTTGTCAACATTCACTATAACTTTATGATGCTGACGGTGTGTTGTAAAAAGCAACAACATTTCTAAAACGATTCATACAGAAAAAGACTGAAAAATAAAACGAAGTGAAATGAAAAACCAGCCAGCCAAGCAACCAACCAACCGTACAACCAGCCAGCCATCAATTGCAAACTAAACAACAGTACAAGTTGAGACGTTCTCGAGTGCAGTTGATATTGTTGGTATTTGTTTGGAATTAAAAAGGTGAAATAAATAATTTTGAAGAAAAAAATATATATCGTAAAAATTAGTGCTAAAAACAAGTTTGATTCAAATAATTATTGCTACAAACATTTGTTAATTTTGTAGGTTTTTTTTTTTCTTATGCGTGCTGTTATTTCCCCTTGAAAAAGGTAATTACATTTTAATTACATTTCTTTAATACCACAAGCTACTAGAATTGAGTTATAAATTATGCCGGTTTTCTTCTTGTTTTTAACGTTATTTTTTATTTTTCTTTATGAAATTGTTCTTTGTGCTGTCAATGATTTAACTAACTGAGAAAGATTTAATAATTAAATTAATTTTTGCTGTTTTTTTTTCTTATTTTTTACTTAGTCAAGTGTATAAATAAGCCTCTTTTTTCGTTTTTCTTCCTTTTGTTTTGCTTTGTTTATTTACATTAAGTGCAATTTTTTTTTTCTAAAATTTTTGTTTCTGTCTGTTTCTTTTTGGCTTTTGGCAAAATGTCAAAGAACTTTATAGATTTTGTTTTGGATTCCGCGGATATTATTGTTGGTGGGTTGTGTTGCTTTGTTGGTTTCCTTTTATTTTCTTGTCTTTTCTTCTGTAATATTTTTTGTTTATTTGTATTTTATTAAGTTTTCATATTTTTTACTGTCATCATAACAATGACATGACAACCACACCATTTTCATTATCTTGAGTTCAGTTCAAAAAGAAACAACCAACCAACTTTTATCAACAATACTGCCAACCATCATCATCATCATCATTTTTGTTGTCTTCATTTGGTTTCAGACTTTTTTTCGTTTCTTTATTATTAATAACAAGAAGTCATTTATTAGTTCAACGAACCTGTTTTTGATTGTTTGACTAAATACAGACTGATGTATTTCTATTTTATTTGGAAATATATAGTGACTTCTTGCTTATTCTCTGAGTTGCAGCTGTTTTTCCCAAGATAATATGAAATTTCTATAAACTTTGAAGATATTGAAGCTGAAATGTTAGAAATGTTAGACTGTTGTTAAGAAATATACTTATATATTGTATATTATAAATAAAATCGCTGGCTACTGGAGCAAAGTTTGAAAAATACGAATTCTTTCATTCACTTTAAAAAATCGAATAAAATATGATATCCCAAACCTCTTCTAAAAGCATTCATAACCAATTAATTTAGAAGCTTAAGTTATTTATTCAAATGGAATTTAATCGAGAAAAACTTCTTTATATAATTGCAAATTTTAATTCTCTAAATCAAATTTATTACAAATTACGATGTCGAATCAATAAGTCCTTGTTTTAGCAAACAAATACTTTATTTTTCAATATAATCTTTTTCAAAGATTTTTCTAAATATTTTATCCCCTTTAAATAAGCGAATTTCTCAAAATCATTAAAATAGGCTATTTTATTTACAAAATTTCGAAGACCGTCGAGCTACATTTTTAAGTTGAGAAATATTGTCTACACATTGTCTTTTTAAGAAACATTTTTTTCTTGTTTTTTTTTTTTTTATTCAAATCATTGCCGAATATATCCAATAAGTTGGAAAAATTTATTGGTAATTCCCTTTTGAAGATAAGCCGTAGCTAACAAAATATATTGAATAATTAAATATTATTTCATTCAAAAAATTTGTTAACAAATTTTATAAAAAAATAAAATATTGAAACAAATTTTTAGATATATGTATTTTAATTTAATTTAGAGTTGATTTAAATTAAAAAATTAAAACAATCCAATTCAATAAAAAACAAAGTTTTCAAATAAAAACCTTTGAATGAAATTATAGAATAATGTCTTTCGGAATGGTATTATGGTATGAAAAGCGAATATTTCTTAATTCATTTGAAACTTTTTTTTTATTCTTTGAACTTCACATCTATAGCAGATTTTATAATTTATATAAACAGAAAATTAATTGATTACTACAGTAACTACCTGTTCGCAATATCGAACGAAAAATTCGTTAAGAAAAATTGTATGGGAAACAACAAATAAATAAATTTGAAATTTACAAATAAATTTGAAATTTACAAATAAATTTGAAATTTACAAATAAATTTGAAATTTGAAATTTATTTGTTTCGAAACGAATTTTTCGTTCGACATCGTGGGACAGGCTGTAAAACTCTGTGTTTTTAAGTTTAATCTTAAAAAAAAAAAAAAAAAACAAAAGCACGTGCAAATTGTAAACAATGATTGTTTAAATTGAAAAATAATAAGAATAAATTGTAAGAAATTCGTTGTTAATGTTTTTCACAAATTGAAATAAATAAAATATTTCTATACAGCACTTTTTCTTAATAAAAATACAAATTTCACCTTTTACTAGTTACGCCATGATAAATTCTATTTCTGTCATCGCTTCGTTTAGCCTTGTTATCAGTTGTTCTCAAGATATAGTCTCTCAAACTTCATATATATAGTGTCATAATGTCAGGGAAAAAATTGTCATAAAGTCCGTGTGATAAAATAAGTCATCTTTTTCAGATGTTTTCTTTTAAGAGTTTATTTTTATTATTATTTTTTTTATCTAAATTGTATATATTCTTTTTTCCGAAAAAAATTGAAAGATTACCTAAATGAAAACCGACAAAGTAAAAAAAAACGTTTATGTTCAATCTGGATTATATGTAATGAGATGTGAAATGCAGTATCGAGAAGTATTATTTTCAATTAAAACTTTTTCGAGTTATATAAATTGACTTTAGCTTTGAGTATAAGAAAAATTAAACATTATTGGATCAGTTTTTCCAGTAGTATTTACATTTTTTTAGATACGATTTACGATCAAATTTGAGATTTTCCTAAAAACTCTTAATAGTTGTTGATATCGTTTGGCAAACTAATATGCAAAATGTCATTTATTTTATAACCACAATATCCTTGCGGGAAATTGGTAGCAATACAATAGTAGTCCCCTAGTACCAGTTGAGTATTAATTGACACCTAACCCTCAACAAAGTTCCAGTTAAGACCCAGTTGCCACCACCAGATAAGTAGGACGTTTCCTCGATTGGTGGTTCCGCCATCGAGATTAACGAAAAGCTTATAAAAAAAATATGAAAATAAAATTAATAAATAAAAAAATTTAAAATGCCATGTTAAAGTGACAGGTCCACCTCATGGAAAGTGTTAAAACTAGAACCGTGTTAAACTAGAACTAGATATGTTTTATGTTACTTCTTCTCACTCTAGGGATGTGAGAAAGAAATAAATGAATAAACTTTTTATCTTTTTCAAAATAATAGCAGATACCATTATCGCCCAAATTGGTTTATATCATTTAACAACCTTTAAATAATATTAAATTTAATACCGTATTGAACATATGCCAGTAAAATCATGTGTACTTCATGCGTGTTAAATATTTTCTTCCTCAATTGAAAAAAGAAAAATAAAGTGTTTCCCACTAACTAATTTCATATGAAAGAAATTTATTAAGTAGTTTTCATTGCTAAAAGATTCCTGAAAACCAACACAAATTGAACAAATTGTTATTGCAATTTTTTCTTATACTTAGATAATAATTCTTATCAACCAATTATTCTTTACATAAAACGTACTTTAATCCTATCTCTGACATTTTTTTTGTATATAAGTTCCTCTTTCGTATAAAACACCATTATCATGCGTACTATTTACTAAATTATGCATACATTCTCCTATTTTCTACTGAATAAGTACAACACTGTGGCTCCCAAAACCTTTTGTTTATTTCATACATAAATATTCTTAGTGTTGCTCGATTGAATGTACATACAACAAATCCTTATACATCCAACCAAACACTCATACAAAAGTTCATTAAACGTTTGATATTGTTGTTGTTGTCACTGTAAAAGGCAACCAACCAACGAAACAGCCAACCTACCAAACAACCCATTTCGAAATTATAACAAAGAGCAACAGCTGTTTTGCAAAAACAAAAAGAAATAAATAAAATAAAATTAAAATAGAAAAGAAGCAAAAAGAAAAATAAAAACAAAACAAACTTGTCTGTTTGTACATGTGTATTATTGTTGTTTTCATAACAAAGACATGAAAAATCTTTGCTGGGGGATTGTCTTTGCGTTGATTTAATTTTGCTTTTTGTTTGGCTTTTGTTTAGTTTGCTAGATAAAAACAATGTTTTCGCTTATTTATGAGTGAAAAACTCATGGGATTTTTTTTTGATACGAATTTTCATTTAACCAACGTCATTTTCTTTTACATATTTTTAAATTATCGGTTTATTGTTAAAATAAAGATTAAAATAAATAAAATTTCTTATGAAACAAACGTATTTTCCGTTTACGTTAAAATATTTTGTTTAATTTTTTAAATTGAATTTTTCGTGGTATTAAGCAAAATTTGTTTTTAGAATTGTTTACACTTTATGTGTATTTCTATTTGGTAACTTTGTTTGAACAGTTATGAAGCAAATAATAGCATGGAGAATTTAGTAATAAGCTGGATGAAATACGGGCATTTGTTTTGAATAATTCTAAAATTATGATTTAATTTTTGCCTTAATATTCTTTTATTTTTTTTACAATAAGACTAATCTTCTTAGGAGAAAAATTATTTACGCATGGTCCGATTTTGTTTAAATTTGCAACCAAATTCTTCAACCTCAAATAAAAAAAAAAAATTGATCTTTGACCTTGCATGTACATACATACAGTATGTCAATAAATAATTATAATATAATTTTCAGCTAATATAACATTTTTTAATATGAATATGTTAAATAATATATTTATTAATATAAAACACAAAGAAAAATAACATATAAAGATTTAAACTATTAAAAACAGAGCAAAATCTAAAACACAAAAATTTTCGTGTCAAGATTTTTTTTTTTACATTTATAAAACGTCTAAAAAATCAAAAAATTTCGGGAATTAAAATTTAATATAGCAATGGTTGGCATGTATAACTTCTTGGGAAACCTTTTTTGTCAAATAAATTAATTAATGAATGTTATGGTCATTGGAATTTTATATAATCCATCAATATTGTGGTGTTTTAATTTATTATGGTCTTGTAATACATTTTAGCCACATACTTTTCCACAATTTTGATGTGGGATTCAAGTGTGGCTTTTAAAGGTTTCCACCATATTCTGTCTGCATTCAATTATACTATAACATAATTTTAGCATTCCCAAAAAATGTAAATTCGTGCCATTAATTTTAAGGCATATCAGTACGAATCATAGCGAATAACAAAAATTTTTCATCATTTTGCTCTAATAAGAGTAATTTTTTCCCCTTAGCTTTCAATATGTACATATTTGTATTCGTTCAGTGTTTTTCTTATTGTTTCTTGAAAGACAGAAATGACATACTCTTCCTCTACGTTCTACTCTGCCGAATATTTTATGCAGACGGCTTAAGCTATCTATTTAATACACTATTAAATATTTGTCTTAATAAGGAATACATTTATGCAATATTTTTGAGACTTTTCCGACATTCGGCTTATAATAAATCCCAAAAGGGTTTATCCAAATTTTGTGAATCACTAGTCATATATAATATAGATTAGAACGCATATTTTTGTATAACGTGATTATAAATATCACACTGAAGCCTTGGTGACTATAAATACATTCAAAAGTTCCAAGAATTGTTTCAAATAATAATAAAAACATGTAATATGTAAAAACAATTTCTTGGCAGGTAGATTAAAGGGTATGTGTAGTTTTTGTTGTTGTACTTTCGTAATTACAAGTATAATATTTTTTTTTTTTTGTAAAATCCGTTAAAGAAATATACATAAAACAAGATGTAACAAAAAAATCCAATGTTATAGAACATTTGTGAATTTTGTAAAAAAGTAAAGTTAAAATAATAATCTTTTGTTTATTGTAAAAACAATAACTTGACATGATGTACATACACTAGAAAATTTTTTTATCAAGAAAAATGTCAACATTTTATCAGGATACACGTGTGTCTAGTGTGGATAGAACTTATTAGTATTATTGCAGTGCTCGAGCTCAGACAAATTTTGTATAAAATTCTTCACTGGTAGTTTTATTTTCTTGTTTACATACCAGGGATGGAAAAGTTTATATAATTGTACTGTTTTGATTCTATTTAATATTCAAAAGTACCGAAGTGCTCAAACAAGTAATTTGATACTCCCTACAATTCCATTCAAAAATAAACTTTTTAAAAGAAAATTTATATATATTTTAGAAATATTTAGGCCCGATCTTATACTGCTCACTTGGCGGCGAAATCGTACTTAAGTTTTAAAAATTGTTTTTTATTTAAAAACTTAAGTATACATGTTTAATTTTCGAATAAAAGCCTAAAATAATTTGTTATTTAATTTGTTAGATTTTTATTTATACTTGATGTTTAGAAGTAATTATGAAATAGTGATGAATACTATCCCTTGACTAAATGCTTGTGATCTAGTCCCCACAATATTACACTTGTAATAAAGATTATTCTAATTAAAATAAAATATACAAACATTTGTTATGTATCGACTTACATTTTTAATTTAGACTACATTTCACTCATTTCTTTTCAAACTTCTAATTACTTCTAAAAGATTAAAGTTTTTATGCTCTGTAAATCAAAGTTCATTGAAAGTGAAAATGTTTCGAAGTTCAAAAATATTATATAATGTATTATTTTTTAACAAAACTAAAGTACTCGATTTTAAGGAATTGATGTTTTTAAATATTAAAATTAATTTTCTATTATAATATTCACCATGAATAAAATAATTTAATGATTTAGTAGGATATTTCATTTTAGATATACAAATTACATTCTTTGAATTTAAAAAATATAAATACTTATCAAATTGAATTTTAGTACTCTGAGGGTACTAAAATGAATTTTAGTACTCTGGGGGTGAAAAAAGAACCTTTTTGAAAAATTGTTTGATACCGAGAAACATTTTAAATTTCTATCCCCGCTACATACCTCTTATGTATCTATCTTCCTTCACTTACATATTTTTTTCTTCTAATTTTTGTTTGTCCATTTTTTTCACAATTTTTATGAATATACGAGTTTTGTATATATGTTTCTTATATTTCGTTTATTTTTTCTATTTGTTTTCCGCCATTCTGTCTGCTTTGCAATCTGTTAATGCAATTCGTTTATTTATTTTAGACATTTTTTTGTGGTTGTGGCGTCTAAACCACAGTCTGTTTTATTGAAAATTGAAATATTTTGTATATGTTGCATTTCGGATTGTAAAAAAAAAATAACAGCAAAATCTTGTTCTGATATATCTGTTTTCTATACATTTTTTCCATTTCCAAAAGTAAGATAAATATTTGTAATATACACATTTGTTGAATTTCAAGTTATATGTACATAGATATTATAAGTAAGTTGTAATTTTTTAGTTATATTTTTTTTATTTAATTGTAATAAGTAAAGAATTTTTTGTTAATTAAATTAATGATATATTGTGAAAATTTTGAGAAATTTTAAATTAAAAGCCGGAAGATTTATTCTATTATTTCTATTTCTTCTTTCACTTTGAAAATTGTATAATTTTTTGGTTTAATATTCTAAACATTCATATCAAATTAATGTAATGTACATCACTCAAGCTGATTCTTGCTTTATAAGGAATCAAGAAAACCAGACTTTAACTTTTTCAAAGATCTATCTGTTCCTTTAGAAAATGAATAGTATCTTTATATGGATTTAAATATTTCAACAACGTTGTAGTTACTGACTGCCGCAAATAACTATAGCTATGTACCTATTGATAAATGATGGTTTTTGGCTTTTAAATTAGACGTGTTGCTCCATTTTGGGATTTCAACTTTCATTTGTGAGCCCTTTTTTTAAAACCCCCATTTGTTTGGGGAACATTTAAACATCATATGTTTGTCGCAGCAACGCCCAACTATATTTATATATATTTTTTCGAAAACCTTTACTTTTCGGCTCATTTTTTCCTTTTGCAAAAAATTTTCGATAAATTTTCTTTTCATAGCTAAATTTTTGGTAAATTTTCTTTCTCATAGAAAATTTTCGATAAACTTTCTTTTGATAGAAATTTTTATTATAGAAAATTTTCGATAAATTTTCTTTTCATAGAAAAGTTTCGATAAATTTTCTTTTCATAGAAAGTTTTATATATTTTATTTTTCACAGAAAGTTTTCGATAACTTTCTTCACAGAAAATTTTTGATAAATTTTCTTTTCATAGAAAAATTTCGATAAGTTTTCTTTTCATAGAAAATTTCAATAAATTTTCTTTTCAAAGGAAATTTTTAATAAATTATTTTTTTAAAGGAAATTTTCAATAAATTTATTTTTCAAAGGAAATTTTCAATAAAATTTTCAAAGGAAATTTTTCAACATATTTTCAATAAATTTTCTTTTCATAGAAAATTTTTGATTCGATATTTTTTCTATATATAGATAATTCTTTTTCTTTTCATAGAAAATTTTCGATAAATTTTATTTTCATAAGAATTTTCAATAAATATTATTTTCAAAGGAAATTTTCAATAAATTCCCTTTTCAAAGGAAATTTTCAATAAATTCTTTTTTCAAAGTGAATTTTCAACAAATTTTCTTTTCAAGGGAAATTTTCAACATATTTTAAATAAATCTTCTTTTCAAAACACGTTTTCAATAAATTTTCTTTTCAAACGATGTTTTCAATAAATTTTCTTTTCATAGAAAATGTTCGGTAAAATTTCTTTTCATTAAAAATTATCGATAAATTTTCTTTTCATAGAAAATTTTCAATAAATTTTATTTTCAAAGGAAATTTTCAAAATATTTTTTTTCAAAGGATATTTTCAATAAATTATCTTTTCAAAGGGAATTTCCAATAAATTTTCTTTTTATAGAAAATTTTTGATTCGATGTTTTTTGTACATCAGGAAAATTTTTTATAAATTAATTTTTTTATAGGAAATTTGCTTTTTATAATAAATTTTTGATAAATGACTTTTATAGCTTTTTTTTTATAGGTTCCTTTGATTTAGTTAACAAAAATGTTTTGAGGTCAAAAATGGCGATTCACATATATGTATATTAAAGACCAAACTTATGGTGAAGAGGTATTCATGGAATTTTGTCCATTTCTGACAGATCTGTATTCTGTATCTGAATGATAAATTCTGATGAATATATATATATATATATATATATATATATAAGGATTCATCTTTGGTAAAGGTTATAACGACAAAGTAAATTGATACAAAAATATGTGTTAAAGTTTTTCGTGAAGCATTTATTTTTAACTGAATTTATAAAATGTGCATTTATAATGTGTATAACAATTTTTGATACTATATTTAGTGGTCAGATTTTTATTGAATGTTATTTGTGTTAAATTTTTCTTCGACCTTCTCGATCATAATTTTATACAAATTAAAATTTAATTTTAACTTAAAACTTTTTAAAATTTTCTTTAAATATAAATTCTGTGGTTATTGTTTGCTAAACCTTTTTTGTTTCTTATTTTCTTTCGTTTCTATCGATTTCTTTTGCACTTTCAACACTAAATGATGTGGTTAAAATGTTTACACCAACCACATCACATGAACCATGTACAACAAACCACATCACACTAACGTCTTTCTTTTAAAATAAAGAAAAATAAATAAAAATATACTTGATCAATTTTATGGTTTTTTCATGTAAGAAAAAAAGTTTGTCTGTTGCAACTGATACTTCAACAAAACTTTATTTAAACATTGGTTCTTGTGTACCTCCTTCCTCTTAGTAAAGTGTGCGTTCGAATAAAACATAACACAAAATTTTCTTAACTCTTACTGCCGTTAATTTTAAATATCTTTTTTGATTACAGTATTTTCTAGAGACATGTTCGTCTGCCTCCGTTCGTTTGCCTGCTTGCAGATCACAGTCAAAGAAAAATTTACGACATAAAATTTGAATTTTTTTTAATCTTTTAATTTACTAGTAAATATTTATTGAGTAAATTTTAACAAAAGTATTACATTTTAGTGTCATAAAAGAATGAAATGAAACTTAGTTCAGAAAAAGTACCAAGAATGAATTCCAAGAACAAACAGTAGAGAAACTCCTAAGATATAAGAGCACGTTTCTTCAAAATCAAATATGAGCCATTTTAAAGCTGTGTCTAAGCTTTAGTCAAAGTTCTTATTTTATTTAAACCACCCAGAATTTTGGCAATTGTAAAGGAATTGGATCCAATTTAAAAGAGAATTTAAGGAGGTTCCAGCAGTTCTTTATTGTGATTATTAATTTTAAATATTTAGAGAGAGAGATGCCGCGAAAAATTTCGTAAAAGTACTTTTAAATTTTTTTCAGAAGTCATACCTAAAAAAATTAAAAATAATCTAATTAACAGTTAATTTTTATATAAAATGATATATATAATGCTACAAGTAGTTGATTAATTTTAATCCTAACTTATTCCGTTAATCTTTTGTTAAAAAACATGTTATGTTTTATTTGAACGCACACCTTAAGACATTATCTACAGGATTTTATTTCATACCAAGGGGTATTTTTCCGTTTTCTTTTTATTTACTTTAAATTGCTGGCTGCACCACAATAAATGCAATTCTTAATTTAATTTCTTTTTCTTTGTTCTTTTTTATTACATCTCCAGAATTATTTTAAACGTTTAAATACACAATTTTTAGAGAAAAAAGGAAATCGCTTAAGAGGGGGAGAAATGTTTAATGGCAGAAAATGTCTGGTGGTGGTGACAGCTTTTATACTTACAATTATTTTGTAATTTAAGGATTTTAAGCATCAAGGATTTCTCTATGTTTGTCTAATTGACCATTAGCATTGCGTTTTGTTGCTGTTCATGCAATTATTTTTAATTAAATAAATTTAATAATAGTTTTCTTTGGTGCTCGTTTGTACTATTTCTAAATGAGTTTAACGTTTAACTTCTAATGTTTATTGTACAACTTATATATGTATTTTATTTTTTTTTTTTTTATTTTTTATTGCATTCATAAATTTTCTTAAGTGTTTTTCTTTGTCATTTCATATTTGGTTTTTGTGATGTTGTTTTCCATTTATGTTCGTTTATTCGTTGGACATGTTTAAAATGCAAACATGGTTCTTGATTTTTCAATGTTCAATAGCTATATTTTTCATTCTTACGTCCCCCTCCTTTCGACAATTATTATAATTCATTGTATTACTTTTTTTCTTACAATTTATTCTCATACAATTCGAATAACTAAACTACACTTTGTCGAAGTGTGTATAACTAGATAGAATCGACTTAACATTGACAGCATATAAATTTAGACTAGGGTAATCAATTATGCATACATGTAAAAAGAGATTTTTTTTTAGAATAAAATCCGATTAAACTAATTGCACTTTAGACTTTGTGCATTTATTACAAAGTAACAAAACAGGTTAATAATGATTCTAAAAATGCCCTATATATAAATAGAATTAATTGAAAATGAAATACCGTTTGATCTTTTGAATGCGATATTTTGCAAAACTAAATATCACATTCAAAAGCTAATAATATGCTGAACGAAGGAGCGCCTCCAAAGACGAAAGTTTTTTTTTTTTTTTATAGCATCAACTTTAAATATAGAAAATATATATATATATATATATATGGTAACATAATATTTTAAAATATAGCATCATATATATTTATTGTCCGTTTATTAATTAAGCAATAACTAATGTTCATTTTAAAATTAGTAATTTTTAACTAAAGAAAATTATGTGAATTTTAAGTTTCAAAGTGTATAAGTTGTATAAGGCATAGGTTGGAGAACATAAATTTATATGCAGGTTATAGCAAGCATTCGAAGGACTATAAATATAAAAAAAACATCCTGTCCTGTTGAACAATATTTTTAATTTTCCAACTTAGCTTCACAAATAATATATAAATTTTAAATAGTCGACTTAAAGTTTAGGGACCTATCGGGGCTAAAGTGGATTCTAAAGTTATTTAAAAAACGACCTTTCCACTAGAATGACTGACTACACTTTGTCTTTTTTGGTAATGTATAGCATTTTTATTGTACTCAAACCGAACAGGAGGTAATCTGTATCAATCTTGGTGACATGAAATTGTAAATCAAGTTTGGTTCATTAATAATTGCTATTGCTAGGAAAACGTTAATCTTCCAATTGAGTGGTTTAAGAATTTTTATGATTACGGCTTGTTCATGTTCTCTCATGAGATAAACTCGATTGTTGTAAATATCTGTGTCACATCTCTTAATGAACCTGAAGCGATCAACGTGTTGACATTACACTAGGTGCTCTGAATACATACTCGGTACGTTTTTATTGGGCCTGAACGCATTTTCGTCATACTTTTATGTATATTAAAGAAAGGAGTAGATCGTGGGTACTATCAGAATTTGCACAGCAATAGGTAAACAGAGTGGTAATAAAAAAAAATTTAGAACTGAATTTAGTTTTGAGACTTTTATTTATTTCTCACTCCGCAAATATTCTTAATGTATTTTTTTTTCTATTTTCTAAATTTCATTAATACCATTCTATTATATACCCAGAAAAATATCGACTATATACATATTGAAAACTATACCATTCAGCGTCAATAGTAAATCTGCTCCGTATATGTTCAAATTCAACACCTCGTGTTCAATTCATTCACGAAAATTGATTCGATACTTCAGTATCGAATTATTAAGTTACACTAGTTTTTCTGTTCTTAGTATTTAAAATTTATAAACGAACGGTATCAAAATGCCGATACTGTAATTTGTCAATGTGACCCCAACTGTCTTGAATTTTGAATCGTATATTTTCCCTTTAATAGTTTAATAGTTCTTCTTTAATATTTTCTGCACTTTAAAAGTTTTAATTCAGCATTTGAAAACTGAACAGTGTTTAATTAATTTTTTTTTTAGAAAAAATGGCTTTAAACAGGTACAATTCCGAAATGAAATTAAAAATAAAAAAAATTAAAAGATTAAATGTTTCAATATATTGGAAATTATTAAATTATGACTAAAAACCCGGAACACACATATATTTTTCTAGAAACTGATATTTATAGAAGACCCCTAAATAACTAACGTCCATCGTTCATCCACTAATTTATTGTACAAATTTGCTACTTTGATAGAACAGAAATTAAAACCAAGATTATACTCGTATGCAGCCTTCGAAAAGTATATTTTTCAAAAAAAGTTACATTAATATTGAATTCGAGTCTGAATACAAAATAGTTTTTTTTTTGCCTCATTGCTTATTTCTTATAAGTTTTTATATACTGAGGGAAAAATTTTGTTTCAAAATCCACCACGGTCGTGGTCACATTGGGCCAATTTTGATGATGATTAATAACAAAATTCTTAACAGTTCTCGAAAAGTCGATATCAACAGATAGATGGACATACGAATATTGTAATATTTACTTGTTTATCAATAAAAAAAATTGTAAAAATTCCAAAAAAAAAAAAAATGGCAAACTTATGTGTTATGCATATCCAAGGCTTACATTCGAAAAGGGCTTTATGCAAAACTAAAATTGTTCAGGAGTGCCTAAAAACTGTTTTTTTTTTCACTATTTTACAACATTTTACAATCTGGTCTTCTACAATTTATTAATATTACGTCATGGTAGATTGCCCTTTTTTTTATATATTTTTAATATGTGTTATAAAATGTAGAATTTTTTGTCTATCGAAAATTGTTTGTTGATATAGTCCTTATTTCCTTATAAAAATGAAGTGTAAGTATATATATATATATATATATATATATATATATATACAGTTAATTACAAAAATAAGTATACAGGGCTATTACAAATATTAAAAAAATACAACAAATATTTTTGGAAAAAAAATAGATTGCATATTTTATTTCATATATGTTTGTATTTAAAAAAAAAACTTAAAAATTAATTACAAAAAATAAAGATTACAAAAATTAAATTATTTAATTGAATTAACTGATAAATTCATATCACAAAAGTATACAAAGTTTATAGGAACATTTTTGGCATTTCAATTAATATTAACGTTAACTTATTAGTATTTAGTTGGGTAACCCTTTGCTTTTATTACTGCACACATTCTCGACGGCATCGATTTCACCAAGTTTTGAATCACATTTTGGTCAATTTTGTCCCATTCTTCCCGAAGAACACTTTTAAGGTTTTCTTTTGTTTTTATTTCGTGTTTTCGCACTTGACGGTCCAAATGCTCCCAAAGGTGCTCCATCGGGTGATTGGGGTGGTGTTTTGAGTTGGTTTTGAACATTGTTTTAAAGCCAATTAGCGCCGTATGTTTTGGGTCATTATCTTGTTGGAAGATACATATATGACCCTTCGAGACTCATTTTTTTAGCGCTATCTTTCAAATTGTCTTTTAAATATTCAAATATTTGTGCCGATCCATTATTCCATCGATAACACAAAATTTCCTACTCCATATGCAGACATGCATTCCCAGACCATTATAGACTCTCCACCGTTTTTTACTGTACCAGACATGTTGTTTGGATTCAGTTCTGTATTTGGTTTTCTCCAAACTTTTCCACGCCCATCTGATCCGTGGATGTTAAATTTACTTTCAGCTGAAAAAATTACAGTATTCCAATAGCTATAGCTACAGCTTTCATGCTCCTTGGCAAATTTTAGGCGTTTTTGGCGATTAGTCTTATTAACATACAGTTTTTTTCTAATACTTCGGCCGTGATAACCTGCCCATCTGATCCGTGGATGTTAAATTTACTTTCGGCTGAAAAAATTACAGTATTCCAATAGCTATAGCTACAGCTTTCATGCTCCTTGGCAAATTTTAGGCGTTTTTGGCGATTAGTCTTATTAACATACAGTTTTTTTCTAATACTTCGGCCGTGATAACCTGCATTATGGAGCACCCGACGGATGGTCTGAGGACTACATGTCTTTCCGGTATCGTTGGACATTTCCGACAGTATTTTTGGGGCACTTAATTTAGGATTTTTTGTATTTTACGTACAATTGTACGGCATTCTAGCGTGGTAAACATACGCGGGCGACCTGGTCTAGGCTTATTATCAATATGACCCAGAGTTTTGTATTTTTTTATTTATTTATGACTTTTTGTATCGTCGCAGGGCTTTTATTCACAATTTCTGCAATTCCCCGAACAGTTTTACTTTCTTTGAAGTATTTTATAATTAAATCTTTCAATCTTTTGAAAGCTCTTTACCACGTGGTGCCATTGTGTAAAATTCGCTATTATTTTTGTTAAGAAATATGATTTTTTTTTTAAATTGTATTATTACTTCCAAATTTTAATTAAAAGTACAAAAAAAAAAAAAAATAATAAATAAATAAAAAATGAGTTAATTTTGCTTAATTTTACCAAACACTTTTAAAATCCAATGGTTGTATACTTACTTTTGTGACAAAAATTTGGTAGTGTTTTTAAATAAGTGCAGCCAACTGCATAATAATAAAAAAATCCGTTATTTTTTTATCCCTACATAAACACTAGTTTATAAACAATAAACAGGGTGCATAAGATAAATAATATTTTAATAAAATAAATAAAATATTATAATAAATTGTTTGATGCAAATCCTGTATACTTATTTTTGTGATTAACTATATATATATATATATATATATATATATATATACATTTTTGAATATAAATTTATTGTATAATATGTATGTATAAGAGCCATTATATATATATATATATATATATATATATATATATATATATATATAGAAGGTGTAGAATTTATCCACAAAGTCCGATTAGTTTACATAAGATCGAATGAGATTAAAAAAACGCGCGGACAAAAAGTGTATAATAAAAGGAAAAAGTTAAGTAATTTTAAGCCCGGAGCAAAAGTGAAGACTTTTTTTATAACAATTTACCCTTTTAGGCATTATTTTCTTAACGATAGATCCGAAATAAAAACCAAATAGCAGAATATATTCCTTAGGGTTTAATTTAAAATATCTAAATACTAAACATTAATATATTTGTGTGGCTGATATAAAAATAACGAAATCGTTAAAATCTGAAAGCGTTTACTTTTGCACCATTATTAAATTTGATTAATATTCCTGTTGTTTAATTTGACGAATCAAATAACTTAAAAATATATAATTCCGTTAAGACCGTCGTCTCAAAAAATAAATTGCTTAGGACTATATTACTAAAGTCGAAAATATTAAAAACATGTTTAGATTTCCTCCCCAAAAATTGGCAATGACTTGAAATTATCGCCAACCTTGATAATAAAAATGAAAACACGTGAAAAGATCCAAGAATTTTTGAAGAATGAGCATTTAAGAATATTTAGAAACAGAGATGATGAAATAAACTTGAAGATTACTAACATCGGGAAAAATTAAATCACCTAAAAACCTATTAAAATCAATAACTACAATGCTAGATTATTTGGATTCTATTCCAGTATCTTACAAAAAATGGCGACATTGCGAATACCAAAGAACTTAAACTAGCCAACAAACAAAATTTAGTGAACATTGTAAATTTTTAAAAGTGATATAAACCCTGGACCCTGAAAAACTGGAAATGAGTTTAGTCGGCAGAATATTTTTGGCTGAATATAGAAATTTATTTCGCTTCAAATAAGAATTGACTCGCAGTATTACTACTAGTCTAAGAATACTATGAAATAATGGGAAGGATCTCCAGTGGTTTACGGAAGTTTCCCATACTTAGGTGTCTGTACGTTTGTACTAGTTATTAGCGTTATGTGCAAAGAAAATTAACCTGAACTATTTTCTACAATTTTACCAGTTTCTGGGAACATAATGTTGAAGACATTGCATTACAGCATAATATTAATGCTATATTCATATTTAAACACAAGTCCTTACTTATTCAAACTTGTCGAGAACTCGCATGAAACATGGAGTTGCACCTTATAGAAGGTTCCGCGAAAAGACCAGACACAAACTAATTTAAAGGTATGTAGTTTGCATTAAAATTTAAATTGGAAAGCGTGTCTTTGTGAAACTTTTTTGGAGAGTATGACACATTATATAATGGATTTTATTCGCGATAATAAAGGCATGACCTGTTTAAAAAAATATATATTTTTTTTGAATTTTTTCTTAGATTTAGCAAAAGTCAACGGTTTTGTATTTGAACAATATCTTCATTTTTACAGTAACTAATTAAATTTTAACTAATTTTGAATTTTGTTATTTTAAACAAAACCCTGAAGAAATTACTCTTTTAATTACTCTTGAATTACTTTACTCGATAAGAAGAAAGAACCTAAAAAGCAAATAGTCACAAAAAAAGTATTCACTTTTGTTCCATAGTGTAAGTAAAGCGACAGACAGATTTGCATATGTAAGAGTTTTTATAAATAAATGCAAGCATTCAAAATGCAAACACAGATACATACATGCACTCATGTAAAACTCTATTGTTGTTGATTTTTTTTCTTTTCATTATTGTCTTTGGCATATATTGATTAAAACAATAATATTATTATATTCACATTGTAATCTCTTTGTTTTATATTTTTATATTCTTTCGTTTTTTTTTCTGCTACGTTTCAGGAAATTCAATATTTAATCAGTGAAGGAGATACAAAAAAGAAAACACTCATACACAGAGAGAAAAATACAACAGTCTTTATATTAAAAACGAATTAAAAATATAAAACAAATATTCAGTTTGTGGTGGTATATTATTTATCGAGACTGGAACGATAGTATATATATATATATAATGTAAAACAAAGCATCTGAAATATAAAGACACATTTTTATGGTCTTTTCTGTTTGTTTAAGGAGTTGATTTTAACACTATTTCCACTCCAAACCATATTGCCACCATCGCTACACAGATACCAAAAACCATTTAGCCAACTTATACTATTATAACAACAGAGCGCACTATCATCATTTTGTTTTATTACAAAACTAGCGGCAGACGGTTATTTACCCTTTAACGATTAAAAGAAAAAACGAAACGATCTTAAAAAAAAAAAAAAAAAAAAAAAATACATTGAGAAGACACTGCTGACAACAAAGAAACTGAGTAAGTTCATTACAAAGACAGCTTTATTGTCTGGGGCCTAGATTGCACCATTTCCACTTAAAAAAAAAGTATTAATTTTTTATTGAAAGATTGAAAGATCTTGAGGTTAACAGAGAGATTTCTTTTGAAAAGCTTGAGCTAGCCAGAGATTTCTTTAAATAATCTTGAGCTTTCAGGAGGCTTCTTTAGATGACTTAAAGCTAGCGAGAAACTTTTTTTGATAATCTTGAGCTAGCGAGAGATTTCTTTAGATTATCTTGAACTATAGAGATATTTTATTAGATAATCTTGAGCTAGAGATAGACTACTTTATATTATCTTGAATTAACGAGATATTTCTTTAGATTATATTAAGATAAAGCCAGATTTATTTAGATTATCTGAAGCTAGCGAGAGACTACTTTAGATTATATTGAGATACTGAGATATTTCTTTAGATTAGCTTGAGCTAGCTGGAGTTTTCTTTAGATTAGCTTGAGCTAGCGAGAGTTTTCTTTAGATAATCTTGAGCTAGCTGGAGTTTTCTTTAGATTAGCTTGAGCTAGCGAGAGTTTTCTTTAGATAATCTTGAGCTAGCCAGAAATTTCTTTAGATAATCTTGAGCTACCGAGAAATTTCTTTAGATAATTTTGAGCTAGCGAGAAATTTCTTTAGATAATTTTGAGCTAGCGAGAAATTTCTTTATATAATTTTGAGCTAGCGAGAAATTTCTTTATATAATCTTGAGCTGGCGAGAAATTTCTGTAGATAATCTTGAGCTGGCGAGAAATTTCTGTAGATAATTTTGAGCAAGCGAGAAGTTTCTTTAGATAATCTTGAGCTAGCGAGAAGTTTCTTTAGATAATCTTGAGCTAGCTAGAAGTTTCTTTAGATAATCTTGAGCTAGCGAGAAGTTTCTTTAGATAATCTTTAGCTAGCGAGAAATTTCTTTAGATTATTTTGAGTTAGTAATAGATTTCACTAGATAGAAATCTTTAGATAATCTTGAGCTTACGAGAAAATTGTTTTGATAATCTTGAGCTAACGAAAGATTATCTATCTTGAGAGTTGTTTAGATAATCTTGATTTCTGTGATAAAAATTTCATTAAAAAATCTGAAATTCTGATTGTAAATGGTGCATCTTGCTTGTAAATACCAATGCACAGTGGGGCAGAACAAAAAATTTTTGGTAATAATCGGCTGTTCGGAATTTCATAAAACTTCAAGTAAGCGTACCAGACGGGCTTACATTAATCTTTAAAGTAGCGTAGTT
Organism: Protocalliphora azurea; assembly: GCA_932274085.1. Lineage (NCBI taxonomy): Eukaryota > Metazoa > Arthropoda > Insecta > Diptera > Calliphoridae > Protocalliphora > Protocalliphora azurea. The sequence continues at coordinate 112,833,865 of OW026523.1, forward strand.
TTGGTTCTGTAAAATATATTGATTTCAATTGTTCTTGTATATAATTAAGAATTATGTCACCTAAACATTAGAGTTTATTTGAAAAAAATTGGTGTCCTTTGTTTTTCTGATTTTTGATATTAAAGTACAATTTTTGAAAAAAATTGGGTTTTGGAGAAACTAAATATTTTATCTGTAATAAAATCTTTGTTAGTTAAGAAAAAAAAGTTACAAAATGAAACTAAAATATTGAGTTATATATTGAAAAAACTGAACCAAGATTTTGCAAAATTGAGATAGTTGAAATTTCAAACCCTAATAACTTGAAAACTATAGTAGGTATATAGCACATGCTGGCATATTTTTCACAGGCCTAATCGAAAACTTTAAGAAGATATTTGAAATCGAAGAAGAAACAAAAATTTGGCAAGCGGTTAAAAATTTTCTATATCAGAGGTACCCTTTTTTGAGCCCCAGTCCAAATTTTATGGAAATCCAAGCAGCCGATTAGAATTTACAGATTTATTTCCAAAAATTTTTTGATTCTGCTCTACTGTGCAATGTAACAAAAATACATACTTCATTTTTTGTACATGACTGGAGGTAAATAAAACTATTCTTTTTTTTAATTTTAGCTCTTTTACTAAAATAACACACACAACCTCAGTCCGACAGACCTGGCGGTTGATGTCTTAACAGAATTGTTTTACAATATTCTTGTTTAAATTTATGGATCAATTTTCCCTAGACAACGAAATATTTGTTGCTGCTGGACACAAAGAGAATAAACAATTATAACAGTAACAATAATTAATGCAACAGCACAAAGAGTGGGTGCAGTTATAGACCAGACAAAAAACACAAAAATTCACAACAGCAACAAAAACAACAATTTTCAACAAATTGTATGTATATTCTTTCTATTGTATTTTAACTAGAAAAGATATTAAACGAAGACAACAACAACAACAATAAAGGTAATAATAGCTCCAACTGATTGTGAGTAATGTAAACAAAAACAACAAAGATATGCTGCCGATATATAATATACCTGAATAAAGTAACAGCAACAACTACAACAACAGTAAATTTATTATTAAATAAAAAATAAACATTTAACGTAATAAAGCAAAATATAAAATACAAAGAAAAAAACGTGCTAAAAACAGCTGTTGCTGTTTTCATAGACGTCGTTTATTGCTGCAGTCGCTATATTTTGAGGAGTGTGTATAGACTCTAAAGTAAATGTTCAATACTATAAAAACCAAGCCAACAAACTTTCATTAAAGATCTCTTCTATACCATACATAGACGTAGATATATACAAATATAAAATATAAAAAAGTATTCATTTTATTTTGTATGTGAAACGTGTGTATGCACAACTCGAATGCCTGCCTGCCTGAGTATTCTATCTACAACAATCTAAGTAACTGAACTGAATTGACGACGGCTACTGCTTGTTGTTTGCCTTTGGTATATAGTACGAACGATTTGCTGCTTGCAATTCACTCACCTAAAACCAAAACATCAACAGAAAAACAATTTCAGTCTACCATCTGAGTTTGCGTTATTTAGTTTGTTACGAATCGTTTCGATGTCTGCAAAGTGAACTGAACTAAACTGAATTGATACTGAAGAAAAAGTGATCGTTATTACAAAAATTAAAAAAAAAAACATTATTTTTTATATTTATATCAGTTTCTTTAATTCTTGTGCGGATTTTTATAATTTTATAATATATTTTTTTTTCATTTGTTTTAAAATTTCCAGTGGTTGATTGCTTTTTGCTCTAATTATTTTTTGTGCGGAAGACTGTTTCAGTTTTTTTTTTCATTTTAAACAAATTGACAAGAAATTTAAAGGCAAAATTATTTAAATTGTTTCTATAAGAAAAAAAGTAGTTCGAGTGTTAAATATATAAATTTCATATACATATATTTTTCATTTAAAATTGATGTTACAAATAAAAAGTGAGTGTTGTTTGTTATTAACGTTTTTAAATCATGAAATTATTTCAAATTATCTATTCCACATGTTTTTAACACTTTTTGCTATTCATCTTGTTTTTTATTTCCATTTTAGATTTTCAAATTTTAACGTGCTAAAAATTAATTTGCAAGTGAAAGAATTTGTTTTCTTAATCAAACAAAGAGTGAGTATTTACATTTGCTGAACTATATAAATAGTAGTAATGTTGTAATTAATTTTGCGATTAAATGATTACCTTAATTATTTTAGGTAAAATTTTGATAATTAAAAAATTCAAGGAATCTTTTCAAACATTTTTCTTAAAATATTTATAGAATTTTATTGATTTCTAGCTAGCTCCAAATTTTGTAAAGAAATTTCTTGCTAGCCCAAAATGATTTCAGATTATGTAAAGAAATTTCGCGCTATTTCAAGACTATCTAAAAGAAATTCTTGATAGCTTAAGATTAAATGAAGATTTTTCTCGCTAGCTTAAGGTTATCTAAAGTACTCTCCCGCGCTAGTTAATATTACCTAAAGAAATCTCTCGCTAGCTTATGGTAATCTAAAAAATTCAGCTTTAAAAATATCTCTCAAGCTTACCAGAAAAAAAGTGGGCTGACTGAAGTTGTTCTAAAAAATCTCTCAAATAAATCTAAATAAATATATCGAAAGGTGAAGATTATTAAAAAAATCTCTCCCTGTTTCAAGATTACTTAAAAAATCTCTTACTTAAGCAAAACATTATTAAGAAAAATCTCAAGGTTATATAAAGGATTTCTAGCTTGTCAGATAATATAAAAAAAGAAAATCTCACTAGCTCAAGCTTTTATAAAAAAAAGAAAGTCCCACTAGCTCAAGCTTTTCTAAAAAAAAATAAAAAAAAAATTTCGCTAAAAAAAACTCTCACTAGCTCAAGATTTTCTAAAGAAAACTCTCGCTGGCAGCTCAAGATTTTCTAAAGAAAACTCTCGCTGGCAGCTCAAGATTTTCTAAAGAAAACTCTCGCTGGCAGCTCAAGATTTTCTAAAGAAAACTCTCGCTGGCAGCTCAAGATTTTCTAAAGAAAACTCTCGCTGGCAGCTCAAGATTTTCTAAAGAAAACTCTCGCTGGCAGCTCAAGATTTTCTAAAGAAAACTCTCGCTGGCAGCTCAAGATTTTCTAAAGAAAACTCTCGCTGGCAGCTCAAGATTTTCTAAAGAAAACTCTCGCTGGCAGCTCAAGATTTTCTAAAGAAAACTCTCGCTGGCAGCTCAAGATTTTCTAAAGAAAACTCTCGCTGGCAGCTCAAGATTTTCTAAAGAAAACTCTCGCTGGCAGCTCAAGATTTTCTAAAGAAAACTCTCGCTGGCAGCTCAAGATTTTCTAAAGAAAACTCTCGCTGGCAGCTCAAGATTTTCTAAAGAAAACTCTCGCTGGCAGCTCAAGATTTTCTAAAGAAAACTCTCGCTGGCAGCTCAAGATTTTCTAAAGAAAACTCTCGCTGGCAGCTCAAGATTTTCTAAAGAAAACTCTCGCTGGCAGCTCAAGATTTTCTAAAGAAAACTCTCGCTGGCAGCTCAAGATTTTCTAAAGAAAACTCTCGCTGGCAGCTCAAGATTTTCTAAAGAAAACTCTCGCTGGCAGCTCAAGATTTTCTAAAGAAAACTCTCGCTGGCAGCTCAAGATTTTCTAAAGAAAACTCTCGCTGGCAGCTCAAGATTTTCTAAAGAAAACTCTCGCTGGCAGCTCAAGATTTTCTAAAGAAGACAAAAATTTTCGCTAGCTCAAGATTGTTTAAAGAAAATTCTCATTTGCTCAAGCTTTTCTAGTATAAGATTTTCGAAAGAAAGTTTCAAGTTTTTTTAAAAGAAATCCCGTGCTAGCAAAAACTGTTCTAAAGAAATCATTTGTTTGGCTTAAGATTGTGAAAATAAAGTTCTTGTGAGCTCAAAATTATATATTTCAAAATTGTATAGTTCAAAATTATTAAAAAATTAAACTTTTATTCAGAAGCAAAAATATATTTGAATTTAATCTTTTTTAAGAAAAAAAAAAAAAAAAAATGTTACATAAATTTATGACTAATTTTTTTTAATCAATTCCTTTTCAGCTTTGAACAAACAACAGCAACAAGAAAAATGGTTAAAACATTTCAATCTTATCTACCGTCCACCAATCGGACCTACTCATGTGTTCACTGTCGAGCTCATTTGGCCTCACACGATGAGCTTATCTCAAAATCATTTCAGGGCAGTCAAGGTCCAGCCTATCTCTTTAATTCTGTCGTTAATGTGGCCTGTGGTCAGACAGAAGAAAGAGTACTGCTAACTGGCCTGCATGCAGTCGCCGACATTTATTGTGAATGTTGTAAAACACCGCTGGGTTGGAAATATGAACATGCCTATGAATCGAGTCAAAAATATAAGGAGGGTAAATACATCATAGAATTAGCACATATGATTAAAGAAAATGGCTGGGATTGAACGGAACAATATGTTAAGACATTCTAAAGAAAAAAGTTTGATACTTTAAAAAGGAGTGTAAACTGCTGCTACTGATACGTGATAAAAATTTATACAAAAAACAGCAAAATATATTTTTTGTTGAAAACCGGGTCCTAAGGGAGAAGTAGTGGCTGGGAGTTTAGTTAATATATACTATAATCTATAAAACATCAATAATAAGAGAAAAACATCAACACAACTTCATAACATTATTTCAAAAAAACAAATACGTATTATTAAAACATAAATCATGCATGCGACTCATAAGTCTGATCAACTGGAGAGTAAAAGCACAAATGCATCATTTGTTTTTATTTGTGGAAAGAACAAGAAATATCTGCAGAAATCTAAGGCAAGAGGTTTGGATGTGTGTTTTACTACTTTATATTTACAAAAACATGTTATATGTACGAAGTATTTTATAAGTAGTTATAATTTTTAATGATCTACAAAACAAACAAAAAACAAATTAATGAAAATTTCTAGTTAATTTTTAATTAATAATGAAAGAGCATAAACAAATACTTATGTAACTAAGAAATCACATAATTTAGATAACATATTCAACAATAATTACATCACCCACCTATAAGAACACAACACAAATCATATTTAAAAAAGAAAAGAAACACTCATTTTACTTTTTTTCTTTGAAAAATTGTGTTATGTTCTAAACACTCTGCTTCTAATCTCCCTTAAAAAAAAAAAAAAAAAAAAAAAAAAAAAATTGGACCAAATTCTATACAGAAAAAAATGAATGCTTAAAAAAAGTTTGAATATTTTTTAAAATAAAAAAAGCGAAAAAAATGCTTGCTTTATAGCTTTTCATTTCTATCATTACAAAGTTATGCCAAAAAGCTTTGTATTTAAATGATGATTTGGAAAATAAGCTAAATAAAAGAAACTCTTAAACATAATGAAATACTTTTCTAAAATACACAATTTTTCACTTACACATTTTCTTCAATACTCGAGGTTCATTACAATTATTGTTATTTTATTTTAAAGTTTTTCATTTTTAATCTTTTAGAGTCCATAGTTTTTATTTTAGTTATATTAAACTATTATTTGTTTATATTTGATTTCTTATCTGTTTGGAGTTTAATTTACGATTGTTGCAAAAAAGAAAATTTATTGATTTTTTTTTTATAAGATTACATTTGAAAATGACAAAATAATTACAGAAACATCTATGAATGTTTGTTAAATTGAAAACAAATAATAATTGCGAAATATATTATAATTTTGTAATTAAATTTGTTGTTCATTTTAAAATTCAAAAGAAGTCATAATTCGAAGAATTACGATTTGCTCTTGTTTTTCGTTTAAAGTGTTTTTAAAATTTTATTAACTTTTTCTTAAAGTTAAATTTGAAAATCTGTTGAAATTATTATCTTTTTTTTTTATTAAATTTCTAGGAAAAAATATTAGTACTACAACTAGTTCCATAACGCATGAAAATAGCCTGTGCTCATTCTATTTGGCTTTAGGACCAATGATTTTTGTTTAAAATTGTGACCTCTAGAACTATTTAAGTATGTTGTTGAAGAATCGGAAGTGGTTCTGATTACGCCAGTTCTAAAACTAATGATTTTAGAACAAGCTCAAAAATTTTTCTGGGTTTTTAAATATTAAAAAAAAAGTATAGATCTAAAGGAATGTGATAATTTATCAAACCCTTGTTGGTCGAGATCTTTACTCTTTTATGTAAATTTCAATGTATTGAAATTTGTATTGAAATATTTTTTTTCCTTAAGAAAGGCAAGCAAGTAACCCACCGGCACTCTTTCTAGTTTGGCGTTGTGACCAATGATTTTTGATCAAAATTGTCACCTTCAGAACTAGTTTGTAGAAGTGTTTTCTTATTAGTAACAATTCTATGGAAAAGTTATAACTATTTTTGTAATCAATAATTTTTATTTGAAATTGTTGCACTCAGAACTAGTTTACGACAGCGTTAAATATACAAATAAAGATTTTTTTAAAGTTATTTTAAAATAGTTCCATAAAGCTATTGATGAACTTGTATTTCATTCAGAGAAAGTATTACAAAATTAGTTCTAAAGCATTACTTCTTAAGTTCACTAATTAAAAGCTATTTAGAATAACAATACGGCTCCATTGCGTGCCTGTGACAATTGTTTGCGAACCCACAATTGGAACTAGCTGTTATTAAAGAATATGAGTCATTCAATTTGAAAATTAATTATCATGGTATTATAAAGCATTATACTAAATGATTATACTAAATTATTCGCATTATACTAAGTGATTCTAAAACGTTATTAAAGAAAAATTTCTGAATTTAATAGTTCAAAAAAAATTTAAAAATAGTCTGTTACAAATTAATTTAATTTTTTTTCTTCTGTAAAAATCATCTGTCATCCTTTATTTCTGACTCTCCACCCACTCCAAATATCTCTCTGAAAACACATACATTTCAATACACAAAACTTAAAATAAAGAAAGGAACCCATTAGTAATTTAAACAAGGAACCTAGTAATTTTTTTAATAAGAAATATTCAATAATTAAAAATTAAGAAATTAGTTAAAACAAATTTTAATGTATTAACGAAAGAAAAAATGTGTATTATAAACTAGTAATTTCCCTTCTTTTTAAATAAATAGCAAACAATTAAATAGCAAGCAGTCTAATAATTATATCTAAATGTTTTGAATGAAAGAGAATTGAAACTGAAGAAAATTGAAAGTAAAAATTGTACTTATTTCATAAAAGAAATAAAGAAGAAAACAAAAAAGTATTTCTTAAATAATAATAATAATAAAAAAAAAAAAGAAATGGCAAAGAAAGCTCAAAATTTAAAAACTGCTTGCGAGGCAGTAAAAATGATATAATTGGTATTGAAGAAGAAATAAAAAAAATGAAATATGAATTAAAGTTTAAGGTTAAAGAAAAATAACCCTTATTATACAAAATAAATAATGATAAATTTGCAAGAATTATGTCTTAATTCTAAATTTGAGAGTTTCAAAGTTTTAATTTTTCAAACGTCCTAAGAGATGAAAATGTGACATTGTTTTTGCAAATGGACTCGATGTTCATTGAAAATCAATAAGCCAACTAATAAAACTTCGAATTGAGATTGTAATGCTTCAAACAAAATTTTACAATTTTGAAAAGCTAAGACTAAAAGATAAAAGAAATTTATGGCTCATTCTAAAGTATTAAGAAAATTAAGATTTTTAGTTATGTGAATTTATATTTTTGTTTATGATATATTCATTTATATGTATAAAATTTATTATGTTCTAAAAGTAATAAAAAATTAAAAATGTATAGAAAATTAAAAAAAAAAACTTCACGATTGTCATTCGAATGACAAATTGATCTTTAATTTTTGCAAAATTTCATCGAAATCATAATAAAGTTTTGATGTAAAATTAGTTGATCATTAAAAAAATAAAAGTATAAAGCTAAAATGCTGAGATTGGGTATGAAAATATTTAAAAATTTTACGAAATTTAATAACTTGATTCTTACTTAGTTTTTTTCTATTATATTAAAACTTGGTAAGATTTTTGAATGAATATGTAAATAAAAAACCTAAAGTAGGATAATACTATTACACAAAAATTTAACTGTTTTTATGCATAACTAAATTTTTTTGATGAAGTAACTGAGACCACTTGATAAATATTTCCTCAAAAAAGGTGTGACTACTATATGTTCAACAAAAATTGTTGTTAACTAAAAAATGTGAACTGTGATTTATCCTATATAATATGAGATGAAAGGGAGAGTTAAAATATATTTTATTTGCCATGTCTGTCTTTATGCAAGTCTTCAAACATAACAAGCATATCGTCAAATTACATTTAATATTTTCTAAACTTAAAAAATTTGATAATACACCAAGGTTATAGAAGGTTAAGTCATTAGGGCAATAAACACAACAACCCAACTTGGAGTATTTTTTGGCTGTTCAAAGCAAATGTAAAGAAAAGAAAATTTATGAAAATTTCAAATGTATGTGTTTATACTTCTATTTTTGTTTATTTTAGGCGAATAAATTTTCCTTATATTTTACTGCATTATGCAATGCATATCTTTGAATTAATAAGCGCGTATAATCTTTTAATGAGGGATTATGTCTCACAAACGCAATAATAACACGAAATTCACATTTTTGATATTTATTTTCCTTCAAACACGCACACATGAAGTTTGTTTTTAATATAAACAGACTTGACATCTGAAAAAACCAAAACAAAAAATCAGCTAGATTAACAACTATACCTTTTAAACCTGCCTTGATAATACACAAGAATTAGAGCAAAAAGATTACAAAATTTTTTATTTAATTTATTTTTAAATTTTAACTTAATTGGAACAAATATAAATTAAATAATTAATTGGTGATTTAATAAATTTTATATTTAATACCATTTTACCCTAATTTTGATCTCATTATTTTATATACATATAACATATTTTATTTTACAAAATTTGTGTTTAACCTTAAACTTTAATTATAAGTAAATAAGAAAAACTTTTATTAAAAAAAAATATATATATATATAAAATATAAAAGAAACATATTTTCTAAACAGGCTAAACTAGCTTGACTTTAAAAGGCTGAAACAGTTTAAAAGCAGTATCATATATTTTTTAATTAAAAATGTAATGAAAAACTATAAAAATTAATTTAATTTATGTAAAACAAACAATAATGTAAAATAAATAAAAAATCTACAAATATCAAATCTACATATTTTATCGAAAAATTAATTATATTTTTAAAAAACCTAAATCAAATAAAAATAATCTAAATCAAAAAAGAAACAATTGTGATTAAATTTTGAAAAATATCTTAAACCAAGATTAGACCATTTGAAAGTTTTTTAATCATAAAAGGTACATTTTAAAGACGCATCGTTCGTACTAATCATGTCTGTACTATTCTATTTGTATTTGAAGATATAGCTTACCAAAAGTTTACTTTCCCGTAGAATGTGGATTTTTAAACTGTTTTTTAGTTGTCATGTATAATGTAAAAATTCTAATTGTTTTTTTTATCAAAAGAAATGTATTTTATGTTTTGAAAACAAAATCTTAATATTTTTATGAATTTTATGATTAAGATCCTGACGATTTGATAACAACTTCATATAAAGCTGTAAATAACGTAGATATGATGAAACATGTCAGTTATTAGAAATCTAAAGAGGAGCTCTTTGTATCAGTTGTAGAACTAACGATTTGAAAATGCTTTTTGGGGTTTGAAAAGTATAAACGATTTAAATTGGTTTTAACTTTTTTATCTGGAGAACAAATTTTATAATAATTTTATTTTATAAAAAATAAAATTAAGTTTCAGTCGGTTCTCTGTACCGGAACGACAAGGAATCTTTAGGAGTCAAATTAAGAAATTTCAAATTATTTGTATTGTTAGGTTAGGTTAAATATGCCATTCCCATGTAATAATCCTTCGAACATCTGTCAGTTATTTTATGCAAGTTTAATTAAATTTTATTTTGATTCCTCGATTTTCTTAATATTCATTTCTTAAAAATTGGTTCAAGAATTATTCTTTTAAAATCAATTTTAAGTGAAACTAAAAATTTAATGAATTGAAAATTTTCAATAGAAATTAATCTCACTCGAGAAATGACATGGCGTACATAATAGGCCTTCTTGTAGACATTATAAATCAGTTTTAAAAATTTCCAATATGCCCAAAAATTGTTTTTGGGTAGGTAGGTTCATGTATAAATATGTTCCTAATTCTGTTATTCTTAAGTTGATTTATTATGTAATTTTTTTTTGGAAATTAGAAGAATAAGGCTTTTTAACGACATATATTTATGTTTTGGTTAAATATCAATTAACATGGAATTTTTAAACAAAAATAAATAAATAAATTTTTCCACAATTTTTCAAGTTTAACTGCATAATTTTTATAATTTTTATTTTAGTATAAATCCTATACAACGATGTAATAACATTTTTGTTGTAAACATCACAAGATTTAGTTTTTTCAATTTGGATAAAAATTAATAGATTTTATTCGATTTTATCTCGAATATCTTAAACTTACCATACATTTTAAATTTTTGCACCAAAAAGAATGAAAAAACAAAAAATATTTTGTATTAAAATACATAAACAATTTATTCATAACATATGCGGAATAAAATTGCAACAAAATTAAAAATGTTCCATTTTCACCAAAAATTAACATAAATCTTATATTATTTTTTCAAAAGATAACTTATTACATTGTTTTTATATGTCTAACATTTGAATTCCTTTTGTGTACTCTTTGAGTACTTCGGGAAGACTTTTCTCAAGATGCTACAAACTCTCCTCTATTTAAATTGGTCCAAAACTTATTAGTCGATTTTAATTTAAAGTTATTTTGGAGACTTTTAATTTTAAAACTTTAATTTAGAGAATTTCCTTATAACTCAAAATCATCCGCGTACTAAAGTAGTTTAGAATATAAATCTTTATTATATATACCTCGATATTTATTTTTATCACCTCTGCGTTACGCAGCTTAATATATTAATAAAAAATTTAGTCAAACCGACCGATCCATTAAAATTTTTTCTTTGAAAAACTTTTGGCTTTAGTTCTATTAAAAAAAATAATAAATTTCTTTGACACTCATTGCCATCTGAGTTAAAATATAAATCATTTTACGTTAGGTAAATATAAAAATAATCCAAAAAATTTAAAATTTTTTGTTCAAGCTAGTTAGATCTTTTTTTTTTTTGTTAATATTTTGAAAACAACTCCGATTTTTATGCAAGTTTGCACATTATAATGAGAAAATGTAGCCATCCAAAATGAATGATAAACTGATAAGTACACTATTATTAAAAAATTAAAATCAAATTAGATTTTAGAATTGTTCCAAAAAAATTTTCGCCTCAAAATAACTGACCCTTACACATTTTTTTCCTTAGAAAAACTTTTGGCCATAATTTTTCTATTTTTTCTATCAATGGGTTTATATCTATCGAAAAAAATTTTCTTTGATTCTCGTTGCCATCTGAGTTAAAATAAAAATCATTTTGTAGTGGTATACATATAGAAATAATTCAAAAAAGGTAGTTCGTCAAGGTAGTTCGTCTTTTTTTTTTTATTAACATTTTGAAGAAACTAGAAGTCCGAATTTCATAAAAGTTTCACAAAATACAAAAATACATGTGGTCATCTAAAATGTATGATAAAAGATCTTTATCATAAGTACACTGTTTTTAACTAGCGCCCAAAGTTTTGTAATTTTATTCCGCATATGTTAGACTTTAGAAAATGTTGAATAACTTTTTGAGTCATTAAGCGATTTAATAGAGATATTTCGTTTTATTCTAAATAAAATACCATATTAAACTGTCTATATAAGTATGTTGCTTTAAAGAAGAAAATCTAAAATATTTACATCAAAAGTAAAATTTAAAAAAAAAGAAACTAAATTTAAATATATTGAATAATGAATTATTTTGGAATTAATTATTTGGAATAGGTATATATAAAAAATTTTATTAGAAAATTTAAAATTGATTTAAAATTTAGTGAGCTTTAGTGCAGGAACTACTCTCAAATTTTTTTTCGCAATATCTCAAAATTTCGAGTTTCGAAATTTTTGAGAATTCTTATGTGATGCCCTCAAGAAGACCTACAGTCAACATTAGATTGCTTTTCAAGTAAAAATAAAAAGTGTAATTTTGTAGCAGCGTGTAATGTATGTTATTTAATAAAAGTCTTGAATACTATTGAATTTGTTTTTTTTTATAATATTTTTATTTAATGAAATATGAACAATTTCTAATTCTGATTAACAATAATGATGAAATAAACTCGAATTAATTCAGTTATTTGGAAGATCTGTCAGAAAGATTTTAATTTGTTTTTTTTTTTTTTTTTTTTACTATACTTTTTAGGATGGTTTATAGCAAAACGTGTTTTAAAAAATGTTGATTTCCATTTTACCTTATTGTTTGTTTTTATATAAACAAAACCTTAAAAATCAACAATAACCCAAAAATGAATTTATAAATATAAATTAAAAGAAAATTAAAACAAGTTATTGAAAAAACCTTTAAAAGCTGCTTAATAAAGTTTTAGCCTTGATTTATTAAAACAAATGAACTTTAAGAAAATTATTTAATAATTTAATTAAAGCAAAACAAAAAAAATCTTATAAAAAAGCATTATAACTGCCAAGAACTTTAAAATGTTTAATGTTCTCTAAATGTTAGTTAAATTTTTAAAAAATTAATTAAATTAAAACAACAAAAATTTATTTAACAAAAAAAAAAAAAAAAAAAAAAATAGAATATATAAAATAAAACACATATAGCAAAAACGTGCAATTATACAAAAACACATAAGTAAATGTTGCAACATGTTTATATTTTATAAATTTTCTAATTAACTTAATTTGTTGTTTTTTTGCTAAAAATAACATAAAATTACACGAGCTTAACAAAAAAAAAAAAAATCATATAAAAAAGAAAATTAAATAAAAAAAGTATTATTAAAATCAAAATACATTTCTCAGTTTTTTTTTTGCAACTTTAGAGTAAATTTAAATGTTAATTCAGCAAAAGTAAATATTTATATAAAAATTACAAAATAATAAAAACCCCTGTGAAATTTAAAACCCTATAGGAGTTTTATTAATAAAAAATTATAAAAGTAAAATAAGTTCTATATAAAATAATAATATAAATAGTACATACTGCCCAGGGTGTATAAAACAGGTGAAACAAATTTAAATCTTAAAAAAAAAGAAAACAATAAGTGACATGTGAAAATAAACAGACATGGAAAAGTAATGCAGTCATAATATGAGCGCGAAATTTGAAATAGGTTTTTTTGAATGCAATCATTAGAAATGTGTTCCAGTCTTACTTTATTTAGGTGAATTCGCATAATGAAATTGATGTCTTTTCCATACATTGTAACCGTGATACATTTTTTTTTATATTTCACATTTTTAATTGAAAAAATTTCGAGCCATATTCCAAACAAAAATATTAACTTAAGATGGCCTTTTAAAAATTTTACTCCATGTCTGTTTATTTGTTACAATAATTTCAATCCAGGGGATTATTGTGTATTTCGATTCGAAAAGAAAATCTTTCGAAATTATATTTAAAATACATTGATTTTCGAATGTGTTTTCTTTCGAATCCAATTACATACTAACCCTCCAGAGAGTAGCTTGTTCAATAATTCGATTTGAATACAAAAATTCTGGAATTTACTTTTCAAACGAATTTTGTAATAAACTCTTTCCAAAAAAGTAAGAACTTGAATGTGAATTGCACGTTTTTTTTTCAAGGAAAACCTGAAATAAATACCAACTAGTAATTAAATGAAAAAAAAAATATGTAAAAACTAGAGAGAAATATTTAAAATGCAAAATAATAAAAAAACATTTAAATTTTAATGGAATTTAGTTTGAAATTTATTTTTAATTGTTAATTTAAATAAAGTTATTACGATAACAACTGAAATATTATAAAAAGAAAATGAAATTCTTGAAATTTTAAAATAAATCAAACAAATTCTATAAAAAATAACTCTGATTTCAAAACATTCCTCATATAGTATGAAAAACATTTTCTAAAATTAAACATTCATAAATTCTCATTACAATACTATTAAATAATTTATTTGAAATATTTTAAAATTTTAAAGAATCAAAAAAAAGTAATGAACTAATATCTTTAAAAATGGTATTCTAAACAGTTTCGTTTTAAAGACTTAAAAAGAAATTAAAAAAAAAAAAAATAATTATATCCTTTTTTAATAAAAATTTAAGCAAATTGAAACTATAAACACTAATGTTTAAATTAAAAAAAAAAGTTTATTTAAAAAAAAAACTATATTTAATTGAAACAGAAAAAACTATATAAAATAAAATGTCTATTTTCTCTACGCTGGAATCAACCCTTCAATATATAAAAAAATATAACAATTAAGTAAATTAAAAAAATCCCTTTAAATATAAAAATAGATAAAAATATATTTTAGTATTAAAACAAATTAAATAAAAACAAACAATATTAAGTGCAACCCTACCAATCAACAAAACCCACTTCATTCATAACTTTCAAATAAAACAAACAAAAAATACAAATCTCACAAACAAAAATTTATGAAAAAACTGAAATTCGTCTATATAAAAGCAAACTAAAAAAATACATAATTTTATAATACATACACTCATTTTATATTTTACACATGAATTATATTTATATTTTTTTAATTTTAGATTTTAATTATTTAAAATAAAGAAAATATTAGCTAATAATTTTAAACATATACATTTTACTTTAATAATGATTGTAATATATTTATGATCAAAGTAAACAATAAAATTACATTACTTATTCATATACATACAAGCATATAGTATATTATAAAATTAGATAACGAATTGCATACAATTTATTTATGTGCATATTTTTTATGTCAAAACTCATTTGTAAGCAAAATAAACATAAACTTTATAAACACATTAGAAAAAAAAACGTACCATTATTATAACTTTTATGGCTAATATATAAGAGCAAAGTGATATAAATTAATATATAATTAATTAATTAAAAAAATAAATAAAATAAATATTTAAAAATGAAAATATTGTGAAAATTAATTGTCGTTTTAATTGTAATTGGAAAGAAGAAAAGAAAGGAAATAAAATTTTAAATGAAAAATTGTGATTCATGTTTTTTTTTTTTTTTTTACGAAAGTTTGTATAAGTTTAAAGTTTGCATATGAAATGATTTGTTTGAAAGAAAATGTATCTAACAATAATTAATTTTGTGTTTTTATGATTGTGTAATTTTTATTAAAATCTTTGAAAGTGATCAAGATGACTGTTAAATTAGTAATTACAACAAACTCGAAGGGACTGATAAATTCGTTATAAACATAGTTCGTTATATCCGTAAAATTACAAAAAATTGTATTTGTTAACAAAACACAAGTAATTTATTACAATACTAATATTTATAATTAAAACGTATTTCTTTCCTTTAAGAACGGACAGTATTTATGATTTTTAAATATTGATGAATTTAAATATTAATGATTTTAATATATCAGAAAGAATATTTTTTTGCATTCATGTCATTTGACATGTGGTAAATTGAGATTAATTATATTATTTATACTAATTCAATTTTTTATTATCGAGGTTTTGAAAATGACATTTATGAGATCTTTACTCTTTGAGGAGTAGCGATTTTCTAATATTTAGTTTTTAATCCTCTTATAATTTCAGTTTTATTTTTTTTAGCTGTTTTCGATAAATGCGTATGCGTAATGTTAAAAAGGTCAACAATAATTTAAATTGAAATTAATGAAAATTATTTTTATTTGTCCCATAATTTACATAGAAGTAGTTTTCACACTTTTGAAACATTTTGAAATGTGCAATTTTATTTATCTAAAACTAGTATTTGTGGGAGTTCGTTAGTCTTTTATATGAAATATTATTCTTGGGACCATAAAAATGTGTTCGTTGTAAAAAAAAGTTCGTTATAACCGTGTTTGTAATAAACGTAGTTATTTGTATGAAAAATATGGGTAAAACAATCAACGTTCTTTATAACTGTCCTCGTGTATTTGATCTAGCAAGTCATATTTTTTGAGGTATTGATATTCTCAGAGCGATTATTTGAGATATTATAAACGAAATTTATATCAAAACTTGAATTACACTCTGTTATAGTGAAAATTCACTCGAGAGTAGACATATTGTAAGTTATATGCCTTCTTGAGGACATCAGAAATTAGTTTTAAAAATTTGCAATATACCACCAAAATTTCGTGTTATTCGCAAAAGACTGTTATTGGGCAGATTCTTGTATAAATGCATTTCTAATTCTATTATTATTTTATTTATTTTTCCTTCTTAAACTTTTTTGGAAATTAGAATAAATAGGCTATTCAACCGTGTGCTTGCTCAGATATTAAAAGCAAATTTAATATTTGTTTTGCTCAGATATTAAAAGCAAATTTTCAAACAACTTCTAAAAAAATAAAATTCTTCCACAATTTTTCGAGATTTATTACAATTTTTCTATAAAAGCTTATGTAACGATGTAATAATTTTTAAGGGCATTTTTATTGTGAACATAACCAAATTTAATATTTTTAAATTGGACAAAAACTGTAGAAAAAACTTATTCGATTTTATCTGTAATAACATACTAAAACTTTCCATACATTTTTAATTTTATCGCCAGAAAGTAAAAATGATGTAAAAAATATAAAAAAAATTTTTGGCTTAAAATATACTAAGAATGTTTTAATAACGTTTAGAAAATGCTTAATAGCTTTTTGAGTTTTTGAGCGATTTTATATAGATATCTCATTTTATTATTATTATTAAGCAAAATAATATTTAGGACTTTGTAAAAAAATATTTGTTTTAGAAAAAAAAAAAAAAAAAAATCAGAAAAATTTACATTAAAGTCAAAATTTCGAAAAAGAAAAGGGAAATAAATTTAAAAGGTGAATAATTCAATATTTAATTTGAGTGTATATAAAAGATGGTAATATAGTTAAAAAGCTAAGTCCTTCTGCTTTCAAAATAAGTTTAAAAATCTTAAACTACCTTAAAAATACTACTACTATTTCTTAGATGCACACAATTACACACTAAAAAAGTTATTAAAATGTAATAAGTAGCACAAAATTGATGTAAAATGTAAAAAAAAAAAATTACAAAAAATTTGATTTATATTTAACAAAAAGACTTTTTATTTAAGTACGCAGAGAATATGATAATTTGTGTGTAGAACCATATTTATTAGCATTTTTTTCAAAAAGGGTCATTTTGGACCCCCGATACCAACAATGACTGGGCGCTAAAGCTCGAGGATGTGAAGTAGCAGTTCATAGCTAAATTTATAGATTGTCCTGATACTGATTAAAACATTTTATAGCTACAAAACAAAAACATAATGACGAAGTTCGCTTGTGGGGGTAATATTTATTTAAAGTTAACTATGAGGAAAGTTCAAAAACTCACGGATTTATTGATTAGCTCTCATATTTAAATTTATATTTTGATACATTTTGATTTAAATCACTTATTTTTTTTTTTTAAATCTCAGTTAGGTTCGTTATTTGATCTTTTTGTGCTATCTAAAGAGGATAAGTAGAGAGTGAATACTACTACTATACTAACTAGAGTGGAGTTCAGTGGAGCATGATAGTGACTGACATAAGAAGGAGTGAACCGTTTCCTCCTCCTTCCCATTATAGAAACTTCTAGACAAAGAAATAAATTTATGAAAAATATAATAAAACAATGTCCAATCGTAATCGATAGGTAGCCTTTTTAATACATTTGTTTGCAGACACACAGAGAACTGAGCTCATATTAAAATTGGAATAAAATAGAAGGAAAGTAGGTACAACAATAAAATTGAAATTGACCGTTTATTTATAAAAAAGTTTTTTTTTTTTTTAATTTTAAAAATTCCTTATATTTTGCCTGTATTGGATTAATAAATTACCCTAAAAGACCTCTTTTATATATTAAGTTTTATAAGAGTACAAATACTATCTATTGAAAACAAATATTAATCATGATATTTATTACAGAAAATTTTATTAATCGGTGTTGCCATAGTATTTTTTAATATAATACAAATTTTTAAATTTATGTGGCAACAAGGAAACTAAAAACATTTCATCAGAGCAGTTTATATTTCTTACTTTCCATGCAACACTATAGAAACTTGTAATTTCAAATGTAAATATCTTCTGAAATACTTGCTATACTTTAAAAAAAAAATTGACAAAGCATAGAACTGCATATAAAGAATTCAAAAATGGAAAAACAAGATTTTTGAATACCTTAAGTTATGTAGTTTTTCCTTGTTGCCACAGATTTTATTTATTTTTTGAACTTTTTTGTCTTCTAATCATATTTGTTTGCGATTTAATTTATTTAAGGATGAATTATTTTTATACTTATATTATTAGCTTTTGAAAAAAACCAGTGTAGAAATGTATTACACAAATTCACGAATTTCAGTGATTAAACCATTAAAAACAAGATGAGCGAAAATTGCGTAAATTTCATCTAGGAAGATGTCTTCCAAATGTTTGTAGGGGTAGTTAAATACAGACTTTTATAGAGAAGTATTCTTTAATCTATACATATATGTATTCTATCGTAAAGTTAGAGAGGAGGAGGTGTACTTATAGCTGTTAAAAAGTCTCTATGGTGTACAAATATTCGTTTGTCTAATATGGATTTATTACTTTTGTACTTTTTGTGGCAGTTAGGTCAGTTAATTATGAATTATTTATAGTTGTATCATACATACTCCCTATATATATATATATATATATATATATATATATATATATATATATATATATATATATTTATTTATATATATATATATATATTTATTTATATATAACAGTTCTGATGATTTATATAATAGTTATATATCAAATGTAGTTATTCTTTTTGAAAGTATAAGTTATGATAAGTTATGTTTTATTGGAGATTTTAATCTTCGTGATATTGTCAGAAGTCAGAAGTACCAAACGATACACATTTCTTAGATAAGTTTTGATAAAATAATCACTAGAAGAGACATAGTTCTATTAGATATTCAGGCATAAATCAAGGTTACCAGCACACTTGATTTTTAAATAATTTTGATAATGTTTCAGTAGTATTTTTATTTGTGATTAAAGCAATGTAAAAAATTTTGCCCGCTCGTTCTTAGTTTACGAGTTATGGATACTTGAAGTTATAGTATAAAAATGCAATTTTCTCCTTCCTCCTGTAATGAATATGAACAATATGGGTATCATAGGAAAGGTCTTGAAGAAGCCTTTCGATTGATATATAAAATGTGCCAAATTATTAACCCATTGTGAGACAATATGATATTTTATTACTTTTTATTTTGACTTTTTTTTACAAAAGTACCGTTATCTCAAAAATATATCGATATAACGGCACTCTCCTTTACATAAAGTTATTTAGAGAACATTTCAAGCTTTCATATGATCCCCGTGTCACACCCGTAGCCCATTAAATAACAAAAATATAGCACTTTAAAAAGTAATATTTAGAAAAATTAATCGATTTTTACTAGTAATATATTTGTTAATATCATAATTGTTAAATATATATTAAGTCTTATTTCTTTATCATTTTTACAATTTTGTGAAAAATTAAATAAAAATTAAAAATTAATTAAAAAGAATATCGGTACTTACAAAAATTTTTTGATTTCCAAAAAAAGTTTATTCAGCGAAGCCGATGTTCGGCATACATAGAGAAGAAAGTACTTTAGCCCGGCCGAAGGCCGGCTACACAGAAAAACCTTTATTAACGTTAAAAAAATATATTTTAATTTCATCTGTGCTGGTAACATTGATTTGTTCCCTTTTAAGTTTTAATTCTTTACTTCATTACTTTTCCCATGTTTCCTTATTTTCCTCCTATATGTAATAAAGTTGGCAACTTTTTAAGTTGATCTTATTTAGCATGACATTAACTAGTTAGTTGCCTTTTAACCTGCCGCTAAAATATACGGGTGACAAAATGTCAGTGTAAATAAAATAATATTTTAAAGTGTTTTTATTTAAATATATTAATAAAAATATGTTAATAAAGTATTAAATTTTGTTTTTATTAAATAATTTTATTTAAAGTCATTTATTAATTGTTTAAAATAGTGTTAAAAATTGCAAAAAAGAAGTAAAAATGTAAAATTGTGTTTTTTGTGTTTGTGTTATTGTTTTTTGTTGGTGTTTCTACAATTCAAAATTTAGTGAGTATAAGTTCAAAATAATTTAAGAGTAAATGAAGGTATTACCGTTACTTATTTTAATAAAAGTTATGTCATAATTATGTATAAGGTAGTGTTAAATGAACAGCTGTTTACTTTTGTTTTTGCTAGTTAAAACTGTGAGACTCTATGTAAAAAAAAAAAAAAATTCTCTCTTAGCAGTTGCTAATAACGTTGATCTCCATATATATATAAACAATTTTAGCAAAAACTCCTCTCCGAATTGCCATTACCTTGATAAAAGGTATTTGTTTGTTTTATTTTCTTACTATTTAAAGAGATTTCTAAATCTAAGAGTAAACGTAAGCAAATGCATTGATTTTAAGAAGAGATATTAAATAAAAAGATGCATTTCTATTATTTAATTTAGGTAAATTGCTTTAAATTAAATTTCGATTAAATAATTTGAATTGTTTATAAATATTATATATACTGTTTGTTATTTTCCTATGCATTTTAAATGGGTTTTAAAGGACTAATTTGAATTAAACCAAAATCATTTTATTATATAAAGTGTAAATTGTTTAATAAATTTGCAAGAAACTAAAAATATGAAAACAAATTAAAAACACTGCAAAAAAATTATGAAAAATTCTGTACATAAATAGATATGTATTTTACTTAAATTTTCTGGCTTTATGTATGTTGCAAGGTATATATATATATATATATAATTTATATTGTTTATTAATAAACAAAACATTTGTGGCAGAGAAGAAAAAATAGAGGAAAGATAAGATTGACAACATTAATTTGTTTTGTGTCAAATTGACATGTTTCACTCCTTTTATCAGAAAAATAAAAGAAATAAAATAATAATCAATAACAAAAAACATGCATTTAACTTAAACAATTGATAAGCATTTTTTAAATTACTAGAATGATAAAAAAAAAAAAAAAATTAGATGAATAGCAACATTTTTTTTTATTTAATAAATTTATTAAAAAAATTTTGACTAAGTAACCGACTTTAACTTGAAATATTTTTTTTTATTTTTTTTTTTTAATTAATTGTTGGCAACACTTCAGGGAGCAAAATTAAAAATTGCAGCAGTTTTTTCATTAGAGAATTGGTGTCGTTTCGAGTAATACGCCATCATATGTGTTTGGCGTATTATGCGTTTGTAATGATGTTTGTAACGTTAAAAAAAAAAAAAAAAAAAAAAAAAAATATTCCAACACCCGCCTTAAAGTACACCAATCGACTCAAAGTCGATTAATGTTCTGAGTCGATTTAATGATGTCCGTTCGTGTGGCAGGCTGGCTGGTTGTCTGCCCATGTAAACCTTGTACACAAAGCAGAGGTCGAAACTTTAAAGCCAATTCGATGAAATTTGGCTCTTATGCCTATTTTGACATAAGGAATTGAATTGGTTATGATAAATGTACTCTCGGAATGGGGTTTAACGCTTAAAATGCCGTAAATATATCACGATTTTAGGGAAATTCGGCATAAATAAGTTTTATATAAGCATAAATCAATGTGCCAAATTTTATTAGAATTTGTTCATAATTGTCTATAGCCCCCATATAAGACACATTTCAAAAAATTACTTTAACGTGAATAAATCTCAAATAAATATTAGATGAAGATAATATTTAATACAAACAAGTTTTATAGGTACATAAATCACCTTTCCAAATTTAAAAAAAAAATCCATCTAAAATTTACTTCAGGCTCCACATGAAACCCCTTCTGAAAATCAATTTTACCCATACACCTAATGATGTAGGGTATCATATGGTTGCGCTTGATCGATTATAGCTTTTTTACTTGTTATCAATGCAAAATTTATTTTATAGTAATATAATTAATATTTACAACTTTTTATTTAATAACATTATTTGAAGTTTTTTTATTTCTTTTATGAATATAAATATAAATATATTAAAAAATTTATCGAACCTAATTTAAATTGTATTTTATGAAGATTACATATCGCTCATTTTCTTCAAGAACGTCATAACTTAAAAACAGCTCTTTTACAGAAAACGCAATCAAAGTTTTTAAATGCTTATCAATAGAATAATGAATGAAATATTCTCTTCTCAAGCGATGACCACCGAAGATATGAACATGACATTTTTACAAAATATAAAGCTTGATATAGCGCATAATATGAGATCATTAACTCAAAAATCTCATTTTTTGAATTATGAAGGGCCAATCGCGAAATTTTTGGTAATAAATTTATATCTAAACTATTAAACTACTGGTCGTATCGAATTGAAATGTATGAGTTGTAGAGGAGGACCGAAGCTTTCAGAAAAATCATCTTGTAGTTATCCTGTAATAATACGAGATAAGCTACAAGGTGTCAAAGTTGACCAATTCGAGTATGTAAAAGTTTAAAAAAATAGTAAAATTGTAAAATTAGTTGTTGAAGCTATTTGAGCAATTTTTGAGGAATGAAAGACTGATGTTTATTTTATATATGTATTATAATATATATATATATATAATAATTAAAAAATAATATAATTTTTTGTGCTATTAAAGAGTTTTTTTGAAAAGTTGACTTTTTTTTGCCATTTGAGCCATTTTTCATACTAAGTTCAGATTGAGATAATCAACAAAATTTTTCAGCATATTATTTCAAAATGTATTAGAAAATATAGAATATTAAAAAACGAGGCAAAAAATAAAAAAATCAAATCAAAAAAAAAAAAATTCTAGCGTGAATATCTTTTAAATTCTAACGGATAACTTAGGTGAGTAAGCATATTTTTTTACATACTCGATTTGGTGAACTTTGACACCCAGTAACTTATAACGTGTTTTTACAGTATAAGTTACTACAGGATGATTTTTCTGAAAGCTTTACAATTTTCTCATACATTTCAATACGATCCGACCAGTAGGTTAGGAGATACATATTTATTATTAAAAATTTTGTGATTGGCCCCACTGTCTAACGGACTTGTAATAAAATTTGTACATGTTTTAAAATTTTTCTTGCCCATTTAAAAAATGTTTTGATTGGTAATTGGTGTCGTGTAACTTTTAAATTGTATTTTAGATATCGACATACTCTTAATATACCTACATGTGTTAATTTTTTAAATGTTATTTGAAATAGAATTTTATAATTTTTTTTTATAACTACTTATCTTAAACCTCCATAACAATGACGCCGTTCGCGAAAAGTTATTCACGCGAATAGATTTGTGTTTCACTGGAGCCAGTTCATATCGAATTATACATATTTTAATATTCATAAATATGCATTTTTTCAATCCTGCACATGTTTCAACTTTCAAATGCTAGAATTTTTTTACAAATAAAATAGTGACATTTAATACCTGTTGACAAATAATTTTAAAACATTGTTGTCACTAATAGTTACGGTTTACAACGTTTTATATTTTGTAAACAAGAGCTTAAACCGTCATTTATTTTGATAACATAAATATGACTTTTTTTGTTATTAACTTTTGTCACTATTAAATGAAATTTTTTTACATTCTATTTTTAAATATTCTTTTTGACCCAGTAATATAGTTATTTTTTGCAATTTAATCTAGCATGAGAAGCCAGTCATTCAATCATAATATTTACTTGATATTGTACTCATATGATAAGTACATATGTAAATTTATTAACTAACCCTACAAAAAGTCAGCTAATAACAACAACAATAATAATTAAGTCGTTATATAAACTATAAAAAACAATAACAAAAAAATTAAAAAAAAAAAAAAAATGAACTTATCATTGATAATATTTGTAGCAAAAAAAAAAAAAAAAGAAAGAGGAAAAAGTAACAACAAAAAGCAAAAATGTAAACATAAACAGCAAAAAAAAAGAAAGAGGAAAAAGTAACAACAAAAAGCAAAAATGTAAACATAAACAGCAAAAAAAAAACAAGTGAGAAACATATAGGCGGTCAAGCCCGACTATATGATACTCTACACCATTCTGTTTGTACATCAAAGTTTTGGGAGGGGCCTTTTGTGGGTCCTGGGATCTCATACTTGTATTAAGAGTATTGTATATTTCTATGAAACATATATATGCTTTATATTATATTATTATATTACGTTATTTATGCGTTTAGGATGATTCCCGCAGGTGTGCTATATATGGGACCTAGATTCCATTGTGATAAAATTGGCACTATAATTTTTACTTATATAAAACTTATTTATGTCAAATATTTACTTGAAACTAAAATTTGTATGGAATTTATGCACGTGTTTTTTCGGAAGTGGGGTTTATGTGGGAGCTATGACCAATTATTGACCGATTTTAAATTTGGCTTATAAATTTTTTTTTTTATATAAAACTTATAGACTTCAACTATACAAAATTTCATTTAAATATTGCTATATTTAAGGCATTTACGGTCGTTAAACCCTTATTCAGTTGGACATTTGTATGGGAATAGGTGAAATAATGGGTGCTGGATTATAAAAGACAAATGTGCCAAATTTCATTCAATTATTTAAAAAATTGCTACCCGTAATTGGATTACGTGTGGTACATAGACGGACATCGATAAATTGACTCAAAAAATTATTCTAAGCCAATTATTATACATTAACGATGTCGGCAGCAGGTGAGATTTTGTAATTAATTTTTAAATTAAACATACAAAGGCTTCCAGCAAAATGATCCAATAATGTAAAACGACCCAATATTTTGAAGTGATTTTTTTGGTAATTCTTGAAGTATAACTTAAAATTTTTGGGTGATTTTTCGCTTTTATAAGACTTTTTTTAAATATATTCATAAATAAGTTCTACGGTTAATAAAGTGTTATATAATAATCGATAAGTCTATAAATTAGTTAAATTATTTTTAATTTGGTGAATGAAGCGCCACAGGCGAAAATTTGTGTTAAATATAAAAAATCTTTATTTTTTGTGCGAATAAATGCACTGAAATGCATAAATAGATGATTCTTTAAAACTAAAATTAGTAATATCAAATAAGAAATTAATTTCTTCGTAGTTGAAATTTTAAGATTTTAGTCAATTTTAAAAATCAAAAAGGTTTAGAAAACATCTAGGAGCTACAACGAAAAATTTGAGGCTAAAAGCAGGTGTTTCACACATTAGCACAAACGCATAACACCCCAACCACCTATGGTGGTGTAGGGTATAAAAAAATACTTGTATTTAGAATTTGTTTATTAATACAACAACAACGAAAAAAAAATACTTCTGTGAAAATAACAACTAATACAAACAACCAAAAATAAAATGTAAATAAAATTTTAAATGCGTTTAAATTTAATTAAACTAAATTTAACAGGTGTACTATATACTTTGTATTTACGAATGTCTAGTGTTTAAACATAAAATAGTATATTGTAAATGTGTGCGTTAATATATTAAGTAGAATTATGTTGTATTAGGTCAGTAACTGATAAGCAATGTTTTGTTTTATTTTTTATTAAAAAAATAAGTGTGTTTATATTTTATAATTGCTTCAAAAGAAATTGAGGTTTATTATTCACACATTTCGTTTATATCTGCGTATTACTTTTTTTTTGCTTTTGAAAATAATTTTCGCACAATAAAAAGAAATTCTAATTTTAAAGACGCATTTAGAATCACGTAGTTTTTTTTTGCTTTCTTTGTATGAGCAAGATTGTTTTCTATATAATTTCTGATTCAGCTTGTGAAATAAAATACCAGTTCACAACTTTTGTGCTTTTTTTTTCTAGATTAGATAAAATTTAATGAGTTTAATGAGTTCTAATTTTGAAACAAAAAATGTTAGTCATAATATATTTAGAAAATTAATTGTACGTATAAGTATATGAAAATTAAATATTAATTTCCACAATAAAAGGCATTTTCGGAATAAAACTTTTAAACTGCTCTCACGGGCAGAGATGATGTTTTGTCAAGGTGATTTTTATAATCTGAAAATAATAATACAGATAATATTAAGAAGAGATAAAACAATATAATTACCTCAACATGTTAAGTCGTCAATATTGTGAATTAAGTCTCAAAAATTATTTTTATTTATTTTTTTTATTTTTATTATTTTTTTTTTATTACTCCAATGAAAAAAGTTGCAAAAAATGAAATGCCTTTCAAAATTTTCTGAAAGATTAGATCTAAAGAATGCAAATTTTGTAAAATGTTGGATCTGTACCCCACACCTAGAAGTAGTCGAAAATTTTGAACAAAAGTTCAACGCCGCACAGTGAATCGTTTTGAGTAAAATAAATATCAAAGGAAAGCCAAGGTCTGTGTATTTTAAATATATATGTTTGTTTTCAATATTTTTACTATTGCAAATACGATAACCTTGCGAACTAGATTTTTTATTGTTTTACGTATTTTATAAATGGAACTTAAGAAAAAAAAAACTCCCCAAAATTACTTCTTTATCCGAAGTTATGGCTTATAACAAAAATGGATCAATAATAATAACTTTCTAAATATAGATACTTTGTATAAAAATAGATTTTTAAACTTATTTTTTAATTTTTACAGTCTTGCAAAACAATTGTATTATTGGATCTTAATTCTTTTTTTTGAATATGTTACACTTGAATGCCGTCACTAGAGGGCGAATTTTCATGCATTACCTTATGTAGTTATTTATCCGAATCACAAATATAATGAAAAATGGCATCGATTTTTTAGTGCATATTTTAGCATATTTAATGAGAAATGCATTTTTGTCATATTATTTATAATAATGCGTATTAATTCATATATTTTTAAAAATTTTAATTAATTTGACGCAAAATGTTGGCACTATCTAAATTATTATATAAAATAGACGCTTTGGCGAACACTTTCACGTTTATATATTCGTGTAAGTTCATGCCCAAACATAAACCACCTATGGTGGTGTAGGGTATAAGAAAAAAAAAATTCAAAATAGTTATGTCAGTTGACACGAAAGTCTTAATTTTTTGTAGTAAGTTTTATAAATTTAAAAGTTTTCATTTGATATATATATATATATATATATATATATATTTTTTTTTTTAATTCCTATGGTAAATTTAGCATGTTTTTAAATTTTACTCAAACTTATTAGGCTTTAGAATGAATTGAATAATACGATTTCTGTAATTTGTTTTATATATTTTATATGAGGTTTTAAATTTTATAACCATAACAAACTAATCGAAAAACATTAATTTTTATGATCTTCGTATAAGAAAACACAACAATTTTATTTGAAATAATCAGATGGAAATGGAAATTGATCTAAATAAGTTTTTTTTTTATAATATAAATTTTTATATATGTATCATTTGCATTTTTAGTTAGAAAATAATAAAAATAATAAAAACATTATTTCAGGCTTTTTTCCAAATTTTCCCGTAATTTAGAATCTTTATGTAAAGCACCGACGTGAATATCTTGAAGTAAAAACATCTTAAAAAAAACTGAACTATAAAAACACAAATTTTAAGATTCCGTATTAATTGATGATATCATTATACTTTTACGTCAAAAGTATAAATTTTCGTCTATTATGCCTTATGCTGCAACTTATTTCAATAAATTACTAAATAATATACAAAATTTAAAAATTATTTTCAATAAAATATAGTAATAATAAAAAAATCATTTATTTCAATTATTAAATTATATTTAATAAATTTAATATTAGTAACTAAACCAAATTTTTAGAAAATGTTAATTATTTCACTATGTTGAGAAATTGGTAATTTATTTTCCCCATATCGGAATAAATTTTAATAACTTAAAAATCTGATTTTAAATTTGAAATTAGCGGACAAATTTTCATCACTGTATGGCATCTGCTTCTATTTGTTCCATTTTCCAATAGGCTCGATTCACTGAGTGCCACACGGTGGCTAAGAAATTAGTATCACTGGCCAAAATCCAATTTTTTGTTAACACCGACTTCTAAAATTTAATCCCATTCAATAGTAAACATATTGAAACTAAGGACGCAAAAAATTAGATCAAAATATTGGTAACTGTGGGCGTGGCATGCTGTTAAAAACAAATTTTTTATGTTATTTTATAAGCAAAATGTGATTTTTGTAAATTTTGTTAGAAGTAAATTATCATTATTCGCAAACTATTATCAAGATTTTAGTCAAATTTGAATTTTATTAGAATAGAATTTTTGAGGGTCAAAAGGGGTTAAACAAATTTTATTACCAGAAGAAAGGCATGTTCTCTTTAACTCCACGTATACTTTTGTACCTTCCTGGACCCATCTGTAGAACACTTTTTCCATTTGAAAGAAATTACTCCCAAAATTTTTTCATGGAACACATATTGAAAATCAGTTATGATTTGGATTTTAAATCTAGAGGAGTAATAAGAAAAAGAAACATGTTCAGGACGAATTTCTCAAACATGGGTTTATTATAAATACTGTAAAACAAGGATTAGGCAATACGCATAATGGGAACACAGCAAGAAAGTTCTTTTCAGATCCCGAAAGAGCATCTGAAATATTAGTTATTAATATAAATCTCATTTCAAGATTTAGAACAATGTGCAATGAACAAATTGATGCTAAAAAATCTGGTGAATATGTGAAATTCATAAAATCCTTTATTCAAAAGTACAAAATCATTTAGTACCATTTGGAGATCTATCAGCGGAAGTCCAGGAAAAAAGAAATAAGGATTACAGATTTTATAGAGAGCATAATACCAGAAAAATATTACGAAATTCTACAATAGGAAGACTAATTTAATATATTACTAGCAACGTCAGATTCGCTCATCTTTAGCATTCGAAGTCAATGGAAAGTAGAACATCGGGACTTAGATGAAGAAGCAAAAGGGCTGCTAAAGGACAAAAATATTATAGAACAAAATATGGAATATTTGCAGGCTATTTTCCAACCGAATGAATAATAATTATAATTTTCTTTAATTGTTAAGTGAAATGTTTATTTTATACATTAAAAAACTTTTAGTTATTATAAAAAATAAATATTTTTGTCCTTAAAGTTATTTATATAACAAACAAAATAAGCATAAAAAGATCGTAATTTTTTTGTCCAAAAACAACCGGTTCTGGTGGAACCTGTTCTAGAATTGATAAACTGGGAACCTGTTCACAAAATTATCCGGATATTATTAAAATGTTTTTTTTTATCTGCTTATGTCTTTTCTTATAAGTAAAGCTGATTTAAAAAACAAAAAATCCGTATCTTCATACTAAATGCTATTAAAAAGGTAGAAAAAGTTGAACTTTAGCCTTAAATTTCCCAATAACGGCTGAACCGATTTTAATAAAATTAAAACTGGAGAAAAATCCAAGAAAATATTTTTCTATAAAAAAAGAAAGAAAAAAAATTTTGAAATTCTCTATTGATTTAAATGTTACAGAGATTTGGCCGATGAAAAACGATTCTGAGCCACTGTGCGCCGCGACAGAAATGTTTGAAAAAACATTATGAGTTAGAAAATTTTTACTAATTGCTAATTTTAAAACGGATCAGTGTTTTAGGAGTTTTATATTTATTACCATTTGTTCCAAAGTTTCAAATAACTAGTTTTAAAAAAGTTATTTGGCATGACAAGTTGAAAGGAAATTGTTTAAGTTTATGAAATTGTTT
The DNA here is from genome assembly GCA_932274085.1 of Protocalliphora azurea. NCBI lineage: Eukaryota > Metazoa > Arthropoda > Insecta > Diptera > Calliphoridae > Protocalliphora > Protocalliphora azurea. Next base: position 112,863,654 of record OW026523.1, read on the forward strand.
TATTTTAAAGGTTGCCATATCATTTTTTTACATACATCTTATAAATATTTTTAATTTAAAAACAATGTACATACATATTATTTCCTAACGTTTATTTTAATTATTTGTAGTTTACAATTGTATGTCTTTTGTAAATGCTAATTTTACAATAATTTCTTAAAAAATAAAATTACCTTAAACCGCAACAAAATGAATGTAAATGAAATACTATAGTTTTATTTATCTGTGTAGGCAAAAAGGTATATTTATATATAATATATTTTTATACCTTTAACCGCATGAATTGCAGGTTAAACTCTTTACAACATGAACTACAACTAAGTTCGGTTAACAAAGCCAACCCTAACCAACTATTGGCAGATACAAAGTATACAGTTAAATACCTTTAAACCCTTTGACTTTTACATAACTGATAACATAATAATTAATTTCAAACGCTGTTAATATTTAATCTTTGGAAACAATAAATATTAAATTGACTTTGAAAATTACAAGCCCACACACAGAACACAGTGAATATTTATGTGTTATTTTTTTTGCTTTCCGAATTTTAAATGTTTTAATGTTATTTTGTTTAAATATCTTTAAATATAATAAAAAAATACTTAAATTAGATACAACACTTTTTAAGTAATTCGTTAAGCATAATTTTATATGTGTTATGTCTGATTAAATTTCAATTTAAAATTGAAATTGTTTTTTAATAATCTTAATTGATTAAAATGACAATTATTTTTTTTTATCATTTTTAATTTATTAATATTCCATTACACTTATTATTGTTAATCAATATGTATTAACATTGGTTAAAAGAACGTTCAAAAAAAAAAAAAAAAAAAAAAAACATTTTCACATCCTTCCAATGACAACCATGTATTTAAAAAAGAACTTTTGCAGTTAAGTACTTCTACCCAATAACAACACAATATTAAAATCATTAGTTTTTCAGCTTTTTTTTCAGTTCTTTTTTGCAGGGATGTTACAGTGTTATTTACAAATACTCGTATCAGGTAGTTTTTCACTGAAAATTCGTTTTTAAATAAATATGGTTTTTTTTTTTTTTTTATAAATAAACACTAGATTCTCATATACTATTTCATTTATGAAATTGCTAACCATAGATTATATTGCTACAGAAAAAATCCGTGCACGCTTTAAGGCTTATAACTTTTATTATACGTGAAGAAAGTTATTACCTTTAACTTTTTTACATTTGTTATTATTCTCAGTAATTGTATGCTAAATTTTGTTAAAATGAAAATTTAACAAAATTCATGCAAATGCATAATTCTAATTTATAATCAAAACACATGTCGACCATATAAAACAATTAAAGCATGGACCGTATAAGGACATATAAACCATATTTAAAATTTTACAGGAGACGATAAAAACTTTATGAAATCATAAAACTTTATCGTTTTCTTACCTTTCTCCCAGATTTGGCATCAATATGTATGCAAAGTGCCATTAAAAATTCGGATCAGAATATTGCGGCTGAAAATGGATTAAAATGGCTATTTTCAGTCGTATATATTTTTATAGAATAATAGTAAAATTTAATAAAAATGATTTATATAATCACTATTTTACTAAAACTCGAAAAAAGTGAGCTTTATAAATGCATACATCAGTGTGCTAAAATTCGCAAAGATCGGTAGAAAATTGTCTTCCATATAAGCCCATCTTCCGAAAATAATTTTAAAGTACTTAAGTCCCATATAAATGCCAATATAACAATAATACTTGACGCAAAATTTAGATAAAATTTGGTGCATGTACAGAGAAGGATACAGAGGCATGTAAAATGAATTTTTCTTATTTTTATTTTGAGATCTGTGGCAACTCTGTAGCTTTGAAAGTGATTAACATATTTATTTAAATGGCCATAACTTTTGTTATATAAAAGATATAAAAATAATTTGCGGTGGATTTGCCAAAGCTTGTATTTTATGATGCCACATAAAAATTTCGAAAATATGTTTTTGTAAGAATTTTCTTTAGTGACGTGCATCTAAAAAATTCCATCTTTAATTTTTTTTTATATTTTTTTGTTAGGAAGCCCTACCGGTATACTTGCCATAGAGAAAATTTCAGAGAGGTCAAAATTTTTAAATTTAAAATGGAATTACTTATGAGAAGAAAACCTAGTGCAAAGTTTTATCATAGTCGGTTCATAATTGACCATATCTTCCATATGAAACTTATTTTCCTAATTCAAGCACGTAATAAATTCTATAAAAATCACCATAATATTATGTAAAAGTATTTTACAGAAATACAAATTATATCATTAAACCTTATATGAATAGGCCGATAATTGATCATAGGTCCCATGAAAGACCTTCTATGAAAATATTAAAAATGCATGATGCATGCATTTGATACCCTAAATGATAGGAATTGACAGACTACATGTTGCTTCTTTGTCTTTTCCGATAAATTTGCTGAAATTATTAACAGAATCACATTTTACTTGTTTTTAGTTTGATATATTAAAACTCTGGATATATAAGTAAATATTGCATAAATCTGATATGCTTTCTTTCTGTTCTGAAGTTTATATTTCATTCGAATAATGGATTGTACTCCTTTTATTCAAAAGCATATAAAAATCCAAGAAAAATTGAGCATAAAATAATAAAAAAAATTCATAAAAGTTATTTATTCATTGAAATTGGCGGATATTTAAAATTATTTTTATGTAAATAGGTGTAAATTGGTTACTAAATTTTGAAAAAGTAGGTTTATACACCCTTATACGTGACCATGCTTCAATTGCTTCAGTTTTTTGAGTCATTCAAAAATTCAAAGAGTTCAGGATCATCGAAACGAATCTTAATAACCGAAGACAAAATCGACTTACAGATTATAGGAAAATAAACGCTAGAAAAAATGTTGAGGCAAAGGAGAGAACGAAAATTATTGAGATTAATATTCTTTAAAATTATGAATGCGTCTAAAAGTACGTATTGCCGAATTTTTTAAAATATTCTCTTCAGGAATTTCATATCACAGATGTTATGGCAAATGTAGCAAATAAATATGGTGTAAAAAAAAAAAATAATAAAAATTGTCGAAAAAATTTTTGGTCTAGCACGTCATTTTTACGTGCGGGGAAAAAGCACATTATTCATAACAAATGTCACTTTTAACAGAGAAACGTATGCAAATGAGAGTTCTCGAAAAAGATTCCTTGCTATCATTAGAAAAAATAGTGAATTCCTATTCTTCATTGTATTTGGTCGTAGTAAACAAATATTTAAAGAACACTCAAAGCTGAGTTAAAAAATAAAATAGTATTATAAAAGAAGTTAACTCGTTACAAGAAAAATGTGACTGGAACATAATAAAACATTTATTTTGGGTATTCTAGAAAATATTAAATATTAAACGAATAAAAAATTATTATTATTTTTTTTTTAATTTAAAAATAAAATATAACTGTCATAAAAAAATATTGACCCATTGGTTTCACTTCTATAAGCTGAATATGAATAATATGAATGAATTTTTTCGTGTGCAGTCCTTATGAAATATAAAATATTAATAAATTATTAAATTCTATCTATGTATCGTTCATTCCATGAAAGAACGCCCAAAAACTTTCCTTAGCTCTTCGGATTTTGCTAATATTCGGCATACGCTTACCCTATGGATGCATTTTAATATTTCCACTTTTATTGTTTTGAATTTTGAAAAACTTGTGAATTTATTCATGATTATAATTTTTTTTGAAAAAATCAAAAAACTATGTAACTTTAAACACTAATATCTCTATAAGCTGTAAACGGATTTTAATGATTTAAATTACATATAGAAGATGAATATGTTCTCTTTAATTTAAAAGTAATATTATCACTTAAAAATGCAATGCAATTTGCAATTTTAAGAACCATTTTTGAAAAATATAAATTATTCTCGGACACTATTAAAAAAAATAAAAAATATTCATTCAGATTTTTTCATACAAAAATAAAATTTTTTATATTTTTCTTTGAGTTTATTTTAAAATTAATTTTAGTCATAGCATTTCATTTTTTGTTATTTGTGACATAATACCTTTTTGTCTCAAAATAATTGGTAATGCAATGTGTAATGAACATATTTGTGTTCAATATTAATTAAAAATACTTAAAATAAAAAGGGTAGAGATTTTTGAAAATTGCATTCTTGTTACGAGTACATCTTTAGTAAAAATGTTATATTTCGATTATACAATATCATTTACAATATTTATTGTAATAAACTTTATACTGGGTTTTAAATCAATAAAATCCGACATACAGTTAAAGAGTTATGAACACTTAAAGCTACAATAAGAAATTATTAAAAATTTAAAATTTTTGTATGAAAAAACTGGTGTTAATCTTTCTAAAAAAAATATATATATTAAAACTAGTAGATCACCTTATCCCAGAAAAATTATTAATGCATATTTTTTAGTAAAGATATTGCTTTTAAACCAATGGTTCGCGTTCATATTGTTCAATTTACGAAGATGATCGGCTATTTACACGTTCACGACACGAAGTTCATAACAAACAACGTGTGCTAGATAATTATAGTATAAAATCGTCAGAATTTGCCGAAAAATCGTAAAAATCGGCATAATATTTTTGAAATCATCAAAAAATCGGAAAATTTAAAATGCATATCTTTACGGCTATTTATGTTCATAGTAAAAAAATTAATGTTAAATTTTGAAACTATTTGTTTATTAAATAAACTTCCAGCATTGTTTTATATTATACAAAATTTGAAAAATAAAATAAAAATAAGGGTTTTCCATGCAGACTTAGGGTCTTTCTCCTATATTCGTTGGCGGAATAAACTTTTTTAGAAATAGTAAAATTTTGTAAGTTAACAAAAAATTTAAATTGCATAAATCCTTTCAAGGATTTAATGAATATGATCATATTACATATATCATTCAAAGGCATTTGAACTTTAAATAACATATGTATTAATAAAGATATTCAGAAAAATGTACCAAAACTTTACTGATCCATAACTCGTAAACTAAGAGCGAGCTGCTAAATTTTTTTACATTTCTTTAATCACAATTAAAATTACTACTGAATCATTATAAATATTTTTTAATCAAGTGGGCCGGTGATTTTAATTTATGGCAAAATAAACTGGATTGAAAAAAATTAGTCAAAAAATCATATATATTTTATTTATTTATTTATTTCAATTCTGTAATAACAAAAGCCTATATTACAATTTATTTTACATACATAGCTTAAAATAATTTTTATAGTATGGCATCAATTTATAACTACAATAAACGAATATACATAAAGAATGAACAAATTCATAGTCCAACGTCAACGATATAGTTTTGTGAAGAATTGTTATAACAATAAGAGTTATTATTAAAATATTCAATTAACTTCCCTCGATAACTTGATGAAGAAAAGCAAAACATTCTTAAAGAAGCCGGCAGGTAATTCCATAACCGTGCAGTCTTTAAAATGAATGATTTTTCAAAGAGAGAGGTATAAATTCTTGGAATAAGAATTTGAACATTTCTCGACGAATGAATAAATTGTAAGCGTTGTACTAAAAATGAAGGGGTGGAAGTTTTTATAATTTTGTAAAATGTCAAAAGAAGTTTCATGGCTAGGTAGTTGGAAAAAGAACATCCGAGAAATTGAGCTACATATACAGACACATGTTGTCGCCGTCTGAGTTTAAAAACGAATCGTACGATTTTGTTCATTAAAAGCTTAAATCTCCTTAAGTTTCCGTAAGATGTACATGAGAAAACCTCTAAACAATAAGAAATTTGAGACATTAACAAAGCGTGAGCCACTCTACATCTTATGTGATAAGGCAAATACATATAAAGTGAATACAAACGACGTAGTGTAAAATTAATGTTGGTACAAATTTTATCAATGTGAGATGTGTAAGAAAGTTTATCATCAAGAACAACTCCTAAGACTTTCATTCTATCCACACGCTCAACACGTTCTCCATTTATCTGAACTAAAAAATTATCAGGAAGTGAACTACCAAATTTCATAAATTTAGTCTTAGAGAAATTAATAGAAAGACGATTTGTTTCCATCCACGTTACCACTGTACGCAATGTGTCATTTTTATTTTCAATTAAATTTTTTACTGCTTACATTCTACTTCATACAAAAATTTTGCTTCACCAATACTGGTTAAATTTTAAACGAATTTCGAAGTAAATGTTTAAACTTCATATAGTTCTTTTCTCTCTCTCAATCTATCTACTACACTACAAAATCAGATTTAAACAAGAAAAATTGGCATGTGTGAACATTTCGTGATATTTCGTGAAATCGTCAAATCGTACTTTGGAGTTATTACAATAAAAAAATCGTCAAAATGCAGATAAATCGTCAAATCTGGCAACAGTGAACGTGTGAGAAACAAAATTTCAGTCAGTCGCTTGTTGGCTTTCAACAAAGTAGGTAAATAACGCATGGTTCTCAAGAATTAGTACACTGAAAATATTTAAAAATTTTCCTTTTATATTCTAATATATGTTTGAACAGGTTTAATATAGATTTTTTTGCCATTCTTTTAAAAAAATTCATATTTTTAAAAATATACTTTTTTACAATAAAAAAAAAAAAAAATTATTTCATAAAAAAAGAAATCCAATATAATTTATTTCATTGTCTTTTTATTTTTTCTCCTTTTTCTAATACTTATAAACACAATCATATATTTGTATTTGTAAATTAAAAGAATTGCACATATTCGCAGAAAACGATAAGAATTTCTAACAGTGTCAAGGTATAAACTTACTCTCATAAAAAGTAAAAACTCACCAATGCGTAAAAGTTTCTTCTCTATTCGCCTATCAATGTTTTAAACATAACAAAAAAAAAAAAAATAAAAAAAAATAAAATCGAAGGGTTAGAAACTCTACGAAAATGCATTGTAAAACAGAAATTAAATAAACAATTTACGTTTCCATTATTTCCTTTAAAGAGGTTTCAGTTGGACTTCATTAGAGCCTTGAATTAGACATTTTTTATAAATCTCTCGTGGAATGAATGATTATATTTTTATAAAACTTTTAAATAACTCAACATTTATTAAAATTAATGAAATTCTATGGTTAATACAAAGAGATAAAGAGAAATACTTATGTATGTATGTACTTAATTCTCAATTTTAATTTTATTATAAATGTAAACATTTTTATTATTTATAGTGCTGATAGGATGTTTCATTATTGTAAATATATAATCATTTGATAATATTTTTGTAACTTGTGTATGAAATATTTTATTTTCTTGTTTGTTTTAAAATATTTAGGAATATCAAAGTTGTTTAAAATAGTTTATTAAAATTTATTAAAAAATTCTTATATGCTCAGATTTTCATTTCAAAATAAGGTCAGAATGCTTTTTTTGTAACACTATTACTAAAAACTTATTATTATTTATAATTTTAAATGATTTCTTCTGATGTATTACTAAAAGTTCAGAATTTTGTATTTATTTTACATATATTTAAATAAATATATGTAAATATGAAACCCTTCCACTTATTTCATTATTTAAAACAAAAGCTTGTTAAAAGATTAAATTTTTAAATTGGCACTTTTTTAATTGGTACTTTTGCGTGAATCTGTTTTTTAAATTACAACATTTCCAGTCGTATTTTAGAAATATTTCTATATTATTAATTTCTAATTATGCTTCAGAAGTTTCTAATTATATTTCAGAAATTTCTATTTGTAGTTCGGAATTTTCTGTTCGTAGTTCAAAAAATTCTAAATGCTATGTGGAAATTTTCGTTTGCATTTCAGAATTTTTGAAATTCTATTTAAGAAATTTCCATTTGTATACTAACATTTTCTAATTGTATTTCCGAAATTTCCATTTTTGTTTCACCCTATTATTGAAAAAATTTAAAAACTAAACTAACTAAAAATTCAAAAATGAACTAATTTTTTGAAAATAATAATAATTGCGCCATACTTACCACAATGGAAATTTTTAATATTTTACAAATAAAAGGAATGAAATTGTGAAATTTTAATTCATCTTGCAAAAAAATAAAAATAAAATTAAGAAAAAATTTCGCATGAAGGTTTATGTACCAAAATTAAAAAAAAGAAAAAAAGAAAACAGTTTAATATTTTCGTCATTCGAGATAATTTAGAACTTTTTTTTGGACAAAAACCGTGAATGATCGCTGGTAGGGATTAGAATATTAATTTTAAAAATGTGTTAAATATTTTTTCCATATGTAGCTCAATAATATGCATCGTTTGAGAATCTTCCTAAACATTCTTTTTTTTCAACGGGACACTATTGTATAAAGATATTTGTATTATTTTATAAAATTTGATATCTTTTATAAAACTTACTTCACAGCTGGTGAAGTAATGAAGAAAATCACAATAAGATAACTGAACCCAAAAGAAAAAAGATAAAAATAAAAAATAAAAAAAAAAAAAATAAAATAACAACAAAATTATGATCAATAAGTTTTCAAAGTCTTATGTCCTATTCTGGAAAAATATGGTCTTTTTTCTACACAGAAAAAAGTCTACAATCACCAAAATAATTCATTCATTTAAACATTTTTAAATTTGCACCTCTAACCAAAATGATTATATCTATTAGTAATAACTGTAAAAAATGAAAAACAGAAAAATTTTTCCAATTAAAAAATTTATTAAATCAATTATAAAATTTTGATTTGAAACAACTGTGTTAATTGAAAAATATAAGACAATAATATTTTCTGTATAGGCTTCACTAAGTTTTCATAATTTTTATTTTTATGATTTACAATATCAAAATTCTGAGGAGTTTATCCTATATATTGATGTATAATATGTGTGTTCGATAGACAGACGCACAGAGGGAAAATTTTATTATTTTCTGTTCAAAAATGTAAACTTTTTTTAATAAATGAAAACAATTTTGTACAAGCAATCTTGAGAATATTATTTTTAACATTTTTCGATATCAGCTAAATCCATTGGCAGATTGTTTGATATTATTTTATTGAATGTGATATTTAATGTTATTATTAGGAGCGGATTTTCATACAAATGTATATTTGTTCTCGATCATTTAAAAACTGAATTTCTTTGTTACACATTCTTAACGAAAAGTTCGTTAGTGCATATTTTTGCTTTTAGTATATTTTACTTAATAATGTATATTGATATTTAAACATTAAAAGAAAAAACAAACCATTTTAAGTTTTACTTATGTCTTGTTATCGAGTTATTTGATTAGAAACTTTATATGGACGGACAGACGGACGGTCATCGTTAAATCGACTCGGAAAGTGATTCTACGCCAATTGGTATAAATTAAGATGGATATTAGGCGTATATATTTAGGTGTTCCAAATATCTGCACAAACACATAATACCCTCCCCACCTATGGTGGTGTAGCGTATAAAAGTACAGAATAATATTATTTTCTAGCGAAATTTCTTCGGGCAAGATCTATAATTCCAATGTTTGATAGTATTACATATTCATCCGAAACCAAACTAATAAGACATTACTTTAATGGCGTATTTTCTGGTTTTATGTATCATTACTATTTCTTTTAATTTGTATGTACGTACTATGGAGTTATAAATAAAGAAATTCTGTCTTGGAGTCGAGTTGGACAAGAAACCATTCACTGAACTGATAATTTTGTCAGTACCTGAGGTGTTTTTTTGCCTTAATTGCTCACTTTATGACATCCTATCTCTAACAATAGAACTAAAAACAAGACGTTTTCTATTTTTTAAATTCTTTTTAGTTCTTCAAAGGAATGTGTAATTATTTGGTATTTTGAGGCAAGGAAATCAAGACCTCAAGACAATTAATTTAATGTAATAAATCTGTTCAATTACATTTTTAATTAGCACTGATTTTCAATTGATTTAACTGAACAATACATTTGTATATTTAATTCTCTACTGAGAATTAAAGTTTATGTATGTCATAAACCTAAAAAGATCACTATATAACATTTATTAATATTGCGTGTCGCAGATTTCCATCATATCTTTATGAAACACAAGAAAAACTACAACCATGCATATTTATGATTGTCTGTCAATCTGATGAGTATTATAAAAATGCAAAAAAATAGCTTTAACATTTAACTTCCCTACCCTGATTATGCTGTACTTTCTACAGCCATTCCAAAAATAAATTCAACACAAAAAAAAAAAAAAATCATTTGAATATTAAAATAACTTGAATTAATTTAGATGTAATCCTTATGCAAATTGCTTAAATAAACATTTTTTTGGGTTTAAAATTTTAATTTCCCCCAAATCAACTAAAAAGCGTAAACAATATTTAAATGAATTTTGAAACATAGCAAAAAGCCATGATTTTAAAACATTTAAAATCCTCAAAATATAAATAAATTTTAAGAGAATTCAACAAATATGCGTGTATAAATGATTGGTGTTTTACTGCTACATAAAACTGCATGTAAAACGGAACTGGAAGCACAACTAGCTACTACTATTGCAATAATAATGTACACAAACTCTCTAATGGTAGAGTTGATTGTGTATTTGTATATGTATTAGTAGCCAATATCAAACGCTAACAAAATGCAAACAGTTTGAAAACAAATGATGTTCATGGCCAGTGAATTGCATAATTTTACTCAAGAGACTCAAATAGAGATGTTTAAATGTATGTAAGATGATGCCACACACATACATTTACATATCTAACTAAAATGTTAAGGTGTATGAGTGTTTAGTGAGTATTGTATAAGTGTTTGAATGGAAAGAAATTTTAGTTTGGAAGTACACATCCAACAAATTAAATATTATTACTTGAAACCCACTCTTTATTTAATTTCTTCATTCATTCACTCACTGAGTTACGCTCACACAGATATTCCTGTTTATAAATATTTCACAACTCCTACGTAAAAAAGTGAACATATAGATTTCTACAACTACACTGCTGCTACTACATTTTAAATATTTCACAAGTATAAGAAAAGCTTAAAACAAAAATATGTAGAAAACAATTTTGAAATGAGCATTATTTATAACGAAGAACAAAATACATTCTTGTTGCAAAAATACAAAAAAAAAAAAAAAAAAAATGTTGATAGTATGCTAAACAGGGAATATAACTTTTAGTTTTCTTTAACTAAATACTACAAACAATACAGGCAAAAACATTCTTGTACTTACTCTTTTTTATACACCAACGCATTCTGTATAGAATTGAACGTAGGAGAAACTTAAAATTTTTTGGTCTGGGGAAATAGTTCCAACGCGCAAAAGTTTAACATTTTATAGCACAAAATAACGATGACTTGAAATGAGCTGAGATATATTTTGCATGAAGTTTTGCTTAATCCTATTGAACCATAGGATTCTTTCACATGAAAAAGATTTAATCAGACATTTCTCTTCTTGAATTAAAGTCAAACGAAATTGGTCAAAAGGCTTAGTGGCTTTTAGCATAACGATATAACATGAGATTTTAATTCAGAATTTTACCCTGTTTAGCTTTTAGATATTTAATCTCTTTTGAAAGAGGAAAGGAAGTTGTCATGATAGTTTATTCCTAGATTTATTACAGCACCATGTTTTCTATACCAAGCCATAACTGTATCTTGTGCAGTTCTAAAAATGGAAATGAAGTATGGAAATAAATCTACACATTATAAACGGATTGTCCGATTTTGGCTAAATGAATTTAACACATAAGAATCGGTTTTATGTTTTGATTTTGGACAAAATTAATCTATCAGGATTGGGTTCACAACGTTTCAAAGTGAGTCACTTAGAGCATATGTAAATAAAATTTAAAATGATCTCAATTTGTTACATTTGAACCAATAATTATTTATACAGAATCCGCTGGTAGAAATGTACAAACGTTTAAAATTTTTCACAGAAACTGCAGATTTATTTAATTTTTTTCGCATCTATGAAAAAATACTTTATAATGGTATGTTATTAATATTGGATATATAAAGAAAGGGATGACAAATAATATATATATATATATATATATATATATATATATATATATCAAATGGTTTACAGATATCAACTCACAAGACCTGAAACTAATAGAGGGAAAAAATTTAGTATCATAGGTTTCATTTTGTGATCGTGATTGTTGTTTAAAGTTTAAATCTTAGAAAAAGGGCAAAAATGACTTAAATTTTTCTCATTCTTTATACTTTTTAACCTCATTCAATCTTATATAAACTAATCGGACTCGGTAGATAAATTTTTCACTATTTCTGTTATTATGCAGACTTTTAACACTTAAATACAAAATAGTCGAGTTTTGATGATTAGATTATTTAATGTAATTTTTTTTTGCGTTTTGGGCGGGATCTGTGTGTCGCTCAACTTAAAACAAATTTTTGAAACAAGTATTGATACTTTTTCCAATTTTTCATATTTTGCGATACATCTCATTGATGTTCCCGAAATAGTCAACGTAGTAAATAGCATCACAGTTTGGAAAATAAGAACGAAAGTTTTTCAAAAAATCAATTTTTCGTGAGTTCTATATAGAATAGCATGGATTACTGCATGAATTTAGTTTTTTGTTATTTTACAAAATAAAATCGGAGGAGCAATGAAAACAAATTTAATAAAAAAATCTTATGGACTTTTTGAAAGATATAAATTTTACTGACAAAAAAAAAAAAAAAAAAATGGTCTTGGATTAAAAAAGAAACACAATATTAAATATCATTTCTTTATAATAAACTTCAATAAAATATAGTATCGTATTATATATGGAGTAATAACTTAATTCGATTCCCATTTTTCGCAAAATTTTTAAGAATAGCGATTTTTATTATAAATATTTTTTTTTTAAATTTTACTCTGAAATCCTAAAATATGCCGAATTAGTCAAACAATGAAATCATAAATTTTATTTGAATAACCCAGTGGGTTTTAATATTGTTTGTAATTTTTAACAGAATTATACATAAGCTTGTAGTTTGGAACTTAAAATCCCTATAACTTTCGCGCCCCCTGTACGAAATGATTAACGTGAACTGATTCTACTTGCATTAGATTCACTTTGTGTTTATGCAAATGGATTTTAATGTGCCGTCAAATAAGAAAAAGGAAATAATATTAAAATTAAAAAAATAAATAAAATAAAAAATAAAATTTTTTTTAATGCCTAAAATCAAAAATTTTTGATAATGGCCCATATGTAATTTGAGTAGATCAGATACAAAAACAAAAAATAAGTCAACAGTTCCTTTAATAATATAAATAGATACTGACTTGAGTAAATACAAAAAATATGTATATTTAAAGAAATTACTTAAAATAATTTTATTAAAAAAAGAATAGGATTTAAATTGTTTGATTTAACCAATTTTGTTTTTTAGGTTTTATAAAATTTTATTTTGAAAAATATTTTTTTTTTACACTTTTAATTGCTGCATTTAATTCCGATAGTAAATCACCATTAGATGCTTCAAAAGATTTTTTAATCTACATAGGTTCATGCAACTAATTTTTCATTGATTCTTTGTCGAATAATCTTCCAAATATCTCATTTCCAAATTCTTTAGTTTCTGTTTTGGAGAATTTGAAATCATGTTAGATATAGAAAAAAATTGACTTCACAAGCAAAAGTCACCAAAAAGTGCCTTTATGCCGAAATCCGTAAAATTTAAAACTAAGGTACGCCGAATTTATAAAAGATGTCAACCTAACTCTATTTTATTTTTGCTTTCTGTGATGTTGTCTATAAAAGAGCGTAGTTTTTACCTAACTTTTTTGAAATTTGTTAAATAAAACTTTGAAAAAACTGAAATTAGGGATTTGAAACATCCATAATAAAAATCAACGCTTTTGATAAAACATGAAAGAGGTTTCATATTATCCTGCAGGTTTCTGTTCTAGGAACTTTGTAATAATTTTAATATTTTCTAATCGGTTTTAATTTTTTATCTTGTTTGATAGATAATTACGTCTAGGTTATGTTTTTTTACATTGAGTTGCAAAAAAGAGTAGATATTTGAAATTAAAAAAAAAAAAAAAACAGTGAAAAAGTATAAACTTACTCATATAAATGCACCTTACAAACTTCATTCGAGTACTTTAATATTTTGCACACAATATTTTTATATAAAAAAGATCAATCCTACAGGGAGCTATGATCGAAATTCTAAAGTCGGCTTTTTTATCCATATTATAAGAATATATGAAAGTTTTTATTCCTCTCTATTCCGGAAGCATATTTGATTGGTTAAATAATGGACCGATTTGAACCAATTTAAATGTGGTTAATACTTAGGCCTCTGCGCTAAATCTACAAAATTGTTCCTTGTAGTTTGATTACTTGCTTTATATGAGCGGATAGATGGTCGGACATCGTTAAATCGACAATATTTTTACGTATTCCAAATTTCACCACAAAAATAAATTTTCCAAAAAGTGAATATAATTTAAAAAAAAAGAAATAAATAAAATTAAAAAAAAACTTTTTTTATTCTTCATAGTAGTAATGTACAATTTCAGGGAAGTAAATAAAAACAATTAAAAAAAAACACTTATTGCGAAAATGTTTAATTTCTAAAAATACTGAACATTACAAAAGAATTATTGAAAACCATTGATCTCTTTCTTCTTAAATTGATCTTTTTGAAATGATTGTTGTCATTATTTTAATTTAGTAATTCTGTTACTTGATTTAGTTCAATAGTTATTTTTAAGAAAGAAGCTCTTTTTAAAACTAATACATCATTTTTTTCTGAAAAGCCATATTATCATATCTACTTTTTCCCTCATCCAATATTTATATGCATCTTCAACGAAATGTTTACTAAACGCTATTTGTTGAAAGTACGAAGAAACATTACTAATTGCCTGATGAAGAAGTACAAGAATAAAAAAAAAACTTGTTGAAAATATTTTGAATCTTCTTGGAAACTACACACTCATCCGTACATATAAATATGTATTTAATTGTGTATTTTTGTGTGTGTTTATTTGTGGCTGCATTGGAGCAAATTGTTCAACTCTTAAAGGCGTGAATTTCAATGTCTGTATGAATTTTATGAACGATGTTTAAACACAGCAGTGAAAAATTAAAAAGTTTTTATTTCAAAATAATAAAAAAAAGAGTAAAACATATGTATGCATAATTGAAACAAATGTACGATGAGTTTTGTATATAATGCTAACGCCATTTTATACTAGATATCAAAGATGCAAAATTTTAAATTAAAAAAAAAAAAAAAAAATCAACAAAATTAAGGAATTGTAATTTTTAGTAACTTTTGGTACCATAAAAATTTTTAATTTATTTTTAAAAGATTTTTATAATTTCATTTTTGGAAACATCTTTTTAAAACAAGAAACAAGACCTTAATCCTCAAAAATGTGTGGAACTTTACTGGAAAACGATGGAGTCAAAAATATTACTGTTTGAGTTTTTAATGAAAATTTGGTTTAACTTTTCTTAATTATTTAAAGTTTTTATTAAATTCATAAAAGGTACAATTAATCGTACCAAAATGTTCATTGCTGTCACAATAGAGTATGAGAAAAAAATACACGTTCTCTAATTTAATAAATTGAAATATTACGCATACGCCCTCATTCTTATACATCCTCATTCTCAACATGTTCAAAATGTTAGAAAATTGTTTCAAATTACTTGTGTGTGTTTGTGTGCGTATTTGCTTAAATTCTTTCATTCGCTAGAATGAAAATGTTAAACCAATTTATAATAGTTTCATTTAAAGCAAAACATCGTAGTTTATTTGTAGCGAAACTAAGCAACATTTGGTGACATTCATGCAAGGCCAACATTTTGTTGCCCCCAATTTAGCACAAATTGTTGTGGGTTTATATTATTACTGTTGTTGTAGTAGTTGGTACTAATGCTTGCGGACAAATCTAACTTGCATATGTTAGTTAGTATGGAAATGTATTAGGGGGAAATGGAAAAACAACATCACAAACACATAACACAAAAACATGTCTCAAGGGTTTCGCATTCATTCTACAACCCACACAATACATACAATTCATACAACATTTCACAAATTTCTAAAGCTGAAACTAATGATACAAAAGTTTAAATAATAAAATTTTAGTTGTATTTTTTTATATATCCAATAATGTTTAGCTGTGAAAAAGAAAATTGTTAAAAAATAAAGCAAATGGAAAACTCAATGATTTTACTTAAATTTAATATGAATTAAAATCCCAAATGTGAAATAAATTTACTTTTGAACTTTTGTTGTAATTTCTATACAAATTATAAAACTGTAAAGCAAATGTAAATGTATATATATATATTAAAGAGCCTCATGAAAAAATGCTGCAAATATATACCTCTATAAATAAAGATTACTCTGTTCTTATATGATTCCCAAAATATTACATCTAAATTTTTAAATTTACGTGAGCTGGATCATTTTCAAAACTCCTCTGAAAATATGTATTTCTTTCAAAATCATTATTAAAATTTTCGTTAAAAGAAAACTAACTTTAAATTGTAATTGAATCATACTAAGGCTTTGAATATTCATTTAAATTGTTATGTCTCTTTTCAAGGAATATAAGGATTTTACTAAAATTTTTTGTCATTTTTTTATTCAAACATATAATTTTATATATTTCGGATATTTTTCGACATATATTAGTTTTTAATGTATCATTAGAGTGGTCTATCTTGATATTATTGAAAATTACATGTAATTAGCCCTTTAAAAGCAAGGGGGTCAATTTTATGCATTTAGTTACCAAAAGGTTTAATTAGCAATTTCTTCAAATAAGTCACATGGAAGTATTTATTATATTTAAATATAGATGAATTTATGAAAAATATAATAAGTTCCTTTAAAACCGCAATAATAGTCGAATTAGGGAGATTTTCGAAATTTAGTTACTATTTTATACTAATTTATTATTATAAATATATGTTTTTGGTGACATTTATTTTGCAAACTAACTTATTTGACATAAAAATAACTTCAAAATTATGGACCGGAAATCACAAAATATTACTTGCACAACTAAAGGGTTAAATGAATACATATATAAATACGATGGAAAATGTCCAAATATTGAAATCTAAATGAAATAATATTTATAATAAAATCATAGAAAATTTTACTAAAATTTAAATTTCGCAGGAATGAAAACTAATTTAAATTTTTTTACTCATTATGTATTAAACCTTATTTATCTATCATATGTTGTAAATTTTATGACAAAAAATTAAAAATTATGTACACTTTTGATCGAAAACTATATTTTTGGAAGTATTTTAAAAATGATTCAGCTCACGTGAATGAAAAAATTAAAACAAAATATTTTGGGGATTAGTTTAAAACATATGAATCTTTAATTTTACGGGTGTACATTTTCAAAATTTTTTGTCTTCTTACAAATGAACGCACCCTAATAAACATAAGTGTGTTTTAGGAGTTTTTTTGCTCTTTTTTTAGGGTGGGATGAGGGGTAACAAAAGAGGAACATTTTTTTTGGTGATAAAACTTTAGTGTGAAAAAAAGTTAAGAAAATGTTTTGAAGCAGATATGTGGTGTTAAAAAAAAAATAAAATATTGTAGTGTAGAAATATTATGTTCAATTTAAAAGATTTGTTTATATACTTTTACAAATTTAGAATTTTGAAAAATTTTCGCTATTAGCAACAAATTTTGCACTCTAGTTCTAAGATTTTTAGGTTACATTAGGGAAATCATTAATTTTAACAATTATTTATTTGGTTTGATTACTCTATTTCAATTGATAACATGTTGATATCATAGTCACTGTGCAATTACATTGCTTAACCTGTTTAAAACTATATAATAAATTTTATATTATATTTTAAATAAAACAACTTTTCAGGTTAGTCTTAAGCTATGTTCACATTTCGCAAATATTTGATCAAAATTGTGTGACCACTAGTTTTATAAAAATATTGTTTACCGTTGTTTGATCTTGCAAATGTTTTGTAAGAGAAAACAGCATCAAAAAAAATTCTATAAAATGTCGGCTATGATTAATGATAAGTAAAAAATCGTTAACTATTAAAAAGAGAAATTAGGAAATATTTTATAAAGTGGTTACGTCATTTTGGTCAAATATTTGTCTAGTCTGAACGTATATTTAATATATTTTGTTTTTAATAAATCACAAATTTGATTAATTTCTTGTTTTCTATATGGGACATTAACAAAAATTTTTGATTTTAAGCATTCAGAGATCCAACTGTATATGTTTAAAGTGATTCTAATGCAACAGTGCATGAATCAGTTCGCGTTAGTTATTTCGTGCAGGAGGCGCGAATGTTATAGTGGTTTTAAGTTCAACATATAAACATTTTTACAAACTAGAAGTTTATGTATAATTCTTGGTAAAAATAACTTGTAATATCAAAACTACCTTTGTTATTTACATAAAATTTAAGATACTTTCAGTGTTTGAAAGTATTAGTGTGACATATTTTAGGATTTTCTAGTAAAATTAAAAAAAAAAAAAAAAAAAAATCATTATACTAAAAATCGTGTTTTTTAAAAATTTTGCGAAAAATGGAGATCAAATTAAGTCATTTCTCCATATATTATAGGAAAAATGTATTTTATTAGAGTTTATTAGAAAGAAATGCTACTTAATATTGTGATCTTTTTTTAATCTAAGATAAAATTTTTTTATCTTTCGAAATTTTTTGATACGCCTCTACATTTCCTTAAGCATTACAAATACCATCTAAATATGTCGATTATAATCAATTTCGTACTATCCATGCGATGTGCCTTAGCAAAATGTGTTTTAACATAAGTGTTCCGTTTTCAACTATCAATGATATTTATCATAAATTTATGGTCCCGATCAATTATATAGATATGTACAATTTGGAATTTTCTCTTTTTGTTGTACGAAATGGCAAAAAAAAAAAAATAAGTTCACGCAGTAATCCATGCTTTTTCATTAGAAAGTGTGAGTGTGTCTTGCAAAAAAAACTGACTTTTTTTTGAAATTTTCGATCTTGTTTTCTAAACTTTGGAACTATCTACTACGTTGACTATCATTTGCACATCAACGAGATATAATTGCAATAAGTATCAATCCCTATTTCAAAATTTTTATTTCTTTGAGGGGCGCACAGACCACGCCCAAAAAAACTAAAAAATTTAGAAAATTAAAAAATTTTGTTATCAAAGTTCGCGGAACCCTAGTGGTCCGTAAAAACGTTATATGGGGTCTGCGAAGAATTCTAAAATAGTGTATAAATTTATCAAAGAACCAATTGTGATATTAAAGTATATAGAGTTACTAAGTCTTGTGTATATTATTTAGTAAGTGTTTCCGAAGGAATAGAAAAGCCTGATTGAGAATTTTTATTTTATTTATTATTTGTTTTTAAGAAAGGCGTTACAGAAAGCCATCATATTTTGGTACTTTAGTTGAAACAACTTCGAAAAGAATTTTGAAAGTATTGGAGGATTTGCTCGATCTAGATCTAGACTGCAAGAAATGTTTACATAATAATTTCCAGGTTTTAAAAGCACTTGAATTTATCCAAGAGCGATAAAAAGAGGAATCACTATGATAATCCAAAGTCCGGCCAACCTGGAAAATCGATACCAAATAATGCTCAGTATTTAATGGGACCAGAAGTGTGTCATCTATTACGAGCTGCTAAAACAGCGAGATACCTGTGCCGAATACAATTAATCTGTATGAAAAAAGCTTTGAATGAAAAAGGACCAGAATATACGACCATACACGAGTCCATAACTTTCCATCATGGCTATGCTCGTCCCCATGTTGCCCGTCCAGTTAAAAACTATGTCTGGGGGGTCCACGGGAAAATGAAATATTGTGGTAAGGTAGCGTACGCGGAGAGTTATTGTGGGAAATTCTTGCTGTATGTACAAAAGCAAAAAATAAAACCTATGGTGCTAAAACTTTGCACTCTGTTAGCTTTAAGTTTTGTGGGTTCAGATCTTTAACCCATTTGTTTAAAGTAGTATTACCATAAAACGTATTAAAGATTAAAGTAATTTTCACCCGGATTAAAATTGAAGATAATGGCCCATATACCACTTTAAAATAATTTTAAAACAATATTTGCTCAAACAAACTCAACAATTTTTTTCTTTTAAATTAATAACAAACATAATCAAACTTCTTAAAGTACGTTAAGTTTTTTTTTTTTACTTTTTTTCAATAAACAATATTTTCTTAAAAAATTTCAAATGCATATAATTTAAAAAGTTGTTGAAAAAATACAAAACTTTATTTTTAACTAAAAGGAGATTCATAAGAGTACGAAAGAAACTTATTCGAATATAAATATAAAATCTCATATAGATTTAAAATAAAATATGAAAAAGAAAACTTTCGCTTGCTTCTCAAGAGATTTATATCAATATGGTTTTTTCCATATAAAACTAAAAGTATATAGGTATTGGTTTATTATTTATATAAAATAAAATAAATTAAATCCGAACGCATTTAAAGCAACAGCCTCTTTCAATAATCCAAGCGAAGAAAAAAAAAAAAAAAAAAAACAAATTGTTAAAACAAAAGATGTATGGAAAAGTTTACAAATAAATGTATTACGATTTATTTTAACCTAGAAGAAAAAGAAAATATATGTTTTATGTATTTGTTTATAAAGAAAAGGTTATTTTCCTCTGACAAGTGTAAGAATGTAAAAACAATAAAATAAAAAAGGCAAATATTTTGTAGAAATAAATGGTGGGTGAAGCGTACATTCTTCATATACTACAATTTGTATAATCTTAAATATTTGCTCTTGTCTTATATTAAATTTTGACCCATGTCAGTTACTTGGCTAGCTGCTTGGCTAAGAATATTGAAAATAGTTTTACAGATGAGGTTATAAGAATAGTAAAATTTTGTTTTGAGAATTAGCAAAATGTTATATTTATATTTTCTATCCATGTGAGAAATGCTTACAAAATGAATCCTACCTCTTATATAAAAAACAAAAAATAATAAATTTGCTATTACTATATATAGCATATTGCTCCCATTTTTAACACTATTGTATTTCCATTGAGCTCTTTTCCATACCTTTAGCTCTTATAACAAAAAGGATAATCATTTAACATTAAGAACATAACAGGCCATACATAATTTATGCAACATTTTATTTTATTTGCCATTTATTTTTGTGGAAAAAAAATGAAAACAAAACTTAGAGATTAGCTTAAGGATTTTAAATTTTTTATAACTTGAGCAACTTTTGCTCTTTTTACCTTGTTTTTTTTTAATACTTATTCTGTTGTAATAGATTCATGTATAAATAAAAGTATTGTATATTTAAATAACTTTATTTAAAAATATTTTTTCTATGTTTTTTTCTTTTTTTCTTTTGGTTGCGTTACGAATCAAAATGTAAAATTTTTTTGGGCAGAAAGAAATCCTAGAAAAAAATGTAGAATAAAGGACAAGCAACCAAAAGTATTTTGTGTAATAAAAAAAAAAAAAAATATATAATACTTACAAACCGAAAAAATGTCTCAGATAAATATTTGAAATTGTTGAGAATTATTTTTTTCTTCTACAATGGGTATATTTCAGTAAACTTTGCTGGCTTTTTTCTGGTGGTCATTTTAGTTTTTAAGTGTTGTAAGTGACATGGAAGATAAATTTGTATTTTTTTAAGGAGACTAAAGGGAATTGACTAGTAATATAACTGATTAATTAGGGATTTAGCAAAGCTGTTCTTAACTCCTAATCAGTTCTGATGATATTTCAGTTAAAAAATTGTTTTAAACACATTTATGCCAATGTTGTTTTATGATTTTTTTGTCACTTAATAAAGGTGTTTTTTTCCTGATTAAAGCTGTGAATAAAGTCGACATTTATACATCAATTTTAATGAAATTTGACTTGTTTTATTATAAAATATTCAGCTTTTAAATAAAAGAGAAAAGGGAAAATTTTTAAATTTCGTTACAAATTTTTTTCTTTTTTATTTTAAAATCCCCGAAGAAGTGCACACGAAAAAAATCAGAATTGTATTATTATAAAAATTATATCAATAGACGCATACTTTCAAAAGGATGTCTTTATTAATGATTGATATATTCAAGTATCAAGCATGTAATCCTGTAGTATTCTTTATTGTTTGTATTACGGGAAAAAGTTTTTATGGGCTAGCCAGACGGACGGACGGACACAGAAATTGATATTGTGTCGAGTGATATACTTTTCGATGGGAATTTAAAAATACATTCTGCTTGTTGCAAACATCACCATAAATGCATTATGTGCGTTGGGTAGGGTATAATTAAAAATTTTAAATGTACTTATGCTTTTTGAAAAAAATTTTCAAGTAACAGTTAATGTGGTTTAATATTGATATTGGACTCAATTCTCAGGAAAATTATTTATGAGAATTTACTAATCTTTGGGCGGACATTTTTTGGCAGCCTTTTGAAGCTAAAAAATAAAAACTACAAATAATGTGAACATGAAATTGAAAATTTGCATTAAAAAAAAAAAAATAAAAAAAAAAATAAATAAAAATGTTTGTTTCTTATACAGAAAAACGTTTGTGCATAAATATAAGTATTTATTTTCATTGATTTTAGTATATTTCATAATATTTATGAAACAATTTTCAAATATATGATTTTTTTTCTCTGTGTAGGCAACAGAGCAGGCGTAGAGTTATGGAAAAAGTTTTTTTGTTATTATTCGGATATCTCAAAGGTGTTAGCTAACGAGATTAATACTTTTTATTTTATGTTCTGAAGATTCTTTATTTTTAATTTTTTCCCCTAGATTTCTATTTTGTATCTATTCCTATCAGGAATGTTAAGAACATTGTTGATATTCAAGTCAGATTTTATTAACCCACCTTACAAAAAATATATATAGGTATATACTTTTTGAGTCGATTTTCTTCCAAAGATGTTGGGTTTTACCTTTATATTGTATGTATGCATTAATTTCCATTATATTTTTTAAAATGAAAATTAATTTTATTTTCAAGATTTAATCCCTAAACCACTTGTTAATTTTTGAGGTCAGAAATGAATCAAGCCCATTTTGAATACTTTCAAGCCTGTATTTATATACGGAGCTATAGTATGGTGGAAAGCGATGAAGAAATCCACCTTTTGCGTAACTCAGTACTACTAATAACAGATGTGCCGCTTACAACACCATCCAAGTCATTATTCGTTCTGATGAACTGGATGTCAGTGGATCTAATGGCAAAAAAATCACATGGAACTGCAGGAGCTATGTCTATGCGACCATTTTGGACATTTCGGATGACATCCCTGATAATATTGATTATTGTATTCCCAAACCCTTTCTGCACAGTGGCTTCTCAGTGTCAAACTCAGCCGACCCCACTATAAAAGCCGGATTGATTGAGGTTTACACTGATGGATCCAAATCTTCTAAAGGGGTTGGGAGATGTGTCTTTATTCACGCATAGGAGCAAATTCTCCATTAAATTGCTGGATCACTGCACTGTTCTTCAAGCGGAGATCTCAGCCACTTGGGGAGCGGTAAATTCGGAATGGATATTCAAATTTGTACCGATAGTCAACCCACGATTAAATCCCTTTCAGGTGTCTATTCAATATCCAAGCTGGTACATGAATGACGGACATCTTTAAATGAAATGGCGAGACATTCAAACCTAGAGTTGATCTGGGTAAGGAGTCACACAAGTACCACGGGAAATATCATTAAGGATGAATTAGTCAGAACTGGTCCCCTTTTTAAAAGTGAAGAAATGGACCAAGATGGCATACCGCTGTTATCATGCAGATCTATGATACTGCAGTACTTTTCAAGAAAAGCTCAACAAAAATGGAGAAACGAGTTCGCATGTCCTATCTCGAGAGAGATATGGCCCCAGTACGATCAAAAACGGCCGAGTTTCATTCTGGTATTGCGAAGGCATCTACTACGAACACTTGGAGCTATTATTACAGGGCACTGGATTTCTTGTGCACGCGCTAAGAGACTAGGACCCCCTTTTAACGACTATTGTAGATGTTGCTTCAACGAGGAGGAGGAAGAAACAGTAGAACATTTTCTCTGTCACTATCCTGCTCTTATGAATATAAGGACTGCTGGATTTAGGTGTCCATATATGCATGGATAATCTGGTGAAAACAGATTTACACAAACCATCAGGGTAACACAACGGGACCAATAGGACAAAAGTGAGCTGTCTAGTTTACATTTACAGCTGCCAATCTAACCTAATCTAACCTTGATAACTTGGATTGTTATTTAGCGTATTCCAGCTAGGAATCGCAATCTCCCGGAATTTTTTATTTTCCGGGATAACGGCAAACATTTTTTGAATTTCTGAGATTCCCTGATTAAAAACTTTAATTAACTTTACTCTCATTAGTTCAAATATGAAATGAATCATATTGCTTTAGAATATTTAGAACAGTATTGTAATGTGCTGAAAAAATTCACTAAAAAATTTAGAATTTAATAATTCTAAGAGTAGTGACTCATGATAGCTTTTTTCAAAACTCTTTGAAGCGATTCAAACGTGAGTTCAAGCAGTATTAAATTGTTTGTAACTTCAATAGGGTGGTCCAACATTGTATAAAAATAATCAAGGGTATCGCACATTTAAACGTACCTAAAATTATGAAAGGGGATATCATATATATTATCATGGCCAAATTTAAACTTCCCACGATGATTGCAAAAGTCTGTTACATGGTCATCTATGTTGTTGATAGTTTTATGCAATTTTTGTTGACATCAATGATATATGAATAAAACGATAGCTAAATAAAAATAAACCCGAATTTTATACTTTTTATAATTTTCTTATGAGTTTTTAATGACAATATGGGTATATTAATTTTTCTTTGGCTATCATTTGAGGTATACGTCAAATATTAATAATAATATTAATATTAGTGCCAAAAAAAAAATTAAGATTTGTTTTTCATCCTGTTCTAATCGCCGTACAAAATTAAAATTTGGCCAAGACGTTAGCAATGATTTAGGTAAGTTTAAATGTATCTGCCTGGGTTTCAATGAAACCAAAGTGGATAAGACACAACGAATGCTGACGAAGTGTGTAGCGGTATAGGAAATACGGCATAGAAAATACGTATTCCATTTATTCCATAAACTCTGCTTTGGTACCGTCAAACAGAGACAACAAGGTAATTTACGATGCAAACTTGTTTATGCTCCTTCGAGCCAGATATTGTAACCACATCTATAACAGCGTTTACAACGATAGGTTCAATTCCTCTTTTACTTGCCCCAAACGCCTGGCGCTGCTAATTGAGTCCCTCAAAATAGCACCCAGTGCAAGGCGAGCGCCATGTTTAGGTTTCAACAAAACCAAAATGGATAAGACACCACGAATGCTGACAAAGTGTATAGCGGCACAGAAAATACGTATTCCATTCTGCTGGTGTCTAATTATAGTCCATAAACTCTGCTTTGGTACTGCCAAACAGAGACAACAAGGCAATTTAAGATGCAAACTTGTTTAGTATCTTGCAAAAAATTTTAACCACCCTAAGCTTCAGTCTGTTGTCTATTAAATTTCTCTACAATATCCCTTATAAAGCGAGTGTTTGTTTCTTGTTATAGATCCAATCAGACTTTCCATACATAATAGAGCATATTTTTTTCAGGTTTCCAATTAAAAATTATGTGAATAATTAATGATTTTTCGGACTTACTACTTTTTCTCTTAACTTTCTTAATGTTTTGTCAAATTTCTGATAAAACAAATTGCTGACAAATTTATAACGTATATTTAAAATGTCTACAAGATTCTTTCAATCAGTTATATTTTCCCCTTGCTGGTTTTTAGTGCTGACTTTTTATTATGATGTTTAATTGAATTCATTCCATATAAATCATCTAATGAATTGTACATTAAAACTAACTAATGAAATTTTAGTTCAGATATAGTTCCTTGTTGGATTTTTAGCTTACTTTTCTTTAAAAATTTACTGATACATACAAGTTTTTGTTAAAATTGACGAATTTTTTTCATTTAAGTGCTTCTAAAATTCTCTAAAATTCCGGACAAAATTCCCCCGAAAGTGGGAAATGGAAAGATCTCTAATTCCAGTTAGGACACTCCGAATGGAACGGCACTCAATTTCCATGCTTTTGGATGAATTCAAATGCTTTTAAAAGTCTGGAAATTGTTGCTTGATTTATTCCCAATGATTCGGAAAGCATTTCTGGCTCTAGATCTTCATCTTCAAACTTTTTCGGGTAGTCGGGATGCTTCTTCGAAATCGCCAGTTTTAAATCGTTTTAATCACTCACAACAAGTTGCCTCAACTAAGCACCCACCAAAATACGATGGCTTTTCTTAGCGTTTTTCTTCAATAAATAATTATCAAAAAAAAAAAGAAAGTTTCAAAAAATTATGTTGTTTACGTTTCGAAAGAACGATATAGCCTATTGGCAGTACTTTAGCGTGGTATAATTGTAAAAATTAACCGCTTGAAAAAAATACCATTAACGCATACTAATGTAAAACGATGGGAATTAATAAATACACACAATAATTCTTATTATTTTGTATGCGGTCGTATAGTCAGAAAATCCACTTGTTCTTCCGATACCAGGTGGTTATGAATTTTTCATATTTTTTTTTAACAGCTGAGATCTCCTTATTGAGCAGATTAAAGTAAATACATGTTGGAATAACTTGGAGGTAATATGAATTTGAGTCTTTTGATAATTTACTAGGCCAAATCGAACTAATCATTCTTGAGATGTATTGCAATATGTCTTGCAAACTCATTTATTTTCTATCAAGGAACATAAATAATTATTATCGTGATTTTAATGGTTGAAAAAAATGTCACTTAATAGTTATTTAAAAATTGTAACATAATTATTATTTATAAAAAAAAAAAAATTATAAAAGTTTAATAAAAACTACTATCTACTAATATTTTTCACATGATCTGAACTGGTTATATTTACGATAAAATTAATATTTTTCTACATTTTTTCTACAATCTAATTTATAATTTATTCAAATCACCAATAAAAATTTATAAATTCCCAGCTATAAATTAACATATGTTATTATATATAAAACAATATATGAAAAATATTTCCATATATGAAATTATATATGTGAATTTGTAGTCATATATGGTGTCATATGTTAATTCTTTTCCATATATGAAAACATATATGATTTAGTCGAAAACACTTTCTTTAAGTAACTCTCAAAATTTTTATGGCAGTGACTTCAGAATAATTTGCAATAACAGATAACAATAAAAAAAATTTATTTATAATAAAGCTATATTAGCTGAAATGGATTTTTAAACTTTGGCTAATAAAATGCTATATTATTTTAAAAAGAGTTTAATAGTAATCTTATTCCAATTATCTTGTACAAATATCTTTTACAAATTTCAATATTTTTACTATATTTCGTATATTAGGTTTGAATACTGAATAAATTGGTGTCTTTGATAAAACGTGTTGGGCAAAATATATAAAATACAATTTTTTTACATAAAAAATAATAATAATAATAAAAATAAAAAATAATAAAAAATAAATTAAACCAAATCAATTAAAATTGTTTAATAATATTAAACCTTATTTTATCGGTAAATTATCAGTGCTAAAAGTTGGTAAGTGTTTGATTATTTGAAATATGATTGCAAAACATAGTTTAGTTTTTATATTAGTTTAGTTTTTATATTAGACACAAATTATCAGTTCAGCGTGAAGGAGAGTGGAGGTATGGCACACGATGATCACGACGAAGATGAAGTCTTTGTTAGCAGCATGTTACACGGCACGGACCCAAAGAATACGCAGCGGCACTGTCGGAAATTTCAAATTATAAAGTTGTTCTTGTTGAGTTAACTATCATCGGCCGATATATCTAGGATCATTCAGTTGCATATAACCGGCTGTTGTGGGATTTGGATTGTTGCATTTAAAAGAATCTAAGTTGTGTCTATATGTGTATGTATATATATGTATTGCAGTTTTTGTATAAATTAAGTATTTATTTATGAAATATTTATTGAAAGATTTATCTTTTATACTGTACTTTAAATAAAACTAAAACAAATTTTATTATAATTCACAGTATTTAGAATACATATGAATAAATTTATGGACATACATACATATATGGTTATATATTAACATATACCCTAAATGTTCAGATCTAAAACATATATGATATACTATATATTTCCACAGAAATAATTATATATGATCATTTTCAGCTGGGTTATTAATTTAAGAGTAATTTTTGTCGATAAGTAATATAGACCTTTTTTGATGACCTTAAGAGCAACATGGAACATATTATGACAGCGCAAAATAGAAATGATTATAAGTAATAATTAACATGATTCCATTCTGTCATATTGTGTCCAATTTTGTGTTTTGTTTTTTCATGTTATGATTCTAGTTTTACATTTAGTTGAACAATTTTAGTACATCATTATCCAATTATATCAGATTATGATTTCATGTTATTATATTATTATTATTATTCTATCTCTACATACAATTCTTCATATTATTATCCGATTTTATCATATATTAAAATAAAATATGTTAATAAAAATTATTTTATAATTTTTTATTGAAAATAATAGAACAAATTGTTCATTAGTCAAAAAAAGTAATAAAGTTAAAAATCAATATTATTTGTTCGTTAATTATATTCATTTGTACCATCATATATGATTGAATCATACTAATTATAACCAAACCTTGTCTATTTATATTTATTCATACATAAAATAAATAAGAATTACAACGAAGTTGGAAAGCAAACATTAAATCAAAATATCTTTAAAAACAAGCAAGTTTTCCACAAAGGTTTTGAAAAGGATAAGGGTATTTATTTGAAATATTTTATTGTCATGGGAATAATAATATTTATATGGTTTAAAAACATAATATGGTTTAAAAACAAGGAAAAAGACTGTACATCAATGCTACCAGTTTAGCCTTTTTAGGGCTAAACCTAGCCCTTTTATTTTGCTTTTAGACTCAAAATTTTCATTTTAGTTTCTAACTTTGGTTTTTAAAATAGCCTTAAAAAATGTTAGTATTTCAACAACGATGATAATAATTTCTCATTTACTGCTACTAACTTTATTTTGAAAATTATCTATTTAAGTCTTTTTGCGTATTTATTCGCACAAAAAATCAAGATTGTTTATATTTAACAAAAAATTTCGCCTGCTGTGCTTCATTCTCCAAACTAAAAATTAAAAACTAATTTTATGGACTTATTAAATCGATTATTATAGTTATATAAAATTGTGTTATATAATAAAAACAGCACTCAAAAATTTAAAAATGCTTTATGATAGAGAAATTATAGTTAAAAAAATTCGAAAGATCACTTCAAAATATTGGGTCTTTTTAATATGAAATATAAATTTGTATAGGAAGATTTTGGGGCATCTAGATTTTTTGACCGTTCTTTAAATCCAATTTATCCTCTTTTTTTCTCACCTCCTGGTACCACAGTTGCAAATATTTAATGATTCTATGATAATGATATTTTTCATATTAATAAAATGTTGTTTCTGGTAAAAATATTTAAAAACATATAATTTTTGCAATCAACCATATTAAAATTTTTATTAAGTGCAAAAAGAAAAAAAAAAAAAAAAATTAAACAAAAATATTGTTATCATGAACACTGACTTATTAAAGTTCAAGAAAATTAACAATGAGAACTTAATATTGTTATAGTGATAATTCTGTTACCATGTTTTTTTCCAATACATGTAACAGTTATTAACCATATATATATATAGATATAGATACAGATATAGATATAGATATAGATATAGATATAGATATAGATATAGATATAGATATAGATATAGATATAGATATAGATATAGATATAGATATAGATATAGATATAGATATAGATGTATATATCTATATCTATATAACGTATACATAAATTTATTGAGAAATTCCGTGCCTCAAAAAACAAAAAAAAAAAATATATATATATATATATATATATATATCATAACTTACATTGCAAGGTGTTCAAAATTCATCTCAACCAAAAATATTCTTTTACATACAATAAGTGATTGGATGACTAACTGACAGATTCAAAGAATGATTGAAAAATTGTCTTCGTTTTCTTCTTCATAGTTTTATTTCAATTTTACTTCTATTTTTTTCTGTCCATGATTTGTTTATATCATTCTACAGTTTCTTAATCTTTACTTGACATCAGTTGCCCATTTTCTGTAAATGATGAATATCATAAGAAATAGAAAAAAAAAGGAAAATAACATAACGTGGGGTAAATAAAACTGTGACAGTAGAAAAGGGTAAAGATATCAACTTTCATTTAAGGAAAATTTTGATTGAAAACTAAATTGTAGTGAAATGCTTGAAAGGGATAAGAAAACAAAACAAATTCATTGGCTGGTATTGAATAACTTTAGAGTTAAAGGAAATAAAAAGAAATATTATTCTTGTATTCTAAGAAAAATATTAACTTAAAAGGTTTTATTGTATGACTTTATTTTTATTTATCGTTAAGATAATGACAAGCTTAAGAAAAATAATTAAAAATTTTAAATTAGAAGAGTAAAAATTAAAGATCAAAAGTAGAGTTTTAAGAAAATAAGATCCTGTAGGTTTCCTTGAATGTACCTTAAACACTTTAGTATACTTTAATAATACATTTTTAAGTACTTTAAAAATACATAATTCGAAAACAAATCTTGCACACAAGATAAAATATGTATAAGGTGTGCCTGCATTAGTGTCAACAATAGGACACAAAGACATTAGCATCATCATGATAAAGATGATGATGACATTGTAGGTTAAATAAAAATCATAATAATAGAATGTACAAAACATCAAAAAAAAAAAAAAGGATTTAAAAAGCTCTCAACAGAAAATAAGATATAAAAATACAAAAAGACTGACACGTTATAAATACATTTTAAGAATTGTCACTGCAAATGCAGACAATAATAAGATTTTGATCAAGCCAGACACGGTTCAGTACTTTAATCTACTTGTACTTGTCTAACTGGATATCTGTCTGTCTTCCTTCTTTCTTTCTGTAGATAGGTAAATAAGCTCGTTGAACAACAAAATAAGAATAAATAAGCTTTATGTATAAATAAAAACAGACACTATCACATAAATAGAAATATATCTACAACACAATCATATTCTAAATAAATCCCTACAGGATATAAATTCATATAGACACTGGTGATTTATTTTAAGTTGTTTCAGTTCTTCTCCAAAAAAAAAAAAAAAAATCATACCATTTTTTTGTTGCTACTGTTCAGAAAAATGGTATGAGTTATATAATGTTACGGTAATAAAACTGTTGTACATAAAATGCATCCATAGCATTTTTTTATTTCGTTTTTTATGATAGAAAATCATAATTTTCTATTTTGAAAGCAGCTTGAAAATGTTTTTTTTTTTTGGAAAATAAATTTTCATATTAAACTAGAGCAACTAAGTATATAAATAATATTTATTCACAACAGGATATAAAAAACCATGACATAAATATAAAAAAAAATCTAATAAAAGACATACCAAAAGGAGTAAATTTTGTTTTTATTTTATTTGCTCAATGTTTTATTATCTTCATATTTTTCTTCGTAAGTTTCAATTTGAACAACAACTTTGCCTTTCTATTTTTGGCGGATTTTGCTTTGGAAAAAAAAAAAATAAAATAATTGTGAACTATTTATATTGTCAAGTTCATGTTATAAAAGTAAAAGTTTGATGGAGTTGCAAGAATATTAAAGACAAACAATAAATTTTTTGATTTTATTATTTAACTGCAGTTAGAAATTTTGTTAACGAAAGTTTATTTTAATACCGCATTTACACTTACATTGAAATTTTAAATTAGATTTTAATAAAATAAAATCTATCCTGTTCACATTAATACTTTTGATACTTATGTAGATTTTGTTTGACGACTGGTTTCTTAAAATCATTAAAAATCTCCTTGTTTCACTACAACCTTTTTATTATATTTATTTTTAATTATTATTTATTTCTATATTTATTTGTAATTAATTTCACATCATGTTGTATATTTATTTATTGTTTTATATAAATTTTAAAAGATTTTTATTTAAAATCCATTTTTTAATTTAGCAAATTGCTAAAATCTCACTTGAAACTAGATTTTTATTTGTGTGGAAAATCTATTTAAAATTTAATAAATTTATGTAGTCTTTGCTTGAAATCTCATTTAAACTAGATATTGGGCTAATGTAAAATTTACTTAAAAATTTTGTATATCGAAAATTTCTGTCTTTAAATAATGTTATGATAATTATTTTTTTCAACAAGTTTCCTTATCGTAAAATTCCATTTTATTAAATATTTTTTTTTAAGATTTCCTTTATAATATTTTTCTTATCGAAGCTTTTTGTACGGAAAATTTTTGTTATCGAAGATTTTCTTATAGACAATTTTTGTTATCGAAGAATTTCCTATAGAAAATGTTTGCAATCGAAGATTTTCTTATAGAAAATATTCGTTATCGTAGATTTTCATATAGAAAAAGTTTGTTATCGAAGATTGTCTTGTAGAAAATTTTTGCTTTCGAAGATTTTATTACAGAAAATTTTTGTTTTCGAAGATTTTCTTATAAAACGATTTTTTTTTTTATCGAAGATTTTCTTATAGATGGTTTTTTTAACCAATATTTTCTTATAGAACATTTTTGTTGTTGAAGATTTTCTTATAGAACGTTTTTATTATTGAAGATTTTCTTATAGAACGTTTTTATTATTGAAGATTTTCTTATAGAACGTTTTTATTATTGAAGATTTTCTTATAGAAAATTTTTGTTATCGAAGATTTTCTTGTAGTAAATTTTTGTTATCGAAGATTTTCTTATAGAAAATTCTTGTTGTCGAAGATTTTTTATAAAAAAGTCTTTGCTATCGAAGTTTGTTCTATATATATTATTTGCTATCGAAAGTTTTTCTAGAGATAATCTTTGTTATCGAAAGTTTTCCTAGAGATAATCTTTGTTATCGAAGATTTCCCTATAAAAAACTTTTGTTATCTAAGATTTTCTTATAGATTTTTTTTATCAAAGTGTTTCTTGTGGAAATTTTTTTCAATGATTTTCTTATAGAAATTTTTTATCATAAAAAATTTTTGTTATCGAAGATTTGCTTATAGAAAAATTTTATTGTCGAAGGTTTACTTATCAAAAAGTCTTTGCTATCGAAGTTTGTTCTATATATATTATTTGTTATCGAAAGTTTTTCTAGAGATAATCTTTGTTATCGAAAGTTTTCCTAGAGATAATCTTTGTTATCGAAGATTTCCCTATAAAAAACTTTTGTTATCTAAGATTTTCTTATAGATTTTTTTTATCAAAGTGTTTCTTGTGGAAATTTTTTTCAATGATTTTCTTATAGAAATTTTTTATCATAGAAAATGTTTGTTATTGATGATTTTCTTATAAAATTTTCTTTATCGAAGATTTTGCTATAGATAATTTTTGTTAGAGTTGATTTTCTTATGAAAATATTTGTTATCAAAGATTTTATAGAAAATTTTAGTTACTGAAGATTTTCTTAAAGCAGATTTTCGTTATCAAAAATTTTCTTACAGAAAACTTTAGTCATGGAAAATTTCTTATAGAACATTTTTGTCGTCGATGACCTTCTTATAGAAAATTTTTGTTATCGATGATTTTCTTATAAAAATTTTTCTTGTCAGAGATTTTCTTATGGAATATTTTTGTTATCGATGATTTTCTTATAAAAATGTTTGTTATCGAAAAT
Source organism: Protocalliphora azurea (assembly GCA_932274085.1). Lineage (NCBI taxonomy): Eukaryota > Metazoa > Arthropoda > Insecta > Diptera > Calliphoridae > Protocalliphora > Protocalliphora azurea. Next base: position 112,897,449 of record OW026523.1, read on the forward strand.
TTTCTTATAGAAATTTTTTGCTGTAGTTGATTTTCTTGTATAAAATTTTTGTTATCGATGATTTACTTATAGAAAATTTTTCTTATTGACATTTTTTTATAGATAATTTTTATTATCAGAACATTTTTTATTTCATAAAATTTTCGTTATCGAAATATTTTCTTATATAAAGTGTTACCAAAATATTTTCTAATTGAAAATGAAAAAAATTTGCTGTCGAAGATTTTCCTATGGAAAATTATTGTTAACATATTTTAAAGATTTTGTTTTTCAAAAATACTATTTAGAGAATTTTCTTTAAGAAATTTAGTTAACGAAAATTTTCATTAAACAAATTTTTTTACCAATTTTCTGTTTTTAAGAAATTATAGAAAATTTTCTTTAGGAAAATATATTAGAGAAAATTTTCTTTAAGAAAATTTGTTATCGAAAAATGTTTTGCAGGAAAATTTGGTCTTCGTTAAAAATGTTATTATTGAAAATCTTCTTTAAGAAAATTTGTTATTTAAAACTTTTTAAGAAAATTTTCTTTTACAAAATCCGTTGTTGATAATTTTGCAGACAAAATCTGTTTTTGAAAGTTTTCTTTAAGATATTTAGTTACCTAAAATTTTCTTTCACAATATTTTTTATCAAACTAATTTTTTAAACAAAATCTGTTATCGAATATTTTCTTTAAGAAAATTTGTTATTGAATATTTTCTTTCAGAATATTTGTTATCAAACTATTTTTTTAAACAAAATTTGTTATTGAATATTTTCTGTAAGAAAATTGGTTACCGAATATTTTCTTTGAGGATACTTGTTGTTGGAAGTTTACTGTTAGAAAATGTTATCGAAAATTGTTTTTAAAGGTGATATGTTATTGAAAATATTTTTTAAAGAAATTTGTTATATATTTTTTTTATCTTCTTTAGGGAAATTTTTGATCCAAAAATTAAAAAAAAAAAATCTTAAAAAAGGGGTTTTCAGATTTGATAAAAAAACAAAGAAAATCTGTTATTGAAAAATCTTATATTAATCTTTTGTCGAAGAAAAAAATTCTTATTTGATAAATTCGAGTTATCGATCAAATGTCTCATACAACATTTTTATCATCGAAAAATGCTAAGTACACTATATAATCGATTTCTTAGAAGAATTAGAATTATCATATTTATTTTATGGAACAGTTTTCTAAAATTTTCTCACCTAAAATTTTTTTGAAGATTTTTTTTCCTAATTTTTTTGATATTGTCCCTGCTCTTAAATTTTTACCGCATTACTGCAGAAAATATGTCATTGCTATTAATTGAATGGCTAATTTTTTGTCTATGTCTCAGTAAGTCTCAATTGTTTGCAGCATTTCAATTGAATGAAGGTTTAAGTGTGGTTTATAGGATTTTCATAAAGTCCTAAATGTTGGTAATTTTGTGGTCTTCTTTATTACTTTAGCTCTTTTTTTTTCTATACTTTACTTGTTTACTCATTACTGTACAAGACTTTCTTTTCTGTGTATTTAGTTGGTTTAGTTGACACAGTATGTGTGTCTTTTTTCTAATTTTTTCTTTTATTTAGTTGGTTTAACCACACAAACTAACTCACATAGAGATTTGCTTGGTTTTCATTAAATATATCCTTGACTTGGGAAAAGACTAAAACGTGATATGAGAAGTCTTCTATTCGTAGTTGTACATTTTGTATGTTATTCATGAAAAGTGTATTCGTTTAATATATAAAGTTTATTAGTTATAAATTTTTTCCTACATTTTCGTTTTCACTTTAGTCAGCAGTTAATTTTGAAGGTCATATGAATGTATAGAAGTGGAAATGTTGACAATTTTCTTTATAGATGTATTAAATGGTTTATTGCAAATAAATATTTGGTTTGGAAAATAGAATTGAAATGATATAGGTTTAATTTTGAAGAGGTAAATACATATGTATATTGAAATAGTTATTGAATTTTTCATTTGCTATACAAGAAATCTTAAATATTTTAACAATTTTGCTAATCAAATATTTTTTTAAATTAATTAGTTAGATTATAAAGTTTATCCAGCAATCATTTTGGTTACAGTTGCTTTCTACTAAAAAGCTTTATTAACTTTTTCAATAATATTTTCAGTATTTTTAATAATATTTAATGTTCATTCAAACTTAATGCGAACATATATACCTTTTTTTCTTCGTCCTGTTTTTTGCTGTTTTAATTTGGTACTTTTACAGTGAGACATACTCATACTGTACAAAAGAATCCTTCAAATGCATGAAGATTTTCTTTGTGTAGTTTGTCTTTTATCAAATATTATTCATTATTTTTATCTGTAAATTGTTCGTCTTTGATATGCTCTAATGGATTGGAAAAGGAATAGATTTATCTGTGTATCAGTAGTTTGTTGACGACAATAACACTGCCAGTATTTTGTTTTACTTTATACCAGTATCGTGTATTTTAACTTTTGACAAGTATAAAGTCAACATTATACTCTCAGAGTTTGTATATGTATTTTCTTATATTACAAGTAGAGTTTTTCACGCGAAATCCCGGGAATTCCGCAAAATTTTCATTTCCGTATCCCGGGAATTCCCGGATGATTTCCCGGGATTTTTTTGTGTGATAAATGTTAGAAAATATAACTCACGTATGGTTATTCTAGTATAAAATGTTTTTTTTTACATATATTTTTATGTATTTTATTTGATTTTGTTATGAGTTTAAATATCTTTAAGCAAATATCTAAATATATTTGATAGGTTGCTGAGTCCTTCATGCATTTTTTATAATATATGGAAGTTAAAAAAAAAAAAAAAATATTTCTATTTATGGCAATATTTTAAAAAGGAAAAATTTGATTCTGTATTGTAATCAAAAATAATGGTTTAGTAAGAAGTAAAATTCTACATTTGAAAAATATAATATATTAAACGATTTGAGAGGTAATTTGCACGCATGTAAAAATTTTAAGAGAAATCTCCTTAAAATATCTGGAATCCTCAAACAACGTATATCTTTAAAGCACCAGTGAAAACGTGGTTTTAAAAGTATCCAAATTCTTAACTATATGAATATGTATATGAATTTTTGAGCTCAAGTTTTCTTTAACTACAGATTAATAGTGTAGCATAAAAATAGAAGAAACTTAATTATATTTTTGTATGAGGAAGGCTATTTTTCATAGAGATGATTTATAAACCTGGAAGGAATAGGGTTTCAGAAATCTGTGAATATCTTTGGGGCTCTCTTAATAAGCTTACTTCCATAAAATTATCGTATGAACTTTTACCCACTTTCGACTTTCAGATGAATTATGTTCATTTGATTTTAAAAATGTCAATATTTCCAAAATAACTGAATTATTTTATTTTAAAATTTTCTATCCCTCACTTAATAGAATTATCTTATAAATATTTAAAAATTTTTTAATATTTATTTTTGGTGGAAATTCTCGAGATCCCGGGAAATTTAAAAATCAATCCCGAATTCTTGGGAGCGGAAAAAAACCGGGAAAAGAAAAACTCTAATTACAAGTCAAGATACCCAACCTTCAGCTAGTTGGTGTATTTCCTTATTGTTTTAAAAGTTTGTTCAAACACATTGACAGTAATAGCAATACATTTAACTTTGTTGTTCTTTTAAAATATTCCTTTGACGCTAATTTTAAAATGTATGTTTTTTAAAGTGATATGTTGTTAATGTCTGTTTGGGGAGACATTCGTTCGATTGAAAATAAGAATAATAATTTGCAAATTTGTTTAATGTTGTGAGAACCCAAAAATATTTGTGTTATTTTTTATTTTTTATTTAATTTTGTCATAATTTTTAATTTGTTTAGAATCTAAATGCTGTTTTTTCTCTGGTTGCTGTTGAATATTTTATGCAAATGGAATTGTAATTTTTCACAGCATTTTTTATTTTGAAAAACAAGCGTCTAAGAAGAGCTGCCTAAATTATTATTTATAAACTTGTAGCTCTTCAGTATTGTAACGTTCATTGTCGTTGTAAAATTTTTATTCACATCAAGTGTTGCTCATTTTAATTTCAATGTTGCACTATGGGTAATTTTCTATATAACATTTATCTAGTATTTTCCTCTTAAGTAATAGAAAAATTATTTTAACAGCACAACTTAGATTATTTTTTTTTTGATTTCGAAGCAACATTTTTGTGAACGTAAAATACTGATATTTAGTATCAAAAAAAAAAAAAAAAAAATCTTTAAATTAACTAGAAGTTCTTTCTATTTTTTAGATACTAAATCTTAGCATTATGACATTATGTTCAAGTGGGAAGAATCGTACTTTGAGCTCCACTAAAGTTAAGGAGATCTGAATGAAACTGTAGTAGTGAGATATCATACTACTGATTTAATACCAGTGTTTTTCAAATATCTCAAAAAGTTTGTCAAGTTTATTTTTTTCTACAACTCATAGTGGTTCCAAAACGTTTTTCTTTTGTAAAAATAATTCAGAAAGTTGTGAACATAGTCCTTGTAAATCTCTACAAAAATACGCTTACATGTAACTCGTAAGATTGTGGAGAGTAGCAACTAATAGAAATAACTCAAATATTGTGAAAAATGGTCTGAAAAACTTAAAATTTAGATTTTAAGTATATTTACGAGAAATAATGTTAATATTTATGCCTAAATAAAATTTAAATGGGTAAAGGTATTTCAAAGAAATTTCGCAAAATATAGATAAACTTATCTCAAAATCAGGGAATTAAAATAACTTCTACTTTTTTTTGCACCAAATGACCCAAAATTCCAACCCGGAAAGAGACGTGTTTCAAAAATTTACATTTTTCATTCAATTGGTCACCCTGTCTTTATAACTTATAAAACAACTTTTATAAGTAAAAAAAAATATTGAATCCTTTTTTGAAAAAACCCCAAAAATATGATATTTTTTTTAAAGTTCCAACTTCAGATTAATATAACTTTTTATCGGATCTATATATTTATTGCAGCAATATTATGAAGAATTTTGTGCGGAATCTGTTGAATATTTTAAAAATTTTTTGGGCCATTATAAAGTCCGGCAAGTTAAAACACAAAGTTAAAAAACTTAAAAACGAGGCTAAAAATGAAAGAAAAATTTATTTTGACCTAAATATCTCTTAAACTGAGAGGGATAACCTGTATGTTATCTCTTAAACTGAGAGGGATAACCTGTATGTGTAAGCATATCTTAAAAGGATCATCTATATAGATTTTTTTTTTGTCAAATCATAAATGAATTTTTGGTTATTTTTTAAAGAAACTAAATACCCGAGGTTCCCAACTTTGGAGGTCTATTCACTCCCTCTCTAACCTGCTAGGAATTTGTGCTCCTTCAAATAAACTCGAAAGCACCTCGTCTCTGACTATCTGCAATTTTATTGACAAGTTCACAAGTCACAGAATTATTTTCAAAACATTTTGAATCCAAGACAAGACATTTATAGGGAAGATAAACAGCTGGTTTATTCATTTTAGGTGTCCTTATAATTGCAACAACATTGAAATAAGACCTTCGATATCTAAGTTGTCATGTTGAAAAAACTATAAGAAAATTATACTTTTAATAGTTAAAGCAGAACTGTGGTATGTGCAGAGATCTAGAATATCTTGTCGAGGGATCCAGACAAACTCTTTTTTACACTGGCTGCTTAGATGAATTGTTTATGGGTATAGTTGCATAAAAATATGATTATTTCAATAAATACTACTTTTATCTCATTATTCACATGATCCTCTGTCTTTCCGACTTATTTAATTTTACCTTCGGCTTATGGTCAGCTCTAAATTAAGATCCATAGCAGGACCTATCAGTATTTTGAAACATTGTTATCTCTTGTGCGTCAATGGCACTCTAATGCACAGGAACTTAATCTGCAAACTTTGGGGTTTAAACTCTGGTATAGTGAGGTGACTCTACACGACTGTGGACAGGCTCTTACTTATCTACGGGATTGTGGCCATCTTTACTGAGAACTACTGTTGATCTAGAGGCGCTCTTTCATGTTATTTCCATTAATCTTGTAGGTAGAGGAAATAAGCATGTCATAATATCCATGGACTTTATGACACAGAAAAAAGTGTCATAGTGTCAATGTACATTACGACATTTTGGAAAGTGATTTAATGTCCATGGACCCTATCACACTTTTTAGTATGAAAGTTAATACATTATATGATAAGATTTCTGAAGAAAATCAGACAGAGAGGAAAAGGCAGTCTACGATTGCAAATACATCAGCTTCGCTAAATTAAAGATTTTCTGAATAAAATGTCTAATTGTCATAATGTCCATTATGACATGCAACCCAATTTGCAATTGGACAGTGAAAAAATTATGCGTTCGAACTTTCCTATGTATTTTCATTCATTTCTGCTTCATTCCTGATAGAGAGTGCTAGACGTGGGAAGAAATCTGGAACAAGGGAAGATGTGGTAGTGGGGTTTACTATAGAAAAATTTATTTCCGCTTATACAAACATTGAAATACCTTTTAGGCGAATGTGATGGATATACATGACGTCTCCCGATTTTTTTAAGTAAGCACATCACTTGCAGGGATATTTAGATCTTCTTTGATGGCCAAATAATTGGCAAGGACTTTACGGCCAATTTCCTGACGACCAGATTCTGCAGATTCTTTGTGTGTAATACAGTAGACGAACTCGCCAGGGAAGGTACTACCATACAAATCCTTCCGGATAAGAATATAGGTATAGCATGGATAGGAAAATTTTGAACAGTTGACAAGTTGCCAGAGGACTTTGCACGATTTATATATTACATAAGATAGTTTCTTTCTACTTTAATCAGGAATTGGGTAAGGAAAGCATAAAAGTAGTTGTGACAAACATATTTTATGTTTACTGAAAAAATAATTTGGTTACGGAAGAGCTCAGTTCAAACCTATCTAGAGTATTATCGTCCCTCTCGAGAAATAAACTCAATATATTGGTAGCCAATTTCTTGGGTTATTACCTAGTTGATAAGCATGTAGGAACTTCTAGGTTGAGGAGGAGACTGTCACTCATCTACTTTGCTCATGTTCAGCTCTGTCGGAGAGAAGGAGATGTTATTTAGGTGACTGCTTCTTTGTTGGCCTGGACAATTTGGATAGTCTAAATGCTAAGCGAAACCTTCGGAAGTAGATAGTGATGGACATTATTACAAACCGTATGCCTTCTAAATTATTTATCTTTCCCTTTTTATATACGAGGAAACTTTATTAAGAATATATGAATACAGTTGCAAATGTAACCCTATTGAAATGAATATTAGTATATTCTTATATGATTCCTAAAATATTACACCTGAATGATTTAATTTCCGTGAGTTGGGCCATTTTCAAAACACCTCTAAAATATAGATTTCTTTCAATAACATTATCAAAATTTTCATTTTAAGAAAGAGTTTTCGTAGAAACTGGTACTCATAATACTTTAGATTTAAAATTAATATATACGAAGTTTTGGAAAAATAGGTGCATGGACACGAAAATATCTTACATATCCTAAAATTAAAAAACTAACTTTTTGCTAATATACTGGTTAGAACTTAATTAAAATTTGCGGTAGCCTTTCGAATGAGATTATTTATGAGTTTGCTAATTTATATTCTGAAGTAAAAAATGGATTAACTGCTAACATATTGTTCACTATTTTACCAATTTATGAGTCTCAAAATTTTCACTTCATTCGGAACAAGAGCATTTTTAGCTAAAATACTTGTCTGAGTTTTATAAAAGTAGAAGGAGGTGTTTTAGATAATTGAAACTTGGTATACATATTACTTTGGACCCAAACTGAATATATACTCTGTAATCTTCTAATATTATTTTAACTTCAGCAACTACTTTTTTTCTTCAGTAAATAACTAGTTACAAATTTTTGTATTTTTATTAGTTTTAAATAATGGAGTATTAAATTTTAAAGTAATATCGATTTAACATTACAAAATGTTTTAGCCTAAAGAATTTTTAGACTTTTTTTGGAAAAAGAAACTTAGAAATTTTTAAATTAATTTTTTTATTTGTGGCACAAAATGAGAATTAATTCTTTCTTTTTAATTATTATTATTTTTTTTAATACTCCATCGAACTCATGTAATTTTTGTAAATATATAAATAAATATACAAATAAAATTTATATCGCATTCGTAACTTATTGAAAAATAAGAAACACAAATTTAGTACTTTTCGAAATTCGAACGTTTAAGGGGTAAAAATTTTACATATTATTGTTACCTTTTTCATATTTTTTTTTCTATTTATTGACATATTTATATGCGTGTTTTAATATGGGATCCCACTAAATTTAGAAATTCATTGGAATAAAATTTTTGTTACATTCATAAAATAAAAAGTACCAAAATGGGAATAAATACGGAAATTACCGTTTATTCAAACTCAATAATGAATTGCCTATTTTATTAAACCTGGAAATACGAACTTACGTATATGTAGTCCTAAGTGAGTGAGGAAAATTTGAGGTACTTTGTTGTCCTTCTAATGGTGCTTTTTGAATTTTTTGTAATAATTGACCCAGAAGCATGAAAATAAACATACATGGTCCTACGTGGATAAGAATTTACAACGATGAAATTTGTGATAATTTTTTGTTCTTTTAATGTTACTTTTTGAACTTGCTGTAATATTGAGCCTAGAAACATAAAATTGAAGAAATGAATGAGAATCTTTAAGAGTGGGTAAGAATTCATATTTTTCTTTTTGTAATGGTATGTTTTGAATTTTTTTATATTACTAAAACCTACAAACATGAAAATAAATATATATGCTCCTCTGTGGGTAAGAATTCAAGAGGGGGGACTTTGTGGTACTTTTACGTTCTTATAATGGTACTTTTTGAATTTTCTGTAATTTTGAGCCTGGAAACATAAAATTGAAGATATATGGTCCTAAGTGAATAAGAATACTTAAGACGGAATTTTGTGGTACTTTTTTGTCCTTTTAGTATTACGTTATGAATTTTATGTAATAATTAAAATATGTAGTAATATGAAATTAAAGATATATGAATCTATTTAGGTGAGAATCCACATACCCTATTAGTCACACATTTTACTCTACTAAAAAATAATAATTGAAGTAATTTAGTAGTTTATTGGTATCCTACGATACCAATAAAGTACATAAAAATGGTATTCTTTCTTTATCACAAATATATCGAACATGTCATTGGTACTTTTTGATAATCTTATTTTCGATTTTACTTTTTTGTACTTTTTTAACAAAAATAAATTTTTAAAAAGTTTATTGCTTTTAGTACCGACATAATGTCCTGTAGATAATTTTATGAAATCTTTATTTGTTTATGAAATTGGATGTTATACTGTATACTTCGGCAGGCTGTGCTATTTTACTCATAAAAGGTTACGAAGTGGTATGATATCATACTCCTTGGACGTTTCTTATTTAAATATAAATCTGGATGCATATTTGAGATATATGTTATTAATTTTCTGAAGATACCAATATTATAACTGTTTCCAAGTCTTTAGTTTAATTTTTTAGTTTTTTTTTTTTTTTTACTTTTGGTATTACATTATGTTTTTTTTTTCAAATAAAAAAGCTATCAAGTTTATATCTGCTCTATGTAGGAGTTCTGCAAGTCCGTAATATAGGCTTAAGTGCTAGTTTAATTATAAAATTATATATTTCAACACAATTTGAAAAATGTTTTTATTTTGATTTTTGTTTATGGGGAAAAAATTATTGGAATACATGTATCATTAGTATTGTATAAGACCTCTTCAGTGATGCACTAAAATCTAAATTACGATGAAAAATGTCCGAAAAATTTAAACTTTAATAAAATAGTGTTTAAAGAAAATTTTACTAAAATCTTAATTTAATTAAAAAAAATTAGTAATTTTTTTCATCAAAAGTTAAAAACTGTTGTTCGAAAACCATATTTTTGGAGATATTTTAAAAATGGTCCAACTCACGGAAGCGAAATAACTAAACCGAAATATTTTAGGGATTATTTTATAACATATTAATCTTTAAATTTAAGAGGCTACAACAAATTTTCAATATTTTTTGTAGTCAAACAAATCGGCACATTTTAGTATACATCTGTATATGCTGCATCATTTCGATTGCAGCTTTTATTTGGTAACTTCGAAACACTTTCATAAAAAAATTAATTTGACGTAACTGGTGCCAAGATAAGACTCATAATTCCCTTTCAGTGTGATAATTAAATATCCAAGTATATCTTTTAATTTCTAATTCATCTAACCCATAGTGTTTCTACGTAAACATCATTATTGTTATATTTATTTTTTACTCCTAGATCCGAGTACTTATATTTATTTGTCTGTACATGGATGTACATTCAGCCAGCCAACCAACCATTCAACCTTACCATAGAGTCATTCATCTACACTCACACTTGCTCTATTCCCAAAGAGTTTGTTAGATTTATTTTTTATTTTGTTATTACTGCTCAAGTACGTGTTTTACTGTCATTACTGCTTGTCGAGTAAAATCATTATTAGGATTTAGTACAAAATTTTCTGTTTTTTTGTGTGTGTTAAGTTTAGTTGTTGTTGTTGTTTTTTTTTTTCTCTCACAAGTACATCTTATCAAGTCTTTGGCTTTCAATGATAAATACGTCGAAATATTCTTTAGTCTGTCAGTTTGACTGTTTTAGTTTCTGTCTGGATGGTTTGGGTGCCACTCTGTCTCTCATTGTACTTGTCTGGTTTGAAGTGGTTTTTAAATTTTTTTTGTTTATAATGCGTTTGTTATAAATACATTCATTAAATAATTTCATTTAATATTTATGTGTAAGTAGTATTTTTGTTACTTTGAATGTTTATGTATTTTATTTATGCAGTTTTAATTGATTGAGTTTTATGTGGCTTTTTTTTTGTTGGAAAGTGGAGGAATGTTAAGTTTGCTATTTCGTTGTTATAAAAAAAACTCGATTTTAAGTCTACAACTTAGACTATGTATGTATGTTGTAAGTCTAAATATTTATTATACTCTGGTAATGATACTTGCTTTTTTTTTTAATATATTTGTAGGGTTACTTTAAATTTCTTATTGCCTACTTTTTTTCTATTTTTTAAGTTAGAGTTAAAATTTAGAAATTTTAATTTATATTTTTTTATACTTATAATTACAGCATTATATTCCATGGCTGCATTAAAAAGTTTGTAATGGTAAGTGTGTCCTCCTTATAAATATTATCATAATATTTTTAGTCTACAAAAAAACAAAAAAAAAAAAAAAAAAAAACAATATTTAACATTCACTTAAGAATTTATGTTAATGGTTTTATATACAAATTAATAATTGTTGCGAGAAAAATAAAAGAAATAACTTAGAATTTATGTTAAATGTAATAAAAGTTTTCTTAGTTACAAATTTATATCAAATATGTTTTATTTTTTCGCTATTAAATGGGAAAGGAGACAATTTCTTTGGATTATAATTAGATTTTCTTAGGAAAATAATAATTTTCATTATAATAATTTCATTATTTTAGTAAAATTTTAAATTAAACTCATGTCGAGAATTTGAAAAAGTCACAGTAAATTTATCGGGGGACTTAAAAAAAAAAAATAATAAAAATTTAAGCTAAAGATTTCAGATGAAAATAAAGTGAATGAGAATGTTTTCGCTTTTGGGTTTTCAGATTTGTATGATGAATAGTGCAAGTCTTATATATAAAATAGGAATATGTAGATTGTTGTTTAAAAGATTCGTTTTCTATTAAATTTATTAAAACTGGTCGTCAAATATATCACTAAAAACAGATTGATTAGATGGAATTTCATGTGCTAAATAAGAACCTTCCTTTGACGTATTGATTTTTCTTTTTTTTTTACTGAACTAATATGATCCCCTTATTACAGGGTCATGTTAGCATAACTCGAGAACAGTTTGTCTAATTTCGATAAACAAAACTCCACTAAATGTCGCTTAAGTAAAATTACCTTTACATTATTTTTTTTATCTGCTCAATAGTTTCGGATTTATTTGGAAATTTGTGGCAAAAATACATTTTCTATGCAACTTCGGAAAATTTGTACTCGCTGAAGGTTTTTAAAAATTAAAAATGGTAGTTTTTAATCTTTTACCATAAATCTAGGCATACTAAGATATAAATAAGCCATATTTCATGAGCATTTATGAACAAATAATGATTTTATTCCCAACTAACTGAAGACACCGATAGTAACATTGTTTGCTAATATGCACCTCTAGGAATGAAGATTGGTTTATTCTTATATGATTCCCAGAATATTTAATCTGAATATTTAAATTTACGTGAGCTGGACCATTTTCAAAACACTTCTAAAAATACATGTTTCTTTCAATATCATTATCAAAATTTTCGTTAAAAGAAAATTAACTTCAAATTGTAATAGAGGCATACTAAGGCCTGGAATATCCATTTAAATAATTGTTTTGTCTCTTTTCAGTCGCGGAATATTAAGATTTTAATAACTTTTTTGTCACATTTTCTTTATTGAAACATATGTTGGGTTTTAATGTAAAGTTGGAATGTTCTATTCTGGTACTATTGAAGATTACACATAATTAACCCTTTAACAGCAAAGGTGTCAATTTTATGAATTTAGTCCCCAAAGGGTTAAATTAGAAAATTTTTGTAAATAAGTTACATGGAATTATTTATTATACTTAACAGCGTTGCCAGTTTAAGGCCAAATCTAGCCTTCTTATTTTGCCTTTAGCCTCAAAATTTTCGTGTTAACTTCTAGCATTTTTTCCAGCCTTTTGTGATTTTTCAATTTGCCTTAAAAGGGCTAAAATATTAGTATTTCAATAATGAAGAAAATTATTTCTTATTTACTATATTACTAATTCTATTTTTATAGAATCATGAATTTAATCATTTTTGTGTATTTATTCGTAAAATAAAAATGGCTCAACTAATTTTGTTCAGTTACTAAATTTAATTAATTAAAATTATTCTTTAATATACTTCATCAACAATAAAAACTATTTATGAAAATAATTTAAAACCATGGTTAATCAAAAGGAAATTATAGTTTAAAAATTACGAAAAATCACTCCAAAACATTGGGTAGTTTTTCATATGAAATATAACCCAAATTTGTTTGGGAACTTTTTGGCAGATTTTTCATTGAGTCATTTTAGCGAGAGTTATTTATAAATTTATTACAATTTCTTTTGAAATTTTTTAAAAATTAGTGAGAACGAGAAAAAAAGTTTCAAAAATAAACATATATATATATATATATACCTTTTGACCTTTTTTAAAGTTAAATTTAGCCTCTTTTTTTCCTCATCTTCTGCCAACACTGATGTTTAAATATAGATAAATTTATGAAAAATATAATAAAATCGCGATAATAGTCGAATTAAAGAGATTTTTGAAATTAGTCACTATTCTACACGAATTTATGGTTTTATAATAAATGTATGCTTTTGATGACATTTATTTTCTTAGTTAATCATTTATTTGACTTAAAAATTAACTTAACCAATTATGGACAGGAAATAACAGAATATTACTGGCGCAACTAAAGCGTTAAATGAATACAAGCATCAGTAGTATGGAATAAGGTCTTTAAAATGATGCTATAAAATATAAATTACGATGGAAAATGTCCAAAATATTAGAACTTTAATAAAATAGTATATAAAATAAAATATTAGATAATTTTACTAAAATTTTAATTTAACGAGAATGAAAACTAATTTGAAAACTTTTTTATCCATTATATATTAAACTTCATTTGTCTATCATAGGTTGAATTTTTTTTTTACAATATGTTAAAAATATATTTTGGAGGTATTTTAAAAATAGTCCAGTTCATGTGAATGAAATTTGCAAACATTTTTTGTCTTTATACAAATCGATACACTTTAATATACATACGTTTAAAATCCTGATTATTTAACTTCCAAAAAAGTTTAGAAAGAAAAAGATAACAAAAGAGAATTGTGGATACATTTATACAGCAACTTACCCAAAAACAGTTTTTAAAGCATAACTCAAAATTTTGAGGGGGTATTAGAATTTTTTTTATCTCTACTATGAGGCCAATTGCCGAGTACTGCGCGAAAATATAATTGGTGGTCAGAAAGGGCGTTAGACAAGGCTGTGTATTATCAACTTATTATTTCATATCGTTCTTGACGTCATTATGGCAGATGCAGCACGTACCAATAGAGGCGTAAGCTGGAGACTGCAAGGATGTTTAGAAAACCCCGATTACGCAGATGATATTTGTCTTCTTGCTAACAGATACTCTGACATACAAGACAAACTTCATACAATAGATGAAATGGTCGCAAGAATGGGACTAAAATCAACCTCAATAATACCAAAACATTGCGCATAAATACATCAACTACTTAGCCATTCCTGTTATGGCATCAACTTGTAGAAGATGTAACTTCTTTTTGTTATTTTGGGTTGCACTATTACAATAACTAGCGTCTCCTCTCAGGATGTAAAAACTAGATTGGACAAGGCGAGACGAGCTTTTGCTATGCTAAATTCTTTATGGCCAACATCAAACTCAAAATCTTTAATTCCAACAACAAACTCAGAATATTTAGTTCCAATGTGAAGTGTATATTGCTATATGGCAATGAATCTTGAATTGATGCACCCAAACAAATCAGTAGCATTCAAGTTTTTGTAAACAATTGTCTCGTAGAATCCTACGTATATTCTGGCCTGAAAAATAAGTAATATCAATCCTCGGAATACTACCCACCAAATACCCACCCACGTAAGTGGCACTGGATTGGCCATACGCTTAGAAAGCCAGCCGAGAACATTAGCAGAATGGCCATCGACTAGAATCCCTAGGTCAACGACGTATTGTAAGTTCTGCTTATTCCTGGAGGAGGCAGCTGGAAGAATTTGAGGAAGCAGTTGAAGCGAAAAAAACATATTGCAAATGAAAGTGATGATTGGAAGAACTTTGTTAGCCCTATAAGGAACAAAAATGAAAAAGGCCGTAACCACCATTTTTGATTTTTTGCTTTACAATTAAGTAATTTTTTTAATCGTAAACATAGGGCTAACAAAGTTCTTCCTCTAGAAGGACTATTCGCTATATAAATTTGGTGGGACTATTCACTGTAGCAAAGTGTTATCACAACGTTTCCCAATTTAAAAAAAATTTAATTAAGCCTTAATTGCTTTATGTTAAATTTATGTGCATGGTTGGCATATAATACTTAAAATTCCTATTCTTAATCAATATTATACTTCAAATCCATTCTTCCCTTAATCCTCTTTTTTTTAACAACCCTCTTTTATCAATTAACAATTTTCATAACACTTTTCGATTGTTTTTGTTTATCTCATCTATTCAATTATAAACTATTTGACTTTAACACACAAAATTCTTAACGAAAACTATAACTTCATTAGGAAAAAGTTCATTAAAGTTACCAACCACAAGAATATTTGTACACGTATCAGTGTGTATGTGTGTGTATATTTGTGTATATTTCCTATAAAACATGACACTAAAGTAATAACAAGAGTGGAATTTGTCTACATGTTGCAAAGAATGGTTGGGTGATTAACAAGCAGCAAGTTTGCAATAACGTACCCATACAACAAAAGTAAAACTAACGTAATGAGAAGCTGTGTACTCTTACTTCTGGTAATATGACTACCCGCCTGACTTGAGTTTCGGTTGAAGAATTTTCGATAGTAAACATTTCAGAATTTAAAAAATATCGTTATCGAATATTCAACTTTTTTTCCAGTAAAATATCGATACTAAATGATTCGATAAATTGTCTAATCTTATAAAGTTCTCGATGAATTCTTATGTAAATAAAAACGCAGCGTATTTTCTTGTTTGTGCATGCAAAGGACTAAATCAAAGAGAATGTAGCGTAGTATTATTCTACAGCCATAGTTCATAGCGATCGGTTGTAAAATATTACAATCAAATTCTAGAAAAAAAAGGTTTGTAATGTTGCTATTAAATATATTTGCAAAAGAGTATATATATCTAAATATTATATTTTCTGGCATATTAATTCAGACATTTTTACAGTAAAAGATGTGAGTTTGAGCAACAGAGAAATTAATAATATTGAGAGAAAAACCATTGATGACTAATCTGTGTGAAGTAGAAATTTGGACAAAATGCTTCAAATGTTACCATTCTTATGTAAATGTCTTTATTAATTTTATAATTCATGAATTATTATTTTTGAAATGTAATTTATTATTATGTATATTTGATATATTGTGTTGTTTGAAATAAAACATATCGTCACCTAAAATAAAACAGGCTTATAGCCAAACTTATTAATTTCTTATAGCAAAATCAAAAAGGGAAAAGGCCGTAACCACCATTTTTGATTTTTTGCTTTACAATTAAGCAATTTTTTTAATCGTTTACTTAGAGCAAAAATAGATAAAGCATAAAACTCTCTTCAAACAAATTTTACGACTGTTTCGCTTATAAAATCCTTTTGACTTTTGTTAATATTAATGTCATTTTTAAAGATACGAATATGAAATTTCTTGTATAGATGTAGTTTATGACAGTACAGTATAATCCAGTAAAAAACCAATATTTGATTTTTCAGTGGTTACAAATGTAAATAAAACAAGACAGAAAACTATAGTTTTTGAAATATTGCCAATGATAATAATAATCGTTAGTAATGTCGAATCTCTAATGAATATTTTTAAGTTTCGATATTGATTTCGTTAAAGGTTCGCTATTAATACGATAAAGATCGAAAATTTAGGATTGAAAGATTTGCTGTCACAGAGTGAACGACGGATGAGCTCAAGATCATATTCGGAGAACCAACGATAGTCGTTCTCGAATGTTTTGTCAGAGAAATGTTTGCGAATTCTTCGAACAGGTTATCATTATCAAAGTTTGTGGTCAGCTGGGTAAAATTCAACAAAACCTCGAACTGTTTCTATTCACATAGATACTTTCTCACACATTTAGATGACTCGAACTTTTGATGACAACAATGAAAACAATCTCAAGGTCCTTGCATTATACAAATATTTGAAATACTAAAGTCAATACATACTTTTATGCATACATATATTCATATATACATTGTATTTGTAAATGTATGTTTGTGCGAGTGTATGTTTACTCTGTTTGTATTCATACGAATACAGTGACAACAAATATGCCAGCTTCTCCAATAATGATGTGTTTGACAAACAAAATAAAAAATATAAAAAAAAAAACTTTGTATGTAGAGAATATAAAGCCATGCATTATAGTCATAGTAGTGGTGTTCAAATATTACCAAATAAAAATATAATTAAAGGCTTTTAGTGTAAAGGCCTTATATGTTTAGAAAATTAAAGGGATACTCCATACTGGTATTCAAAGAAGTTTTCCACATTTTCTATATGACACACAATCAACTGAAGGCGTTATAAAAATTATTGTTCAGCTTGTTTTATTAGGTCAGCTTTTATAATAAAATCTGGAATAGGACTTTTGAGGTAATGCCTTCTAAAAGGCCTCTTTATTGTGTGTTTTTTCTTCCCGTTGAAGTTCATTTAAACAAACATACATATAGAAACTCTTACATAGATTGTGTTGAGTAAGTTACAAATATGGGAATAATTCATCTTAACTCTAAAGTACACTCAAATGTTAACAAACATTGCAAATGTAGTAGAGGTACTTCAACACATCTACATACAATCACAAACATATATTTTAATACATTGTACATAAGCACATACAAAAGTTGAGTATAGAAAAGCTTAAGTTACAATATTAAAACAGTCAAGACTTTAATGCAATAATGCTTTTGGGGTAGGTTTAAAAATGTTTTAACTGAACGGTGGAATAGTGAAGGTATTTATGTAAAGGGGTTTTTAAATGATGTGACCAACTATTTTTAGCATAGTACGACTATGATTACCATCGCAGTACAGGAAGTACAAAAATATAAATGTTAATAAATATAAGTATATATCACCTAGAATACCGATTCGATTAAAGGAAATATATACTACACGCATAGAAAAGGATCTAAAGTTTCAAGAAATTGATATTTCAATCACCCTGTTATCATGCAGAATGATCTACAGGGTATTAAATTCTACCTTGATGTTAAAAAAATTTAAGATATTGTTATTTCTACAAACATTGGAAGTTTATGATAATTTGTAAATTTTTGTAGAGACTGAATTAGAATTTTGAAACCTTAATCTTTGGCTTTGAATCTGATTTGCTATTCACATTTATTTAAAAAAACTAAAGCATATTTCATTTAATTTTTACTTACGAATAGATTTCTGACAGAAAGTTCAATTTTATGAGTTCAAATTTTGTTATGTGTGAGCCACCAAAGTAAAACTTTTTCCATCATTATATTGAAAGAGAAAAAAAAAAAAATACTGGAATATAGCATTAATTTGATATACAGAAAAAATATATGTGAAATATTTTTTTAGTTTATTTTCCCTTACATCGGAAATTACTTATATCATAAAATACAGAATCATACATTTTTAATATTCGTTTATTAACAATGACAAGTACTCATTTTAAAATATTTATTAATATTTTTTAACTAAAAAATTACATAAATTTAAAGTTTCGAAGTGTCTAAGTTATACATGCATATTTTGGAGAACAAAATTAATTTGCAGGTTATAGCCAGTATTCTAAGGAGTAAAAATATAATAAAATTGTTCTGCCCTGTTGAACAATATTTTTAATTTTCTAAGTTAGCTTCACACAACGCCTTGATATAATTTTTTATTTATATTTTTTTATTCTCGATACTAGCATCCATATGAAAAGAATACATATATGATTTTCCAAAAATGATATTATGTGGAATGTAATAAATATTCATCATGTCATGAGAGAACAAAATACCTCTTTTGGAGGTACTGTGGCTTTCGCTAGGAACTTTATCCTGAGAGATATAATAGCGGGACAATCACTTAGTATATTTTTAGATGTCTCATCATTATTAGCCTTTTTATTTTGTTTTTGGCCTCAAAATTTTTGTTTTATCTTCTTAAAATTGCGTTAACAAGGCCTTAACAAGATTTTAGTATTTCAACGGAAAAGAGAATAATTTTTTATTCGCTTTTTTTTTTACAGAATTATTCACTTATGAATTTTTCGTACAAAAAAAATCGAGTTTATTTATATTTTAAAAAAATTTTCACTTGAGGTTCTTCATTCTTCAAATTAAACATAATTTAGCTCATTATATGGACTTACTTAATCAGTTATTATAGTAATTTTTTAATAAGCTTCATTAACCATAGAAACTATTTATAAATATAGTTTAAAACAGATTCTTATAAAAGCGAAAAATCACCCACCAATTTCGAAATTATTAATCAAAAAGGAATTGTAATTCAGAAATTAATTCAAAACATTGGGTCATTTTCCATACGCAATATAACCCAAATTTGTATGAGACCTTTGTCGTCCATTTTTCATTAGGTAATTTTTTTAAGAGTGGTTTTATATTTTGTTTAATGAGGACAAAGAAAAAAATATTTAAAAAAATATTAGCTTTTTTCTGGCTTTATTTTTTGGGTCATTTAGCCTTTCCTGACCTTCTTGAAAGTACAATTTAGTCTCTTTTTGCTCACCTCCTGGCAGTACCGCTCAGCATGCATCATGCTAAGTCTACACTGACTATTCCCAACATTACCTGAGATATGTTGATGATATCTAAGACTAGAGTGTCTGATAAGTAATTTCCTTAGTACTGTGAGTTAGCAATTATTAGGCATTAGCAACTTTTGGAATCTACTTTATTATAATGAAAAAAACTCTTAGCGTGCCTCAGTTCAGAGTATGGTTACCTGATTCGAATTGTGATCCAACTTGATATTCCTGAAAAATGAACTTGATTAAAAAAAAAGATCTAGACAATTAATTTACGCCAAAAAGTTCTTTTTTATGAAACCTTTGTATATGAAAGAATGTATATGAATATGTCAGTACAATAAGTGCAGTATTAGATTTTTGCAATTGTTAAAAAACAAAAAAAAAAAAAAAAATATATATATATATATATAAATAAAATATATACAACATCCCCTTTATATTAACTCAATACAAATATTTCAATATCCATTAATATTGCTTTTGAAAAAATTAGTACATCGTATAAACGAATGTGTTTTGAAAGTTTTCAAATACATTTCGAGGAAACAGTGGTCAATGTATCGTAAACAGTTTGATCTGCAAAATATTTGTTTAAATTTAAAACAGTCCTCTTTTGTCAATATACTGTACAGTTCTCTAAGAGTTTCGCTTTATTTTATTAAATATAAAAATATGCCTCGGGGTTATCACTGTCAAAATAATATTCTTCATCTACGTTTCAAATTTCATTTAACTTTTTATATAAATAAAAATTATTTTCAGCTTGATAAATTACACTTGAACTTGTAACTTAGCAACTTCTAAAATACACAGAAAAAAAAAAAAAAAATAAAATGGGTTTTAATTACGAAATTGTTTAGTTCAATTAAAATTTTAATTGATTTTGCTACAATCATCAAAATATTAATATTAATTAAGTGATAATAATTGAATTTTTGTATAATATTCAATTATTATTTTTAATCAAATTGATTACTTTTATGATTGAAATTTTTTCTAAAATCAGTTAAAAACAATTATGTTATTAACTAAATCTACCTCATTGCAAAAAGTTTTCTTTAAAATTAGCATAAAATTTAATGTAGTGCTTTAATTTGCCTTTATTTATTACTATAAATAACATATGTACATATAAATATATTTTTTGATGCACAGTCCAAAAATCCAGTCGTCTTATAGCCGTTATTATTTTGTGGGTCATTCCAACAAACGGACTATAAATTTTAATAGATATCTCTCATAATCTATTGAATTAGACAATTTTAAGAATATTTATTTATAAGTAATTGGTAAAATGTTCCAAATCACAGTAATGTTTACACGAATGGAAGTATTTTTGCAAAAAAATCTTTTGGAAGCTGCAGCTAAAGTAAACCACCTCCATATGTGTACTATGCTGCATAGCTGAACCACCTTTATTAACAACCAAATAATAAAAAAAATTTGCACAAAAAAGTTATAAAATTCACAATTCACAATTTCTATATCCTCTATTAAGTTCTCCTAGGTCATATTTTTTATTTAATTTTATTTATTTTCATTTTTTATTTTATTTGAAACTTCTACAACAAAACTTTCGTTTTAAAAAAGTAGAAATCTTATGATGTTACAAAGGCGGATCAATATTTCCGTGACTTTTCGAACTTCCACCGTAGTTATATGAAATGCAACATTATTAACATCAAGTACCACCTGTTAATAGACTACTGTCAAATTTTGAGCAAGTGTCGTCATTTACTTTGCGTTTATCAGCTGTTCAAACATACAACCTCGTGTATTTTTCAAAAAATGGAAAAAAGTGAATTTCGAGTGCTTATTAAACATTATTTTTTGCGAAAAAAAACCGTCAA
The DNA here is from genome assembly GCA_932274085.1 of Protocalliphora azurea. NCBI lineage: Eukaryota > Metazoa > Arthropoda > Insecta > Diptera > Calliphoridae > Protocalliphora > Protocalliphora azurea. The sequence goes on from OW026523.1 coordinate 112,918,915, forward strand.
ACAAGGAAAAGCTCGATAAATACTATGGGGACTCTGCACCATCGATTTCAATGGTAAAAAAGTGGATTACTGACTTGCGTTGTGGTCGCACAACAACAAATGACGCTGAACTTTCTGGACGGCCAATTGTACAGTACACCCGAAAATGTCGAAAAAATCCACGATGTGGTGTTAGCCGACCCAAGAGCAAAAGTGCATGAAATTATTGATCCCATAGGCATTTCATATGGCAGTGTGGTTTCGATTTTAAATGATCAGGTGGGTTTAAGAAAGTTGCTTGCAAGATGGGTACAGCAGCAGTCTAAACAATGGGTTTCACCGGGCGAACCTGCTCCGAAGAAGGCCAAGGTAAGTTTGTCGACCATTAAGGTGATGGCAACAGTTTTTTAGGATGCACGCGGGATAATCCACATCGATTACCTTCAAAAGGGAAAAACAATAAATGGCGAATATTATGTCAACTTACTAGACTGATTTAATGAGGATTTAAAAAGAAAACGACCCCATGTGGCCAAGAAAAAAGTTCTTTTTCATTAAGATAATGTACGGGTGCACACGTGTGCAGCCTCAATGGCAAAACTCTATGAATTGCGCCACGAATTGTTACCTCATCCGACATATTCTCCAGATTTAGCTCCTAGTGACTACTTCCAATTTCCAAGCCTAAAGAAATGGCTTGGTGGAAAGAGATTCAGCTCCAACGATGAAATTATTGACAAAACAAATGCCTATTTTAAGGACCTGGAAAAATCCTATTTTTTACGCAAAGCAAATGACGACACTTGCTCAAGATTTGAAAGTAATCCATTAACTGGTGGTACTTGATGGGAATAGTGTTGCATTTCATATAACTACGAGGGAAGTTCGAAAAGTCACAGACTTATTGATCCACCCTCGTATTATACATTTAATATAAGAAACATTTAAGCAAAGTAACATTAAATATTAAAAAACAAGTTATTAATTATACGAATTTTCTATTTATAATGATATAAATTTGGTTTTGAAGTAATGTAAAATTTGTTGATATGTTAAGAAAAGTTAAAACTAAAAATTTGTTATGAATAGTATTTGAATAATTTTCTCTTAAATTGTAATGCGTTGCTGATAACTTTAAGTGATGGAGGAATATTATTACAATATTCGTATAGTGTTAATGAAGAATTGCCACTCCTATATTAAAGTATGGTATCGAAATTGAAATAAATCTCAGTCTATTAAACAGTTGGTATGGCTCACGAATTGTTATAATTTTATGAAGAAATGATAGGACTCGTATTTTCAGCAAGTTCTCAATCTCCACCCCATATATTTTCTTTGAGTAAGGAGTGATACTCTGCTAATTACCATTTGCGCAAATTTTTCGCAGTCCAAAAACGTACCTGTATATACGTTAATATCGGCATTAAATAAGTTTTTGCAAATATCAATCCTATTTGGATTGGTATGCAGTACTGCGCGAATCATTGAGTTCTTATCATCGAGTAAGTTTTACCACAAGCTTGTAGTACATGATCTGATCAGGTTAGAGTGTCATTAAAAAATACGCCAAGATTTTTTGCTTCAATAAGTTAATATTTTTCTGTGAACTTTTACGTATTGCTAAACATTTAGTTTTTGTGGGATTTAAGCTTAGCCCATTTATATTTGCCCATATCGAAACTCGTCCTAAATTTTCATTTAGTTTTGCTACACATTTTTCAAAGTTCTTATTTTTGTTACTAATATATAGCTGAACATCATCAGCGTACATTCTTATATTACAGTAAAATGGTTGTTCAGCAAGATCATTTGCACAAATTGAAAAAAAGAGGTCCAAGAATGGATTCCTGTGGTACATCCCTAATAAGTGGAAGAAAAAGTGATGTTATTGAGGCATTGATTTCAACACATTCATTATCAACTTCATGTCTAATATCCTAGGCTACATCAGTTAGCGCAGTAATGCAACTACGTTTCGCTCGGAAACCAGATTGTTTATCAGCTAAAAGATTATTATTACATAAATACTGAGTTATTTGCTTGTGTATAAGTTTTTCAAATGCTTTTGACAGATATGGCAGTATACGAGTAGCTATGGGCGGAAATATTTATAGGACGATTTGGTGTTGTATTTTAGCTTGCTTTCACCTTAGTGGGTAAAAGCATATCATAATAATTTTGTTAAAGATAAACATGATTAATGGTAGAAGAATTTTGAAGAAAGTCGAATGAATGTCATCAATACCAGTAGCGTTAGATTTTGTAGACAGACAGCTTTTGAGAACTTACTTATTGACTTACGCACTCAAAGTTGAACATATTATCAGGATGATTATCGACACGATGATTGGTATAATATGTGTGGTCAGCTTGAATCATTGGAATATTTACGAAACTCTCGTTTAATTTATTTAGATCTGCTATACCACTATTACAGCTCCAATTATTTTTGTTACTTTTTTTCTAACTGTGCGAGAGTCGTTGTATAAGTCACTTGTTCTATAATGCTTCCATCTGGAGTATGCAGAGTCTCTATCAACTATAAGGCGCTTGATTTCCATTGTAAACCATAGTGTTTTGCCGGCTGTAAACTTTCTTTGATTGAAGAGGTACAACTATATTAAACAAAGTTGCAATGTTTCACTCTAAAAAGGCCAGTTGATGAAGTAAATGCAATTTAAACTTATTCTGGTAAACTCATCAACTAATCTGATATTATTAATACGTTTGAAATATCGAAACTCAATTGTGTTGTTAGATGCATGGATTGAAATATCATAATTCACGAAGATTAGATCGTGTTTTGAGAAACAGGATGCAAGTAACTGATCATACATCAAAACTTTTGAAAATTAAATCGATCAATGTATTGTTTATTTATATTAAATAAGTAGGAACGATAATATTTATAGGAACAAGATTAAATGAATTCGTACAAGTATTCAGTGTTAAGCTTGTATTAATTAACAGATTTGAGTTGAAATCTCCAGCCATAATGACATCTCTATAGAATGCTGTTTTTAGTTTATAAATTCTTGATTGTATAATTGTATCAGTCATTAAATTTATTAAGTTTTAATAAAAACGAATTAATAAACCTATTAAGTATTATCTAATATTTTTTTTGTGTATCTTGAAAATCAAGTTCATTCAAGGCTATCTGATAACCCCAATCAGAGATATTCTCCCAATTCTCCAAAAGTTGAGTTTTTCTCTGGAATATCCCACTGGTATACTGTTGTTTGTTAAGCAATCAGCCCGTTCGTTTCCAAAGTAGCCCTCATGGCCACGCGTCCAACCAAGTTTATTGAGAGATATTACACAATACAAGATGATTATTGACATCACCTCATAAGAGGACCAGCAGCATGACTGTGTAAAAATGTATTTTGGAAAAACATTTTTATGATGATTTCAACCAAATTCACTTGAGTTCTCATTGGAAGAAAAGTTACGTGTCCAATTTCATTAAGTTGCCTTGTAGATTGTGATCTATATTTTAATCAGAATTAGTTGGACGGACGGACAGACTGCCGGATACCACTGAAACGGTTTAGTAAATTGTTTGGTGTCAAGTTAAACATTTAAGAGTGGTTATAATAGAATTTTATTTTACTGTTCTCTGTAGATTCTTCTTAACCTACGGTGATGCAACTGTAATAAAATAAAATATTCATTTGACTCTTTCAAGTGTGACATATATTTATTTTAACATTTTTAGATACATATAAAAAAACCTTATGGTTTAGTTGATGCCGTAAACCCCATTTTTCGACCCAGTGTGCAGTGTTGTTATGAAAATTTACAACTGAAAACATTTTTTTTTGGCAATCACTTTCTTTTGTTTTAACAATTAAAAAAAAAAAGATTTTTATTTACTAAAATTGTAGGGAAAATAAATTTTAATAGAATAAGTAAAAATTCAAGGGTACAAAACATTTGTAACTCTTAGGACTATTAAGAAAAAATAACAAAAATATATTAGATGCTCAGTACTTCGTTGCATAACCATGTTTTTGAATCACTTCCGAATATCTCTTAGGCATTCTGGTTATAAGTCTTTCAATAATGTACTTGGTAAATGGTCTTCGTAGTTTCGAGCAAAATTAGTTTTGTTTTTTTGTTTATTACTAAGTTACTTCCCCTAGTCTAAGTAATCTACCGATAGCATTTCACAATTTATGCTTTCTAGAGTGGCTTAACTAACAACTTTTTGTATTTTTAATTATTTGCTAGTCATATCTCCCACTCATCAGTTGATACCTTTATGTATTATTGTTCTTAGTGGTCTTATTAAATATAATTACCGTCAACATTATGCAGAATATTTTCATCGAAAACCACCAAACATGTAAAATGATTTCAAAAGGGAATAATGACCTTATACCACAACCTTATCATATGTACATATACATGCTAATACATGTTCCTACTAAATAAGGATGAGTTCAATACTTTGTACAAGTATAATGATGAAGTCAGCTTTAATTTTATTGTAGTGACTATTATTTCTGTCGACATTTTTGTTTGTCAGCCCTAACTAGAAATAGGCAGGACCTACGACTACGAATACTAACGCCACTAATATATCTACTCTGATCAGAGTTGCATCCAACGAACATAAGTGCTACTAGCAGAATCACTAACAGCAATAATACAAACATCATGTTACAACAACATATTTGACTCATATGACTTTATTAAATGATGACATGTAAATTTTTCAAACAGACCATGAAGTGTTTTTCTTTGAATATTTTTGTGTGTATGTGTGAAAGGGGATGGAATATGAGGTTTAGATTTTGCAACATCCCAGATGACCACAAACTTTGATAATAATATCCCGTGCAAATCTCTCGATCTCGAAGGTTCGTCTATTGTATTAACAGTAAACTTTTAGCGATACCAAAAGCGAAACATAAAAATATTCATAGGAGATTCGTTTACGATATCAAAAAATTATGAATATATTCGATATTGAGACTATTATCATTGGCAATAGTTCGAAAACGATAGTTTTTTTCTTTCATTTCCATTTTGTTCCCAGTTTAAAATTAAGAGCTCATTTAATTTTTAAAGTTATGCTTTTCCTCTAAATATTATTTCACACTTAACACAATATATTAAATTATAAAAGAAAAATATAGGTACATAATAATAAATTACATTTCCAAAATAATAATTCAAATAATTAAGAATAAAATTAATAAAGACATTTAAGAATGCTAATATTTGAAGTATTTTGTCAAAATTTTAACTTCTTCCAGAAAAGTCTGTGAGGTCTTTTTTTAAAAATCATATTTTCTTATACTTTAATTTTTTTACTTGTTTAAATTCAAAATTACTCTGATTGGGTTTAATATTTTATTTTTCCTTTTGAATTCCTTTCAAAAATTTTCATTTAGAAATTGAATTTTTGGAGTGAGTTTTTAAGTGCTTTCCTGTCAAAAGTAAATTTTGTAAATTTGTGCTATTATTAAAGTGCGGAAAATAAAAAATTTGCAAATATTGCAAATAATTTTTAAATATGTAACTTCTAGTGGTTCAATTTAGATTTTTCTCTATATGTGGTTACTTTAAAATTTTTATATCATCATATTATTACTTAGACTGAGTAGATTTTTTTAGAATTTATATTTTATTGAAATGCCTCTCACGAGAAGTCGAGATAACCTATTAAATATAGAGGAACCAACAAATGTTAGTTTTACTCTTGATATAGACAGTGGCGTAACTTTCGAGGTAACACGAGTGCCATCTAGAAATAATTCTAGAAGTACGGAACGGACAAACAATGATAACGATGAGAGATTAAGAGAAATAATTTCGGAATCAGTAACTTTTTTTCGAAATGAGATGATGGATTATATATCAAACGAATTAAGATCAATTATTCAGAATAACCAAATACCTAGTAATCTACCTAATAGTAATGATAATCAACATACGTCACCTCGTTCGAATAATGATAGCGCAAGAGATATTTTCTGTGCTGATAAGGTCCTTAATATTATTAGAAATTGGCGTTTGAAATTCACTAGTCATGATAATTTAATGACTATAGAAGAGTTTGTGTACAGGTGTGAACACATTAACAACTAGTAATTACAAGGTAGATTTTGGGCTATTAAGAAAAATGATAGTAAATAGCAAGGTAAGGGTGGGTAATAAGAAAGGGTTAATTTCATCAGAATTCTCTATATATATTCTAATTCTAGTTCTAATTCCAGTTAAATAGTTGTAAATGTTACTTTAATATTATTTATTTGTAAATGGTTTGGTCTGCCTATAAAGAGAAAAGGCCACCCCCACTTTCACTGAGTACTGCTGGATTTATAGGTAGCAAGTTCTTCTAGTAGTAAGGCTCTGTGCTACCATTACAAGTCATCAATATTTTTCCTCTAAATACTATTAATGTTTATGTTACTAAAGTCCACATGTTTTGGTTAATAATGTTCTAAATTAATCTGCAAAAAAATATGTATATTAGATAATTAGATAAATATGCTTTTTTGCGAATCTATTTAGATAAGTATCGATATCACTTATCATTTTTTTCTGAAATTTTATTATATTATTTTTTATTAAAAATTGCTAACATCATGGATTTTTTATGCACAATATTTTAGAACCAAAGGCAATGAACTATGACTGAAGAATGGCACTTGATTCTCTTTGTTTAAGTATTTTGCATGCACAAACAAGAAACTACATTTCTTTTTTATTTAAGTAATAAATGCTCGCGAAATTGAAAAGAATAAATAATTTCTCGAAGAATTTTGTTTTGAAATTTTATTCAGAAAAGTTGAACATTGTGATATCGTTATTTTTAAAAATTTTCGAATATTACGCGAGTGTTTACTATCGGGAAATTATCGAGAAAATTTAGACTTTACTAACATTTATTTTAAATATAATTTTCTATAGTCTCTCGAACATTATGTTTCGAGAATTTTTCGTTTTTAGCGAACATTCGCTAATAACGAAACTCAGGTCAAGCGGGATGTTTATTAAATGTTAGTGTTTTTAGATGCATGTATTGTATATGTATGTACATGCATATTGCAATAGCTAAGCCTAAAATAAAAGTTTAATGCTTTATTTCTTTTTTTCATGAAAATTTTTTTTCGTCATAGTTTGTTACTTTATTTATTATTAATGAAAAAAGAAACAAGATTGCCGGTTTATATGATAGTCAGCAATAAAAGTTAGTGTATGTACTATCGTATATTTCCGGTACATAAAACTACTTAGCTGGATTGGTGCAATATTTGGAAGAATATTTGATAAAATTTGATAATTTAAAAAGTGTTTAGAACTAGCTAATGAGAGACGAAGTGTCGAAATAACGTTGCCTGACTGTTCATCTGTCTTTCTGTCGAAATCATTTTAAAAAAGGTTTTTAAGTACATTATTTTAAATTTATTTTTGAAAACTTTTGGAACAAGTTTCAAAATTTTTGTTTAGTATAAAATTAACAGACAGTTCCCATAGCCGGACAACTTCGACAGATGGACAATTTTTTGGGTCCCATGCCGTAGGCAGATGCTCTCTTGGCCAAACACGGACACTTGTTTTCAAAAAACATCTCTCGTAGCCGGACAAAATCATAACGTAGTGTCTATACTAGACAAAATTTTATCAAGACAAATGATAAAATAACTCGTATTTATGCCAGGTAGCAACAGTAGCAGTGTTCCCAGGAGGTGAGAAAAAAGAGGCTAAATTGTACTTTAATAAATGTCAGAAAAGACTAAATGCCCCAAAAAATAAGGCCAGAGAAAAGCTAACATGGTTTTCTTTTTTCTCATTAAATAAAACATAGAACAACTGTTAAAAAATTACCCAATGAAAAATAGACCACATAATTCCCATACAAATTTGGATTATATTGTGTATGAAAAATGACCCAATGTTTTGAAGTAATTTGTCATTTCTGAATTATAATTCCTTTTAGAATAATAATTTCGAATTTTTTATATAATTTTTTAAAATTATATTTATAAATAGTTTCTATGGTTAATGAAGCTTATTAAAAAATAACTATAATGAATGATTAAGTAAGTTCATATAATGAGCTAATTTATGTTTGATTTGAAGAATGAAGCGCTGCAGGCAAATATAAATAACATCGATTTTTTTTGCGAATTAATACACAAAAATTTTGAAAAAAAAGCAATTAGGAAATTATTTTATTTTCTGTTGAAATACTAAAATTTTAGCTTTTTTAAAGCAATTTTAAGAATCAGAAAAGGCTAGAAAAAAGGCCAGAAGCTAAAATAAAAATTTTGAAGCTAAAGGCAAAAAAAGGCTAGATTTAGCCTTAAACTGGTCACACTGAACAGTAAGTAGTACAAAAATAATAACAAAGCAAATTCATTAATATCTTTTAAATGCCATTTGACAGCTGTAACGACCAAAGATAATATTCAGCTATTTAACTGACGTTATCTTTTATAGATTCATTCTAATTTTGACGTTTGTCTTGATAACGAAAAAATACAGTAAACGAATGTTGTGTAATGAGGTGAATTTTATTTTTATTTCTCTCCGTGTTTGCATTCATATTTCAGCTTTACTTACATTTTTTGAAGTTAAATATTTTATTATTCGTTTGTTTTTGCTTAAACTTTTGCTAATTTGTAGCATAAACAACTTTTCCAATTTAACTTCGACTTTCTCTCTCGATTAAAAGGTTTTCATAATAAACAACAATAGAAAACAAAAAAGAGTAAATGAAAAACTAGATCTCTAAAAACAGGTATCTTTCCAGTTATCCATATTCCGAAATTATCCTCGATAATGGTTCCATGATTTGTTGGACACATTGACGACAGATTTAAATAAATATTGGCAACTTTTTTTTTAACAAAGGGCACCGAAATTGTACACAACAACCTGAGCAACTTTGGCATCAGTCAAAAAAAAAAAAAGTTTTTGTGTGTTGCTAAGAATCGAAGCGAAACTACCAACTTCATTTTCCCAAGTTGAATAGTCAAATCCGCTGACCACTTCTATAGCTATCTCTTGTCGTTTATGCTTTAAATTGTATTTTCGACCATCTGGTCGCAAAGTATGCTTTAAAATAGATGTTGAAGGTATTTGTCCTGCAACATCTCATGTGTATAACAAACACACTTTTGATTTTCATACTTGATGTCCTCCATTATACTGTATTTGGGACATTTTCTTAATTTATCTTTTATAAATGGAGCAACATGTCAACATCGATGATTTTGTTGTTAAACTAGTCCTCAACATGCATTTTATTGACAACAAATTTTAAAATTTCCTGGAGAAATCGTCGATACAATGTTATTGAAGGAAGTCTGGCCAACTGGATCCTTGACCAGTTTAAAAAATTTGCAAGAGATGATTTTTGGATGTAGGGAAAATTACTAAATAATTTTGAGAAAAGGGAAAGAAAATGAAAAAAAGCGAACTATAACTTCAAACAAAGCCATAAATTCCATAAAACAAATTTCATAACATCATAATTTATTGTAACTAATGGCCAAATTAAAAAAAAATTATGTATAATAATTATAAGTTAATTTATTACAAACATTCTTAGATGTTGAAATAAAAATACTTAATACTAAATCTCCCCTTAGTAAAAATATATATTATGTACAATATCCAATAGAAGGACATCTACCGTTATCGGACAAAATCAACGTGACAATCGCTGTCCAGCTATGGGAGATTTCACTGTATTAATATATAAGGTTTGTCATATCAGAAATTCTACTATAGTTTTATAACATTCAAAATGTTTAGTAATGTAAAAAAAGCTACTAAATAATTCAAATAACAACTAATCTTTCTATGGACTAGTTTATGCTTTAAACAATACTTTTTTCTTCTTAAATGTTTACTCTTCCTTTCGGAAAACAAAATCCATATATGAATGAAAAACCGGTATAGAATATTTTTTTCTTCATTCATTCTCCCAGCTAAACAAATTCGTAGTGTTTATCCGGTGACAAAGTCACAGAACTCTGCTATTGCCACTATTCTCCACAATTTGTATACAAAATTATTTTGCTGTTACATTTAATATTTTTTCTGAGTTTCACAAACTCCATTTATATGTGACAGATACATTTGTACACATAGCACTGGTATGTCCTTTTATATGCTTCTTTCACTTTAACTTACTTACTTCTGAGTATTTTCCATTTTTTTATTTTCTTATTTCTACTAAATTTTCTAAAAATACTGCATTGCAATATAAAGCAAAAAAATAAATTAAAAAAAAGAAACTACGGATATGAGGGAAAAAATGCAATAGATAGTATTCTAACATCACAGTAACTTTTGCCACTAGTGTCATATGAAGTAGCACAGCTATGACAAACAGTTACCAGCTGAAAACAAAAAATTTCGAAAAATATACAAGATATGAAGCGTAAGCAATTTGTCTAGAATTTTGTTAAAGACAACAAAAAATCTCTGCCATAAAACTAGAAAAATATAGAGAAATCACAAGTAGCAGCACAAATAGGATACCAAACAATATGTGAAATATACTTTATGGCAATTGAATCTGTGGTCCAATCAAATATGTTTGCACAATTTTACTTCATTATTACTGTTATTGTGGTTCAATTGAAAAAGTGAAATAAAAAATCGAAGCGATATAGACATAACAAATTTTATAAGTACAGGAATTTGTAATGGTCTTGGGAGAGGCTGTAATTTATAGTAAATGCTTAAGTTATAAATTTTCTATAATGCAGTATTGCCAGACTTTTTAAGGCTAAATCTAGCCTTTTTATTTCGCTAAACTTCTACCTTTTTTTAGCCTTTTCTGATTCTTAAAATTGGCTTAAAAAGGCTAAACTGTTAGTATTTGAACAACGAAGAAAATAGTTTCTTATTTGCTATTACTAATGTTATTTTTATAGAATCATCAATTTAACCATTTTTTGTGTATTTATTCGCACATAAAAAAAATTTTAAAAATTGAAATAAATTGAAAAAATGTAAAAAATTTCACCTGCGCCGCTTCATTCGCCGAACCAATAAAAACTTAATTAATTTTATGAACTTACTAAATCGATTATTTTAATTATTTTTTAATATACTTCTATAACTATATAACTATTTATGAATATAATTAAAAAAAAAATCGCATAAAAGCGAAAAATTACCTAATAATTTGGACATGCTTAATCAAAAAGGAATTACATATATATATATATGAATTATATATATGAACCATAACCCAAATTTGTATGGGAATTTTTTGGACGATTTTCCATTGGATCATTTTGCTGGTAGCCTTTCTAAGTTTTATTTATGAATTTATAACAATATCTTAAAAAAAATATATATAAAAAACTAATGAGAACGATAACATATTAATTTTAAAATAAAAAAAGAAATGTTAGATCTTTTTGGTTTTATTTTTTAAGGCATTTAGCTTTTTTCTGGCCTTTTTTAAAGTTCAATTTAGCCTCTTTTTTTCTCATCTCTTAATTCTTATTTCTTTTTTTTTGAGTACTCTAAGTAAAAATCTATAAATATTAAACATTATTTAACTCAAAAATTTTCTGTTAATTATATTTACTGATTATACCCTACATAGGTGGTTGGGATAATATGCGTTTGTACTGATGTTTATAACTTATAGAAACTTTATAACTTAAAGTATATCAATCGACTCAGAATCAAATTTTAAATCGATCTAACGATGTCCGTCCGTCTGCCTGGCTGTCCATGTAAGTCTTGTGCACAAAGTACAGGTTGCAATTTTAAAGATAATTTAATAAAATTTGGGACTTTTATGATACAAGGACGAAACCTATTGAAATTGGTTGTAATCGGTCCATTATTTCACCTAGCTTCCACATAAATGTCCCCCCGGAATAGAGAGTAAACACTCAAAAATGTCTTAAAAATGAGAAAATTTTAATGAAATTCTATACAAGTATTCATCTTTATAAAAAATTTTATGAAGATCGGTCCACAATTGAACATAGCTCTCATATAGAGCACTCTTCCGAAAATCACTTTAACGTGCACAAGTCCCATACGAACGTTAGTATCAAGATAATATTCGATACAAATAAGCTTTATGTAAGTAGAAACAACATTCTTACTGTGATAGTTCCTTAGATATGCCATAATGAATATTTGCTTTGTACGATGGGTACTATACCCCCTGCTCCGATTTTAAAATTATTGGTTCGTTCGTTTGGGCGTAAAATACGGCGTGGCATCCGATTAAGGTCTAACATAACCTATAACATTCTATGTGAATATCAAATTTCATGTAAATAACGTGTAAAATTTAAAAAAATATTTTTTTTAAAGTAGGCTTAAAATGTGGGTGAGACTTCCAATCGGGATCTAAAAAAGTCTTTAATTACGTCTGGTACTGGTACTATATGTGTGTCAAATTTCTTGAAAGCCAGTTAAGCCGTTTAGATGTGATAGATACACAAACAAAAACAACAAACAATCAAACTTACACCTTATTTTTATAATATATGTATATAAGGATATAAGGATTTATAAAATCTTGTTTCTTTTTCAACTTTATATGAAAATGAAAATTATATAAAGTTTTTAGTGTTCACGTAGATATAGTATAGGTAAATATATTCGTAATTACATCCAATATTAGGTATTTTACTTTCATATAATACATCTCAACACGGGTGAAGGGTATATAAGATTCGACACAGCCGCATATAACACTCTAACTTGTTAATTTTTTATCGATTTTAGATATAATATTCGTGCCTCTTCGATATACATGCTTGGCTTCAACTAGAACTTTATTCGTTTACAAGCAGTCCCGCTTAATATTCATCTATCTATAGGACTTTATTCCTGAATAATTGATTCTATGTTGAGCGACTGCTAAATGTTACATATTTGGCAATGACTCTAGGACTAGACTAGACTTTTTTGTCTCTTGGCATATTAACCTCATTATATTCAAGCCATAAATTCAAATTGAAATGTTTTTATTTATTTTTATCGAAAAGAAAAGTAATTATAAAGGTGGAAAAACTGATTCTCTTGTTGCATATAAGCATAATTATGACCGGAAAATGTCATTTATAGACATGATAATCATGTGAAAAAATCTGTTTTTCATTTCCCGATTCCTCGAAATTTTAGCCAAGAATCCAAGACTTAAAAAGTACTAAAATGCATGTTTTTACCTTTCTCATTCTACCATATTTAATAATTTTATTAAATAGCATAACATTAGCAATAGGGAAATCTTTTGTGTTTAATATTTTTTTATAAAACCAAGATTTTAATTCTTCATTAAAAGAGTTTGAGTCTAAAGACAAATGTTACTTAAAAAAGCTTCTTTCAAAAAATCACAATATAGATTAGAAGTTGAGCAACAATAATAATTAACGATTTTCAAACTAATTGTTATCTGGAAAAAGAAAAGGACCTAGTGTGCGATATAAAAGATTTTCCAAATAATTAACGTAGGTTTCTGGAGAAATTAAATTTACTGATTTAAAATAAATTTCAATGTATTTATGAGTTATTGTTTAAAGAGTACAAAGCTTCTTTTTTTACGCCCAATATCATTCCAGTTAACACTTGTATAAACGGTGCCTTCACTTAGAAATTTATGATGTGAATAAAAATTAAAAAAAAAAAAAAAATCATTGTTGGGAGTATTTTGATTCCCGGGAATACGTTAAAATTGTTCCTAAAAAAGGTAGGGTATTTGGAAACCTTTTCGGATATTTTTAAAATCTTCTGTTATTAATTATATATTATATTTTATTTAATAATTATTTTACCTTGGCGTACTAAAAGTGTTCCTACATTTAATTTTTTTATAATTCTTGAATTTTTATAATTAAAATAAATATTCATTTCCCTAAAGAACTAAGAATGTTTTTCTTCCCTTCAGTTTTGAAAATTTATAAAGATCCTATTTTGATAATTTATTTTTAACGGTTTTTTATAAAAGCTAAAATTTAATTTTGTATGAATTTGGTTTCAGATTAGCTTGGTTTAATTAAATTATTTTACTAAAAAATTTAAAATAATTTTTTTCATCAACAAACCTACTCTTAAGTAGATGTTTATATCTTAATATTTCTGTAAATGTTGTGGCTTTTACTCTTCAAATAAAAATAATAAATTAAGTAAAGAAATTTGTAAAACTTTTTTTCTTTAAAATGTTTCTCATACTTAACAAATGTCATACAATAGCACATACTCAAGTATTTCGTATTTCGTATGATTTATTATAGTTTTTAAACATTTTTGCTGTATATTTTTTAAACATATTTTTAGGTCATGTTTTAAAGCAAAAATTTCTTATAAAAATACTCAAATAAATATATGTACATAAATATACATACATAGATGTAATAAATATGTACTTGTATTGTAATGATGATAAGTTTATGAAAAGTTGTTTATTTGTATTTTTCTTTAATTTTGAAACTTTTAACTATCTTTGTATAAACAGCAATGTAAATATGGAACTATTATTAAGGAAAACAACTTGTAAATAATTCATATTCTTACAGAAAAAACAGAAACTAATAAAAAATCTACAATGTTGTTATTTAAAAGATAATTAGTGTTAAAAATTATACACTCTAGAAGTTATAGAATATACCTTGGCAACAAATCAAGGTAAATTCTTCATTATTATTTTTAATTTTTATTTTAGAAAAAGTTATTGCTTCCTTTGCAACAAAAAAATAGGATCAGAATTACGCAACATAATCAGCATCATCGGAAGTCAAATGCACTAGAATTTGTGGGGATTGTGTTCTGCTAAATGTTCCATGTTTTTTCCAACTTTTTTGTATTTTGCCAACATAACGAAATGATAAAAGTTATAATCGAAAAAACTGAAAACTGTCTACATATGTGGCATAAGAGTTTATTCAACAGTAGCTGCCGTTTATATTTTATTACCACCGTTTCCTTGGATGCAATTTAAACAAATTTGAGCCAAAAGAAAAAAAATCATTTTTTTTCTTTTGGCTTAGAACCTTTAGATTACCAAAAAAAAATTCTATTTTAGATTTCTCAAAAATATAATTTTGAAAGAGTTAATGAGTGATCACAAATTAACGCCCTTTTGGCTTAAAATCTTCTAGTTGAGGAATAAAATGGAATTTTGAATTTTTAATAAAATTTTAAATTTACAAATTTGTGATTGACAAAAAAAAAAAAAAACCATCTAGTTTACCAATAAACTACAATTTTAGATATTTTAATAAAATTTTTGAAAATTGTAAGGATTTAATAAATGATCACAAATAAACGTCCTTTTGTCTTAAACCCCTCTAGTTTACGAATAAAAGAAAAAAATGCAATTAATTTTGTAAGTATTTAATGAGTGATCACAAATAAACGTCCCTTTGGTATAAAATCCTTTAGTTTAGGAATAAAATATAATTCTAGATATTTTATTATGTTTTCTGAAAAATTCAAATTTTGAAAGAATTTTTTGGTAATCGCAAATAAACGTCCCTTTTGCTTGAAACAATCCAATTTACGAATAAAATATAATTTTAGATATTATAATAAAATTCCTAAAATTAAAATATTAAAAGGGTTTATGAGTGATCACAAATAAATCTAGTTTACGAATAAAATATAATTTTAAATTTTTTAATCAAATTCCTAAAAATTTAATTTTTGACATTTTTCTTAATACAACTCAAAAAAAAATGTATATGTTTAAAAGATTTATGAGTGATGAAAAATAAAGCCTAAAACTTTTTCTTTTACGAATAAAATAGAATTTTAGATTCAGTTTTGAAAAAAATTATTGAATGATTACAAACCTTCTAGTTGACGAATAAAATATAATTTAACATTTTTTGGTAATTTGTTTAAAAAGTTCAAAATTGGAAGAATTTTTAAGTGATCACAAATAAAAACGTCTTTTTGTCTTAAAATTCTCTAGTTTATGAATAAAATACTATTTTAGATATTTTAATGAATTAAATTTTTTATACAATTTATGAGTGATCACAAATAAAAGTTCTTTTAGCTTAAAACCCTTTCATTTAGGAATAATGAGTGAATAAAAAATAAAAGTTCTTTTGTTTAAACTTTTAAACTCTCTAATTTACGAATAAATTTCAATTTAAGATTCCTTAAAATTTAAAATTTGAAAGGATTTTTGAGTAATCACAAATAAGTTTCCTTATTGCTTAAAACCCTTTATTTTACGAATATAATAGAATTTTAGATTTTTTAATAAAATTCATTTAAATTAAATTTTTTGAAATATTTAATGAGTGATTATAAATAAACGCCCTTTTGGCTTAAAACACTGTAGTTTACGAATAAAATAAAAATAAAATTAAAATTTTGAAAAGATTTATGAGTTGTCACAGGGCTAAATATTTAGTTATAGTTTAGGCATGAAGTAGAATTTTAGATTTTTTTTAATAAAATTCATAAAAAATAAAATTTTTTAAGGAATTAATGAGTGACCACAAGTAAACGAATAAAATGAAATATTTAATTTTTTTTTGTGAAATTTAAATCTCTAATTTGCGAATAGATTGCAATTTTAGATTTTAAAGTTGAATTTTTTTATAAAGTTATTCATAGTAGTAAAAATTTATAGCAAATGTACTCATGATATAGGTTACGGATGGTATGAGTGATTTTTTAATTACAAAATACATATTTCTTTTTTTCTCGGTGAAAAATTCAATAATTTAATTTTGGATTTCAAAAGAAATATTCTTTCAATGGGTTAAGGGAATGGTTCGGAAAATATCTTTGAAGCATAACAATTTTTCTATCATATTAATATTTCTCACTTGGAAACAGTGTTAGCTGTATTTTATTTTATGCAAACTATAGAGATGTTCTCGCAGTCATACAAGTATCCATAGTTTCAGTTTATTTTTAGTTGTTGCTGTTTTGTTTGAAATCTTAGTCGCATTTGTTGTAGTTCTGAGTATGACAATAGCAAGTGACAGTGACGTGAATAATTTCATATAACTTTTTCCATCTTTTTTTTTTTTAAATAAGTAAATTTATATTTATTAGAATGTAAGTATGTATGTGAAAATAGGAATAACTATGGGTACTCGTATACAGTTATTGTAGTAAGTTTTCTAAAATCCTTAACAGAGTGCGTACGTTTTTATGTTGTTTTGGTTGTTATATTTATAAGTTTGAAAAAGGGTTTATTGCTAGTATTTGTATGCATTACAAACCATTGTCGTACACTATATAAACACCAAATAAAATTTAAAATAATTTGTAAGTCACGTAAAACATGTGATTTTGCTTGTATCCTTTTTTTGTTGTTATTGCTGTAAGAAAAAAATAAATAGTATTGAACGTGATTTTATAACAAATGCTATCTATGTATGCATATAAACTGAATATTGCTTATACAACTGAAGAGTATATAAAATAAGTATACACATATAAATATTCTGAGCCATTATTTATTATTGAGTATGTAAATTTATTCTGTAGATATTTGTGTATTTGTAAATGTAGTAGTATTACTGTGTCGTATATATGGTATGTCAGACAAATTTACAAGGTTTCATTCAATATACCATTAAATGTAAATCTAGGCTATAATAATGTTTAGTGCGAGTTTTGAGTTGAAAAAAGAAAACAAAAAGTAGTTTCAATAATAAGTACACGTCATTTATAAATGTTGGAAATCACGGCATTGTGAGCAATAATTTCCATAAATTAAGATTTTTCTATTGTTTTAAGGAGCGTTGGCTTTTGTACTCTAAGGAGGGATATATATATTTTAAAATATTTGGATTTGTTTAAAGAATTTAAACAAACTTAATTTTGTTTAATTTTTTTAATTTTGTTTAATTGGCAAATAGGTTATACGGAGATAAATGAGTGAATAAACAAAGATATTTACATAGACAGGTAGTTATATATATAGCCTAGCATAAAAAATACAATGCTAAGCTATATGATTTTTGGTCGTATTGATTAATAGGAATAAATTAATGTGAGCAAATATATATATATATATATATATATATATATATATATATATATATATGTAACTCTTAAAAAATCAATGGAAGTATATTCAAAATTAAAAAAAAAACTCTCTCCATTCTTTTTAAGAAAAATTATCTTAGTGACACGATTTTGGAACGACTATGCCTGATAAGTTTAATACAAGTCATGTAACTGTAAATATTTGATATTACATGTGGCAATTTAAAGCTACTACTGCCACTAATAGTTGATTTAATGATGTTAATATGACAACAGGAATTTCTTCTAACATTCCACATATTAATAAGTGAAATCAAACTAACACCTTTACTTTTGGATGCAGGTCATTTAATATTGTAACGAGTACTGAACCTCTAGTAGACATATTTCCTTAAATGTTAACTTTCAACAGTAAAAATGTGCAAAGTCCAATAATCACGCAGGAAGAAATTTTAATTATTTAACCTAGGAACAGTATCAAAATAGGCGTTATTCTTAATTGTCTTTCCCTGTGTTAGAATATGTTCCAGGATCAAAATCAAGAGATATTTGAACATTATTACGTTACATTGCATTAAATAATATCATATGATTGCGATCGAAACTGGTCGCGAAAATTTTTGTAAGATTTCAAGTTAATAACAATATAAATAATAATTCCAAATATATCAATATTTATGGAAAATTTTCGAAAATAGTTTAGAAAAATAGCAAAATTTAATAAAAAATGAAATTATTTCCTAATATATATATTATCTGTAGATTTTATGTATTTTAGTCTATATATAAGAATAGAAAAATCATGATATTAACAATTCTATAGTTTCCAACGTTCTTCAATAACGATTTTTATCATAAATTAAAAAAAAAAAAAAAATCATGTTGATTTTTTTAGAATTGCTCTTTTTTTATTCACTCAAAGTTACAACTGCTTATACTAAACGCTTAATAATTTTTTTTACGTACAAATACATTCAACACGATTATATACAACGAAGCTTTATTGTTTGTATCTCAAAACAAAGATTATTAGATTTTTATATAAATCTCGTATTTTGTACTTAAATTAAAAGGATTTTCTGTTTTTAATTATTTGTTGTAATTTTTTTTAATTTTCCTTTTTTCCCTTTTTAAAGCTAACACACCTTTTTAAAAAAAAAAAAAAAAAAAAAAAAAAAATGCATAAAACTTCGTTGTACAAAAACTAGTTTACAAGCACACTCACTTATTTATAATTACACATACACATATCTATTTTATACGAGGGTCATTTGCAGATTTTAAAGAATAAATAAAATTGACATTCAGGTCAATTGGTACGCTAAATCTTTATATAGAAATAATTCAATTAAAACAAATTAATATTATTTGTATTTTTAATTTATTTCGGCCAAATAAGGATTCCGTAGGAAAAAATGAGTGCTTATAATTCAGAATATAAAAAAAAAACCAATGGATTAGTCTTTTTGAAATTTTGTTTTTGTTAAAGACGGTTACATTCTAGTTTTGAGTTTAAAGGAAAAACTTATTTTTTATTCGCTTTTACTAAAATATTAAATATTTTCTTGAATACCTCTATAAGAGCATTATTGTGTTTTCGCTTATTTTTTTTTTCTTGGAATAGGTTCACTTCTTTTTAAACTCTGTTTTATTTCTTAATTAGTTTGACTCAGGTGTTTACTAGTGGATTTGACACTGCTTAGCTACTGTTTTGATGTAATGATGAGATGCGATATCAGGCCAGAAAAATTGGAATTCGCTGTACTTTCTAAAGATAGAAAGGAATACTTTTCGAAAAGTGTCATTTGTTATGAATATAGTGGTTTTTCCCCGCACAAGACCAAGAACTTTCTCATAACATCTGTGATATGGAATTCCTAACCAGTATGTTGTAAAAAGGTCGACAGTATGTACTTTTTATTGCCCTTTATTTTTCGAAAAAATTAATCTCAAAAATTTTCGTCCTCTGTTTTGCCTTCACATGTTTTAGGGTTCCTATTAGGAACTTTTTTTAATTCTTTGGTCTTTTTTTTTCGGTTATCACAGTTCCTTTCGGTGGTCATGAACTCTTTGTATTTTTTAGGACTCAAAAGATAACAAATGTAAGCAAATTAACGGTATTAGTTTTTTTCTTGTTTAACAAAATTATAAGCCCTAAAGTGTGTACGGATTTTTTTCGTGCTCAGTCCCAAATATTTAGTTGAATTACAATTTTAAATACCTAAAGGTATTTTATATTTAATTGTCTTTAAGAAAAATTTATGAAAATTGTAGTTCAGCTACTTTAAATACAATTCAGCTAGACTTTTGAAGAAAAATTTTGAAATATTTAAAAAGTTTACAAATCTACCTAATCCACTGTCTAGATTCATTCACCTAAAAACTATTTATCTGAATTTGATTTTTGTTTGTTGAATTAAAATTTTACTTAACTGAATATATTTTATGTACAATTCTCCTTAAAACACCTCAACACAAATTTCAATTCAGCTACTGTGAATGAAATTTAACTGGAATATTAAAATTTTCTTCAAAATATATATTTATTTGAATTATATCTTTGTTAGCTGAGTAAATTTTATAATTAGTTCTCATTAAGAAAAATGTCAAAAAATTATAATTCAGCTACTTTGGAGACAGATCAACTGGAATTTAAAAAAGATAGATTTTCTAAATTAAATATACTTCTTGAAATTTAGCTACTTTAAAATAAATTTGACTTTAAATAGTAAAAAATTAAAAAAAAAAAAAATTAATTCAGCTACTTTGTAGACAATTCAGCTGGAGCTTTTAGGAATAATTTTGAGATTTCTTAAAATTTTCTCTACGGTAATTATGCAAAATTACAAAATTTTCTTTATAATTATAATATTTTAGCATTTAGCTGAATTTAAACTTTCCACAGCTGAAAATATTATGTATTTAATATTAATTTTCTTCAAGAAAAATTTTTAAAAATTATAATTCAGCTACTCTCAAAACAAATTTTATTATTTTTTAAAATTTGTAAATTTTAAACTCAATTCAATAAAAAATGTTTTTTAAACTTTGATATTTTTGAGTAAAACTTTTAATTCTCATTGAGTTTATAAAGTTTATACTCTAATATGTTTTTAGTTTTTCTAAAGTAATTTGGGAATGGTTTCTTGAAGAGCTGGTTTAAGCAACCGGCGAAATGCATATAGGAACTAGCTTCCCTTTAACAAATAAACTGTGAATTTATTCAAAGCAAAGATCTCGATTATTAGCACGATATTAAACTTATTAAAAAAAAAATCACAATTCAAAAATTGTCTTTAAAAATATTTAGTTAAATTTTGTTTTTATTAAATAAAAGAATATTTTTGATTGCTGAGCATAAGTTATGATTCATTATTTATTAAAAAAAAAACATAACTTAGTTTCTTTGAATACAATTAATTAAACATTTTTACTAAAAATTTAATAATTGAGTACCTTTTTTATTCTGATAATTTCTGATCACTTATAAGGTGATCCTCATAAATACAACATCTAATACTACATACATCTATATTAACTCATTTAAAGTTCTTTCATTCATATTAAAAAAAGGTAAAAAAAATATATTACAAACTGATTTACTGGCAGTTATTTTTACCTATACAGTCATACTTTAGCTACAAATACACATTGCAGTTTATATTCACATTCATACATACTTAAGTATGTTTGTAGGACTATCGTACTGCAGGGTAAATCAATTGTATGGCATCCATAATTTATGCAGTAATTACAGTTTTTAAACGTTTGTCTATGTATGCATGTGATGAGCTGGTAAGTGTGCTTGCAAAGTGTTATACGTGTACCCAGCAAACAAAATCTTAGACGTTTGAAAATAATTCTTGATTAATGAATTAAATATTATTCTTAAATGGCTAGCAGTTGATCAAAATGTCCAATGTCAAGATGTCCGTCCATGGAATTATGACACACAAAAGAGTGAACATTTTGAAAGTGACTTAAAGTTAATGTATATTAAGGCCAATGTTGCCAGGTGGTGAGCAAAAAGAGGCTACATTGAACTCTTAAAAAGGTCCGAAAAGGCTAAATGACGCAAACAATAAGACCAGAAAAAAAAAGCTTTTTTCTTTTTTTAATTTAAAACCCTTATTTTTATCGTTTTCGTTACTTTTTGATAATTTTAAAAACCATGTAATTAATTTTTAAATTAAACATAGAAAGGCAAAATTATCCAATAAAAATCGCCCAAGAATTTTCATACAATTTTGGATTATATTTCATATGCATATAAAACTATGCAATATTTTGAAGTGATATTTTTGTAGTTTTCAAATCTTCGACTTTTTTTAAAGATATACATGAATATATTCTAACGTTAATGAAGTATAATATAATAATCGATGAAGTAAGTCTATAAAATTAGTTAAGTTATTTTCGATTTGTTAAATAAAGCGCCGCAGGCGAAAACTTTAGTTAAATATAAAAGTCTCAATTTTTTTGTGTGAATAAATATACAGAAATGCTTAAATGTATCCTTTTAGAATAGAAATTATTAATATCAAATAAGAAATTAATTTCTTCGTGCTTGAAATTTTAATATTTTAGCTTTTTTAAGACAATTTTAAAAATCAAAAAAGGCTAAAAAAAGTTAGAAGTTAAGATAAAAGACTTTAGGCTAAAAGCAAAATAAAAAGACTGGATTTAGCCTTAAAAAGGCTTAACTGGTAACACTGACTATGACACTTTACGGTATGAAAATTAATACATTATACCTAAAATTTCTAAACAAATTCAGTGCTCTTCAATATGAAAATTTTTCAATATGAAAATTGGATAGGATTCTATAATGTATTAAAAA
This sequence comes from Protocalliphora azurea, assembly GCA_932274085.1. Classification (NCBI taxonomy): domain Eukaryota; kingdom Metazoa; phylum Arthropoda; class Insecta; order Diptera; family Calliphoridae; genus Protocalliphora; species Protocalliphora azurea. The sequence goes on from OW026523.1 coordinate 112,941,707, forward strand.
GTTTTCCTGGCCAAACGGCTTTCCGCCGGCTTCACTAAATCAACGTTTTTTGAATATAAAGACTTATTGCATAAAACGTAACTATATTGCATTTAGTTTTAATGTTAATAGACATTATGACATGCTCCCCTTTAGAGTGACTTTGACTTCAATTTAATATTCTTAATTTGACATCATATTTGCATGTTTGCTGGGTGTATAGACAGTTATAATTATATGTGTGTATTTATGTGTTTGCATATGTTGTTTTACTTATAAATTTGTTGTTTTTAAAGCATGAGTGGAGTACAGAAATTTTTATATTTGAATTTTTACCATCCAACCACTAAAACTTGTAAAAAATTAGGTTTCACAAAGTTTGTTCTGATTGCTTATTTTATTTAATTTTTATTTTTGCTTTGGTTTATTCATTCATCTACTATTTTAATTGCATTTTTACTGTTTTAAAGCAATTTAATCGTTATTAACAAAAATGAGAACGCGAACTGAATTTATCGGCAAGTTTTGACATGTAATACATATGAGGAATTCTCTTTTTACCTTTATGAAACTGACCTCAAATCTCAAACATTTTTTTATATTCCAATTTTTTAAATTTGTTTTTAATGCAGCTGTATTAAAAATACTTGTTGGAGTAAAATAACAAAAATTCAAGTCCTGAAATGGCTTTATGTGGTACCGGCAAGCACGCAAATTTAATCCAAAAAGTGTTTGAAAATAACAAGCGTTTTTTCTTTCTTTTGATTGCTGTAATCGCGAAATTTAGCAATTTCTATAATGTAAATTACAAGCACTTGTCGAGTTAGGCCAACTTATGTTCAATTATTATATTGTTTTCCAGTGTTAAATTATATTGTAGATAAGTGGTGAAAGCAAAATTTTCAAAATTTTAATTTTTTACAGTTTTTTGATTAGAAAATTTGTGCCGTTTCGACTATTATAGAATAAAGAATGGAGGTTTATTGTAATTATGAATCGTTTGCCTAAACTTGGGCAGAAAGAACATGAGTGGCTCTAATAAGTGTTAAGTGAAATATTTTTTTATGTATATAGTTATTGTTAACTAGATATTTCTTAAGTTATGCAATATATTATTGCCAACTCGTCTCTAAAGTGCCAAAGGCATTCATAGTATAATGATTTTTTTTTGAAAATAAATGAATATAACAAAAGTGCCTTTTTCGTGAGACACACTCAGAGCGTATTTTCAATGAAGCTAAAATATTGCATAATCACTTATAAAATCAGTGCTCAAGGACTTTCTCCTCTTTCTACATTGGTGCATATTCCAATAAACGTATTTAAAATGTTTAAAAAACCAAAAACAATGTTGTGTTGTTACAATAACTTGCGATATAATAGTACTTTTTTATGTAAGAAATATTTATTTCTTACAGTTGTTGTTTTCTTTAATTTAGCAATCTGAACTTATTGATGATCATTTCACTGGAATATTCTTATAAACATAGTCCAGAAAAATTTGTCTAAAATGTTATTGCAAAAAAAAAAAAAAAAAAAAAAAAAACTATGCTTTAGTTATTTGTTTCATTTAACGCAAGTTTCTGATGGCAACATCTCTGTTTACTGGAAATATTTTTCTTTAATTGGGAAATTTCATCGGCTTAAAGCATGCCCAAAGAAACTTTTCTTACAGACCAGAAAAAATTCAAATTAAATTTTTTCGTGGTCAAGGCTGTTCTAACAAAGAAACGAGATGAAAAGTTAATTGTTCGAAGGAGTTATTTGAGGATTTCTTAAGAAGTAGCGGAAATACGGAGTGCGAAAACTAACAAAATGTAATTAAAAATTAATTATTAATAAAATAAAAAAATAAGCCACCCGCAATAAACTAAATGCTACACAAATAAAATATAAACTTGACCTTTCTGTTACTTCCAAACATGTTGCACACATTTTGCGAAAAGATGGAAGAAACCAAAATGTCATCCAATGTTAAAAAAGCATCATAAGAAAAATCGTTTAAAATGAAATGGACAAATACATGAAATGGACAGATGAGTGAGATAAAGTAATCATTTCTAATGAAAAGAAATTCAATTTGGTCTATTGGCAGATGCTCTTCTCTCATTTATGGATGAAAAAATGGATGAAGATTGCATATTCCAACAGGATAACGTTGTAATCCATGTTTCGAACCAACCCTAATCGTGGTTTAATGAACATAGTATTCTACTATTAAACTGGCCGGCTTGCAGTCCGGATATGAATCCAATGTAGAATCTGTGGGGGTACATGTCCCGTAAAGTTTACGCAACAAATGACAGAATGAAACCATAATGACAATAACGGAGATAAAACTAAAAATTAAGCCAGTCTGGGAAGAAATTGACAGTGATTTTCTTCAAAAATTAGTCGAATCAATGGCAGACTGAATTTTTTAATTTATCCAAAACAAAGGTTCGTCAACGAATATAGGAAAATGCCATAAAAAATGGCACTAAACTACTAAAATTACAATGAAAAAATATTTTATGTACATTTTAAGTTTTTTGTTATTAAATTTTTAATTATAGTCAATCAATAATTTAAAATATTAATGTTTAGCATCTTAATTTTTAACACCATTTTTGGTAAGTTGACTAAAGAAATTAATGTCCGTTTATAGCAATATGCACTAGTGTATGTCGAACACTGATATCGCAGAATAAACTTTTTTTGGAAATCAAAAAATTTTGTAAGTGTCGGTCCACAACTCACAAACTATGAGCGAGCGGGCAAAAATGTTTATATTACTTTAATCGCAAGTAAAAGTATTACTGAATTATTAGATTATTTAAAAATCAAGGGTGCTGGTGACTTGGATTTATATCAAAATTTTTGTATTATTTTCTTTCAAATTTAGAATAGAAAATAAATATTTTTCAAATTCCGAAAAAGTAACTTTTTGAGAAAAATTTTAACCCTTTTGACAAAAACCTGTAACTTTTTCCAAGCAACGCTAATATTCGTGTCACTTTTAATTTATGTTTTAGATATATTGATGTGGGTAATACACATGCGGTAATTTTTTATATAATTGTTCAAAATAGAATTTTTGCATTTTTTTAACTTTTTGTCATGTACGCGAATAGATTTGTGTTCCATTAATATTGTTCCAGTTAATATTGGTACCAAATAGCGTTGATGTGCCATTAAAAAAATGTGTAAAATTTTTTGAACCCCAAACGTAAACGGATTTGAAGAAGTCCCCATATACAATTTATTTATCGTTTTGTTTTATTTACTCTTTTAACGATACGTACGATAATTCTGGCACATTATTGACATAAAGTTATATGTTCTTTAATGGTTACATGGATTCGGAATTTTGAACTTTTATTAACAATTAAATTCTTAACAAAGTTTACTTAATAATAAGAATTTAATTGAATTAAATTTTATAGAAAAATTTAAAGATTAAAAAAAGTTTTTAATTTATTATAGCTTTACGAAACACTAAAAAATATATTAAAATTATTATCAGCTTATAATTGTTTTTATTTTATTTTTTAAAAATAAGCATTAAATTTATTTCCAATGCAAGCGTTTTTTTTTTTTTTGCAAATAGGTTTCTTCTACTAGTTTGTAATAAAAAAATTTCTGTAATTTTATTTTAATTAAATATGCAGTTGAAAGCTTTCTTAAAAAATAATAGACAAAACTGTTTTTACATTTAATCATAAACGAATGAATATCTGTGTGATATTTCTGAGTGGGATTTAAATGGTATTGCTACTAGACATTTCCGTTTTTTTAATAACCCTTAATATTAAAACTAATGGGATAAAAAAATAGATTTAAATTTTATTTTCTTTTCGTATTCCATGAATTTTAGATGAATGTCAAAGGGATTGTAATTTTTCTGTGAAATATTTTTCAATAAATTTCATTGATTTATGGTATTACATTTTCATTTGTAATGGCTTTTAAATATAATAATAATATTGTGAATTAAATGCTTCATATTGAAATGTTTGAAGTAAAAAGAATTGAGATATTTGTTTTTTGTTTTTAAATAAGTTATATGGGCAGGATAATAAATTGTAATTAATTATGTGTTTCCATAGTTATCTTTTTTATGGAGAAATTGATATTAAATAAAAATGTATGTAGGTACTCGTATATGTATATTTTTCTTCGGTATTTCTAACACTGGTCCGTGTTTTCAATACCACAGAGGAAGAAGTCCTTTCACAGAAAAGCTTTCCTTAGAGAAGTCGGTATTTTAAATACTACAAAGGAGAAAGCTCTTTAGTCCGGCCGAAGGCTGAATATTCAGAAAAACTTTAAGCTAAGTTCAGATTATGAAAATATTTGGTAGTAGCGTATTCAAAAACTGGAAACCGGTTTTTGTTTAAAAAAACGACCGGTTTTGAATAATTTTTGTTTTCGAACTATTCGACAGGTCGGTTTTTTCTGTCGGTAAATCGAGAACTTCTTTAGGGCCCGATTCGTTGCAACAATTAAATTGTTTGAAAATAAAATTTGTAGAAATTACAAATTTTTTCAAGTGGTTTTTAAATACATTTCTTACAAATTTGTAATCAATTCTCTTGCATTAAATCGGGTCCTAAATTATTTAAAAGTATTTTTCATTAAAATTATTATCCAGTAAAGCTTTAAGTATACTTTTTTAAAATTTCTGATTTATGATTTGAGGATTGAGATTTTTATATTTTTTAGTTGATTTAAACTCAATTTTATTAACAAAATCTAGGTAAAGTCAATTTTAGTTTCGATGTTTTTTATAAGAAGGGCAACCAAAAATATGCTCTAAAAAGAGTGTCTTTAAATCGGAAAATATACTCTTAAAATATTATTTTTTCTGTATAAATTTCAAACCATTCATTCTAAACCTTTTTTTTTTATTTTTAATAGTAATTGCTAAAAATATTTTCTTTTTGCACTTTCAAATATTTAATATAACTAATACATAACTTCAGGATATTACAACATTTCTATCAATTTATAGGAAGCAAATTATTATATAATCAGATTTGAAAAGCTTATGAGGCGGTAGAACAATAATTTCATTAACGAAAAATTATGTAAAAAATTAAATTGGGTGGAAAATAAGAAAATTTTTCTTTTAAGTGCAAAACATTCGAAATTATTCTCTTTAATGTAATATATGCAAAATAATACTGTTAAGTATAAAATATGCAAAAATATGCCACTTAAATTGCTGAAATATGCTCCAAAATAATGATTTTCTATGAAAATATGACAAAATATGCTGCTACACATAAAATATGTCAAAAAAAGCTGTTAAGACTAAAATATGCTATAAAAAATCGATGCTAAAATTCTTAAAATTTTCTGAAACGAATACACAACAGTCGAGTTCATTTCAAGCTCAGGAAAAAATAAGCTAAACCTCTCTCACACAAAATAATAAATAATTTACTGAAGTTTAAATAGTAAAAAAAAATACAAATTTAGAGCATAACACTCTAGCTGCACAAAAGCGTTATCACCTTTTATTTTAATATTATTTGTCATTACAAATGTCATATGCTATAAGTGTTCTTTATTTAGTAAAAATAATAGACATTTTAAAAATTTTTGTATTTTTAGTAATAATCGGTTTTTTAAAGCAATTTTTCTAATAATTCGAAAACAAGTTTTTTGAATACAATACTCGTATTTGACACGAAATATTTCATTGTATTTTTCCGCAATTTTTGCCATCAAGTATAGAGGTGATTTTTTTTTTGTTCAGATTAGGAAACAGTTATTATTTTAAGCCTGTTCAGATTAGATGCAAATTATTTACTCAAAATTATTTAAACTACCACAAATTTATTTGACATCAATTACTAAACGAATTTATAGGAAAATTTTATTTATAGTTATTTGTAGAATTTTTGCATGTTCGGCTTAAGTTCATTGAATAATTGTAGAAGAATACAGTGTAAACGTTTTATTGGACACTCGGCAGAATGGAATGTATTTTCTGGTCCGCCATGACCTTCATGAGCAGAAAATATTAAACTTTTTTAAATTAAATTAAAAAGCATATTGTTGCCTTAATATAGAAAAGACGTATCTCGTTTTTAATGCATTCTAGTAGAGCACAATCCAATACACGTCTTTTAAAAAATTGAGCGCGCTATGAATGCAAATAACTGATTTATAGGCATTTAGAAAAAAATCCTGATTTATTTCAAATATATTTTGAAAGAAAAAGCCCCAAATAATTTGAAGTTTAATTTATTATTTTCATGTTTTTTAAGAAATTTCCTAGAATTTATAATGAAAATAATTTTTGTGAAACATTCGCATATCAAAATATTAGGTTTGTTGATCTTTTAGGGTAAAGTGCGGTAAAATGAGAGAAAGCTAATTTTGCACTCACTAAAATACAACAACGTACAAGAGTAAGGGAACACAAAAATCCAAATTGTCTACCCAGAAATAAATGAAACTTCTCTAATAATAACAAAAACAAATAATTTTTTATTAATTTTCGGTCAAATTTTTTTTTTGTATATTTTCATTTTTTAATTATTTGACAAATTTCATAATCTACCTGAAAAAATATTATGGGCTGGTTCAATTTTCGATTACGGGAACGCTTTTCATTAACATTGGGATCCCGCGTGCTCCTAATTTTGTGTTGGAAAGTTCTTAAATGGCCTATAGACTTAGCAAATTACTAGAAGTTCAACTCTTTTAATTCGCTCAGCAAAAAAAAAAAAAAAAAAAGAAGAAGAACCAAAAATACTCACTTCACACGTATAATTTAGTTCTGAAGAAAAAAACATACAAAGAGTTCGTTTTTTTTTTGACATCTGAGTTAGGTTTTTTTAGAGCAAGTTGGATTTCTAGTTGTTTTCTATGCCCAAAGGCACATACTGCTTAAGCTCCTGCAATAACTATGTGTTTGTAAATTTTAGAGAGGTTGTGAATGTGTGCGACGCACCGACAATGCAGTATGTAAAATCAAAATCGTTTTGATATTAAAATGAACTCATACTGTAGACTGTTTTGTCGAATGATTTTTTTATTTTTTTCTGGCGTTTTTGAACATTTTAGTTGAATTTTTAAATAAAAAAAAAAAAAAAAAAAAAAAAAATAATAAAATATTTTTATTTTTTAGTTTCATTCGTATTTTTGTTCTTTTGATTGATAAAAGTGTAGCCAAATCATCAATCGCACACATATAGGGGGGTTCATCGACAGTATCTTTCTGCAGTATGTGTCCATGCGCTATTTTATTTTAAAGTTTTTAATAAAATAAATTATGCAAAAGAAAATTATGACTCAAAAATAATGTTTGAAAAAGAAGAAGTATTCCAAACAAAGCCGAATGGAAGCAAAATGAAAATAAAAAAGCGATTGAAAGTTGAGCATAAATAAAAAAGAAATAAATGTCAGTATTAATTTACTTTCTTGTTTTGAATAAAAACTTCGTACCAATTTTTTACGTATATTTTTTATTCATTTTTTCCTTCGCTAATATAATGAAATATTACTTTGATACTTAGTATAAAATAAAATCTCTAGTTCCCTCTTGTTTATCTGTCGTTGCATTTTCAAATATTGTTACGCTTATATTACAAACTCTTATTCTTAATATAATTGTATTTACTACTTATTTACTTTCAGTAGTTAATCTTGAGATAAGAAATGCTCTCTTATTTAGCACTGAGTACTCTGAATCTTAAAAGTAGAATATGCATATAGGGTTAGTTTATGAAATTGGATTCTAATTACACACAGAGAAAAAATATAGTTGCGGTCACCGTAATCTAAGAGCACCATATTATGATTAGACTATATTGTTACTGTAAAAAATTTCATTGTCATAAATAATAATAAATGTGAAAATTATAATAATAGAACAGTCTAACTTATCATATTATGATCAGGATTTTTTTGTATATTATATATTATCATGTTAATATATAAATATTATCATGTAATGATACGGGTTATTACATTGTGATCTGATTTTCTTATATTATGATTCCATTTGACTATTTTATCAATCGGTTTTATCATACGTTTATATAAATATGATCAAAATTTCTGATAAGATGTTTCAAATTAATCTTTTTATGATCAAATATTATTTTTTCATTAATTATTTATTTGATTCAATATATATTGTACAATAAAATACAAAGGTATTTTATTAACAAAGTTTTTTAATATTCAATATATCATATTCTTTGAATCACACAAAATATAACCAAATCTTTTTTATTTATATTAATTCATGTATAACCTAAATGAAAATTATAATGAAGGTGAAAAAAAAAACGATAAAAACAAAATATATTTAAAAGTAAATAAATTATGAATTTTTCAACCATATTTGTAAAGAGCATATTTATATGTAGCAAATAATTTTTATGGAAATAATAATATTAATATGGTTTGAAAACGAAATATGGTTTAGGAGCTAGGAAAAAGATTGATAATATTTAATGTTTGTAGAAATGATGATATTTTTTATATTAATAAAATTTTGTTTCTGGCAAAAATATTCAAAAATATAAAATTTTTGTAGTCAACTATATTAAAATTTTGATTGAATGTAAACACTGAACGACAAAACTGAAACAAAAACATTGTTATCATGAACACAGTATTATTAAAATTAATGAAAATTAGCATTGAGAACATAATATTGTTGTAGCGACAATGCCGTAACCATGTTTTTTCTCTGCATGTAGCTGATAGTTATATCTGTAGAAACAAAATTTGATGTATTACTCTAATAGCCTAAGTAATAATTAATGTTACCAAAGAAAATTTTTAAAACTACACAGAAAAAATTATTACCTTATATTTTTCAATTAATACAATCGTTTCATTTTACATCTAAATTTAATATATATACTCAAGTAAATATACAATAAAAATAAAATTTAAGTAAAATTTTATTTCTCACTCAAACTTTTATTCGTTCAATCATCTACATGATTGATTTGATAAATTTTTTAATTGGAAAATTTTTTATGCTTTGCATTTTTTACATTTTTTAGTAATTAATGTAATAATGGTGAGAGGTGCAAATTTAAAAAAGTTTTTAATTGCGTGAATCATTTACTGATGTATTTGGTGATTGATGACTTTTTTCTGTGTACGCAGCTCGTATATATACCATTCATTATTAAATACTACATACTATTATTTAAGCAAAGAACAAGCTCTTAATTCATTTAAATTATTTTATTACAAATTTATAAGATTAAATTAAAAGCCCACACAAATATCATACAGATTAAGTACAACAGAAAAGTTAAAGCTGTTACGAAAGTAGAAACTATAATATAACTATTACATATATTAAATTGAATATAGATATTTTTTTTTTACACAAGCCAAAATATATTTAACCTAAATTCTAAAATAGTTAGCAGCAAAAAGATACAAGACATTTTGGAACTATTTCTATACTGTTATATAGTCATATATTTGAATATATATATATGTATGTACATATTTATTTACATAGGAGAGGCTACAGACGAACGGATGTAGTGTTTTTCAACAGTAAATGATTTTAAACTAATTTAAATTACTGCCTAATGCTTGGAATATTTATTTTTTTATTTCGAAAGTTTTGTAAATATTTTGTTATATTATATGTAAGTGTAAGGACATAAATTTGTAGAGTGCAGGTTTACATATATTTATATACATACACATATGGTAAGCTAAGAAGGAATACTTTTAAAATATACTAGAACAAATTACGTTAACAAATTTTTTTTTTAATATTTAGTTTTCATGTGGCATTTTTAAATCCATTGTTAATACTACTTCCATTTTAGCTAACGATATAATTCTTTATATATGCATGTTTTTATATTGTATTGTAAAGATTACTTAGTACCATGTAAACCTTTGTAAACAACATTGAATGTAGGTTAAAACACCTGCAATCTATATTAAGGTAAAATATAAATTACTTTGTTTTTTTTTTTACATTTGCATATTTAACTTTCCTTAAATGCATGTAAGTATTAATTTTCATCTCTTCACTTTCCTTCTTCCTTCTTCTTTCTTCTTTCTTCCTGTTGTTATATGACATAATTGTTATAATGCAATAAGTACAAAATGTAACAACAAAATAAAAAATTCAAAATAATAGTCTAGAGTATTTGAGAATAAAATAAATAATATTTTTTTACTCTTAATCCTCTGTGACCAAAGGATTGCAGGGGAATTCTACAAGAAATGTTAGTTTTTAAATAATTCGTCATAAGTAGTAGGTTGATTTCCTCTTAAAATAAAAAAAAAATTATTTTATCTTTTAAAGAACAGTAAATAAATCATTAATATATTAAACTAAATATATCGAATTCTTGATAATCTCCAGATATTAACGTAATGTTTTCGTTGATTGCTCTTTGCAGTTTTGAAGAAATATTTCGTAAATATAACAAAATATTACATTAATAGTATGATATCTCTAGTTTTGCCTTCGTTTATGTTTTATACACATTATTTTATGTGTATAAATTGTATAATATATATGCATGTACATATGAAGGAAATTTAATGAAACATTTTTTCATTATATTTTTGAAAATTTTTTTCAAAAATATTATGAATCGAACATGACTTTTTTTCCGAACTTTTTCCATAAAAAATATTGTTTTTTTTTTGACAGATATTACTAATATCTGCTTAATGAAAATTTTTGCGAATTTTGTAAAAAAGTTGATAAAATTTTAACTTTACTCTATTAGATTTGATTCAAATGCTAAATAAAAATAGTTATGAATATGAATATATTATCAATAAATCCCTTTAAATTGCAATTTTTCAAAAAGCTGTTAAAAATTAATGTCTAGAAATTTACACAAATTGGCTGCCACTCTATAGCATATGCATCATTTTAATAAAAAACGTTTCTGTTATGTTATTAAGTTCCCAATATGTGGCTAAAAATCATTAAAAATTCTCCAAAGAAAATTTCAAACCTGAATTTACAAATTGAAAATTTAAACAATTTGTTAAAGTCTTCTTGACTTTTGATTCATTTAAAAAATGTAAAAAGTATTCATTTTAAAACAATATTCTAAAATATTATGAACTAAAATCAATGAAAGTAAACTTTTTTCTGTGTTGTTCAATTGAAATTTTTATTATCAAAAATAATTGTAAGTAAATTTATATGAACTTATGTAATTCAAAAACAACTTAGATGTTAAATAAAAATTTTTATTTTAGAAAATATTAATAAGAATTTTTCTTTAAAATGAGTGATTTACGAGGGTAGTAAATCAGTAGTCTATTAAAAGATGGTACTTGATGAGAATAGTGTTGCATTTCATATAACTAGGAGGGAAGTTCGAAAAGTCACCGACTTATTGATCCACCCTCTTATAAAGCATTTTAAAAAGTTTATCGTTCTCACCATTCATATTTTTAAAACCTTTCATTGGCACTAATATATAATTTTTATTTCAAATCAACGTTCTATCAACGTGGAGAGTAAGCAAAAAAAAAAAAAAAAAAAATATCTGGAATAATTTTGATACTTACGTCTGAAAATAAATGTCTACAAAAAAAAAAAAAAAAAAAAAAAAAAATAAAAAAATAAAACAAAATTGGATTTCTGTTACGAAATTGTTGACATCAATTAAATTTTGATTTATTTGGCTGCAATTACAAAATGATTATATTAATTAAGTTATATTAATTGAATATTTTTAAAACATCAAGCAAATTTTTAATTACATAAATTAAGTTTATTATTAAATTTTTGTGTATATATATATATATATATATATATATATACTTAACTATTTTTTGTGCGAATTTTTTTCAAAGCTGTCAACTTTTACGCAAACAAATTTGAAATGAAAAAATAATTAATTATTTTTTATGCGAATTTTTTTCAAAGCTGTCAACTTTTACGCAAACAAATTTGAAACGAAATAATAAATTAATTAAATTAAATTAATTAAATATCTATTTTATATACATGTACAACATTTTTTATGGTCCGTCGAACCGGATGGCTTATTGATTAAATTAAAACAATAATTATAACCTTATCGTTATTTACCCATATTCCGGCTAGATCTAGCTATATCTTTTCAGTCTAGCTTTAAAAAATGGCTAGATTACACTTATTCGAAAGATTTAGATTTTTATTATTTATTTCTAGTAATTAAATAATTTTCGATAAAATTATTTTTATTATAGAAATATATTCTAAATATAAGAGTTGCTATTGAGCTGCTGTTCGAATGGAGATATGGATTTCAATGCGTTAGTGGAAATGTATTATATCCAGCTATATGTACTCAAAAATTTATAAATATCTAATTATATTTTGTATGAAAGTTATAAATGCCATTTCAGATTTATGAATCAAAAATCCAAGGCTTATAGAAAATTAATTAAAGGCCTGTTTCTCGATGTCGAACCAATTTTTTTTTGGAAATTAATCAAAAGTAATTTAAAAGGTTGACGTTTTCTATACAATTTTTTTCCTATCACTTTCGTTCGACATCAAGGACTAGAAAGTAAATAAGAGGACTGAATTGATATAAATACATACCTTTTGTTAACATATTTATGTATATGGCCAATTTTATAATAATTTTTATCTTATAGCTAAGAATAAAATTTAATAAGTGAAGTTTATAATTTGTTAAGATTGAGGAAAGGGTAATTTGTGTTTTAAAGTAACTAACTTAAGTTTCATGGATACGTAAACTTGAAAAAAATATATCTATTTGAGCATTGCCTTGTTTAAAAACAATTTCCTGTGGTAATTTTTGATTTTAGTGCAGCGAACATCTTATGTAGTAATTAAACATAAGTTACCGTAATCAAATTTATTTATATAGCATATGTTTGTCATAATCATTAATATTATAATATTCTACCCAATTATAGAATAAAGTAGTCTAGAATAAAGTACGAGTAGTAAGTAATATTCGTTTCCGTAATTAATTATTTTTGTATCTGACATAAAATATGCCCAATTCAAATAAGGTAGAATATAATATTAATGATTATGACAAGCATATTTTATCTTTACTATAGAAATAATTTGGTAACGGAAACGATTGTCTGATTACCATAACTATAATATGGTTGCTGCAATTATATAAACTATAGCAGTTACAATAACATTAAAAAATTTTAAACAGGATATGTTTGCCGTGACAATGATCAACTTCATTTTTTCTCTTCCTGTAAATAGTTCTTGGAAGCGACTTAGCTAACCCAGCCGATATATACTGATAAATTCTGTTGTGGCACTGAAAATAAATATTCTATTCTGCTGTAATTTGAAACAAAATTATTAAAGTTTTTTATTGCACACACAGAGATTTTTTAAGTAGAAAATTTTGAGTTATATTATCTTGAAATAAAAACAATTTTCATTTTTGTTTCAAAAAACCCCTCGTGCTCCTTTTTAGCTATTCTTCTATCTAATATTTTGTATATTTGTCTGTTTAGAAAACAGTTCTTAATAGCACAAATAGTTCTTTTTTGTGTATTACAAATATATACATTTTGTATATCCTCTTTGGACACTCTGTTTAAATTCACAAATTATTTATGGCATGTACAGAAAATAAATCTTTACTTATGAAAATAGTTGTTTTCTGTATTTTTCTTTTATAATATTTGTTTATTAAATAATGCAATTTTTATTTATTTATTTTTTTTAATCTCAATTTTTTTTTAGTTTAATAGTGTTATGAAACAAATTTTTTTTATGTAGGTATTAACTTGTTTAAACTAAACTGAACTATATACAAATAACTATGTACATACCAACATATGTATATAAAGGTGTATTAAGTAGGGCAAATGTTATTGGTCCCTTAAAGGGTAACTAAATCCAAAATCAAAATCTAATAATAAAAGGGTTGCAAACTAGAAGTTTTATTCATGAAATTGAAAAATGAAGTTTTAGGCATTAATTGGTGAAATACGTATGTTGGTAATATATTTTTTTTTCATCGGTGCACCGACGAAGTCCTTTATGTAATTTTTATTTTCAACTTTACATATACGTCATTTTATCAGCGTACTGAATATTTATTTAAAATAGGAGTAATTTATTGAGTAAAATATATTTCAAGATAAGTGTATAAAAACTCTTATTTGAACTACATAAAAATACTATAAAAATCTGTATATAAAAAATTTGGAAAGAGATTAGTTACTTTCTTGGAACAATTATGTTTTCTAAAATCATCTTGTTCTTCTTGGTATATATGTTATGTACATACATATATACCAAGAAGAACAAGATGATTACCTAATGTTTAATAGCAGGAAAACGTAGCTAAGTATTATCTCTGTAGGTGGTAATTAGATCAACAAATACGAATATCACTGGATAAAATATCCATATGGAAATGTACTTTACCTGTAAATGATAAAGTTTGAAATAAAATTAAATCGTATATTTTTGATATTTTTCATATATCATAAGTTAATCACACATACAAACACTTAAATTAAAATCCAAAGATATATCTTACGTTACTGCTAATATATTTGGGTTTTTGTTAACTTTGTTAAAACATACATATAGTATCTATATACATACACTTGTATGTAACCAAGTGTTAAGAACAAAACCTCAAATACTAGCTTATGTTTTTGTAGTTTTTTGTCGTCATACTAACTGCACATATTACAGAGTGTAGGTTAAATAATGGAGATTTTAAGTGAATTAAATTGAAACTTGCAGTTTAAAATCAAATTGCTTACAAACTTCAATTAGTGTCAGTTATTTAATAGTTCCCTATAGGGATAGTTATTTACACCAACACATAAATGTATGTATGTTTGTGTGTATGTATGTATGCATGTATGTATTTATGTATGTATGCATGTATGTATGTATGTATCTATGTACGTAAATGAATTGTTTTAGCAACTAATGGTTTGTTTTTCTTTTAAATAATATTGTTCGTACAAATATGTGTTTAAGGATATAAATATATTTTTGTACGAATAGTTAGTATAGTGTGAATAGTATACACATGCATATAAACTTTGCATTTCACTAACAGACAAAGTCTTTTGTTGTGTGTTAGAAATATGTATTTATAGAATATATGTGTGTCTGCTATCTGGCTAACAAACCATATAAATTTCATAATGACAACAGGGCTACATATTGGTTTTGGTAGACATTATTGGAAAATATTCTCTTTATCGGTTGTTGTATTTCTACCGTACAGTTTACATATATACTGAAGTGACAATAACTTAGTTTAAAGGTTTTGTGTTTCATAAAACTAGACAATTCTAAATATTGATGTTATATATGCCATTTAGAGAAAATAACTATTGACTATTAATTTGTCAAAATTATTAAGAAATTTGTTAAAGCAGAATTTAATAAATTTGTGATTTAGTGAACGCTAATTAAAACTACATAAATGAATTTTCACTGATTTGAAAACAGTTGTCAAGACTGTAAAGCTAATGTATTTCAGTTAACTAAAGATGTGTAACGATAAAATTGTGTATTTATATAAATGTAATTTAAAACCCAAATTTTTATTAAAAATAGAATTAAAAAATAAATATAATTATGTTTTTATATACTTAAGAGATATGATTCTGAAAATATGGTTTCTGGTTGGGCGGAAACCAGTTTTATTAAAACTATTTTTTTATTTTAATCAATGCTGGACGTAAAAAAAATTAGGTTCTAGTTTTCTATAAAATTAGTACTTTTTTCAAACTCATTTCAAAATGTTGAGATTTTGATAATTTATTAGAAACTTTCGTTTCCTATAAACTGTAATTAAAGCAAATAAGAATATTATATTCGGCTTTGACGAATATTGTATATCCACCATCTGCAACTTTATTATACTAAACTAATTTAAAATTTTACGTTATAAGAGAGATGAATGGTAAAGAGGACGGATTATGCTCATTTTTGGTTTCCGAGTTATATCGACGCTTAAACAAAATTTCGTTGCTGTAGATACTTTTGTTAAAGTGATATCGGAGGAAAATTTTAACTAAAGTTACGATGGTCAATAATTTTTTTAGGTTTTTGGCCCATAACTTTTTTTGTTTATAAATCGAATTTGCACATCTTCAATTTCGTTTTCTAGATAATCTGAGCCCTATCCTGCTTTCAACAGACTGACGGGGGTAGTCAAATCGTCT
Organism: Protocalliphora azurea; assembly: GCA_932274085.1. Taxonomy (NCBI): domain Eukaryota; kingdom Metazoa; phylum Arthropoda; class Insecta; order Diptera; family Calliphoridae; genus Protocalliphora; species Protocalliphora azurea. The sequence goes on from OW026523.1 coordinate 112,957,841, forward strand.
CAGAATTTCATGGAGACTCAGAATATATATGAGGAATTAAAAAAAAAATTGTGTTTTGCATTTTTGTAGTTTGTTTTAAAAAAAGGTAGACCTTATAAAATAATAAGTTATTTACGTAACATATCAAGGAACTATAGCCATTTAAACAAAAAAAAAAAAAAAAAATGAGTGGAAACTTTCGAGCATTTTTGAATTCATTTCAGTTTTGCACTCATAATTTATAATATTTTTTTTTTACCAAAATCATTAAGAAGCCGGGAGATAAGTCTTAAGAAATCAATATGTTGTATAGCTAGTTAAGAAAATTAAATCAAATATGTATGATTTTTAACATTTGAAGCTTTTTTAATAAAATTTGCAGTTGAGCAATTTGAGATATATTACGTTGATGTCAGAAAACCAGGCATGGTATAGCGTTGTAAGTATCGGTAAAATGTTTGTTTTTGGCGAGTGACAACCCTTATTGAAATTTTCTTAAATATCATGTAAATAAAATTTCTTAATAACAGATACAATTGAAATTTCCACCAAATTTTCAAATTTCCTTCCGCATTTTTTTAATGAAAGATATGAATCCAAAAAAAAAAAACATCATTACATTAGTAATGATGTCAAATGAAGGCCTTTCATTTGCTTAACACTAAAATTCAGTAAACGTTAAAATATTTTTTAAGGACTTATAATTTTATGAACCAACATATAATTTCATAAATTCAAAGGACTGCTCACAAAAAAATCCGTGCACTCTTTAAGACTTATGCCTTTTACTATACGTGAAAAAAATTACTACCGATAACTTGTTTTCATTTCTTATTATTCTTAGTAACCTTGTGCCAAATTTTGTTTTAACAGCATAATTAGTTTTTCTTAGAATAAACATTTAACAAAATTTATAATCAAAGCATATGTCGATGATATAAATTCAGTTCATTTCAGATTCAGTTTTTTGAATTTCATGAATTGAAAGAATTCATTATCACCGAAAGGAACCCTGATAACCGAAGGAAAAGGAAGGATCGCAGACAAAAGAAAATCTCTACGTCTATTGATAGAATGTGACTCATTCTTTAAATTGCTCTAAATTTTTTTATCCAAAAGGTAAAAAAGTTGACCTGAAAAACCACAAAGTAAAAAATATTCTTAATATGAACGCTAGAAAAAAAGTGAAGGCAAAAGATACGGAGACTAATTTTTTTTTTCAAAAATATGAATGCTGCCTAAAGATTGATAAAAAGTACGTACTGGTGGATTTTTAATAAGATCCTGGTCATGAATTCCATATGTAGGTATCAGATAAATATCGTGTAAAAAAAATTTAAATTGTCGAAAAACTTTTGATCTGGGAAGATATTTGTACATTGAGGGGAAAAATGTACGCAAATGTGTGTCGTCAGAAAAGATTCCTTCCAGTCATAAAAATACAATAAATTCTAATTTGTTTGGCCTTATCTCCCTTCTCATTATTACATCAAAAAAGTAACTCAGTGGTGTTAAACAAATAGTGATATTATGTATCAAAGGAGGACAATCCACTAAACTGTACGGATTTCAGTTCATTTTAAATAAATAACACTTAGAGTTGCTTCCTCTTGCCGTTACCACAGAGCTTTCTTCTTCCTTCGTGACACGAGCAGCACCGAAGAGATACCTAACTACAATAGAAAATGACAGTGTTGGCAAAGTTAATTTTCAGTTAGCTAAAAAAAATCCGAAGAGACAAATTCTTCTGCTCTCGACCGAGTGTCTACAATAATATGTTTAACTGGGTTTACAAGTGCTTTGCTAAAACTAACTTCTGGGATGCAATCCGCTGAGATAAATTCTGTGGCTACAATTTAATGGAAAATGAAAGCTGAATACTATATACAATTTGGCGAGATAAATGCTTAGGCTCTCAATTGGCCTGCTAGGATCGTATGAGCTACTTTGTATACTACATACAATCCGACGAGATAAATTCTTTGACTCTCGATCAGCTAAGCACCAAGGTTCGGCTTCTAAAAATAATTCGACGACATCAATTTTTCGGCTCTCGGTCGGTTACCGTTTGTAATAAAGAACTTCTTTCATGTCTGTTGATACTTTGATTACTACGAGCAGAGCATAATAAGATCGGTACTTCGGTTTTTGCACAAATGTGCCATCTTAATCCTGACTATTTATGTTTAAATAAACTAAATGGGAATTATAATGTTTCCTTGTTACATTATAACTACTATAATATGCTAATATGTTGGTGAATACAGAAAATATTAAATATTTTATTAAAAATTGATAAAAAATAAATTTCTCTTTTAAATTTAAAATTTTAATATAACAGTCTTTAGCAAAAACAAATCTTAAAAAAATCTTCTTCATTAGCTAGTATTTTATAAGCTGAATAGTATGCACTAATTTTTCTGTACGGAGTCCTTATTTCACATTATAGTTCGAATTTTAAAATAATAAAAACTAAGACTTTGCGAAAATTTACTTTTTATGAAAACTTTTCAAACAAGTGCTTATGTTCATTTTTTCAAAAAAATTTCTTCAAATATGCATATTATTACTCACAATTTTTTGGTATTTTTAACCAATAAAAAATGTGCACTTCAATAAATGTTAAAGATACAGTAACATAAATATTTAATACATAAGGCTGATAGTACCTTAGAAATTATATGAAATTGCGGTGTTTTGGTTTCCATAAATTAATTTGCAAATGCCAGTTTTAAATCTCCTCAACTTTTATGTGCATTGATAAAAATAATTAATGTAAGCACATTGGTATCAAAAAAAAAAAAAAAACAAATAATAATATTTTTACCAATATTTTATTTATTCAAAACTCTTTTTACCTAGAAGTCGCATTTAAAAAATATTCTGTTGTTGTTAATTTAAAAGTTTAAATGTTCACAATTTAATGAAATCAAATTACCAATATGTTCACCTTTAAATATTTTTATTCAGGCTATAGTTGGTGTTTAGTTCTGCGGGCGAAAAAAAAACTTTTATTGAAATTTAGTTTTTGATTGAATATGGAGAAAAATGTTCAATATTAAGTTTTAAGCAAATATTGGAATAACGTTCATTTGTTGGTTGTTTTTATTGGCATTTGTATGAATGAACTTCTGAGCTTCTAAAAAACTTCAGACACATTAATTTATAAAAGTACATATTCTCTCATATGCATACAAATGCATACATACATATATACATACATACATGCATACGTACATCAATATCAATTGAATTTCTATTTTTATAAAAAAAAATTATTTGTTTTTTAGATATAGATATATATATGTATGTGTGTATGTGCAATGTATTGTACATGACTAGGACTTTAGTTTACTTTTGAATAAGGTAGTTTTGTATGAGTGTATGATTGAATAAATTTATTTGAATGCAGTTCTATTGCGTATGGATTTGTATTAAAATCCATACAAAATATGACTATTTTTTGAAAAAAAAAAAATCTCGTATAGAAAAAGAAAATTTTTATGCCAACGAAGGCCATATTTTTGTAAATATATTCTCACATTCTATGCAATATCAATAGAAATACACACATGGTTATTTATATCCTTATGTATGTATTAGTGTTAGTTTATCGTAATAAATTGTTGAATGGTTGGTGACGGCGTCAATGATGACTATTACATTGCTGCTGTTTTGTTGGATGTTACTGATGACTAGGCATATACATATTTATTTGTTCTGGTTTCAATATCTGGTCTTTTTTATTTGGTTATATTTTTCAATAGCAATTCAATACCTATTATATTTATTTTCTTTCTTTGCCTAACAGTGTAACATCGTTATAGTTTGGTAGTAGTATAGGATATATTACGATCCGTCGTTGGCACAATAGTTTCAAAGAAACTAATAAATTTCAAATTGTATTGAGTTTGTGTGTGTATCGAGATATCCAAGTAACAATTAAAGTTGTATATCTGAGAATTACAAAAAAAAAAAAAAAATAAATATATCTTTGTTTGATATTTGTTAGATATGTTTGCTGGGTTACCTTTTTTGATATAATAATTCTCGCTGTGTATAAATACTCAACCTAAGATACTGAGTGCTTCACCATGCGTCTCCTCACGTGAATATGAATATATGTGTGGAATTTTTTTTTTTTTATTCAAATACCTATGTTTGTGTATTAGTATTGTAAAAAATATTGCACCATTAGTATAGATTTTTTCTAAAGTACTACCGACAAATATTGAAATATTAAAATGGTAAAAAAATTATATTGAAAATTTGTTATAAAAAAAGCTTCATTTTAAAATGCTAACACTAGAGCGAGGTGTATTGAAGGCCTAAGGGAGTTCAATGTACATAATTTGTGGAAACTAAAAACTAGCGAATTGTAATCCATAAATTTGAACACAACTTTTTATTCTTTTGAAAAAAACTGAGCAGATTTTTGTATTAAATTCTTTATTGTTTTTAGGGTCTTAGTAATAAATTTCAAATAATTTTTTTTATGCTTTCTTACTTTTAACTTAAAAATATTAGGTTTGTTCGTTTGAAATTTTAATAAAACTAGTAAAGAAAATTTCAAAAATAAATTTTTGCTTTTATTTATTTTTTTTATTTATTGAAAAAATAAGGGTACATGTTACTTTACGGATAATTTTCCACATGTTTCCTTATAAAAGTTTTTATCAAATGATATGTATGATTACAATTAGTGAAAAAATAAATATTAACGGTTTTTAGCCTTTCTGAATGTCATCAGTAGTTCAGTTTCTTGATCTGTTTGTAAATCATCGTACTGTGAAGATTTTAAAGAAATAACAGAAGTATTATTTCTTTAAAATCCCCACAACTGGATGCTTTACTTGGATCGAATGCATTATTGCACTGTTTATTTTTATACCCTACTGATGTTGATAAAAACTAGGATAAAAACTATTTTAAAATACACCAATCGGCTTGAATCACTAGCTGAATCGATTAAACTATGTCCGTTTGTACGTATGTAGGTACATGTAGCCCAGGTAGATTTGGAAGATAATTTATGGCAATAGAACTTTTATAATACAGAGTCGAAGCCTATTGTTTGAAGCCCATTGCTTCACCTAGTTTCGATTTGTTTTTGGTATTGTCTATAATTGACCATAAGTTTCATACAAGGATCTTCTCCAAATTATATGGACTAATATATAGACAAATTATATAGACTAATCAGATACAAATATCAATAAAAATGCAGACGAATTCGCAAATCTTATATAAATACAAACCAATGTATTAAATTTCAGAATGACCATCCCATAATTGTAAACGGACCAGCCATTTTAATGGGTAACTGGCAGAACTTTTTTTGACCCACCCTAGTATAACCATTTTTTCCAAAACTCGAAAAAATTGTTTAGGGGTTTTGATAAACTAAATTGTTAAAACCGCATACTGTGCATTATTTTTGATTTAAATGGAACACAAAAATATAAACTTGAAAAATTAAAATTTTCGGTTTTTACTACTGTGATTAAAAATTGCAAACAGTGAAAAAAGATTTTTTTTTACAGATAATGATGCTTCATTTTATCCACTGATTGCCTTCGCATTTTTTTGCAATGCCGGTGAATATCCTTTTTGTGGAAGTATGTTAATGTAGCTAATGCCAGATAAAGATATATTCCTGGGTAGCGCAAAGTTTAATTCTTTATTGTGCCATATTTATTATTTTTCTCAATAATTTTCCATTCAAAATTTCTAACAACACCTACACTCTTACATATGACAGCAATTAATAGACAGAAGACAGTCTGTTGGAAAAAAATTCCTTTTTTTTTGTTACGAGAGGAGTATTTAAATGTTTCGGGTTTTTAAACAGTTCAAGGGACTCCTAAATCCATTTGAACTATATCCAACCGAAAAAATAATTCTTTTTTGGGGCTTCTCGACTGATAATTGTATTAGTATGTAATTATAGTCCACAAACTCTGCTTTGGTACAGCCATAAAGAGACAGCGAAATAAAAATTATCAAGTTAAAATGTTAAATTCGGTTTGGTCGAATCTATATACCCACCATCTGTAACTTTTTGTACCACCCTAATAATTTCACCTTATAGGGAAGTGTGCTGTGAAGTGGGCGGATCACGCCCATTTTTAGTTTCTGAGTTTACACTCTTCTCTGAACTATTTGTATAATATTTCGTTAGTGTACATGCTTTTTTAGAAGAGATAGTGGCGTGAAAATATGATTTCGAGTTACGATGGACACCCTGTTTTTCAAAGCCAAACAAACCTTGTAGAAGAAATATATATGAGCAAAATTTAAGTACCTTAAGTGGTCCGTCCCTTTCTTTTAAAGGACACATAGACATCTTAGTTTTTTACGAGGACCCAGAATATATATACTCTATGGGGTCTTAGATGATTATTTCGACATGGTACACACGGAATGACAAACCCAATATACACCCTTTCTTTTTTGATGATAGGTATAAAAATAATCAACTCTTTTTCTTTAGAAAAAAAAATAATAATAATAATAATAATAATAATAATAAAAATAAATAAATAAAAACATTATTTTTAGAATTTTTTTTTAAACTCATAATCATTATGGTCCCTCATATTACCGAAAAAAAATTGATTTTTCTCTATATAAAACAAATTCGCCAAGTAATGAGCTAAGTGGTCTGGTCGATATCATTATTTTATAATTTTAGTAAAATAAAAACTTTTATAATTTATTCATTACTGCAAAATGTTTGAATAATTATGATATTTGTTTAAAAGTTTTTGTTTAATTTCAAACACTAATGACCAGAGCAACAAAAAATATGCCCTAAATAAATAAAACAATAAAAATTCACTACCCAGGTAAAAACCTTCATACATTTTTATATATGGTTTTGTATGAAAATATATAGATATATGTGGTTCCATATATGAGAAGTATGCAGCAGTATTAATATACGGATTCATATATTAAGCCATATACGAATAATATAACTATTAATGGAACTATATATAGGAATATTTATTGACATATGGTGTCATATATGACATAATTTTTCATATATGAATACATATGTATATGACTTAGATCAGAGTATTTTTGGCTTTCGAAGACGATCTTATTTTTTATTTTTTTTTGTTTTTTTCTTATTTAATATGTATATCTATCATTTTAAATACTGTTGCTACTAAAAATTTACGAAACAGTAAGTAACCCTTTTAAACCTTTTTCCAAGTGATTTTGTATAACTTTATATCGTTAACTTTTTTCTTTTTATTTTTTAATAAAATTAATAATAAAAAATATATTTTAATAATCATTCACAATAGGGTCTTTAAATATATATCAATAAATATAAATGTATATGATCATATATTTCCATTTACCCACAATTTTCGGATCCAATTATATATAAATTATGTAAAAAATTATATTTGGAGCAAAATATGAAAAAAAAAAATATATATTAAATTATGTAAGATTATGCTCCTTAGTTTTATATATCTATGAACTATGTAAAAATGTACCATTTTGATTGCTAAGATATGCCATAAAATGAGGATTTTTTTAATACGACAAAATATGCTGCTAAGCGAAAAAATGCAAAAATATATTGTTACGACCAAACTAAGCAAAAACATGCTATAACAAATCGATGCCAGAATTCCTAGCTAACAGATTAGTTCATTTTAAGACAAGTAAAAATATGATTTTGCATATTTTTGATTGCCCTGCTTTTGACCAACGGCTGTTGAGCTATGAAAATGCATAATTATAAATGCAATTTCAAACAAACAAAGTTTAGTTTATATAAGTTTGTGTATTTGTTGCAAATATTGTAGTATATTAAATACATTTTCGAAACATTTATCAATGAAAGTGTTTATTAAGTGTTAGTTAGCGTTAGTGTCAATAATTAAATGCTTATTAATTTATCACATCAAACAAATTCATGATCAGAAAGTGTTCAACGAAAAGCTAAATTTTCATTGCTGTTTAAATTATGGGAAAAATTATACAAATCTCTTTAATTAATTTAATGAATATTTAAGAATAAAGAAACACATCTGTAATATAATGAAATTTTATTAAAATAATTGCATTTCATTCAATGAACTTAAATAATTGCTACTAACAGTGTTGCCAGTCTAGCCTTGTTAAGGCTAAATTTACCCCTCTTTTTGTTTTTAGACTTAAAGTGTTCGTTTTAGCTTTCAGTTTTTTTCTAGCCTTTTTTAATTTTAAAAATTGCCTTAAAAAGGCTAAAATGTTAGCATTTCAACGAATAGTAAATAAGAAATTATGTACTATCAACAACAAAAAATCGAGATTATTTATATTTAATAAAATATTTCGCTGGCGGCGCTTCTTTCTCTAAATAAAATCACTTAACTAATTTTAATTAAAATTGTGTTTTAATATACTTCATCAGTTATAGAAAATATTTATGAAAATAATTAAAAAAAACTTTAATAACAAAAATCACCCAAAAATTTGGAAGTGTTTAATCAAAAAAGATTTTTAGTTCAAAAATGAGGAAAAATCAAATTATATATTTCAAAAACTAATGAGAAAGAGAAAATTGAGTTTCTAACTTAAGAAAACTGGCCTAATTTGCTGTACGATTTAGCCTTTTTTGACCTTTTCTAAAGCTCAATTTAGCCCTTTTTCTCATCCCCTGGCAACACTGTAAGAATCTTCACTGCAATATCTTGTGTTGCTTGTAAAATTGTTTTTTATTTATTTATAATTTCATTCAACAAATTGAATTTCAACCACACAATGATGACGTTGATGATAATGTGTGTAAAGTGTTAATTTAAATACTTTTACCTAAGCACAGCCATTTTAAAAAGGCGTTTTTCTGTAGGTGTAGAAGTGTTTAAGTAATATGAAACCTTTTACCCACTTCTTCTTATTTTATTTGCACCTTGTTATAACACTTTCACCTTTTGTTCGTGAGTAAGTGAAAAAAAAACAGGATATGGCAAAACTCAGTTTTGTAGTCATTTATATTTGCACTAATACACTCTTATGTAAAGAGTGTGTAGTTGCTTGTGCATAAGTATGAATACACGTATGAAGATATTTACTGCTAAAACTTAAATTTAAAATTTATATTATGATGACATTATAATAGAATATAGAGAATAGTTTATATATTTTTTAAAAACTTTTTAAACAGTGTTTTACTTTTGCTTGCAATTTGAATTGAATTGTTACTCTTAGATATAAATTAGCTTTATCCTGAGATATTAGTAGCGTAAGTTTTGCTACTCAAATATAACTGATAATTGGAGATCAATTTGTGATCTTTAAAAGACGGATTTTCATACATGTATTGTTTTACAATAAGCCCCTAAAATATGTTTTTTTTTTTTTTAAATTTGAACTTAAATAAGTGGATATTTTGAATACTGTATATTATAAATTATTAAAAACATGTTTTTGAAGTGAAAATTCACCGTCCACATGTATATATTGGGCAAAAAGTGTTTATAAAAATTTTTAAAAACGTATTTTACAAAACCATAAATTCATAAAAAGTTGCCATATAGTGATCTTCTACATTAAGGTATTTACTCTAATAATGTTTATTCTATTAAACGACAAATTAATCGATTAAATTAGAATCAAGAATTTCGAATCAAAGTTATATTCGAGTAAACTATGTCGATTAATCGAATAATTCAATTAAAAGATATTTTAAAGATTTCCTTTCTTAACTAGTTTTAAATATGTTTCTTTTTATAATTTAGTTTTAAAACAACTATTTCACAATTTTTATAGAATATTTAGAATTTGAAAATGATACCACAATTTGCTAAAAATTTTGCTAAAAATATATCGAATATACTCTTAAGTTACAACGCGTATTTAAAAATCTTTTTCAATCACAAAAATCAAACATATATACAAATGTCACTTTAAAAAATTATAATGTGAAATTTAAATAATTTATTTTTTATAATTTGGGCTTGCAACTAATAAAGAAAAAGGTACATCTTTTTATGTTCAATTTTTCATAAGAAACAAATTGGAGGAATTTAAATTTTATTTGGAAAAACATATTTTAAATATGAATTTGATATAGCAATAGACTCTCAGCCTGATATAGAGTACGTGATGATGATGGTTTGGATGAAACTTAGCATTTGGACGTAACTTGAGTTAAACAAGTAAACTTATACTTTATGTTAATGATCGCTAAATTTCTTTATCTAAAATAATGCAGTATTTTGTTTTATCAGATTTTTTTGTCTATTTATTTAAATAACAAAGTATTTAGTAAATATGGAGATACAATAGCTTTATGAAAATAGAAAAATTTTTCACAAATTGCAATTACATAATATTTTGGAAAACCTATTTCAAAATGGTTATTTAAGTCGTTCTTGTAAGTTAAGTGATCTCAATTAATGTAGACACATTTTTGATGTTTTAAGCTATTTTTTTTGTTTTCGTTTCTGTTAAGACAAGAGAATGCTTGTTTTATTTTTTAATAAGCATTGAAACGCGTAAAAGTTTAAGAGTATTCTTTACTTAAATAACTCGATTATTTCAAAAGATTTACTCGATTAATCGATTAATTTGAAAACTGCATTTACATCCATAATAATTTAGTAATTTCAAGGAATAAAAGAACAATCCACCAATAACTCATAACATAAAAAGCTTAATATTGGCAACTCCTCGCTTACCAAGTGTTAGTTGAGAGCCAATTTGAATCAAATTTGTTATAATTATTTAGCGTTTTCAAGGACCAAAAGAACATTCCACCAATAACTCATAACCAGGGACAGGAAGTTCATGCATTTAAAAAGTGTGTTTTTGGATGTTTAAAAATGCACTAAAAGTTTTAAAATATACCCTAAAAACAAATAAAATGTGCACTTATTTATTAATTAAAAAAATAAATAAATAAATAAATCAAATATAAAATTTTACAGTAAAGACCTTAAACAGCTTTTGTATATAGAAATTTACCGTTCTACATCAACAGATATGATGGATAAATGTTTAAATGATGTGGAAAGATTTTATTATTTCTTCGTTTGAATTTAAAATTAGAACAACTGTATTGGCAACACTTTTCTCGATGACTTGGGTCTTATTGATAGATCAATTTTTCTAAAATGATATTTAGGGTAGCTCTATATAGCTTTTTGTACTCTCAGACAGAATAATCTTATTGGTAGCTGGTTTAAAAGATATTAATCAATTTTTGATGTTTTACAAAAACATATGACAACGAAAACAAATCTATCATATACATAACTCAATATTAAACGAACTTGTTCTGCCTTCAGGTAAATGACTGGAAATTTTAGCCTGAAAGTTTGTATTTATCTCTATGTTTTAGGCTATCCAAGGGCTGATATACCAAGAACTTTTTTCAGTCATATTGTTTTGATGAATATTTTAGGACAATACTTCTCCGAAATGAAATTATTTATTCTGCGTAATTTCGAGGTAAATAATCAACCTCCTTTTGTGATTGTTAGTTTTGGAGAAATGGCTTACGACATATTAATCTGTCCACGATATTTTTAATATTTTAAAATATTTTTTTAGCTCTTCTGAAAATTTTGAAATGTAGACTTAAGTCGCTTTATCAAAAGTCTACAGATTTATTTTTTTCTACAGCAAAATAATTTTAAATTGGAATGTTGCGCTTAATATGTTACAAATATTTGAATTTATATTAAAAAATCTATGCCATTTTAAAGAAAATTCTCTAATTCGAAAAAATATTTAGTTTACTCTGTTCTAGAAGTAAAGGCAAAAAACATGCATTTTCAAGAACTTCCGGTCTTTGCTCACAACATAAACACCTTGCAGTTGGGTACCAATTGATAACTTCTCGGTCACCAGGTGACCATGATTGTTAAAACCACAATTAAATAACACACACAATAATAACTTAAGGTAAATAAGAAGAATGTATGTTTGATTATGGGTGCTGCTATCAACACTTAAGATATAAATATTAAAAAAACAAAACAAATTTACTTTAATAGTAACACTGAATTAGTTTTGTGAAAATTGTTCAGTGTTATCCATTATGAGACTGAGAAAATTTATATTTTATATGTTATTAATTAGTATTGAAAATGATTATTTAGACTTGTCTGTTACCTGTCCAACTGTTTCTAAATGGTGTTAGTTAACCCTCTGTAATGACAATACCATTTTAAATTTGTTAAGAAATTCTCACTGACGAATGCTAGGTTGAACACTACCTAAAATGAGGATTAATTAAAAAATTAAAGTGTGGGTATTGTAATAAATTTTTATACTGGGTAACTGAAGACAAAATTTATTATCATTTATTCCTCTATATTGTTTACTTTTTTTGATACACTCTCTAAAAATTCAATAACTTTTCACCAATTATCATATAGTAGTAAACATATTTTCTTGGTACTGACATTAATGTTGGATTTATAAACGTTAAAAGGTTCAGTATGGACCGACTTACACAAAAATTTGGTACTCGGATTTGTGTTTATGTATTTTATTAAAATATTCCCATATTTAAGGAATTCGTGATCACTAAACCCTATTCCGGGATATATTTGTATGGAAGCTAGGTGAAATAATGAAGTGAAATGAAAAATAGTATTTTCCAAAAAAATATCTTACGTCCCAAGTTTCGTTAAATTATCTTTAAAACTGATACTTACAGTTAAGTTAAAATGGTGTTGATGCCCACATATCGGGTAAAGTTAATTCGATTGTATCAAACGAATACATGTTTGAAAGGTGACATTTTTGGTGGATAGCTTTTTGTAATCGTCGTAAGTCGTAAAAAGTTATATTGATTTGAAAATAAGTGAAATATTTGCCATCAATGCAGATCTTGTAGTCGTTTGTGGAAGTCACCGACTTTTGACAACGATTTTTTTTAGTTTAATATTCTCGTATTTAATCCATTTTTTGTCACCCGCTTCAAAAGTAGTTAGATTTGGTTGCGTTTTAACAGAGATTTACTGATGGTAATTCCGCCAATAAAACTTCTTTGCACTAATTCATGTGGCATCGAAGCATCGAGCTTTCTTGAGTAGCCAATTTTTTTTTGATGATTCCAAACTATCATACATGTAGAGAAAAAACATGGTTACAGCATTATCTCTGCAAAAATATTATGTTCTCGTTGTTAATTTTCTTGAATTTTAATAACCTTGTGTTCATAATAACAACGTTTTTGTTTAAGTTTTGCATTTAATGTTTACACTCAATAAACGTTTCAGCATGGTTGATTGCGAAAATTAATTTCTAAATATTTTACGAATATGAAAAATATCATTATTTCTACAGCCATTAAATATTTGCAGTCTTCTTCCAGTCTTCTACCATGTTAACATTATTATTCCCATGACAATAAAATGTTTTAATTAAATGGGGAACTTCTGTTAAATATTGATGCACTGAAATTCGAACGAATAGCGGAAAAGACAAAAGTGTTTTTTTATAAATACAAAAAGTACATATATATATATATATATATATATATATATATATATATTAGTGATAAATTTATTACAACAAAATGAAACACAGAGCAACACCCACTCTGGTTTGCCTCTTCCTCTTATAAATTATTGTTTCTTTTATATGAAAAACACTTCTTTATTCATATTTTTTGGATTACGTACTACAAGTTAACATTGAAGAACTAAGAAAAGTTTTGAATACATAAATCACTAAAAACAAAAGAATCTCTAAATTAAAGAAAAAAAAAAAAAAAAAAATGGCTAAAATAAAAAAAAAAAAAATACAAATTTCTTATACTTTAGTGATTCTCTGTTTGTAATTTGCCGATTTTTTGGAATTTGGCGTTTTATACTTATTTCAACAATTATTTTTGTAGCTAGGAATTTATTCGGCATTTTTTTTAATTTTTTGATATTTTTGCAAATTATAATTTAACAGTATTTTGGTAATTTTTATTTTTTTTTTAATTTAATGTTTTTTGTATTTTGGAGAGTTTTTCTTCCAAATATACTTAATTATTATTATTTTTTTTTTTGAATACAAGTTTAGAAATATTCAGGTATAGTTAGATTAGATTAGTGACAAGTATTTCATATATATATTTGCATGTACTATATAACAAATATCCCTAAGATATTGTTTGCATTCAAAGATGCCATTTCAGAAAACTCTTCGGCGAACGGACAGATGGACACCGTTATTTCAACTCGCACATATAATCTATGATCGTAGATGAGTATTGTAAAAGTTTCAAATTCCCAGATCTGAACAGCTTTAGTGAGTGGTAAATTTACTGATATTTTCTATTAAAAATTAATTGTATTATGTGGTATAAAATTCATGATAAATTACTGAACTTGGAAATAAAAACTGAGTTTTATGCATTTTTTTTTTCGAGATTTAAAAACTCAACTTTAATCCCTTTCCTTATGCTCTATGTTAATAGAAAAGTATGAAATGAAAATCAAGTTTTTATTAATTTATAAAAATCAAAAATCTACATTCAACAATAATTTTATAATTAACCAAAACACTATTGATGAAAAAGTTTTTTGTAAAAATGAAAGACTAAAAATGAAAGACTAAATTGGAAAACATAGAAAAAGAATTGGAAGATAGTATTCTTAACATAACAGTTTTCAAATTTAAAACTAAATTTTCAAATCAAAACCCACTGTACTTTAAGAAAAAGTTAAGATGAACTTCTTTCTATATGCAGTCTAACAAGTAAGAGCATAGGGCAGGAATGCTTCAGCACACATATTCTTGTAAGATGTTAACTTTTAATAACAAAAAGGAAAAAAAAAAACTAAAACTGAAGAAGAAAAAAAAAAGAAAGAGCAGTAACACATACTGCAAAAGTTTCTTTACAAGTAAAAATAAGAAAAATAAAAGCAACGAATTTACGTATAAAGACAAATATAATGGAATTTTCATGTAATTTTATACAAATGTATTATGGTGTTGAATTTTCAACTATATAAAACTTAAAAAAAAAAAAAATACCAATAAAATAAGAAAAGAAATGAACATCAACACAAACACAACCAACTAGAAACAAACTAGAAAAATAAATAATTTATTCGAAAACATTGCAAATCCTTGTACGAAAACAAGGAGTTCGTTGTTTTTCCAACTAAAAACATTTAAATAATAAAAAAATAACTAAAATCTCTGAACTAATCAAAGAATGAGCAACACTCTTGTAGAATGAAAATTATATAGAAAATAAATTATAATAGAAAAAAATAAGTAAAAAAAAAACTAGAGAAAATTAAATATGAATGAAAATGGAAGAGCAAGAAAAATATTTAATAAATTAAATCAAATTAATTAGAACCAACATGTGCTACATCAGCATTTAATCATAATAGAATGAGAAAAAGGTAATACTAATAACAACAAATCTGAGAAACAACCCAAAAATAAATAACATGAAAATATGTCATACATAAGTTGCTGCCGAAAGAGAAGTTGTAGTACGCTTCTTATTTTATTCATAAAAATCGGTTGGTTATTTAAGAAGTAAGGATGAGAAATAGAAATTTTAAATTTGAACTCCAATATTTTAATTTTTAAAATCTTAAAAATTTATATTTAAAAATATACTGTGAAAAGAACTTTCAAAAAAGCAAAAACATAAATATTTTAAAATATTAAGCACAGATTTGTTCTAGGATGGACATCGTTTTCTATTTTCTAATTAATTGAACGATTTCATCTCTACTACTAAAATAATAACACTGATCAACACTAAAAAAGTATCGTGAAAAATATTCAAATCACCAGAAACATTTCGATTTTTCCCCATCACGTCACATTTTTAATCCATTGATGACCAGTGTTGCCAAGAGATGAGAAAAAAATGAGGCTAAATTGAACTATAAAAAAAGATCTGAAAAGGCTAAATGCCCCAAACAATAAGGCCGGATGAAATTAGAAATTTTTTAAAGAAATTTAAAAATTGTGGAAAGCTTTATCGTAAACCATTCGTCCTACCTAATAATATATAGAGAGAGAATAAGTTACAGATTCCATTTCCCGAATAGTTGTGAGTTAAATACATGATGTTTATAGAGAATATCATAGTGGGATGTTAAAGAGTGATGATGACGGTCGTGGCTGACTAGAAAATGCATTCCATTCTGCCGATTGTCCAATAAAACTTTTACACTGTATTCTTCTACAATTATTCAACGAACTTAAGTCCGAATATAAGAATTAAAAAAAAAAAAAAAAAAAAAAAAAAAAATTATAAACTTCTTTTTTTTATTTTCATTAGTTTTTGATACTTTTCTAAAAAAATTGTAATAAATTTATAAATTACACACAGTAAAATAACCCAATGAAAAATCGCAAAAAAAGAATCATATAAAAATTTTGGTTATATTTCGTATGAAAAATGACCCAATGTTTTTAAGTGATTTTTCTTAATTTTTGAACTATATTTCCTTTTTGGCTAAGCATTTTAAAATTTTTGTTTGATTTTACGCATTAATAATTTTTTTTTTTTTTAATTATTTTAATAAACAGTTTCTATTGTTGATGAAGTATATTAGAAAATAATTATAATAGTCGTCTACAAAAATTTGTTAAAGTACTATTAATTTAGAGAATGAAGCGCCGCAGGTTAAACTTTTTTTATTAGATATAAATTACCTCGATTTTTTATGCGAATATATCCACAAATATGCATAAATGGACGATTCCGTAAAAATAAAATTAGTAATAGCAATTAAGAAATTATTTTCTTCTTTGTGAAAATGATAGCATTTTAGCCAGTTTTGAGAAATAAAAACGGCTGAAAGCTAAAGCGAAAATCCTGAGGCTAAAAGCAAAATAAAGAAAATAGATTTAGCCTTAAAAAGGCTAAACTGGCTAGATTGTTCACCATCAAAGAAAATATTCTCCCTGAGGTGTTTTTAGGTTATAAAATTTTCTAGTTAATAGGCAGAGCGAATTATATACTCACGTTTTATAGACAAGAATTTGTGCTATAAAGTACAAGTCAAGTCTCCAACTTGCCACATATAACTCCTAGAAGTTTTTAAAGTTATAAAAAGAATTTCTCAGTTAGCCCTCATAAAACTGTGGTAAAATGAGGGGTTAGAAGTAGGTGTAGAGGTGAGATTTGTATTTGCTATAACTGATACATGAGTGTAGATCTCAAAAATGGTAAAATTGTTAAAATCGCCCTAACAGAAAATGCGTTGACATCAAAAGTTTAAAAAAATAAAAGTCTTAATTTAAATAACAAAATCGATAAAATATTAGAAAAAATTACATTATAAATAATTCCGCGTAAATCTTTCTCCTTAGACAAAAAATAGTGTTGGATGTGAAATGAATTATTTTCATCACGTTACACTTTTAACCCACTAATGATCAAAGGAAATAGGTACCTCTAAGAATTTTAGGTAATATGCAGAGCCAAATGTGAAATTAAACAATCCATGTCATGTCATAAAATTGTGAAATGATGCAATTATTTAATTTCACTTTCTACTCTATATCTAGTGCAAGGAAAAGTTAATTACGCAGAATTATTTTTTTATATTCTTTTTTCGACTTTGTTATATAAATTTGGATTTTTATTATTTATTTTTTTTCCTTTTGATGTCTATATATTTTTTGTAAATGCAGTTTCAAAAATTTTACCGTTTTTGAGATTTACGGTCATGTGTTAGTTACATCAAATACAAATATCACCTCCAAACCCACTCCTTACATCTCATTTTTCCATAGATTTATGAGATTTAATTGAGAAATTCCTGATTTTTATAACTTGAAAGACTTCTCGGGGATATGTGTGAAATACTGGAGACTTGATACACCATCTCATGCCTATAAAACATGAGCGAATGACTTGCTCTACCTCTTACCAAGAAAATTATATAACATAAAAACTCCTCAGAAAAGCATATTTTCTTTGGTCTTCAGTTGGGTTAAATGTGTGACGTGATAGAGAAATTTAATTTAAGTTTCTATACTACATCAGGTCTAAAGAATAAAAATTTCGCGGAATTATTCGTAGTATAAATTTTTTGGTGATTATGTGACCTATGTATTTAATCGACTAAAAAAAAAAAACACGTACATTTGCGACAAATTGTCTTGTTTTAATTAAAAATCGCATCAGTTTGTGATGTTTGAAATAAGAAAGAAAAATATTTCTAAATTGTTTCCTTAATTGTTAAGAAAATTTCTGTAATAAAGATTAGTGAAATAATTACAATCAATAAGGGTACTCATTTAAAGGCTTAGGTTTCCCATTTGCGTAATTGTGCATGTTTGGGTGACTTGTTTCATGAACCCCCCTTTCAAATGTTGTGTACAGTTAAGGATAAGAAAATAAGAAATTATTTTAAATAATTGAACAATTTTGTTGAAATCAAAGATCCATGCCTTTTTTATTTCAATTAATGTAACTACAATTTCTTACATCGAAGTTAATAATAATTTTTAAACATAAAAAAACAGTTGATTTATAAAAGCACAATTTAACGGCACAAGTTTGCGAGACTAAGTCGCACATACTTATAAGTGTTGTGCAAATGAATTTCTATATGATTTTTGACAGTTCATTTGCGAGTGTGCAAACTTGCACAGTTTGCGCGCTTTTATGAGGACCCTTAATAATTTCATTAACAATTCTGCCAGAGTTACTCTGTTTATAATGTCTCATTCATAAAAAGGAGTTAATAACATAGAAATTTTCCATTAAAATTGTTGTTATTTATTTAGTGAACTAATAGTAATAAAAAATAAATGGCTTAAAATAATTAGCTGAACAAGCAATTTAACGTTAAATTCAATGGATTTGCTTTAAGCATATTATCTTTGAAATTACAGATAAATATGGTGAGATTATTTCATAATTATTTCCTTAACTAAATTGCAAAAGATATGACCATGTATTGAATACTAAAAATTGATATGTAGTGTATTCCAGACAACTAATAAAATTTAACTAACTCAAAATATGCGCATAAGTATCAATGTTTTCATATGAGTATGAAATTAAATTTTTTTTCTATATCAGTAGGGCAGTATTTCGAAAATGAAAAGTTTTAAAATCAAAAATTTAAATAAGTCTATATAATCAATGTTGAAATAAATCTTAAAAGCCTTATTCATATTAAAACTGTTAATTTTATAAACTTTTTATTAATCAATATTGTATAGAAAATTTATTTTATTTATGAGCAATTTTCAAAAATTTTTGATTTTTGGCCTTAAAACACATTGTCACATTAAAATTCATTTGTATAAATTTAAAATGAATCAATTGCATCTAGAATCGTTATAAAAATGGTCACAAACTGAAAGTTTATGTATAATTCTGCTAAAACTTACGCGCACTATCAAAACCTACTGAGTTATTAGAATAAAATTTAGGATATTTTCAATTTTTGATAGTATTCGTGTAGCGCATTTTAGGGTTCCTAGTAAAATCTAAAAAAAAAAAATTCAAAAAGTTAGGTTCGAATCTTAATTACTATTCCACATAATATATTTTTTATAGAGTTTATTACAAAGAAACGCTATTTAATATTGTAATCCAAGTAAATTTTTTTAGTCCATAAAATGTTTATCTTTTGATATTTTTTTTGATGCGTCTCTACATTTCCTTAAGTATTACAAGCACCACCATATTATACCAATTATGGTCAATTTCGTGCTGTCCACGTGATGTGCCGTAGTAAAATCTGTTTTAATGAAAGTGTACCGTTTTTAACTATCAATGATATTTGAATTAAATTTATGATCTGAATCAGTTATATTTATTACCGTTAGCATATCGAAGATTGTACAAATGGCAATTTGCTATATAAAAATACAAAAACAAAAAGTGGAATTTTTACGTAATTTTCAAAAAGTCTATAAAATTTTTTATTAAATATATTTTTAATACTTCTTTGATTTGATTGTGTAAAATAAAAAAAAAAAACTAAATTTACGCATTAATTCATGCTATTCCATTAGAAACAGTGAGTTTATCTTGCGAAAAACATATTTTTTTAAGTTTCCGTTCTTGTTTTCCAAACTTTGAAACTATCCACTGTGTTGACTATTTCGGGCAGATCAACGAGATATAGCGAAAAATACGCATAATTACAACAAGTATTAATCCCTATTCCAAAATTTGCATTTCGTTGAGGTACGCACAGATCACACCCAAAAAACCCAAGAATTTAGAAAATTAAAATATTTTTCATCAAAATTCGACTAACCTATGTTTAGCTGTTGAAAGTCGGCACAATAGCAAGTAAGGAGCAGAATTTTTCTAAAAAGTTCGATTAGTTTATATAAGATCCAATAAGAATAAAAAGTATAAACGCGAGACGAAAAAGTGTAGAATAATGGGAAGAAATTAGGTAACTTTTTCTAAGTTTTTAAACTTTGAACAACAATCATGATTATAAAGTGAAGCCTATGATGCTAAAATTTTGCGCTCTAATAGTTTAAAGTTTTGTGAGTTCAGATTTATAACCCGTTTGGTAAAAAAAAGCAGTACTGCAAAACTTATTAAGGATTAAAGTCGGTTTCAGTCAGGCTAAGAATTATTGATAATGGCCCATATATATTGCTCTAGATTTGTCTTTTAACTTATGAACCTTCTTTTTGAATAAATTTTGTGGTTTATTGTCCCAATATTAACAATTATATTTACATTAGACATTGTCATTTAAAAATTAAATTTTTTGTTACTTTGGAAATAATTTATGTTTAATAGAAATTTAGTTAGCCTCCTTAATATTAGCAGAGCAATGTCTTTATGAATATGTATACTTACATATATTTTTTCTACATAGTATTCGTGGTAGCACGTGTATGTAATTGATTAAACAGCACAAATAATTTAATTAAAAATACTCATACGTGCTGTGGTCCTTAACAAATATTGCTGCATATTTATGTACGAATACACATACGTACATACGTACATATATACAACGCCCATGTAAATTTTACCCTTACTTCATATTCCATTTTTTCAACATTTACTCTATATCAGAAATGTAAAATAGATTTTCAGAATGTAACCTTTTTCGTTAATAATTATGCTGAAATTTTGTGTTTAACTTTGTTTAGGTTTAAACGAAACCTAAATGTATAAAATACCACGAATGCTGATGAATTGTTTAGCGGCACAGAAAATACGTATTCTATTCTGCTGGTATTTAATTATACTCCAAAAACTCTGCTTAGATACGACCAAACAGAGACAACAAGACAATTTACGATTGTAGACTTGTTTAAGTTTCTTTACTTTTAATATAATCGTTTATAAAAAATACACATAACAATAGGCGGCATTAAAAATTAAAAAAAATAAAAAGAAAATAATAATAATAAATAATTATTAGAGTCTGAGGAGACCAGCATTTCCAAGTCAACGCTTTTCGCGCTAGATTTAGCGCTTTTTAACAATCCAAAAACTTTATTTTTTCTCTTAGCGGGTTTTTAAAATTGACGCGTTTTAGTTTAGTGATATGTCGAATAGAAATGTTGAAATAGAATAGAAATATAATGTTTTTACTTCCAATTATGTATTAAAAATGTATGTTAAAGCCTGTGCGAAACAGGGAAAAATTATTCTTCTCATAAGGTTAGTAGAATTTTTGACAAAAGTATATAAATTTTTGACATTTTAAAGTTGATAGAAAAAATTTAATATTGTAAAATTTATTCTAAATACTGTCAACATTAAATTTTATATGTCTTGTGATTTTATCACATTAGATTGTTCAAAATACTTCATATTCATCATTAAATGTCCATTTCCAAAACATAGTGTGGCTTTACGAATTGTTTAAAAATCCAATCAAAACATTTAAAATTTATTCATATCTCTTGGTTTTCTGTTCATACATTGTTAATATTTTATTGATAAAATTTTAATTTGTCAATATTTCATTAAGCTTTTATTTCCTATAACAGAAATAATAATTTTTCTCACCAAAGAAAAAAACATTCTACCATAGAACATTGTTATTTTTTTTATTAGTTTTCGAGTTCACTAAAAACTAAAGTGATTTTTTCATTTTGAATTTGCAAAAATATTCCTTCAGAATTCTCTTATTTAATGTGGTCATTTGAGGTGCATCTCCATTTTCCAAATCTAATCGAATAAAGCATTTATTAGGAATTTCCCATATTCTTCCAAACACTTTAATATTCATTTAAGGAATTGGCTTTTTTTTTTGGAAAAAATTGGACTGATTAAATCAAACTATTTCTATTTTCACTATTTCAAAAAAATATTTAAAAAAATAACAAATATGGACCATATAATGTTGAAGTTCTTACTTTTTATAAAAATAATAATTTAATTTAAGAAGTTAGCTAAAAAGCTCTAAATTGATCCAAAATTAAGGTATTTGGTTCAATTTAGTGATTTTTAGCGCATCTTGGAATATTTCCTGCTCGTTTGGTTACAAATAGTTGAAAACGCTCAAGAAGATGATCTATATTTTTTAGACAGCATCTCGAACTCGTTGAAAAGCAAAATCTATCCAAAACGAAACTCATCCATTTTGAGGTTGAATAACGCAATATATGATTGCGGTTAGGGTTAAATGTGAGCATATGTATCACGAAGCTATATAAAGCTATATTCCTATGGCTCCATCAATCTCGAACAGTTTCTGCTATGGCTATGTGAAATTTTATGTAAGTGAAATCAGCCGTTTAGAAGTTACAAAAATTGCAAAAATTTTGATTTTGCCCCTCTGTGCTATGATATAACCAATACACGAAAAAAACACTAAAGCGTAGTGAAAAATATCCCTAAAAAATTTTATATATGCGCGAAATATTTCGGAGAGTGTCTCCAAAATTCTATCTTATTGTGTAATATTATTTTAAGCAGATTAATTTATATTTCCAACAATTTATTTTACTGTAAATTGTACGTAGTGTCTATATCTCACTGTGGGTAATGCTAAAAGACGAGCTGATCATAAAAGTTTAAACACCGCGGAACAATATGTGTAAATATTTCATAAGTCCAACCGGTATGACTATCTCAAAATATTGTCCATAGAGGTAAAATATGTTTAGTATAAAACTGAATTTTAAAAGGCTAAGTAAATATTTTATACCATTTTAGATTAAGAAATTTATGTAGATTTCATTTCCTGTCATAAATATCAAAAGTATTACAATGGAGATTTAAGTTTTTATTCCAATTAAATGCGAAATATTTTGGATAAAATATGAAATTTTAATGGAAAATACCTTTACTTATACGTTTAGTTTAATATATAGAGCATGAGGGCGTATAAAGTTGTATAGATTTAATTTTTCGAAATGCATTTTTTTACATTATATTGCTTTTGTAACCTATTTACATCTATGTGTTTAAAAATTCGTCTGTTTCACCGAAAAAAATGACACAATTTTGTAGAATTTTAATTTTTTTTATATTAATTTTTATTTGAAACGAGGCATAAACTTCAGAATAGAAAAAAAAAAATATTTCAGTTTTATGTAATATT
This sequence comes from Protocalliphora azurea, assembly GCA_932274085.1. Lineage (NCBI taxonomy): Eukaryota > Metazoa > Arthropoda > Insecta > Diptera > Calliphoridae > Protocalliphora > Protocalliphora azurea. Next base: position 112,981,309 of record OW026523.1, read on the forward strand.
TATTCATATTGAATATATATATAGGATTCTACGTTTTCTTATAAATGGAAGCAGTGGACACTTCTTGATAAAAATATCATACATACAATGATATTTTACATACAATTCACTTCTTTCACCATAACTGGATATAGCTTTGCAAACAATAAACTTTTTGGCAACTTTTTTATATTGTTATTGTTTTTTTGTACGATATTTTCTAGAACATTTCCTCTAACATCTGCTGTATAAAACTTTTGTCCAAGAAACTACAAAAAGTCGGAAATCACATACATTTCATCATCCGTTAAACAAAAACTTAAAAAAAAAATAAATATATTTGCGTTAATGTCTGGTAATTTTTGCAGCTTAAATATTTTTAGTTCAATATTGGCTGTAAGTTTACGCACATAGCGTTCAGAATAGTTGATACGTCTAAACATTTCGCATTTGGAAATATTTCGAATACTATTCCTTGGTCTTTTATTTTTTTCTGTTCTAGGTTTCGATCAATTGCAAGGTCATTGTTTAATTTTCCTACCACTCTAGAAATTTTATTTATGGCATCTCTCTTTTATTTATGGCATATCTTCTTTCTTTAAAGAGTAATTAGATTTTACTTTAGTTTTAAATACTTATTGTAAGGGCTAAAAGGCAGATTCAATAAATAAAACGTAAAAAACCATTTTATTCGAACACACACTTTACATATACATATGTCTTATAGAAATATAAATTACACTATCAAATCTTATAATAACCGGTCCCACGAAAAATTCCCTAAAAAATATTAAAAATGCATGATCGGACTTAACTGTCTACATGTTGTTTACTTGTTTTTATTTCGAATAAATTTGCTAAAATTGTTAACAAAATTGTATAAAAGGATCATCTTACTATATTACTAAAATTTGGATATATGCAATTTTAATTGTAAATAGTTCGAAGCTTTAATACTCACAAGATTATATATATATATATATATATATATATATATATATATCCAAATTTTAGTAATATATAGGAATTCCTGAGCGAAAAATCCCGGAATTTCCTGTCATAATTCTCTTAGGAATTCCTAAGAATTTTTTTAATTTCCCTGGAAAACGGGAAATTAAATAATCTCATGGTTTTAAAATTCTGTAGCAATTATTCTGCTATTCTTAACACCTTATATCAATGATGTCGTTACTCTAAATATGGTACTTATAAGAGTTTAACGCATATAATGCAACTAGAACTTTATTTAAGAGGAATATTTTTAGATATTTGACTTTTGAATTAGGGTTCTTTTCTCACACAGAAAGACTTATTCGAATAAGTTCTTCAATTAAATTGTTATTTCATTTTAAATTGAAACTTAATAAAAACTCTTTATTAATGTAATCGTAAGCAAAAAAATGAAAATTGTTGAAACAGAATATATTTCTTATCACAATTATACAAGATTTCCAACCGCTTAGACTTTATTAAAAAATTAAAAAAAAACAGTATTCAGTAATGCAGGTTCTGAAGGTTTCCTGAGGATCAAAAGGTAAAGAGAATATTAAATTATTCGATAAGTATAAATTTTAAAGATTTGATGAGAATCTATAAAGCATAAGATTGTTTCGTTGTTATCGTAATTAGATATTTTCGTCTATGCCCAAGTTTGTACACAAGCTATATTAAGGTGCTTTTTGGAATAATAATTATGTATAAAGGATAAGTTTATAGCAACTACTTTAGCAATTTTTTTTCTTTATTTTTTTATGTTATACCTAGGTTGTAAGGTCTACTTAGTGATAATTCAGATTCATTTGTCAGAGCGTTCCATTGAGTTGACCGCTATTAATATGAATTTTACCGGGAATCAAGTATAAGTATGTAATAAATATATTTAGAACATACCCCACAGATAACATACATTCAATATACTACATACATACACATTCACATCGAGCTCTTACAGCGGAAATGGTAACCGATAATATTTTCAATATTTGTTTTTGTTATTAAAATCAATTATTTGGAACTATTCATATTATCTACCAAAAAAAGAGCAATAAGTAACTTGCGGATTTCAAAAATAAGTTTTACATTATTTTAAAAGGTGATAATAGTCACAATAACGTTTATCCCACAAAGTTTTGTGTTCTGCACATAAAATATTTTCGGGTTTATGGCTCAATATTTTCGTCTTTATTTACTTGCTTTAATATTGTAAAAAAGTTTTTACATAAATATTTGTAGTGATAAAATAAATAAATAAATAAATAAATAATAAATAACTTGGATATAATTCGTGTATTATTATTATATAAGAGAAGCATTTCTGATCAATATCAGAGATTTAGTTAATTTTAGAATCATATTAGTAAATACTTTAAACAAAATTTCGATTAAAATTCTTATTGAATCAATTAAAATAATTAATTGAAATTTAAACGAAAATCAATTATTTTCAGTCCATTGATATTATTATTTTTGTGATTGGAGCAAAATCAATAAAAAATTTAATTAATATAATCAATTTCGTAATTAAAGTCCTTTTTCATTATTTTCTGTGCAGATATCTATATATTTGTTTATCTATGATTTAACGAATTTACTTTCAAGTTGTTTCACATGAAATTTTTTTTTCAACTTTATTTTTGTCAAGTTAAAATTTTAGATAATTTAGTTTTATTATAGATTTCATAGCCAATCTTTGTGAATATTTTAATTCATAATATTTGTTAAAAATAAATTATTTGTATATTAAATTTATATTTTTTGAAATAAAATAGTTTCAAATCACTTTTTAATCTTTATAATACAATTTTCAGTTGCTTGAAATTAATTCTAAATAAAATTATTTACATATTAATTAATTTGTTAGTAAGTCTTATTAGAAAATATTTAAACTATTTTATTCGAATATACTTTTATAAAATTTATTAAATCAAATTTAAAAGTCTTCAACTAATTTAAAAATAAATTTTATTACTTTAGCTTAAATACAATTATTCTTTATTATATTTCCTATTTTAAAAATAAAATAATGTCCGATTTGAAATATTTAATTTTTTTGTTATGCATTCAAAATTTTTGAATATTTTTATTCAACATAAATTTATTTGAATAATTTTAAATTTGTTTAGAAAAAGAAAAAATAAGTAATGTAATTTTTAACACTACAATTACTTAATACGTATAAATAAGTTAATTTCGATAACTATTGGTTGCGTTATTTACTCGACTCTAGTCATTAGATTCTCCTGAATTGTTTTTTAGACAGTCGGAGAAACTGCAAGGAACATTATTTGCTGAAAAAATCTTCTGAAGTAATCGCTACGTTATTCTTTTTAACTTAAATAATTGAATAATTTATAAAACTTTTTTCATTCAAACCTCTTATGCCTGAATAGTTTTATTTCTTTGATTTCTTCTTAATAAAAATATTAAAAGATTTATTTGAAATTTCTCTATTTGAATATATTGTTTTCAATTAAAAATCTTAAGAATTTTTTTTGTATTGAAAAAAAAATACTTCGCATGTGATCAACAAGAGTACATTTTTAATTTTATAGGGATATATTTGCAACATTTTTTGTCTGCGTATAAAGCAATGCACTTTAATGTACAATAACATTAAATCTGAAATTCAATAAAATATTATTGAAGATTCTACTAATGGATTCAGCTCATACTAAATAATATTTACAGAAATATTATCGATATTTTTAGTGCAAAATTGTGTTTATTTATTGCTCAACCGTTGGCCATAATTTCGGACTTATAATCAGAAAATTGCAAACATTTCCCACTGTGCGCCTTTGCTCTATAACATTAATTTCTGTTTTTAACTGCGAAATATACATATTGCTTTTATTGTCATGAAAATTTTTATATATATTTAACTAAAATTATTTGTTTCGCCATTTATTCTCATGTATTTTGTTCATTGTTATATTTGTTTGAATATATTGTTCTGCTTTATAAATTTTTTATTAAATTTTTTTAATTGGCATTAGTTTACAATTTGATTGTTTGCGGTTAAATTGTAATTAATTATTCACTTTTCATATAAAAAAATGTTTTATAATAATATTGTTTAATTAACTTTATATATTGCAAGGATTTCAAATTTATTTTAAAAATAAATACATATATTTTTAAATTACATGCTGACGTTAATGCAGTGAATGTTGAGTAATTTAAAATAATTGTTGATACTTCTAATATTTAGTTTAAAAATATTTTTGTATGTCTGTATATTTCTTAAACTTAAAAAAATGTATTTTTGGCATTAATTCAAATTGAAGGTATTTGCACTTTAGCCCCCTGTACAATGGTTTCAATGATAAATGATAAAAATAACTTATTTTATATTTTGTTTCATTAATTTGGACACAAGCAATTAGAAAAAGTATATTTTGAAATTTTAGGATTTTTTTCCTTGCATCCGTCTGTTCGTCGTTAAATAATAAAATTTTTACTTAAAGTACAGAAGGTAGTTTTTAAGATAACTTAACCAAGTTTTGCTTATATGTATGTTGATATTGACTTAGTCATTCACTATGGTAAATTTGATTTTTGGATTGGTCCACTACTGGCTCTAGCACCCATATACGACATACAACTAACCACTTTTTGATTATAGACTTCTTAAATATGTGAATGTAAATAAATTAAATAAAAATATTTATCTGAATAACTATAAATGCAATTTAAATAAAAATGTTATTTTATTTAAATATTTCAAACGATTTTTTATATATTTCCCACATTAGACTACTTTAGGCACATTAATATTTGGGGGAATTTGTAATAACTTTATCACTTTTTAGTCGATTTTACATTTTTTTCTATTTATTGATAGATAAATATATGTTTATTACGATTTTGCTATAATAAAGTGCAATCATTTTTATTTAATAAATAAACTTTTGAAGAAACTGTAAAAGAGGCAAAATTTTACCATATAAAGAAATTTTTAAATTTCAGATCCTATTCGTAACCCAATCACTGTGGTGGTTTGCAAAATATATTTTTAATACCCATAGAACAATTCTAAAGGGAGTTAATATTAAAATTTCATATTTCATTAATTTTGATCAATTAGTAATTAATGTTTTTTGCTAAATAATTGTCTTCAAAAGACTTGAATTTTTACAAATAAATTGAAATATCTTAAAGGGCGCAACAAAGCGCAGCTTCTTATTTATTTTTTTAATACGAGCTTAGAATATGTACTTTTTTTAATTTACATATCTAAGCCAATGTGAATGATCTGGTCCATCAAATATAATACAGATATATTTAAAAAATATTTACATACAGTATCCAGAAATAACAACCTACTTTTTGAATTAAAAATACTTAAGTTAAATGGTTCCATCAAAAGACTTTAATTTTTCAAAGGAAGTCGATTTAAACAAAATTTCTGCTTTTTCTACTGCATATAAAAACACCAATATTTTGCTAACTCTAACAAATACTGCATATAAACTAAATGGCTAACGTGTTTCATTTTAATAATTTGTGATGCAAAATTTTATATAGTTTCACCAGACACCAAACTCTATATTAAATTTAAATTAGTCGCCACTTTTTAGCCATTTGAAACCATAGTGCACTGGCTAAAATGCATTTAAATTATCTTTGCTTACTTAATTAAACTTTAAAATCAAATCTAATTAAAAATGCATTAATAAACACTTACCACATAATTTAATCAACTACAACTGAAATTAATCAATAAATAATTGCGTTTTAAAATCTTACCTATAAACTCTTGCAATTTACACTGCTGACACATGATGCGTATGATTAATATTAATTAACTCAATGTTTGTCTATAAAATGTATACGTCACATTGTCCTTATATTGTTACTCTATTAATTTCAAATAAATTGAACAATTCACATAAAAACTATATGTAATATGATTATAAGCAATAAAATTCAATATTTTATAATTATTTATAAATTAATTAAAATTCAATTTTTTTAGTGCAAAAACTTAATTTAATTATTATGAAAAAAAAAACAACAATACTCACCGTTTTATAATTGATATACATTGTTGTAAAAAAAAAAATAAATAACAAATGCACATTTTCATGTTTTCCTTTTTTTGTACAGTTTTTTTATTTAAACCAGTTTATTAAATTAAAAAATCATAATTTATAATAAACAGTACATAAAAAAATAAATAAAAAAAAATAAATAAATTGTCCAATATATTTATTCTTTACATTTCATTTAGAGTTAAAAAAAATATGTATATATATATCGTCATCACGTTGTTTGTAATTTTTGCTAATATTTCTTTTCTTTTTGTTTATACATATATCCTGTTCTTATATATATATATTTATTCAGTTTCAATTTTTTTTTTTTTTAAATTCACTAATCAATTATGATTTAATTATTTATATATGAAATAATATGTTTACATATCTTTTTATTTTTGTATTTTTATTATTACTTTACGTGTTCTATGTTAAAATAAAAATTTATTTGAGACATAAAAAAAACTAATATTATTAATAAAACATTTAATACTCTTACTTTGTATGTAGATTTATACATAATTTTAATTTAAATAAAGTATTAATTTTCTCATTCAAATTCTACATCACTTTAAAGCGGGAAATTGTTTTTAAATTGTTTTTTAATTATTAAATGTTTTAATAAATTTTTAAAATAGTTATTTGTCAAATAGAAACATTAGTTATTAGCTTCTATTTCCTTGTTTTTAATTTTTGAAGAATTTAGGTTTGATATGACGCCACCTTGTTGCATCCTGATATTTTAGTCACTGACTCTTGTAATTTATGCTAGCATACGAATCAGATTTTGAAGGAATTTTTCTAAGTATTTGCTGAACAATTTGTATATCTATCTGTGTAATAATTTGTTTTTACTGCGAAATAAAAAAACTAAAAAAAAAAAAATAAAAATTAAGAAATAAAATACTAAGAAAAAACTACATAAAATTTGAAAATTTAATAAATTGCCACTAAAAATTATTTATAATGATTTGGAGAATATATCACCGAATAGCATATTTTTCAATATGAATCTAAGCGAAACTTTACTAATGACCTAATAATGTCCGTCCGTATATCTATTTGAAGTTTCATTTTTGAATCATGATATCCAAGAATCAAAAATTATTTTGCGTACAAATCTGTAACTTCTAATCGGCTAGTTAGATTTACATAAAATTTCACAATTGTAAATGGGTGTACAATTTAATATCTGGAAGGGGAGCCCAGAGACCCCTAAGGAGCGGAACTATTGGTTCTGAAAATAGGGTACCTCGAACATATTTTTATTTCGTATTTCTCGATAATAGCTAAGAAAAGCGTGCTTGCATATGCTACTTATTGGTAATAGTTTTCAAGTTATTTGCATTTGAAATTTCAACCCTCTTAGGTTAGTCCATTTTTTTCCAATGTATAGCCCAACATTTTCATTCGGTTTTGTAACAGATTTTCTCAATTACTTAGAGAACAAATTAAAATTAATTTTAAGTGAGTTTTTATTAAGTTTGTCGTAATTTAATTTTCGAACATGACTGAAAAATCGTCAAAAATTTAATTTTTGATTTCTTAATATTCTTTAAAATTCAGCGATTTTAAATCATGTTTGAAAAATCGAACTTAATTTAGAATTCTCATATACTAAATAAAAATATGAACGATATAATTTTAAATTTTTAAAAGCTTTATTTAGTGAAAAGGAGATGTTTTAATTTTCAAACTTAACTTCTAATATTCGAACATAACTAAATATGGTCGAAAAATTAAATTAAAAATTAAATCTTTTGCAAGGAAATTTAGCTTTACAAATTTATATTAAAGATCTCAGAATTTTCTTATTCTTAACGTTTTTTAAATTTCCAGTTTGCAATATATGATTATTTGAATTTTAGTGTTTTATAAAGCTCTAGTATATAAGTCAACAATTCAAATTTAAAGGATTTTAAAATGCTCTAATTGAAAGATTGTTCACCTCTATTATCTAAAATTTCTGCTTACTATAATAACAAAGTAAACTTTCGTGAGAAGTATTGTGAGCGTACACTATGTAGTTGCGGAAAGCCATTAATGAGTTTTAGAACACTTGTGTAAAGGGTGTACAAACAAATTTTCAATTTTTTAAGAAATATTTAAATAAAACGCTATTTTGAACTAAATTTGAACCACAATTATTGAAAAATATATCTTTGTTTCTGCAGGATAATTGAAATCCCTTTTCATGCTTGCTATTTGAATTTTGCGGATTACGGCAAAAAGAAATTTTCTGCGGTTTTTTATTTATAAAGTCAAATAAATATAATGATTATAGGATAAGATAAAACATGTCTCAAAAAATACATTCCGAAGTTTTTAGGATAATCGGACAAGGATAATATTTAAAAATCGAAGCTCAAATATCAATTTTTGTATTATTTGAAAGTTTTAAGGAACGTATAATGAAAACTTATAATTTCAATAAATTTTTTCAGAAATATAACTGAAAGATATTCGTTAATATGAGTAGTAAAAAAGTTAAATTTAATCCTTAAGTGAGCTCGGGGTCAGCATTTTTTAAACGCACCTTTTCTTAAATATTGACAAAGTAAATTTTATCTATTAATATCATAGATAATTACCTCATTCTGACAAGTAAAATCATGTCAAGCCATCAAGATTCCTCACAGAAATTATTGTAGTCAAATCTAGATAAAAATAATATTTTAAATATTTAAAATTTTGATTTTTGAATTATTTTAAAGGTAATCCTTGTCCAATTTCCTTATAAAATTCAGAGTGTATTTTTTGCCGTAATCCGCAAAATTCCAATCGTAGATACGGCTAATTCATTTTCGGTTTAATTTCTTGTATAGTTGTACATAAACCTCTGAATTTATTTAACAAAATTTTAGAAGTTTGAAATTAAGGTTTTGAAACAGTCTTGAAAAAATACAAATTTTTAAACCAATCATGGTTTGAATTTTCCTTTAAAAACAAAGACGTATTTTTCAATAGTTATGGGTCTAATTTAATTATAAATAGCAATTTACTTAAACATTTTCCTAAAAATCGAAACATTTTTTATACATTCCTTACACAAAAGGTCTAAAACACCATTAATGTGTGGAGAATTCCTAATAACTTAAAAATTGTTTAGCTGATTTTTTCTTTTCATATCTTCTTTGATTGATAATTATGCGTACATTATGATTTTTTTAACATTTTGTTTTGTTGTTTTGTTTTCTAAAAACTGCAAAAAACCATATTTTCCCCATATAGGGACGGGTTAAAGATATCCTATTTCAATAATACTTCATACAATGTATTTTTGCAACCCAGTGAACAATTCTAAGTGGAGTTATGGCCAAAATTCAAAGGTCGGTAGATTTTTGCGCAGTTTAATATACATAAATAATTTCATATAAGGATCCTAATTTCAGTCAGTTTAAATTCTGTCGTTATGGTATGTGTAAATAAAAAATTAACAATATTTTTCAATTGATTTTTTTATGATGACTCATTAGTTTTTTGTTTATAAACCGATTTTTCCATTTCCATTTTTAATACCAAACAAGTCTTATATGAGAGAAATATTTGAGCTAAATTTAGTTCCCTTAGGTGGTCCGCCCTGAGCCCTATCCTGCTTTTAGCAGATCATGCTTATATATTCTTAGAGTTTCTCGAGATAAAGATATCGGTATGAGACAAATGGAATGACAAACTCAACATACTTTCCATCTTTTATGATGGTGGGTACAAAAAGATTCCGCTCTTACCCAGCAAAAATTTGTTGGCTTTTGGTAATGACTAATTACTTACTTGAACCATTATCTGGTAATAAACTGTCATTATTTTCCTCATTTGAGTAGAATAACTAGTTACCATTAAATAACAAGCTCATTTAGTTGTGCAGTGGCTCAGTTCGCATAGTACTTGGAAGGTTATCGGTTCAATCCAAACTAAATACTTATGTTTTTAGGAAATTATTTAAACTTCTATTGGAATGTTAAAACTGTTAACAATGCATATAAATTTAACATATACATGGCGTAGTGAGTAAGACAGTAGTTTTTAAAACATGAAAGAAAATTTTTGTCTAGGTTCAAATCTCATTTGAAACAACTTCTTGTTTTTTTTGTACAATTTTGTAGTTTTGTAGTATTTGATTAACTATTTATTTGTTTGTTTAAAAGAAGTACTTTAAGCTCATGAACTCGTGGACATCACCATATAAAGGTAATGAGTTTTTTACCCGAATTATAAGTAGTTATCACCTTTTGACAAAGTAATATATATTTGCTTACCGGGGAAGTAAAGTTTTTGTTAGGTATATTATGATAATTCATAAAACGTGTGCAGAGACAACAAGGTTAAGAACTGATTTAAAATTTATACAAAATATTCTAAGTTTATCAATTTAAAATTTTAATTTTCCAATTAAATTTCCCATATTAAATCGATGTAGAGTTTTTAAAAAATTGTTAATAAATTTAACTAATAATAAAAATTATACGCATATTTGTATTTTTTTTCCTTTTTTATGTCAATATATTTTTTTATTCTTATTTATCTTTCTTTTATATCTGATATGTGTGTGTTTTATTTTTGTATTGTTTTAAATATTACATAATAATTAGCTGTTTATCAACATAATTTTATGTTTTAGAGTTTATGTCAGTGTGTTTACTCCATCTCATATATGTGTGAGATATACTTACAATATAAACTACTAAAATATATGTATGGAAAAAAAACAAAAACAAAATGAAAACAACAGCATATTTCAAGGGGTTTCAGGTTGTTGGGTTATAAACGTATTATATTATGCTTTCCACAAATTTATCGGTTTATATGTATATATATGGATGTGTGTTTGTATATAAATGATGTTAGGAGTGTAAGAGAAAATGTTCGATAGCAGAAGAGATGGTAGATAAGCAGAATTTTAAATTTTATGTGTGAGAATGTGTTAGTGTAAATGGGTGTATATATTGCTAGTAATTATTATTCATTTAATAAACATAAACAAGGATAAAATATGATAATGATGATGAGTTTAATATTTTATATTAATTTTATCGCTTTAATCACTATTTTTTGTGTATGATTTTATAATTTATATTTTGTTTTTTATGGTTTCATATTTAATACTTTTAAAATAATAATAATAAAAATACTGTCCGTATGTATAATTATTGTTTTTAATTTTACTACATATACATTTTTCATATATATATAATTTTTTTTTACTTTTTTTTTTATATATGAGTACATATTTTTTAATATAAATTAAAAGTTTTTTTCTTATATAAATTTTTGTATAGGTGTTTGAGTGAGTGAATGGTATTTGTGTTTAAAGTTCTACTTGTTCTATTGTTTATAGTTGTTTATTGATGCTCGTTTGATATATATTTTTTATATTCGCGTATTGTAACTTAAAATTATTTATCTGTTTACATTTTTTTATGTTTGTTGGAAAAGAGGTGTCTTTTTCATGTTAAAACTCAACATTAACCTGTGCGTGTTCATTTTCTATAAAATTAATGTTTATATTTATTTTGTGTTTTCGTTCAATATTTCATTGTCATTATATTGCAAAAAAATAAAAATAAAAATAAAAATAAAAAAATAAGTAAATAATAAAAAAAGTTATAGAAGAAGAGGGAAATAAAAAAAGGAACAGCAATCAATGTTTTTTATGTTTCTATTAGGGTTTTTTCCAATAGGCTTTTACTGAATCAATTCAATTGCATGAAATTCAACATTAAAAATTGCATTTAGTTGCCATTTTCATGGTTGATTGTGTTATTATCGCCATAATAAAAAAAATATTATCGTAATTTTATTGCTGTCTTGTGTGGTTGTTACAAACGAATTGCGCTTTTAATCAGGCTTAGCGGGCAATGATTATATTAAGTAATCTATTACATAGAAAATAACAATTAACCTATAATTTTTAAATGGAATTTTTAATTACAATTATATATAATTTTAATTAAAAATTCCACTTACAATTACACATATTTGTAATTGAAAATTCCAATTATAAATTAACTTCGTATGATGTTAAAATTATTCAAATTTATTTCAAATAAAAATCGTACATTGAATTTCTTAACAGAATTTCGATATGCTTTACCCTTAAAAGAATTAAAAATGAATTTAAATACCATTATTTGCAATTACATGTAATTGTAATTGAACATTTTCAGTTACAATTACTATGGATGTAATTGCCAAAATAGCAATTATAATTACTTGTAATCATTAATGAAATTACTCCATTATAGTTATATTTTATATAAAGTAATTTAATTTAAAATGAAATTATTAACCCCCATAGCTGCTTTCAATGACATTTTATACCCTACAAATTTAAATTTATTACTTTGGAATAATTAGTTATAAATACTAAATAACACTTAAAGGTTCGAAAGCGAAACTACTTTTCATCATCTCTTACAAAACAACTTCTTGAAAGTTAAATAAGTGCAAAGTAATAGTTCAAATTTAGTTTTAACACCAGTGCACAGTGGACCGTATTTCAAGACTAGAAGTACAAAACTTCAAATTGTTTAAATAAATGTAATATAACTGTAAAATAGTAAATATAAAGCAAAATATAATATAAATTATCAAAAATAGTTAAATTTGAAAAATACATTTTTTTTTTTATAAAAATTGAAGTTTTTATTTTCAAATTTTTTTTCAATTAAATATATTATCTAAAATTTGTTTGTCATTATGAAGAGAGCAAATATACTTTTCATTTTTTATTAAAAAAAGTGACTAAAATTACCACTTTGTGTTTATTTGAACTTTTCAAGAAAATGGCAAATATAATGAACGCTATAATGGTTGTTATCTAAATGTTGGTAATTTGAATTATGCTAAACTTGAAAACTTTTGGTCCTCTGAATATATATATATATATATATATATATATATATATATATTTTTTTTTTTTTTCATTTTAATTGATACTTTTTCAAAATTTTAACTTTGATGTAATGACATAATTTTCAATTAATTTGACAAAAGTTTTCGTAAATGTGGAATATTGTGTATTAGACGGCAAAAAATTAATTTATTCTGATGATATTTAGCTCTTCATATTTGTCTTACTAGATTATTTCATTTGTTCCAGTGTGCGATCATTAAACTATAAATCAATAGCATTCTCTAGCAAATTAAAAATTTATATTCAAGCTAAATTTACTCTAATTCAACATTTTATATTTCTTTAATCATATTTCAAGTTCATAATAATTTTATTTTTGAATTTAAGTTGGATTCCAACAAAATTGTTCAATGCATAGTGGGAAATTTTCTGTCATTTTCTGATTATAAATATTTAACTTTTTAATCTGTAATAATAAATCAACAAAACTTTTCTCCAATAATTTTGGGAATATTTTCCATAATATGAGCCAAACCCATTTGCAAATTATTTTATAAACTCTTTGAATTTGAAATTTGTTTTTATTTGATAATATAAGTTTAACTTATAATAAATATGATATTTAAAAGAATGAGAATAAGAAAATTAATTCCATTTCTTTAAAGAATAAGTGAAAATACTTCAATTGTTTTAAGCTATGAAAATATAACAATATTAGGGGTTAAGAATTAATTTTCAAGGAAGAGAGATAATTTTATAAAATAATTTTATAAATAAAATATTTAGTACAAATAATTAGTAGATACCAGGTCATTTTTATTAATAACTCAGAAATCAATTGAGTAATGATAATGAAAATTGTGCAGAGCTATTACGGTTATAATATATATATAACCACGGTTTCTTGTTTTTGAAATTTATGACTGAAAATATAACCTCCTCAAAGTTCTCTAACAAAAATGGTATAAATTTTATTCCACCAAATTTGAAGATGTGAAAACAATAATCTATAAAACATATAGTTTTTAGTTGAACAATTTTTTATTATACCCTACGCCACCATAGGTAGTTGGCGTATCATGAGCTTGTGCTGATGTTTGTAACTCACAGAAAAAATCATCGCACTTCTATCTCAAAGTATAGCGTTCGACTTCTCGTTCTTGAGTCGACTTAACGATGTCCGTCCTTCTGGCTAGCTGTCTGTCCATGTGGACCTTGTGAACAAAGTACAAGTAGCGATTTTGAAGATAACTTAATTAAATTTGGTAAAAATAATTATTCTAATACAAAGACGACAACTCTTGAAATTGGTTATGATCAGTCCATTGTTTCGCCTGGCCTCGATACAAATACATTGATAACTTAATGAAATTCGGCACAAATGTATAAATATAAATATAAACATAAATATAAACATAAACATAAATATAAATATAAATATAAATATAAATATAAATATAAATATAAATATAAATATAAATATAAATATAAGTATAAATATGTGTACCAAGTTCGGTCCATAATTGATCATAGCTCCCATATAAATCCCTCTACCAAAAATCACTTTAACGTACACAAATACTCTAGAAATGTTAGTATTAAGTTAATATTGGACATATATAAGTTTTATATAAGTAGAAACTTCAGTGCTAAATTTTATGAGAATCGGAATGTAATTGACCATATGTCCCATAAAAATTCTATCTAATTTAAATAATTGAAATGTTGGTTAGTAATGTTGATTTACTTTTTCATTTTTACTGGAAAAGTCTAGATACAATTGCACATATTTTTAAAATTAAAATAACTACATAAAATGAGCTTTAGAATATTTATCTGCAAAAAACAATGCACCATGACTTTTAATTATTTTCCCCTTACACCTAAGCTCTCACATTGAAAAATACTTTTAATTCTTGATGAATGCGATGAATTTGTGTAAAACATTGAAGTCAGACTAGGTAAATATTTGACGAAAATTACATAAACACTAATTAAATACATGTGTTAGTTTAAATTTTTTCCTAAAACAAGTGGTCACATATTTCAGGTCAAATGTTTGCCAATTGAGACCATTATTTAAATTTTCTTTAATGAAAAGTAGCGTTAGGCATATCATAAGGCAAAGTATTTTAGAATTATCTTTAAAAGAATAAAAAAAGAAAACAAGTTAGTCATCTAAAACTAGTGAATTTCAGACAAAATCTGCTGCCATATATGTCTGTGTTGACTTTTCATCAATTTTGAGTTAAGGATTTTTTTCTTAATTTGAGGCCTTTTGAGATTTCTATAAATTTACTTACTATATGCCAGCATTATTAACTTTGCTTTTTATTGGAAAAAAAATTTTAGTCTTATTTAATTTGAATAGATTAGAACAAACCATGTCCTTTCATAATAAAACATGTTTTGTCTACAATGTAGTGTATAATAATGTCCTTTTTATTGTATTTTATGTTATAGCCTATTTATTTGTCATTTTTTAATAGAATTGTTAATATTTTATGTAAATGTTTTATAGAAATATTTATAGGCTTTATTCTGCGAAAATGTTATCATTTATATTTTTGTCAATACTGAAACAATTAAAATGACGCAAAACAATAATAATAGTTTTATAAATCAGCTTTTATTTATCAATACTCTTACACAAATAGATATGTTTTTGTATATATATGAAGGAGTGTGTATGTATGTATATAAATAAGTACGTACTTATATATACATAAATATTTTTATTTATAACTATGTATTATTTAATGTATTTTTTATTATATGTTTTTATTATTTTCCTTGTTTAATGCTATTTACAACTTTGAACCACGCTCTGCGTGTCTTTTGTTTCTTCATTTGCTTATTTTGTGAAAATTTTCCTTGTGTAAACTATTTCTTTCTTGTTCCGGTTACATTTTTCTCTATTATTGAAACCTTTAGCATAAAATATTATTTGTTTTTATTTTCATTTGGTCTCATTTAATAATATAATTTAATTGCTTTAAATTATATAAATATATTTCTAGAGATTTTAATTATAGCCATGTGTTGCTATTTTTCGTAAAATCCAATTTAAACTCATTAAAATGTGGAAATTGTGTCAATATTTTTTTTTTTTTAGTTTTAAAACACAACATATTTTGTGGCGTCTATTTGATGTTCGAATACTGCTACTATCATTATAGTCTAATGCAAATAAATTGAAAAAATCTAATTTATAAAATAGCAGCTTGCAATTGACAACATAAATTATGATAAGTTCAAGATAATGGGAAAAATTATGTTTTAGAAAATTTGTAAAAATATTTTAAATTATTTGAAAAATTTATAGATATTTCGTTTAAATATGTTGCCCTATTGAAAGGATGTTAGAGAATGTGAATGCAATGTGAAAATATTTACATTTTCTTAGCAAATATTTGGTTATTTATATAATTCATTTAAATATGAAAAAATTCGTAGTTTGTATATTGTGAAAATATTAAATATATGGGATTTTAATATATAGAATTCTTAGAATTTTCTGGGAAATATTTTAACTCATACCAGAATCCTACCCAGGCAAAAGTAACAACAATTTTTATCATGAAGATGGTTGAAATTTTCTCAAATAAAGTATTACTTAAATTTTTTTTGTCTTAAAAAAAAAATAATATATATTTGCTAAATGCAAATTTGACCTGCTAAATGCAAATCTGCTTTCAGTTTTTTCCATCAGATCGTAATTTTTTTATGAGCAAGTCTAATATCTCCAATTTAATAAGGCGAATATACCAGTATATTTTACCATAACTGGAGAACGGATGATTCTATTTAGACAATTGAAATACGAGAAGATGCAAAAGCTATATTTAAGTGACCTTAAAATTACTTTGTTATCTGCCCAAGAGTTTCGGAGTTATTCAGAAATTGAAAAAAATAATAATAAGTTTTGTTGCAAAATTATTATGAAACCGACAAAAATATTCAGTTTTGAGTTCTTTATCATAAATTTGGTACTACTGTGAATAAAATATGCCATACATTTTTTAAATTGATGTACAAATCTTGATTTTATGTGCAATTAAATGAAACTACTTATGTACTGGTGTTCTAAAAAATTTTTTTTCTTTAAACAAAACTAAGTAGATTAAATGGAATCTGATATGCTTAATAGATAATAATAGCTTTCACTTTTTTCACGTATTCACGTATGAGCGTGATTAATATAATGCTCGTTTTATGCAGTCACACTTGTATAACTTGAGAACTATTTACCAATTTACATAAATAAAACTCCAGTCATTAATGTTAAAATAATTTGAAGATCATTCGAAGATGCATATAGATCTTTCGGTGTTTTAATTTTCTAAATCGGACAACCCGTTCTCCGGATATAGTAAAATATACACATATAATCTTAATAAGGGGAAAATATTAGACATGTGCATAAAAAATTCAAGATCCGATAGAAAAAATCTGGCAGATTCGATTTTATTTCGTTAAATTTCATCTAGTCCATCTATTTTTGTTAAAAAAAAATAAATAAAATAAAATAAAAATAATGTATATTTCTTATTTTTTTGCCCACCACTTTATTGTTGGTATTTTCACTTAACTGTAAATAAAATAAAGATTTCTGCATCAATTTTGATGATGCGCGGTTCATTGCTTTCGTAGTACCTCCAGCCGTTTTCACCCTTTAAAAGAATATTTAAGAAAAAAAAAGAAATCGTTAATTTTGAAAGAAACAAATTTTTTCTGACACTATTTTCTAAATAACTCGGAAAATGTTGAGCATATCATATCATAGAGTTTTGAAGAGATTTTTAGTCCCCATTATTTGGTATATTCTTTATATAAATCGTACACGCCGTTTTTGTGATATGGTGAAATATACTCATGTAATCGCCTTATTATGGGTGAAATATTAGACACGCCTATAAAAAAATCCAGAAAAATCAGCAGATTTGTTTTTAGCACCTCAAAGTTCATTTAGTCCAGCTATTCGTCTTTAAGGGAGGATTTTATTTTTACCAACTAGTCATAATAGAAAGTGTCATAGAGTCCATGGACATTAAGTCACTTTCAAAACTTACTCATTTAATTTTCTATTAAATTAAAAAAATAAAATATTTGATAATAAATCGGTTGATGATATTTGGATATTAATTCAAATCTAACTAAAATTTCTGGTTTTGCTTAAGGATAGATTTTAGTTTTAGAATTTTGTGCGTTTAGTTCTTATTTTGAGTAGAGCTTTTATTATTAAAGATTTAGTAGTAACTAGTGCAACCAAAAATCTTTAAATGTATAAATGTATACATAACACTGGAGGAAAAAAAGATCCTCCGTTAAACAAGTATAGGTGGGCTAGATGGAATTTGAGGTGCTGAGCAAGAATCTGCTTTCCGTTTTTTCTATCAGTTCTTGATTTTTTTATGGGCATGTTTAATATAGTAATAACCAAATGTTGGACAAATGATCTAAACATACCACTTTCAACACTATGAACTCGACTTTCATAAAATGCTATGCTTTTTAAATTTTTGGTTTTTATTTCTTTGGACAAAACTAAAAAAAATCTCTGAATTTCATCATAAAAGTGATAACAGTTACGGTACTTGATTTTTACTTAAATAAATTCCACTACGCAAAATATTATCATATTTAAAATGTCTATTTTGTTCTTTAGACGTTTATGTAAAACTTTTTTAAAATTTGTAAATTTTTTTTCCATATTTAGTAATACAGTAAGTCACTTAAATAATAAGCTCGTGTGACAGTATTTATTGGTTGGTTGTCACTTAAAAATTGTTTATTTAAGTATTATTTCAAAATGTTCAGAATTATGAAATTTTTCACTATATTTTTTAAAAGAAATTCGAATTTTTTCAAATCTTAACTCCTCCTCTATTGATGATCCATTTTTTTATACGAAATAGGCCCAATGCAGTGATTTACAAAAAAATAAATTTACTATTTTTACCATTCAAAAGTGGATAATTTTACATGTATGAGTGTCTTTCTTTTGTCCATGACATGATTTGTCAGTAATAAATCTGTAGCCAAAAAGGAAAAACTATGTTGTTTTCTATTTTCCTAATTTTTAGAATTTTTATATTTCATTGCATATTTTGTACATTTTTTTATAAAAATATATCCATTATTTTGGAATAAAGTGGTCTGAATAACATAACATAACTTTCTTTCGAAAAGTAAAAATTGTATAAATGAGATATGAAAATTTCCAATATTAAAATTCATGACTTTTTCAAACAGGTCATTTTTTAAGCCATAAATTTTATTTTCATGGTATTTTAGAAATGGAATAAGTATATAATTGGAAATATTGAAGATATACTCGTATTTTAAAATTTAATTTTGGAAGAAATGTATAAACTGAGATGTAATTTAAACAAAATATTAATTGTATAAAGGAAAAAGCAACACCATTACTTTTTTGCTATATTTTTCGATGTTCAATAAATATATTAGTTTGAAAAATCCACCAAATAATTTTCGTAAGAATTACGAATATAGGTGGATAATTCAAAATTGTATATCTACGGCTTTTAGTTTCAATTTAAAACCTAAAAAATGGTCTTCTGAAAAGTAATAAAAATCAATCATGCACTTTTTCCTTTTCGCCATAATATTTTTAATGAAAATTTATATTGAAATAAAACTTTTTTTCAATATAAATTTTCATTTTGGTTATTGCAATAATATTTAAAACTACAAAACTAATAATACTGTATTATTTTTAAATTTCTCAGTAAAAACTTTTTGGATTTTGGGAAACGTAACTAGTTTTATCATGCGTTAGTAATGTTTAGAAATTGCTTTCAGTAATTCTTTAACACACATGTGGCACACATGTGATTTTTTTTATGACTTTCACTAGGATATATAAAATGCCAAGACTTTTCTCCCTTTCATATTTTGGTGCTATACCCCTGTATAATATAGTCATGTATTTACTGTATGTAAAATATACATTAAATATGTGTAGTGCTTCTGTAAGAGTCCTTTCTAATTAAATTTTAATATATAGTATACTTATATTTAATTCTTGGAAACTTATCATAAAAGCCTTTATTTGTGCGGGACGTCCCAACAAAGATTTTCATATTATACTATCTGAATGCCTTTATGACTGAGGTTGACATATCAATAAAAACATTAAAGAATATGATAGATGTCTAAATAAAATATCGAAAATAATAAATATAAAGTGACATTTTACATATAAATAATCTTCAATACAATAACTTTTTAACAAGAATTAATTGATTTTGAATGAAGAGAACATCTAGAAAAAAATTGAAACAATTAATAATCTCATCAAATATTTAAAATTCGAACATATCAAATAATTATTAATAAACACGTTTCCGAATGCTGAGAAATCATTAATATATTTCGTATTAATGAGCCTAAATAGATGAAAATGTTTGGAATTTGACTTCTTTTTCTTTATATTATTATGAGCTGCCGATTTTTGTAAAAAAATTTTAAACCATTTAGAAAGTTAGTTATATTAATTAATAATATAATCAATAAAAAGTTATGATTAATTAACTTTTGTTAAAAAATTATCTGGAATATTTTTTCTGTGTATTTTTGAAGTATAATTAGAAACTTCTAAAATATTAATTAGAAATTGATTAAATACAACAGATGTTCTTAATTGCTATTATTTGAATGATACGATTTTTTAGTCTAATAAAAATATTATTCCAACAGCTGGAAAAAAACAAAAGTATTTTTATAAGCTTCATCTGTAAATCTATTGAATGTTTGATTTTCTATGTCATTGTGATTTTCTAAACTCAATAATAAGTTCGATAGCTTCCTTTATTTTGTTGAATAAACTAAAAATAATTATTGTTTACTATCCTCAGTGTGTTTGAGGGTTTAGTGTGTGTGTGTGTTTTAATTGTTTTTTTTTTATATATAGATTATATATATCATACAAACTTATGCATAAATTCAATTAACATCTAAGCAAACAGAGATTGATATTCAATTAAAGGCTAATTTAGATTTTTATTCAATCCTTTCATTTAAGTTAAGTTTTTCTTTTTGTTTTAATTTGTGTACATTATAAAGTGATTACATAAGTTATTTTTATTGTTATAATTGCATACTTACAAACAAATTTGTTGTATTAATTTAATTATTGATTTAATTTACAGTATTTTTTGTTTCTTCTACTAAAAAAATTTACGTAATACACCATACCACAGCATACCACCAAACGATTTTAAAAACTAATTTTTTGGTTTTTTCACATTTTAAGTTTTTTTCTTTTTTTTAATTACAGATAGAAAAACCAAGCGGCAAAAAATAAAATTATTGTATATTCTTTTATTTCAATTGATTTTTTTATTGTTTTATGGGGAGGGGTTTGTTTTTAATTTATTTTTTATTTCTTTTTTTTTATTTTGTCAAGTTTAAGGCAACGGATAGTGATTTTGTTCAAAGTCTTTTTGATGATCCGTTAAGGATTTCTTAGAAGTTTCCAAACGTCTATCGGTGATTGCTACAAATGGTAAACGCTGTTTTCGTCCAGCTATAAAACCAGCACCCACTAAACGGGGTGAGGCATCGACTACACGATGATAAATGAAAGAGTTTGTAACCGAAGATGAAGAAGATGTAGCTGAGGAGGGCGAAGAAGAGGAGGAGGAAGGTGGAATTAAATGATTGTTGCTGCTAGTGCTACTACTTTGAGATTTTGCATCTGGTGTAGTTGTAGTTATATTTGATACTATTTGTTGTTGCTGCTGTTGTTGTGTGTTGGCTGAAAAGCGGCCATTTATTGATTTGCTTACAACTGGAGCTTTATTGTAGGCCACAAAGCCTCCAGCATTGATAAAGTTGTTATTATTATTATTGTTCATATTGTCATTGTTATTTGAATTACTTAGATATGGCAGGGGTACCCTGCGGTAATCAGAGCCAGAACTGGGTGCAAATTGTGCACTACGTGATCTGGGACGATTCATAAAACCACCTGCTATAGATGGATATGAAGGTAATTTATGTATTGCTGATTTTTTTGTTGTTATACCAGATGCTGATGCTATTGCTGGTGTCGATGTGATTAATTTTTCCATTTTCCAATTTGTTTGTTGTAAATTTCCGTCTGCCACATTTGCTGATTTAGTTTCAATTTCCTTTTGCCAAATATCTTGTTCTAACTTAGAATCATCATTTGTAACATCATCACCTCCACTTTCACCTCCCGCCTCATGTTTTACACTATTGCTATTGAAGTCATTCTCCTGTTCATTGGATTCCAATGAAATACTAACATCTTCATCGGGTAAATGATTTCCAGTGTGTGTATATTGTCTGGCCGTCATGTCATCTCCATCACCTTCTCTATTGGCATTGATGTATGGATAGGGTGGTGGTGATGTTGTAGTGGTGGAAGTTCTTTGTTGAGCAAATAAATCGTGTATTTGACGTTGACGTTGATGATAACGTTTACGTTTTTCCTTAAGGTAATCATCGTCTATGCGCACCGACATGCTACCCACACTAGAGTCTCTGGGTCCCGGCTGTAATTTCGAACCAGACCACCTTAATTGCTGGGATGATTTGGTAGGCGGTGCAATAGTACCCTCCAACAAGTCCAACAATTGTTTGTTACGTCTATTAAATTTACGTATGTAAGGAGGTAAATTATCATCTTTATTGTCATTTTCTTCAAAATAATCATCATTATCGTACTCATAGTCTGGATAATTTTCCGATTGTTGTTCACGCATTTGTTCTTCATGTAATTGTGATTGGACCTTAGCTAAATGTGGCCATTTAGCATAATATCGCTCAAGATCTTTAATATCGGTGATCTGATGACCCATTTCTCCTAAGCCATTGCCATTTATCATTTGTTTCCTTGAGGGAGGCGGTATGGGTGTAGTAGTGGTGCTCAAACGTTTGGGTATCATTTTACGTTGATAAGCATGATGCCTGGAATGTTTGAGAATTTGTTGATGATGCGGTTGGCGGCCATGATGCTGTTGCTGTTGATGATGATGTTGCTGATGATAATGATGATTGCGAGTTTGACCATGATGCAGTTGACCATGATGTTGTGGTCTATAATGGTGATAGGGATTATAACCTCCCCTGGAACGGCTCACACCTATGCCACTATGTTCGTCTGTTATAGGAGATACTTTTTTATTGCCATTTCTTAATACCGGACTCAATTTTCTATACCAATCATTTGTATCCATTCTTTCACCTTTGGTTATAAATCTAACTTCATTAGCTCTTTCACTATCATCGTCAGGAGTTTCTAGGAAATAATTTATTTGTCCCTCATAAAATGGTTTGGTGGTAGGTTCTTCTAGTTTTTCCTCTTCTTCCTTGTTCTCTTTTTCTTCGCTAGGTTTTAAAACAAATATGGGAGCTGGTGGTATTAGAGATTTAATTTTCTCCAATTTTAATTTCTTGATATGTTTATCCTTCAATACATTTAAATCAGCCACATCGTCTTCCTTAGCCATGCTTGTTGCACTTTTTGTAGGAGTTTGTGGGGGATAGGGAATTGGTGCGCTGGTGGTTGTCATTGTCATTGTCATTATCTGTGAATAGCGTAGATAATCTTTGTATTTCTTTTTATGAGTTTTATGACCGTAACGTTTATTGTTGCGTCTCAGAGATTTTTCTTTTTCAAATGCTGTTTGCTTTTTAACTTCATGTGTTGATTCTGGATTTCAATTCAAGTGTTGTTGTTGTTTTGGTTTATAGTCAATGGATGTTGATTTTTTTTTCGTTATATCATGTTGTAGTTAAAGTTGAACATGTAGGGTTATAAAGTTAAAAAGAAAAAAAAAACAAGAAAAAAATGGAAGAAACCAGAAAAAGAAATGAAATATGAGGTTTAGTTAAAGTTTTATTTCTTAACATTTTGTTGATTACATTTTGATTAAAAGTCTTTAATACAATTACTTTCAAGAACTATAAAAAAGGTATAAATGAAATGAAAACATAATCTATTGGATAAGTTTAAGGAGAAAATTTAAAATGATACTTTTGTTTAATGTTGTGAAACGTTATAGTAAATAATTATTTGATTATACATTTACCTCTTAATAAATTTTTTGATGCTGGGTCGAATTTGATATTCACTTCATCAACACACTTAATATGTTGAAAATACGAATTTCGATGAAAAGTAGTAAATTTCTTTGTAGTTTTTATCGGAAAAAATCATTTATTTGCAAATAACGTTTTCTTTTTTTGGAATAACCGGTGAACAAAATTTTATATGGCTGATGCCGAGTTGTTTTTCAATGGGAATAATCATGATTAGCGCAAGTAATTTAAACACATTAAAACTTCATCAGACTTTGACCCGAAAACCTTAAAACTTGGATTTTAAAGTGTGCGTTCGAATAAGACGTAACTCTTACTTCCGTTTTGTGAAATAATTATAACATTTGGACAGAAATAAAATCTAAACGAGTAGAGTTATTCCAAAAAAAAAATTTGGCATAGTATAGATAAGCTTGTTCTTAAATCAAGAAATTTAAAAAACTCCCACTTTTTGTATCAAAATACCAAAAATCCCTGTCCAGGTAAAACTTGTCTTTAAATTGACTTTTTTCATTAAAATGATTTTTTTGTCGTTATCAGAGGTGTAGCTAATATAATATTTTTCGTATGTTTAGTGAATGATATGTAGGTATATAATCAATCTCAGCTTTGAAAGTTGAAAAATTCACAAATAAATAATAAAAAAATTTTTTAAATTAACGAAATTCGGGTAAGGCTAGCAGGGAAACCCCAAATTTTCCCTGGTTTAATTTACTTGCATTAAGTTTATTTATTTGTTTATTTTTTGGAAGCATCAAACAAATTTTATGATCCGGAGGAAAAAATTAAACTTTAAGTAAAAAAGTAAAAAAGGTATTGCCAACTTAAAAAAATATTTTTTTTTAAAGTTTAGAATTCAAAATAATATAACTTTTTATCGGAACTATATATTTATATGAATTATGTACCAATATTAAGACTTAAATTGATATCGATAAGTTTAAAATGACTAAAAAAATATGCCCAAAAATTAGTCAAACTTTTGATTCGGTCTAAATATCTCTTGAACTAAAATGGATATGAAAGACTTACATGCGTGGCGTATTTATTTGTAGATACTTACAAGGGCTATCTCTTTGTAAATTAAAAAAAAAAATAAAAAATAAAATATGATACCCGTGGTGACTAACTTAGACCCCACGCTGCCACACCAAACGAAAAATTTTTGGTAATAAGTCTGTATCTCCTAAACTACTTATCGGATCGAATTGAAATGTATGGAAGAATTGTAGTGGAGGACCTGAGCTTTCAGAAAAATCGGGTATATAAAAGTTTAAAAAAATGGTACTTCTTCAAGTCCGATTTCAAAGATTTTTATTTTTCTGTAAAATGCTCTTTTTACTCAACTATAATATAGGTGAATAAAAAATTTTTGATTTTTCACATCGACTATATTTCATTTTTCTTGAATAAGTCCTGAGGTATATGAGGGAAAATTTTTCTAAAAAATATTCTGTAATTTATAATATATTCCGAAAAAATTTTTTGATTATCTTAATTCGTCTAAAGACGTCAAAAATGTTCAAGATTAGCACTCTGAAATTAGTTTGAAAAATAATTTTACTTTTTTCTCAGTTTTTTTAATAAAAAATTTTTCATAGATAAATTTTAAATTGATTTGGATTTGCACCCTAGATCTAGTATTGGTCGAAAATGATGACTTTTAGAAAGAAGTTTAGTTTTTATCGATTAATAAAAAAATGTTATGCAAGTTTTTTTTTTATTTATTGACGATATTTAATCAAAAAATAGATTTAGGTTAATATGACATTAAATTGCTTCCAGTGCGGTCAAAAAATTATGCAGAGGTACACATTTGATAAAAAAAATTTTTTTAAATGACGTTTTTTTTTAATTGCACAAAAAACATATTAGCATATTATTTTCACTATTGTTTCTTATGTTATGTTTAAAATAACTATCAGTCTTTCATTCCTGAAAAAATCAGTTAAAAAGCTTTACAAACCAATTTTTGGAAAATTTTCAAAATAAACAATATTTAATATCTCGTTACACCAGCGGTTCCCAAATGGGGGTCCGCAACACACACGAAGCTCGCAATGACATTCGAGGGAGGTCGCGAAGATATCCTGCAAAATATACTTGAACACACATTTTTTATGTAAATATAATTTGGATTTTTCAATAAAAATTCCAATGAAAGCTTGAAACTATTTATTTAAAAAAGGAAATACATCTTTATACAAAACATCACAAATTAAAGACAAAAATTAAGGTATTTTTTCCTAAATGCATTCTTTTCAGAAACAACTAGCACTAGCTGCAAGAAAAACTAGTAAAAAATCCGTGCTTTGCTTCGATACTATGCTTGATAAATATCGAAATTATCTATTTTTCACATGAAACCCTACTTATATTGTCTCAGGAATTTGTTAATAAAGTCCTTTTAATTCCCTCTCCGAATTTTAACAATAAAATAACATCCTATGGAATAAGTTAAAATTTGCTCGACCTCTTAATGCAGAGTAGTCAATACTTTTATTTCGCATAGAAGTTTGCGGGCTATAAAAAGACAATTTGCTTAAACGACTTTAAAATTTGAAGACGGAAAAAACCTTAAAAAGTAACACATGAGTTAAATTTAATTTTGATTCAATAGATTTCAAGTCATTTGAGTTGAAATATGATAAAGTTTATTCGCTAGTTGGTTCTGAAGAGCGCAGAGAATGATATTAGATAAGTGTTATGCGAAAAATCTCCTAATATTAAAAATCGCCTGAAGCAAAAACAATGTCAATGTAAAACAATGTAATTATTATTTTTTTTATTATTTTATCTTTACATAAGTTTTTATCAAATTTTTAAAATAAAGTTAAAGTTGTAGTGTGTCGCGCTTCCATTAGAATGTCAAAATGAGGTTGCGAGCAAGATCTTGTGAGAACCCCTACGTTACACAAATAACACACGTCAGTACAATTATGTATTACGTATTGTATTACATAATAGTAAATAAATTTACTATTATGTAATACGTAATTATAATATATTATGTTTTTGAAACGGCCTATATATCATTGAATTGGTAATTAAATTTTTTATATACTTGTAATATTTTATAAGTTTTTAAAAAAATATTATTTTTTAGTTCTTATTATTTTTTATATTGTTTATTTTTGAAAAATTGTCAGAAATTGGTTTGTAAATCTTTTCAATTTTTCCCTCATATACATCAGGACTTATTCCTGAAAAACAAAATAAAGTCGAGTCAAACAATCCAAAATGCTAAATTCAGATAACTAAGGCGAGTAAACTTATTTTTTCTTTATCTTACCAAGCACTTTACAGAAGTCTAATAATCTTTCAAATCAGACTTGATTTGTAGAAGTTAAGTTTTTATGAAACTTTTATATACTCGACGTAGTCAATCGTTTTGGGACCACTGAGCACTATAATAAAGAGTTTACAAATAGGTAAATTATTCTCAATTCATCAACTTCTCTTTTTTTCTAGCCCATGCAAAATTTCAAATCTATTAATATCGCTAAACATATTTATAAACAATTCTTTACTTAAATCATTCTATTTATAATCCTTTTCCTACAAAATAACATAAATAAATGACAGCAAAAATTTTAATAGCAACAAGAAGAAACATAACACAAACATGATAAACAATAATTGCTTCAACTACATTGCTACAAGCGATATACAACAAAATCAGCAGCAGCAACAACAACAAGAATACCAAATGTATGTAAGAAAAATACACAAAACCATGAAATTACAAATGACAGCTAAACCTTTATTGTCAACGACAATAAAATGTCAACTGCTGCCATAAAATACTCGTTTAGTGGTGGTGGTAGTAACGGTAGTGATAGTAGAAGAATAAGAGAACCCCTAAGCAAAAAACCAGAATACGGAATAAATGTGTGAGACCCCTCTCTCATCTGATAGATGGTTGTGAATGTTTAACAAAATCTGCTGTAATCAGCATTAGATGACAACAATACATTTGCAAAAAAAAAAAAAAAAAAAAAAAAAAAATAAAAAAAAAACAACATACATTGATGTAGGGGTAAACAATTGTTATAGGCAAAAACTGACACGATATAAACAACATGTAAGAGACTAAACAGAGAGAAAAACAAATAGACATTTAGACAGTTTAGACGTATGATTATACAACTACAATGAGAAAAGTCATTTAATTTGTGACATTGTAGACAAAAATTCACACAGAATTAGGCTTAATTGAATTCTTTTTCTATTGCAAAGAAAGAACAAAAACTGAACATGTAAAATGTTAAATAGACAGAAAACATTTTAAACGTCATTATCATTTGTTAAAAGTGTAGCATGAGTAATTATTTTAGGAAAATTACAATTTCTCTTAAAAAGGAAATTAGTTTTTGTTATGTTATTACTAGGGACTTAACTATGATATGAGACAAATTACCTGAAAATATAGCAAAATGAAACTTAAAATGAGAAAGATTTAAATTTGGTGTAAAACAATACATCAATCAAAAATAAACAAAAAAGGTTTTAATACAAAATTACACAGTTTACTATAGGTGTAAAGGATAAATTCATACATATGTATTATAATTTTTTAATTATTCATCAGAAACCACATAAAGTCCTTTATTGATACAAATTTAGTTTTCAAACAATTTGATTGCTATAATGAATAAAAGTTCCCTGAGCAAATATAAAAAATGGTATATATTTGTTGAAAAGAAAAAAAAAAAACATCCTGTCGAATAGTTCAAAAATAAGAATTATTCGAAACCGATCGGGGTTTTAAAATGCAAAAACCAGTTAACCGGTTTTCGGTTTCAGTTTTTGAATACACTAATTATTGCCATAACAAATTGTCAGGTCGATATCTCAGTGTCAGGAAACTCAAAAATAATCTTAAAGAAAATTAATATTTTCTCCAATTGTGTTTTTATACTCTCAGAAGAAATTTATGATTATAGCAGATTTTGAACCCACTTAATGGAATTATAAGTTCCGGCTTGATAAAATTTGTTGGAAATTTTCGGATTCAGAATAACTTTTGTTATACTTAACCTTTTTAAGTTGCTCTTGAAATTATTTAACTATAAAAATCAACTTCGGTACTCAACATTTGTTTGGACCCTATATTTTTACCATATTTTTGACGATCTTATTCTACAGATCCTTTTTAATAAAAATTGTTCTAGGAATTAAAGAACATTCATGATTCCTTCCTTTTTTCAGTTTTTAATTGTTAATATCGTTACCTAGATTTGAAAAAAATAAGGTTTCAAAAAAAAAAAAAAAAAATACGAATTTACTGCTGACCCTATTTTTCTTTGTCCGAACTGAAAAAGGACTCTTTGGGCTTGAGATGATATATTTATATATGTCTACAATTCAATGTAATAGCAATGATTTGTCACTAAAAGTTTTATTGTTTTGCATAAAATTTTTTTGAGAACTCAAAAAGTTTAAAGTAATTATAGTTGACCCTATTTCTTTGTCCGTAACTGTATATAAGGGAAAAATATCAGTCAATTCGGTTGTATTATGTGCTTATTTACATATCTTTTAATATCTCATTACGAAAAGTGGGCGTAATTACAATAAAAAGTTGGCGTGGTAATAGTTATACATTGAAATTTACTGATATAAATTTATTTTATTTTCACAGATAATGAAAAATGTTCTTCAAAATATCGGAAGTTTGGGAGCCTATAAAATAGAAATTCGAACTAACATTGAGAAGTCCTTTGAATATGTTATTAATCTGATAGAATACTCTATTCCACATTGGAATCATTAAGGTATTATTTAATGACATAAAATTTGTTGCACAGTGCAATTGGCACTTTTTGAAAAATTTGTATTTCATTTTTATTTGGTGCCTTAAATCAAAATTGTTACAATTTTGAAAATCTGCAATTTTTGGAATTTGACACATACATAGTTTTATGAACTCTTTGATCTCCTCCAAGATCAAAAAGTTTTATTAGACTCGTTCTTCAAAAAAAAAAAAAAAAGAAAAGATTTTTCATCTGAATCGCAGTTTTTCTGCATACTAATGTAGTCATTAAATATTTTAAGATTTGTGCTAATGAAATGCCTGAAAAAGTCTGTCGCTATAAAATGTTTAAGATTTTTAAACAAATAGAAATTTTTGATGTTTCAGTCCTAATGGCATTTAAACTATTAAGTTTTTACTAATTTTTCTTTTCTTGCTTGTTACACTTAAATACTGTTCTGCTAGATTTAAGCCAACTCTATATTTGCAACAATTCTTTTTTACATTAAATTTAAAAATTTCTTTTAACGACAGCCACATTTTAATATGAATGTGTTTCGAAGGGGTGTCTTAATATTACTTGTAGTTGTTATTATAACAGTGAATGATAAGAGAAATAAAAAACGTGATTGGTTTATTAACAATATTTATACTTAGAATATACCAACGGGAAAAAGATACTGTAAGAAGACCTTGTTTCGGAAACATAAAGCTATAACTTAGTTATATACTACTTTCTCATATTATGTAACGCTTAGGTATAGTACTTCTAAAAAGCCTTCGCAGTAACCCCTGTAAAAAGTAGTTTGAAAATAAGATCATTGATAAAGATCTTTCACAATAAAAGCTAATAGCTTTTAAAGACCTTCTTATGATTTGTTAAGAAAAGAGGATATCTTTGAAAAGACCCTTCATTTTTCAACTGCCATTTTCTTGTTAGTACCTGTTTGAGAGTCTATTTATTTAAGTCAAGATATCCACATTAGTTTACTTTACTACAAGTTTTTTTTTTGTTATTTGTATTTCGAATATATTTGACATTGTTCTGGTTAAGAGGAGAGTATTAGTTGAGCATTACGAATGCTATATATTGTGATTGAAAATATTTGTAATAAAACAGTGGCGTGGATTTTGGGAATGACCTTTAGTATAATTTATAACTTGATGTTAGTTTCTAACGCAGAAATTTCAGGAATTTTAAGTAGACAGAAAATTATAGTAAAACGACAAGCTGCACGGTTTCACATATAATCCGATGATAGTTTCTAAGCAAAAATTTCTGGAATTTTATAGTAAAACGATAAGATGTACGGTTTCACATATCCCATATGTATCCTTCCAATATGAAAAAATGATATATGATATATGTGTGAATTTATTTAAAAAGTTCTGGTCCTCGAACAAGCTAGACAGTCGGGATTGTTTTCTGTATACATAAATATGTATTTAGTGATTTTTTTTAATTAGGATAAAGGCACTTGTGTCCGTTATATAAACTTTGTTTGAAGTACAAAAAAAAGTCTGTTTTTTTCCTCTAAATTTTAATTGTTTTTAAAATCACTCTGTTTTATAAAAAAATGCCTTTTTTCCTACTTTTAAATGTTCTGCAAAAATTGATGTTCTTACACCTTTCACCACAGCCGTAAAGGGTATATAAGTTTGTTATTCCGTTAATAAATTCCACAAGTTTCGTCGGTGAGCAAAAAAGTTTATATTGTCTGGATCCTTGAAAGAAATTTTGTGGATAGTACGATGCCCGTCCGTTCATTTGTCGGTTGAAGTAGCATTTAGAACAACCACAGCTGAATTTTAATAACAAAATTCTCGAAAGAATTTTCGATCACTTATATATATATATATATATATATATATATATATATATATATATATATATATATATATAAACACTAATAGTCATTACAGTGCTTAATGTAAACGTTTGTGTGTGTTTATATTATTAATATATTTATTCACTTTTTAGCTCATAGTTTGTATGTTTATGTACCAATTTGGTACATTCAGTAAACTAAATTTTTTACATATTATAAAACTGAATATAAATAATTTTCTTCTCCCTTATTTTAAAATTTTTTAAAAATACCGTTCAAAGAGGGAAATTTCCTTCATCTTAAATCACTGATTTTGAATGTTCGTACCAAATTTAAATGTAAGTAAATTAAAAGTTTTTAAAACATAAATTTTTTTCACTAAGAAATGGCAGAGTTTGTTGCTTTTTGGCAGCAATATGGCGGCTTGTGTTCTAAAAATTTGTAGTTTCAAATTGTTGTTTACGTTTACAACCTTTGTTAATATATATTAATATTTTTGTTTACTTTTGTATTATTGCGTCTTATTACCCGAGGGCAAAGTCGTCTGGTTCCAAGTTTAGTCGCTGCCTCTGCCGCTCCCAATTTGGTTGCATATTTATAGCCAATTATTCTTTTCATTTTATTTCTTTCGCATATTTTTCAACGAACAGTAATAAAAATATGCACTAAAATATTAAAAATGATTAAGTTTCAATCATTTTATTACTAAAACTTACTTGTAATTATTTTTAAAAAATTGGAAAAGCACACAAAATCAGTATTGACCGGATATATTTAATTGCTGAAATATCTATTTATAAAAAGCCCAGCCACCATAACAAATTGCTTGAAGAAAAATGAGATTATAAGTAATATAAAAAGCTTTTCTAGGCCAAAAAACTTGTATTTCATTTTTGAATTACTAAATAAAAAATTCGAGTTTAATATAAAAGAACTAATTAATATATTTTGTTTCAGTTACAAACGGAATTCAATTTATTTATTTTTCTTAATATTATTCTTAAAGAATAAAGTTTTTTGGTTTCAAAACTAAAGGACTGAATTATTTTTAAGTTAAAAATTAAAATAAATTAAATATTTTGTTAATTGTGTTGTTAAGGAAAAATTTTAATGAAAAATATCAAATAAAAATATAATGTATACTTTCAAAAAAGTCGGTCTTAAACCGATTATTAGATAATTTTAACTTGATTTCACCTTTTACTTACTTTTTTATTACGTGAAATGAAAAATGAGTTTTTGTTTTTTTGTAAACAAATATGTGAAATGTCAAAATTAAATGCTCGGATTACTTTTTTTTAAATTATTTGCGATTTTAAGTAAACAATTTTGCAAAAAAATTCCAAGTTAATTTTTATTGCTTTTTTATTTTTTAAATAAGGAAAGAGACCTGTAAGAGCGCTTTTTTTTATAAAATTCCGGCAGGTGTTTTTCCCAGAAAAAATAAAATTAAAAAAACCTAAAATATAAATTCAATAATATTTTGCAAAATTAGTAAGTAAAATCTTAATACCTTAAGGAAAAATGAATTTAAAAAAAGAACGGAACCAAATTTAACAAAACCATTTTTTTTTCGTTAATTTCAAAAGCTCGTAAAAAATTACCTATACACCTAAGAAAGAACACTTTTTAAAAATATTGGCATCTATTTAAATGAGATTTCATAAATTGTAGCGAATTATTTAATACGGTCAGCTATTTTAAACATAAATCTACAGCTAAATAAAATACTGAGTTCTTATAAAGGATCCCAGCAAATTTTGTTTGGCCATTGATAATGACTAATTACTACACTCATTACTCAGTAATGTGGTGTCATTATATTCCTCATTACTTCGAATAGTGAAATAACTCGTTACTAGTAAGTAGCAAATTAATTTAGTTCTACAGTTTGCTTGAGCGTCTGTGTAGCAATGAAAAGGTAGCGTGTTTAAAATATTTGCTTAAATTTTGTATATTTTTTCAAGCATGTCCAGGGTGTTTATGAAATAAAAATATATGTATAATTTTTAATTTATTATAGTTAAAGTTTATGATAAAATGCTTTAGAAACATGATTTTAAATATCCTTTATGCTACGCTCCTGTTTGCAACACCAAAACAAGAAATCTTATATGATACTATCATAATACATATGAATAGATATATCTTTGGGATTTACTTATTATTATTGATATTTATAGATGTAAACGAAATATGTTATAAAAAAATAATAATAAAGAAAAATAATTTATATCACTTATAGATATTCGTAATAAAAGACACAAGATCACAACTACAAAAAAATATTATTTAACAAGGAGAATATATAAACGCAATCATATGAAAAAATAAATAAAAATCATTTACTATATTTAAGTATGAAATCAAGTTTAAATAATCATAAATGTTTGCTACGTGAAAATCGTGAAAATAAAATAAGAAAAAAAATGTAATAAAGTTTTACTAACCTTTTTCATTATTCTCATCATAAAAACTAAAATCCTTGGGGTTCGATTCTCCTAACGGATGGTGATGATGCTGTTGTGGATGATGATCTGAAGACGTTGTTGTTGTTGAATTTTCTTTTAAAATGTCATAATATTTTTTCTTGAAATTTTCTTCTTGCGATGATACTTTTGCCACCACATCCGCATGATTTCCTTCATTGTTAATTTGGGAATTTAGTTTTTGTTGCTGAAGCTGTTGTTCTTGTTTAAGTCTGGTATATCTATTGGTGGCATCGTCTAAACGTGCAGCACCATTGTGTCTTTTCATTTTACGTGGTATGAAAATATTTGCAAAATTATTTTTATTTTCATTGTCATTATTATTGTTATTGTTGGTGTTGATGCCTGTTGTTTTGAAAATATTTGGATTTTCATTTTGTTCGATATCACCAATGGCATCTTCTTGTTTGGACTGCTGTTGTGAAATTTGTTGAGTTTGTTGTTGTAGCTGCTGTTGTTTTTGTTGTTGTAATAGTTTTTGTTTTTGTTCCAGCAAATGTTTATGGAATATTTCATAATCGTTAATATTTTTATTTCTATTATTATTATTATTATTATTGTCATCAGTATAAACGGCTGTATACTTCATTTTGTCATTATCAAGATTATTAATGACTTTTTCCTTCAAGCCTGGTCTCGTAAATGTTTCTCCGTCATTTATTATTGTCTCTAGGGTGGTTGTATATTTATCCTTTTGCTTTTGTTGCTCTCTTTGTTTTTGTTCATGCATTGTTTTAAATTTTTCATATTCAGCACTACCATCATCATCATCGTCTTCATCCAATTCAAATTTGTCTTCATCATCATCTTCATCGTCATCATCATTAACACTCTCTTGGCTTTCTTTTAAATTCGTTTCCTCAACATCCCCAAATATGTTGTATTGATTTGAATAGTCAATATTGTTTTCATATTTAATTGGCTGTTTTTTATTTTCCTTGTTTTTATTGTCATTGCTGTTGATGTTCTTTAATGGTTTCCTTTCTTTAAATATTATTTCCTTTTTATTATTAGTTTTCTTTAAGTTTTTCCTATTTTTATCTATTTTATTTTTTTCTTCAGCCACAATCTCTTCATCTTCTTCTCTGCCATCATTGTTGTTGCTTTTGTTTCTAATGTTTTTGCTGCTAATGCTGTTACTTTTGTTGTCATCACTTCGTTCACTGGACCTTTGTGACTCAAGTATCTGAAAGTGAACACATAGAAATAATGAAGGAGTGTGTGAAGAATAAAGTTTTATTGTTCATGTGTTTCGCATAATAATTGAAGTGTAAAAGGTCTTAAGTTGACCTTTTGAAATATTCAAAAGAAATCAAAAGAATTTCCATAAAAGTTAGTTCACAAAATAGTTTTTTTGAATCACAAATAAAAGAAAAAAGTTTCTTTAACTGTATAAAGTTCTTGAAAGCTGCAGAATTGACCATATTTATCGGTATATTTAGAGCGAAAGATTTATTATTTTCATAAAATTTGCCATCACAATTTCTGTATTTGTATTAAATCTGAGTCTGGGAACCAGGTTTCTAATTTTTCTATTGTATATTAAATTCAAAACTGTATTATGAGACCCTTTATCCTATTCGTTACAATAAGCTTAAATGCAAACATTTATAGATTTAAAGTTTATTACATTCTTCGTAGAAAATAAAGTTTCTTTTCTTAAACTTAAAGGAAGACATAAAAATCATTGATTACATATAGTACACACAAATATTTTTTTTTTCTTTTATATGGAATATTTAAACTTAAGAAACTTAAAAAATAAGGATAGCTAAAAGGTTTTACTGAATAATTATTGAAGTTAGTTAAAATGAAAAATTTAGATTTATTTACAGTTATCTCTAAACTGAATAGACTTTTTTTCTGTAATATACAACAATTTTCCTGGAGTTTTTCTCCTGGATGTCAAATTTCGTATATATATGTATATATATATATATATATATATATATATATATATATATGTATAGATATATATATATATATATATATATATATATATTTATATATATTACTTATAAATAATAATTATAACTAATAATTTTTCAAATATTTTTGAGAAAAAATTAACGCAAATCAAAGAATATTAAATTAGTTTGGAAAATTTCATTAAAATAAATCTTAAGTTTAATATTACGAGTATTTAGCTTTAGATGTTTACTTCTTATTTTATTTTAGTTTTAAAAATAAAAGTTTAAAATGTCTGGATATTATATAAATTTTTTCTCAAATATATTTGAAAATTATTAGTTATAAGTAACTCTTTGGAAATACCTTAAATATTTACTTTGAAATTTCACCAATTATATATTAATTTGTCCTTTCTTTTATAACGTATCCTAAGTTCTGTTAAATTCAACGTGTTTAAAAATTTGATCTAAATTAACGTAAAATTAATTTACACCAAATTTTATTGGAAATAGTTTAAATATTTTTCTCATTTTTAAGATCTTAAAAAGTTTACACAAACGATAAACGCTTTTATCCATTTAATTTTTTTTCTTGTAGGAACTAATATATTTTAATAAATTTTCCTAAAATAGACAATCTTTGAGACAATATTTTTTTTCCTTTTTTAAAATTTTATTTGATTTCGCTATTTATAATTAAAAATGAAATTCTACATGCAGGCAAAAATGTTGTTTTGCAAAGTTTGTTTCTTAAGGAATTTGGGCTTCTTGTGTTAATTTTCTTAAATAGGTAAATTTTGAGATAAAAAAGAGGCTTAAGGATCTAAAATTTTAATGTTAATTTTCAAGACAAGTGGCTTTTACGTCAAAAAGTTTTAAATTCTTATTTGTTTTTTGATTTTTTTGATAACATAATACACTTTTTAAAAATCAAAGAAAAATTTTTTTCAAGTTCTATGAAAGCAAAAAAAAAAAAATTAATAATAATAATAATTTAAAAAAGTCAGGAAATAATAATGTGTTTTAATATTTTAAGTCTGCGTACAGAAAAAATTAACCAATCACCAAAATAATTCATTCAATTAAAAATTTTATAAATTTGCACTTCTCACCAAAATGATTATATCATTACTTATAACTATAAAAAATTAAAAACTGAAAACTTTTTCTAATTAAAAAATTTACTAAATCAATAAAGTAGATGATTGAAGGAATTAAAAGTTTAAATAAGAAAAAAAAAATCTACTTGAATTTTATTTTTACTATTTCTTTTGTTTTATTTTTGCTTGACTATGTTAATTAAATTAAAAAAAAAATATATAAAGTAAAAATTCTTTCGGTGTGATGAAACTGAAATTGTTCACTTAATGTCCTATTTATTCGAAGAGACAAGTAAATAATATGATCATTTTTTTGAAACTTTTTAAGCTAAAAATAATAACTCTCTGATAAAAAATGCGGGTCGAAAGGATCAGAAGTGATCTAGTAAAGCTTCTTGAGGACATTAGACAACTATTTTCAAAAATTTGGAAATACCATCTAATTTTTAAGATTTTGAGGTTAGTTCTTGCACTAAAAATATCGTAACTAACTTAATGTGTAATTAATTTTGAATGTTCTAATTGATTTAGAAAGCGGAAGAATGTGGCTTTTTTACTATAATAGAATATTTTATATATACTCCAAACTAGCATTTAAATCTATCCATATCAGAAAATTATTATAATAATAAAAATATATTAAAAAAATCCAAAAATCTTTTAAAAAATATATGAACAATATTTTTATGTTTCTGCTCTCTGCAATCGAAATTAAAGGATTCGAAGCCGTTAGTGGTTGAAATATTAAATTACTAAAATTTTTAAAATTAAAAAAAAATCAATCACTATAGCAAATTAAAATTTCTTAAAACAAAACCCAACTCTAAAAAATGTTATATAAAAAATATTAAATCCGCGTATCTCCTCTCTCTGATATTATTCTGATTCGAAATCTGGCTCCGTTAGGATTAGTAGTAGGAACTATTTTTAAGTAAGCCGTATTTTGCTGCGTCCTCCGGGAGCTTCAGAAAGGTCTGTAAGGACAAAAAATGCATAGGAAATTATATATAAATTGCGGTATCTTCGTTCCTTGATAGAAATTCAAATTCAAAATCTGGCTCCGCACTATGTACTTTTTTTAAGACGTGAGTGATCAAAAATGAGTAAAACATAAATGTTGGAATAATTTTAATTTTACCATTGATTTTAGTTTTTGGTTTTATTGTATCTTTTTTAGTTACAAAGATATTTGATTTTCAAATCAGCTGAATTTAGTCGGAATAAAACATAATTTTTAACAGGAAAATGTTTAATATTTCGGAACGCATAATTTTCAAACGGTTATATTGCCTTTAATTTTTTTATTATTTACATAGTGCAAATTGGGTAATTAATTTTTTAAATTTTCAACATATATAAGTTTTTGGATTAAAAAAAAATCTTTTTGCAAAATCTTTTCTTCTTACATAAGTTTTAACAATTTTTCCAAAACTAGCAAAAAATTCAACTTATTCTGGCCTATAGCGCGATTCATCCCTCATTATTCTGTATATAATTCGGCAACGAAAAAGTGCAAAATTGGATGTATGCATGCTTTTAATTAATAAAATCGCATTATTTTATATTTTATAAAATAAAATAACAATATAACTTTGCTTGAGGAAAATAAAACATTTAATAAAGATTACATGAAATCAAAATATAATCATAACACTCATATGGCCATATGTTAAAATTGTGGCTAAAGTGAATTTTCTGATAAAACAGCTTATTTTCATATGATGGTATATACGATATATATTTAGTAGAACATCGATCTCTTATTTAGTAGAACACTCTTGTTTATAATTCAGGAACAAATTATGAAAATATTATGAAAATTAATAGATATAAGGGGCACTAAATAGCGAACAATATTTAGTTCCCTGTTTGCGTTATTTGATAACTATATGATGATTTAAATATATCTGTCCGTATATCCATCCAAAGTTTAAATATTTGACCTCAATACGCATTCCGTTGCGATAATGCATATTGTTTAAAGTTTTAGGTGTATAAGCTACAGACGTTGTGTTTCAGTTTACTAATCCACATATTTCAAAATAGAAAATTCAAAAGACTTTTCGAAATATCCATATTAAATAACTTTTGTTGTAATTTTACAATAGAAATATGTAAATTTTTAATGATTATTGTTATGTGTGCAATATCTAATTTTATTCAAATAACGTATAAAAAGTAGGATACAAAAATGTTAACCTGTTTAAAAATTATTGATTTTTGAATATTAAATAAGATACACGTAACCAATACTTTAGTAGTCATAAGTGTTTCGAAATATACATCATCTACCGCCTAGCTTACTTTACACAAGGTATGGCCGCCTTAAAATGACACACAAATCGATACACTTGGTTTGCGACAAAGTATATACATTCTACTTATTTTATAAAATACTTGAGTATACAGAAAAAATTATTACCTTATGTTTATACCCTACATCACAATGGGTGGTTGGGGTATTATGCCTTTGTGCTGATGTTTGTAATCTACCTTTAAGTATACCAATTGACTCAAAATAAATTGTTAAATCCATTTGGCTTGCTGAACGGCTGGTTGGCTGTTCTTATAAAACTTGTGCACAAATTACAATTCGCAGATAATTCAATGAAATTTGGGACTTTTATGATACAAGGACGAAACCTATTGAAATGGTTGTGATCGGTCCATTATTTCACCTAGCTCCCATACAAATATCCTCCGGAATAGAGTTTAAACACTCAAAAGTTTCTTAAAAATTTGAATATTTTAATGAAATTCTGTACAAGTATCAGCCTTTATACAAAATGTTATGAATATCGGTTCACAATTAATCATAGCTCTCATATAAACCCCTCTTCCGAAAATTCCACACGAATGTTAGTATAAAGATAATATTCGACACAAATAAGTTTTATGTAAGTAGAAACAAAATTGCCAAATTTTATGAGAATCGGTTATAATTTACCATAGCTACCATAAAAAACCCACTTCCAGGAATCGCCCTAAAATGCATAAAATCATCTAGACGTTAGTATCAATGCCTTATTCTGTATTTTTATATTTTATTTGACATTTACTAAAATTGGCCACAGGTGTAATATAAGTCACCTACGTGAATTTCTATGCTCGTACACAAAGGTGTAGGGTATCATATAGTCGACCTTGATCGATTATATCTTTTTTTCTCGTCTTTGATTAACACAGCTGTTTCATTCTGCATCTAAATTTAATAAATATATTCAATTAAATATACAATAATAAAATTTAAGTACAATTTTATTCCTCACTTAAATTTTTAATTCATTCAATCATCTACTTCATTGTTTTGATAAATAAATTAATATAATCATTTTGGTGTGCGGTGCAACTTTAAAAAAGTTTTTAATTGAATGAATTATTTATATATATATATTTATATATATACGCTAACATGTAAGCTAAAATAGAAATTTAATGAATTTTAAAATTTTCTATAAATTTTAGTACTCAGAGAATTTTTTTAGAGAAAGTATTTCATTTTATGTTTTACTCGGAGCACACTTTCTGGAGCAAAAATGAAAAATATTTAGAAAATTTAAATAAGTTCTTAAAGATAAGGACTTTAGTTTTTCTTTAATTTGAAAAAAAATCTTTCTATATTTACAACAAAAATATTTTTAAAAATGATTCCATATTTGCATATGCTTTTGTAGAAAAATTTATAAAAAATTACAGTTAAACTCGAGGAGGGTTAGAAAAATGTTAACTATTTTTAATATTGTTTAAAAATTTGATTTTTGTATTTGACTAAGGCATAATTAAAATTAAACAATCACATAATTTAATTCGTCTACTTTCCGAAATAGTTTAAAGGTAAGAAATCAACAAAACAGTAATAGACTTAGGGATAGTTCAGATACTTAATCGATGACAATTTTATTTTTTAGCATAAAATTTTGAGGATGTAAGTGACATTTTTAAGACTGATTTAGGATATTCTAAAGAAGGCCTACAACATACACTATATAATTTTTCAAGTGTTTTTGGAATTTATATTTTATTTTAAAGATGAAAGAATATTATTATATGCTACAAGTTTGCTTATATGGGAATAGAAGATGGTTCCTCGTGGAAGCATTATCAACTTTTTTAACGTGCTTTTGTATTGTGTTTTTTCTACGAAGACTAATATTATCTAATAAATAAAGATAAAGTGAAAATAATAACCTGACAAGTGCAATACGTACAGAAATTGTTGTAGGCAAAAAAAAAAAAAAAAAAATTAAAAAAATAATTCAATAATAAACTCTCAGAAATTTTGTGCAAAATTCTCACAACAACAAACTGACCGCATTTGTTTTGTTTTGAGAGACCCTGGAGTATTTGTACTTGTACATAAATATTTATGACTTTTAAAAACTATTTTTTATTTTTTTTTTATTTATTTATTAAAGGACATAAAATGAATAACGTATATAGATATGACACATATTATTTTTCAATGTATGTAACTTTTTTTATTTATTAAAATGTAATAAAGAAATATAATAGAATGTAATGGAACAGATGTAAGGATAAAAAATTTTTGTTTAGAATGAATGAAAGCAAAAAAGATAATCGAAAGCTACCAGCAAGTGTCTTTTATGGCACAATACAAATAATTTCAATAGGATTGTTAACCCGGTTTTGTCAATTGAAAAGTATAATATATATATATATATATATATATATATATATATTTATAAATCTATAATAAAGTTATACATACACACACTAGCACTCTTGACAGAATGACTTAGTTTATAAGAAGATAACATATGTTGGATTTAAAGAGTATCTGCATGGACATAGTGCATGTTTGTAGGCGAGGGAAGACTGAAAAGATATTTTTAGGAACAATTTACTACTCTAAACTCCTTTTAGCATTTAAAAACAAGAAGATTAAAGACATTAAATGAGTTTCAAAAAGGACATAACATAAAATGTTATTTTGAAATATTCTCTAAATCAATTTAAAATATGAAGAAAACTCAAAACTTAAAAAATGAAAATGTGATTGAAGTGAAGTGATTGAAGTTTCGAAAATAACTTTCCAGATTGCCCTCCTATATTTATGTTTATATTTCTTGGTCCTTGTCCATATTTTTTAAATGCATGTACATGTAGTAGAGTGAAAACTCCCATAGCCGGTCAAGCTGATTTTGTGCGGTAATGGCAGATGTCCCTCTATGGAGTATTGTACATAATATATTTTTTTTTACTAAGGGGGAATTCAGTACTATGTATTCTTATTTCAAAATTTAAGACTGTTTGTTAATAAATTGATTTCTATTTATTATTTTATTTACAGATATTTTTTTGATTTAACTAATATCCATAAGTTATAATAAATTACGATTTTATGAAATTTATTTTATGGAATTTATAGCTTTGTTTAAAAGTTTGCTTCTTCTGTTTTTCTCCTTTTTTAAAAATTACTTTCTAAATTAAAATTTTTTTTACATGAAAAGAATCATATCTGTACCGCAATTCCGTAACTTTTCTTCATTTACTACC
The DNA here is from genome assembly GCA_932274085.1 of Protocalliphora azurea. NCBI lineage: Eukaryota > Metazoa > Arthropoda > Insecta > Diptera > Calliphoridae > Protocalliphora > Protocalliphora azurea. The sequence goes on from OW026523.1 coordinate 113,023,873, forward strand.
CATATCGTTAACTAACGAAAAATTTCGGTTGTTTTAATGATATTTTTCGTCGTTAAAATTTAACGATATTGATAGAAATGATAGAGAAATAACAATTTAAAATTAAAATTGGATTTTTATTTAAAAATAAAACAATTTTCTAGAGAAAATGTAAATAAGGTTTAAATAATATATAAAAGTATGCAGATTGTCTTTCAGCACCATACCAATATAAGTATATATATAGTTTGTTGGAAAATTTTGTGAAAATAATTTGGTGTTTAATTTTTCTTATATTAGGCCCATTCATTGAAAATTTATATTGAAGTTATAAATAAAATAATGATGTAAAACCTATTTTTAAAACTTCCTAAAAAATATTTTTCACTAAAAAATAGCTTTCATCAAATATTCACTAAAAAAGTATTTCACTAAGTATATAAAAATTTTAATTTTGTCTAAAAATTACAATATTCACTAAAAATTCCATTTTTACAAATAAGTTATAATTTTCTGAAAAAAAACATAAATTTTAAATAAAAACCTAAATTTTTAAAAAATTCTAAACTTTTACGCCAAATTTTTTTTTTAATTAAAATTTTCACCAAAATTCAGTATTTTCACTAAAATTAAACTTTTTGTCTAAAAAAAAAATTAAAACTATTCACTATTAATTTTATTAAAAAATGATATTTAATAATAATAAATTTGTTTCAAAATTTATATATTGAGTTATAAACATTTATTTTGTTCTCCAAATTTTTAGCAAAATTCAATAAACGCTTTTGGTAAACTAAAAATCAGTAAAACCTTTTAACTACACGAACGCACTTACTATTCATTATATTTTTCTAATTAAATTATTTACAAAACAGAGTCATCAAAATTAAAAAAATGGTATTTAAAATCCAAAATCAGCTTTTTTATAATACATTTTCTAAAACTTAACAAAATTGTTATTATCGTTATAGTTTTACATTTTTTTTTGTAGTGAACTTATCAAAACTTTTCGAACTACCAATGTGTTTAACGGCGAAAATCGCTAAAATTTTACTACAGAGTAGGACTTAACGAAAAAATTTGTTAACTAAAGAAGTTTTGATACTTAATGACAAATTTTCGACATTAAAAAGTTCCGGCACTGACATTTTTTTCTTAACTGGCCAACGACCCAGTTGAGACAAGTTTGACAACAAAGTTGGCATGTTACTACATTTATTGACGACAAAATTAAGAAGAGGTCTCGAATTCAGTATTACTAAAGACATTGTGAATGAAAATCACATGTAGTTGTCTTGTGTTTGACTATTTTAAAACATAATTTGCCACCAGATGAACAAAAACATAGTTTGAACCTTTAATAACAAAAAATTACTGTAGACGAAGTGGTTAGGAGGTTTGGCTATTCAACTTAGAAAAATGAAGAGAAGAAAAAAAACTTTTCTTAATATAGCTGATGACAATGTGAATGGCAATATCGCTCAGGTTATTATGCGGAATTTCAGCCTTTTGTTCAAAAAAGACATCAAGTTTTTAATATTCCCTTTTTTGTTTTTATATTGTTTTTAATATGAAAATCTTTAATCAAGAATAACAATCGAAATTTAATTGAAAACTTGAGTTTCCTTCAAATCAGCAAAAAGATAAGTAAAAACATAGGAATAATAAACTGAAGCAAATGGTTTTAATTCTCTCTTTCTCTCATTTGTTCTTTGGCTTTGTTTGATCAAAATTTTATATATAACTTCATAAAATATATGCAAAGCTGAATAATATATGCAAACACGCACAAAAATAAAAAAAGAAGTCTCTTAATTCCACTATATTCGGCTCAATTCCTTTTTCATTCTGATTTTTGTCCAACTGCGGGAAATGTTTTTCTCGAAAACAAGTGCCAGTGGCCAGCCAAGAGATTATTTTATTACCCAGCAAAAAAAAAAAACACGTGTAAATGCTCCCAAAAAAGAACTTATTCACCACATCAAAAGTAGAACTAAGTGCATATTTTGCACTTTTTTGAAAGTTGATAAAAATTACACCCCAAAAAGTTAAAACAAATGTATTTTTAGTAGGGAAAAATAAAATAATTCTCTAAGAAAATAAAAATTTCATAAATTTGAAAGTATCTTTGTTATCTCTTAACATAGCTAAAACCATATTTTTAATAAAAAAATAAAAATTAAATATAGTACTGAGAAGTACTAAAAAAGGAATAAATAAGAAGCATAAAAGAAGAACATCCTCGAAATGACAACCATGAGTTAAGAAAAGAACTTCTGCAGCTCTTTTCAGCACTACGTGCTTTCTTCCAATGACAACACAATGATAAAATCATTATTTATTCTGCTCTTACCAAGACCAAGAAATTTGTCCATCTACCGGAGCGTCCGTTAAGGGAACTTTTACTGTATATGCATATCTATGTGCTAACCAGTATAACCTAAAGAAAATGACCTTATACTACTTACAATATCAGCATCTGAATCTGTATCTGTAGAATCATCATAAGGCAAGTTAACATCAATAATATCACCATCATCATTCAGAACACTTATTCCTTCTGTACTGTCACCAACATACTTTTGTTGCAGTTGCTGACGTTGTTGTTGTTGCTGCTGCTGTTGTGTACCTTGTTGCTGTTTATCTATTATTTCTTGTAGATGTTGTTGGTCAATAATGTCCTCAGGTATTGAGGTCTCATCTTGCATATTGAAATCTGCAATAACAAAAACAACCAAACATACAGATAGTAAATATTTAAGTAAAAGAATAACTAGCATGTTTGTAGCTGTTTGTTTGCATTTGTATGTATGTGTGAGAAAATTCTTGGCATAAAATGAAATTTTATAGAAAAGGACCTAGTAAAAATATAACAAAAAATTAATTTTTTTTTATTTAATTTTTTTAAATTTCGAATTCAATAACACAACACTTTAAACATATATGAATGTGTTTGTGTTTACTGTTTGTGGTTTATTGTCTTTGGCCTAGAAATAACCATTTTTTGTGTTTGACTGATTTTGTAGACCAGCATTAGAAATTTGTATCTATTGAAGTGTAAATGTTTCAATTGTTTTATTTTTATATTGTTTGTAGCAAAATAAAAGAAAAAACTAAAAATCTGATAACAAAAAATAAAATATTAAACCTGTGAAGAAATTTAACAATATTGAACAATATTATTTTTCTACTTTAAGTATTAAGTAAATTGGTTTTTATTTTATATATAGTCCATTGTACAGAATAGAAAAGGACAATAGTATATTTTTACATTTAATTTTAATAAGTCGTAAATAAGAAAAAAATTGTATAAACTTTTCTGATCTGTATAAAAGGAATTGAAAAAAAAGTATTATAATTTCCTTTCAATAACAAAGTAAACCAGTTGTAGCAACAATAAAAAGTAAAGGTGTTAGATTTTTCAGAAAAAGTTTAATAACTTTTCATCTATTGGCATATTTATAGGAATTTATAGTTCAACAATTTATTATTCACATTTTACTATCAAAATAATACTATTGCATATCTACACATATAAAATATTGTATAAAAAATAAATTTTGCTATATAAGGCTGCATATTATCCTTTTTAAAGGACTAAAAAATAAAATAATGAGATTTTGTGCTCAGCAGCCAACCTATTACACTGGTAGGCCAAAAGATCTTCCTTAAACATGAATAGTTGTACTATATCGATGCTGATGTACTAAATACGAATTTGCTTTAAGTTTTATTCCATCAGGTCTGGATTTTTTTAGGTGTGTCTAATATTTCGCTTATAATAAGGATATTATAAGTGTATATTTCACCATAAATCAAGATCTCCGAAAATATTGAGCGGATAAGAAAATAATGTTAAAATAACTTGAAGATTATATATTGGAGTTCTATTCATCTAAATTGGACAAACTGTTCTCAAGTTATACAAGTGTGAATGCCTAAAAAGTGGTCATATTAGTCATGTCAATAAATAGTTAATATATGTTAGACAAAAATTTAAAAGAGAATCTTGTCATCCAGTCTACCAATTTTTTACCTGTCAATTGTAGGTATACATGGGTATTTTCACCCAATTGTGAGCAAAATCAAGATCTATGCATGTATATATATATTTCTTTTTTCCTTTTTATTATTATGTTTCAAAATTATTTGGGTCCTCTGAGAATACATTTCAACAGAAAGACGGACGGACCGACGGATTCAGCGCAGTATACACTTTTGTGTATATTATTCATGTTTTTATACATTTTAGTACCAGTAAGAAAGTTATATGCCGTCAAGCCCGGCCTTGATTGATAACGCCAAAGTGATTTTGAACAGAGTCTTGTCTGTAATAAACATGATTTATATTTCTATAAAATATATCCACCCAGATACGTATGCATAATATTATGTTGATACTTACATTTATGCACTTAATTAAATTATGAACTTTATGTGCTTAATTTAAAAAAAAAAAACGACTATTGACTTCCGCCAAAAATCTTTTATATTTTATCTGAAACCTATACGGAATTATGTATATAAATAAATCAGTACAATAGGGATATAGCTTTTAGAATTTTTGCGAAAATATGAGTTTACATAGCACATCGGTTTAGGCTATGGAAAATATTAATAAATGCGGTATTAGATTTTTGTAATTGCTGTTTGAAAAAATAAGTGAAACATATGACACAGTTTCTTTATATTGATTCAATACAAATATTTCCATATCCATTAATATCGTTTTGGAAGATTGACATTAAAAAACTACTATATCGTATAAAAGAATGTGTTTTGGAAGTTTTCAGATATGAAAGTTTCTAAGAAACAGTGGTCGAAGTATAACATATCGTAATCAGTTTGTTATGAAAAATATTAGTTTTTAATACAGTCCTTTTTTTAAAACGATACCTATACGTATGTGTATATGATTTTAACATTATTTTGAATTTTGTCATTATGCAGTGCAGTTCTGTTGGTTTTTTATTTCAGGCAGTATGTTTCGAGCTTGTCAGTATATATATAAGCATTTTTGTGATTTAAATCCATTTTCATTTTTTCTGTGTGAATTATTAAATTTATAATTAGTTTTTTTTTTATTAATTTTTTTCCAAAAAAAAAAAAACCTTTTTAAGTTGTTCTTAAATTTTACTTATTTCCTTGTAATCTGCTTATTTCTACGATAAATACATATCGATGGCTTAATATAGAAAAAGCGTATCTGGAATTTTCAAATCAATTTTTTGTTTGCTGAATTATGTTTATATAACAAGCTTTAAAATAAATTCTAAAGGATCTAGTACGATTTTAAATATAATATTTGCTATCATAGCTCACTTAGTGTTTTTAAGCGAGGTGTTTTTAAAACTAAATTTTAAAAAAATAGAGATACACTTTTTTCATGTCTACACATAGAAAAAAAATATGGTTACAGCATTATCACTACAACAATATCTCATTGTTAATTTTCTTGAATTTTAATACCTCTGTGCTCATGATAACAATATTATTGTTTAAATTTTCTCATTTAATGCTTACACTCAATAAAAATTTTAATATGATTAACTGCAAAAATTATATGTTTTTAAATAATTTTACAAGGAAAAAAAATATTATTATTATGGAAAATATCATTACTTATAAAACCATTAAATATTTGCAGTATTTTTCTTTGTTTTTAAACCATATTAATATTATCAGTCCCGTAACAATAACATTTTTCAAATAAATATAATACTTACCCTTTTCACAAACATAGTAAAAAAATGTTGTTTTAATGTTTGTTTTCCAACTTCATTAATAGTCTTCACTTAGTTTATATATGAACAAATTTAAGTAGACGAGTTTTGGTTATAATCTGTGATTTAAGCAATATAAGATATCGATTAACTACCATTAAATGGTTTAGTTAAAAAAACACACAGGTGGTTCAAATGCAAGATATAATTAATAATATAATTAATGAACATATAACATACAAATATTTTTTTGCCTTTTTTCTATTATATTCAATAAAAAATTTATAAAAATAATTTTTATTTAATACGTTTTATTTTAGAATTTTATACACGAATGACGGAATAACAAAAGCTTAAATAATAATATGATACAATTGGATAACTATATGATGACATGGGATAATAATATTATATAATGAAACAATAATATGGCAATACGGTATAATAATAAGATAGAATAATATAATAACATCAAATCATAATGTGATAAAATGGGATAATGTGTTGTAGTAAAATGTATTGAAAACTAAAATCATAACATGAAGAAAACAAACCTTAAAATCGGACACAATATGACAAAATGGAATCGTAATAATTATTTTTTATTTTATTTCATTATCATTTATATTTATATCCAATCATAACGTGATAATCTTAGATTATGGTCAAGAGCTATATTTTTTCTCTGCGTGTACATACGAATTTAATACTTAAAAAGTAATTTATTCTTGTTAAAATTGTTTTTGTACAATTCTAATTTATTTTTACATATTAAACAATTTTAAAATATCAGAGAATATTTAAATTGTATTCTTATTGTAATTTCAATTCATTTTAAATAATTGTCTTGAGATTAAAAATAAAAGAAAATAGACAAGAAAAACACAACCATTTATATAATATAATTTCTTCATTTTACATACCATATTAAAAAATAAATTTGGTAAAAGAATGAAAACAAGGAAGAAAAAAAAGCAATAATAATTTATCCAAATATGTTTTTAAATGAAAATCATTTCAGTAATTATCCTTAGGGGTATTGTGCGAATAAAAAAAAAATGGAAAATAAAAATATTAAAAAAATAACGTAAGAAAAAAATCCTATAGAAATAAGGGAAACATATTATAATAAAATTCCCACTAGAGCTTATAGACAATGTGTATACATGTTTATATAAAAATTCCTATTGTCAACACTGGTTAAGAAAATTATAGCACTTTATTATATCTAAGAAAATTACCTTTGAAGAAATATAATTTCAAAAGCTTGAAAATATTTTTATTTGAAAACGACTTCAATTTTCTCAATTGCTTTTTAATGTTAATAATTACTTGAAATCTACTATTATTTTTTTCCCCAAAGTTTTGTTCACACATTATATGCAATCATTTAAAATTATACTTATATTACATTGTTGAGTATCTCTAGTGTTTAAATACGTATATATGTGTGTGTTTAAATATATATAGATACAACAAGAAAAAATATGTATATATGTATACTCGTACATATATATATATATATATATATATATATATATATATATATACATACGAGTATGTACACATATAATATTTTTATTTTTTATTTTTTTCTTGTTGTATCTGCATTGAGTGAGTAATGTAAGCGTGTTTATATTTATATCCCTCAAAAGGGAGAAAAGAAAAAATGTGAAAGAAAATCTGATTATCACATCCGTTTGCTTATGACTTTTTCTAAACACAAATTTAATTGTGAGTTTTTGGATGTTATAATAATATTTTCTTTGAAAAGTCAGTGCCTTATTAGTACTTATCCCCAAAAGTATTATTGGTACTTATGACTCTTCCCCTCTTTGAAAAATCCTTTGATAACATTATAATGTTTTAATCTTTCCATATAACCCTTTTCGTTAGTGTTTCTTTTATATTTTTTGTTGGTAATTGATATTACTTGTGGGTACAAGCGTAAGTAGAAAAGTAATTCTCTTTATTTAACGTAAACAATTTGGGGGATTCATTATGGCAGACTATATAAATTATGCGTAAAATTATTATGACAATAGCAGTAAATATGGTATTTAATATATTTCCTTAAAATATTTTAAAGACCAAATAAAATAGAGGCGTTCAAAATTATTTTATTTATTTAAAAATATTTAATAATTTAATTTTTAAAAAATCCCAGGATTTCCCTGCAAAATTTCGTTAGAAATTTTAGAGATTTTTTAATTTTCCCGGAAAAATGAGAAATTAAATATTAATTTAGTATGTAGTTTTAAAATCCTATAATAAAAATATTATACTTTTTAACGCCTTAATGAAAAATTTACATTATTATACACATACTATTCACTAAAGACATTTTTAGGTGGTAATATTGAATATTAAGATTAGTCAAAAATTCAAACAAAAGCGATATTTTAAATTATTCAAAAATATTTATACGTATCAGTAAGGTATTTTTTCTACATTATCAAAAATTAAATTATACCCTGGTGCAATAAATAACAAGTTACAATTATTAGAGAGAACGTTATCAAATTTATTTTCCCTGGAAAGTCAGTCGAAAAAAATGTAAAAAAAAAAAATTAAAACAAACAAAAAAAAAAAAAAAAAAAAATAATAAAAAAATAAGGAAATGAAAAAAATAACCAAAAAAATGAAAAATTGTTATCAAATTAAAATCATAAAAAAGTTAAAAAAAACTAAACCGAGTTATTTTTAAGAAATCTCTATTCATAAATTGTAATATAGTGAAAAAGATACATGTTAAATTTTGTAAAATATCACGAAAAAGAATTTCTGCCTTTCCAGAAATATTTACTCCACATTTGAAATGTGAACTAAATATTTTTATATTTTGTATTTTTTTGTTGTCTTTTTTCAATGCTTCAATTATTTGACTTTACAAGACTTGAAAGTGACAACTCTCCCTAATAATTCCAAATTGTTTTAATTATACCATGAGATTATACAAAAGTTTTCCAAGAAAAAAAAAAAAAAAAAAAATAAATAAATAAATAAAAATAAAAATATCTAGAGAAAAATAAAAACTAAATTATATATAAAATCATTGTATTACCATTTGAAGTATTCTCTATGGAATCTTTTGACGTAATGATAAAATACGAAATATTTTATTTTTCCAAAGTATAAATAATTAAAAATTTAATGAAATTTCAAAGCAATTTTACTTTTGGCAAGATAATTTTTGATCTTTTAATTGTATTATTGGTTTGTGGAAATAAATATTAAATAAATTGCGCTAAATTGAGAGATTTTTTTTTTCACTGAAAACATAACATGTATCAGCTCTTTTGAGATACGTATATTGTACAAGCAATGAAGCTGTATATATATATATATATATATATATATATATATATATATATATACAAATGTTAAAGCTCTAAACTTAACTGAGGATTTTAAAACGATTAATAGAACCAATTTTAAATATTTTCCAGAATTGTGTTTTATATCTCTAAATGGTAAAGTATTAATTAATAATGTAAGATGAAGATAAAATGGAAATAAAACAATAAGAAAAACATTTTATGTTGAAACTTAAATATAGTACTATAGATTGGGGTATATTATTTTTTTTTTAGTCTTTGTCATGAAAATTAATTAATCTAAAAGTCTGAGAAATACAGTTTTCAATATAACTTACAATAGGTGCTTACTTTATTTGTTTGAATTATTTAAAATTGTTTACATTTTGAAAGATGTATAAGTTTTTTTGTTAAATGATTGTGATTTATAATGTTGTTAAATTCTCTTTATAAGAAATCACTGCTTTTTTATTATAATTTAAGTTTTTAAATATTAAAAATTCAATATTCCAGGAAATTTAATTTTTGACACGCGTATCCCGGGAAAAGAAATATCATGGAAACTCCAGACTGTAGAGGTATTACTAAATGAAATTATATAATAATTAAGTTGTTTTACGAAGCAATAAATATATTTTAATATATATTAAATTCATAAGAAGCAAGATTTGTTTTTATAGAAGAAAATTCTTTTTTAACTTTTTGAAAACATAAAATATCTATGAACTAATTTAAGCAAACTCATATACATTAAATAAAACTTTGAAAGATATTTGTGTAAATTTTACAAAGGTAATATGCCCCTGACCTGCGAAAATATCACCAGAGAAAAAAATTTGTTATAGTGACTATAATTAAAGAGCAACATATTATGATTGGAACATATGGTTACAGCTAAAAATAGATATTATAAATAATAGTTATTATAATTCCAATTTATCATGCTGTGTTCGATTTTATGGTTCGTTTTTTATGTTATGGTTTGAGTCTTTCATACTATTATAACTTCTTACTGCATTATTATTCCATTATGATTTCTTTTTATTATATTATTATTCCATCTTAGTATTCCATTTTATTTTGATATTCGTTATGATTCCATTTTATTTTATAAAACACATTAATTCGAAATTATTATTTTATAAATTTGTTCATTAATTAGTTTTATTTATTTTTACCATCATACTTATGTTGTGCAAGTTAATAGAAGATACTTTATTATTGTTATTAAACCCTTTAATAGTGGTTAATCAATATCTTCTATTACTTGAATCTAAATATAACAAAAAAATAAAAATAAAAATAGATATTATAAATAATAGTTATTATAATTCCAATTTATCATGCTGTGTTCGATTTTATGGTTCGTTTTTTATGTTATGGTTTGAGTCTTTCATACTATTATAACTTCTTACTGCATTATTATTCCATTATGATTTCTTTTTATTATATTATTATTCCATCTTAGTATTCCATTTTATTTTGATATTCGTTATGATTCCATTTTATTTTATAAAACACATTAATTCGAAATTATTATTTTATAAATTTGTTCATTAATTAGTTTTATTTATTTTTACCATCATACTTATGTTGTGCAAGTTAATAGAAGATACTTTATTATTGTTATTAAACCCTTTAATAGTGGTTAATCAATATCTTCTATTACTTGAATCTAAATATAACAAAACCTTGCCTACTTATACTTGTTTATGTATAAACTAAATGAGAATTATGACAAAATTGGAAGAAAATCTGTAAAAACAAAAAAGTTATGTGTTTTTCAATCATATTTGTAAAAAGCATACGTATTATAATTATTTGTAACATTCTATTATTATGGGAATAATATGGTTTAAAAACAAGGAAAAATATTGGAAATGTTTAATGGTTGTAAAATAATGATATCTTTTCATATTAAAAAATTTTGTTTCTGGTAAAAATATTCAAAAACGTAAGATTTTGGTAGGCAACTATTTTGAAATTTTTATAGAATGTAAACATTGAATAATAAAATTTAAACAAACACATTATTATCATGAACACAGTAATATTAAAATTAATGAAAATCTACAATGAGAACATAATACTGTTGTGGTAAAAATGCCATAATAAAGTTTTTTCTCTACGTGTTCTTATACCTTTATTTTAAACTCATTATAAAAACAAGTAAAAAAACATATTTTTTGTTAGACATTAGGTGTTTTTTAGGCATATTCAAAATTCAATATAATAGATCATTATTTTATATTTTCATTATTATAATCACTATTATATAATTTAATATTATTTGAGAAGATTCAGGAACACACTGGCACAACTTTAACTCACTGTAACCCACTTTACAAAATAGGCTGATTTATTAGTGACTATTTTAAAGATTATTTACTCAAATTTTATATATGGGGTTATAAAGCCAAACATAATGGAATTAATCACAATCAATCCATTATTTCACTTACACCCCGTACAACTTATAGTTGTTTGAAATATTTATGTTCATTTCAGCACACATATGTTTTATACAAGTATAAATCATTGTAATTTTTTATGTATGTTCCACTGCCTAAAAATTATTTAAACGCCCCTAAGTACATAAGTATATATATATATATATATATATATATATATATATATCTGTTGCGTATGACTATAAATCATCCAAAATTTGAAAATAATACCATTTCTCAAATCAATTAAATTTGCATAAATCTCACATAAATTTCAATATTACGATAAAATTCAATACAACTAAGTTTTGTACAAGTGTAGATCGCTTCATAAAATTGCATACTGGTACATAATTCGTCATGGCTCACATGTAATTCACTTACCCGAAAAATACTTAAATGTGTACAAATCTCACATAAATACCAATATCGAAATAAAATTTTACAGAACTAATTTTCATTTACGCATAAACTACTGTAACAAATTTCATAAGGATCGTTCTACAATCGACCATACGTCTCATACAAGACCGTCTTCCGGTAATAACTTTAACATCCATACTCAATCATGTAGGGTATCTATGGTCGATCCTGATCAACACTGGTTGTCTGTTTCCTTTGCTATATGTTTATATACTAAATTTATAATTTTTACACTATAACGGCAAATTGATTTTAAACATCATGTAAGTAAATAATGAAAATTAAGAGACCTTTTTTCAGGACATCTTTGAGTAAAGGATATTTTTTATTTTAGAGGTTCTTGCGCCAGGAAGATGTATAACTTTTTATGATAAATAAAAATGTCAGTTCTTTTCATTAACACCAATTTGGTTAAAATAATATGAATAATGGACATAAAAATTATTTGGCATCAAAACTTGTTAGGTGTGCCACTTAGAGGTCCATAAAACATGAAGCGTAAACGATACTTAACTGATTCATTTGCCATAAAATTCACGATGACTAGTATAATGCATATCTTGAATTAAAAAAAACGAAGATGTTAAATTTTTAAAACTGTAACTGTTGGGCTGAAATTTTTTGGAATTATTCTTAAACAACGCTTTGTAGGTAGTACGAATTTTTAATGGTCACAATCAAAAATATATAAATTTAGGTTGGTAAACAATTTTCGTCTATACACGAAAGTTTTTAAAGCAATTTACAGTTTCTTTATTGATTTTAAAACACCAAAATTATCTTTCAAATAAGTGATCAATTGTTAAAATCGGATATTTTTTACAAATTTCAAATAAGAATATTTTGTATGAGCGTACGAACTTTTGGTGGTATATCATAAAATGCACATGCAAGAGAAAAAATATGGTTGTAGTGACCATAATCTAAGAGCAACATGTTATGATTGGAACATATGATCATAGCGAAAAATAAAAGTAATTATAAGTAATAATTATTATGATTCCATTTTTCATATTGTGTCCGATTATATGGTTTGTTTTTTTTATGTTATGATTCTAGTTTTACATATAATTGAACAATCTTACTACATTATATCAGATTATGATTTGATATTATTATATTATTATACTATCTTATCATATTATTATAACACATTATCATTTTATAATATTAATATGCCATTCTTCATATTATTATTCCATCTTATCATATATTAAAATAAAACGTATTAATAAAAGATTATTTTTATAAATTTTTTATTGAAAATAATAGAGAAAAGTGTTCATTAGCCGAAAAAAGAAAAAATATATTTAAGTATTATTTGTTCATTAATTATATTCATTTGTACTACCATATGTGATTCAAATGCAAGATATGTTTTTTAACTAAACCCTTTAATGGCAGTTGAACGATATCTTATATTGTTTGAATCACACCGAGTATAACTAAAGCTTGTCTATTTATATTTATTCATATATAAACTAAATGAGAATTACGTTAAAGTTAGAAAACAAACATTAGAAACAAAATATATCTATAAATAAATAAGATGAATTTTTCCACTAAGTTTTTGAAAGGGATAAGTGTTATATTTATTTGAAACATTTTATTGTCATGGAAATAATATTAATATAGTGTACAAACAGAATATGGTTTAAGAATAAGAAAAAATTCTGTAAATATTTAATGGTTGTAGAAGTAATGATATTTTTCATATTAACAAAATTTTTGTTTTTAAGATATTTTGTTTTTAGTAAATAACTTCCTTGAAAAAGGCGAAAAATTTTTTACAAAAATTTTGATTAAAATAAATCTTTTTTTGCATATATATTTCATAAGACAATTAGTTCCTTATGGAGATTTCTTTCTAATATCTAACTTACTCACTGTGGTTAAAAAAAGTGTACTTTTGTAAGAGTGGATTTCAAAGGAAATACACAAAACTGTTCACAGTTACCTCAGTTTATCAGGTATCAATTTAATATATTAAATTAAATATATATGTCTTAAGTATTTTCCGTATTTTTGGTTTAAAATTTTCTTATACAAATAATTATACTTTTATAAAAAATAAATTCTCTAATTTAAGATTCTGTCTTTGTTTATGTTTAGAGTTCAAAATCATCATTAAATTTTTAACTCATAAAAAAATAAAACATGAAAAAGTTTTTAGACTATTTAAGCGTTTGTTGCCTTAAAAATTTTAAAAACTTTGATTTTATATTCTGTAAATGACACAAAATTTTACATAATCTGAACAAATATGTACATCTTGCAAATACAATAGGAAGTTCAAAAAAAAAAAAAAAAAAAAATATTTTTGTTACTTCAATTATGTGAAGTATACAAATGTAGTCTCAAAATTATTTTATTAATATGTAAGCAAAACGTTTTCTGAAATAAATATTAAATAAAATTTTAATTGAAGCAATTGTAATATTTTTGGTTCAATACAAATGGTACCATACTAATATACATACTTCCTGTAAACACAAAAAGCTTAACTTACATGTAAATACACAAACTGAACTTGTATTATAAATGTAAGCAACTAAATATAAGAATGCAAATATTTGTGTATGCAAGTGTTTATGTATATTTACATTAAAGTGCCTTAAAAAAAAAAAAAAAAAAAAAAAAAAAATAGATAATAATAATAAAAAGTTGCAAATGTACCGCCCTAGAAATGAAAGAAAGATATAAAGATTAGTATGTGCTGATATGATTCACAAAATATTACATATGAATATTTTCATTTAAGTGAGCTGTAATATTTAAAAAAAAACTTCTGAAAATACGGATTTCTTTCCACAGCATTATCAACATTTTTTAAATATAATCGAAATATATTAACATACGCAATACTCATTTAATTTACATCTCTTTTCTTTCCCGAAATATTAAGATTTTATAAAAATTTTTTGTCATGTTTTCATTATATAAACATGTAGTTTTATATATTTCGAACATTTTTCAACACGTGTTGGATTCTAAGGTACCACTGGAAAATTACAGATAATTAACCCTTTAAAAGCAATACGGTAAATTTTATACATTAGGTTCCTAAAAGGCTTTTGCAAATAAGTTGTATAGAAGGAAGTATTTATTATATTTAAGGACCAATAATATTATGAATAATATAATAAATTCTTTTAAAACCTCGGTCATAATCGAATAAAAGATAATATTTGAAGAGGGCTCGCTATTATGATTTCGTGATATTTATTTTCTTAAATAACCAACTAATTGCCATAAAAATTAAATTATCTTATCTATCTTTTAAAAAACTTTTTGCTGATTAACTATTAGTTGACATGTGTCTATTGCATATTGTAATTTGAGAAAAATTTTAAATTGTGTACACACGAAAAAAACTATTACAGTTTATTTTTCAATTAACACAGTTGTTTTATTTTGCATCTAAATTTGATAAATATATTCACATAAATATAAAATAAAAATAAAATTTAAATAAAATTTTATTTCTCGCTCAAATTTGTAATTACCCAGCAAAAACTTTTTGGTTTTCGGTAATGGCAACTAATTATTAAAGTACTTTCTTGGTAATGAGGCGTCATTATTATTTGCCTACTATGTATTACATAAATAAGTACTCAATAGTATAATAGCACAGTAATATTGTAATAATGTGGATGAGTTAGGTAGAGCGCTGGATTAGCCACCAGAAGGTTGTTGGTTCGAACCCATTCTGATGCTGTTAGTTTTTTATAACAAAATGTCTAAATAGATATTTTATATTAAAAACAGTTTTTGTCACTTAGAAAATTAAGTGCGAGGTGGCGTACTGAGTAAGACGTTAGTCATTAAAAACTAATGGTTAATTTGTGTCCAAATTCAAGTCTCACTGACGCAATATTCTTTTTCTTTTTTATTTTCATTTAGGTAGATATTTTGAGTATAAGTAGTTTATTTTTGTTTCCAATTATACCTGCTAGCTTACCAGGAAAGAAAAAGTTTTTACTGGGTAATTCAATCGTCTACTTGTTATATTTGATAATTTTTTTCTTAATTGGAAAATTTTTTCTGCTTTTCATCTTTTACAGTTTTCAGTAATTGATATAATCTGTTTGTTTGAGAGGTACACATTTAAAAAAGTTTTTAATTGAAGGAATTATTTACTAATATATTTTGTGACAGGTGACTTTTTTTTTGTATACAGTTTATTGAAAACCATATTTTTGGAGACAATTTCAAAATGGTTCAGTTCACGTGAACGAAATAATTGAACCGAAATATTTTGGAAATTAGTTTACAACATATTATTCTTTAATTTTATGGGGGATTATATGCAAAATTTTTGCCTTTATAGAAATCGATGCACTTTAATTTACATCTGAGTGAGTTTATACGTACATGTTGAGTTAGACATATTAAGTAATGTGGATAAAATGAAAAAATAACTTTTTAAAGTTTTTAATATTCCTTAAATAATGTTGTCAAAATTGTAACAAAAATGTTACTGACTTAGTTAATAGTTTCTTTGATATAAAATTGTAAAAAAAAAAACAAAATCTAAAAAAAAAAAAAATTAAATTATATTTTTGAAAATATTTTTTTTATCGTAAACAAAATACTTATTTCAAAGTACTATACAGAATTTTTTTACCATAAAATAATATTTTACATTTCTTTATTCACACAATGTTTTATAACATAATAAAAAGTAAATTTTTCGTTTTAAAATTTATTCCACTTAGCGTATGATTAACGGAAGTGCTCATAAACATTATTCATATGCATAAAAGTGCAAACATTCTCACTAAATATAAATTAATATACTCATAAATAAAACCAACATTTCGGTTCTTATGATTTGGGTAAAAAGAACCTCATTAAAAATTCATATTTTTAACAACATCCTAATTAAAACATTTCATATTTTACCCAACAAAAAAAAAAAAAAATTTTTTTTTCTACTTTCCGAAATGAAAATTAAAAAAAAAAACGTCTATTATATGGCAAACATGACCCTTTCTTTAAAAGTTTTCATGTTAACACAAAAATAATAAAGAAGAAAAAAAAAAGACCCGAAAGAAGAGATAAAAAAGAACAATATACAATAATAAAGTCATACATTTTCCAGCAACAATATATAAAAAAATATAAAAAGTAAAATTTAAAAATAATAAAAAAATATATTAAAGTAAAGTGTAATAATAAAAGGAGCGAAAACATTGTTGCAAAACAAAACATACAAAATAAACAAAATTACAAAACAGGTTAAATATAAAGACCTTATAACATAAAATGCATATTTATATACTTTCCTTTATGTACATATATAATATATGTAAGCGAGTGTG
The DNA here is from genome assembly GCA_932274085.1 of Protocalliphora azurea. Classification (NCBI taxonomy): domain Eukaryota; kingdom Metazoa; phylum Arthropoda; class Insecta; order Diptera; family Calliphoridae; genus Protocalliphora; species Protocalliphora azurea. The sequence goes on from OW026523.1 coordinate 113,041,089, forward strand.
TTTTCATGTAGACATGGTATTTTTTTTTTGTAGATATATATTTTAAGCAAGGAAACATACTTTAATCTGGATAAACTTGACCCGACCATAATATCTTGTAGTGTATACATATTCTCATTTAGTCATAAAAAAAGTTTGATGATAAAATTTAAATTTACTTACAAAATAGGTGCCTATTTACATATTCACAATAGAAGAAAATAGAAAAACAAGACTGTATAAAAGTTCCAAAAATTTGATATTTATATATATATATATATATATATATATATATATATATATATTTCTAAATACACCTTAATAAAAATACGTTTGTGAGTGTGTTAGTATGCACAAAATCTAAACGCACATTTTTCTTTTCTATAATTTCAGGATAATTTCTTATTAATAATTTACCTTAAAAAAGGCCAATCATATAAACTCCCAGCAAAAATTTTGTTTTCCTGGTAAGCTAGCAGGTATAATTGGAAACAATAATAAACTACTTATTTTTTGTCTAAATAACTAGTTATTTTTGTTCGAGTTGTCCACAAATCCATGTAGTTATTTTTACACTCTAAGAATGCTCAAAAATATGTACCTAAACGAAAATAAAATTAAGAAAAGAAAAAACAAAAAAATTTTGTCATCAGTGAGATTTCAACTTGGACACAAATTAGCCATTCGTTTCTAATGACTAACGTTTTACTCAGTACACCACCTCGCACTTAATCTTCTAAGTGACAAAAGCTTTTTGTAGTATAAAATATCCTTTTAGACATTATATTATAAAAAGCTAACAGCATCAGAATGGGTTGGAACCAACAACTTTCTGGTTGATAATTCAGCGCTTTAGCCAACTCATCCATGTGATTGCAGATTACTGTGCTATTGTACTACTGAGTACTTATTTATGTAATACAGAGGAGGCAAATAATAAACTACCTTAATATGTAGTTACCATTACCGAAAATCAAAATGTGAATTTCAAACTGACAGTTTGTGGAAAAAAATATGAGTGCATTTAAAGAGATTACAAATATTCAAGAACTTTCTCCTTTTTTGGGAATATTTTAGTTAATGAAAATTGGTCAAAAGTTTTACATTAAAATTTTTAAATTCGAACAAAAGTGGATTTGCACTTCTCTTTGTTAGTCAGAATATAGGTAAACAGATAGATATATAGATAGATAGTTAGACAGATAAATAGATAGATAGATATATGGATAGATAAATGGATATACAATTAATATAACTAACGGAATCTAAAGAAACAAGGTAGTTATAGATACGTTAATAATATATACGTTAATATATAGATAGTTAGATAGATAGATAGATGGATTTACAATTAACATAATCACCTGAATCATATAAATTGCCACTTATTTTAATTTATAAAAAATAAATCACAATAAATAACTGTTATGAAGAGCTTTTTATTTATATGGTTAAGTGTAACCCTTACAAATTTTTGTTGTTCTTTATGGTAGAGTAAATACACAATATTTTTTTAGTTGTGCTCATTTTTAATAACTGTTAGTTTTTCTTTTCTTATATTCTTATATGTTTTGTTTATTTTTTATTAAAGCAATGTATTTTTAATTAAGCAAATGTCAACTAATGTACATATTATGTCCGATTTATTTAATTTTAATATAAAAGTTTACAAGTCCATAAAGTGCTAGAGCCATTTACATTTCAATTCATACAAATTAAAGTTAAAGGCTAACTTTTATTAAAAAAAAAAAATAACTCTTCTCGATTTTGGTGTTCTTTTACTATTCAAATTTGCTCAACCATCAGCTTAAAAATTTCTCATATAAATAACACATTTAGTGATTTAACACATGAAATTAATTTATAAATGGTAAATGTTTCTCAATAATCGTAAAAATATGAGTGAATCAGTTATTTTTAGTCTCTTATATAAAGTTATATATGTAGCAATTTAATATCAAAATTTGTAAGCTATTTTTATTTAGTTTAGTATAAAATACCAAAACTATGTATCTGCTTCTAAAAAAGAAAATAGAATGTTGAAAAATAATAACCATATATTCATTTTATACTCACTATATTCTTTATGATATACTTGTTGTTTATTTTGTCATGCGTGAAGGTGTTAGTCAGTACATACTAATAGCAACAATAACCACCGCCAACAAAAATAAATAAATAAATATATATATATATGTATATATATATATATGTATATATATATATATATGTATATATATATATATGTATATATATATACTTAAATAATTTTTTATTTATTTCTCTTATAACAATTTTCAAAACTTTGTAGAGGTAAAGCCACTTAATATGTGTTTATATAAATTCTTTTAAACACACATACATACGCGCTTATGTATATGAGGAGGAAAGGATAGTGTACATAAGTATTAGAGTAAATATACTTTTTCAGTGTTGCCAGTTTAGCCTTTTTAGGGCTAAATCGTTTAGCTTAAAATTTTCGTGTTAGCTTCTAGCTTTTCTTTTGGTCCTTTTTGATTCCTAAAATTGATTTCAAAAGGCTAACAACGACGAAACTAATTTATTATTTGCCATTTATTTTTACAGAATCATCCATTTTAGTATTTTAGGGTTTCTTCGCATAAAAAATTGAGGCGCTTCATTCTTTAAATCAAAAGTGCCTTAATTCATTTTCTGGTTCTACTAAGTCTATTATTCTAACTATTTTTTATATTTTTCTTTGTGATTTTGCTGGGTGTTATTTCTCTAGAAAAATATCGAAAACTAATAAAAACGAGAAAAAAAGTTTCTAAATTACAAATAAATAAATAAATATAATATATTTTTTTCTCTTTATTTTTGGGGCATTTAGCCTTTTTTGAACTTTATTTAAGTTCTATTTAGCCTGTTTTTTTTTATCATCTCCTGGCAATATTGGTATGTATGTATATGACATAACTGTTACTCTATACAAATATAAAAAGCTGTTTTTTTTATTTTGTTATTGTGTGATGAATGAGTATGAGCTCGTGTTGACTTCTTTTTATTTAGTTATTTTATGTTGTGTTTGTTTTTTATTTTGCCTGCTCTTTCCTACTCAGTATGCATAAGCACATATTTGGCCTTGAGCCATTTTTGTTGCTGCTGTTATTGTAAGGTATAATAACGAAAAAAAGAAACAAAATAAAATAAAATAAATAAAAAATAATAAAGTAGGAAAATATTAGATATATTATATGAGTATGTGTAGATAATGTTACAAACAACGTGAATAAAATTTATTACAAAAATGCAAATATGTATTTTCATTTTGAAGAAATGAACACACACACATTAATACAATTCGCATCTTTAATAAATAAATATATAATTGAGCAATATATTAAGTATTTAAGGCTTTAGGGAATTAAGAAAGGAATTATATGTATTTAGATCATATTAAATTATAACGAATGGAATAATAATAATAACAATAATAATAATAATAATAATAATAATAATAATAATAATCATAATAATAATAATAATAATAATAATAATAATAATAATAATCATAATAATAATAATAATAATAATAATAATAATAATCATAATAATAATAATAATAATAATAATAATCATAATAATAATAATAATAATAATAATAATAATAATAATAATAATAATAATAATAATAATAATAATAACAATAATAATAATCATAATAATAATAATAATAATAATAATAATAATATTAATAATAATAATAATAATAATAATAATAATAATAATAATAATAATAATAATAATAATAATAATCATAATAATAATAATAATAATAATAATAATAATAATAGTAATAATAATAATAATCATAATAATAATAATAATAATAATAATAATAATCATAATCATAATAATAATAATAATAATAATAATAACAATAATAATAATAATAATCATAATAATAATAATAATAATATTAATAATAATAATAATAATAATAATAATAATAATAATAATAATAATAATAATAATAATAATCATAATCATAATAATAATAATAATAATAATAATAATAATAATAACAATAATAATAATAATAATAATAATAATAATAATAATAATAATAATAATAATAATAATAATAATAATAATAATATTAATAATAATAATAATAATAATAATAATAATAATAATAATAATAATCATAATAATAATAATAATAATAATAATAATAGTAATAATAATAATCATAATAATAATAATCATAATAATAATAATAATAATAATAATAATAATAATATTAATAATAATAATAATAATAATAATAATAATAATAATAATAATAATAATCATAATAATAATAATAATAATAATAATAATAATAATAATAATATTAATAATAATAATAATAATAATAATAATCATAATAATAATAATAATAATAATAATAATATTAATAATAATAATAATAATAACAATAATAATAATAATAATAATAATAATAATAATAATAATAATAATAATATTAATAATAATAATCATAATAATAATAATAATAATAATAATAATAATAATCATAATAATAATAATAATAATAATAATAATAATATGGTTTATACAAATTCAATTTTTTTAATATTCTGCTACATGTGAACACGTTTAAGACTTTTTATTTATTTTTTATATAATTGCCTATTTTATATTTCTTCTATAATTCTTTGTTTCAAAAATTATTAATTTTATTTCTTTTAAAGCGTGGTTTTAATAATTATTTTAGACTGTTTACATGATATAAAAAATCTAATCAATTATAAAATTAATTTTATAAGGGCATTTATATAAAATAATATTTCGAATCTGAGTTCAAGTAGTTTTTTAATTCTTTACATCATATAAACATTTATAAAAATAACAATGTATATAAGTATAATTTTTAAAACTTTGTTTTAAGTGTTGTGTTTTTATATTGGTTACTGATGTAAATATGTTTAACTTAAATGAAAATATATTTTTTATTCAAAAAATATTTAAATAAATTTTTTACATTGTTTACATAGGTCATAGAATAATTACACAAGTATACAAGTTTTTTGTTTTAGCAAAGAATACATGTAAGTATAATTTATAAAATATTGTTTTAAGTGTTTTATTATATTGTTTACTGATGTAAATATGTTTAATTTAAACCAAAATATATTTTTTATTAAACAATTCTTTAAATAAATTTTCTACATTGTTTACATAGGTCATAGAATATTTACAGAAGTATGCAAGGTTTTGGAGCAGATCAACTAATAACTGATTCTAATATTATTTGGGGCTCTAAATTCGAATCTTCACTGCGTTTTTCCAAATTGGTTCTAGTTTCCGAGATATAGATAAATAATCAGTTTTGACCAAATTTAATACAAATTTAAATTTCTTTTGAATAAAAAGTTATAAATTAGAAATGAGTGGTGGTACAAATGGGCGTTTTTATTATAGTTTAAAATAAATTCTAACTTTTAGAATATCAATAATATGAAATTGTTGAACACGCGCTCTTCTACGAGTTATAGTGATTGCACAATGCAGCCAACATGCGAGAATTAAAAAACTACAACTAATCTTAAGAAACGGATTTTGTATTTTAATTCAGCGCCCCAAATTATATCGCGATTAGTTCTCATCTACTCTTGTGCAAAACTGACCCTAATTTGTAAACTTGTGTTATTAGAGTTATTAATATTATTTATCTGACGTTCAAGATGAAAACAATTAAAAAATTAACTCTTAAACGAGAAATATGAAATATTTTGTTTAAAATCTGAGTTCAATCTGTTTTGTGTTTATTATTTCTAATTATACGATTGTAAAGTATAAAGTGTAAAGTGAAAAAAAAAACATAATTAATAAAATTTCGTTTGTTAAACTGCAAAAATTAAAATAACCACCTTTAACTTAAAAGAAAAAACATTAAATTTTTTGTTCAGAGTCAGTTTTTAATGATGTGAAAAAAACTTAACTATTACAAAATTAAGTTTAAAATTAAAATGATTAAATACATTATGTTATGGGTTATTACATAAAATAAAAATCAAATTCATAAAGTTTATTTTTAAATGGATTTTGATAAAAAAAAAGAAAATTGCAAACAAATTTCAGAACTTCTCCAAAAATTTTAATTAATTATTTAATTTATTTAAATGAATTTTCTATATTGTGATTTCAAAAACGTAAGAAGTTAGGAAATTTATTTTAAAGCAAATATTGTTAAACATTTTGTTTAAAATCAGAATTCAGGAGGATTTTTTTGTATAATTATTTACATCATGTCAAAAATATAACCATTTTAAAAGATTTGGAAAAATTTTGTTTTTTTTAGCTAAAAGTAAAAAAGAAAATATTTGTGAAAATAAAATTCATAAAATTTTGTTTTAGATAGATTTTTTACTTTATTTACATGATGCAGGAAAATAATGACATAAATGTAATCAAGTGTTAAAAATTAGAAAATTTTATTTAAATAAATAAATAGGAAGTAATCTATATGTAATCTGAATTTAAATGGATTATTGTAAAATGTAAAATTAATAAAAACACATTATTAATAATTTTAATTCAAGCGGAAAGTAATAAACTTTTATTAAAAACTTGATATAAATGAATTTTCAAAATTTCTTTAACTGTAATAGAAGGTGTAAAAATTTGAAGAAATTATATTTTAAGAAGAAATTGGTAATAAAATGTAATTAATCTGAATTTAAATAAATTATTAAAATTGTTCACCTCTTGTCAGAAATGTAAATATTTTCGAATTTTCATATAAATAAATCTTAAATATTTTTTATGACAAATTATATAATCGTCATTAGTAAGTAGCAGTCATGATATGCAACCTTTGAACAATCTATCTATGACATTGTGAGTAAGAACGGAATATTCTATTTCTTATTTTTGATTGATTTGGGTGTGTTTAGTTAGATATAAAAAACTTACATATTTTTTTATTTATTTTGTCCTATTTGTATATGAATTGCTTGGAAATGTACTAAGCAAAGGAATGATTCTTCATAACTAAAAGTTTTTTTCTAGTTGATTATGGCACGAATATAGATGATTTTAAATAACGATAATAAAAGATTTTCTTTTATGGTAAGGAAATTTATTACAAACTTTAAAAATATCTTTAATATCTAATTTATAATATTTTATCATATATAATCAAACTCTTAACAAAAACTTCTATTTTAAATATTTTCTAATGAAAATATTTTACGGTTATTGACCTTTACTTTTTTAATATTATAACCTTATTCGTATTACTTTGGATTCGTCAAATGAGCATATTTTTTATAAATTCTATTTTCTTTTCTTTGAAAATTACCAAAAATTTTTCCTGAACTTTTTTTTGAAACAGTTCAATAACCTAGAGTAATTTTCACGTTTACAATTTTGAACTTTATTTTCAAACATAATAGCAATAACTTATCAAAGAAAATATTAAATAAATTTATTTGCACTCAGGCCTCGATTTTATTAATTTTAATTTGCATCTCTTCGCTTTGCGTCGCCGTTTTTTATTTAAATATTTCGACTTGTGTCGTTATGATTTCGATTTGGGTCGACATGCAAAGAGTTTTATAATTGTTAATAACAGATGTAAAGGTAATGAAGAAAATTTTAATGGAAAAATAAATGGATTAAGTTCTCTATATTAAGTTAGAAAATCGAAATATATAATTGGGCAATATTTTAAGTATTTAAGACGTTAGTGAAATAAGAAAGGAATTATGTATATTTAGTATTTAGTATATTACGTATTAAATAACAATGACTGAAATAATAATAATAATAATAATAATAATAATAATAATAATAATAATAACAACAATAATAATAATAATAATAATAATAATAATTATAATAATAATAATAACAATAACAATAATAATAATAATAATAATAATAATAATAATAATAATAATATTGTTTATACAAATTTAATTAGATATTTTTAAACCTGTTGAAGCTGCTTTTAAGAACGTTTAGAACCATTTTAATTTTATTTCTTTTAAAGCATGGTTTTAATAGATTTTTACACTGTTTACCTGAACCTAAACTATTAAATTAATTTTATAAGGTATTTATGTAAAAGAATGTTTCAAATCTGAGTTCAAGTTATTTTTTTTTAATTTTGTTAAAATCTGAGTTCAATTAGTTTTTTTTTTTTTAATTTTTTTTGTTCATATTTATATTTTGGTGCAAATATTTCTATTTATGTAAGTACAAAGTAATAAAAATAAAATTAATAAACTTCGTTTCTAGATAAAATGCTAAAATGTTTGGTTTTGGGTTTCATTAAAAAAAGCAAAATGCAAACAAATTTTAAAAATTCTCCAAAAATTTTTATTAAAGCGTAAATTGTTAAATTGCTTAAATGAATTTTCTGTATTGTGATGACAAAAATGTGAATGTTTAGAAAATATACTTTAACACAAAAATTAAATTGAAATTCAGGAGGATTTTGGTTATGTTTACATCATATCAAAAATGTAAATATTTAAGAAAATTTGGACTTTTTTTTGGCTAAAAGTTAGTAAATAATAGAATAATTATAAAAACAAAATAGATAATATTCATTTTAAGTGAATAATATATATTGCTTACATGATGTAGTAAAATAATGATATAAATGAAATCAAGATTGTTAAAATTTAGGAAATTGTATTAGAAAAAAAAGAAAGAAGTGTTTTGTCTTTAATCAGAATTTAAAAGGAATATTGTGATTTTTTAAATTGTTTACGTTTGCAGAAAATGTAAAATTAAAAAAAAAACAAAATATTGGAAATTTTAATTTAAGCGAAAAGTAATAAAATTTTATCAAAAACTTAATTTAAATGAATTTCCTATATTTTTACCTTTAATTAGATTATTAAAAATTTTGATTTTTAACAAAACTGGGAAATACTTTTCTTTAGTCTAAATTTAGATAGATTATTGTTATTGTCTGAATTGTTTACATGATGTGGAAAATGTAAGATTAAAGAGAAAGGTCATCAAAAAATTTAATTTAAGCGAAAGGTAATAAACTTTTATCAAAAACTTGATTTAAATAAATTTTCAAAATTTCTTGCCTGAAATAAAAGATGTAAAAATTTAAAAAAAAGAAAAATAATTTGTAATCGTTTACCCTCTGTCAGAAATATAAATAATTCCGAATTTTCTTATAAATAAATTTTTGCTATTTTTTAATATATCAAATTATATAATCGTCATTAATAAGTAATATTTATGATATTTGACCTTTGAACTATCTATGTCATTGTGAGTAAGAGCGGAATATTTTATTTTTTGTTATTTTTATTATTATTATTATTATTATTATTATTATTATGATTATTGTTATTTTGTTACTTACACAGATGAGCAACAAAATATGACTGATTTAGGTGTGCTTAGTTAGATATAACATACTTACATATTTATTATTTATTTTATCCAGTTTGTATATGATTTGTTTGAAAATGTACTAAGCAAAGGATGGTTCTTTATAATTAAAAGTTTTTTTTTCAAAGAAATTCATTAGAAACTTTAGAAAAATAATTAATATTTCATTTGTAATATTTTATCATATATCGCTAATTTGCTGCAACAACGTAATAACTCAAAAAACGCAAGCTTCGACTTAAAAACACTACTACATTGCACTACTGTTTTTTTCAAAGAAATTCATTAGAAACTTTAGAAATATAATTAATATTTCATTTGTAATATTTTATCATATATCGCTAATTTGCTGCAACAACGTAATAACTCAAAAAACGTAAGCTTCGACTTAAAAACATTACTACATTGCACTACTGTTTTATTAAGTGACAGTCTTGTATACGAGTTTTTTTATATTTCACGAAGGATAGCATTGAAAGCATTTTGTCCAAATTTCATAATCTATTACGTATTTCTTGCAGCAACGTATTATTTCATTTGTGCGTCGGCCATTGTGTTGTTAATATCATAAAGTTTCCTAGAAAATTTAAATTTCACCATAATCTTATTTTTATGCAAATTTTTGGAATACATATATCAACTTAAATACTAAAAGTGCATCTCCTGAAAAAATAAATTTTTTGAGTTATGACATTGCTCCAGCGAATGAGCGATATATAATCAATCTCTTATGAAAAAATTCTGTTTTTTATTTTTTCTAATAAAAATATTTTAGGGTCAATGGCCTTTTACTTTTTTTAATATTCTTTATTTTTTTTATAAATTTCATTTTCTTCCCTTTGAAAATATTTCTTAACTTTTCTTTGAAATATTTTAAAAACCTGGAATAATTTTCGCTTTAAAATGTTGGACTTTATTTCCTATATAAGCATTAACTTAACAAAGAAAATATAAAATAAATTTATTTACACTCAGGCCTCGACTTGAGTCATTTTAATTTCGATATCGATTTGTGTCACTATATAAGAAGTTTCATAATTGTTAATGACAGGTGTAAAGGTATTGAAGAAAAATTTAATGGAAAAAAAGTTTTAAATTCTGTGTGTTAAGTTAGAAAATAAAGACAGATTCTATATAATTGATAGGAAAACATATTTTTTGTAACTCCTATTACACTCATGAGCGATTTGAATAAAAAATATATCACTGGAAAGGAATTTTCCTGTAGATGTGCTGAACATAAATTTTACTAAAATTTGGTAAGTAGTTTTGAAATTACAAGCGGTAAAATTTGCTGCTAATACATATAAAAAAACTCACATTTATGTGTATAAGCCTAAAAAAACGAATTTATCAAATTATTAAACATTTCTCTTTATTATTTTTCATGATTCTCAATTCAAGGCAGGATCATTGTTGATATTTCTTTATAAAAACAAAATAGACTCTAATTCATCGTTATTATATCATTGTATAATAACGATGAATTAGAGTTTTTCTTTCATTTTTAATTGACGGATTTGTAAGAGATAAGTGGTAAACAAAATAGAAAAAGAGTTTAATGCTTTGAATTGCATTGTTTATTTTTCTGATTCTTATGTATTAGGAGAAACTAAATAGAAAATGTAGACAATTTTAATTTCTTTTTGAAAAATATTTTGGTTTTTTTTACACCTTTGCTTTTTATTATTATCAAATGCACATTTTTATGTAAAATTAATTATTTTTCTTTCGTTCTTTCATTTTAGATATTTAAAATCAGGGACTACTAATATTTTATTTTATTTTATTTTATTTTATTTTATCTATTAAGGCATTTATCACTATTATATTTTTTGACTATTATATATTTTGAGCCAAATTAACAACTATTTCTAGATTTTTTTTTTTTTTTTTGGTTTATTTGAAGGAATATAAAAGTTTTTTTTCCGACTATTATTGATATTATTATAAAACAAAAATAAATCGCCTGAATGAAGAAATTACCAAATTTGAAAGAAGTTACCAGATGAAAAAAACGCTAAAATGAAAAAGTCGCCAAAACGCAATGATAATAAGACGAAAAACATGGTAAAAAAAGAAAATAAAAAAAAGTCGCAAAAAAAAAAATAAAAAAGTAAACGCTAAGATAAAAAAAAGTCGTCTAAACGAAAAAAGCTAAAATGAAAAAAGCAAAAATAAAAAAAATCTGGAAAACAAACAAAAAAAAGAAAATGAATAAAACGCTTAAATAAAAATTGTCGACTTTTTTATTATTTAAAAATAATAATAAAAAAAGTGAAAATAAAATGACAAAGTAAAATAAATCGCAAAAAAATCGTCAAATTGTAATCAATAAAAAATCCACAAAAACTGAAGTGAATTATTACAGCTACTCAGAATTTGATTCTTCCTATTCTTTTTAATGAATTTTAGGGAAGAGAAAACAGAGTTTAATTTTCAAAGCTCGCATGGGTTTTATTTTTGAATTTAACCGTTATTTTTATATTGGCCAGGGATTTTTCAGCAAAAAATAAGAAATAAGAAAAATTTGTAAAAAAATTGATAAAAAATATTCATTTACTTTACACATTACAATTCAATATTTGATTTATTGCAATCGTTAAAAAATTCTAATGAGATATTTTATAAGATTTTTAATAAGAGTGTTGCATTTTCTGAAAATATTCTATACAAAAAAATTAATTCTATTTATATCAAATATTTTTATTTCAATACTATAGAGGTAGCCTAGAACAACAGGTATAATATAGTTTATATAATTATTTTAATTTTACTTCTTGTTACAAAAATTATTTCTTTTTTTTATTAAAACTGAACTTCTTTTCTGTTCAAATATTTTTATTATTGAACAAATTATTAAGAAAGCAGTGTAAATACATAGAAAATAGTGATTCGATTTGCGTCGTTTCAGTTTGGTTCCCATTAATGACGCAGACCGGGGCTCAGTAATAGTATATGTAAATCAATACGTATGACTAATATTATTTACCCAACACTTAAATATTCTATATTAATCATACGCATGAATGTATCTTAATTAGACAAATTTATAACATCCTTTTCTACTTCAATATCATCAATGATGATTTTGTATAAATTATTATTATTATTATTATTATTATTATTACTATTTATCTATATGATTGATGTGTTTTCATGTCATTTGGAAAACCTATAAGTATTATATTATAGCATAACAAAGAATCCATCAAACTATGTCATACAATTTTCCATTCATTAGATAGCAAAAATAGAAGAAAATCCATCTTGTTGGCAAAACTATTTAACTTTAAGTATTTATTTTGTTTTTGTATATTTTGACATCAAAATATTAATCCTTTTATTGTTACTATAACTTCATCATCATTATGTTAACAGAAATCCATTTGATGATGAAGCTGCTGATGATGAAATGTTACGCCTCAATAATTTCAACATAAATAAACAGCGATTTCTTTAATGATTTCTTTAGCAAATATTTGAAATGAATTAGTGAATAAGTTCGTATATTTAATATAAGAATAAAACTAAAATCCATGTAATAATAACGATACATTTTTTCCGAACGAAAAGAAATTTTAAAAAGATGTTCTGATTGTAGTTAATTTATGAATGTGGATGAGTAGCAATATAGAAATATAGAAAATATACTTATGGACATAATAAAAGGTACAATATATGAAATTTATTGCATTTGGTAATTTTAATTAAATATAGAAATCGCTCATTCCTTAGAAGTAACGTGGTTTTGATTTAAAATTATTTTTCTTCAAGTTACCTTAAGATTAACCTAAAATTATGCTCATAAGTGTTACAGTATCCTAACCACTTTAAGAATGCAATATCCATTTGAATTTCGGACAGACATTTTAATTAAACAATATAGTGATGCTATTTATCTCTACATCTGGCTTATAAATATTAAAGTGTGTGTGTGTGAGTTGTCTATTGGCACAGTGTGGTTAAGCAGTGGTGTCCTTTTTTATATTTTCTTTATATATGACTAAGTGTGGTTGTCATGCTGTTTAGAACCCTGCGGTCTCTACGGATAAAAAAACACTCATATACATGAATTTTATATGAGGATTATAACATATTCTATATATTTGAGTTTTCATAATATGAAAAACACAAATCCCACAAACATTCAAACGTACATTTTAATAGCTATATATACGTTTATATATACATAGTATATGAGCATCATTAAATTGTTAACATTGTGTTGCTAAAACTAAACTAGACAAGTGGGGAATAAAGTTAAATAAAATACAAAACAAATACAAGAAAAAAAAAACGTACTTAGTTTTATAGAAGTTGAGCACATAAAAATACTTTTATCAGATTTTATGTCCTGTCAACAAATGACTATGATATTTTTGTTGTTATAAATATAAAATTTTCTAAATATGTTTTTATATCTGTCTATATTTGTTTTTTATATACAAACAAAATATAGTTTATACCCTACAAACATTTAGAAGAAATTTACGCAATATTTTCTTTTTATTGTTTGGACGTAAATCATCAAAGCAATATTATTATAATATTGGACTTTTATCACCTAAAAAAATTAGACAATAAGCAACAAATATATATATATATATATATATATATATAACATTTAAAATTTCTGTATGATTTTTATCCTCAAAATATCGCCCACTTTTCGGTAAGGTGATTATCACCTCCGCAATAATAAAATGATATCCCATTGTAATCACCTGGAAAAAATTAATGCAATACTTTTATTTTTCAGTCACAATTTTTTCAGTTGTCGAAAAAATTTTCAAAAATAAAAAATATATCGAAGAGATTTGTGTGTCTTTTAGCAAAAATGCATACTTTATGTGGGCGTTTCAGTTTTCGTGCTTTATGATGGTAAGATGTATGCTTTATTATATTATTTCAAGATTTATTTAGTGATCATTTTTCTATGAATTTATTACATCTTCCAGAAGATTAACTGGCGGTGTTTTCTATTTTTCAACTAGATGATTATCTAGCTATATTGCCTATTTTTATTCCAGGCATATTGATTTCTTATTTCTTCGATGTATCGCTGTGACGCACAATCTCCGTGGATGGAGGAAACTTCCGCAATGCAAATATGATTATTGCTGCAATAAAATTTTTCATCATTTCATATTATTTTGCTTGTATGGTTATTATATTTTTTAAGCTCAACTAAGTCTATGATAATTTAATTTTATATTTTCTGGAATTTTGAAATGTGCTATTTTTTTGCTTATTTGTAAATGTTTTAATTTATTTTTCTATTAAAAGTTTTATTTACCATTTGTTTGTTTTGCTTTTCCTAGAAAATATTAAAACCAATTCGGCTTACTTAAAAATATATTCATCCTACAAATCCCAGCGGAGCTACATTTCGAAATTTCTGTCAGCGAACCGAGCTGCGTAAATTTATATATAATTACCTAAGCAAGTTTTCTCTTTCCATAACTTTCTGAAGTTCCCATAAGAGTTGGAAAATTAAAATTCGGCTTTCTTATGAAGCTACAAATTCTAACGGAGCCAGATTTTGAAGATTCTATCAGGGATCGAAGATGCGAGGATTTATTCTTCTTTTTGTTTTATGTAATATTTTTTAAAGTCGCTTTTGATCTTAAGAACTTTAAATTTGCTATAGTCATTATTTGCTCTACACGGTCTATCGGAAACTGATTTTGTATTTCAGTCAAGCATTTACGCCGATTTTTTGTGCTTTCAAAAATTTACTAATTTAATGCTTTAAGCGTTTTATTCCATCAATAACGTATAGTTTTTCATTTCATTTCCGAATTGGTATGTGTATACAGTTCATTTATATATAATAAATAAAATAGGACCTAATACGAAACCTTGAGGGACACCACCATTAATGTTTAGCAAATAAGATTTTCTTCCTCTAAAATCAATGAGCTCTGGCCTACCAACTAAGTACGACATTATTATTTTACAAACAGAATTTGAAAATTGCAATTGATCTTTTAATTTTCTGGTATGGCTATCAAATGAAAAAGGAGAATTTTGGCATTATAAAAAATAACTTTAAATTAAAATAATCCAAATAAATTTTGCAAAAAACTCCTTCAATTAATTCATCCTTTAATATCCTTGAAAGTTTCCAACAAATAAATTCCAAAATAATATGTGTTAAAAACGCCAATATCCAGTTCCAAGTTGCAAAATTTTTTGATTTTCACCTTATTATTATTATATATATAAAAAATTATTTCTAAGAAAAAATGAACAAATTTAATTTTAAGTTTAGTGTACAACATTATTTGGATGACTTTAAAATTTACTTGAAACTTAAAGTGATGATAAGTACAGTATTTACATTTATTTAACTTTAAATTCATTACTAATAATTTTAATCTATGAAGAGAGGTCGAAAAAATCTTAGTATATATAAAATTCAATAACTTGGAAACGGTTATTCTTACAGTTTTATTTTTTTATTTAATTGATATTGTACTACAGATCATAGAAAAATATAACTTTAGTTCTATACTATAGTTCTAACCAGTACTTATGAACTCGTCGACCTTTTTTTGATAGTTGTTTCAGTCACTTTTTTGGAATAGTTTGCCCATCGCCTTTAAAAATCTTTGATATTTTGGGTACCTTTTTTCTGCTCTTCAATTCTCTTTTCATAATAGCCCAATAGCTGTCCAATTGTCTTTAGAGCCCACTGTAACAAATGAATTGCTTTTTTTTATCACAACTGCATAAAGCTTGCCATACCAGGATTTTTTTAAGGAAATTTTGTCTGCTTTTGGGTCCTAAAATTATTTTCAACATTTCCTCGAGCATTAGCAACATAAAAATTTTGACCCGGAAGCTGCGAAAAATCTGCCAGTATATACCAATTTCGTATTCTTGTATGAAATTTGATTTAATTTTTTTGTATTATTCTTGGCTTCTAAATTTGTCACACCATTTCTGTATGGAAGTTTCTGGATTTTGTCTGTTTTCAAGCCTGCATTGACTTTAACTTTTTGCTCCAAATAGTTAGAACACTGAGCTATCTGGGCTGTTTTTCTACCCGATGTGGTTTAAATTTCAAATTTTTAGCCTTTTCAATATCATGTGAACCTTTCTTTCCCGAGTAAATTCTCCTGATACTTTTTAATAATATTTGAAACAGTTTAACGGTAGACCTTTAATTCTCTGGACAATTTTTTGTTGGACCAATTTGGATTTTTTCTAAAAATTTTTAATAATTTTGGTACGTACTTTTTTTTCGTCACTCATTTTGATCAAACTCGCAACTCGTTTTCGTTAAAAATAATAACTGATATATTTTTCAAAGATAAGTAGATAAAAAAATAATTAAATATTGCTTCCGAAAAAAGTTAAGAGGCAAAACGTGTGTTAAGATTTCTTAGATCTCAGTCCTTATAGTAGGCTATGATTTTTATTTTATATTAAATATAATTTTGTAAGTAATTAGCAAGAAAAAAGCTGTAGTTAGACAAGCGCAACCATATAATATCCTAAATCATCATGTACGCGCGATGTCCTAATAAAGAAACTATTGTTAAAATTCTCACTACATTTGATACACTTATACAAAATTTATTTATGCTAAATTTAGTTCAAAATCTAGCGTTTTTATGAAATTTATGAGCATTAAAGTGATTTTTTGTAATGGAATGGAAATTATTTTTTAATTATGGATCAATCCTCTTAAAGTTTGGTAATGTCATTTATGATTATATAATTTTTAGTTGTTGTAAATAAAATCACAAAATGAATAATTTATATGCCATTTGTGCGTATCGGTTTTGCATGGGAGATATGGTCAATTGGGGACATATCTTTGAACTGTTTAAGCTAAAATATGAGATTAAGAAAGCATATTGTGTTGTGCTTAAAATTATTATAATTTCAGAAATATTTGTTGGAAAATCTTAAGCATGTTTAAAGATAAAGGATAATTTTTGACATCATAAGGTCCTTAAAAGTTTAATAATAATTTTAAAATAATTTTACTGGAATTCCTCCATCTTCTTCCATCATTTGATGTCTATATCACTATTGAGCAAGTAATAGAATTTAAAAAAATTTATAAAAAGTGAATATTTTTAAAATTTATGAATCCCTATTAAAAGACTTTCGAACACAAAATGAAAACTGAGTACGCAGAGGAGAAACGACAAAATGCTGTTCATATGATTTTTTTTAAAGGTTTTACGATTTGTATGTTCATAATTTTATTACTATAATATTTTTCATGTCATTGGCAGGCTTATATGCCAGTACTATATAGTGTAGTTTAAATATAATAAAACGTAAAAGATTTTTCGTTTACGTGCTTTAGTATAATCAAGGTAATGATAATCTTCTTACTCCTACTGAGAAACTTATAAAAAATTTGAAATTTTTTTATTTGAAAGAAATTTTCAATTAGATATCCACATTTAGGAGCAAAACTATTCGAAGAATAGTCTGTATTTTATTTTTTTTAAGATAATTTAGGGGTCAGTAAACGTATATTACAAATTACAGTGGAGGCAGAATCATAATCGGGGATAATGTTTACACAGGGTGAAAAAAAAAATATCTTTTCTACGGCACGGAATTTCTAAAGTAACTTAAAGCACTTTTTTCGATTTGACTCTAGTTGTTAAGACAAACCGTTATATACATATAAAATTAATGAGGTTGCACCTCATATTGGAACATATCTCGAGAATGATTTGTCTGATCCTAATTCAAAGTATCACCAAATTTCACTTGTATAATTTTTTTAATTTTCTTAATAGTTTTGGAGATATTTTAAAAAAATTGTGTCTAAAAAAGAAAAAATAAAATTTTTTTGAAAATTTAAAAATTTGAAAATGCCTCTTTTTCTTCTTTACCAAAAAGGATTATGATTAAAAAAGGATTATTTTTGGAATGATTAATTTTAATTTCGAAAAATGTGAAGCCTATTTATTTTAATAAATTTGTCTAAAAAAAATAATTCTCGAAAATATAAAAAGTGAACTATTCCAATTAAAATCTCAACGTAGATATATACTAAGCCAGGTTTTTAAAAAAATAATTTGCGAATGTTCAATTTACTATTTATACGTTAGATTGTATATATTTACTTATTATCACTTAAATTTATATGAGCGTAGGGTGCCCTGATGGCCTAGTTGGTAGTAAGCTAGTCTGTTGGTCTGGGGGTCGTGTGTTCGATTCCCACCGGAGACTCTGGTCTGTTTCACTACAACGAGCTATGGTTCGTTACACCGCTCGGTTAGAATTAGAATATAATTTGTAATTGTATTGTAATTATAAAATAAAAAAAATAAATAAATAAAAAAAAAATAAATAAAATATATGAGCGTAAAAAGAAGATGCAACCGCTATTAGTGTTTATAAAAAACCAAGTTTTCAAAAAATCGGTTTTGCGATTAACCTAAAATTAGGTGAAATTAAAAAACCAGGTTTTCGGTTAACCGTTTAACCGGTTAAAAACTGTCATTTTAATAAATGTTTAGTTTGAAGTTTAACAGAAATAATTTTGGTTTTCTTTTTATAAGTTCAACCCTGCACCAAGTAATTAACCATGTTCTTTATAAATACCGACTGATTTACGTTGAAAGTTTATAATACGTTTTCTCTGTCTTTTTTTAGTTTTAATATAATTTATAAAAACAATTTTATTTTAAGGAATATTTTTAAATAAAATTCATTTTGCTTCCACGCATCCTTTAGTTAAGGACTTCAAATTTACCCCGCACATACCAATGAGAGCAGATAAATAAATTAATTAAACAAAGGCGTTATATGTACTATAGTATGAAAGAATTTCTGGTCCAATTTTCATAAAAGTTTCATAACTTTATCGAGATATTTAAGAGCTATTCCGGAAAAACTTTTACAAGGAATTACAGAAAACTGGTCACATAGACATTAACCCTTGTTGTTAAATCGATCCATGTTATGATAATAATTATAGATAAAATAGCAATATTTCTTAACAATTTCTTTGCTAAATCTTGCTAGATGTTTACGGATGAAGATATTATATATCCACGTCATATATTCTGAAATAATCTGGAAGAAGGTAAATAATATCAATAGTTTCATTTGGAGAATCTGTACCAAAATTAAGATAACTTACATTTGGAAGTATTCAACTGTTGGTTTTTAATTTTTTTATTGAAAAATGTCAATATACAGAAAATTGTTTTTATTTTTTTTTTTATATTTGTTTTGAAATAATTTAAATTCAATAAAACAACGTATTAAAATCAACTATTTTTTTATAAAATTTTATTTAAAGCCAAATAATGATTTGTTTAAAAGAAGTTTAACCATAATTATTTCTGTGTAGGTATGTAATATTATTTTTATTTTTATTAATATTATTTTTTTGGAAAATTTCCATTGCATGAAATAAAAGTTCTTGTAAATAGAATAGAATATATCACCTGAATACTTGTTAACTCAAACAGTAAACATTTTTAGTTCTTCAAAAAAAAATTTCTGATAATTTAAATTCGGAAAACAGTAACAAAAGAAGAAATTTGATGATATTTTTAGCAAATTTTTAAGACTGGTTAACCGACACCAAAAACTCGATAAACCGGTGAACGGAAATTGAATATTTAAAATTAACTGGCTCGTAAAAACACCGAACTTAAAAGAAAAATCGGTTTTTCGATTAATCGGTTTATAAACACTAAATGCTATACGCTTTATTTACAAATAGTTTCACAAGTTACGATTCGTTTACCTGAGTTACTTTTGCAAATAAAATATTAACTCACAGTTCATGCAGCAAAATTTAAATTTTACAAGCGAGAGCTGCATATTAACGTGGTACTAGTTTTCAAAACATAAATTTACTTTTTTTCTATAAATAAAATCTCACAGAAAAATCAATTTACACCTAGCTCTCAATAAAAATAAAAAAATTTTAAATTAAAACTTTTGGACAAAACTTTTGCTTTTCTGTTTTGCAAAAAAGGAAAATAACTTTTGCAAAAATATTAATGTTTTTTATGACTTTTACTTAAGGAAATTCCTTAGGATTTTCTTACAAAAAAAAAAGTAAAAACAGAAAATAAACATAATTTATTTATTTTTTTTACAATTTATATTAAACTATAAAAATAAGCCATTTTATAGATTTTTTTTGATCATAAACTTTAGGCGGACATAAAACAAAACACATTATTTGTCTTTAACATTATTCTTAATACTTAACTTCAACACACAAACATATAAGTATAATTGGCTTCTAGAATATAATATGAAATATCATCTACTAAACCAGTTTTTTATTTTAATTTTCTTTGGTCAATAAAACTCACTTTTACAATTTCCCCATCCAATTTGACAATAAAAAGAAAAGTTGTTGAATTTCACATTCGTGTCTTTCTCGACGTGTTACAAATGCAATAAAATGAAATTCTGGTGACATTTGTAATAAAAAAAGCATTTGATAGGGTAAAAGTTATATTTTTTAAGGTAAAAAAGAAAAAGAGCTGATTGAAGCTATAAAAATTAAATATTATATAATAAAATGAAAGAAATAATCGTTTAACTCATAGACATTATTATTATTATTATTATTATTATTAATATTATTATTATTATTATTATTATTATTATTATTATTATTATTACTATTATTTGATTTAACTTTTAATGAGAAGGATAATTTTGCAGAATAACTAGAGTGGGAAACTTAAAAAATAATAAAAAATCTAGTTACTACAAATGTCACCGGAGGGGCATAGGATTTGCTATTTTAAAATTCAAAGACCTGTTTTTTAGTTTTCGAAATTTTATATATTCTAGTGAACAGTAGAACACAAACAAAGAAATAGAAATTTCATAAATGTATAGAAAAACGTACTTTTTCAAAGTTTGCCAGTTGCCAGTTTAGTCTTTTTAAAGCTAAATATAGCTATTTCATTTTGCTTTTAGCCTCAAAATTTTTGTTTTAGTTTCTAGTTTTTTTTTTTAATTTGTAAAATTTTCTTAAAAATGCTAAACTGTTAGTATTTCAAAAACGAAGAAAATAATTTATTATTTGCTATTGCCAATTTTATTTGTACGGAATCATCCACTGAACCAATCTTATGTAAAAACTAACTAATTTTATGGACTCAATAAATCACTTATTAACTATGGAAACTATTCATGAATATAATAAAAAAAAAAATCATATGAAAACGAAAAACACTAAAAAAATTTGGGAAGGGTAAATTTAATCAAAAATATAAAAATTATGAAAAAATAATTTTAAAACAGTAAGTCATTTTTCCTATGAAGAAAATTCTAAAACTTTAAATAATTCAATTTATATGGGAATCTTTTAACCTATTTATGCCGCTCTATATATATAAAGCATCTTTTTTTTCTCACCTCGTGGCAACACTGGTTTTATACCTCAAGTAATTAAAGTTTTTAAAATAAATTTTTTCCTTCAGAACAGAAATATTAAATATTATTACTGTAATTCCTAAACAAATTAGGTAATTATTGTGGACAGTTTCAAAAATTTTCTCAACTACTTACTACATAATATTATGGCATATTTTATGATTAGCAGCATATTTTTGCGCAGTTTACTTTTATAAGCATATATTACTATTTTTATATATAAACCATTTTTTGTTTCCAGCCGGGGTGTACTCAGTCTGTCCACATTCCTCAAAGGTCTGCTTAAATTGATTGTTTCGTAACACGAAGAGTAACGATGAGGTACCTATATATGATAGATAATTAACGATGATTCTGACAGTATTAATTCTCAGTTAAAAATTTTATAGCTATTAGACAAAATTCGATGAGGCAAATACTTCTGTGTGTCTATGGTTATATAAGTAATTATGTTATTAAATACTTTCTATAAACAGCTGCTTGCCTTTTGACAGTTCCGTTGGTTGGTTGTCTTTATTTACAAATTGTTTCAAAAACAACATATTACAAAATTTTGTACAAAATAACCCACGTTGCTTTTTTTCATTCTACGTTGCATGGCAAAGTTAACTGGTTGCGTCTCAACTATTGAGATGCAATCTACTGAGATAAATTTTCCAACTCTCAGTCGGCTAACTAGAATTTTATTAGAAACGTTAGCTACTAATTACAATACGATAATATAAATAATTTGACTCTCATTCAAACAACTATTTGTTTCAAGTGAAAAATATGATCCGATTAGATAAATGCTAAACTAAGGCTAAAACTACGTCTGAATGCACTACAATTCGTCGAGATAATTTTTTCAGCCGTTAGTCGTTTAAATGCGGATTCGGCGTAAGAAAGAACTTTGGTCGTGACTGGTGATATTTTGATCACTAAAAGTAAAGTATAATAAGATCGGTACTTCGGTTTTTGCTCAAATATCTCCTGCAATAGCTAGTAACAATACCTTTTTTTTGAATTAGAATTAGGCGTTTTAAAACTTAGTATTCTAATTTTGGTTGTCTTGATGATTAAGAATAACTTAGGACACTTTGAGGCATTACCCGAAAATGTTTCTATTTAAATACAACGATTTCAACTTTTTCCTCTTTCCCATAAAACCACATCACAACACTGTTCAACAATTTTCTACATATAAAAAAATCACACATTACTCAGTTTTTCTCCAGAACTGTTAGTATTTCAAAAACGAAGAAAATAATTTCTTATTTGCTATTACCAATTTTAGTAATTAGAACATAAAATTTTCTATCAAAAGGATTTCTAAGTTTTGAAACATACAAAATATTAAAAAAAAATTATAAAGTATTTACCAAATTACATCAACCCAATATGATTGTCAAATGAAAGCTAAGAATCCCTGCAATGTAACAAAAGTTTTTATTTAAATGTTGCAGCATAAAATGATAAGAAAGTTAAATTTTGAAAAAGATATTTTATTATTTTTTATTTCAGCATTTATAAAAAATATGTTATATTGCAAGGACTCGAAGCTTTAATTTCACATACATATTGCTTCGATATACACTTCATAAATATTTTAAAATATTCTTAAATTTTCTCATTTTTCGAAACTTTGAAGTCCTTTTGTCAGGAAATTTGACATTTGTGGGAAAAACTGGGTACACAGTTTTACTACGGATGGTCTCTAACTTTATCCACATAACGATTTTTTCATGTGTGAGAATGATTGTTTTTGAGTACATATGTTTACTATGTATGGTTTATAAATGTAAACGTATATTTTTTTTATATGTGTATAAATGACTGTCACACGCTGTAAACACTTCCATTGATTATAGTGATAATGATTGCCAAAAGTTATTATAGTTTCAACCTTTAAATTAATAGAGTTTTTTATTTTTTCCTTAAATATATGGTATTTAAAATATTTGTAAATGATGCATTCGATTGTGCCGAATCTTCTGTACCCTTCACTGTATAATAAAGAATTGCTGATTGTTTTCGAGTTTTAGCGATTTTTTTTATTCCTTTAATTAATTATTATTTATTTTTTTTTGTCAATATGCATTCCTTTTTAGTTTGTTCATTCGTTGTTTTAATAGTACAAATGAGTAAAAATAGGAACAAGCTTATGAATTGAAAAAATTGTTTGATATATGTTGGCTGTTTTCTGTAAAATATAAAAAACATTCTCACAGTTCTGTGAAGAAACGAAGTCTGTAGCTTTTGTAGGGGCTTCAAAGAGTAGAAAAAGGGTTAATATTTTAATTTTGGTTGCCCTGATGATTAAGAATGGCTTAAGATATTTTGAGGCACAACCCGAAAATTTTTCCTTTAAAATACAATGATTTTAACTTTTTCCCCTTTGCCATAAAATTATAAACAGTCCCATGATTGTAATGATGATGGTTACCAAAACAACCACCAGGAAATAAATTACAAATAAAATAAAAACAACACAAAGCAGTTTTCAAAAGTTGCCGTTCAATAAAAATAAAAATGAAAAACATACACAGACAATTTACAATGCAACAACTTTTATGAAAGGAAAAAACCTACAAATTATAGAAAATTCCGTAGGCAAGTCAAACTATAGACAAAGAGATTGAGCAATTGTGTGTAAGAAAGGGAGTAATGGGAAGACAAAAAGCATGTACAGCCTAGGTGGTGCTTATGAATATATCAAAAAGTTAAATACAACAAGATATTGTTTGTTGTTGTTATGTCATTTACAACAAGTATCTCGTAAAAACCATGTTTTAGGCTCATTGTTTGTTCAACAGCATTGTTTTACTTTTTTTTTTTACCTTAAAATACGATGCCGAACAGGATATTTTTAACATGAATTTTCAGTATACTTTTACATTCCCCCTACTAACTCACTATCTGTCTTCCATTAATTTTTTTCTGTTCTCGGTTATATGGTTTACATTCTTTGGGTAAGAGTATGTTTGGTTTGCTGTTGTTGAGTTTGGGGAACAATAAAACTTTGTTGTAGAGTTTGATGTCATTTGTGTTTTGTGAGGACTCTTGTAAATATTTTGCAATGTGCCCAGGATTTTTCTTTATATCGAAAAATGTTTGTTCTACGGATATTATGGTCAATGTCTCAGGAAGTAACATAACAACGATTTAATAGGCCATAGACTATTGTGTATTGGCCAGTAATAAAACAATAACAACAACTAAGAAACCGGTTACCAACTTCTCTTGCCATAACAATAAAATATGCGAATACAATTTGTATGATTTTTACGTGCAATGTTTTGCTCATTGAGTATACACTGGTGCATATTTCTATAAACGCATTAAAATTTTTGTTTTTCTTTGAGTTATTTTCGTTTCTCTTTACCACAAGCAATACAATAACTACCGATATAACGATACTTCTTTATGTAACAAATATTTATTTCTCGCTTTTGTTGTTTTCTTTAATTTGGCAATCATAATATTCATTATATGGCGCGTAAAGTTTACTCAAGAAATACACATAATAAACCCATAATGACAATAATGGAGTTAAAACTAAAAATTAGGCAAGCGTGGGAAGAAATTGATAGTGATTTTCTTCAAAAAGCAATGCCAGAACGAATGTTTGAAGTCCAAAGTAAAGGTTTATAAACACATGATTAAAAATGCTAAGTTATTTTATTAGTTTCAATAAATAAATAATTTAAAAATTAATTTGTAGCACCTTAGTTACATTTTAGCCACATTTTTGGTAAGTTGATTAAAAAAAAATTGATATGCGTTTATTGCAATATGCACCAGTGTATATTGTAGCAGTTTTCTACGTAAATGTTTGTGTTGGACTTTTGCATCGTATCGTCTCATTTTGGCTTCTTTTTACAGGAAAACCTTTTGTATTTATATGAATATTAAGCATATTGCAATTTGAGTGTGTGCGTTAACTGTCTATAGGTATGAACAGTGGAGTGATAAGTGTAAAAAATAACACTATGCATACAAAACGGTTCCCAATTAGAATTTATGCAATTTTCACTGAGAATTAAGGTTAACCAGGGATTTAAAACATATCTTCGACTAAAGTCAATCCTTATCTATGATTTAAAATAATATGAGCTAATATAATGCCATAGATTGGAGCTAATGTATAACTATGATTAAAACTAATTAGTGTTAATATTGAGATTTTTAATTTAAGCGAGTCTAGAGCCTGTAAAAGTTTTCCCATCCAAAAAGGGTCACAATATTTCGATAAAAATAATGGTTTTTAGTTGAATTTTTTTACGGTGATCAAATATTTTTATTAACATTTTTCCAGATAGTTACTAACTAATTATGGTAATTTTAAATACCAAATCTAAACATGGGGCCTACATAAGGTTAATTTCAACATAAAGACTCATATTTTTTGAGTTTGCTACCTCCTCCAAGTAGCGAGAATATTTATTGAAACCAACAGTGAAGGGTGTCGATTTTTTTTAGCAAAACAATTTATAAACATTTTATATTTTTTTTCCCACTGTCTTGTTTATAGTATGATAGTACTGGTATGTTTTTGACCATCGCTGAGAATGTGAACGAACACCTTTAATAGTTCTATAAATTCATTTTTCTATCTCTACTTTCACTTGTAATGTCCGTAAATCTTTGTCAAATATGTTTTATGTGTTAGTGAGTATTTTGGATAGTGTATGTGTGTATTAGTATTTTTGTGTGGTTTTAGTTTAGTACGGTTCTATGGTTTCACAGCACATTTACCGCTGTCTGTATTTGTTTTTGTGTCTAGTCAATAGTTGCTATCGGAAATATAGTAAACATACTCCTGCATATAGTAGCTATTAGTATGCAAATAGTAATATATTGTTGTATATTGTAATAGTCATTTTAGTAAAATTGTAAACGTTTAAATATTGTAATAAGTACTACTAGTATGTGGTTAAATTTGGTAAGCAATAAAAATTAAAATAACTACAATAACATTACATAAAGCACTAATGCGAATTAGTACAGAGGTTTTGCATCGTTATCATGTGAACATAAATCTGAAAATTTATGTATTTACTGTGTAAATTTAAATTGTAGCTGAAAGGAGTTAAAGTAATAAAAAGTCATTAAAGAAATTAAGAGTTGAGAAAAGACTAAAATAGAAGAAATTAAATTTATAGTGAATGTTAGAAGCAAAAATTTTAGCAATTCTAGATTTTGAATTTAAGAGGTCATAAGCTGAAATGCTTATTTTTTATTAATCATATTGTTTATAAAATTTGATTATGTGGTTAACTAAAATTAATATAAAATCTGTTTGGCCACAAATTAATTTAATTTCATATATATCGCCATCATATCTGGCATCCAGATTTGATTCGCTTAAAATTTCCAATTTTGATTTGCTAGTTATGGAAAGGTCATTTTATATGAAAGTTGCACGATTGTGGAATAATATTATTCTATACGGTGAAAGACATTTTTCAAAAACTCTAAGAATTTTATTCGTTTTGTAATGGAAAATCTTTGAATTATGTTTCATTGGATTCATCGATGTTTTAATGTAAATTTACTTGAAAATTAACCCATATTTGTGTTACGAATTACATATTTTGTTAATATACTAAAGCGTAAATATTATATTAATTTATATATTATTAAGTAAGATATGCTTTAATCAAGTTTTTGGCCTCTAAGCAGGCTTTTTTATTACTTTTAATAAATGAAATAGGTAAATAAAATAAACATATTTAGGAGATAATTTGTAAGTAAAGAATAAAAAAGTAAAATATAAAAATGAATAAAGAAACATAATCATATCCCCTTAGGCATAAATTGTTACTTATATTACTTTTTAAATCCCAAGAATTATGGTAATTTAAAGCTAAAAAACTGTTAACAACACTTCCTTATCATTAAAAAATTAACAGTGTTAAAGAAATTCGAAGTTATTACAAAAAAAAAAAAAAAAGAAGAAAAAAACATTATAAAACCCTACACCACCATAGTAAGGATGTCTGGTACAATACCCACCATATTATCTACCAACTGGCTTAGAATCAGTAGCTGAATCAATTTAAAAAAGTCCGTCTGTCTCTCCATTTAGCTCTCAAACATAGTATGAAGAAAACCAAAGTACATTTAGACGTATCTCAAATATGAAAGGGAACACTTTTTAGAATATTTCTGTAAATTGAATTGAATTGAACTTCTTATGATGATAGGAGCAGTCATTTAAGTTTTCTCATTGAGTCCTGAACAAATCGTCAAATATTTTTTCTCACTGAAATTAATGATATACCCATCAAACAATAGCTAATAATAAATTATTATACCCAAATTTGTTAATTTTTCCAAAGAAGTTGATGGGACCGAAAATATAGCATTTTATTAAAATTAATCATTTATCCTTTCTATTGACTTTTTTTTAGTTACAAAATACGGGTATATTTATTTTACTTTAGCGATCGTTTGATATACATATATATAATGAAAATTTGTATCCTAAAAAAATGGACGACCCTACTGTCAAGATTCCAATTTTGAAAATACGTTTTTGATTCTGTTCTGTCTCTGGTGAAACTGACGAAATCCTTTTAATTATTTCAGCTACAAACATTTTCCCGGAATAAGGTTTTAACACTCATAAACCTCTTAAATATGGCCATAATTTAATCAAATAAATTATTTGTAAACTGAAAATATTTATTCTTCTAAAATAATAAGTTTTATTTAAGTATTAATCACACTATTTAATTTCAAAATGTTCGGACTATAATTCAGCATAGCTCACATATAAGTGTCTCTTCCAAAAATCACTTAATCGTGCACAAGTTTAAACGTTGGGCAAATTGCACTATTACCCACAATATATTCCTCTTCCGGACATAGCATACAGGGATGTAAAAGAGGTTCAGGTCCATTAAATAGACGACGCACCCCTGTTGGCCAAGCATGACCCTTATGTCCATGTACCCAGTATAACGTAAAGTCGTTATGTGTACCAAGATTATTAAGAGCTATGACACCATTATAGACCTAATCTTACAAGAGTATATGGCTTTTAAAACAGCTTGGCTATCAAACATGATAAAAATTCTGAAACCCTCAACCCCTTCCTCAAGCAATCGCTATCGAAAAGAAGATAAAGCTTGAATCTAGGCCTGGAAGATAAAAATATATTTGAGCATTGTTACGGCAAACACATCACATTTAAATTTATACTTATTTATAATTTATATAATTGCAGAAACGATAACATGGCAGTAGTAATCGAACGTCCGTATCCGTTACCAAATTATTTTTTCGTAAACATAAAATATATTTGTCACAATCATTAAAATATGAAAACTTTAGAATTATAAAAGATATATAATATTAAAAAGACTTTTGAACATGATACATTTACTTGATAATACTGGACTATATTTTATCTTGGTGTATATTTATCCATTGTTAAAAGACAATTAAACCTAAGCTATGTATGATTTCATCCCATCAAGAATTTTTCTGCCATAGATACCCGTCTGATATAAGGACATTGAATGTTGTTTGTAGTATCAGAGATGTCTACATAAATAGCTTTCATGTACGGGCTCTTTTTGGGTATAAATTTTACAAACATGTCCAATAGTGTAGGTTATCATATGATAAGACTAGTTCAACTATAACTTTCTTACTTCTTTATTTTTTTTAAGACTTAACAAGTTATTAAAAAACCCTGCACATTTTGTTACTTTAAATATCCAACTAAATGAAACCCTTTATTATGGCTACTGAAATTGTTTTATTATTAACTTTAGAAACAACAAAAACAAAAAATAAACAAATATTTATAAAAAAAAAAAAAAAAATGTTTTAATGATTACAACTCAACAAGACCGCTATAACCGCACAAAAGACCAGACCACAGGACATTTATGAAGCTAACAGCAGGAAGATAAGACTCAGTGAACAAAATTTTATACAATACAGAGAAAATAAATTTAGCAAACACAAAATATTAAACAGCAAAAAAAAACTTTTATACATTAATCATAATACAAAATAAAATTTATTTTAACTTGTCAAGTTAAAGTTAAAAAAAATGGAATGAAAGGAAAAAGGCCCAGTCAGACTCATTTATAAGTGTAAAACAAAAAAACAAGTAAATATAAATTTCTACATATTAGTTTAGCAATAGGGACATTTCAGCCTTGAATGCGTATTGCTTTAGAGGCCAAGGTAACATTCACTTACATCTTATAGACATTTTCATACGTAAAATGTCGAAAATAATGAAAGTCAAGGAGAAAAAAAAATAATAAAATATACGCTAACAAGAAATTGACATTCGACTCAAGTTCTTGTGTCTTATAATATTTCCTTTTGTTTTTCTTTGTTACTTATAATGTATATACATACATATGGGGCATTATCAAAAATATTTCGTTTTAGACCTTATTTTTTTTTTGATGCCACATTAAAATCCATTTGTATAAATAAAAAGTGACTCGAATGCGTGTAGAATCATTTTGCGTTAACAATTTCATGCAAGGAATGCGAAAATTAAAACGGTTTTACATTGAAATATAAAAATGTTTACAAACTCGAAGTTTGTGTATACTTCTTTTGAAAAAAACCTTATCAAATATTATTCAAATCAAATGTATGATATTTGCGATTTTGATGATATTAGCGTAGCGAATTTTACAACTTCCTAGTAAAATTTAAAAAATTTTCTTTATACTAAAAATCACAATTTTTTAAAAAATTTTCTTTATACTAAAAATCACGATTTTTTAAATTTTGAAAAAAATATGGTTGGAATCAAAGTTTCTTATTTCTCTATATATTTTGCTATTTAATATTGTAATATTTTTTTAACCCAACTAAATTTTTCTTTGGTTTATTAAATTTTTATCTTTCGACAGTTTTTGAAGCGCCACTACATTTTCGTTATTTATTTATTTATTTTGTTTTTTCTCTCCCAAAATTTTTGATCCTAATTCAGTGATGTCTGCTTTTAAGAAGTGTATTAATTTATGCGCCAAATTAAAGCAAATTAATAGTAAATACATAGTTAAATATTTGATTAAAAGTGTAATTAGTTTTAGCTTTAAGATCAAGCAATTTAAAATCTATATAATTTCTAACGTTTACACCAAAAATATTTTACGTTATACAAAAAATATATACTTTTAAACTATTAATTACAAAGCAAAATAAAAGAATATAACTTTTTTACAAATAATATCGTTATTTTTGATTTTTTAGTTAAATGAATAATGATTTTTAACATTAAAGCTATTAAAGTAAACAGCTTTTAAATTTGCAATAGTTTCATAACATTCAAATTTTCTTTCTAATAACGTTTTTTTAAAAGCTTCGACTACGATTTTATTCTTTAGTGTATGCAAGACTTTGCATTTTTTTGTTTACAAAAAGACCAAAAACTAGGCAAATCTAGTGAGTGTATGTGAAAGAAAAATCAAGAGAATAAGAAATGTCAGTTTGAAAAAAAAATAAATTCTATTTCACAACGACAGTGAGCAACGTAATTATCTGTCAAATTAATATGAAAATGTCATAATTCCTGTTATTCTGGGCTGACACTTATGGTCAATTTCGTGCTGTCCATGCGATGTGTCTTAGCAAAATCTATTTTAACAAAAGTTTACCATTTTCCACTACAACCCTATAAATATTTGGAAGATATCTTCCTGGAATAAATTTACGCAATATCTTCTATTTATTATTTGGATGAAAATCATCAAAGCAATATTTTTCTAATATTACATTTTTATTAATTTACAGAAAATTGGCTAATAAACAACAAAAAATATATAAATTGAAATATTTTTTAATAGTTTTATCCTCAAAATATCGCCTTTTTTCAATAAGGATATTATCACCTCCGCAATAAATTGATGATATCCCATTGAGATCATCTGGAAGAAATTAATGCAATACTTTTATTTTTCAGTCACACTTTTTTCAGTTGATAGATGATTATCTAGGCATATTGATTTCTTATTGATTAGATGTATCGCCTGTGACGCAAAATCTCTCCCCATGGGGGAATCTTCCGCAATACGAATATGATTCTTACGGCAATAAAATTTTTTTTCTAAGCAATACGAATTCGAAACACTTTTGTATTATTTTGGTTGTAGGGTAATCGACATTTGACTTAAATGTGTGATCCCGATAAATTATATTTATCGTCGTTTTTTTATCTGTGTATCCAATTTTTGTACAAATTACAATTTACTATATAAAAATACAAAAACAAAAGGTTCAATTTTTGCAAAATTTTCAAAGAGTCCACACTCTTTTTTAATTTATTTTAAATGCTCCTTCAATTTTATAGGGTAAAATAATAATTGCTATTAATATTATAATCAGACCTGTAACCGGTTTGTTTTAAATGGTATTACCACAAAACCTATTAAGGATAAGATAGGTTTAACATTTTTGATAATGCCTCATATATATATATATATATATATATATATATATATATATATATATATATATATATATATATATTGGTATATTTTACGTTTCTTTTATTTTTCTCTGGTTTTATTTTTTCCGTCAAATTACAATGTCATAGATATTGCGACTTTAAAAGTTAAGTTTGTCATTTCTTTGGTAACACTCTAAAGTTCTTGTCTCTAAGGAGATGTACGATATTTAATTAAAAATTGTACGAAAAACTTATTGTCGAAGTAAACAAAAAAGAAGTTTTCAGAGAATTTGAATCAAATTTAATAAAATGAAGTGAAATAATATTAAAAAATGTTTGCTTTAAATACAAATTTGTTACAAAACTGTAACAAATTTTGCAATTATTTTCAAAATGAAAAATGTAAATAAAACAGTAGAACAAAATTTAAATTTATTAAGCTATTTCAGATTCAGCTTCACATTACACTTTCTTTTTTAATGTTTGCTATTTAAAATTATAGTAGGTTTCTTTAAAGAAGTGATAAATTAAAATATTTCTTTTATAAATCTCATATATTTTCCATTTAATACTTTTTGAAATGCTTTTGAAATTCGTCTTAGTTTAACTCTAAAAAAGCTCATGCCTTTCAGTTTCTATGCGAAAATATTGATGTTGAAGCAAACAAAAAATCTATTGTGACTCTTAGACATTATGAATACATACATATTTTATATAATGTACTCGTATATGTGTATGAGAAATATATAAAAAAAGCAAAACAACAAGTCTGTTTTTCGAGTGTATATCTGAAGGTAAATTATCCACGAGACAAGCACGTACACATACAAATGATTCTATAAACTACTACTGCTACTTTTTACTCATCAATTTATGAAAACTGTTTCTATTGCTTTGAATTTCAATACTATAAAAGCCTACCTCTCTACAGGTATTATTTATTGTTCTCGTATTTTTTCTACTTTGTGACAGTTGTTATTCAATATGAAAATAACAAGTTGTTATAACGTTTCAATAATGAAAAGGTTTGTACAAATGGGGAAAATGTAAATGAAATACATAAAAGGAACAATAGTTAATAATAAGAGTTTATATGCGGGTGTGTTTTTGCGGTTGTTTAGTATTTGAATTGGATTTTCACTTTTTCTCAGACTAATTTGAGTAGACTTTAGAAAATTAGATTTCTTTGTTTAAATAAAGAAAATATACATTTATCAAATTTTGCAATTAACATAACTATGGTAATTTAGGGAAAATAAAAAACTTTATAAAGATTACACTAGTAAACGAAAAAAAAAAAATAGTTTGTTTCCTGAGATTCTTTTTTTTTTTGTTTTTTGTTTCTATCTCAAACTGACAAGTAGTTTTTAAATACGGCAACAAATTTTCTCTAAATGATTTTATTTTTGAGTTATATCTTACTATCCTCATTTACTATTTTTACTTAGATTTTCGTTTTTTATTGGATACTAAATTAAACATTATTGTTGTTTTCGATACGGCTTCGCCAAGAAGATATTGCGTGCTTAATCTTAATTGTTTTTGCTATATTTGTGGTAAATATATATGTTTGAAAAATATAGAAAACTTATGTGAAAACTACGTATCATAAATATTTTAAAATAAAATTGTGTAATCAGAGCCACGCATAGATTCCTCATATTGCATGCCAGAAATATGCGGTATGCGTGGTATAATCTAGTGGAAAAAGAGACCCACATGACGACGTCACTTCTACGTTGTGAAAATAAACCGAATTATTCCTAGAAATCGAAGTAAATGATCATATCCTAAATTATCTTCTGCTCAACGAACTCGAGTGGTATAACACAGCACATCTAAATTTTCTGATGATCCAAATCTCTGTGAGCCCTAACGAAATACATTAATTTCGCCTTTCAGAAATTCAACGATTCAATCAGAATGAATTAAATAATTTAGTAAGAGATCTCAGCTTACCGAAAGAAGCTTCTGAAGTTTTAGCATCTGTTTTGAAAGAAAAAAATTTGCTTACTCCGGAAACCAACACCGCATTTTTGTTTATGAGTAATTTCCTAGGCAAAAAGAAATCTGATGACCATGTCGAGCTTGTTGAGTTAATGCTATTTAACTTGCAAGAGCTAGGGTGCAACGTGAGCATAAAAATTCACTTCCTGTACTTGTACTTAAACCGATTTCCACAAAATCTGGTTTTTAGTGAGGAGCAAAGTAAAAGATTTCATCAGAATCTTTGGATAGTGTAAGAACGTCATCTGGGAACACATTTGATGGTAGACTTCAGCTGGAGTTTGCAACGAGATCTAATTAAAGTCCTTCATTCAAGGAAATTTTATAAAAGATCATTTTATAGTGTTCGATAGAACACTAACATGTGTATTAATTTCTTATCAAAATAATAAAACTGTATATTTCAAAAAGTAAAGCTGTTAGCAATCTCCCAGTATTTTTTACACAGTCTGGGCCATAGAAATACCCAAGTGTTACTTTTCCTGTTTACTGTCTAGTGTTGTGAACGTGTCATAAACAATCAGCTATGAATTTAGCCATGAATCGATTTAAATACATAATTTCGCTTGTCCTTATATCCGGCTGTTCCTTTTTCTGAAGAATTAGAATTATCGACTTACTAAGAACAAAGTTATGAATCAAAATCTATGACAATATTGAGAAAAATATGATGTTCTTAAATTGTACCATTAAAATCTCCAAAGCAAAATAGAAAAAATAGTCTTTTATTATAATCATAAATTAATGTCCGGCAAGAAGCTTTTAAGTTAGAAGTATAAAAAATCTATAGATCCACAACTTCGATATTTTGGCAAAAAAATCAGGTAAAGGAAAAAATATGCCGATTTGTAGTCTAGATACCAATTTCATAATAGTAATAAAATTTTTTATTGATTAACAATTAAAAAAGATATGGACGGTCAAGCAGGACCATGTGATATCCTACAATAGGGGTTTCCACTATAATTCACCTCGCATAATATTTCAGGAGTTTTTCATTTTCATTGCAAAATTAGAAAGAAATATTTGTAGGGTCGGCAATCCGATATTAAAAATAAATAAATAAATAAATAAATGTTTATTTCAAAATAAAGGCACAATGTATTTTATACAGAGTATTTTCATTCCAAATTTATAACCTTTTCCATCTTTTTAGCTGCCTTAAGTTTTGAGGCAAGAAGTAATTCAACCCAACTTTTTACATTGCTCTGGAGTGAACTGAACCAAAAAAAAAGAAAGAAAAAAAGAGCAATATTTGTTCTATACAATGGGTGTGGCAAAACCTTAAAACTACTTTTTCCAAATAGTTTTTAACTGGTCGCGCAGCACGAGGCCGAGCATTGTTAGGATATATTATTATGGAATCATTTCTGGTTGCATATTCTGTTTTTTTCATTCAATGGTTTCCTTCGTACGGATCAATTGTTTTCGCCGCAGGTCTCTCATGATCACTACTCCCTCTTTTAGCAATACATAACAGATAGACAGTGCATTACCTGAACGCCACTGTTGTTTGGTTTTGTTTGCTATTTTCTCGGTTATCCGGTTTTTGGATTATTATATAAGTGGATTCATTTTTCACTATCAAAATACCCTTTGGCTTATTTTGTATTCAGTTTGTGTGGCTCCATTTTTTTGCTTTTGAATGAATTCAAGTGCATTTAAACCTGAAAGTAATTATATAGGTTTTTCTTTTTTTTGGCACAAATATTGATCGAGCAAAACATCCTTATCCTTCATACTTTTTACGCACATCGAAATCGCCACATTTTAATTGACTGAACCACACGAATAGCTATTATTCAATAGATAAAAATATCAATTGAATCATAATTTTTACAAATAAGTAAAAAAGGAAAATAATAAAAATTTTATTATAATAAAATTATATTTTAATGAATACTGCATAAGACTTACAAGGATTAATTCTTTTTTTCCAATACTTGTGTACATTGTGATTACGATTTTTTATAATTTGGTAGTTATTTAAATTTTGAAAAAAATGTAATTTGAACAACAGACTCATATAAGGGTATATAAACCATAAAGAAAATTTTAAAGGAGACGAAAAAAACTTAAAAAAGTCATAAAACTTAATCGATTTGTTACCTTTTTTCGATATTCGCATCTATCTGTATGCACACAGAAATTGATCACAATTTCATTAAAATTTGGAGCAAGTGTATAAATGTATAGTGTTGGTCAAAACTAACTGAACAAAAGTTACCTTTTGATTAATTTGGGTATAATTAAACTTTTTTTTAGGTTTTGAGGAAAAATATTGGTAATAATATTAACATAATAACAGAAATATATTTTTCATATTCATAGCATTAAATTAATAAGAATATTAAATAAACATAAAAGTAATAAATTTTCGCGACAAAAATAATTGAACTGTTGCGCTTAAAATTCTGTGACAAACCTTTTGCATTTTGACTACTTCGGAGAATATTTTAGGCTTATATTAGGAATTAAATAAATAGAGTTGTATATTGTTACCAGCAGTAATGCCAACTGCCCATACTTCCAGGAATATAAAGGAGTGTCTATCTGGGCCTCCCTTAACCTCTTCCCCAATGCTCTTCTGATTTACTGTTCTCCATAAGCTTTAAATAGTCTTAAGATTATGGGACTGTGTGGATTTTTCATGATGGTTATTACTTGCTGATGTAATCTGTTTTTTTTTTTATCAATTTCTTATGTTTATTTTGGCTCTCTCAGATTCAACGGTCGGACACTATCCTTGGCTGAGCCTACGGATTATGTCGGGACTACGATTGACTTCGGGGCTACTCCCGCTTTGGTGTTACCTAGCAGGGACCTTTGGGATGGAGTAGAAAAGCTCTATGGAGGGTGCGCGGTCTTCACGGACGGTTCGAAAATGGAAGTTGGCACTGGTGCGGGTGTATACTTTATGGGAACTGATATAAGACGATCCTACAAATTGTCTGACGGTTGTAGTGTCTTTCAAGCAGAGATTCTTGGCATTTATAAGGCTCTAGGCTTGATTGAAGGGAATGTTGAACGAGGGTCTGAGATTACTATCTATGTTGATAGTCAGGCGGCGTTATTAGCTCTGACTAGTCATTTTGTTAGGTCCAGACTGGTACTTGAGTGCAGAAGGGAATTGAGAAGGTTAATGGATTCCTATATGATGAGACTCTGTTTGGTTCCTGGTCATTGTGACATTCTTGGCAACGAAATAGCCGATGAGCTAGCTCGCAGTGCCTCGGAGCTAGATAGGTCTTTCATAGAGTCATCTGTTAAGATTCCAATTGGGTCCTTCTTTAGGACCATAGGAGAGTGGACTCTGGACAACATGAATCGAGCCTGGAATGACTGATCGGACTGCAGAGTTAATAGAGCATTATGGCCTAGCTTGAAACTGGCGGATTCCAGGCATCTTCTAGGTATGAGTCGTGGTAGTCTTAGAGTCATAGTAGGTATGATTACGGGTCACTTCCCAATAGGGAATATGTTGAGTAAGTGGGACATTGGCACATCGGACTTTTGTAGAACGTGCGATGATGTTGAGGAGCTAGAGACAGTGGAGCACATACTCTGTCACTGCGTAGGGCTTCAGCGTAATAGGTTGAGGTGGTTTGGAAGCCATACACTACATGAACTAGGTGAGGTTAATGGCAAAGGACTTGTCAACCTCATAGGGTTTGTAATGGGGGTGAAATGGCTTAGGAACAATCATAACTGATTGATTGGGTATAGGTTCCACTTTTCTCTTTTTTCTTCTTTTCATAAAGGGATCACAATGAGCCGTTTGGCCTCTGGGTGTAGGCGTGAATGCGCCGCCCTTTCCAACCTAACCTAACCTAACCTAACCTTTGGCTCTTTATCATGTTTGAATACCTAAGCTGTCAGTATTTTATCTGAAAACATTACTTCCTGCAGAATTTTTTATTCATTATAACATTAATTTTGTTCATTTAACCTTTGACCAGAAAAGCATCCCAAGCTAGTACATGACCCTTTCATGCCTTATAGTATCCTGACAGTATACAGAATGCAAATATTGATAAAGAGACTGACTAGCACTTCTCATTTCCTATTTGCTGCAATTCTGAGTTCGCACAAGAAAGAGGAGAAGGCAATACTATGTTGTTACGTTGTCTTTACCTCTCTCGCCGATGAACTCAGAATTGCAGCAAGGAAAATTGCTGTGTATGAATCCCAACTTTGTCCGGGAAAAAAGAAAATTCAGACGTGCTTCTTTATTTTTCTTGGAAATAAATGATTTTTTGCAGACCTGTAGAATGTCACTCGCTCTTTTTTGGATTGTACGTGTAGTTATTTAAGACTACTTATAATGATCGCTTTGCTTTCTTCTAACAGTTTATGTATCATTATTGATAGTTAAGCACATAGGTACAAAGTTAATTCATTAAACTCTTTCTGATGTTTTTAAGTTATTTCTAAAGTATTGTATCGTCGATTTTGCCATATTAATATTTTTCAAAGGTCTTAATGGATCATAACACTTCGGAAATCTCTAATGTGGTTACTTTTAACTTATCAACAGCATTTTGATTTATCTATTTTTAATAAGGTAAAATTATTTGAAAAATTTATTCACAAAATAAAATCATATTAAACTTTGATACACTTTTGAATATTTTTCAATTTTTTATCCGTGCATATTTGAAGACCTATAACTTTTATTATGCTTTATACAAATTAGTACCGTTAACTTGTTTACGTTTCCTATTATTCTCACTAATTACATGGTAAATTTTGTTATAATAGCATAATTAGTTGTTCTTAAAATGAAAATTTAACAAAACACGTAATTTAAATTTATAAAGAAAATACATGTCAACCTTATAAAACAATTAATAGGAGTGCAGGTGAGTTGGAAAACTCAATTTTTGTAGTCATTCAAAATACAAGGATTCATGATCACCGAAAGGAACTCTAATAACCGAAGAAAAAGTTTATATTCAAATTGTAGGTTCGCGGACAAAATAATATTTATTTTAAGGGAAATTTTCTACATCTACGGATGAAATGCAACTTACTTATTAAATTGCTCAGTATATTTTACCAGAAAAGTTTTTAGATTGAGGATCCACAAATTAAAAAAAAAGTTCCTAGTGGGAACGCTAGAAAAAATGTGGTGGCAAAAGAGGATGTAAATTATTGAGACTATTTTTTTTTTTTTCAAAAATATAAAAGCGTCTGGAGAACAATATAGAGTACGTATTGTCCAACTTTTTACAAAATTCTACCCAGGAATTTCATATCACAGATATTGTGGAAATGTAGAAGATAAATATCGTGTAAAGAAAAAAAAAAAAAAATCAAAATTGTCGAACAAATTTTTGGACAGGCAAGCCATTTGTACTTGAGGCTAAAAAAGTACTTTATTCATAAAAAACGGCATTTTAACAGAGAAATGTACGCAAATGAGTACTCTCGGAAAGAATTCCTTTCTATCATTAGAAAGAACAGGGAATTTTAATTTTTCTGGCCTGATATCGCATCTCCTTATTACAATAAAAGATTAGCAGAGTGGTAACAAATAAATGGTGCTATCCACCACAGTATGAAACTAAATCCATTTGATAAGGCTGAGTGAAAAATGTAATATAGTTAAAAAAGACGACCCATTCCAACAAAAAAGTAACCGAAAACATAATAAAGCTCTTATTTAGGAAATTCGAAAAAATATTGAATATTTCAGTAAAAACGAATAAATATTAATTTTCCTTTAAAATTTTACACTAAAATATAATAGTTTTTAACAAAACAAACATAAACATCCTTGAGCTACCCTACTTAATAGCTCTGCCTCCTGAAAATTATTACCACATAAGCACATGTACATAATAAAATAATAAAAACAAAAACAGCAATGACTATAATGTTATATACAAATCGCACGCAACTGAAAAAAAAACAACCATTAATCAATAATATTTTGTACAGGAATGTATACTTACAACAACACTACCAACATAGGAGCAGTGAACGTAATTTTCCATTTAATTTTTTTTTTTATAAATTCTTTAACAGTAATTTTGTTCTCATACCTTCATTGTTTTAGTTTGGTAAATGTGTGAGTTTTGGTTTATATAAGAGAGACAGAGTTTTTTTCCTCTAACATGTTTAAAACTGACAAGACTATTAAGTTATTAAAATTATGAAACAGCTTTAATCTTTTTTGTTGTTGTTATTATGGCTAAAGCCAGCAATGAAGTTATGGATATTTTGCGGCTGTGTTAGTTTTTGTTTCTTCTTTTGATGGTATCTGTCATACAGACGTCTTTATAACAAGTGTACAATTGATTTGAACTGTACCAAATGGCAAGAATAATGAATGACGGACTGAGTGATAGAATGAGAGAAACTGCAAAAAAAAACTTGTTTAATAGCACAAATTGATGAACGGATGGATGGCTTGGATGGTTGGATCGGATGGATGACTGACTGGCTGTTGGATTGGGTGTTTTGTTTTAAAAAGATAACCTTTCATAGAGATTGTAAATAAATGTCAGATATTAGTTTGTATGAGTTTGAGTGGCAGAGTATGAATGCTACTTGGTGTTATGGTGTGACATGTTTTTTATGTGTATGTGTGTGCTTGAGGGATCGTTTTATTAAATTTCGCTTTTGTTATTTTCTTTTATATTGCGCTTCTAAATAAAGCTTTACGATATTGCCAATTATGATAGCTGTGGGTGTAAAAATGTAATTAATTAAATCAATAAATGTTTTTTGTTATTCTTTTTTTTTATTTAGAAATACCTGAAGTTTAATTATGTTTCTTTAATAGCTAAAGAATAAAAAAAGAAAAACATTTAAGGAAATTGATTACGAATTTAATTTAATGAAATTTTAAGTGTATGTAATTAATTTTAAATTAATTTAAATGGAATGTTAATTATTTTTGACAAAATAAAATTAAAAAAGAAAAGTAAATATCAGATTTCTTGCTGATTTCTTAGATAATATTTAAGATGAAATTTTAAGTGAATTTAATAGTAAATCTCTATCTTTATGCGGTAGATATGGTTAATTATGTTTATAATATTTTCTAGAGTGAAGTGTGATTTAGTAAACTTCTTTTTGATATATTTCGTAACTTCTACCCCATTTAATATATTTAGTAGTTCCTGGAGATTTTTGTAATAAAATTGCCCATACAAAAAAAAAAAAAAAAAAATAGATCAAAGCTAAAATTTAATAAATATTTATTTAAAACAGTAAATCACAAGATGTAGTTAGACATATTGATGGACAGATATATATAGGCAGCTCAATAATTAGGGTGCCATACACGAAAGTTAAAAATATGGTTATTGGTGACAGTAATCTAAAAGCAACATGTTATGATTGGTTTTTATGGTTACTGTAAAAATTTTTATGGTCATAAATAATAAATGTGACTATTAAAATCATGAA
Organism: Protocalliphora azurea; assembly: GCA_932274085.1. Classification (NCBI taxonomy): domain Eukaryota; kingdom Metazoa; phylum Arthropoda; class Insecta; order Diptera; family Calliphoridae; genus Protocalliphora; species Protocalliphora azurea. Next base: position 113,082,703 of record OW026523.1, read on the forward strand.
ATGATCTAATTTTATCATAATATGATCCGATTATTTTCATATTGTATTGTTATGAAAATTGGTTTACAAGTTTAAAATATTCTAGTTTTTTGCTTATTTAAATTTAAATGAAATCTCTTACTTAGTTGCTTATGTTTAGTGATAAACTTGTGTTATATAGATTGTTATAAATTATTGCTTATGTGTTAGCGAGAAACTAAATTTGTGAATTGTAAGCTGTTATAAATAATCTTTTTGTTTTTTGTTGTTCTTGAAATTACTGGAGAATTGTAAAGAATAATTATAGGCTAAGTCACATAAGGAGGTGTAGTTAGTATGTAGTAAGTCAGTCATTAAGTCGTTCAGTTGCTTTAGATCTAAAGCAAATTGTACTGATGCACAATAAATTGTCTAGTGGTATTAGAATTTATAACAAAACAAAAATTAATAACAAAATTTACATCCAGTGATAGCTAACCAACAAGAGCAAAAAAAAGAAGTTTTTAAATAAAAGGTTTTTTTATCTGTTGTGGCCTTTTTTTAAGGTATTTAGCCTTTTCTCACCTTTTCTAAAGTCCAATTTAGTCTATTTTTTTCACCTTCTAGCAACACTAGTAAACATTGATATAATATTAATTGTATAAACTGATTATATTTTTTAATAAAGTTTAATAAAGTTTCAAAGTTTAATAAAGTTTAATAAAGTTTCAAATACAACTGAAGTTCAAAAAGAAAAATTTTCAATTCGAAAACATTTCACAATGTATAACTTGATTGATAAAAACAAAGTACAAATATTCAAAGCAACTTATTTAAGATGAATATAAAGCGATATAATTCAACATATAAAGTATTAGTTTTTTTTTATTATTTAATTTCAATGAATTATTTGATTAATATAAGTTTTTTTCGTTAATTGTAACAACTCTGGTTTGATGTCGGTTGCAAAAGTTGAGCTCGTACTGTATTATGAAAAATTATCAGTATTAGAAAATGTATAAAATATAAAATTTTCAAAAAACTAAGTTTTCGATTTTTTAATTTTTTTTTTATTAAAAAAATTAAAAGAATAATAAATAATATTAAATATCTTTTTTTTCAGTATCTACAAGTTGTGAAAAATTTTTATTTGAAGTCATTTAACAACCCCACGTTCACCAAAACTGGAACTTTTTATATTAAAAAAATATATATTTACCTTAATTGCATTAAGTTTGTTTTAAAAGCTTTATATCAATACTATTACGTACCTGTAATGAAAAAAAGGAAAAATAGAAACTGTTAATTGTTTGCTTATTCAAAATTTAATATCTACAAAAGAATATAAATAACTGTAATATCTAAAAATGAATGTAACACATTTGTTTTCTGCTTTACTGATTACAAACTGATTGCAATTATTTATTTTTTAAATAACTTCTAATTTCCAAAATCCAGTTTATTAAAAATTGTATAACAATTTCCTTCAAATTATTCTACTTTAAAACTAATTCTAATACTTAATTAGATAATCATACATTACAATACTTATATTATTGTAAAATTAACAAAGAGCATATAATCTCTTAATATTAAATCACCCACCACTTTATAAATTGAATTTCTAAAAAGCAACATGAAATCAAATAAATCATCATATAAAAGTTACTGGCTTTTTCTTCTTTTCTTATACACTAACACATAAAAGAAATGGAAATATTTAATAGCATAAATACTTTTTACTTGTGAAATCGTATTTTTTTCAAAAGCAAACTTTAGCGAAACTGGAAAATTACCACAAATTGAAATAAATAAATAAAAAATATTTACAACTACTACAGTTCTTAAAAACACTTTCAAACTCATACCCATAAACTTAACAAACATTTACTATAAGAGAGTTGAAAATTAACAAAAATTTCCGACTATCTTTTTTTTACATAATATTAAAATCTTATTAAAAAAAAGAAAAGAAAAAAAAAAAAAAAGGAAACACTAATGTCGATTCACTTTTATTGCATCAAATCAAAATGTATGTTGTGAATGATTGCTATAAAATAATGTTTCCCTGCTTGCTATAAAAAATAAATACATAAGCATAAAATAAAATAAACCTTCTGAAAGATTCTTTAGTTGTGAATAAAGAAATTGTATTTGTTTTTTAGGGTTTGCCAGTTAGTAATGATGGCTAAATGTAAAATTAACTTTATTGCTTTTCAGTATGCAATCGTGAAGCAATATATATATATATATATATATATATATATATATACATGTAATTAAACGTATTTTGTTATTGCTGAAAAAAATAGAATAAAAAAAATTTAAGAATATATATATATATATATATATATATATATAGATATATATATATATATATATGTATATATATATATATTTTTTAATAATTACATTGTTGCATGAGATATTGCCAATTCAACCTATTTGACTGACATTTTACACACATGTATCGTGAATCCTCTGAAGGAATATAATATTTATAAAAATTAGACGGACAGCATTACCGTTGGTCAACTTTCGTCGCCAATTTCCACCATTTCAACAACCGGATTACTTTTTTGGTACATTTTTTTAAAAATGGAACTAAATGGCCACTTTTTAGAACTGTGTGCTAAATGTCGAAAAACTATGTTGTTTTAAATATCTCTTCCTATTATGTATGAATTCCAATGAAGAAATTAATTATTTTGAGATTGTTTCACAACATAGTGACATAGTAAAAATCCTCAGAGATCTAAAGCTAAAGATAAAGCTTATGAACGGCTATTTAAAATATCAAATGCCGAATATTTCTGGAAGGGTTTGGGAAAATTAAAATTCAATAAATATTGATATCCTAATTTATTTCAATTTATTGTTTATTTTTTTTACTTTTCCTGGTAGAACATTTTTTTTCTAAATTGTTATAAAAATAAATTGTAAATTTGTTAGATGGGGGCTGGAAGACTGGAGTTCGAGTGAAGACCTCGAACAAATATTCAAAAAAATATTTTTGAATATTCATGAATTTAATTCACCCAAAACAGAATTCCTGTTGAATTAATTCTCTATAACTTATAACATTTTTTCTTTATTATATTATGAACCATAAATTAATAAGTAGATATTTATGTGAGATAAAAACCTGATTCAATTGTCAACAACCTAATTCATGCAACAACAAAATACGTGTTGTTCAAAGTGCCTTTCACATAAACTTTTTAAAAAATTTTTTTTATACAATCAAACTTATTTAATACCGCAAAAATGTGTCCTACTTTCAAATAAGTGTATTATATATATATATATATATATATATATATATATATATATATATATATATATATATAACAAGTGAGTATGTTTTATTCGGCTTGGTCGAATCTATATACCCATATTCTTCAAATTTTTAAAAATTCACCTTTAAGGTGCCCATTTTTGGCTTCCAAGTTTAAATTTGTCCTTGAACTATTTGTAAAAATTGGGTTGATGTGCATGCTTTCTTGTAAAAGATACCGATCGAAAAGTGTAAACTGGAGTTAGGACGGACACAATATTTTTCTAGCATTTCGTACATAACGTTTTTTTTTATGAAGCTCATATAAGAAAAATATTTGAGTAAAAAATTGTGTCATCCTAGTCCATAAAACCGAAATTCGAAGTAACTTTGAAAGCCCTTTTGGCATTTGTTTTCTTGTTGCTTATCAGTTTATAGAAAAAAAATCCCATTTTCACAATAGAGATCTTAATTTAATAAAACCTAACCTTCTCTAAGAAATAGTGGTATAAAAATCTGCAAAATCACTTTAAAGATAAGGTTGTAAACGAAAATTGTTGACCACATATTTCTTAGGTTAGACAATCAGGGAGTTTTATTTAAATGATGGGGCGAATGTATATAGTAATCGCCATAGAATATACCATTTTTATTTGTTTATTTTTTTAATGGTGTGAAAAAACTGCAATACATTTTTTATTAAAGTATCTTTTTAGCTTTATATAAGTGAATACGCTTAATGTCTTAACAGTTTTCATATAAATGTTGATCATCTAACTAGACACATTTCCATGTTTTTCAAAATAAGAAACCCTATTAAAAAAAATAACAGTCTTTGAAACATACTTAAAATAAAATAAAAAATTAAACACCAAACGAGTATATATATATATATATAAATATATATATATATAAAAACAGAAAATCACCTAAAATTACTGTTTTTTTAAGTCAAAGTATATTAAAATCGATAAGAATCAACAGCCACCAAAGTAGAAGAAAAAAATCTTATAAAATATTTATCTGAAAGAAAATAAAAAATGAAATCACGTAAAAAAACAAGCTCCGCATATGGTAGATGTTTCTTTTGAGTACTACTCTGTTTTACTTTCCTTAAAACGGAATTCTTAAAGGAAATAATTTGTTAAATTAAATAAGAACAAAAACGAAAAAAAGAATAAGCAAACGGAAAGTAAGCACAATGTTTTTTTTTTTTTTTTGTATTTCATAAAGACTCACTTGGTGTGTGGTACTGCTTGGTATCAAACTATAAATTGTAGATTATATGTGAATATTTGTTAAGAAAAAGAAAAATATAAAACAGCGGAAAAAAATGTGCAAAATAAGGTATAAAAAAAACGAAACGAGGAAAAGAAAAACTGTGTGTACAGGAAAATTATGGCATAAAAATGAATTTAAATTTTTATGAGGCCATAAAGCAGCGAAACGAGCTTTTGCTTGTTTTGCTGGTGTCGCTGTAGTCATTCCTTTTAATCATACTCATTTTTGTATTAGTGCATACAAAACATTATTGCTTGTGATTTTGCGTGTGTATAAGTGCGATAAATACATTCAGAAACACGCCCTATTTAATTTATACTTTAAACTTAAAAAAGCATTAATATTCAAGTTGAATAAGGTTGACGACAAAAAAAAAAAAAAAAAAAAAAAGATTTTTCATATAAGTTATGTTTTTTTTCATAATTTTAATGTCTTTTTTATTTTCTTATGTTTACACATTTCGTTAAATTTAATTTAAAAATTAGTGTGTAGCCTTCAGTCGGCTTGTGTGAATAAAATATTCTCATTTCATAAATACGATGCTGAACACTAATCTAGAATCTTGACCAGAGTTTTAATAAATTTCGTATAGATCTATTGATCTGTAATCTATTTTGTCTATATTATGGGCACGGATCTGAAGGGCTCTTTTAGACTCCCTGATGAGTGCAGCGTTTTTCAGGCTGAGATTCACGGCATCTTGAAGGCCGCAGAATTAATCAGGCGGAACGTTGTGAGGGGTACTTAAGTTACTCTCTATGTGGACAGTCAGGCGGCTCTGAAGGCCTTGGGGGCACATCTGGTGAAATCCAGGCTAGTTGCTGACTGTAAGAAGTCACTGAGAGAGAGCTGATGGAACACTACATGGTGAGACTGGTGGGTACCTGGCCACTGTTATGTATCTGGTAATGAACTGGCCGACGAGCTGGCAAGGCACGGCGCAGCAAATGATGCCTCGGAGAGGGAAACCACTGTGAAACCCCCGCTGAGGGCGGTATGGCAGGCACTCGAAAGGACAGGCACAGGCACTCTTCTGGGCTTGAGTAGGAGGAGTTTAAGGATCATGATAGGGGCTATAAAGGGTAACTGTTTGATAGGGAAGATGAAGTCTAGATGGGATGCTAGCAATTCCGACTTTTGTAGAATTATGTGCCGTTCGGGACGTGGAGCTTGTAGATATCACAGGCTTCGTCATGGGAATAGACTGTCTAAGGGAGAGTCAGGGGTACATCCCTAGGGGGATTATCTATTTTGTAGGCAAAAGTTATGAAAGAAAATTATGAAAAAAAGTATTGTACTAAAACAACTGCCAGTATTGATACTTTTGCATAGGCATATGGCTATATTTTTAACTAAAGCTTCTAGTTCCTATGAAAGGGTATCTTTTTTTATAATATAATTTAATTTTTCTAAGTAGTATGGAAAAAAACATAAAATTTAGTATGCCAGTATACAGACATACAACTTAAAAAGAAAATATTATTTTCAATTTCAGAATTTTTTTAATTTTATTATTATTTTTCTGCTAAATGTATGCGAATATTATTACTCATACGCCTTTTGCCTAAATTAGCATTTTACACGCACATTGCTAAATCCCCTTCCTTTCCATTCGCATATTTGTACTTACTCACTTACCACCGTCATCATCATCAATACCACTGTCGTGAAAAGTAACACCAACCTACCAACATTAAATCCTGCCTGGCTACTCTTATAAATATTTATGGAAAAAGCAACGAAAATAAAATAAACATATGTTGGATTTTTATATTTGTACTTGAGACTTTTATATTATTTTCGCTACTTTTTTTATAAACATGTTCATATGTTTGCGGGAAAAAAAATTAAGAATCTTTTCTGTTTTATGGCAACAATTTTGCTAAATAATACTTATGTGCTGTAATAGTACTCGAATAAAATGTAATTAGTGTTATTTTGAATATAAGTAGAATTTATGTTTAAGTTTAGTTAATTTATTAAAGTAGCAGCTATTTATTTTTATTATAAAAGTTTTTTAGCATATTAAATCATATTTAATTAAATTTTGAATTTCTTAGATCCAGAACCTTTAGATGGCAAGATTTAAGCTAAAGATAGATTTTTCATATGCAAACGAGTAAATATTTTTATGAATCACATTAAAGATTTTCTGCTACAAAATGTCACTTTTTATTTTCACTCGAAAAACGACATAATATAGGTTATAGATCTTCTTGAGGACAACGCAACAGTTTTCAAAAGTTTCAAAATACCATCTAAATTTTAAGTTATTGTGAATTAATGTTTTTGAGGGTAATTGATGCACTTAAGATCCTGTAGGTTTATAAATTTTAAATAATTTTCGGTTTCTAAATTGATTTAGAAAATAGAAGAAAGTAACTGTATGCTAAATTACTAGCACTTATCTCACTACTGCGTTATCGGACTTGCGAGACTCCTACACTGACCAGAGAAAAACTTGATATTAAGAAAAGCGAAAACACTTATTTTGTTTTAATTTATAAGCCATTTGGAAAAATATATATAAAAAGAAAAGCTAAAAAAGTATTTTTATTCTATAATTTGTCCCTCAAATTGTTCTTGGTATATCTAGGATTAATGTGCCCAATTTCATGTTAAAATGTTCAGTAGTTTCTTATATTCTTTGAGTAGAAAATGACTAACTTTTCCTTCTACTTTTGATGGTGTAAAAAGCACCAGTTGTACTCTCATTTACGCCCAAATATCCTAATTTCAAATGTCTGAATTCATGTTTTCGAATAAATGTAAAATAAGTAATATAAGTAATGTAAATAAATTTCTTACACTTATTGTTAAAGAAGTAACAATTTTCACCCAATAAATATGCAAATTTTCACAGAAAAAAGTATCTTATATTTTTTGATAAGAAGCTTTTACAAAAAAAAAAAAAAAAAAAAAAAAAAAGAAAAATTATTTTTATTTTTATTGGTATAGGATTTATACCAAAATATATTTGTTATCCCATTTTTACCACCTAAATATTTTAACTTCCAAAAAACACCAAACGCATATCTCCTAATTTTTTTTAGTAGAAAAAATATGAATATTTTTTGTTCTTAGACTGTATAATTTGGAAGATATAAAGCTACCAATTTTACGCTTTATACCCCTTAGACATTTAAATATCCAAAAAATCCCCTATTCAAATATCTCAAATTGCTTTTAAATTTTAAATAATTTTTTAAAATTTTGTTTAAAATAAGCTTATACTATTTGACCTAAAAAATCAATAAAACAATTACAGATAAATTAATAAAATAAATTTCCAGGGTGTTTTTGAAATTTGTAAGACTGTCTTGTGATGTTCTTAAGAAGGCCTGTTATACTATTAGTTTTCGAGTGACTTTTCACCATTAAAATTTTAAATATTACTTCTGTTTTAAAATACAGCTATTCCAGCCTCACTTTTTATGTATAATTTTATAACTTAGTTTTCGGTTTGAAGTATCGATTTTTTAATATCTTAAATACCTTCAATAAAAAATAAAATAAAAAATTGATAACTTTAAAAACGCTTTAACTGTAAAATTGATTTTTAAAATAATTTAGACGTCTCAATCCATCTATTTTTAGTGTCTCTTCTCCGGTCAAAAAACAACCTTGAACATTGAAAAATAATATTAAGTGCAACCTTTGAAATAATACATTTTCTTCAGTTTTATGTTTTGCCAAAGTCTACCTGAAATCAAAAATTACTGTATTTTTTCGTAGTGATTGTCATATCGTGTTATATCATTCACGTCACATCTACGCAATTTATTCGTTTGGAAATTAAAAAGAAAAACACACTCTTAAAAGAAAATTATCTATAGACAAATAGAGGGATGTATTGATGTTCGAATCAGTCAACCATGTGTATAAGTGACACATGATTCGCCCTCTCTTACTCATCCAATCATTTAAATTTTAATTTAACCCTCTGACGGTCAAGGCTGCTTCAGGGCATCATTTATAATTATTTTTCGTATTCTGATCATTTGGTAAACTGAATATCTACACCTTAATTCCTCTAAAAATTTTACATTAATTATATTTTACATTTCTAAATTGATTTTATAAATTTCTGTTCCAACCGTTAGATGGTTAACTTAATATTATTGGCATATATTTTATTTAATGATGGTCATTATTGTTTTTGCTATTTGCAGCATTAAAAATATAAACAATTTACTTATTAGGAGTATTAATTTAGTAGAAATATTTCATTAGCAACGGCGCAGGTTAGAAATATAATTTGAAATTAGTTTAGGTGCTCTACTGCAGGTGAATAAATGAAATTGGTAAGATTACTTAGTTGTAAATAAATGGAATTGATAAGATGATTTAGTTGTTTTTAAAAGTCTTCAAGACTTTTCTCTATTAAACAACTTGTAAACTATTGGCTAATTCCACATCAAAGTGGACTGAAAAAAGCTATTTTTGGAATTGATAACTCCGCTTTCAATAAAATTCATTATAGACGTTGGCTATTGAAAGTGCTTCTTAAATCATAAACTTTTAGATTCAAGGCCTTTTCTGGTTCAAACATATGATGTTTTGAAAAGGAAAAAATGGTAAAAATTTTCCGAAGTTGTACTTGTTCAATTGCTAATAACTTCTAAACTGTTCTTGGTCATATTAAATACAAAGATACTAACCGCTCTTACAAAGATATATATAGATATAGATACCATTTTATATTTAAAATTGTAAAAAATATATTGACAATTTCATGAAAGAATGTCCGAAACAGTGTCTTTCAATTTTCATAAAAATATGTATATACAAACTCCATTAAACTATTTATTGATTTCAGTTTTCAGTTTTGCGAAATTGCAAAAACTCGGGATTTTATTTTGCTTTTTTTATTTTCCCCAATAAATAAATAAATAAATAAATAAACAAATAAAAAAGCTACAGGTATGTAACTTTAATTGTGAATATCTCTGGGAAAGCTTTGTCAATTTTGACGATTTAAACGAGATTTTAATTTTGCTTATGTCGGCTTTAATATAAACATTTTGTAAATGAGAAAGATATTTCAGAAATTAATTTTAATGCAATTGCATTTTTTAAATTAATTTTTTGGTAAATATGCTATTTAAAATTTTTGATTATTTAATATATTTTGTAAGTACAAAATCTTTATATTAAGATAAAAATTTAAAAAATTTTATTACGCGAATATCTACGTTGCTTTAATCAATAAAAAAAACATGTTCTAAAATGTTTATTTTAAAATAATATTTTTTCTTAAAAGATTAATAATAAAATTATTATTATTAAAATAATATTTATTCTTTCTTATTAAAAGTTAACAAAATATATAAATATTCATATCTCTTGAAGTTATTGATGGATTTGTGTAATTTTAAAAGCATGTAAATGGCTATTGCTTTTTTTTTGACTCAGTATATCTAAAATATCCCTTTCGTTCAAAATTATTTTCAAAATTTTGACAATTGTGAATTCATTAAAGTTAAATTTTTTTAATTGTATTTAAAATTTTTTTGTTTACTATAAATTGTTCTATGACATAGGGATTCAATATTTTTAATAATTTTTTAAAAATTAACCTAATAGATTTTTAAACAAAATATCTAAACTTACTCATATTTTAAAAATAATAACAGAAAAATTGAATTTTTATATGAAGAAATGTGAACGGGTTTAAGAAAAAATGCAAATTCGTAATATAGATGTGTGCTTCCAAAATATTTTTTTCTTGTATATCTTTACATAAAGATTCCATACTTTCTAAGTATTCTAAAAAATCAAAAATCTGAAATGCATATTCAAAGAAAAATGAATTTAAAAATGCATTTTTTAAGAATCTTTTTAATTTATTAAATAATTGTATTGAAATCGAAATTCAAATGCCATTTAGAACATTGATTCCATAAAACCTTCCTTGAAATGTCATTATTTAAAGTTATATAATTTTGAGATTTTTTAGGTTTTTTAGAAAGTGAAGTAAAATCGTGAGTTTTGCAATTTTTAGAAACTGAAACGATGTAGATATCCGTGGTAAATTTTGGGCATCTTTTCATAGAACTGTCGATATATATTACTTACATAACTCTTTTCTGTACACCTTCAAAACTTCATGGTGGACATTTATTTAGTTTAGAAGTTATGAAGAAAACTATGGTGAAAAGCTAATTTTTAATGTTAAATTTAAAATATTTATACAAATCAATTTTAGAGTATCTTTTTTATGAGCTCATATTTAAGATAAAGGAAATGTTATATACAAAATTTGACTGGATTATATTTTGCTATATTTTGCATGAGTATGAAGAAGAGTTGGGTTATCATTATATAATTTTTTACGAATTCTAAAGATAAATATAAATATAATGGTTTAATTTTTATGGGTCTAATTTTGAACTTTCCAGATATCATTTTAAATGTAATATCTTTATCTTTAAAATGAAATATAAATCTCCCATGTATTGTTCAGAAATTATTATCAACAAAAAAAGTACGTATTTGTTTCGTTTTTAGATCTTACATCCTGAGTATAAAAGTTTATGATTTAAGAAACAATTCCAATGGTCAATATATCATTGAAATATGAGATATAAAATCCAATGCTATCCGTTTTGATATAGTATCACTATTTTACCTTGTGCCTCTAAAGAATGGCTTGTATTTTTCTAAATTTTATCAAATATAAAAAAAAAATGTTTAGTTGTGCTAGTATATTATTAGAATATCATGGGTAGCACTAAATTTGTCTTTTTAACTATAAATTCAATTATGTCTTTTAATAAAATTAAAACAGTTTAACAATTTTCCTGTTTTATTTTTATTAAACAGATTTCTATAAAAGCATACACAATCATGCTTTAATTTTTAAGGACTTTTAGATATTTACATTTTATTATCAATATAACTTAAATCTTAACGTATTAGCATCAAACAAATTCGTTTTGTCCCAATCATAATTTTCTATTTATTACTTGTTTTCATAGCTGAAATCTCGTGCAAGTTTTAATTTTAAAATTTAGGTCAATTTATAATTTATTTGTTGTAGCATTTACAATAAAGTTTTACTTTTTTCTGCAACCATGTCTTTACACCATTTACTTATTTTTTAGTTTGTAGCCATACTTTTATTTTTCCTGCTTTATTTTTACACATATTTACCAACCACAATGGTGCTTTTTATAACATTTTTTTTTCGAATTTACTTTTATTTTTATTTGTTTGTTTGTAATTTTATGTTGTTTAGTTTAGTAGTTGGTTATTTTAATTTATTGTTATTGCTTTAAATTAGTCTACAATTTTATTGTGTTTTACATTTTTTATTTCATTTTGTTTCCTTTTCCTTTTAGTAAAAGTTTAATTTTTTTAAAGTTTCTCTTTTGGTCTTATAAAGTTATTGTTGTATAAGTGTTATAAGCTCCTTAACAATATTGTAGAGAGAAAGGAAAATAAAAAGTAAAAAAAGAAATTTTTAAGTTGGTCTGTGGTCTGTAAATATTGCAATGCCATTAATTGGTTTGAGTATTTGTACCTGCTTTCATGATCTTGTATTTTCATTACCAGAGTAACCAGCAATATGCTCAAAAAAGTGTTTTATGATGCTCATAAAAGAATGCTCTTAAAAAATTTTCTCTTAAATGTTCATGCCCAAAATAAATTGATTTTTATGCAAGATATTTCTCTTAAGTATAAAATATGCAAATATATATCATTTAGATTGCTAAGATATTTAAAAAAAAACTGTTACCTAAATGCTTAAAATTGTATGAAACGGTTAAACAATTAAAGATTTTACATATTTTTGGTTGCCCTGGTTACAACTAAAAGTAAATTTATTCTCAAGACCATTATAATAATGAATAATATTTTTTAGTATACCTGGGTTAACGAAGTTACTATATAGTGTGTTTTGTTATTATGCTAATAAAAAGAGTATTTAATATCTTTAAAAGCAATATCAATTTTACTTAAAATAAATTTAGTTACAGAATTTATTAGCAATTGTAAAAGATATATAATAATAATAATAAATAAAATAATACGTTTAGAATATGATACTTTATTTTTAATGATATACAAACAAACGTATTACGTTTATATTTATTCTAATTACGTTTATATTTATTCAATCTTATTACAATCCTTATTACAGTTTTCTTATTAAAATTTTATCTTATTAACTATTTTGCATCCATTAAACTTTGTTACTTTCAAATTCTTTAAGTTTAGAATTTTACTTCAGATGTCACTCTTATTAAAAAAAAAATCTAGTTTAAAAGTAGTTACAAAATGAAAACAAAGGAAAATTACAAAGTTGATGTTGCTTTTAATTAAAATATCACAAGAAAATCCCCAAAAGTAACATATTGGCTTCAAAGCAATTTCCTTTTTAATTTTTTTTTCTTGTTCTTGCTTGCGATTTTACTGTCTTGTATTTTAGCTGCATTGTAATGTCAGCATAATTTTACGCAAAAAAAAAAAAAGAAATGCAATGTAGAAATAAAATAACATTGTCAAAATCTTGTTTTTTATACAATTTTACATCGTAAATATAAAGTTTTTTTATATTTTGCGTTTCTTTTTTCTCTGTGATACTACAGTTTAAAATTAAAAAAAAAACATTGTGTTTTATAACTCTCTCTTATGATATGACGTTTTTTTTATAGAGATAAACCGATATGAATATATTATAACTTAGAAATGGAAAGGGTATATTTGCCAAAAAAAAAAAAATAATAATAATAACAAAAGTAATATTTTATAAAGTAGTTGAATGTCTAGGAGGGCAATTATAAATAAAAACATAAGTTCTGTGGAAAAACTACATAATTGATTTGTATTACTTTTCAAGAGATCATTTTTTAGATTTTGAATTAAAACTAAAGGTCGTAGATATAAAAGTTTGAATTATCTACCATGTAAATATATCCGCAATTCGTACGAAAATTATTTTATATATTTTCAAACCGCTATGTATATTTATTATCAAAAAATATTGACAAAAATTAATGTTATTGTTTTTCCCTTAACATAAAATTAGTATTTTATTTATATAATATGTCATGCTATACATTTTTTTCAAAATGAAAATATATTTTGAATATGTTATTCGATTTCCAAAATAGCATGAAAATAAAATTTATGCCTTAAAAAGCTACATATTTTAAAAAAGTATATTAAATTCGATAAAGAATTTTAATTTAGGAAATATAGAGAAAAGCATGCACCAGCTGAAAATAGTTAGAATCCAAAATTTTATTGGAAAATTTTAAGTAATTTTTAAAACTGGAGTTGTTTTTATTGATATATTTACATTTTAAACATTTTTAAAAAAATTGGAGATTTTGAGTTACTTTTTTTGGCAAATTTTTTTATAACAACAGCTGAATCATGTAGATCATATAGTGCTGTTGTCGGTTTATTATTTTCCAAAGCCCATTTTTATGTTTATCGATGTTATACAATTGTCCACTTTAATTTTATTTTCTTCGTGACCACTATAGCAAAAATCCTCCGATTTTGTTTCTGATAATTCCATTCTGCTTCTCATTACTTTTCACATGAATTTATTTTTTCATTCTGTTGTTTATGTCAGCATTATTTTCCATATTAAGAGATGTATTTACATAACGTATTACACGAATACATTGACAAAATTAAAGATCAAAATCATCCAAAATGGCTAATATACCAAAAGATACCCTTTATTGGTTATAGAAATTGTAATCAAATTTAAAAAGACAGATAAGAGTCGCGAAAAAAGAACCCGTTTTTCGTAAACTGTCGTGATTATAAATAACCGGGCCGTGGCGATAATGGGTAGTCGCGCATACCGAGCTTGCATATCGTAATATATGGCTTTATATATGGAAGTGTGTGAACTAATATATTATGCCGTTTATATGTGGAGATGTACACGTAAAATTTTTGTTATATAGATCATACATTAAAACAATTTTCATATATAAAACCAGCATTACCGTTGAAAATTTTTAAAAAGTGTTCATAAAAAGGGGATTAAAAAATAAAATCGCCATATAAAGAATTTTTTGAAAAAAGTGACCAACTGCTTCAACACCAACAAATTTGTTTATTTGATAAAAACAAAAAATATTGTACTACTTATCAGTTAATTTTTTTAATACCAAAATAATTTATTTGTAATATTTTTTTTTTTGTAAAAATAAAAAGGGGAAATTGGCGGCTAAAATCGGCAAATGGTGATGCGGTATGAAACCATATATAAAATATTAAATTAAATATAAAACTCACTATAACTCTAAAACCGATGTAGCTACTTACAAGTGTATTTTGGAAAATTTTAGGAAATTGTATTATCCATAAATATTGTAATAATATCAAAATGCATACGATTAGCAGTAGGCAAATTATATGCATAGAACTTAATATTTTCATCCTTAATTGCGGATATCTCACATAACGGAAACGTGTTGATCTTTATATTTGTTAAGTTTCGTATCAATCCATAATGTTAATTTTTTTTTAATTTATGTAATCTTTACATATCGAAAAGAAGTCAAATCAAACTAATTATTTTGTTATGCTTAAATATAAATAGATTTTTGTAAAAAATGGAGAGAATATGTAATGAAATATAACAATTCTAAAAATGAAGAAAATGGAAATCGACCTAACTTAAGTTATATAGTTTTTTCTTTTGGCTACCGAGTTGTGTAACTTTTAATTATTTTCACATTTCTGGAAAAGATATTCGTACATTTATGTTTGATGATATGTAAAAGTATAACTAAGTATTACCATTACATATATTGTTTATCTAATCATAGCTAAAATTTCATTTGTAGTTTTAATTTAAACACCGACATTAAATTTTAAAACTTGTAATAGAAACAACTACAGTTCAGTGAACTTCGTATTAGGTTTTTGACTTCACTGACATGCAATTTTAAATATGATGTCATTTCTTCTTAGAAATTACTCATTCGATTTAATTTTTCTTGCATATTCATATACTAAATAAAAAAATCAATTTAATCAAACAATACACATATAGATTCAAAACATCCTGCAACAGTCAATTTCACACAGTATATACGTAAAGCTAGAGATCATATTTAGCAAAACTGCGTACTCAGTATTTATTCAGAACGTCAAATTACTTCTTAAAAGAACTCCAAAATATCGAACGTTACGTAAATTATGAAATATTTAGCAAGATTATATCAACTAAGAATTTACGCAATATAACATTTGTCCTTTAAATATTACAGCACAAATTTTAAAAAAATATCCTTTTAAAAATGTTAGCCTTTGATGTAAATTTAACTTAATATAAACATGGTATATAATATAATTTTTTTAAAATATATCACCTTACAGTAATCATTTTCACACATAAAAGAAAAACTGCATACTCTGTTTTTATTCAGGATATCAAATTTCCTCTCAAAAGGATCCTAAAGTTTCAAAGGATACATACATTTTAACAAAATTATAAAATATTTACGAAGATTATATCGGCCCAATATGGATGTAATATGAAAGCTAGGAAGCCTTATTATTTATAAATATTATTTATCTAAATATCTATTAGAAAAATTTTCTCCTTAATATTTATTTTTAGGTAAATATTAAATATTTTAAACACTTTCTAAAATGATAATTTCTTAACATTTTGTACTGCAATATTAAAATAAAAAACATTTTTTTACATAGCAGAAATTCGTGTTGTCAATTTGATATCCATTTTCTGTTAATACAATCTTTCTTAAAATTTTTAATTTGTTTTTTAATTTCTGCATCTTTCGATATTTTAAAGTCCTTTTGGGAGCAAATGTGACATCCTGAAAAAAAACTGAGTATGTAGTTTCATTGTGTAAGGTCTCTAGTTTTATGATATATTGATTTGCTCACGTGTGAAAAAAAAAATAGAAACTGCTGCACGGTGTAAAATTTTGAAAATAAATTTATAATTTCTACTCAATTACGAAATATATAAAATTTTATACTACGTTAGCAGTGGATCATTAGATTTTAGTTTTGAAAGAATATTCCCCTGACCTGTCAGGACTAAAGCTATGGGATCTCAAATTAGGATAAAGCGCATTGACTACATGTTGTACAAATATAAGAGACAATATCTTTTTGGAAAATAGCTTTACATGGAATTTGACATTTATATATATATATATATATATATATATATATATATATATATATATATACATATATATTGACTACATGTTGTACAAATATAAGAGACAATATCTTTTTGGAAAATAGCTTTACATGGAATTTTTTATTTATATATATATATATATATATATATATATATATATATATATATGTGTATTTTGGGATATAAATGTCGAAGCCATATTCAAATATTTAAAGAAAAATCCTCTTCTTGCGATTGTTAATATTCCCTTTAATATAATGATCACTCTATTTAAACCTTGGTTATGCATTTCCATATATTAATATTGTAAACCCCAAATATGCTTATATTCATTGTAAAACTGTGAAAAGTGGCGGAAATAAAAAGCTCTCACATAAACGTATGTATGTGCATGTAATTGAACACAGACTCAGGATTATTTTTTCAAAGTTATTTTTTTTTTATTTTTATTGTTATTATTTTCTGTTTACTTTTAGTAAAACAGTCAAATGGGCGAAAAAAGTAAACAATGTTTTCTCTTTATATTTTTACGCTGCATACTTTGGTAACACAACCCTGTAAAAGCGTTTGTGTGCAATGTAAGTATTTTTTTAATGGTACTTATAGTGCTGAGAGAATCATATTATTTTTACTGTATGAGTGTTTGTTCACATTCATTATTATGTGTGACTTTTTTCTTTGATTGTGATTACGTTCAAAATGATTTATTTTTTCGAATGAGTGCCCTACAATATATGAGATTTTATTATTTTTTTAGGAGATTTAATCATTTAATACTAGTTAAATTGAAATGTTTAATAATTGACAGTTTATTTACTTAGTTGTTAAATGAGAATCACTTAAATGAAATTAATGATACGTGGCGTATGAGTACTAGTGATTACTTATATTTAATATCACTCATACGCAATAGTAGCTGAATGAGGTGCTTAAAATAATTCAGCTAAATAAAGTAAAATACAGATAAATATTACATTTTTATTATTATTATTATTTATATATTTTTTTTAATAATATTTATATTCAAATTTATTGTCATTTAACAATATTTTTTTTCTTTTAGTTTCAGATAATTAAATGTAAGTAAAAATTCTGATTAATAAATTTTATTTGGGTTAATATTTTATGAATCAACGAATGTTATCAAGTTTCTTTTATTTATTGAGTTCATAAAAATTACAAATTTTGAAATAAGAGAATTTCAAGTTTTTCAAAAGAATTGAACTGTTAAAATTATTTGAAATTCTGTAGAGTTTTAAATGTCCGTCTATGCTGTACGAAAAAGAAAAAGAAAAAAAGTTGATAATTTTTTTCCAAACCGTTTTTATTTTTGTGTTCATTTACTTTTGTTTCATAAAGTGTTTTGGCTAGGGTTCATTTCCTTTTTTACTGCCATAAGTGTTACTTTTTCCAACATACAATAAAGTCTATGCCCCAAAAACTTAACACATACAAATGCACATATTGCATAAAACTGTGTTGCTAGCGGCCGTATTAAAGTGTATTATTTGCTGTTTCTTTTGTTTATATTTTAATGTTTTTGTATATGTATTGCATTTTGTATGGTTATTATAGTCAAAGTTATAGTTATCATAATCGCTGTAGTAAAAATAAATAAATAAATAAATAAAATAAATACCTATATGTACTTTCAAACATTATACAATATTTCAAGCATTGTCGAGGGGAAAACAAAGAAAACCCAAAATTAAAAAAATATAAAAAATATTATACAACATTTTAGCAGCATTTATTTGAAGCTCTTTTCGACGCAGTTAATTTGGTATAAATTCTCTAAGGAATTATGTAAAATGTTTTCAGAGCTTAACTTGACTTATAACAATAACATTTCGGCAGTGGTAAACAGAAAAGAAAAGTATATATATTTTTTATGCGTTTTGTAAGTTGCTGCTTCCAAAGTTTCATTATTTCTTTAAAAATATTTGGAGAAGAGTTTTTCTTTTGTTTGTTAAACATTTTATGTTCAAATAAAAGAAGAAAAATAAAAAAATGAAATTTTAATGTAACTTGAATCTAACAAAGTTATGTATTATTTGCTGTTAATGCTAAAACTTGCAAAATTATTAAAAAAGAAAAAGACATAAATAGAGAGAATGAAGAAAAAACAAAAAACTTACTAAAAGGGAAATTTTTTTTAAACCACATACATTTTTGTTTTCTTTTTATTATTATATTTTTTGCTGTGAAAAATTTTTTCTCAAATACATTGTTAGAAAGTGTGTTGGTTTTCGTCAAGTTTTTTTTTACAAATTTTCTTATCTTTTACTTCACACTCTTTTCACTTGAAGATTTATATTCGTTGGCTATTTGCTTTTAAAGCAGCAAGTACATGAAAAGTTATGGTTTATGGCTCTTTGCAAAAACTTTTTAAACAATATTTTCTTTTCTCTTTCATTTTTTTATATTTTTCAACTTCAACTAGCGACAAAAGTGTTCTAGAAAATTTGCAGCATAAAAAAAAAGAGAAAAGTGGTAGGGATATTGTTTCGGATTCTTTTGAAATAATAATAAAATTTATTTTCTTCAGAATTTCATTGAATAAATGAATGTTTTAGGTAAGGTTTTAATTAAGAAAAGTAGTAAAATTGATTAACATATTTGTTTTTTTTAAAAGTGTTCATATTATATGATTTTTTCTTTTAGAGGTGCATTAGCTTAAATGAACTAATTGCATTTTGGTGAAATTTACAATCGATAAAATAGGTTTTGCTTTAAATTTTAAAGTGACATGTATATATTTTTTTTTCATATAATTGAAAATTTTAATATTAAAAAACAAAATGTTCAAAAAAAAAATGGGAGCATATCTTTGTATTATTTGGACATTATTCAAAATCTTCGTAAAAATTAAGTTTTTCAGTAATATTTTTTTATATTTATTTTATCCGTAATAGAATGTTTGTTGATTATAATATAATAGAAAAATGTTCAGTAGACTTTCTCATCAATATAAAAGATGGATTCCCAAGAAAATTGCGAAAGCCGCATAGCCGTATATTTATGAATTCTTACCAATCAAGTCCAAGTTTATTTTAAGTCTGTTAAAAGACGTTTAAATAATATTTAGAACACTTTATGGTTTTTGTTAATACCAGATTTGTGATATTATAAAATATAAAAGTAAGGTCAAAATTTTGATGTAAAACCTACTACCTAAGTTAGGCAATTGGAATTGTGTGTCTTTGAGAGAAGCCAGAAGTATTTACATATATTCACTCAAATTCAAAATGCTCTTAAAGTAAAAGAAAATAAGCCCTCCAGATTTTAAAATGTGCTTTTAAAATATTTTTTTCTGATTACATTTTAAATTGTCTAATTTTCCATAAGGGTGTGTAAACTTACCTTTTTTAAAATGTGTTTTTTTTTTTGCATAACATTTATTTTAAAAATTTTTCAACCTTTCCGAAAAAAAACTACTTATGGGAATTTTATTTTTTTACACAATTTTTTTTTCTTTGACTTTTAGGTGCTTCTGAATATATAGAGTAAAATTCAGTATTATACTGATCCAACTTCAGAATATGAAGAAGACACTTAAAATCTATGTCATATTTACTCATATTTCAAAAAAAATTATTATCTTGTGAGTTTCATTGAATCAAATTAAGAACAAGTAAAAGGGAGTATATCTATAATTTTGATAATATAATAAGATGACCTTTTAATGTGATTTGGTTAATAATTTCAGCAAATTTATTCAAAAAAACATTTGAATCCCATCATCATGCATTTTTAACATTAGTAGAGGTGATGTTTCATGGGAGCTATGATCAGTTATTATTATTTGATGGTGTATATTATATTTCTGTAAAATATATTTATATATTTTACAGATTCCCGAAAATAGAATTTATATGGGAACTATGGTCATTTATGTATCGACTGTGACTTTAGGAAGAAAAGCACCCTTATAAAAAATATTCACATCAAATATTGTTGTTATGCTTGTAATTATATTATGCCTATGCACTTTAAAGTGATTGTAGGAAGATGGGCTTATATGAAAGCACATAAGTTATGCACACTCATTTATGCATAAATACAGCTCACTTTGAGCGAATTTTAATTAAATAGTGATAAATAAATTTTATAAATTTTCGTTACTACTATTGTTCTACAAAAAATATATATGGATTTAAACTCTTATTCCATTTTAAGCTATTTCAGCCGTAAAATTTTTCAGGTTTTAATCCAAATTTTTTAGTAACACTTTGCACACAGATAGATGTTAAATATATTTTATGAAATATTGAATAAAGGTAAGAAAACGAATAATTTTTAAATTTTTTGGAAGTTTTTTTCGTCTTTTATAAAATTTTCTTTAGGCTTTATATGTCCCAATATGTTTCCATACTTCATATGTTTAAATAGGACAAAATACCTAAATAAAATGCCTAATAAATAAAAAATTATGGAAAAAATCGATTCCAATGAAATATTATAACGTTTCAAAAATCGGAAATTTTCAGCAATCTTATTGAGTTTTTTAAAGCCTAAAAAATAGCTCACTCTGAAGCGTCGTTATACAGTTATTTTGCGAAATGTCAAAGTTTTGCATTTTTGTCGTCTACATATAATTCTATAAAATACACAAGCCTTTTCTTCTTCAAATTGAAAAAAATTGTATTTTGGCCGACAAAAATTATCAAAATCTTTCTGCATACGAAATATAATCAAAATCTGATGGCCCTCCCTCAAAAAATTGTCATTTTTTTACAAACCTCTCGTAGAATGAACGATTTAGATAATTTTAGCAAATTTGAAAATAGCTTATTTTTGATTTCGGATGACTTAAAATTAATTATGTGATTGGAAAGAATTTTAGAGAAATTTAATAAAAATTGTGTCCGATAGTAAAAAAACTACCAAGATATAAATAGTACACAGAATCTTAATAACCTCTTCAAAAAATCTGAAGAAAAGTAAACAGTTTAAACTAATTTCCAAATCAAAGGTGTCTTATTTTAATGCATCTCTGTTAAGACAGCTGACTTTAACTTTGAGATTTATTTTCCAAACATTTAGATTTTATCCCAATTTTTGCCTATCGTAATAACTTAATTACAAAATAAAATTCCAGAATTTTAATTAGTTTAATTAAATCTATAAAATCTTTACTTTTAAAGTGCATATTGCTCTAAAAATAGCATAACTCAAAACCTCAAAATCTAATTAAAAAACTTGAAAAAATTGTTATAATAATCTTTACCTTAAAATTAAATTTTTAAATCTATACATGTTCGTTCCACATACAAATGTAGAACATTGCGCATTTTCTTTATACTTACGTTCCTATAAAACTAAAAATTTTTTATTCTACAACATGAATGCCATCAAAAAAATCTTAATGTTAAACATGTATTTGGTGTTTTTTCTTTAAATTCTTCACTTTGCAACCCAGAAATAAACAGGCTTATTAATTTTAAGTAAATTTTGTAAAGATCTTTTTCGTTTTTTGCTTCTGACATAGAGTTGTAGTGTGCTTAGTATCTAATATTTACTGAAGTATAAATTAAGGTAAAACTCATGTTGCAACAACCACTTAGAAAATGTATGTCAGACATATGCAGACTTCAAACTAAAACATGTCTACAAAAAAAAAGAAAAAAGGAAAAAAACTTCTTTAAAAATTCTGTTGTACCTGTACAAGCATACCTGCATAAATTTGGTACAAAAGTATAAAATTGTGTATATTTTCTTTATATAGTTGTTTTCATTCTTGCAACAACAAAAGCAAAATATTTTTTCATACATAAATATATGTGTGTAGTTTTTGCTTGTGTTTATAGGAATCAAAGATGCATAAACACAATCACATACTCGTAGAGCTGTCTGAATATCTATGTATTCACATAATTATTCACATATGTATATAAAAGCCCCACAGATTTCGTGATTGTGTCGTATATAGAGATTTTACTAGCATTTTTCAAACAACTCTAAACATCCTATTGTTTAAATGTTTTCTTGTCTCATTTTATTCTACATATATTATTAATAAGCTATAAGTAATTTCTTCCGGAATATACTCTAGACTTTATAGCGGTACTCAGGAGGAAACTTATTGACTACACCTTGCATTACAAAGTGTACAAACAAGTCAGTAAATAGTAACCATTTTTTTAATAACCAAATGAAAGTTCCATTTGGTTATTAAAAAATATATGGGGAATTCTTCAAATTCGTTTACTTTTGGGTTTTGGGTTTGGAAAAAATTTGGCATTTTTTTTTAATGGCATATCATCGCTATTTTATACCAATATTAACTGGCTTTAATGAAACACAAATCTATTCGTGAATGACTTTTCACGAACGGCATCAGTGTTATGGAGGTTTAAGACAAAAAGCTAAAAAAATGGCAAAAATTTTTTTTCAACAATATACAAAAAATTACCACATTTATATTACCTACACCAATATGTCTAAAATACAAATTAAATGTGATATGATAGTGATTTATTTTTATCAATTTATTTAAAAAAAAGGTTTTAATAAAAAATTCATGCACACATTTTTTCGTTTTTTAACTTTATAAAATTCGTTGATATATTTTTAATATTTGGTAACCAAAAAAGTTTTTCAAATGATGTTAATTGACCAGAAGTGGCCAGTTATGTTATGGAAGTTTAAAATAAAAAATTTTAAAAAAATTGTAAAACTTCCATTTTAAGTCCGATATCACAAATAAATACACATATGTTATTCACTCAAAGGCATACAAAACACAAATTAAATAAGGATGGATACGATTTATAATAGTGAAATTAATGGCGATTATAATATTGATTCCACCTAACTTTAGAATATCGAGTAAAAAACAAAGTGTGCATAGATTTTTGTTATTTTTTTTAACTGCATATAATTCATTAATAAATTTTTCACATCTAACCACAAAAAAAGTCTTTCAAAGATTTTAATAAATAAAAAGTTGCAAATATTAATTATATACAATAAAATAACTTTTCCAATAACAAAAATACACACCCAAAAATGTAAAAGTTCAAACTTGATTCCGATATAAGATATCATAACACATACAGATTAGTACACATTTTCACCGATTTCAATTAGCCTTGGTTATGCCTCAATGAATTGTGAAATATTAAAGACAGCGCGGTTTCAGGTCATTAATACTTTTTATGCAATTTTTTTTATTTTTTTTAAGTCCATTTTTCACTTAACTAAAACAGATTTACTTTATTACAAATATAATTTCACATAAAAAGTAAGCAAAAAAAAATGCAAAATTTTTGATCGATTTTAAAGAGTTGTAGCATTTTCTAAAATTAATACTTTTCGCGCCACAGCAATTTTAAAATGTGATTTTGAAACTAAAGTATCACGCGATACTTTAGTTTCATTGAAGTTACGCTGTGATTACGCTTCGCGAAAAAAATCACCCCAAGTTTGGGCACCTCCTTTAAAACTGCTATTAAGGGCCCATTAGCGAGATTTATCTCAAACGATTCGTAATTACAAGAGCACTAAGCACCCATTATTTGTTTTATAATACTTGAAATAACGCAAATTTTATATTCGGCAAATTACAAAAAATTATAATTTTGAAAAATTTTGTTTTACCAACTGTCCACAACATAATTTAACACTGGTCAACCACGGACTGATTGAACATAAGTTGTCCTATTTCTACAACTATTTGTAGTTTACGTGACAGGAATTGGACACATGCTAAAATCCTTGATTGCAGTAATCAAAAGAAATGAAAAGACTCGTTATTTTCAAGCACATTTTTTGGATTTTTTAAATTTGAGTGCTTGCCGGTACGTCAATGAACCATTTCAGGTCTTGAATTTTTGTTTTTTTACTCCACTAAGAATTGTTAATATAATTGCATCAAAGGTTATTTTAAAAAAATAGAATTTAAAAAAAATATTTGAGGTTTCATAAAAGTAGACTTAAAAAGGGAATTTTCCATATATGACTAAGTTGTGTAAAAATTACTAGAAAAAAACTGTAGGTAGGTTTTGTATGCACATTTTATTTTAATGTTAGTGGACTAAATGTGTATGTATGTTTGTATATGTTAAAGTTTATGTGTGGGTCTTTGTTGCGGTATACATCATTATAGCACACAAAATGAAATGTATGTGTATATCTCTATATTGAATATATAAAACAATGTTCAACCTAAATTTTTTTAACATTTTTTCTTTTTTTTTTTTTTTTTTTTGCAAAACTTTTTTCATTCTACATGAGTGTATGTTGTATTGCTATGAACATTAAACAAAATGTAAATTAGTTGATTTCAACTGGATGATTAAAAGCATGCAAAGAATTTAAAGAAACTTTAAAGATTTTTTTTTTAATTTTTGTATGAATGAAACTATTAAATCAAAATATTTACTGGTCTTTTGTTTATAAATGTGCAATTTTAATTACTGGGTTGTTTATTAAAAAAATTGTTTAGATTTTTATATACAAAAAAATCTTTCTTTGTGTCTGGTTATACAGACCATAAAATAAAATTTTGTTTTTAATTAAATTTGTTGACATCTTTCTGTAAATTATACTGCGATAAAAGTGTTAAATTTGTTGCTTAATTGGCCTCTTTTTTTATACCCTACAATAACATTGGTGATTGGGATATTATGCGTTTGTGCCGATGTTAGTAAGAAAAATTGTCGGACCGCAGCTTAATAGCATACCGTAGTAGTATACAGACGTCGATTTAACTGTGTCCGTCTGTCCATGTAAACTATGTGAAAAATGTACAGGCCGTAATTTTGAAGATATATTAATGAAATTTAGCAAAAATAATTATTTTAATACAACGACGAATCCAATTGAAATTAGTTATGAACGGTCAATTATTTCACCTATCCCCATACAAATGTCGTCCCGGAATAGGGGTTTTGCCTCAAGTACTTCAATATTCGTATAAGTTTATATATCTGTACCAAATATCATGAAGATCGGTTCATAATTGATCATAGCTCCCATATAAACCCCTCTACCGAAAGTCACTTTAACGTGCATAAATCCCATATAAATATTAGTTTTATATATAGTTTTATATAAGTAGAAATCTCAGTGTCAAATTTTATGGGAATTGGCTCATAATTGACTATAGTTCCCATACACGTCCCTCTTCCAAGAATCACCCATAAGTATATAAATCCAATATAAATATTAATATCAGCACATTATAATGCATTAGTATGTTTAATAGAAAAATGCATTAACTTAATAAAAAAAAAAGTATCGGTCCCATATAAGTTCCTTTGCCAGAATTTTGATGTACATACACTATGATAAAGGGTACTGGCCGGGCTTGACCGAATATATATTTGCTACCTGTTCTTTAAAACTAACAATATAAAATATATAAATATATAAAAAAATATATAAAATATATAAAAAAATATAAAAATAAAACTAACAATATTTCTAAGCTGCTAAAATTTGAAAGTTTTTTTTTTTTTTTTTTTTTAATTGCCTTTATAAGACTTCATTTATGAAAATGTTCTTTTATTAAAGAAATTTGTTAACAATTTGTGGACATTCTTAAAGATTTGTCTGTGTTAATTTGATGGAAGTCAGTAGAGTGAAATTATTTTTTAAACATATTATTTATGTATTATTATTTATTTGAGAAAAGATTTTTATAAAAAGGAAAATTTGGAAAGATTTTCTTTAAAAAAAGTGAACTTTTTTAAAACTAAAATTTTAAAATCTTTCTTATATATTAGAATTTAATTTATAAAAACTTTATATAAGAGAAATTTTTGGAGATTTTCCTATAAAATGAAAATTGTAGAGAATTTCGTATAAAAACACAAAAGAGGAATTTTTAAAACTTATTACCGAATGGATATTTTTGATAATTTTCAAGACCTACTCTTGTAATAAGTGCAATTTTTCTTTCTATGAGACATGCCTATTCATGTTTGTACTAATAAATTTGTATTCAATTTTAATACATTTTAGTTAGAATCAAACTATAATTATGATAATTATTGTATGCTAAAATATGAATAAAATGCTTATTTTTACCCATTTATGTATTAAATTTTAAAGTTAAAATGATTGAATTTTAAATTACTCTGATCAAAAAATTAATTAAGCCACGAACCACTACGGAAAGTAAACAATTTATATTTTAAATTTATATTTTACAATTATATTTTAATAATATAAGGATTCAAAATTACATTTAAATTTCACAAGGGTTTCTAATAACAAGATTTAAAATTAAGAACGTTAACCGTTAATACAAGCACTCCGATCGAATAATGTTTTGAATGTATTTATAAAAACAAATTTATGTAATTAATTTTAATAAACATAATTATACTGTGATATACAAGAATTTTTTAGAGTATATAAGATTTAAATACTTTAAACTGAATGCAAGCTTTGGCCTATCTTCGTTTTTGATTTATACAAAAAACTTGTTTGTGTCAAACGTATAATGCCCCACCACCTACGGTGGTACACAGTAAGGCTGATCGTAAAAATGTTGATAATAAATCTATATCTCCTAAACTACTGAACGGATCGAATTAAAATTTATGGGAACTTTCTAAGAAATCATCTTATAGTTACTGAATAATAATACGAGATTCACTGCAGGGTATCAGATTAACCATTACGAGTATTTAGACCACTTTTAAAGATTTAAAAAACTTTATAGAATAAAAAAAAAATATAATTATTATGGCTAAAAAGATATTTGTACTTATATTTTAAGCTTTCAATTTTTTGCCTTGTCTTTTTTGGTTTTTGTTAAATAATTTCCGTACTATAGGAGTGAAAAATCATAATATTCCCATTGCATTCCAAAATAATGACTGAAAATTGTTTTGAATTAACTAAATTTTTCTTCTAAATTATTGCAAGTGAAGACTTTAAAATAAGTAGGAATAGTTGCAATTTTTTTTGCGGAAAAAAAGTTTTTTGATTCTTTTACTTTTTCTAAAAATTTAATTAATAAAAAAAATAATTCTTTACACATTAAAATAATATTTACATATTTATTTGAAACTAAAGTAGTTCACGTCTGCTTGAAATTTCGTAAAAAATTCCATAATTTCCGAACAATACTTGACGTAGCGTGTAATCATTTTGTGCAGGGGGTGCGAAAGTTATAGCGGCTTTAAGTTGAACATATGCAAATTTTTACAAACTAAAAGTTTATGTATAATTCTTGTAAAAATTGCGTGTAATATTAAAACTTACTGAGTTATTTAAATAAAATTTCTGATATTTTTAATGCTTGTATTAGTGTTGAATATTTTAGGGTTTTCTAGTAAAATTTAAAAAATATTCATTGTATTAAATACAGTAATTTTTAAAAAATTTTGCGAAAAATGCGGATCGAATCTAAGTTATATCTTCATATATTATACAAAAATATATTTTGTTGGATTTTATTGTAAGATAAATGCTGTTTAGTATTGTGTTCCTTTTTTAACCCAAGTAAAATTTTTTTGGTCCTTAAAACTTTTATCTTTCAAAATTTTTTGAGGCACCTCTACATTTCCGTTAGGTATTTTATACATCACCTAATTATGGTCAATTTCATGTTGTCCATGCGATGTGCCTTAGCAAAGTCTGTTTTGAAAAATATGTCCCGATTTCAACTATTAATGACATTTGACTTAAATTTATAGCCTTGATTAATCATATTTATCCACATTCTTATATCTATATATGCAAGATTTATACAAATTGGAATTTGCTATATATAAATACAAAAATAAAATGTGAAATTTTTGCGTAATTTTCAAAAAGTTCATAAATTTTTTTATAAAACTTATTTTCAATGCTCCCTCGATTTTATTATGTAAAATAGCAAAAAACTGAGTTCACGCATTAATCCATGCTATTCTAGTTTTACTTTTACAACAATCACCATTAACATTAAAAATCTTTATTAACACAATTTCAATTTATTTTTGAATAATTTCACAAAATGAGCAATTCATCTTTTCTGCGAAGTGGGAATAATGCCACTAACTCATTTGACAAAACCAAACTTTTACATACATAAATTGTAATTAATTTTGAATGTTTGTATATTCATTTTAATTTCATATTCAACAAACTTTCATAAAATTTCATAAATGAAATTTTAATTATGAAAAATAATTATAATTTCATTTATAAAATTTTACAAAAAAATAAAAAAAAAACAATTGGGAGTATTATATTCAGCTGGGCCGAATCTTTTATACCCTTCACAAATTCTATATATCATAAGTATATATAAACATATTGGAAATACACTTAATATATGTAAACTGGTGTTAAGAATGTCTGATTTTAGCATAGAGAGTACCCGAAAACTTCTTGGGCATATGACTTTGAAAAATCGCTCATATCATCTGTGTTGAAGAGCTGAACAAAGAAAAGATATGCAAAATTTTAAATTCCTTTTCTACCAAAAAAATTTTGTTTTTGTTTATTTTAAAAAGATACTTTAAA
Organism: Protocalliphora azurea; assembly: GCA_932274085.1. Taxonomy (NCBI): domain Eukaryota; kingdom Metazoa; phylum Arthropoda; class Insecta; order Diptera; family Calliphoridae; genus Protocalliphora; species Protocalliphora azurea. The sequence continues at coordinate 113,111,841 of OW026523.1, forward strand.
ATTAGATATTTTAGCTACTTTAAAATTTTCAAAACTTTTTTTTTAACTTTGGGGCTCTTAGGTACAATTCCACCAAACAAACACAATAACAGTTTTATTTACTTCCCAAACTTATTTTTCATAAAAGATATGCCCATAGTAAAACAAAATTCAAATGGATTTTACTAGGATACAATCCATGGCTTGAAGATTTGTAATCTAGAATACTCCCACTAGACTATGTATAGCCTTAGAATTTGTTTTATTAATAAACAATTATATGAACTCTTCAGATACGTATGTGAACGGAAATAAAACAAATTTTTGCAGGATAGTGTTGTAATATCCTGCAAAAATTTGTTGACTTTTGGTAATGACTACTACTTACTAGACTCATTGCCTGGAAAAGAGTTGTCATTATTTTTCTCATTTCTTTAAGTAGTGGAATAACTAGTTACAGGAAATAATAAGTTCATTTAGTTCTGCTAGAGGGACTGCGTAGCACTCAGAAGGTTGCCGGTTCAACCCCAAACTAAGCCCAAATTTTTTTTCAGGAAATTATTTGAATTTCTATTGGCATGTAAAAACTATAAACAATGCACAAAAACTTAAAGTATACATGGTGTAGTGAGTAATACAGTAGTCTTTAAAAAATAAACGAAAGTTCTTGCCTAGGTTCAAATCTCGACTGAACCAACTTCTTGTTTTTTTTTTTGTTTTTTTTTGTGCAATTTTGTACTTTTGTATTATTTGAAGTTTTACAGTATTTGATTAACTACTTTTTTGCTTTTTTAAAATAAGTACTTTAGTAATGGGGAACCATGAATTCGTAGACATAGCCATATAAAGGTCATATAAAGCCAATGAATTTTAAGTGGTTACCGCTTTTTGGCTTAACGGGTAAGTAAAGTTTTTGCTGGGTATATGTTGAATATATTCAAAATTAAATAATGTTTTGTCGTTTTTTAAGAAAAACAAAAATTAATAAGAAGTCCCGGTTTGTAGTTTAGAACACTTACTCTAGATTATTCAATCTCACAAATTTCCAATGCAGAACCATTTGAATTTTCTATTTACTTATATATATATATATATATATATATATATATATAAATTTAATGGAGATTTGCCAGCAGCACTTGGTGGAGTAAAATCTCAAAAATTCCAGACCAGAAATGGTTCCATGTGGTACGGACAAACACTCAAAAAGAATTCTAAAACAGAGTTTGAAAATAACAAGTTCTTTCTTTATTTTGATTCCCGTAATGGCGGAATTGAGCATATATGTCCAATTTATCTCATTTAAACTTCAAAGACTTGTAGATATACGCCAACTTATGCTTAATCAATGTGCAGTTAACAAGTGTTGAAATATATTGTAGACAAATGGTGAAATCAAGATTTTCAAAATATTAATTTTTTACAGTTCTTCTATTAGAATTTTACGCCATTTCGAATAATACAATGCTTATTGCCTTGTTATGAATCGTTTGAAATATATCTCGTTAATGTGTCCTTATAGTAGCACTACCAAAGTTGGGGAGAAAAAACGTGACTGTATCTAAGAGGTGCCTTTTTCGCGAGGCCCACTCACAACATAATTTCAAGTAAAGAATCGCGTAATCAAAAAGGTTTTCTAACGTTATAACACTTTAAAATCGATATAAAATTTTACGAACTTTATATTAGCATTTTCTTAAATTTTATGTGAAGTTTCATTTTTAATAAGTACATCTGTGTTAGTTAAACGAAAGATAAGTTTCAACAAGAAATGGAATAAAAGGTATTAATAGTACGAAATCGCAGTATCTTTAATATTTCGTAAATCGTCGAGGTGCACCCAATCTGCAGTTATTACAGCCTATATCAGAATCAAAAATAATTACGCGTTTGAATTTAATGCAACTTTTAATATTTTTTGGTATGTATGTATGTATTTTTGTAATTAGAAATTTTATTTTATGGTAATATAATTAATATTTGCAACTTTTTATTTACGAATATTATTTAAAGATCAATGTATTAAATGTAAGTAAAAGAAATATTAAAAATCTATGCACGCTTTGTTTTTTACTCTATATTGTAAAGGTAGTTTAAATCAGAATTACGGTCCCGATTATGTTCACTATTATAAAACGTATTGACCCCCCCCCCCCCTTTTTATTTGTATTTTGTATACCTTTATGTAGATTACATATGTGAATTTATATCGGATATGGGATTTAAATTGAATTTTTATTTTTTTTTTTTAATTTTTGATTTTTAAATATCATTTCTTGTCCGTTAATATAATTTTAACAAATTTTTGATTGTCAAATATTAAAAACATTAAGAAAATTTTACAGAATTAAAAAATGATAAATTCTATTCATATTATGTTGATTAAAATTTGTTTAATAAATTATTAAAAAAATCACTATGATCGCAATTATCTTCGGTTTAATCAGCAATATCGTATCACTTTTAATTTATATTTAAGACATATTGATGTGGAGTATATATGTGTGGTCTTTTTTTAAATATTGAAAATAGAATTTTGGCAACTTTTTCTAACTTTTATCTCAAACCTCCATTACACTAACGCAGTTCGCTAAAATTCATTCATGCGAAAAGATTTATGTTTCGATAGAGGAAGCTAATATTAGTACTAAATAACGTTGATGTGCCATTAAAAAAATTTCAATTTTTATTTTTTTGAAAATTTTCTGAGGCTGTTCTAGATAATCGTATATAACTCCGATATTTATAAACGGATTTTGATTAATTTCAATACCAAGATTTGCGAGACTATATGTTACTTATGTTTTGAGAGAAAAACGTATTTATATGGCTTCATAAAATGCATTTCAACAAACAGACGGACAGAAAGTCATATATTCTAAAAAGTTATTTTTTTATCATAACTGTCAGGATTATTTTTTAATTTGAGGCTCTGGATGTATATTCAAAGACTTTCATATAAAATGACAAACTTAAATATAGCTTTCATTTTATGTGAAGGATATTAACAAAAACACGAACAAGTTTAATCTCTTATTTGTAACCTAGCAAAAAAATAATAACAATAATAAAAAAATAAAAATAGCTGAAAAAGTTATGATTTTAACATTGACCTTTCATTGGAAATAATTACTTGGTGCTGGAAAATAGCTGCAGAAGTTCTTTTTAACCCATTTTTGTCACTGGTAGGATGTTTTTCTTTTATGCTTCTTGTTCAATGCTTTTGTATTACTTCTTTTAAAACTATATTAATAAATTTTTTTCATATAAATGTGATTTCAGCTTTGTTAATAAACAATAAAAATACTTTTCAATTTGCAAAATTTTTATTTTCTTAGAAATTATTCACCTTTCTTCTTCTAAAAATACATTTATTTTCACCTTTTTGGAATTAATTTTTATTAACTTCCAAAAAAGTGCAAAATGTGCACTTAGTTCTAGTTTTGAAGTGGTGAAAAAATTTTTTTGGAAGAACTTCCTAGTTTTTTTTTTTTTGCTGGGAAATAGATTGCATTTGAATTGTATATTTATGTCGGTAAAGTAACTTATTAATTTCATTAAAAGTTCTTGTTATTATGAAATATACAAGATTTACTTTTTCTCAAAAGAATTTATTTATACAAATACGAGTGGAAACAAAAATCTTGTACGAAAATCTCAGCAGACAGGTGCCAGAAAAGTTTAGGTTTTCCTTTTTTTCTTTTTGTATTTTCCTGCTTAAAGTTTTATTTTCGCTTTCCTTTGTTTCCCTTGCATGGAGACATTATATAAAAATTGTTTTTGTTAGTTTTTTTTTCATTTTTTGGTTTTCATTTGAAACAGTAAGTCTTATTGTTTTATAATCCCTTATTTCCGCACAATTTTCATAATTACGAAAAGTTAATGGTAAAAATGTAACATTCAATCATTCCTTTTTTATGTATACCAACCACTTACTTACAACTGTAAAGACCAAGTTGATATGAAAAGAAAACCTTCATTCTTAAAATTTAACATTATTTTCTATATTTATTGAAATATTTTGAATGTTTTAAGGTACTTGTCAGATTTCTTTGACAAGAAAATAAACCATTATTTTCTTTTTTTTTTTTTTTGTGCGAAAGGAAAATATGAAAGTGTTCTTAAGGGTTTACAACGAATTTTTTTAGCTCTTCAGATTTTGTGGTCGTTTCACACTTAGAGGTCATATTTAATTTCAATAACACTTTCGCGTTGGAAAAAATGTCAACGACAATACAAATAATTTTAAGTGCAAAAGAAGTGAAGAACATTTGTAAAAAAGGTAATGAAAAAACGGCGATGTATTAAAAAAAAATAATAATAATAGGAAGGTATGCTGAATTTCTTAAAAATGTTTAATGGAATAAAAATTTGTAAATATCTTTTTGAAAATTATCATCGCATTAGCATTTAAATGTTATTTGTAAAAAATAAATTTAAATAATTAATCCTCAGAGTGCATAATTCATAGTACGGACACGTAAATAATGTCTAATTTCTCCACTTGAACTTGTGAATTTTTTGCATTCAATTTTAGCATATTGCGCCTCAATTTTACGTTTCTCTAAACAATTTTTACTTCTTTTCTATAGAGTTTCAAGTTTCAAATGGCTGGAAGTAATAATATCCTCTACGACGGGACCCATTGTGCAATCTTAAATGATTTATAAAATAAACAACAAATCCTTTGTTTTTATATATACATTATTTTATATTATAAAGTTGCCAGACGTAAATAATTAATTTCGAAATATTTTTGTAGCTTTTCTTTAAAAGTTCTTATCAACATAAAAGATGTTAAAAGTTTGAAAACTAAACAGACGATTTATAGTTTTTGTTGGTTGTATTATTAAAATTAAAATTACAACAACACTTACATATTTGGGACTCGAAATTTTGTTAATGTTTAGCAACGAAATAACAAAGAATTATTTTCATGTACAACAGTTGTTTTTGTATGGTGCTTAAGTTTCTCTAAAGTTCTTCTTTGTTAAATTTCTTGAAAAATTCTTGAAGGCTAAAGTAATTTAAATATTTCAAAAAAATTAATTCACGTTAAGTAAACAAAACTTTAAAAGATCAAAGATTGTAAAAAGTTTGAAGAGGTTTAGTGGTTAAAGAAAAAGTTGCTTGTTTGCCTTAAAAGCTTCATAGCAAAAGAAAAATTTGTGAATTTAATTAACCTAAAGATAAGCTGCAGCATCAATTCAAAGGAATTTCTTTTTGCTGCGAAGGAAATTTCATTTAATTTAACTTCCATATTTATAAGACTGTTAGTAATGATATCGTAAGAATGAATACACTTTGCATTCAGGAACTAAATTCTATTTCAACTATAAATTCGAATAAAAATACGTTGATTAATTTTTTTTTAATCAATGAAATGAAATCTCAAATATAACAAATAAACTTAAATAGAAATCAAAAAACGCTTTTTTAGATACCATAAATTCATTGTGAATAAATTCGATATTTATGAATCGATTATAATGATGATAGCCATTTTTGCAATAAAAGAGTTAAAATGAGAATTTTCTGTAGTTTTAAACTTTGTAAGATTTCTTTTTAGGTTTTCTAAAAATTAACCTTATATTATTATGTTTATTTACATTTCCAAACTTTAGATCCGTTTTATGCATTCTTAGAGCAATTCTGAAGGAATTTTTTATCATGAGTTTAAAAACTAGATGTTGGAAATTTTCAATATTATATCCTTATTAACCTTGGAATTTTATCGACAATATTCTAGCAAATCTTATCTATTAAAATTGATCAAAAACTTATTAATTTATAAATATCTGGAGATTTGGAATTTTTAAAATTTGATTAAATTCTGAATTTGTTCAAACTAGCAAAAGCATCCTGTCATTATCCCGTCATTATATACGGATATTAAAGTAGATTAGAATATGTAACCTTACTGAACAATATACCTCTATGTTTCTCTTTATGAAATCATTTACCTTGTCCTACACAACCTTTTATATTCATCAAGAAATGCAGTCAAATAACATTTTAGAAAAGTTCAAAATAAAAAAAAAATCATTTTTTGTGGGGTAAATAGACCAGTCGAATCTCGAATCTTCTAGAAATTAAAACCTGAATGTTTCTCTTTTTTTCATTTTAAGTAATCTATAATTATACGTTCTTTTCTTTTTTAGTGATTGAGGTAAAATAAATTTATTTTCACAATTAATGCCAAACATTAAAAAAATCGATACAAATTGGCCAAAGATTTTTTTTTGAAAAAATTTTAGCCACCTATCAATACGTTTATATCTATATTCTTTCTTAAAACTCCTTACCTCCTAAAGGGTGCTTTTTGTAATTTTTAAAGCGCTATAAAATTATTAGTTTTTGCACAATAAAAAAAATTAATGATATCTGATTAAAGATGATTATCTATACTTTTGACACAAATAAAAAATAATATTGAAGTTTTTTCTATTTTAGAATAATTTGCGATTTTGACTCATAACCTCACTTTTTAATTTGGATACTAATCTATGTGCTACACAGAGGTTGTCAGTTAAATTCGAAAAACCCTGATTTTTTTGTTACATATAATGTCTTTTAAAGGTTTAGTTATAGCGAAAACATATCTCAACATCTTTTATCAAAACTAAACTAATTGGAATTTGGTATCGTTTATAACAATAACTGCTCGCAAGATATAGCCAAGTAAATTAAATACTTGACAATCTTTACCACAATACAATTTCAATTAGTTTTTGCTATACTAATTGATACAAATTGAGAGAGATATCTCTAAATAATATCTATTAAAAATCATTCGTAATATATCAGCAAATAACCAATCGAAAGTATACCAGCTTTTTAAATAATTTAAAAAGATGATGTCTAGATACATGCTGAGACTTGAACTGTTCTAAATAACACAAAAGCTTGCGCTATTATGCTCAAAATAATTTTCGTGCATTCAGTTGATCATTTATTAGCACACAAATATATACAGTTATTGGTATTATAGTAATCTCGTGATTAAGTTTTAATTCAATTTTGTGCAAAAACATTTTGCAACTTTTAATTTCCTAAAAATATCGGTGAAAAATAAACGAAATTCTAAATAAATTCTATAAATTTGTATAATCAATTAGTCAAATATACAATTACACAGAACTAACTATTTTTCCATGTAATAGTAAAATTTATTGAAAATTTAAAATATATAATTAGTTCTCCCAAATGTACACCTATGAATTATAACTGACTCCATTTTAAATTAAATCATAATGTTCTATATCTTTTACCTTCTTTCTTCCTATTTTTTAATAATTAATAAGTACGACTCCGATCACTATAATATCTTACATACATATTATCAGTTAGGTTATAAAAGAAGTATAAAAATATATTTATTAGGTCCTGAGTAATTGTATTGTTAAAATGACAAAAATACTTCGGATCATCCTTTAACTAATTAAAAATATTTTCTTCGTAAATTTACATTATTAATTTTTTAGATTACAAAATTTATTTATAAGAAGATTACCACAATAATTGTATACCATATAGAAAATAATAATCAATATTCACATAAAATTAAAAAAAAAAACAAAAATTAATTTAATAATAATTAAGTATATAAAAATAATAACAATAAATTGAAATTATTTCCACTTGCATATTTTAAATAAATATTTTAATGATTCAAATAGCCTTAAAAAGCCATAATTATTATAGCTCCATAACATTTTTTGTTTGTTTATCAACTTGAATTACCTAAAATTAAATAAATTTTTATTAAAGCCTTGCTGCTCACCACAACATACACACACACACAAACACAACCTTGTGTTGATATTTAATTTGTATTTTATATACCTTTTCTAGTCATCATATTCGTTTTGGAAATTGCTTGTGTAAAAAGGTATTCTATGTGGGACACGTGCCCTTAAAGTGTATATAAACACTATACTAATACATGCAAACACTAATATAATTAATGGGCTAAAAAAGCACATTAAGAACTGAAAATTTACATTTATTACAAGAAAAAAAAATGAATAAAAAAAGTAACAGCTAACTAACGACCTGCTATTAAAGTGAATAAAAGTATGAATTATAAAATATTAGCTATCGCAAATTATTACCTGCTGTTAAAAACTAAAGCTGAAAAATTAAATAAAAAGTGGTAGAAACGAAACAGCAGCTAAAGTGTTTGTTATGGGTCAAGAACGACTTATTGGTGTCGTATAAATACTTTAAAAGAAAATGTGAATTTAGAAGTAAACAATAAAGCAGTAAAACAAAGTAGCTTTAATTTGTTCTTGTAACTGTGATTTACTTAGAAATAATGCTAATAATTAATTTTTCCTTTTCAATATAAATAAAATAAAAGTATTTTTTAACATTAAATAAATAAACCAGTATTTTTTAGAGGATTGAAATTTCTTTTCTTAAAAACACACATGCAATAAATTTTGGTTCATTCATGGTTCCAATGCAAAATGAAAATATACAGATTAATAAAATATCTAAAGAGTTTTGCAAAGTTAGTGTGAATTTAGATATTATGGACTCTTAAACTTCGGATATTTTGCAGTATATTTTTTATTATGTGTGAAAATAAAAAAAATATTTGAATCAGTAAATTTCAATATATTTATGGGTGTTTATTACTTTATAGAGTACAAAGCTTCTCTTATATAAGATTTTTATTAAATTTGTCTCCCTTATTGCGTATGAGTAGACATATTATTCAACCGATTTAACTGAAATTTTGTACATACATTTATCAAGCATAGTCCGCAGGAAAATATAGGATATAACATTTAAAAAAATGCCACATCCACTTTTTGTTAGTAATTCTTTTTTTGAAAGTTTTTTTTGAAGTTTATGGAGAAAAATTTTAGCTAAAATATAAATTCAATGCCACGCCCAGTTTTTAGCCCACTTTTAATAAAAATCCACTTTCCTACTGTCCAAGACTAAGACAATTCACAGTAAATATGAAAAGTATATTATAAAATTAATTAATAAAATTAATTTTTATTATATTGTCACATTTTTATCATTAAAATAAAAATATTAATTTAAAGCAAAAATTTTTTTTAAAGTGGGCGTAGCATCCAGCTAGTGTTTCCTTCAAGGATATACATGTGCACCAAGTTTTATTTCAATCAGTTTAGTAGTTTGAACATAATTTCAAGTTATATAAAGTAAATAATATTATAATAAAAATGGACGTAAAAAGGGTGTGGCATCCAGCAAAAGTCTAGTATAATAATGCTAGTAGTCTATAAAATAAAAACAATATATAATAACATTTGGATTGAATAATTCAAACGTTCTTTATTTCCAATCATATTGAAAAAAGGGCTCGAAAATTTCAAAAATTTAATAGGCCATAAAACCGTAATTCGAACCAACTTTGAAAAACCTTTTGGTAATTTTGCTAGACTTATTTTTTGCTGCACTTTCATTTTGCCTTAGAATTACTGAGAAAGTCTTTTCTCGTTACACTACATATTCTTATTTATTATTATTTCTTGTTTGCGTTAAAATATTCTTTATAGTATTTAACTGAAAAAAAAAATAAGGAACATTAAAGAAAAGTGTGTTTAATTTAGTTGTAAAATTAATGTATTAGTAAAGTAAGGAAAATTGTAATATACTAAAGATTTGTTTATACTTTTAAATATTGACGGTTTTATACTATATAAAATTTTCAGTTTTTAAATATTTTTATACATAAATTTATTTGAAATTTGCTATGACATGCTTTCATATACATTTTTATTAGTAATTTATTAAAGCATGTTCATATTTGACAAATAATTGAAAAAGCGTACCATTTGTTTTAGAAAAATATTTTTTGAAGATATTTTATATTACAAATATTTCGTAAAAGCAAGTAGCTTCAAATAATGAGGGAAGCGATTTCTGACATATAGTTTCGTCTTGGTATCTTAGTAATGCTTTTAAAAGTTACATATAATTATGTGTGTGAGTTATTCGCGGTCTAATGGCTACAAAAATCGCTATTTACTGTAATAAAATTTTTTTTTTGTGAGAAGCCTCAACATCTTTATTTATTTTTTCTCCCTCCATTACCGTCACATCAGCTGCGTCTTAGTCTTCCAATAGGGTAAGCTCTTCATAGAAACTCTTAATACTACCGAGTAGTTCGGTAACAGGAGAAAGGTTGCCTTTTGTTTCAGGCTTGCTGTCTACCGTTGCTATGTTCACCTATGTATCAGCACTGGGCTCTGTCGATGTTTCAACACCAACAGTTTCTAGAACTTCCAGCTCGGTATATGCTACTCACAGTTTCCCAGGTATATGACATATCCTCTAAAGACAAAGATCTCCTTTATAATTTTTTATCTTTACTTTGGAGAAACCGAATTGCATCACGCCTTTAGTTTTCTCTAGTGGAATCTTTGTTTAAGATGGCAAATAATTGTAGTCTTGGTTCAATTGGCACTCCATCTTCGCGATCTTTCTTTTATCAGTAATTCTCATTAGGAAGTTGTCACCCTATACATTTTAACTAGTTTCAAAATTGTGTCAGGATCATCGAGATTCATTGGAAATCAGGCCCTGGATCTAGGTCTGTACACAATCTTGTTCATATTTAACCCTTCAAGTCTTGCCTCTTAGCTAAACTTTTTCCACTTTAATGAGTTTAAGTTTTGTGTAACAGGTAAGAGACCAGGAAATTCTTCCAACAGATCGAGACTAGATAGGCCTTAATCAATCACCGAGTCTTTTAGAAGTCTCCACTCGTAGTTCTTCCTGTCAATAATCACCATCTTTAGTTACTTCGGATCCGTAGAACGATGTCGATCCACTGTGAGTTCTTTCACAGTTGAATGACTAGGCAGAACTCCATGGGCCAATTTTAGTGCATACTTTTTTGTATCTGTCAGCATGACCACTGTAACTGTACCGTACCTCTTAACATACCTATTAGTATATTGTCTTCAGAAGTCGATTGTCTATTGGATTTTTCTTTATCTTTCCCTGCATATCATCATCGAGGAAGTTTTACTACTACAAGGTTTTTCGACCATTGTATCTGGTTTCCCGATCTGGAAGTCTTGCACTTTGTATCAAGGTTAAACTGTCACCGTCTTATATATTGCAGCTATTTAGGGGTGCCGCTACCCTCTCACTCCACCATCCTTGTTATTTTATTATTTTTTATTTCTATTCTATTATTATCCATATAAATCCCACGACTGGCAGGGAATAAGTTGTTCCCTCCCCCCTGTATCCAGATTCATTCGCGACTAGTCTATTCGCGACTAGTCTATTTGTGAGCTTCTATCTAGAATGAACATCACCACGGCACACATTGCACCTTGTTCCAACTCATTATATCAAAGGAGAAAAATATATCTACAAACAAACGAAATTAGTTGCTTATCCATTTATCTTTAGTAATACAAAATAGACGGAACGTTACAAGACTCTGAAAACATAAAACTGATCAAATTATTTTATTCCATATCGATAGAAATTTCTATTAAATTAATAAAAGAGTTTACCGAAAAGATTTCTTAGGTTAGCTCAGCGACCAGAGTATCTGAATATATAAAATATATTTGGATATGAAATTGTCATAAAAAATCAACAGGTATCGAAAAGCCCTCAGTTTTCAATATAAATTCGAATATTATTGCAAAATAATATCATTGGAAGCTAAATCAGCAGAATACAATGAAGAAATTGTGACATCGATATTTTACAATCGTGTTTGCATTTTAAAATATTTTTTGCTATTTTGTAACACTTTCAATTAAAAATGATAATATGGATCGAGTCAGAGATTAATAAATGGAAGGAAAGTCTCTCGGAAAAAAAAACCCAACATAACTAGAAAAACTACTCTAAGAATGTGTTAGTAAAAATATTTTTATAACTCTTAGACCCTTAAAGTTTTTTTTAGATATCTGTCCTTTTTTTTTTTTTTTTTTGAAAAATACTTTCCGGTCAATTTATTAAAGTTTGGATTTTATAAAGAATATGTATAAAGAAATAAGTTATTTTTCTTTAAAATTTAAAGTATTAAATTTTAATGAATTTTAAAGTAACAAACTTGAAAATAATTTAATTATACCATAGAGAACTATAAAAATTAATTTGTTTTCTTCACACAACTTTTATATAAAAAACAATAAAATTAGAACTTTAATTTTTTATTTTTTTTTCATTGTTGTTATAGTTGTTGCTGCTGCTACTTTTTATTTCATATAACCTTTGCATGTTGACATTATAACCTTCTATATTCTAATGGCTTCAAGGTCAGTTATGTTTGAAATTAATGTTTGTTATCATGGCAAATTGAAGTGAGTATTTGAGTGTGTTCATTCATTTATATGTATAAACGGAAATGTCTATAAGTCTGTATGTTATTATATACATATAGTTATTAGGTGTATAACTTTTTTATACAAAAAAAAAAAAAACCGTTTTCAATAGTTATTTCGATGAAAATACCTCCTACACCGTAAGCAGCAATTTCCAAAACCATTTGACATTTTTTTTTTTTTTTATTAAATTTTTAAACTTCACTAAATATTTTTCCCAGTATCAAATGATTCTTAATTATTCTCTTACTAACCACTATAAAATAAAATAGTAAAGTCATATATGTCACAATTTTTGCAGCTTTGGTTTAATTTAAAAGATTTATAGAAATCAAAATTTAAACCAACAAATATAACGAATAATTAATTTAAAATGTATCTAGCTATTAATGTTGACTAAGATAATCATTTAACATTATATTTAAAGAATAAATATTAAAAAAATTATAAAAACAAATATTATGACTTTTTGTAACAAAATGTGCGAAGTTATCCCTTTTTATGAGAAAAAAAAAAGATAATTAGTTTCTTATAAAAATAGTGCACTATGTGAACAAATTTTAAAAATTTTAAATACAAAACTTCAACGCGTTGAGTACAGAAAGTTTTTAATGATCGCGAAAATTTAATATCGCGTTTCTTAATATTTTTTTATGTCCTATAATGCCCTGTGAATTTTGACATCAACAAAAATTGCAAAAAGTTATACTCCTACTAGTTATATATATGACTATAGTGCTGTATAAATACATACAGCCAAGAAGAACAACCACGTGTTCCTTTTCGCTGACACTGTTGGTTTTTAGGTTTTAAAATGTTTGATGGTTTGTTTAGTGGGTTGTTTGAAAATTTGTTGGTTGGATTATTAAATAGGTGTGTCTTGCCATAAACAAATTAACTTAAAGTAAAATAACCTTGTTTGTGCAAATTATACTACAGTCAGAAAAAGTAAATAACAAAAAAATAATAAAAGGAGTAATAATGAAAAGTATAAGAATATTGAAGGTTTTTTTTTTTTGTAATAATGTAACCATTTAAGCAGTAATAATGTAGAGTTCTTCTGCAAAGGTTAATCAAGTGCTATTTTTTTATTTATTTTATTTTTGTTTTTGTTTCTTATAGTTTTTCGACATTAAGGTTGTTTATTTGTAATTAGCATTATTTGGTTCATAATTTTACTGGCTAAAAAAAAATCCGTTTAACCCTCATAGTTTTAATCGAGGCATTTATGATTTAAGTGTATGCATATACATAATCTTTTTTTATTTATTTTTTATTACTACTATTTTTATTTTTATTATTATTATTAATATTATTATTATTACTATTATTATTATTATTATTATTATTATTTTCCATGTGTTTGTATTTTTTTGCTGTTTTCTTATTGTATTATTTTTTCAGTGCTGTTGTATTATTATTTTTGTTTTTATTGCTGACTATTTGTATTTGTGCTCATACTACTTGAATTTATAGTTTGTGTTTTATTGTAGGGTTTTAAGTAGATTTTTCTGCTCAATAAATGCCATTAACCATTGGCACTTTATCACTTCACTTCTTCCGTTCAATGGCAATAAATGGAAAATGAACTCTCTTTCTCTTGAAAATAACCAAAAAAATAAAATTATAAATACATAAAAAAACAAATAATAAACGAGTAAACCAATATAAATGCCAGCTAGCAATACATAAACCAACACTATTGCCACAACCATCAACATCATTATTCTTACAACTACCACTTGAACCACACTATTTTATACTCCTTTTTTATTTTTGCCCTTCATTATAATAAGGATAAAATCTCATCCTTAATAAAGAAAAGAACACAGGATAAAATGCAGCAAAATTACTATCATCATCTTCTGGAGTTTAATTTATTTTTTTTTTCAGCTTGAACGTAATCAACTTAAAATTATTTTTGTTTTAATCTCTCTCTCTCTCTCTCTCTCACTCTATTTCTCTTTAACTGGCTGTTTTATGGATAAGGAAATGTTGGCATAACTCAGACATTTTGGGTATGATTTAGAAAACTTGTAGAAATTTCGTTTTCGAAACAATTTCTAATTGCGTCACCAAAATATTTTAATAAACAAATAAACATATATTTTTTGGTAACATGAAGATATTTTTAGTCAGTTTTGCTGTTATAAAATAAACTATTTTCTATAAATATAAAATTTTGCGAAAAATTTTACTATAAAGGGCGTGTGTGAAAAGTTCTATGGTAAAAAATACTTTTATTATGGTTGGAAACGTTTTTAATTCAAGCTGTGTGAAATGAAAGCTTTGTAAAATATTGACAAATTTAATTTTTTATATTAAAAAATCCAAATAAAACAAAAAAAAAACAAAAAAAAAAAAAATAAATAAATAAATAATAATAATAATAAATTAAAAAATAACATATTGATTCGTTTGCTTTTAAAATTCTTTCAGAAAGCAAAACTCCTCATCAGTAATATTTTATGTGCAAATGGACATTTAGTAATGAATGAATGTGTTTGAAATCTTAAAATAAAATATAAATTTTCTAAACATTTTATATTTTTGAAAAATGTTATATAATTTTAAAGCGTCGAAAATTTCTATACATTCGTCGAAAGTTCTACTAGCCTTATTAGCAAGTCAAATTTTATTCACCTCATTACAATCAAAAATTTACTAACAACCATAATATTATACGAAGGCGGATCAATAAGTCCGTGACTTTTCGAACTTCCCTCGTAGTTATATGAAATGCAAAACTATTCAAGTACCACTTGCTAATAGACTACTGTCAAATTTTGAGCAAGTATCGTCATTTACTTTACGTTTAACAGATATACAAAACATACAACTTCGTGTATTTTCCTAAAAATGGAGAAAAGTGAATTTCGAGTGCTCATTAAACATTATTTTTTGCGAAAAAAACCATCAATCAAATCAAGGAAAAGCTCGATAAATACAATGGGGACTCTGTAACATCGATTTCAATGGTAAAAAAGTGGTTTACTAGTAGTCGGCAGTTTAGCTTTTTTTCTTACTTTCAAGTTGTTTATTTTCGAGCGCTATCATGCCATTCGGATAACGGTAACACTTCACTATAGGGTATTCTTTCAGATTTAACTTGATTTGTGTAAAAAATAGCTGTTAAATTTGTCAAATTATTTTGATAAAATGTATCGAACTTGCCTGTAGTCGGCATATGATGATCCAATATCCATTTATAGAGTGTGTACCAATCTGTAGGAAAGTTTGTTGAAAAGTAAAATTTTGAAAAATATGAGGTGAATAAAATTTCACTGGCACATAGTGCTACATAAATTTTTGACAAACGATTAGAACATTTTGACAATAAGAAATAAATAAAATAAAAACTTGTTAAATATTTCAGTATTATTCAAGATTTTTAATGTTTAATTTATTTAAATTTGAGTTTTTTTTAAGAAGACTAAATGTATAAACACAAAAAGTCCAGTTGCTTTACATAGCCCATATTGACAAATTAAACAAAAACTTAGACGGCAACAGAAAACAAAAACAATTTTATTTATTTTATTTTATGTTCATTTCTTTTTTTTTACCTCAAACCTTTTTTAATTTTTTTACGAAATTCATATAAATTTTTAAAAAATATAGCAATATTTTTTATAAGAAAATAAAAGCAACAAAAAATTCGGAGATTATTTAAAATAAAATTTATTTTTTAACTGAGCCGCATTGCGCATTTTTCATACAAATTTGTATGCAAATTTTTTGACCGGGCTTGCGTTTATACATTAATATATACGTGCTTAAAAACGTAAAATATTTAGTAAAATTGTTGATGGTTTTTTTTTTCAAAATTTATGATACCAAAAAGTTTTTATTTGGTACACCGAAATATCTTTTCACCACAATAAAAAATTTTTTTGGTATTTTTTTATATAAACGGTGCTCCAAATTTTACATAATTTAAAAAAAAAATAAAAAATGCTTAACTGTTTTTTTTTTTTTTTTTTTTGGAAAAACGTTCAATGAGTAAAATTTTGAGCTTCAATCACACCTAGTAAAATTTTACATAAAACAATCTTTTTATCTATTAATTTTAACTTTTCATATACTTTCAACACATTTTTTACAAACAGGATTACAACAGTTACAAATTGAAGTGACCTATTATAATGAAACATAAATCATTATATACTTCCGACGAAATGTTTCTAATAATACGGTCTAAATGCATTTGAAAGAAAAATTTAGATCCGAAGTATACTTACATTATTATCTCCAAATTAATATGCCGATCTTAGGTACACTGCCCCAATAAAAAATTCAATGAAAATTTACTATAAATAAAAAAATAAAGTTATAGTCGGTCAAGCCCGTCTATATGATACTCTACACAATTTTTATTCGCCTCAAAATTCTGGGAAGGGTCTCATATGGGACCTGAAGCCAATTGTTGTATTATTATAATTAACATTTCTACATTGTATTGTTAATAGAGTAATTCCATGTTAAATTTAAAATTTTTGGCCGTCCTGAAATTTTCTCTGTACCAAGTATACCGATAAGGTTTCCTACCAAAAAAAAAAAAAAATAATATATATAAAAGAATTAAAGATGGACTTTTTTAGATATATATCACTAAGGAAAATTCTTACAAGAAATATGTTAATAAAATATTTTTAAAATTTTCAGTTATGAACATTTAAATAAATATGTTAATCACCTTTAAAGCTATAGAGTTATTTTTTTTTTTTTTTTTTTTTTTTTTTTTTGTAAGAAGAAAATTTGTAAATTTTTCAAAAAAAAAAAAAAAAAAAAATCCACTATTAAGTATATCCAGTTGAATTGGAGAAATCATCGATATAACTTCTTATTTTAGCTGTAGGTACTAAAAGATGACCATCATAATGATCATGAAAACTTGGATATTGGAAGACATCCGCTCATTATAATTTACAGAGAAGTAAATAGCTTTTGGACTCCTAAACTTAATAATACTAAACTAACTAATACTTCCTTTCTATTTTTCCTGAAGCTAACCAAAAATGTCAACACAAATACCATTTAGATATGTAAAAATTCAGCTCTTCAGTTTTTTCTCCTCTTAATTTCATATGATAAACAATCACATTTTGATTTGAAGGAATATTTCAAGGATTGAACAAGGAATATTTCTATTACAATCGTTACCATCATCACCTTCGTCACTAATATTGCTATGATATTTAGGTCATTCGATGAAAATTCTTTAGTAATATTCATCATTGTCACTCTCAAGTTCTTCAAGCTGACGGATAGACTTTGTTAAATCGATTCAGAAAGCGATTTTGAGTCTACTCCCAGCAAAAACTTTTTGGTTTTCGGTAATAACAACTACTTATTAAAGTAGTTTCTTGGTAATGAGGCGTTATTATTATTTGCCTACTCTGTATTACATTAATAAGTACTCAATAGTATAATAGCGCAGTAATACTGCAATCACGTGGATGAGTTGGCTAGAGCGCCGGATTAACAACCAGAAGATTGTTGGTTCAACCCCATTCTGAAGCTGTTAGTTTTTTATAACAAAATGTCTAGAAAGATATTTTAAACTAAATGGTGTTTTTGTCGCTTAGGATACTATGTGCAAGATGGTGTACTGAGTAAGACATTGGCCAGTAAAAACGAATGGTTAGTGTGTGCCCAAATTCAAGTCTCACTGACGGCAAAATTTTTTTGTTTTTTTTTTTTATTTTTGTTTTCGTTTAGGTACATATTTTTGAGTACCCGTAGAGTCTAAAAATAACTACATAAATTTGTGGACAAGTCGAACAAAAATAACTAGTTATTCAGGCAAAAAATAAGTAGTTTATTTTTGTTTCCAATTATACCTGCTAGCTTACCAGGAAAGCAAAGTTTTTGCTGGACTGGTATACTTTAAGTTGGGGGGGGTTCGAGGATTTTTTGTATACGTTACAAACATCAGCACAAGCGCATAGTACCTCAGCTACATATGGAGGTGTAGGACATAAAAAATCGATAAGTTATTTTCTTATTAGATTTTTGGATTTTATTCTATAAAAGAACTTAAGTTATTTTATTTTAAATATTTGCCGATGTCGCAATATTTTGTTTTATTTAAGTGAAAGAAAAATATAAAATGAAGTGATTTTAAGCCAAACATAATTTAAATACATATTTAGAACTACATACAAAATTACAAATAATAATAATAAAACAAATTTACAAAAATACACTTCATTTTTGTTTATTTGTGCATCAATTAAGACTAAACGTCTGAACTAATTTCCATGAAATTTAACACACAAATAGTACCCGTGCCGGGGGTGGTATAGGCTATGTTATACGCCTACTTTTAAAAAATATATTTTTTCAATTTTGCACGTTACCAATGTAGGCTATTTACGTGTAATTTGACACACAGACAGTGCTTGTACTGGATAATTTTTTTTCGGTCTTTATCGGATGTGGGCGTGACATATTTTACGCTTACTTTTTAAACTCTCAAACGGCTGAACCGATTTGCTTCAAATTTTAAACATCATACTGTAAGTGTCCCTAAATTCTAATAAAATATTTTATTTTTTCTAAAGGAGCAAGGGTAATGGTACCCTCATACAAAGCAAATATTCATTACGGCATATATAAGGAACTATTAAGGTCAAAGCGCTCGAACTTTATGTGAGAATCTAGCTTATCATATCGCATATATAAGTCCAGGGAAAAGTATTATTTTATTATATAATATTTATTATTAAATATTATTTTTCGCATATCTAAAGTACTACACTAAAAGTATTAAAAAGTTGTAGAAGTAATTTTCATATTAAATTTCGAATAGGGATGGGTCTTGGGGTAATATTAGCCCCATATAAAAGTTTCTCATTTCATTTATAATTTTTACAATACTCAGCTAAGATTGCTGCGTCCATCTGTCAATGTATCGGTTATTATGGCATTTTTGGAGGCAGCAAAGCTTCTGTGAAGTACGCTATTTAAAATCGCTAAAATCGGGCCATAAATGAGTGAGATATTGCTATATTTTTCGACGTTTTGAAGCGCCAGTATAATTTACTGACTTTGTTTTTTCAAAGATCTGTCAGAATTTTTTTCGATATTGTCTATAATATAATATAGAAATGAGCGGCTATAAAATCGAGACATTTTTGAGTAAGATTTCACCATATTTTACGATGTTTCGAAGCCCCTAATAAGTCTACGGGCATAGTTCTTTCACATATTTTTGTAGGCAGACGAGAGTGTCAAATGGAAACAGTAATACTACAGTAATGAAAACATTGACGAAAAATCACTAAAAAAAAAAAAACAAAAATATAGTCAAATGGAAGGAAAAACTCCGAAAAACAGCAAAACTGAAAGAAATCGCCAAAACAAAAAAAAAAAAAAATCTCTAAAATTAAAAAAAAAAAACTGCCTAAAAGCGAAAATACTCTTAGTGAAAGTTATGTATATAATTCTTTGCTGACAAACAGAGCACTGCTACCTCTTTTTATCTGTAAATGTTCATTGCGGTGAAAAAAAGATCCAAAAATTTTTGTTACAAAATCTGAAAGTAATATTGATCATCAACTTATATTCCAATCAATTTAATTCTACTACCAATTTCATTTCCTTTTCCCTACTGAAAATTTGCGAAAAAACCTAAAGAATTTTTCGCCAGCACAATGATGATATATAGCTCAAAAATTATATTTTTTTTGATTACGTGCTTCAACGTAAATTACATACTGTCTGTAACCTATAAACAAACTAAAAAAATATAGGTACTTAACAAATTACTGTAGTAAATTAAAGAGAATTATCCGTAAAAGAAAACATTTAAAATTTCATTCCAACAAAAAACAGAAAATTAAATTACTAAGAATAAAAGAAATAATACAGGAAAACAAATTTATGTTGTAAATACTTACACAGGACCCAGAATATTTATAATTCTTATATAATCCTCTGCTCTGATAAGATTTTATCTTTAAATCATTTAATAAATATAGTAAGTTAAATGAAATTTATGTTTTCAGACTACAATAATTTTTTTTTTGTTTGTTTATTCGCTATTAACAATGACTTACGGCTAAAATAATTTAACCTAAATAAGTTTATTTACCTTTAAATTATTTCACAAGAAAATTATTAAAATTATTTAAAGCACTTCATGTTATTTTCCCCTTTTCCTTTAGACAGTATATTTACCTTGTAAACTAATTTTATATATTTTTTACCCATTTCTATTTTGTCCCTTTGGTAAAATATGTATTTTTACTAATACCAGCAAATTACTAATACAAATAAATACACACACATATACAAATCCTTTATATCAGTAAATATATCTCAGTCATCATATTTATGGTCTATTAACTAATTTATAAAAACACTTTGTCTACAGCCTGTGCCTCTTAACTCAAACTCGCTAAAAGTACCACTTGCTTACCACACCAGTCATCAATGCTCCTTCCTGTCTTAGTCTACCAGTAGTAGAAAATACACTGACATCCATTATTACTCGTTAGACTAATGTACAATTACCACATAAATTATACCATTAACGTGGTTATAAGATAGAAAAATGGATGAAATAAATAAAACCATAATATTGCTAAGGTTTTTTTCTTTCTTTGTATTTTTTTTAAAGCATAAATTCTTTGTAAAGTAATTTGCATAATTTAATTAACTGCAAACAATGATTGACCCAATTTGTGTATATAATAACGATAATGTAACTTTACAATTTATCTTTTCGTTATTTCTCTTTTAGCCGATAAGAATGTATACGTCAATAAACTGAAACTGATATTACAAGAGTAAAATAATAGAAGCAGTTTATAGAGTAGTGGTCATAGCTTCTCGTTATGAAAATTCATTCAAGTTCTTAAGACAGGCAGTTGACACTAACAAGTAACAATTTATATTTTTAAATATTTTTTGTATTCTTAAAAAATAATAAGGATAGGAGAAAATTGAATTTTTATGTTATTAACTTGAGAATGTATAGGCAGAACAAAAAGGAAATACTTTGATAATTTTTTAATTTCATTCGGTTTAATGTTCATAATAATATGTGAGTGAAAGTATTTTTATATTTTTCCTTTTAATGAAAGGCAAATGTCCTTTTTAACAGCTGACTTTGTTCTCACAGTAATATAGGTTTTTGTAAGAGTTTTTTATAAGCACGTGTATGTATGATTCATTTTTTTTCTTATTTCGTAAATTGATGTTACTATATTTAATAATTAATTTATTTGCATAAATTAATGACAAGATATTTCAATTACTTAAAAAAAAAAAAAAAAATTATTGTTGGTCAAGCAGGAGCATATAATGGCATATATCATTATACATTTGCTGGATTCATTATATTATAATCTTCACGCAACTTACTATTGCTGATATTTTAAAACTTACTTACATACTCTTTTAAAGAGGAAATTTTATTAGCTTTCAGAAAAATAGATACCTAAATAGATACCTAAAAAGATAGGGTATCGGTCCAAATTTGGCTCAAATATTCACCTTTTATAAGGTTTGTTTGATATTGTTAATGGGTAAAACCAGTTCACAAGTAAAAACCCGCCCATATCTAGAACGAATAACTTTAGATAAATGAAATTTAACACAATGATTTGTTGTTACTGAAATACATAATTTGCCAAAGTTAAAACAACCCCGTTGATCTGAAAAAAGTTTTGGACTTAGATTTGTGCGCTAGTGAGTGGTCCTAAGCACCTAAAGAGTTATGCAAGACACTTAACGAGAAAAAAGTATATACGACAACAAAATTTCTTACAATATTTTTTTTTCGTGGAAATAACTTTCATATCAAATTTCAGGTTCGAGATGAAAATAGAACTGTAAGGCATATGGGTAGTTGTAGCCCCCCATACAACGTAAATGTTGATAATCACATAATTAAAGAACTATTTTGGCGTAAGTCTTAAGATTTTGCAGGAGTAGGATGAATACTGGATGGGTAGGCCTTGGGAGAGTAGTAGCCCCCATACAAAGCAAATTTTAGTAATGATATATCTAAAGAACTTTTACAACGAAAGAAATTCTTATATCAAACTCCACAATTTAGAAGTAAATCTAAAGAACCATTACAGCGCTAATCTTAAGTAAGTCCCAAATAAAAAAAAAATAAATATTAATGATAGCCTATCTGAAGAACTGTAACAATGAAAGTTTTAAAATTTTGTAGTGATGAAAATGAGATGAGCAAATCCAGGGGTTATTGGAAGACCCACATATTTATTAATCGTGAATATTTTAACATTTTGTTGAAATAATTTTTTAACAACTTACATAACTGAGAGGCAAATTAGGTGATCAATAAGTAAGCTTTTGTTAATTTTGAGTATATCCGATTTGACCATACCGAATATAAACTTAAATGTTATCAAATTGGTACTTCTGTAATAAAATGAATCACTGTGCGACTCAGACTAATATGGAACATTTTTCGAGAAGGACGTAATAATAGTATATTTAAATATAACAGTAGTACATGTGCTATATTTAATTATGGAATTTAATCTCATTCATTTCACTACTAGAAGTACACTTTCTTTAGAACAAATTTTTCGAAACTTTTTAAAAATTTGCGTTCGATATTATTCTGATTATAGTTGATATAAAGCAACAACTTTTGGTATTGCCTTAAAATCTAATGGCATTAAATCGCTTGTACGAGGTCTACATTTGACTGGATCATTTTTTTTTTACAAATATTAAATTTTGTTATGAATAAGAGTGTACACATTTTCATTTCATTAAATTAACTTAAAAATATTTTGTTTTTAAAAATGTTCCCCTTTATATTAAAAAAAAAAAAACAAACAACAAGTAAGAAAAGTATGATACCAAACACCATTGGGTATGTGCATCTTATGTGGAGCCTGTGGCCAATTGCATTAAATGAAATGCATATTATTATAGAACATACATATGCATTATATTATGTTGATGTTTATATACTTTAAGGTGTTTCTCGTATGTGGGCCTTACATGGAAGCTATGGTCAATATTAGAACGATTCTGACAAACTTCGGCATGTAGTTTCTATTTATATTAAATTAATATAAACATTTTTTAGAATATATTCACGTGAAAGTGATTCTCGGAAGAGAGTTTTATGGAGTTATGATCAATTATGGACCGATCTTCATCAACTTTTTCATAAAGTTTTATACTTGTATAGGACTTACTTGTGCCGAAATGTTACTATATTTAAGACATTTGTGTTTAGTTAAGCCTTATTCAGGCAGGACATTTATATAGGGGCTTAGTGAAATAATGAACCGATCATATTTTGTTACAATAGGGCTCGTCCATGACCCAATAGAAGATCATGTGCGGAATTTCATTGATCTGTCTTTAAAATTAAGACCTGTAATTTGATTACAATGTATACATAAACAGACAAGAGGTCAGACAGACGGACATTGATAAATCGACTCAGGAAGTCATTGTGAGTCGAACGGTGTGGTGGTCCAATGAGTTTTTGTGTGCGTTATAAACATCAGCACAAACGTATAATACCCCAACTTGCTATGGTGGTATAAAGTATAAAAACTGTAAATTGTTTACGAATTTCATGTTAAAATTATAAACAAGAAATTTATTATTATTTTTTTTTTTACATACCATATAAATTTTCTCTTATATCTGTTGATTATGGATGTTATTCGATCGCACGATCGGAGTACAACATTGCCAATAAATATGTTACTCGTATGAAGTCTTAAATGAAGTCAAACCTTTAGTCATTTTACAAACTCATCAACTTCAGAACTAGATCTTATTATATGGTAATTTTTTAAATATGGATCTCTTGAATTAAATAAAGATAAATCGATCAGCAATATGTTTGCTGACTTTTGTGCTACCACATATAGTAAAAAACGATTTCCTACCTCTTTATGATATCACAATTATCTGGTTTATATTTTAAATCTATCAGCAACAGAACAGTATTATTTAATTTAAAATCACTAAAAAATTTTTTCAATCTCGACGCAGATGGAATTCCGAGTTGCCTTCTGAAGAGTTGTGCTGAAAATCTGATATGACATGAAAATCATTATTTATAATTCCACTGTTGAAAAGTGGAAATAAACATCAGGTGTAAAACTAAAGAGAAATTGCTAAACTTAGTACGATTTCTAAACTAATGGAAAAAATTCTCACAGTTAGCTTGTTTCATCAAATCTCATCCGTTTTAACACCATGTCAACACGGTTTCCGTAAATCATCTCGTTCTACATTAACAAATATGCTGGAACTTACCCCAGTCATAAATTATGGGTTAAAAAAAAAAATACAAACTTATGTGATTTATACAGACTTTGACAAAGTCTTCAGTAAGGTAAATCTCTAGCCTTTGCTTTATAAATTATTTATTATCGGTTTTAGTGATTATTCATTTAATTAACCGTCTTCCTATCTATCTGTTAGAATACAAAAAGCAAAGTTCGAAATTGCCACTTCCAAATGTATTAGTGTTTCCTTTGATGTTTCCTATTCCCATTGTTCAAAATTCAAATATTTTGATATATGCTGACGTCAAAACTATAAACCAAATATTACTCCCGGTAGACATCACATAACTATCGTACTGGTAAAAAATTAAACTAATGGAGCTGAATGTAAAAAAAAAAATGTAAACAAACGACTTTCTACAAAAGTAAGAGATTAGATCTACAAAAGTAAGAAATTATATTCGTACATTGGAAAAAGTTCAAAACTTTCTTGACCTTGGCATTCTCTTTGACAGTAAATTTAATTTCTATGATCATATTTTGCTGAAAGTAAATAGAGCTATTGGAGTGTTTGGAATTATGAAGCGATGGTTCAAGAAATTTTCAGATCCCTATATTACGAATCAGTTATATTTGTCACTAATACGATAAATTTTGGATTACGAAACAATCATATGGGACTCCCCTATATATGTTTCATTTTTAATATTTTGTTAACATGACCTTGTACGAAGAAAGTACTCTTGGTCTAAAATTTCCAACTCTAAAAAGCCTTCGTTTAATGCTGAATATTTCGTTTAATGAATATATTTCAATTTAAAATACTTCCGCTCTAATTAAGCAATTAACCAACCTTTTCGTGCCTTATGTGAAAACTTTATTAAATATTACCTTTGTGACAATCTATCAGAGTCTAAAGAACATTAAAAAAAATTATTTTGTATTTAAATAGTTAAGTTGGAACTTTTTATTTTATATTCATTTTTAGTCTGCAAGGATTTTTAAATGTATAAGCCAAATAAAAAATATATCTTTTAAATTTTTCTAAAAATTTATCTAGTACAATTAAAAAAAAGAAAACATTGTATAATGCATTATTGAAATCATCTAAATTTCCATTATTTTTAAACGGAACTGATATAAATGTTATTATAGCTAACTATTATTGTTGCTAAATACAACTTAATACATATTTATTAAAAAATAAAATTAAAGCATTTAGTAGTTGTATGTTCGTGAAATATGAACGCCATATTGACATGTCAAATTGCATTTATTTGAGACCAACAAAAATTTTCATACACATATAATCATATTCGCTATATAGAATATATAAAATGTGGAACATATTGGTAGCAAGTTGACTTAACGCATATGTATAAAAACATGATTGCATACAAATACATATACAAATAAAGTGCACATGTACGTGTTTAATAATTTAAAAAAAAGAACAAGTACAACTAAGTCTATCTACATTAGGATCATCCAATATGTTATAAGACAGAAGATCTTTTAGTCTAATTTAATTTCAAAGCAAAATTTCTTTTAAGATAAATCAAAAAAACATATAAAATACAAAACGTTGTCCTTTTATCCAGTTAGGAGATGATCTAGATTAAAACATATATACTTAAATAGCAGAAAACATCTAGAAATGTTGGCTACATTTATATGGACCTTCCTAATGTGTACTTCTATTTACATTAGTTATTCTAATGTTGTCGTTATTCTTTTTTATGTATATGAGCCATTGTCAGAAATTTATAACCTGGCTGCAACTGACTCAAATTCTTAATAAGTATTGTGTTAATACTATTTTAAACAAATGGATTACAGATCTGAACTCACAAGACCTGGAACTAATAGAGAGCAAAATTTTAGCGGTATAGATTTCATTTTATAATTATGATTGATGTTCAAAGTTAAAAAAAACTTAGAAAAATTGCTTAACCCTTTAACGGTCGGTGCAAAATGTATAAAATCAGTTTACAGATTAAAAATATAATTGTGTAAAAATTTTGGACTTAATGTCCGCATATCTAGTTTATTATGTCAACTATTTAACAAAATGATTATAATACGAAAATAAGTTAAAATATAAATTATTTTCAAAAAAATAAAAATAAGAAAATATGCCCTGAAGCATCCTTGACCCTTATAGGGTTAACTTCTTTCTATTTTTCTACACTTTTTGTTCGCGTGTTTATAATTTTTAATCTCATTATTGCTGTGTAGACTTCCAACTGTTAAATACAGGTTAGTCGAATTTTATGACAAAATTTTTTAAATTTTTAGTTTTTTTGCGGCGCAGTTTGTACGCCCCTCAATACAAATTTTGAAATCTATTGTAATTATGCGTATTTTGAACTATATTTCTTTGATGTGCCAGAAATATTCAATAGTAGATAGTCTCAAAGTTGGGGTAACAAGAACGAAAATATTTAAAAAATTCATTTTTTTCGCTAGGCACATTTACAGTTTCATATGGGATAGCGTGCGTTACCGTATAAACTTAGTTTCTTGTTATTTTATACAATAAAATCAAATGAGCATTAAAAATAAATTCAATAAAAAATTATGGACCTTTTTTTTAATTATAGCAAAATTGCACTTTTTGCTTTTGTATTTTTCTATAGTCAATTGCAATTTGTGCAAATCTTGGATATACATATATAAGAGCGGCGATAAACGTAATTGATCGCGATTTTAAATTTAAGCCTAATGTCGATGATAGTTGAAAAAGAGTCGCTTTTGTCAAAACACATTTTGCTACGTTACGTCGCATGGACAGCACGAAATTGACTACAATTTGCATAATTAGGTGGTGTTTGTAATGATTAACGGAAATGTAGAGCGTATCAAAAAATTTTGTGGACTTGGGTTAAAAAAGGATAACAATATTAAATAGTATTTCTTTGTAATAAACTCTAATGTAATATATTTTCGTATAATATATGGTGAAATAACTTAGATTCGAACCCCATTTTTTGCAAATTTTATTATAAAGATTTTTTAATTTTATTAGCAAACCTTAAAATATGAAATTTTATTTCAGTAACTCAACAGATTTTGATTTTTATTAGAATTTTACATAAATTATTAGTTTGTAAAAATTTGAATTTTTTTAACTTAAAATGCTATAACTTTCACGCCCCCTATACGAAATGATTGCTTGTATTCGAGTCACTTTGTATTTATACAAATGGATTTTAATATACTATCAAAAAAAAAAAAAAAAAAAAAAAAAACAATTTCTTTTTAAATCAATCAAAAATTTTTGAAAATAGCCCATATACATATGTGTGTTTTGATATTTTTACGAATTGTATAGATATCCTTTGGCTAAACGAAACGTAACATAACGTGACAACCAACATAGATTTGTTTAATATTAGAGAAATTGCTGCAGCAGCAACAATAATGGCATTTGTGGTCAAATGTTAAATATTTGTTTATCTATAGAAATGACACTATACACTTAAAAAAAAGCACAACAAACACAGTTATAAAACAGTAAAATCTTTTAACAAAAGATTACCACTCTAATTTTCTTATTTTTGTTTATATAATATTATCATATCTTAATATATCCATCCTTTATGCTAAGGCTTATTTCCGTTTGAGGAACACGTATAAGGACATTTCAATTTTGTACAAACCGGACATATGTATAGTATTACACCTCATTTCCGGTTAAAGTTTTATGATCTAACATTAAAGATGATACTGTTACTGTACTAGAGAATACATACAATAAATATGTGGCAATGTATTGCTTAACTATATATACACAACTGAAGTTTATGCTTGTGGTAGCAATAATACTTGCTTGATATTGAGACTGTAAATTTTGTTTTGTTAGAAAATACAATTTATTGAAAAATATGGTTTTGTTAAAGTGAAGTATTATAGTAGATATGCTATATTCATATATAAAAAATTTTATTATGTATTTACATATTTGGTGCAATTTTTTAAGTATATTACTTTTTTTTCTAAACCGATAACATTAAAGTTTTAGTTTATGATGGCAGATATCAAATTTGGAAAACTAGCTACGCTAAACCAATACACAAAAAATGCTACAGTTGGAAAAAAATTATTACCACGAATTACTTAACAAAAAATAAAATAATATTAAAGTGTAATGTATCTTTAAAGATTTAAACAATTTTATATATTTCATACAAATAAAATAAGTACCTATTGTAAGTTAAAGTACTGCTCAAAAATATAGCGCATTTTCTAATATAATTTTTAATTCGTTATTTCTCCTCAAAATATTGAAACAAATTAATGATTTTCAATACTACGGTTTATTACAGTTTACAAATGTAATAAAAAAATTTTACATTTAAGTAACAAAATAAAAGTAAGAGATCCTTGTACACAACATAAGTTTGAAATTATTGATTCATAATTATAGCACACTAGTAACTTAAATTAAAACTCTTAATTCATTACGCATAATTATGATAAAATGTACACTTATTTTGATGAAATACTTCCACATTTAGCTTTTAAAATGCATTTTATTTTTTTGGAATTGAACTCATCAACTTTGAGCAGTCAGAAATGTTTATTTTTTCAGAAATTAATTCAATATAACTCCTAGCATTTAATTGTCCATCATAAAACAGTAAAAGATCAGTGCCATAGGTAGTAAAATATCTCTAAATGCTTACAGAACTACCACCACTTTGCATTCTTGGCTTAAAACAAAATGGTTCATTGCTTTATTACTTGTACGTTGCACAAATGATCGATTTTTACGATTTACGATTAATTAACTCAAAGTAGATTTCATCGCTAAAAACAACCTTATTCCATTCCATTGCACACTGGGGCAGAATCGAAATTTTTTAGAAATAAATCTGTAACTTCTGATCGGCTGGTTGGATTTTCATGAAATTTGGTGTAGGCGTAGCAGAAGAGTGTACAATGTTAAGTTTGGAAGGGGGCTCAACAAACCCCTCAGGGGCGGAGCTAAGGGGGCTCAAAGTTAGGTACCTTTGACATAAAAAATTTTTAATTGCTTGTCAAATTTTTGTTTCTCGTCCGATCCTATTTATATCTCATAGTTTTCGAGTTATTTGCATTTGAATTTTTAAGCACCATAATTTTGCATGTTCTTGGTCCAGTTTTTTTCATATATATCCTAGTATTTCCGACCGATTTTATTAGTTTTTTTTCTTAACTAGTTAAAGAACAAAAAATCTATTGAATAAAAAAAATTTAAGTCGATACCTTTACCGAGTCCTAAAATAAACGATTTTGAATTTGAAAATTGCAAAAAAGACGACTTTTTGTGTTTTTTTTAGCCGAAAAAGTATCTACACTCTTTTTTATCTAAAATAAAATTTTCTTTAGCAACATATAATAATTTTGGTAACTTCACAGAGACGACTTTAAGGTAAAAAAAACGCTCAATAACTCAATTGGTCTTGGTACATACCCTCCCGAATTCGACCCATTTTATATTAAACTTTTGATTTTAGACCATATTTTCTCAAATCCCAAAGCACGAATCGACAAGAGGAATATATTTTAAGAACCTTCAATATTCTGTTAAGAGTTTTAAATCAAAATCTACGGGACTTCCGAAAAATGTGGATTCTATAGCCAAAAATGTAAAAAATCCCATTTTTGGGAATTTTGATTAGTTTATTTGGGAATTTAGGAAAACCCTACCCCTGATTGAAATTTGCTTAATTTGGTTATTTATATTAATAAGATCAACATTTCCTGCAAATTTCATTAAGATATCTTTATAAGCAAATATGTTATTACAATTAAAAAATTTGTATTTTCTCCAAAAACCCCAAATTGGGCCTTCCGTTTGGTTTATTCTAAATAGCGAAAGAAATTTTAAAAATATGTATTCCAAATTAAGCATATCCTTTAGTTAGAGTTTATCTAGAAATGAACTTAATCGTTTAGAAGCTATAGTGGAATTCATAAAAACTACATATCATGCAAAAGTCGACGTCATTGGTAAATCTCAGATAGAGAGCTTTTTAAAGTTGTATGACGTAAAAATGAATTCCTTGAATCAGCGTACTAACCGATAAAAAATTAAACATTCGGATTGGATGGATACTGATATGGAAATATCGGCGTGCAAAATATCAACTGGAGCACCCTGCAAGACATATAATGATTTAAGTACAAGATCTAAGAAGAAAACACTGGCCCATAAGCAATTAATATTGCTGAAATACTGCCAACTGCATCACCAAAACGTCCTAAACGGATTGCCGAAAGTGTACCTACTCCAACATTACAATCCAATTTTAAAGAGGAAGAAGCAATTGCTTTAATGCTTGAACAGGACCTCAGCCGAAACAAATATCAAATTTTTAGAAAAGCTCTGCTTGAAAAGGGACACTCAATTCTACCATCATACAAGGATATTCAAGAAAAAAAGCAAACTATTTTACCATCTATTTCGGTTACCGAAAAGGAAGCATGTGTAGAGCTACCCTCTTTGCTTGAGAATACCATGATAGTTGCAGATTTTTCTGCAGATCAGTTGGAAAAAGTAAATAACATTGATGTTGTATTAATCTGTAAGTGGGGGTGTGAGGGACTATCAGCCCTTCTGAATACAAGCATGATATTGAGAGTAAGAAAATGACGGATTATAAAAGCGTATTTATAGCATCCTTGGTGCCATTAAGAATACGATCT
Source organism: Protocalliphora azurea (assembly GCA_932274085.1). Taxonomy (NCBI): domain Eukaryota; kingdom Metazoa; phylum Arthropoda; class Insecta; order Diptera; family Calliphoridae; genus Protocalliphora; species Protocalliphora azurea. Next base: position 113,143,099 of record OW026523.1, read on the forward strand.
TATTCCTTAAAGCAATCTTCATCAAAGTGTAAAAACTCATTTGAAGATATATGGCTTTTTCGGCAAGCGGTGTTTTAATGGAAATCTTCTGTTCCAAATCACTCTTTTACGACCCATTATATTTCATAAAAAAATAAGTAAAAACTACCACCGAAATGCAGTAATGTTATTATAGCACGTGTTTAGCGAATTGTGAAAAATATTTATGAATTGAAATTTTTTAGGAAAAAGTACAGTTAGATAAGAGATAAATATTTTTTAAGAGAGTGTGCTATAGTATTGGTACGCAAATTTGTGAAGTGGGAGCAAGATATCATTACTACTCTTTAATGTCAATATTATTGTATTCACTTATATTGGACATGTTTTCTTAAAGATATAATGAATATAAAAGAGATTACATAAATTTCTTGTAATAAACAGTAGATAATATTTTTCAAAGATCAGCTCTATTTTTGTGCAGTACTTTATATTGAAAACTGTATATCTCGGTTTTTTAGGTTAATTAGTTTTTCATGCCAAAAATTAAGAAAAAAGGCTTTTGAAATTATTTGTGATTTATCCATTACTTTAGATCCACAACAAATCAAAAGGTTTTGAAAAATCTCAAAATTACTTTGACACATATACACAATACTGTAGGATCATAAGCCGGACTGGACTGACTTACTTATTTATTTAACTTTAATGTCAAAGCCTTTACAAAAATACAAATTCCACCCGACGTTACGTGGGTTGTCCGATATATTAAAAACAGGAAAATAAAACTTAATTTAAGTTGATATTATGACTTTTATCTATCATAGTTATATTTCAGATCAGCCCAATCGTAAATCTAGGTGGGTATTATATTAAAAGCATTCCCAATTTGTAGGAATAACTTTCTATATATTTGCATAGTTGGACAAAAAATTTACTTCTTCACAACCATAGGAACTCACATGTTCCAAAAAATCAAATTATCGTTTTTTGATTTAAAAGTACTCAATGAATCGTCCTAAATATTAAAAATGATATTTATCAATGGTCCTGAAAAGATTAAAAGATTTGTGTGATTTTTTCCTATCAAGTTTCGTAGTTGAGATGAAAAAGAGCGGATATGTGAAGGGTATTTACACATTTGTTTTTTTTTTTTCACTAAACTACTTAGTTGTTATGAATTATTATATTAGATTATTGCATGTTAAGAGAATTATTTTTGTGATAGTTTTTTTCTTACATCAAATGGATTAGTTAAATTAAAAGTTAGGGGAATATAATTTGATCTAAGAATTATACCACAATAGCTATTTTCCTCTTCATAAATCACTAGTGAGTGTGACTGAAAAAATATTTTTTTTTTCAAATGTTGTATTTCCAATCCAAATCTTGAGATCAGGAAACTTCAAGGACAAGAGATAAAATATGTTGCTAAAGATACTCTTTTTGTATTCACAATTGGATTTTCGTTTTGCAAATTGAAAAATTTTGGGTAAAAAGTTGGTTTTTGTAGTAACTAAATATTGTATTTGTCATATATTTTTTGTTACTTTAGATATCATTATTATTTATTATTTGGAATAATGCAGTGCACAAAATTTTAGATTTTAATAATAGGAGTTCTTAAAATTCCCAACGAAATTTGTTTGTTAATATGATCTAAACTCCAAATTTTCCAATTTTCCAACTTTTAAATTTTAGAACATATGAGTTAAACTCAAAATTTTAAGCGCAATCTATACTGGCTTTCATTAAGAAATCAGACTGATCTCCATAAATAAATAAAATATTGATATTTTCTTAAAGAAGTTTTTATTAGTAGAATAGGCTATGACGCCTTTTTAAAAAGAGTTTTTTTTACAAAAATAGTGAAGTCGGATGAGAAACTGCAAATTAGTCAGCGTTTTAAAAATGTTCATGTCGAATGTTAGAAGTCATATATCCATGCGTTCCTAAGGTGTTGTGAAAATTTTTATGTTAATGAGACCATCTGTTGGAAATTTACAGATTTATTTTAAATCAATATATAGTCACCTAAAATACAAAAGGGTCAATTAGCACTTTCAAATTTTAGAGGAGATATGAAAAACCTAATAAGCTGAAAACTATTGTGATTCTTAAAAATGCTGTCATTACATTTCAACACAAAAAAAAAAAACACATTTGAAATTGAGAGTTCTGGCAAGTTTACTTAGTTTGATGTGGAATAATCTTTACTTACGCCTCTTCCTTACTTATGAAAAACAAAAATAATTTTTTGTTTCTCGCTTAATTTCTTTAATAAGGTCAGAATTTTTGCCAGTAGAGGCCTAAAATAATGTGATATTATGTATTTCAATACAATGTATCATTAACAATCAAAAAACTTGTTGTGAATTTTTTTGTTGTGTGAACCTTTTGCATTTCAAGTGAATACATATTTATCATTTGTTTCAATACTTAATATCATGATATAAAAATAACAACGTAGCGCTGCTCTCTCATTTTGTCGCTATGATAATCATCTGGCGTTTAAACTAACACTAATTGAATATCTCTAATCGTGCTACCGTACACATTTTAAAAAATCTGAGTTTTTTATTTCCTTTTTTTATGTTCAGGTACATTGAGAAAATTATTAAAAATTATCAAAATTATATGTACATGTCCGATCTTGATAAATGTTCCTACTTTTAGTAGAGTTATTTTTTTAAGGTTAGTGATATATATACATTTTAGCCAAGCAATTTTTAGTTTAAGAGATATAAAGATTCCAAGTTTCGTTATATAAGCTTTTATATATTTGTTATTTGTAAATCGATCGGAATAAGATGTATATTACTTGAGAGTGCTTTCAAATATCTATTAGATTATATACGGAACAAACCAAATTATTTATACATTAAATGGCAATATCTAATAATTTGCTCATAAAAGTATTGTTATCCTGGAAACATATCGATATAATGGTAATACTCAAGTTATCACATTTTATAGAAAAATTTCATGTATTAATTTTTAAACCATTGAATAAAGAAGTTATTTTTAGTTGAACATTATTTATTAAATGGACATTTTTAAATATTCAATAACTATGACACTAGGTACTTCAGCAAAAACGCAGATGTGCGCTTTTACAAATCCCAATAATACCATGTATGCTACAAAAGTTGTTATTTACAATATATAAATTATACATAATAAAAAATATACCTAAAATTGTTTTCTATTTCTATTTTCGTGGCAACGCTTTTTGGTTTATTTACAAAGAACAAATACCAAATAATTGGCTCAAAAATAAAAACAAAAAACAAATTTTGTGATGGCGAAATGGAACTACCTGCTTATATTTATATCATGGACAAAAGCAAACTTATAAAGTATGGACATTTATTGGGATATATAAAAAATATGGGAAATAAAACAAATATATCCATAATAAAAATTTTGCGAAAAGAAAATAGGGACATATATTTGTATATTGTGCCCCTATATTATGTTCGATTATGAATAAAAGTAAATATTTTCTGCTACCTTAAAGTTTTGGTGAAAATCTGTTAACAGATACTAACAACTTGATGCAATTGTGCCTTTTAAGTAAATTTTGTCAATGCAAATTACAAATATTTTAAACGATTTCTTACGAATAGGTGAAAGAAAAGTTCAATCGTCAAAAAAGAATAATAACATAACTTGACATTAAAAATTTACTTTTTGTAGTATGTTTTGCAGTTTTTCGAATTCTCTAATCATATGACGTTTTTTAGTCTTCAGGAACTCAAAAAACTCTTAAAAGAAACAAAAGAACATTTGTTCCTTCTAAAGTATATAGTAAGTAAATTAGCCAAAAGCTATGTCAATTGAAAATTAAGCAAAACACTTCTTTACAAAAAATAAGCTTAGACAAAGAGGATTTGATGTAGCTCAAAAGTTTCTTTCATAAAAAGTGCTATCTTTCTGCCAAATATGTGCATCGATTCAATAGTTTTAACTTGATGTCGTAACAAATATAAATTGTGGCAAATAAATTACCAAGCTTTACGTACAAAAGTGTGCGGAAAAATAATGTGTTACATTTATATGAATATGCTTTACATACACACTATATGTGTATATTAACCGATTCAGTTTTTGAGTCAAAAAATTTAAAAAATTTCTTACAAAAACTGGACGAAAGAATAGGTCGAATAAGACATAATTCCCTTCGAATTCTATTTATGCCAAATTTTGTGTGCACCAATTCAGTTATGGTTGAAAAAAAAGATAAAAATTTAAGCAAAATAATGTGTTATCGAAAAAATAAGTATGTCTTATTAAACGTATATCAGTGCCGAATTTTACCTGAACATAGGGGACAGACCAAAAAATGGGAACAGTGAAGCCAAATAATTTCTTAGATAAAGTGAGCGTAAAAAAGGGGTGTGGAACCCAATAAATTAATCGTATACGCTATAGTTCATTCAGTGTTTGGTTAAAAATAATTAGAAAAGGTATATAAAATAATTTGTTTCAAAAAGTGGGCGTAAAAAGGTGCGTGCCATACAATAAATGAGTCTTTTGTGTCTATGTTATTTCTTAGCTCTATGTGTTGCATGTTTAATATGAATAGATTGAGGAATGGATCAAAAAAAGCGTCAAATATCATTTTCGGGAAAAGTGGTCATAAAAAAAAATAACCTTAACTTCCTTCCGAGGAACAAACTATATTGGTACTTAATTTTATATAAACATGTACAGTAGTTTTGCCGTGCAAAAATAACAAACAGTCTCTATTTTATATAAAAGACAGGATATAGGAAGATATAAAAGATAATTTTTTTCAAAAAGTGGGCGAAAAAAGGGGCGTGGGGTCCAATATCGAAATAATCTTCTAAGACCACATAAAACACACATAGTATGTATCCTCGTGAAAATCTTAGTCTGACCAATGTCCGTCCGTCTATCTGCCTGTCTGTGTGTATGTTGAAAGTAGGATAGGGCCCAAGGCTAGTGACCTAGGGGACAAAATTTGGCTGAAATATTTGTCTTTAATGAGGTTTGTATAGTATTACAAACGGCCAAAATCTTTTCATAAACAAAAAGTTATGAGCCAAATACCAGAAGAAAAAAAAAATAATGTGATTTCTGTTCATAATTTTCTCTTGAACAAAAGCATATACGACTACAAAAATTTTGTAAGAATAGTACAAGGATCGATGTAAACTTGGACACCAATAAAGAGTTTGGTCAGCCCCCCTCTCATATTAGGTGAAACTTTAAATTAAAGGGGGAAAAAGAAAGTTCTAGCTGAATATAACATTATTATTTGTATCTTTTGAAAAGGGATACTATGGAATGAAACACATTAAATACTTTCTACAGAAGTCCTATATTTCTCTTGGCATGTATACTATTTAATTAATATTATCTACATTTATTTATTTATTTTCATTTTATTATGTAATAAATATTGTATTTGCGAAAAACCTAACCCCTTTTTATTTCGTTTTGTAAATGCAATATATTTTCATATAATAGAGAAACTCCCTAACCGGTCGTTAGAGTGCAAAACAAATAAAAATGTAATATTGTTAAAAACACAAACACAACTTAGTTTAAATATTTACAAAACGTAACAGGATACAGGTAAAATAACTACAAAAAACATTTGTATTAAAGTAAGTGTGGCTGAGTGCAAAACATCAGTATGTGATGACTTTAAACAAATATATATATAATCAATAATTATTAAAATTTCTCCTTTGGCTATAACTACAAAAAAAAAAAGAGATCATAAAGATTAAATTTTCCATTTTATTAAATAGTGACAAATGGAAAATATATGTTTTTTTTAATTTTATATATTTTAAATTTAAACAAAATTAAAAATATACTAACATATATTTTTATAAATAACACCTGCATTTAAAGAAAATAATACATTTGGATTGTTTAGCAGCTAGAATCTGAATGAAATATATATTTCTGAGCTATATGTTTTTTGCGAACCTTTCAATTCATTTGAAGGCAATTTTTAAAGCTTTAAAACAAATTTAAAGCAATTATTTAGACTTCTAATCTTATATTGCTTTAAATCTTAAAATACAATTATTTTCTCTTTAAATATATTGCTTTACATTTTCTTCTTAAATTTTATAACCTACATATCTTGTTACATGTTTCTATTTACTATATACAAGTAAAAAACTATGCAATTGTTAGAAAAATTTCAATTAAATTATTAAAAAAACATTTGAAATTTTCATACAAGTTTTTTGTGTTCGAAAAAAAGACTTGTAATTCTATAGTTTTTTTTTTTTGCAAATACATAAAATGATATGATAGAATATGTTAGATACTATACAAGTATTACGGAAGCGAATTTTATTTATAATGAATTTACATTTTCAAGTCAAAACATCTCATACTTAATATGGTATTAAGTAGAAACACATACATTTGATACATACGTAATACATAATAACCCTGCCAACATTTTCTATCGAAATTTAGCATAAAACGTAACTTCAAGTATTGCTTAACAAACGAATATGATATAATTTTTTTTATCCAAAAAGAGTCTTAGTCACAGTTCCAGTACTTTTTCTATGAAATTAGTGCATTCTTTGGGTGTCGAAATAAGTCATTTAGAGGTGTTAAAAAGTACATCAAGAAAATATGGAAATATAAACACTTTTGTATAATAAACATGTTTTTAATACATTTCGAATATTTCTAGTAAATATTTTTAATTATAATTGAGCCAAATCCTTACCTTATATTTAAACACACTATAAATTTAAATTAAATATGAAACATTTAGTAACAAATATCACTAATTAAAAACTAACAATTTTTTATATTAATACATCAATCACTTTTAAAGTTATACATTTACTGTGCGTAAATATGTCAACTTGTTCTTTTTCTTTGCTCTGGAATGTAAACAGTCGTCCAAGTCAAGCTTTTTAGATCAAAATTCGATACTAATGTGAGTTATTTATTAAAGTTTGTTTAAATATAAGGTAAGCATTAGACTCAATTGTTACACAAAAGCGATTATATTTCGATACTTTTTTGATGTACTTTTTAATGATAGTTTTTCGGCACCCAAAGAATGCACTAAATAGTGTCTTTAAAAAAATTATTAGAACTACGACACATTTCTTCACGAACGGTGACTCTCCTTCGATAATAAAGTGACATCATATTCGACTGTTATTAACTGCATGAGCTGTCACTTTAGTTTAAATTTCGATAGAAAATGTTGGCAGGGGTGTTTTTTTTATTAACAGAAATTCATATAAGCACATATTTACAAAGAGAAATTGTTGCAGGAAAGTTTTATATAACCTTACATAAATTCCTTATTTCTCATCTATTTAAGACGAGAGATGTGAAAACTTTCTATTAAGGATTGCGCATGAAAAAGTTGATGCATACTTTAAATCTTATAACTTTTATCTTACGTGATAGAAATAGTACCATTAACTTGCTTATATTTAGTAACTATGTGTGACTAACAAATTGAATTACGGATTAAAGGATAGAAGACAAAATAATATGAATTTTAAGACAAAATCTTTATACTCTCTATCTCTAAATGGAATGCTAGTCATTTATTAAATGGCTATGTATCTTTTATCAAGAAAATTAAAAAAAGATGACCTGAGGAGCTACAAAGTAAAAAAAAAAATGTGAAGGCAAAAGAAATAACTAAAATTATTGATATTAATTTTTTTGCAAAAATATGAATGCAGTCTAAAGGCGACTGGTGAAGTTTTTACAATATCCTGGTGAGGAATATTATATAACAGATTTTACGTGAAATACATGAGATAAATATCATATAAAAAATAAATCAAGATTATCGAACAAATTTGTGATCTTAGAAGTCATTTGTACGTGCGGGAAAATACACTTATTTTATGAAAAGTTACATTTTTAAAAGAGAAATGTTAGCAAATGAGTGCTCTCTGAAAAGATTTCTTCACATCATTAGAAAACGTAACGAATTCTTATTTTACTGGCCTGATTTTCCTTCTCATCATTGCAAAAAAGAAAAAAAAAGTAACTGCATGGTACCAACCAAATGGTGTGGCTATTATGTACCAAAAAAGGTCAATTCACAAAACTATATAGAAGTCAGTCCATTTGAAATGTATTGGGTCATATTAGAAAAATATTTTAAAAATCCTTAAAGCTGAGTAAAAAATAAAATAGCGTTCCAAGATAAAACCTCTTTTGGAAGATATTCTAGAAAATATTTAATATTTTATTAAAAACTAATAAAAATAAGTTTTTTTTTAATTAAAAATTTAAATATAATACTAAGAATACATTATCAAAAAGATCGACTTATTGGTTCCATTTTTGTGAGATGAATTGTATGCAATAATTTTTTTCTATTATTGTAATTTATTGTGAATGTTTTGAAGTACAAGGGGATTTATTTAAAACAGAATTTAAAATTATTGAAAACATATTGTGTAATGACAATAATTTGGTAAAAATAAGTTAATTACTTTTTTAACTAAATATCTTGCTCAAAAACTATATTTTTATTAATCGATTGAAATAAGATTTTTAACGAGAAAAAGTATCTATAGAACTTCGAATAAAAACACATAAGTTTGCATTGCGAGAAGTATAAAAAAATTTTGAAAACTTCTCAGAAATTAAAATCTTGAATTATGTAACTCCAAAAAATTACTTAGTTTGACCTTAATGTTTAAAAATACTCATAAAATTTGCAACAATTTAAATTTCAACGAAATTACAAATACTTAGCTATTACCATTTAAGATTGCCTTTACAACACTATACAAATGTATATTAAAATCCTTTTTACTTGAATTAGAAAATCTTTTATTAAATCTTATGTGTTTTTATATTCCCAGAAAAAAAAGAACTGAAAAATAATTAAAAAAGTCATTATTTTAGCATTATTTTTTCATTGGAAGGAAGTACTTAGTGCTTTAAAAGAGGTGCAGATGTTATCTTTTTAACCCCTGCTTGTCCTTGGCAGGATGTTCTTCTTTTAAGCTTCTTAGTTAATGCTCTCGAAGTACTTCTCTTAAAACTATATTTATAAATTTTTATACAAAAATATGATTTAAGCTTTCTTAATAGATAATAAAGTACTTTTAAATTTACGAAATTTGTATTTTCTTAGAAATTATTCACTTTTTTTCCTGCTAAATATACATTTACTTTTACCTGCTCGTTTTTTTGCTGGGTTGTTATTTTATAATTTTATTTCTAATAATTTCTTTATTCTTTAATAATTTTCGTCATAAATTTAATTTACAAAGTAAAAACTTTATAAAATTTTATTTTTTTATTTAAATATAATAATATTTAATATATTTACATTAAAATACAATATGTGTATGTATTAGGGTATTCATTTTACTCGATTTTTCATTGTTGAATTAAGTAGATAACTCGAAAATGCTGTTTTTAAATTAAACGATTAATCGAGTAAATTTCTTAAGTCACTCGAGTTATTTGAATAAATTATAAAATAGTATTTTGCTGATTTTTTTACATGTTTATCATAATAATCAAGTTGTATAAAACTAATGTTAATAATTAATTTGAATGTCTACATTAGGATATCCAATCGACCAACCGTCATTCGGTTATCCGATTAATTTTGGTCGATTAACTGTTTAAATTATTTAGAATTGTCTATTTTCGAATGACTAATAAACCGAATAATTTGTGTCGAATAACCAGTTAACCGAACTTTACTTTTCTGGAGTTATAAATTTATGTTAACTACATCACTTTTTAAAATATTTGTTATATCTCAGCCATTTTATGAATGTGCTTTTCATTACTTTCAAAGTGTATGTTTTCTTGTGCTTAAGAAGTAATTCAAAGAACTACCGAAGATATTATTAAAAAGAAATTCAAACGAATTGTTCTGCTATAAAATGTTGAGATTCGGTTATTATTTTTTTTTCCAAATACTTGTTACTATAAACTGTTTTAAACAAATAAAAAATAATGTTATGCATATTTTTTTTATTAAAAAGATATGTTGGTTTGTACAAAAATTAAAACTAATTTCCTTGTGCCGATAAAGAAGAATTTTAATGTTCATTGCAAATTTGCATTGTATTGGTTTTGCATGAAATCAAGAACATGACTTTCTTCTCAGTGAATGGGTAGCAAAAAAGAGAATATATTTCGATGACAGGCCTATATTAAATTCATTAGAAATGATTCGAATTTGATCCACTTCTGGCAAATAATGTTTAATAAAATGGGACATGAAAAGAGGATAATATTATAACTTCATAAATATTCAAATTTGTGAAAATAGAAATTCTGAAAACTTAGTTTTAAGTAAAATAAATTCAAAATTATATGAGTCATAAAATTTTAATTTCCATCCATAAGATGTACGTAAATAGACCAATATTAATTTTCACTTTTATGGCATTCACCCGTAGAAAAAGTCTGAATTATTAAATAAAGCAGAATAGAAGAATATCTTGTTGTATTAGGACAAAAACTGATAAGATGAACGCTTTGTGAAAGAATTTGATCTAAATTCTTTTTCTAAATACAATTTAAATATAATTAGTGTTATTTATATATTTTATATTTAAGTATTTTTGGTTAATCAAATAATTTGCCATTAATTTGTTATTAACTGATCAGCTTCTCGAATAATTATTTGTCGAAATAACCGACTAATACGAAAACTCGAATAATTGAAACTACATTCACTGAGATCGCCAAATTTACAAGAAACGTTTAAACTCCCTTTCTGAAGTAATCTTTCAAAATAATGTGCAATAAAAATATAAATTTGTGTCTTATGAGTATAACCTCAACTTGTTAATATTCGGATATTGTTGTCCCTAAAACGGGTAAATAAAAAAATCATTGAATTAATTTAGATGAAGAAGTTCAGCGATTCTTAATTTAAAGTACAACTTTACTGCTTAACTCAATGCTAAGTCCAAGTCCTTTCTATATCACAAGTTTTATACAAGCCATCATCATTATATCATTATATACCATTAACTTGCCATGTTGGGACTTTATTCGTAGATGTTTTTTTTTTTTTTTTTGAAATCAAGTTAAAAATTTTTCAATTTGTTTCCTACGGAAAATTTAATATGAAAGGGTGCGTTTTTTTCTTTATCTCATCCAAACCTAAATTAAAATTAAAAATGATTTAAATTTTAGATTAAATTTTAAATAACGTTTATATATTTTATTTAGTTTTTGTGATTGAAAAGCGATTTTATACTTCAATTATGCGATGAATTTCAGACACATATTTGGTAATTTTTACTGAATAAAATTTGTTTAATATAACTTAAGTCATGGTATCACTTGGCGACATACTAAAACCTTTAGATTTTAAGCATTCTATACAATAACTGCTTTGCAATAGTCGTTTTCAGGTAAAATTTGTTAAAAAGCTAAAATTAAAAACATCTTTAAAACCAGTTAAGAAACATTTTTTTACACCAATTATTCGATTAATCGGCATAATTTACTTGAACAAATTCTTACACCAAGTTATTGATTTTAATTAAATTGAACAGCTATTTGATTTCAATTTGTCGATTAATTGAACAATTATTTTTCGAGTGAATACTTTAATATATATTAAAATATTTATTTTATATTTTTACACAGTAATAAAAAGGAACAGTTTACAAAATATGAAATATAGTACAGACTTACATACCTGAGATCAGAACAGTGAATGACTAAAATAAAAGGGCTTGGCAAAATGTCGAATGTCATATCAATATTATAAAATAATTTAAAAATGTTATACAAAGATATTACTTTTCCACGACAAGGCCATTTTACAAATGGATATCTATTTGGGGATAAATTAAAGTAAATATTCTTAAAGTTTCTTTAATATTGTTTGTCATTGCATATTTAAATATTTATACATTTATTTTATAAAATAAATTAGTAACGATGTTATTAAATTTCCAATTACTTTCTGATATCAGAAAAGCATTAAGGAAATATATGCATTTAAAAGCTTCTTAGTTTCACAATTGACCATAAATTGATGTAATTTTAAAATATATTACAAGCAAATATTTATTCAGAATTTTAATTTACACATATTAACATTTAAGATTTTTTGCTGAATTTTATACAAAATTTTATTTTTATAACAAATATTATTCTACTGGCTTATAAATATTAATTGATGTCATATTTGTATAAACTTAATACGCCATAATAATATAATAAATAAATTTTTCATTTATTCATTACAGTCATTTTAAAATAAATATATATATATATACGAATAACCATTATAAATTATTTGAAATTTTATATGTATTTATTACTTTTTAGTTTAAATGAAAGCTAAACATATAATTTGACAATTAGATTTTAGTAAAAACAAAAAAAGACTTACATTCTTAAATGTGTGTATGTATATATGTTTGCATGTATGTATGTATGTATGCATGCTTGTATGTTTGTATGTATATATGAATGAATATATGTAAACAGATACAATTTATGCACTCGCAAACACAATACTAGGCTTAATTACCACAATTTATTCTTGTTCGAAGAAAAATTTTCTTAAGAATTTGCTCGTGCAAATATAAAGTTGCTTACAGCATAAATAATAAATAACATTGTTACAAATAATTAACGCTCAAGGCAATAAAAAAAAAAGAAAACGTAAACACAAGCACTATTTTATGTTATAATTAATTTATTTGCAGACTATGATATTTTGCTTTAAAGCGAAAAGAAGAAAAATAAAACATAAACTTTAACAAAAAACTGAATTAAAACTTTACAATCAGTAAATAAAATCCTTGAGCTTAAATGAAAACTTTAATTTTGTTTCTACAATAACTCCAACTGCTTTGTGAATGACATACAAAATTAGAGTTTTACATATTCAGCTCCTAACAATTATTACATAATAAAATGTTATTAAGATTATAATTGGATTTTTTCAATCAATCTCAACGAAATTTTTCCATTTTTAAGGACTGTTAAAGAAAATTGAATGCCCACATAATATTTGGAAGAAATTTATATTTCAATATTATTGAATTGTAAAATTTTTGCGCTCAAGATATATTAAATATAAAAATTTTTGTATCTTGAAATTTGATTTCAATTAAAACTCCAACAACTAAAGAAGTTATAATCGGTAAAGTTCTGCCATATTATAATGTACAAGAAAATTTTCCGGATGGGGCCTTGTATGGAAACAATGGTCAATTGCGGACTGATTATTGAGAAATTCGGAAGTGCGTGTTATATGGCAATTATGGTCAGTTGTGGTCCGATCCTAATGAAATTTATTACTGTAATTTTCGCTAGTACAAAACTTATTTGTATTAACTGGTATCATGGTACTAACATTCATATGGGATTTATGTACGTTAAAGAGATTTTCGAAAGTGAGCTGCATATGGGTCAATTATGGACCGATCTTTATAAATTTAACACGTTGATTCAGGTTTTCATAAAACTTATTTGTGTTGAATTTTTAAAAATCTTGACATTTCTTTCTGTTAAAACGCAATTCCGGGAGGACATTTGTGTGAAGGTTAAGAGACATAATAAACCGAAGCTTTGTACCTTTGTCAAAAAAAAAGTCGTATATACTCCAAAATTTATTAAAAGATTTTCTCAGCATGTTGCAAACTTCAACAAAAATACATAATACTAAATCATTTTTGGTGCTGTATAGGGTTTCTAAATTACCGAACAGTTTTAACTCGCAGAAATCAGTCAAAATGTCGTTGTGTTCTCGGGAATTTAAGATTTTCCGACAAAGTTATGTATATAGTAAAGAGTTAGCGTTCTTTCTCAGCTTTAAGTGTAGGCTCCGTTTTAAGTTCTAGAGGTTTATGTGAAAGAGTCCTGACTAGGAATGGCCTTTGACAACTATTAGACACTATATTATATAACCAAATTAACATATTCAATAAAGGTTAATATAGCACTTGAAATTCATTTAATTTACTTTTTTCACATATTTATATCAGAAGAGAAATTACATTATTTGATATAGATCGGAATTTAATAAAAATTTGTTCTGAAATTTTGATTGATTTGTTCTACTTTGAAGTAACATTTAACAAGTTTTGGAACAAGTACTTTTACAATAATTGACATAAATTTTCGGCACAGAAACTCAAAAATATTATAAATTCTTGGCATACAAATATGAATTGGAATGAGTTGGATTGAATAAGTAGATTTTTATAACTTTGTCGATTCAAAGGAATTAATATACTTTATAATGTGAATTTTTTTAAAAGTTATTATTTTTACCAAAACCCTTCCTTTAGGAGTTACCCCTGCTCGACTTCTTATCTATATTGTGAATTTATTAAAACATACTTTACTAAATCACTAGTTAATAAACCTTTGTCTTTATATTAAAAGTAGCTTTTCCTGTTGCTCTTCGCTACCTTCTTTTATGCGTTAACTAATATTTACTTTATATGGGAGCTACTACTTTCCCTCGACCTATCCGGCCTATTCAAAACTAGATATGAAAAATATTTCTACAACTTTTTAATACTTTCACTGAATTACTCCTTTAGATATGCGACGGGGAGCTAACCCTCTCCCTGGCCCTATCTATCCTATTTTCATTTCATCAATGTAATAAAGTAGTTTTCATAAAGTTTGAGAGCTCTCCATAACAGTTCTTTAGATATGCCATTAGTAATGTATTCTTTGTGTGTCATCTAATTGAGTTTTAACATAGCCTCCCTCGGCACTGGTACTATCAGTGCGTCAAATTTCGTAAAAATTGGTTTAACGATTTAGACGTTATTGATAAAAAAACACATTCTTTTTTTTTAAATTTTTATTTCAAAAGATTTCCCTATTGCCAATTTGATAATATTTAATAGAAATATTAAATATATTAGAATAAAATAGATAAAATGTGAATTTTGAGTACAATTATAAATAAATCTTTTAAATATTTGTTATAAAATACGTAACTTTTTAATTGTCGTTTAGTATACACGCTAAGAAGAAATAGCAACCATAATCGAACATTATCATATTATGGTTGGAATTTATGGATGTTTGTAAATTATATTATGTTCGGATGTAGCGACATAAAATGGTTACGATGCACCCTTATAATGGTTCATATATGGACTTGATCTTATATATATAACAATAATATGATTGATGTTACAGGTTATGAATAATTCTACTAAAATACATAGAAATTACTCAACTTACCTACAGTTTCTGGTTTATTATATAATTAAACCTTATTTTTATAAATATTTATTTGTACGTTTATATATATTTAATTTAATTTAATTTTATTTTAAATAATTAATTTTAATTGATTCACATTTTAAATATATTCAATTTATTTTCCAATATATGTTTAACATGACGACAAATAACAAGCTTCTAGAAGTAAGCACACTAAAAGGAATAAATGTCAACTAATATACAAATCAAATATTTTGTTGTAAAGTCAAAATAACAAATACAATATTTTTATGTATTGCAAATAATTTTTTTATACACAGAATTTTATCAACCATAATGAGACTTCAAATCAAACATATTATTGCTTAACATGTTGCGCCAATAATATAATTGTAAAATTTAGAACAAAAATATACCGATCATTCTTGTATATGGATCTCTTGTTTGGTGGACCGCTACTAGTAAGAGATACTTGGTGGATCAACTTTACAGGATACAAAGATCCGCTTCCATTGGCATTGCAGGTGCATTACGTACTAATCCATCGGAAGCTCTGAACACTATATTGCACATAACACCCATAGACCTACACATTATTGAATCATCAGTCAATAGTGCGATAAGATTATCTGCAATGAAAGGCTGGAGATCAAGAACATATGGACACGCGAGGATATTAAGTTTAATACCCCCGCAATTCAATCAATCTACCGGCTATATGATTCCCCGGATGTACTTCAGAAATACTAATAAAGTCCTATTCCCCACCAGGAGTGAATGGAAAAGGGGAAATCTTCTTGAACAACATGTAACTAAGATATACACTGACGGCTCAAAGATGAACTGCGGTGTCGGTTCTGGTGTCTTCTCTAACGATCTTGCAATTAGACACTCATATAGACTCCCTGATGAGACAAGTGTATTCCAAGCGGAAATACTAGCGGTCACGAAATCGTGTAAACTAATTCGAGATACAAAAATTCAAGGGAATATTAGTGTATTTGTCGACGGCCAAGCGGCAATATATCGCTTAAATCACCCAAAACTACTTCTATTCTAGTCAGACAGTGTAAATAGGAACTGCTAGGACTAAGCCGACTGTATGGCATTACTACAGTCTGGGTTCCTGCGCATAGGGATTACTATAGTAATGAACAGGCAGACGAATTAGCCCGGGCAGGCTCTTATTGGTTTCTTTCGCAATCCTTATTGGTTTCTTTCGCAATTCCGTTAGGATCAGTCAAAAGCAGAATCCAAAAATACTATCTAGAGAAGGCGAAAAATATATGGCGAAATCTGGACAAATGTAGAGTCGCGAAGAAAACGCAAGACATCTCGAGACTAATAGCATTGTTTACAGGTCACTGGACGATCGGAAAACAAGCAAGCAGACTTGGTTTCCCTTGCAATGAATACTGTCGTAGTTGTGGCAATCGCGAGAAGGAGGAGACAGTATATATAAATTTCTGGGAAAGCACCAACTAGACAACCTCTATGAGATATCTGACACTAAAGTCAGTGACATGCTAAAGGCTGGATCTAATTAATTTATGTTCTCATTTTTCTTCCCTACACTTCTATCTCACTACGGACTCCATCCAACTCATTCACCTGGCGAGTAGTGTGGTCCTATCAAAACGGATTCTAACGAATTTAATTGATTGCCGTGCATCGGGCTACCATGTAAACCAACCAACCAAGAACAGAATTATAATTGCTAGAACCAAATTGTTTTTAAAATAAAATATATTCAACAATAATGATGCTTGCGATGGCAGTATATTATTGCAGTTAGAATAATATTGTTGGGGCAACCATATTTCGAAATGTTTTTCTCTGTGTGTACAAAATAAAGAATTTAAATAGAACGGAGAAAAAACAAAAATTTATGCAAACATTATAAGTGAAAAATATATCTACTTATTTTTTCATATATAAAAACATATATATACATATTTTTTCATTTTCAATGTTAAACTTACCATTTAAATAAGAAATAAAATCCGTACTTTTGTCATTCTTTATCTCACGTTTCACCACACTATGCGGGAGGGAGGAACGACGAAGATAATTTGCCGCAGCTGCAGCTGCATACGTTGTAATGCCTTTGTATGGCGATGCATAATTGTAATGTTGCAATTGCCCTTGTTGTTGTTGGTGGTGTTGTTGATATGTTTGTTGTTGGTGTTGTTGTCCATTTTGTTTACTACCAACAACATGTTGCTGTTGTTGTAGTATTATTAAAACAACTGCCACAAGTAGATTAAACAACCATATGCAGTTAATGTCACACATTGTCCATTTCACAACGCACTATGACACGTAACAAATTAAAAATTACACTATATTTGTATTTATTTTATTTTTTTATTTTTATTTTGTTATTTATTACTTTTCTATTTTTGTTTTTTCTTTATATACGAGTATATATTTTTAATATTTATAATTCAGCGAGTTGCAATTGCTTTTGGAATAAAACAGAGGAGAAGTTGAATGAATATGAGAATACCATGACACACATATGAACATACAAACATACACACAAACCAAAAATAAACCATAACAAGCACTTGTAACAATTTTAACTTTAAGAGAAATGACCACGATGGACTGAATAACTGACTGAATGATTATATAAATAAATGACTGATTGATTTTACCACAATAAGATATACAAATTGTACTGACATAGACACGTTTTAATTTAAATTGAAATTTATTAAACATCTCAGACATGTAAATTTTGTAGTATGTAAATATATAGTTGTAAGAAATTTGTAAGTATATTGTATCTACGGATGTTCAAGTATCCTTGAATTTGCTGCTCTATTTGTTATTTTTGAAATACAAATTCTGGGCCATTTACTTGATTATGTATGTATTTGTTACTTTTTTTGTTGGCCATTTTTTTTCTATTTAGTTTCAGCACTTGCCAATACAGCCAGTCTCCAATTGCTAACGTCTAGCTCTTTTAGTTTTATTTTGCTTCTTTTTGAATTTTAATTTTTATTTTCATTTCTTTTTTTTTTTATTTATTTTTTTGCTCACAAAATAAAACTCACGTATTTTGCCACAATTCACAGTGCCTTTTTTTATTTCCTATGTTCTTGTTTTTAATTTCAGTGCCTTTTTTATGGTAAAATCTTGTTAAATTGACTCTCTAGGCGGTCATTTATATGTTTGAAAACATATAACATTTATGCACAGTAGGCCATAAGAATGAGATAAGTTTAGAAATCTTTGATATAGATTAGTTTATTGTTAGTATGTTTGAGAACAATATTAAGTGTTTAAGTTCTTGAGTAAAGTATTAAAAAATTAGAACTTTGGATTAATAAATCAAAATCAAATTAATTAATAATTTTTTAAATATATTTTAAACATTTTTAAAAAGATTTATGTAGTTCAACTAAAAATTTATTAAATTTATTCCTAATTTGATTTCAACGATTTTGAATATATGAAAATTAAAATTTCTCAAAAGAAAATTAAAAAATTTAAAACTGATATTTAGTTCCCTAAAAGCTATAGATATTTGCGGTTCTAGCAGAATTTGTGAGAAAGAAAATGTTTCGAGTTTTTTCTCTAAATGGGTATCAAAAAACTGACAATTTTGAAGTTGTTATGAAAAAAATATTGAAATTTATTTCGCAAGTAATTCGGTCCATAAGCGATCATTATACTACATCGTGTGAAGAAGAAGATTCGATATATTAGATCATATAAAAAGTATTAGCATTCTTTTTTTTTTGTCAATGCCATATGTCCACACATAGGGTAAGACTAATTCGGTTGTATCAAGCGAATACGTGTTTTAAAGGTGGCATTTCTGGTTATATTTTTGGTAGAAATAATTGTTTAATTTGTCGCTCTTGTAAAAAGTTATATTGATTGGAATATGAGAACGAATGAGTTAATGTTCAAAGTAAACACAACGAATTCTAACTTGTTTGGCATCATCTATCTTCTCATTATTATTAAAAAAAAAGTAACCGAGTGGTATCAAAAACATAGTGCTGTTATATACCAAATTAGGCTAATCCATTAAACTGTCCAGAACTCAGTTCATTTGAAATGTATTTGGTCATAGTAAAAAATGTATAAAGAACACACAAATCTGAGCAAAAATAACATTCCAGAAAATATTATTTATTAAAAGCTAATAAAAAAATAAATTTCTCATTTAAATTTAAAACTTGAATATAACGGTTTTTAGCAAATATAATTCTTCAGAAAGATTGACCCATTAGTTTATATTTTATAAGATGAATTGTATGCACTAAGTTTTTTGTACGCAGTCCTTATTTTCCTTTGGTTTTTTTTTCATCGTTTGAGTAGTCTTCCTACATCATAAGTTCAGAAAAGCGGTTTTACGGGACATAAATATATAATGTATATAAATATATAAATATTTTATATTTATCTTTATGGAGATCAGACAGTAAAGCTTCATTAAGCAGAAAAGAATGACCACAAATTACCTAAGACTGCATAACGTATCTTATTGTTATTACCAAAAGTCAAAAATAAAATAAACAAATTGTTACTGTGCATGATATTTGCTTACAATTTCCTTACTTTCTTATTTTTCTTAGACATAAAGTAAAATATGGTTGAAAAATCAGAAAAGATTACAATTGTTTTATTTTTTATTTTACTTTAATACTAAAAATAAGACAAAGTACATTAAAATAAACATTTTTACATAAAGAGAAATTGCTGCATTTTCCTACTTCCTTTTCTAAAACTCAACACTACAATTCTCAATATATTTTATATATTTTTGAAAATGAAAGATTTAAAATATTTTCACTTTTCTTAAACTGTTTCCTCTGTGATGATAGTTAGAATTCTACATAAATTCAGTATATAATTTTTTAACCGCTTTGAACGGTTAGGGTACCCTTGAGGTACTTATCATGACAATTTATTATACTTTTTAATATTGATTACTTTTATTCATAAATATTATTTATTTGCCACAACATAAAATATGACACTTACATAACTTTCCAAAATACTCTTCTAACATTTGAATAGTTTGGTACTAATTTCTATTTGAAATGTTTACTTTTATTTAATATTTACTTTGAAATAAACTTAAATAAATATTTTGCATCACTTTAATTTTTTTTTTTTTTTGTTTGTTTTTTAATAACGCTCGTTTTAAAGTAGCTATTTTATTTTATTTTTGTTCTTAAGACCCACTGTGCAACGTGACAATCAAATAGTAAAAAAATGCTTTAATTATATTTTATTTCCCTCAACATATTGACACATGCAACCTTCGACAACAAAACTTAAATTTGGACAAAAAACAGAAAATTAAACAACACTCATACACACACAAAATAAAGAAACGCACTGAGCCCACACGGCGTATGAATAATAAAGAATTGCTTTATTTACATAAATGGACGTGATTTTTCACTTTCTTAGGGATTTAAGAGGTTTTTATAATCATTATAACTTTGTTTATAATTTCCAAAATAAACTTTTAAAGTATTTTTGGCAAAATTTTTTTTAAACCTTAATTTAACTTAATTTAACGAAATTAATTTTCTTAGACTTATATATATATATATGTATATATATATATTTTTTTTACATATTTTTTAGATAATATATTTTTTTATTTTAAATTGATTTTAGTTAAATCCTTTTTTATTTATTTTCAATTTAAACGTTAAATTTAGTTTATATATTTATTGCACTATTTAGTATGTTTAGCTTATTTTATTTCTATTAATACTTTAAAGTAAAATTTTAACATTGATTTCCTGTTCGTTTCAGTAATGTTTTATTTTAGCTCATTCTATTACCGTGTTTAAATACCAACTAACTTTAAAACCTTCCATAACATTATTAATATATACAAATGAGCAGTATAGTGTTTGGTTCGGTGTACATTCAACATTGTACATGTATGAGTTGAGTTGTGCTGTGTTAAGTTGAGTTGTGTAGAGTAGAATAGCCGCTATTTTGTATATCCTTCCAATTTTTCTTCAACAATTTTCCTCTTACTCTTGTTATTGCTGTCAATGTTGCTGTTGTTGTTAACATTCTCTTTAACTAACACTTGTATGAACGAAAATACCAACAACACAACACACAAAGAAGTGCCAAATATTTTGTAATGTCAACAGAGAAATATTTGTGAAAGCTATTTTACAAAAACAACTATAATTTTGAAAATTTTCTTGAATGAATTTCCAACGCATGCGCAGTACTAGGAAAATAACTGGAATATTTATTATGTTCTCCTCTCATCGTAGGTGTCATCCAAACACCTACAACAGTTTTTACTCCTTGTTTAGTGTTGTCCTGTCCTGGCATCCAAACTGTTGTTCAAAAGTGTCTTATGCTTTTGCTTCTATTTCATGAAAATGGTCTGTTATCGATATCTTACGCTTTTTTGTGTAATTTGAAAAAAAAAGCAACAGCAAACATAACAATAACACATAGAGAAACATGGAGACTCAACAGTTTTTTTCTTGTTGCTGTTGTGTGTAACAATCCATTTTTATGTTTTTGTTATTCCTATATATAGTCGTATTTTGTTTGAGGCAACATATTTGTAGTGGGTGTTTAAGCGGAATTTTTTCAATTTTCCATTTTGCGTGGGATTTATGTTTTCTTATATTATTTTCTTTTTTTAAATTTATTTATAGTTTGAAGTTGGCGGCAATTGTTAAGGGTTTTTCGTTTTGTAAAGTGACTACAATTATATAAGACTCTTGATATCATACTCATATAACAGTCTTATTGAATGGCACTTGTTGTTTTGTGCTTACAATTAATAAATGACATTAACTTAAATATTCTTAAGCCATTTTGAAAAATGACTCAAACAATTTCTATAAATAACTATAAATATCTTAACTTGACTGTTTGATTTCTTAAAAATATAGTCTTGGATTTGTAAACAACAACAAAAAACAATGTTTATTTTACAATAATATAATTTAAAAGTATTATCTGACAGTTTTGCTTAGCCCTTACAAAGATTATTGGTTTTCATTGTATTTTTTGCAGAAGAATTTTTTAATGAAAAGTTTTACAACTGAATTATATAAATATATGTATAAATATATATATATATATATATATATATATATACTGATAACGCATTTTTAACAATGTAACTTAAGAAAATACCGTTGTTTGTTTTAATTCTAAAAATTAAAATTAACAAAATAAATAAATTACATTTTTAAATAGGGTTGTATTATTATTTAATTATTTGTATTAAAGATATAGTAGACTGTTGGTTGCTATTCTGTAAAATTCGTGAATAGAAAAATTTTAATTTTTTAGTTTAAATATGACACCAAATCATTAAATCATTTTATTCAGTTAAATATTGCAGTAAAATATGAAGATCTTAATAAAATGTGGCCTTTTACTGAAATAAACCCACGTAGAAAGAAGTCGTACAATATCTATTCCTTAAAATCGAGCACTTCTGCTTTAGTTTTGTTAATTTATAATTCATTATCAGATGTCTTTGAAATTGGAAACATTTTCACTTTAGTTTGATTTGCAGAGCATATAAGCTTGTACTTTTTAGTAATTAATTTATAAATTAAACCTTATTATTTATTTAAACTTATTTGAATTGTTCTAAATACGTGCCTAATTTTTTGGAAGGTCAAAAAATATATTAAGAAAGTTTCGAATATTATATATCGGGGCCTGTGTTAAAAATTCTTCATCTCAGGATTTCAGGAAACTGCGTTTTTGATGCCTTATATTCCCTATAATAACCCCCTTCTGTACTATAAATTTTAAATTAAAGTTTTTCCAATTTTATGAATATCTTGTAAGTTTTATTTTTATTTTTAATTATTCTGTGAGTAATTATTTTATTTTTTGGGAAGATAAACATAACACATATCAATCCTGACTAATTTATACATGCTGAACATGAACTTGGCGAGAAATTTAAATCGTTTTAATGGTACAGGTAACCCTTGCCTGACGCTGCTTGTTTGGTCCGGAGAAAGTACGTGAAAATCAAAAACACGTAAAAAATGGTTCAGACTACATAAAATTTTAAATTTAGCAACCAGAATTTCTATACCTCGTGTAAATTAAAACTCTTTAAATGAAAAATATTAGTGTGGGATTTAAAAATCGCGTTAAATTAAAACACATGACATTATTATTTTTTTATATTTGTTTCAATGATCTTCTACATTTCAACACATAGTAACTTTTGGTATCGAGTTTCGTACCATCTTTTATTAGTTGATTTGAAATTTGATGGAAATGTTTCAGCGGCATTAAAATCACTTGACGAGAATTCTCCTTGAATTAATCCATTTCATGAAAGTGCCTCTGAAAATCAAAAATTTCTTTTATGGAACTTGCCTTCAGGTTAATCCAAGTTACCAAAATTTTTTTAAATTTTTGTTCAATAATTTTTTTTTATTTTGTTTCAATACATTTTGGCAATATGAATATATTTAACTTGTAAGTGTAATATATTTTTTCGGTTAAATTGTCTCGAAATTCTTTTGTTTTGTATTCCTTTTTAAAACATTTTCCTAAAATAATCTATATTTTCAATAACAATTTCTGCACATGATTCGTGCAATTCATATATTGTCATTATTGTTCGCGTAAAACAAAAGCAAGTATTTCAAGAAATGGTCACTATTATTGAATCATGTTAATGAAGTATTGTGTAAACCGGGGGTTACCTGTATGACGGCTACTACCCCCTGTAAAGCCTACTTTCATTTAAATTGTGAAACATTACAAGAAAATTATTTCCACAAAATCTCGAAAGTTTCACTGTAATAGTTCCCTAGATATGCAATAATTAAGATTCATCTTGTATGGGGAATAACACTTCCTGCCCATACATACTGATATTATGGTTCAGTATATATTTTCATATAAAAATTTTTAATTCGAACTGTGGAATATTAAGCTATCCGTTTGAGTCGAGGGAGTACTTCGTTACTTTTTAATGTTAAATAGTATCAAAAAAGTAATATAGTATCAACTTTAACATCTCTGTTCTTTTCATGTTATTATGTCCTTATAATTTTATTATAGAAAAACCAGCAACATTATTTCAAAATTTAATAATCTCTTCAGTATTATTTATGACTTTTTGTAATATAAAATTTTGAATTCAAATGACAAATACTCAGCTTTGAGACATATCCTTAAATAAATTAATTGTAAAAACAAGTAACCCTTAATTCACAACTGCATATCCCTGTATTTTTTTGATTTTTGAAATGTAAAATTTGGATTGTAATTATTACATTACTTTGAAAATTCAGATATTCGCCAATAATATTGTTTCCTTTAATATTTCGGAGAAAAAATTTAAAAATTCTTTTACAGCCAAAGTTATGTTTTTTTTTAGGGTATCCCTTACACCGAAAAAATGATTTCAATGAACGAAGTACATTGAATGAAATTCGTTCCTATTTTTCCATGAATTCATTAATTCTGCATACGAATTCCTTGTTTCAAAGAAAACATTCATTCGACAGATATAGTAAAACGGAAAAAAATAAAAATTATAAATTTTTAACAAAAAAAAGTTAATAAATCATAAAGCACACAATAAGTAAAATAAATAAAATATAAATAAAATAAAATAAATAAAACATGAATAAAATTTCGTATTGTATTACTAAATTTATAAAATTATATTTTTGAAATGAAA
Source organism: Protocalliphora azurea (assembly GCA_932274085.1). NCBI lineage: Eukaryota > Metazoa > Arthropoda > Insecta > Diptera > Calliphoridae > Protocalliphora > Protocalliphora azurea. Next base: position 113,167,955 of record OW026523.1, read on the forward strand.
TCGTAATTAAAATATGAATATATATTATTTTAATGCTTCAAAATTCTCACAAAATTCTACAAGCTTTTTTTTAACAAAAAATAATATTTGGCTTGTAACAAATTTTAACAATATTTATTAATGAAACAATAAAATGTTTATTAGAATCTTCTAATAAAAAAATGTATATTCATGAAGATAGAATAATAAATTCAAGTTTTAATTAAATATAAAAAAAATATTCTTTCGAACCGTCTTTCACGATACACCAATGTTCAATTCGATCTAAAAGAAAGTATCGCTATTAAAATTAAAATAATTCTTATTGAATAGTACCTAGTGTAAACAGGTCAGGCATTTTTTAAGTGAAAATATCCTTTAGCTGTGAATTCAGAATCTACTAAGCGTATACTTCTAAGTACGAATAAATCTGGATGAAACGATTAAAGGACTTTAAAATATACGTGTGTATAATATTATGCTGACATTAATATTTTATGGGATTAATGCTCTATAATGCGATTCCAGGAAGTGGGCTTCATTTGACAAGTATGGTCAATTATAGATCGATTTTAATGTAATTTGTTATAAGGATTTTTAATTCATCAAAAGTTGTTTGCATCGGCTTTCTTTAAGATATTTCTATGTTTAAAACGTTTAAAGTGGATATATAAGTGTGGACTAGGTCAAAAAATGGACCTTTCATAACCAGTTCAATGCCAAGTTTCGCCAAGATACCAATAATCAGAAGGATGTAAGCCAGGCGGTGTAAGCCAGAAGTTCCCATAGTATTGTACTTCATAAATTTTTCTCAGTGAATGAACAAGTAAATAGAATTATTCACCCTTTCAATGGAGCAAGTTGCTCTATCATCTCGAATGAAACAAAATTCTTGGTGAACACCCTAAAATATTATTAGTGACATCAAGGGTTCCGCGGAACCCCATTTGGGAATCGTGGTAATAAGTGCTGAAAGACTTTTTTGCAAAACAACTGAATAGTGTTGGGTGTAACGAAATAATTAAACATTCCAACTAATTTGAAAAATGCTCATTTATATATGTATGCGAATTAAATGGACCGCTAGGCGAACGGCTATGAATACGGACGGACATAGTCAAATCGATTCCGTGATGATTATGCTGATGCAGAGTATAAAAAGGAAAGACTACCTGCGTTCATTATATGATAAATTTTTACATGGTTTCAGATACACATTTTCGAATTGTTTAGAATAAGATACATACGCATTAGTTATTGCATTTTGAAAACCTTTACTCAAATGAATATAATTTACTTCTGGAAGTCAGCAAAATATTGGATTTCGTATAAAATGATCTTTATTTTTCATCTTTTTAAAAGTTTTTTTTATTATTTTTTTGCTGAAATTCTCAAAATAAGGAAAATTGTTGTTCTTTGTATTGAGTTTGAAAACATTTACAACCAAATATTATTTCGTAATAAATTTAATTTAAATTCAAATAATAATTTGCTTAGCAAAATAAAACGAATGTCTATAATTGCATAGACATTCGAAGTACTAAAATTCATAAATATGTACACTGCCTGCCACTTGAATAACGAATCACATTTTTTTAACTTTAATTAAGTATATCTCCTAAACTAAAATTTAGAAAAAATAATTATTTGCGCAACCAAATTTCAAAGTGTTGGCTTTAGAATCCTGAAGAAATAAAAAATATACATATTTTGTTATACTAAAATTATGCATTTATTTAAAGACATGTATTTCTGTGATACTTTTCCGTGTGTCTAAGCTTGTATAATGACTCTAAGTAACTTAGCGAAATTGAACTCCATGCTTCTGTTATTGCATCCTTTGAGGTTTCTATCATCCCAAATTGTTTTCCTCCTTCATAAACTTTTCTTGCAAGACAACCCCACACATTTTCCATTGGATTCAGGTCTGGTAAATACGGGGGCCAATCCAAAAGTTGAACACCTTGTTGATTAATCCATTGTTTTACTGCTCTGGCGGTATGAATCGGAGCGTTGTCGTGTTGATACGTCCAAGGTATGGGTCCAAAGAAATCATTAAATTTTGGAAATGTTTCCTCCAGAATGTTTTTGTAAGTCGTTGCAGTAATTTTTTCTATGGTACCATAATACGAAATGGCACCCCATACCATTATTCCGCCCTCTCGGCTGTGTCTGCGGCTCAAAAATAATTCCTCATAGAAGTAGTAGTTATACCCATTGGGACCATTAAAATTAAACTTTTTTTCATCGGAAAATACAACTTTAAACCATTTGTCGGACCATGTCATTGTATTTTTGGCAAAATGTAGATGTTGTGATTTGCGTTTTTCATTAAGTGGTGGTTTTTTTGCAGTTTTCGTCGGACTATGTCTGGGCACGACTTTAAAATACGGTGCACAGTTTGAGACTGGCACTGCTCCACTTTTTTCACGTATTTCTGATACCGACATGGCAGAGTTTGATGCAATTCTAAGAATTTTTCGTCTTTCTTTTGGAGTTGTTGCTATTTTCTTCCGCTCTTTCATGTTGTTTTCCATATCTTTCCACGTTATTTAAATAATTGTACACAACTGTCTTTCCTCTATTAATGTTTTTGGCTATTTGAGCCGGATTCTGACCCTGAGATTTCAAAAGCAGAATTTTTTCTTTTTCAGAGTTATTAAGAGCCTTACCACGTCCCATTTTGAATAAAAACTATTTAAAAACTATCAAATTAAAAATTCTCTAGTCGTTTATATTGAAAGAAATTCAAATCATAGCCTTCCTGACTAATATTAAAAGAATTCCTTATTCAAGTGACACACGAAATAGTACCACAAAAATACATGTATTTAAATAAATGCATAATTTTAGTATAAAAAAATATGTATATTTTTTATTTCTTCAGGAAACTAAAAAGCCAACACTTTGAAATTTGGTTGCGCAAAAAATTTTTTTTTTTTTAACTTTAGTTTCGGAGATATACTTAATTAAAATTAAAAAAAAATATGATTTCTTATTCAAGTGGCAGGTAGTGTATATTAAAGAGCATCACGAAAAAAAGTTGCAAATATACCCCTCCAGAAATGAAGATTGGTTTGTTCTTATACGACTTCCACAATATTACATCTGACTGTTTAAATTTACGTGAGCTAGACCATTTTCAAATCACCTCTAAAACTACGTACTTCTTTCAATATCATTATCAAAATTTTTGTTAATAGAAAAATACCTTTAAATTGTAATAGAGGCATACTAAGACTCGGAATAGTTATTTAAATAATTGTTATTACTGTTTTCATTCGCAGAATATTAAGATATTATTAATGTTTTTTGTCATATTTTCTTTATTGAAACATATAATTTTATATGTTGCGGGCATATATAATAAGTTCCTGTAAAACCGTAATAATAATAGAATTGAAGAGATATTTGAAAATTAGTCACTATATTACACGAATTTATAATTTTTATGATAAATGTATGGTTTTGGTGACGTTTATCTTCTTAACCATTTATTTGAGATAAAAATTAACTTACTCAATTATGGATAGAAAATCCTAAAATATTACTTGTGCAACTAAAGGTTCAAATGAATACATGTAACAATGGTATTGAAAGAGAGCTTTTCAATGATGCCTTAAATTACGATGGAAAGTGTCCAAAATATTCAAACTTTAATAAAATAGTGTGTAAAGTAAAATAATAGAAAATTTTAATAAATTTTAATTTCACGAGAATGAGAACTAATTTAAATTTTTTTTTAATCTTATGTATTACACTTCATTTGTCTATCGTATATTGTAATATTTTTTACAAAAAGTAAAAAGTTATATACACTGTTGTTCGGTCTAGCTCACGTGAACGAAATAATTAAACCGAAATATTTTGGATATTAGCTAAGTACATATCTGTTATTAATTTTAAGGGGTACATTTGCAATATTTTTGTCTCCATACAAATCAGGACATGTTAATGTATATATTTATTTACACAGGAGAGCTCAAGTAGCAGTAGTGAATACATTGAATTAAAATAATTACTCAAAAGATGGAATTCGAACACCTGCTATCTTAACATATAAATTTAATAATGTTTACGGTTTTAAACTGGTTTTAAGATATTATACTTAACTTATATTTATGTAGATAAAACAGTGTATAGTTAGCCCCAACTACGAGGTTTTCAAAAAATATCGTGAATAAAAAAACCAAGAGTAAGTATTCATACATATATTAAATATTTTAATTTAATTCTTAATGAAAATATATTACAGGTTGATCAAGATTTGAATGCTACATCCCGCGATCGTCAGTGTATTCTTTATAACTTTCCAGAACATTTCATGAAAACAAACAAAAAATAATGTGACAAGTGAGAAATTAAACAAATTTTAAGTCGTTTGAAAGGATTTTAGAAATTTTATGAAAAAAGCGAATAGGAAGTTGACGATCTATAACTTGTATTATGTTTATTTAGATTATTTAGTAAAATGTAATATAAACACTGGGTTAAATTTATGGCTTCTATACTAACAGAATTACAGAGAATTTTATTTTAGTTTTATTTATATTAACTGAATGTAATAAAATTTACTGCCTGTTTTTACAACACGAGCGCAAAAGTGACTCGTTTAACTTAAATTTAAAACAAAAAAAAAAAAAAAAAAAATAAAATTTGTTTTTGTTTTAAATGTTAGTCAAACGAGTCATTTTTGCATTCGTGTTATAAAAATAGGTAGTTAATAATTTAGTTTGAAATAAACTGAATAACAGAAGTACATTTTTTATGTATAGTTTTATTCGGACAACGTATGAGTTCATTGAAATCAACGTACTGTTCATTGGAATTATTTATTGTTTTTTCATTAAATAAATGTACGAATAAGTTGAATCAACGAACTACTGAGCTGAATTTTAATGTCAACGTATGGCAATACGTTGTTTCAATATACCTGTACATTAGGACAAATTTAGGGAAGAAATTCACTGAAGCAACGAACTTTTTCATTGTACATATTTATGTAACTTTTTGGTTCAGTGTACATTTACATCCATCGTACAGAGTATATAATTAAGTCTTGACATAAAATATTTTGAGTTGTAATTGTCATATTAATTTGTTTATGTCGAAGAAAGCATACTCTGGTATGCATTGCATATTAAAATATTATATTTTGACTCCATGTTATCATATAGTCACCACTCATTCTCTTCTAATTAAGAAAATTCCTTAAGGATATATAAATTTATATTCTATTATGAAATATAGCCTTATAGAAGTCATTCTGCGTAAAAAAAATAAATTTTTTGCAGTTTTCGATAGGGGCCAGTCCAGAGCCTTCCGAATTTGACATAAACTTAGATATTTTGGCTGCATAGATGTATACAATTTTTTGGTTGTTAAAATAAAGGTTAATCCAGTTACTCTAAGCTGGAAATTTTGTAATGTTCATAGTTCTTCATCCAATATTCTTATACATTTCTTTAGACTCTCCGATTCTGTTACAAATATTGACGATAATTTTTTAAATATTTAATGTTCTTTACATATTTTTATTTGTTTGTGGCATTGCAAGTAACTAAGAAGCAGTTTATCTTAGGGACAATATCTTGAGCTTTTCATATATTTTCCAAATTATCTATATATTGAATAACAGATAATGCAATACGTTTTCAGTTGTATTTGTAATAAAACGAATTGATGAACTTTCCTAGATATTATTATTAATATTTTTTTTCAATATTTTTTTCTGCCTATGGGATGGAATTTTTATATAAAAAATACTTTTCGTGTTATATGTTTATACACAGAAAGACATTACCATATATCTATTCATTAAAGCAAAAACATAATAAGAGAGTAAATTTCTTTTTTCCTCATTTAAATTTTTAATTCATTCAATCATCCACTTGATTTATTTAGTAAATTTTTAATTGGAAAAATTTTTCTGTTCCTAATTTTTTACAGTTATTACTAACTGATAAAATCATTTTGGTGAGAGGTGCAAATTTAAACAATTTTTAATTGAATGAATTATTTTTGTGATCTTTTCTGTATATAGGACAAAAGGGAGAACATTCGATACTTTTCCTAAAGTCCACTCTTTACAAACTTTTTTTTTGCCCTAATTTCTTAGATATGTTGGCTTATATTTTAGTCTTTATAGTACAGAGTATCTATCCTTTTTGTACTTTTGAACTTCCAAAGTAATTAACACTACAACATTCATGTTTAATAATTTTTAAATCAAGTTTATAAAATAATTGAAAATTTAGTAAAATTTGAAAAAAGTATATAATTAAATGAATTAACAAATCTATTATACAAAAATTAAAACTTTAATTAAATCAACCAAGTAAATGATTGTTTCAAAAAATTCTTTATGTTTTTTATTTCATACATTTTTTCTTTCTCTATACCAATTCTTTGTTTTTTTTAACGAATTTGTGGTCTTCCATCGGCTTCAGTGGCTTAAAAAAATATATGTATCTATACATATATTCTTGTTTCATGAAAACATTTATAACCAATTAATTAAATCAATTAAACCGATAAATATATTTTAATATAAAATCAAACTAATGTGTTGATTGAAAAAATTTAAGTAATATTTTTTTCTGTATATAGTACTGATCAATGGCTTTTATAAATCTCAAAAACTAAAAAAAATATCAGAGGAAATAATTACTGCAAATACTTTAGAGTATTTGAAAAAATAATTATTCATATCTGCCTTCGATAAAAATGCCATAGTTTGATAGATGAAAAAAGAAGTCGAATAAAATTGCAAGTTCTAGCAAATGTAGAGAAATAAAAATGTAGATTTTCATCTTATTTCCTAGCGTAAATGTCTACTTAATTTCAAGAAAATCGGAGGACAAAAATTCAAAAACTAGCATTTTTGTCGAAATTCATGATACTTATTCGTATTTATATTGTATTTTGATTCATAATTTCCAAACTAAAAGTGTGTCTACTAATTATAAAAATATAATTAGATATTTAGTTTATTGTATCAACTAATTTACCAAATGTTAAGAACACGAAAAAATGTTAAAATATAAATTATTAAAAAAAAAAAGAAAATAAAAAAATGCCTTGACCGTTAGAGGGTTTAAACGAAACTAAATCTAAAATTTTACTTTGTATAGTTCAGAAGTTATTGGTAATTAAATGGGGAAAGCATATGAGAAATTTGTAGCTTTTTTTTCAAATTATCATATCTTTGGACTAGAAAGTGACATGAGCCTAATAGTATATGATTTGAGAAACAGTGAATTTCATTGAAATCGGAGATGTCAATTCTGACAGTTGTCCGTTTTGACATGATATCATCCCAAGATAAAATCGACTTAATATGGAGCACAATATTTTTAGTTTCAAAATGTTTCATATTTTATATAAAAATAGTTTTTGCTTTTAAACTTAAGATAAGAACATTTAAAGTTTTGCATTCTTGCAAGTAATATAATAACAAAAATATTAATCTTGAGTAAAAGTTTGTATAAAATTTCAAATTGTAATACAGTATTCAAAATATTGAAACAAAACAGTTTATAGATAAGTAAATAACATGTTTTGTATGTTTATTTAAATCACAGTAATTGATAATTAAAATGTAATATTAAATATACTTATATATTTTCCAGGAAACAGAAACACATGTTGCATAATATATTAAGGAAACTGATGATAAAAAATATTTATATATTTACTGTCTGCAACTTTTAATATTGCTTATTTTTTATAGACTGCACATTTTATATGTTTTAATATTGAAAACTTTTATATGAACTCTTGTGCTTTTTATAGTTAAAGGGGAAAAAATATAAAATAAAAAAATTGTTCAACAACACTGTACACTGTTTACGTAGTTTATATACTGCACATACGAATACTCAAGTGCCTAAAAGGGTTATGCAAGTTTTTTGAACTCAACATTATAGTGAAGAATTAATTTTCTATAAAAAATATAGAAATTTTCAAATATATTATTTTTGTACATGACAATTATAAGTTTTTTATGAAATATTTCCTCAATTTACATGAAAAGTTTTGGAAGATAATGAAATAAAATTCAAGATTTAAAAGCAGTTGTTTTTAGAACAACGACACCTTTTGATATCCCCTATTTATTTTGTAATAGAAAATTCACAAAAAGTTCATCCATAAGAGTTTTGTGCTTCATCGGCTTAATAACGTGCAATACAAATGGACTGTACAAAATTGGAAAGGAGTGGACTGGTCTAGCTTTTTCATATAAGTGCAACTGAATTGTACTTGTATATTTTTTTTTATACATGTATGTACATTTTTGGCTAGAAAATAATAAGTAAAATTGAAAAAGTTTCAATAGCATAAACACACATACACAAACACAAACAAACACATACCAATAACAAACAAACTAACAAGTACATAAACTAAAAAGGACCACATAAAATCCATTAAAACAGTCGACACGCTTCCTGAAAGGTCAATGCATTTTTTATTACAACAAATGCTGCTATCACTACTACAACTTCTAAAACTCTTGCAACAACAGTTTATATATAGTTTAGCATGTGTATAAATGTTGGTGGCAGAAGTAGCAAATATCAGCTACAATTAATGTAGCAGTTGGTGTTGCTGTTGTTACAACTACCACTTTTGCAACAGTATGCTCAATACACATGATACAGTGGGTGTTTGTTCTTTCAACAATGTAGACTATGACACATACAGAGCTTTTTGTTCAGTGCATGTAGATTAAAACATAAGAATACTCACTCTTGTACATTCATACTTAAACTCTTATATTAATTTGGGAAAGTAAAAAGAAACACAACAACTTTATATGCCTACCACAACACAAAATGCATTTCGAGCTCAAAACCACATACAACATACTTATTTAGGAGGATTTTTTTTCGCTTATAAGTACAAGTATGTATGCCAGTGTGTGATTGTATATTTGGAAATGAAAATAAGCGGTTCTAACAATTTTTTACTAAATGTTGAAAATAACGGAAAAGAGGAAAAAATGAAGTAGAACACAAAAAATAATAAAACCTATTGTCAACGATTTCATATTTCCTGCAAAACGGACGCATTGTACACTGCATTTACAAACACACCCATTTCAAGCTTTTAAAAGACTTAAAAAACTTATACACACATACATTCAAGCTCTATTACATACAAAGATAGGAACGATAAATATTCGCATACTCCCGTACTTACAAACATACATATATCCATACATACATATATACATGCATACATATATACACTTTTATACATAAACTTTTATTTAAAAAAGTTATGAACTCAAAATGACTTAAAAGCGCCGGAAATGAAACGGATGCCATGTTTGTGAACTTAAAATGAATGTATTGTTACAAAAATAAAATACAACAAAAAAGTTGTCAGCATTATTTTTTCAAATGAAATTTTACAACAAAAAACATGTTAAATACGAATTTTGGTTGGGGTCTTTTTTCGGTTATGTGTGACGTCAACAAATATTCTCATCAACATTTATTTCGGAAAAATTTTTTGCTTAGCCATATATAATTAAAATTTTAGGCATTTTTAGAGTATGGGTTCGAATCTTTTGAAATATTTTATTAAATATGTTTATTGCTAGCTTTATAATAACGTAATGTGGAAAATGTTAGAATACGAGATGATCATAAATATTTTTTGAAAATTTTTTAAATTTGATAAAATATTCCTATTATATTAAAGGTGAAACATCGTGTAATATTATATGTAAATATTGCAAAATTCCAACCAGTATAACTAGCTTAAAATACTGACCAATTATAGATTTTTGAAATGAAATATTTTTTTGACATAAAAATACAACTTCTAAAAAACTTTAATTTCTCATTTTAAAACTTCTGAGAAAAATACTGTCTACATTAAATTAAACTTAGCTTAAGTTCACGTGCAAGATATTTTGGATGAAAAATTTAATTTTAATTGCATATTAAAATTACTAATTACTAATGAACTAAACTTTCGCCGTATTGTATATACGATTTTTAATTATTCTTCTATGGATATTTGCGGCTGTAGGCAGGAGATAAAAAAACATTGACATAAATTTGTCTTTATGCAGGATACACTGACGTACGTAATTATATCATCATGGATGTTTATAAAATATATAAAATATAAAATATATATGATTCGCTATTATGACCGATATATCTTAAAAAATTTTTAATGCGTTTATTAAATTAGTCTCTGAATTATTAAGAAAAATGTTGTGGTATGTTATAATTTTTTATACTAATTATTTTAATTTATTTGAAAAAAAAGTCAACTGCATAAAAGATATTATATTTATGTTAAAGATGCATAATGTATTAATACATTTTTACTAATATCTCGGAAACTATCCTCACCAAGAAAACTGGATGACACAATACAAAAAAATATATCTTTTATTTAAAAGGTTATTATAAAAAAAATTACCTTTACCCCATATGATGATATTGTTTAAATTATCTCTACAGATACTACAACCCAAGGATTATAACTTCCCATCACACATTTCTTATAAATGTCATTTAATAATAAATAATTTTATATTTATTAATATTTAATATTTCTTATTAAATAAAATGAAAGATTAAAAATTAAAAATATCATAAAATTTTGTAAATTAATAATATTTATAATAGCTCCGTACGAAGTAGGGTGATCGATTATTCAGCTTTTTAAGAAAACTGGTTATTGAATAGTTCATATTTTGAAAAAACCGGTTGCATTTTTTGAAATTCGGAAAAAATTTTTTATCAAAATATTATATTCCTTAAAATAAATTTTAATAAATATAATTATCTTTGGAAACAATTGTTAATTAATATGCAGGTAGACCTCTTTTAAGTTCAAGTTCTTTAAAATCTAAAGTAGGCTATTAATACAAATATTAAATTAAAAAATACCCTTAAATATTTAAATTGTTTGTAAATATGTTACAGTTGTTAGACAATAATGAACGAATTGTAGTAATGTAACACATAATAAAAAATTAGACTTTATGATTATTAATTATTAAAAAATATAAATTTCTAGTCAAATTTTAGTATTTAGTAGGTACATGTGTTTTCGAAGAAAAAGTTATTTTAAAACCGATTTTTTATGTTTAAAAAAACCGGTCTATATGACATTCGAAAAATTCACATTTAAAAAAAAGACATCAACCGAAAAAATGGTTTTAAAACCGATTTGAAAATCATATCGATCACCCCAGTACAGAGCTTCACTCTAAACAATTTTTTTTTTTAATCTATTAGTAGAAGTTTTTGCATTAAATTGAGATGTGCACAGTTCAATAAATACAGTTTTTTAATTTTACATCAGAACTCAAGTAAATTTTGTTTCTCATTTAAATTTTTAATTCATTCAATTATCTGCTTGATTGATATAATAAAATTTGTTAATTGGAAAATTATTTCAGTTTTTAATTTTTTACAGTTTTTGGTAATTGATACAATCATTTTAGTTAGAGTTGCAAATTTAAACAATTTTTAAATCAATGAATTATTTTGATAATTGGTGAATTTTTTCTGTGCATGTCTGTTAGTTATTTGAGATATTCCAAAGAAAAACAAAAAAAAAAAATATTTCCACAGACAGAGGAGCGGACAGACTGACATTGCTATCTTATCTGTTCTCACATGAATATTGTTGAAACTTCAGATGGAATAATAAACCTCTTGTTTAAATTGTTTTCTTTGTTTTCGACATAATAAAAGCCGTTACTAACAAAATAAAGTTTCCAACTCTTTACATATTTTACAAATATGTAATAGCATTTTAATTTATAAAAATTTTAGCTTTAACAAAAATTCCAAATTACTCAGAAATATATTTCCATTAAGTCTCTAAACTTTCAATGTAATTTTCCTACACAAGTTTCCAATATACCAGCTATTCAAACTGAATACTGCTGGAGATAAGTGCAGACAAAGTAATTTTCCTCAAACATACATTAATATTTTATGTAATCTCCTAAACAATAAGAAGATTATCGATGTACTTGATAAAGTCAATCATTTCACCAAAATGAACTTAATATAAACGAAGATATATATGTATATTGCAATATTTTATACACCTACATATTTTCTGAAAAAATAAAAATATCATGTTGAAAATATTACACGTAAATATTCCTACATCAAAGTGGTGAAGTCCAGCAGAGAAAATCCTAAAATGCTATTAAAGTAGAAGACAGAATAAGGATTATTCTGCTGGTTTCCATGACACGAAATTTAATATTCAATAATTTCGAGTAATTGAAAAATATAAATATAAGTTTAACTACATACATTTCTAATATAAGATATTTATAGTCTGTAACAATATCTAATAAAATTTTTTGCCATTGAAAAATATTTCTAATATAATATTTACTTTGTAAAATAATAAACAAACTGTTTGTTCAAGAAAAATTTATTTAAATTAAATAGTACATTTTATAAAGCAGCCTTTGGGACGTATAAGTTTTGCACTGTATATGAAATTTTTAAGCAGGAAATAAATGTTAATCATACGTAATGTTAGTTTCTCCCTTGTTCTTAATTTTCTTTTTTTTTCAAAAATTTAAGAGTCAATCAAATTAAAAGAAGAAAACATTGCCAATAATTTGCAATTTTTGGCATACGTGCATATAAAGGCAATTTCCTGTAAAGATTACTATTGTACTCGTACATCTATAGCAAAATTCAATTGTACGTATGTGAAGTGCAACAATGAAGTTTTTAACAATAAAACAATATTTTCATATAATTTAAAACAATACAACTACAAAGTTGTAAAACATACTAGAGGTATTGAAGGTTACACAATGTGCAAATATTTTTAAATATTAAATCCAATCAAGGTATTTTATACTTTTTGTATATGTATATATGGAGCACAAAATTTCAAGGACCAAAGTAAAATCATACCATGCATAAATATTCATATTTCTGGGGAAGTTATTAAAAGAGAATTGTATAAAAAGATTTTCCTTTTTTCAAAAAGTAAAATAAAAATATAAAAATAATATATAGCTACATTAGACTGCACCAAAATTTACTGACTTTTAAATTTTGACCGAAAATCCCCCTAGAATCATGAAAATCGGATATAGTTAAACCATGTTGCATCGGACATGAGTTTATAGAGGTGCGTTTACATGGGAAAAATATGTCCTTTTTACAATTTCTATAAAAGTTTAGTTAATAAATACTATGCTTTGTAACTAAGTGTTAAAGAATCGTTTAAAAAATATTAAAGTTATTACGAATTTCTCACATCATTAATGTGATTTAGACCACTTGAGTAAGGAGTGTATTATGTATATTTTTTTTAGAAATGTTCAAATAAAATGCTACCTTTAGATAAATTTGTACCATAATTACTAAAAAATCCGTTTTTATTTCTACAGGATAAATCAAACTTTTTATATGCTTTATTAAAAAATATATTTTTCAAATTTATTTCCTGTAATGTTTTCTATTAATCTGTATAGTTTTATTCGAACTTTTTTGAAATGTTTTAAAAGTCTGAAGTCGTACTTTTGAAACTGCAAAAAGAAGACAACATTTTTTAACCAAACATGGAAAAAGGTTTGACTTATCCTGTAGAAAAATAATAATTATGTTTCAAATGTAATTAAAAATAGCATTTTATTTAAACATTTCTTAAAAATTTAAAAATTGTTTATATAATCTTTACACAAATGGTCTAGAATACATTAATTTTGTGGGGAATTCGTAATAACTTAAAATATTTTAACCAATTTTTTTTTTTTTTCTTTGTCATATTTGATAAATAAATATGTGTGAATTACGATTATTTAACATTTATTTACAAAATAAAGTATTATCTTAATTTTTATAAAAACTGTAAAAACGCCATATTTTTTTCATATCAATGTACCCTACACGGAAAAAATTAATTTCAATTACAGTAAAAAAAATTAATTTCATTGATTTTTTCCAAAACTTCTTTGATTCAAAGTTCGAATTCGTTATTTCATGGAAATATTCATTGAAATTTAACGAAAAATTCAACGCACTTATGAGTGGTACGTTGAAGCCATTCGATAAATTTATTACTTAATAAAATAAGTAAATCAGTGCACCGATTTAAAGTATTAGTTCGTTGATTTAAGAAAAACTTTAATAATAAGAGAACTTGTGTGTTTAATTTAAAGAACTTGTATTTTTGGGAAATGAACGTGTACGTTGATTTAGAAGAAGTATGCATAAAGATAGTGATTTAACGAAATAATATTTCGATTTAGGAAAGAATAAGTATTATTCTATGAACAGGTACTTTGAATTAACGAAATGTTTCGTTAATTCATGTTAAATTTATCGTATACATTCATTCTTTTCTTAAGGGAAATATAGTAAAAGAAACACGTGAAAGAAAAAAAAAAGAAAACAACACAATTTTTATTTATTGTATTATGTTAAAAAAGTATTGCATAAAAAATTAAAACAATAATAATAAATCAATAACTTAAATGAAACAAATGTAAAGCCGAAAATTCGGAACAAGTTAAATAATGTTTACTTTTTTAAGCATGATAACTTTTAAGATATTATATAAAGCGGTTTTCCATTCATAAGTGTTCAAATCTAAAATATTTTAATTTAATACTTATCAAATTACAGTTTTTAGAGTTGCACTTGACTATCGTTAAGGCGTTCTTCATAACTACTTGAAATATTTCGTGATAATAAGTGAGTTTCAACAGTTTTAACAACATGAAAGGTAAAAATTTAAAGAAATGATAAGTAATTTGGATGAGTCTCAGACATTATTATTATTATTATTATTTTTTTTTTTTCTTAAAAGAAGAATCTTTCCTCAAATGAATGTGTTATTTTATACCATTATTGGGTGTTGTGTAGGAAAACAACAATATACAATATACAGTGTGAAACTCCTAGGAAGTTTTTATATTTATTTTAAATAGCGTTATCATCTGAAACTGATTTTGGTTAGTGGTACTTAGAACATTAAATTATTTACTATTACTAATTTTTTTGAGATTATGAAAATGAATTATAAATATTCTATAAGATTTATATCAGGAACATTTTATTTAATTTGTAATGTAATATAATTTAATTATTTAATTGTAATAAAATGAATACAAAAATAATAGGATTATTATCGTTTTATATTTTCAAGACTTACTTTCATTAGATTAACTTATAAGTTCATTGAAAGCCAACGTACTGTTCATTGCAATTACTTTTCTTATTTAACAAATGCGTTCATTATAAGAATGGACGAATAAGTTTAATCAATGAACTTATACGTTGAATTTTAAAACGATATAAATGTTAACGTATGTCAATACGTTGTTTCAATGTAGCTGTACATTAACGCAAAATTAAGGAACAAATTCATTAAATCAATGAACTATTTCGTTGTATTTATCAACCTTTTTGGTTCAGTTTACAAACTTCACGTACCATGCGCACAGGTCTGCGATATCCGATTTCACTTATATTTCACACAATATCTTTATACAACCAAACGAACAATTTTAGAAGGAGTTACGGTTAAAATTTAAAAGTCCGTAAGTTTTGGTGCAGTCTAACCTACATAGTTTATCTATTATTAAGAAAATTTTAAATTGGTTGCAAAGTTTGTGAAATATTAAAATTGTATTAATAAAATAAGGCTATAACTGATACTAGATCAATTAAAGGATTTAATTAATTTATTATATTTCATTCACAAATCTGTGACATAAAACTACATTTATATCTTTTAAATTTATGGTATTTTATTTTCTAAATCAATACCGCCAGAGGTATTTTAGTAATTTTAACAAAATTATAAAGTTTTCATTTTCGCTGCATAAGGTTAATCACCTAATTTAAGAACACCTTAATAAATAATAAATAGCTAACATAAAATTTAATTTTTGGTTGCTATAGATTTTTTCAAACTTTAATCGAATTTTTGTAAATGAATCTTAATTTGTATTGAATCTTACAGTTACAAAATACTTCAATGAAATAAATATATATTTAACTATCTCCATATAGATATGGCCAAGGTAATAAACATATAATATAGTAATAAAACTAAGAAACAACAACAACAAGAAGAAGTTAGTCATTCTTAAACAGCAACTACAATAACAAAAAATTTTTATATACAACAAGTATATATTTTCATATAAATAATTGCAAAACTTTACCATAGTTTGGCTTTATTTTTGCACAAAATATTGTAGGTGTTAGTGTTGCAAGAACTAAGTAAATGTTTATATGTTTGCGTATAATTATATTTGTATTTGTGTTTCAATGTTTACGATTAACTTGATTATTGTATTTTTATGTGTGTTGTTTGAATGTAATAAATATTATCATGAATAGTGGTCAATACAGTTTTGTAGGTAACAATTATATGTACAATTTAGTAATAAAGTACGAGTAAGTAAGTGAACAATGTTCGAGTATGTATTTCGTTTAGTAACCTTAGTAACAAGTATTTAACTAGATTATACAAATAAATAAATTTGGCTACAGTGGAGAATAATTAAAGAGGGAATGCTTTATATAAAGTATTTTTTTAAAGAATTTAGTTAAGGAAACGTTTATTGTAGTGAAAATTGCTTTATATTTATACCACAAAATATGAGATTCTAACAAAGTCAAGTTGATGTTTTTGAAGGTAATTTGATATATGTCAATAATATATATATATATATATATATATATATATATATATATATATATAATTATTTTTAATAACAGAAATTGTTGGAAGTTATACTTTAAATGTTAAAAATTTGTTATTTGATCATAAAATCGTTGCAACACTTGTACGGACATGAAAAAGTTTTCGATATTTTTAATATTAAAATTTGGTTTAATTTAATCTAAAAATGTTTAATATAGTGTGGGATAAATTTGGAGATTTCCTTTTTTATTTGGGAATACCTTTGTGGGTAGAAAATTTTAAGTTTTCTAAAATTTAAGAGTTTGATTTTCTTTTTGTATAAAAATTAAAAAAAAAATACTTCATTTATAAATTTTTGTTCCGTTATGTAAAATTTTCTTGTAAATAAAATTTTATTTTTAAAAATTTTCAATTTTGATAAGTTTCCTTTTTAGTCGGGGTTCACACACAACAATTCTTCTGGCTGCAATTCTGAGTTCGAGAGAGGTAAGGAGAATGTTGAAACTTAGTATTATCTTCTCCTATCACTCCAACGAACTCAGAGCTGCAGTATGAAAAATTACTATGTGTGAACCACCTCCGCCACGGCGGCTTATCTTCTTGGAAAATATGTCTTCCTTGATAGATAGCTCACACGTGGCAGAATAAATTCCCGTACCTCTACGCTCTAAGATTTCCTACTTTATCTTAGAATTGTGCACCAGAACCGAAGAATTTTCTGGGTCTGAATCTGGCAGAACGCAAGTTCAAGGTTCAGAATGCAAGCTCAAGTAGGTGCCACGGGAACTAGCGGCCCCTAGGTCAGTGGCATGAACCCACATTAATTCAAAAATTTCGTTAACATTTTATATAATTTTATTTTTTTTTTTTTTATATATATACTTTATTTAATTTCTTGGAAATTTTTGACTTTTTTTATAAACAACATTTGTCAAATTTATTTTTTTTTATAAAATTGTCGATTAATTTGTTTATAGAAAATTTTTGATAAATATTTTTTTAATTTTCGATTTATATTTGATAAATATTTAATTATATAAAATAATAAATTTCCTTAATTTTAGATTTTCTATAAATTTTTGTTTATATCAATGATTTCCAAAACTATTTTATTTATACAAAATTTTTATTAACAGAAAATTTCACTTAAATTTTTGTAAACAAATATTTAATTTCCTTATTAAAGGAATAATTATATATATATATATATATATATATATATATGTATATATATATATATATATATATATATATATATATTCTTTTTTTAATTCTTTCTCTATTATAGAAAAAGTTCGATAAATTTCCCGTTTATAGAAATTTTTCTTTTTTTTAGGAAATTTTACTATTTTTTTTTTTTTTCGTTGAGAATTTTCAATAATTTTTTATTTTAATTTTTTGAAAAATTTTGATTTATTTTCTTTTTATGGAAAATTTTTGGAAATTTTCTATAAATTTTATTTTTTAATTGAAAAAGTTTTGATATTTTTTTTAAGTTTTTGGTAATTTTCTTTTTATAGGAAATTCTCGATAATTTTTTTTTTTGTTTTTATCTTTAATCAATGCTCCATGTTTGATAAATTTTTTTTGCAGAAAATTTTCGATATATTTTTTTAATTTACCATAAATTTTCTTTTTATACGAAATTTCTAAAATCGCATGTTAATAAAGGTGAATATACTACAAATCAAAAAGCAATATTTTATTATAATTGGATCTTAAATTTCGAACTTATTAATAATTATGTGAGGTACCATCACTTAATTGACTCGTTTTATTTGTAACAAAAACAATGAAGAAAAAGGAAAGTTATGGTCGCTTTTCTTTGTACCTAATTTTAGAATTTTTAAATTTATTTATATACGTACTTCATTGTCTATGCAAAAACTGTAGACCAAAAATATTTTCATATCTTGTCATAACCGGCAAAATTCGAAATTTGATTTGCACTATCTGTCAAAATTTTACCGACGTACTATGTACCTTTTTGGGGATGCGAGTGATCAATAATAATTAAAAACATTAAAATTAGTGTAAAACATATCAAATCTATTATTGTTTTTATTGTATCACTTTTAGTTGAAAAGATGTGTGGTTTTTAAATGCTAAATTTAGTTAAGATGAAAAAACACTTTTTGTTAGGACAATTTTTAATATTTCGGTACGAATTATTTTGAAATTGTTATATGCAGTAAATTTTTTATTATTTTACAAGCGTATAAACCTGTCAATGTAAGGAAAAATATTATAATAATAAAAATATGCACAAACTAATCCGAAAATCCGCGAAAATGCGCTCGCTGATCGAAATCCAAAGAGAATGTCTGGTGATGCCAGAAAAGATAACAAAATCAAGGAGATCTGGTATTTTTGAGAGATCAGTAGGCCAATATGTTGGTCTACCTCCTGATAATGCGCTATAATTATTTTTTAAAATGCACTTATATAGTTGTCTGCCCTTCGGATTATTGAGTCGGAATCCCCACCAAGAGTGTTTTGCGTTATAATCACCAGCAACAATGAAACGACAACCTAAAGATTTAAAAAATGTCTCATAATCTTCACATTTTACTGTGAGTTTTGGTGGGAAATATATAGAATAGATGTTGATTGGTAAATTATTGCAAATTACTTTAACGCCGGCAGCTTGTAAATAAGTAAATAAGTTGCACAAATGAATGTAATTAATGAACAAATAATATATATATATATATATATATATATATATATATATATATATACAATAATAATACCTACATATTATTAGTTATATTCATTTATAACAAATGCAAGTTTCTTATATATATATAAACTAAATGAGAATTACATTGAAATTAGAAAACATATATTAAAAAAATTATATATTTAAAAACAAACGAGTATTAAAGTTTTCCACTAAGTTTGTGAAAAGAATAAGTATCATATTTATTTGTAACATTTTGTTGTTATAGGAATAATAATATTAATATGGCTTCAAAACAGAATATGTTTCAAGAATAAGGAAAAAAACTGCAAATATTTAATGATTGTAGCTGTAGAGATATGTTTCATATTAAAGAAATATTGTTTCTGATAAAAAAATTTAAAAACATATAATTTTTTCAGTCCATCATATTAAAATTATTATTGAGTGTAAACATTAAATGACAAAATTGAATCAAAATTATTGTTATCATGAACACAAAAGTTATTAAAATTCAATAAAATTAACAATGAAAACATAATATTGTTGCAGTCATAATGCTGTAACCATTACCATAAAGAAATACAAAAATAAGAATAATTACCAAAACACCAATTAGTCGATGTATTTAAATTGCAGCTAATGTGAATACGTAAACAATCACAAAAATATTTCTCTTGTAAAGTTTTGTGTTCTTCACTTATGACATTTTAGCGGTTAGAACTCGATATAAAAACTAATTATAGGAATACCTAAACAATTTAAATATCTGATAAAATATCTTTTATAAACAATTTTATTGAAATCTATTATATATAGCCTCTTTGAATTTCACCAGTTACAAACATATAATCACGTTAAAAACTGTAATCATATATATATCTATCAATTCAATCAGATTTGGCTTAGCATGTAAATGGATTAGCGTGGCCACATCTCTACAATCGAATTGTATTTCTAATATATCAGTTTATAAATTAAATATATATTTATTATGTGCATTATACCATACTTTACAACATATTTATTACAATAGTGTTAAAATGTGAATACCAATAAAAGTTGTATTTTTATTGATATGTAATATAATTAATGTGGGTTTTTATAATAAAATAACCATTATTATTTTATTACTTCTCTTGCCAAGTTTTGAGCAATTGATATTGTGTTTGTAATAAATATTTTTGGCTAGATAAATAAAATATTTATAATTGTGTGTATTTCAAATGTCTGTAAATGTATTTGTGTTATAATTGATAGAATCGATAGAATTTTTGAGGTTTAATTGTAATATGGTCTCTATACTATAGTACATACATATACACATTATTTTAGAACAACTTTTTTGATTGAAGTATACACACATATTTATTAGAAAATAGAATATTTAA
This sequence comes from Protocalliphora azurea, assembly GCA_932274085.1. NCBI lineage: Eukaryota > Metazoa > Arthropoda > Insecta > Diptera > Calliphoridae > Protocalliphora > Protocalliphora azurea. The sequence goes on from OW026523.1 coordinate 113,188,688, forward strand.
ATTTAGCTTTAAAATTATATATATAAAACAAAATTACCTAAATGTATTTATAATAATTATTTTTTTCTTTTATAGTATTTTATTTTATACTAGCTTAACCCGGTGTGTTTTGCTGCACTGTTAAAATAAAATAAGTGTGAAAAAATACAAATATATATATTTTTTATGATTTAATTTATTTATTTACATATGTATTGTATTTCAACTTATTTTGTAAATATACACTTTTAACAAAAAAAAATATTATCTTCCTATGGGGGTATAGCTCCTCCTCTGTCCACCCAGCTCATTTTTATTTTGCAATTTATAGTTTTCCATTATAGTGGCTTTAACCACGTTCATCAGATACGCAATATTTAACATTTGCATCATATGGGGGTATTGCTCGCCCTGCATTTTCAAAGGTGTTGTTTATTATAAGAGCAACTCCTACTAAGTGTGAACATTATCACTATAACATTTCTTAAGATATGCGATATTAAACATTGGCGTCCTATGGGGGGTATCACTCCCCTGCAGCTATCTTACTTCAATACAAAAAATTCAAGAAAATGGGTGCAGCGGCTCTTAAGATATCCAACACTTAATATTAGTATCCTATGATGGGTACCACTTCCCCTGCGCCTATCGAAAAAATAAGTAGCCTATTTTATTTTCGGGGCTCATGTGGTGTTACTGTAAAAATTTCAGGAAAATCGGTTCAGTCGTTTAGGAATCTATAAGCCAACAGACAAACAGACATGTATATGTATATATATATATATTATTTCACTATTGTATGTATTGGTAGATATTTATAATAAAGTGAAGTTTTACAAACGTTACAAATAGTTAAATTACTGTGGTATTTTTGCAATTATTTTGAAATTAAAATAAATTATAAAAAGAAAAAGGAAATTTTTAATTGTTTAATTATAATGAATTGTAAACAAAAATAAAATGAAAAATTTTAAATGTTTTAATATAAAATAATGGCATTTTAAATTAAAATATATTGGCAAAAGTGTAAACGAATTTTTTAAATGTATAAAAAATTTTAGTTTAAATTTTTAATGCTGTTATCCGTTAACATATGTATAAATAAAAATATTTAGCTGTTAAAAAATTTGTAAATAAAATTGTGGTTTAAATTAAATATTTTAGGAGAAAATATAAAAAAAGAGAAATTGTTGTTAAAATAAAATAATATAAAACAAATTAAAGCAAATCGTATATAGTATATTAAGCAAAAACTTTGGTTGCCATATAATGAGTTAAGAAGCTAATGTAATGATTGTTCACTACTTACACATTAGCTGAATAAACTATGATTTTAACACGGCGCTGACATGTGAGGCAACTACTTACCTCATATTAAGAACTAATTTCTTCCAAGCTGTTCAATAACTCATTGATTTTAAAGTATTGCTAAAGTCATTATTACTAAAAACAATAGGAATACTAAATGACTAAAGTATAACTATAGTTTACAAATAACTAATGAAATGTTCACAGTGAATGCAATCGCAAAATTTTGGTAATAAATCGGTATAAATCTGTCGGATTGAATTAAAATATATATAAAAGTTGTACAGGATGACCTAAGCTTTCAGAAAAATTATTCTGTAGTCACTCTCTAATAATACGATATAAGCTACAGGGTGTCAAAGTTGACCACTGCGAGTATGTAAAAGATTCAAAAATCTTAACTTCACCAAATCAAGTCCGATTTCAAATGTATTTATATTTCTGTAAAGCACTTGACAAGATAAACATAATACATGCTTACTAACTTAAGTTATCTCTTACAGTTAAAAAGATATTTATGCTTGAATTTTGAGTTTTTGTTTTTTGCCTCAACTTTATTTAGTTTTTCGGAAATTAGTGCTGATTTTTGGATTATTTCAATTCGTCTAGCTGTGAAAAATAATCAAAGTCAGCACTTTGAAATTAGTATGGAAAAATTGCTATTTTTTTTACAAAAATATATTACAAATTTTTCACATCTCATTTTTATTATGTAAAATAAACATTAGTCTTTCATTCTGCAAAAAAAAATCGTTCAAATAGCTTCAACAGCCCATTTTAGGAAATTTTTCAAAAATAAATAATATTTTAAGAAAGTAAGAAACAAAAAAAAAAATATTCTTTCAAGCAAAACTCTGTTTACTTTCCAAAAATTTTTATTAAAAGAACACAAAAACAAAAAATATTAACCAATTCATCGATATATAACATATATAATGTGGCCTCAAAACCGACAACTCGTCTCAAAACGCACTAAATTCACTATTTTATAATATTTTATTGTATATTTCCCTATGTGCATATAGGAAATAAGCATATAAGTAACACTCAATGGCGAGTGTTGTTTGATAGTATTCGTAATAATCGACTAAATTTATTAAATATTATTTATATTAGAAAAATTGACAAAAATTAGTTGTTGAAGCTATTTGAATGAAAGATTAATATTTGTTCCATATTTGTGCAATTTGAAAAAGTATTTTGAAAAGTTGATCTTTTGCATAAAATCTGCACTCCTACATTCGTTTTTGGCCGGGCGGTAAGGAATTTAGTGCTAAATCGTTCTATATATATTTTGTAATGAAACGGCGTTAATAAGTTTAAGAAAATCGCACGACATATTTTTATTAATCGATAAACATGATTTTTTTCTAAAATTCACCATTTTCATTTAAAATTTCTTTATTAACCATGCACGAAACCTTGCCTTTTGAAATATGTAAAGGAGACAAATTGTATACTCTAAATTCAGGCGTATGTATAATTTTAACTGTAGGAGATAAGTTATGTGGGTATATATGTTTTTTTTTTATCCCACAAAACGCTTTTTAAAAATATAAAAATCCTAGAAATCGGACTTCGTTTGTAGAAGTTACGGATTTTTTAAACTTTTACATACTCGAAGTGGTCAAATTTGACACCCTATTACTTATCCCGTGTTATAACAGGGTAACTAGAAGATAATTCCTCTAAAAACTCAGGTCCTCCTCTATAACTCTTTCATACATTCCATTTCGATCCAAGCAATACTTTATGAAATACAGATTTATTATTAAAAATTATTCGATTGGCCCCACTATCAGGATATAAAAATCATTTTTTTTTATTTTAAACGTAAAAAAAAATTATAGATTTTAATTTAAAATATTTAATAAAAAGGAAATTATTTCGCGCGCAAATTTATCCCTTCTCTAAATAAATTGGTAAACTGTTATCCGAACTTAGGTCGAAAAGGGTATAAACATAAAGAGCCTCACAAAAAAATTTACAAATGTACTTTAACAAAAATTATCTTGTAGTGAACGAAATAATTAAAGCGAAATATTGATGGGATTAGTTTAAAACATGTCTATCTTTAATTCTAGGGCGGCATATTTACAACACTTTTTGTCTTTATACATATAAATGTGTAAAATAATCAAGGTAATTCATTCACTTCTCTATTATTTTTTTCAGAATTATGCTTGTCAGCATTTTGTCTTGTTAACATTTTTCTAAAATTCCACCAATAAAATCTTCTTTTCATTAACTAAATTTAATTAAGTTACAACTTTGTTGAAATGTCAAATACCACACAGTGTTGTGTATGAGCATTAAAGAAAACAGCAAAAACAAATAAAAAAAAAACTTTGTTTTCCTTTATTTAATGCTCTGACAACAAAGTGTCATCATTATCTAAAAACGAAGCAAAAGAAAAAAAATTGAAGGAAACAAAAAGTATTTTGTTAATTGTAAATCATAAAAAAGGGAAGTCATTTTTATTGGCAAAAAAAAAAACGCAATATCTGATGAATGATACAAAGAAGAATAATTCAATTTACGCTGTCTAATATTTTTTGTTGGTAAATTTATGTAGTGTTTGTAGTTTGTCAATAGATATTTTGGAATATTTGGAAAATTTCGCTTTAATTCATGAAGTTTTAAGGTAAAAACTAATTTTAAAAATGTTATAAAATGTTATAAACCAATCCATGTATAAATCCCTCAATTCTAATAAAATAGCGTAAGTTCCAATTTCATTTACACCTGCATATATTGTGTAATGTAAATAAAACTAGAAATAATTTAAACGATGCGTTATATAAATTAGTTTACTCGCTTTTATACTTGTCGACTTACAATCCAATGATACGTGCCACATGCAGTTGTGTTGCAATAAAGAACGAACTACTTTCACATTATCAACAAAAATAAAAATATTGAAAAAGTCATTTACTTAAATTTACATACACATTTAAGTTGGTATCAAAAAGTACAAGTTTTTATTGCCCTAATACTTGGTACGAACCTAGTTTAAATAGGGAATAAACGAAAGTGTTTTTAAATTGCAAAAATATTGGTAAAAAATTGTATCTCCTAAACTACTTTTCGGTTCAAATTGAAATGTATGGAAGAGTTATAGACGAAGATCGAAGCTTAAAAAAAATAATCTTATAGTTACTTTATAATAATACTGGATAAGCTACATATTGTCAAATTTGACCACCTCGAGTATGCAGAAGTTTCAAAAAATCATAACTTCTACATATCAAGTCCGATTTCAAAGATTTTTATATTTCTGTAAAGTGCGAGATAATATAAAAAGGCACTTTCTCACCTAAGTCTCTTTAAATTTAAATAGATATTTACGCTTGAATTTTTGATTTTTGCGCCGATTTAATTTCGTTTTTCAGGAATAGGTCTTTTTTTGGATTTTCTCAATTCGTCTTGCTGTAAAAAAATTTTCAAAGTCAGCACTATGCTCTTAAAAGGAACAACGGGAATATATATATACGAAAATAGTAAGAAAAATTGAATTTTTTCCCAAAATATAGTAAAATTTTTTCACTTTTTTCTTAAAATTTTGTTTATAAAATAATCCTTTCTTTAGAAATTTCAAAACACAAGTCTTCATAAATGATTAATAAAGAAATTCTAAATTGATTTAGATTCCCACACTGCATCCAACATTGATCGAAAATTAAGAATTAAAAAAATCATGTTTATCGATTAATAAAAAAACGCAATATCACGCTATATTTTTTTTTAATTTATTGATGCTGTTAAATTACAAAATGTATTTAGAGCGATTTGGCACTAAGCTGCTTCTCACCCGGTCAACAGAAAATGCTGAAGTGGAGATTTCATGAAAAAATCAACTTTTCAAAAGACCTTCTTTTAATTACACATAACACATTATCTCGCCAATCACTATTCAGAAATATATAAAATTTTTGAAATCAGACTTGGTTTGCAGAAGTTAAATTTTTTTTAAACTTTTACATAGTCGAGAGGGTCAACTTTAACACTCTCTGGCTTATCTCACATATATTGAAATATATTCATATATATTTCAATTCGATCTGACCAGTAGTTTAGGAGATAAGATTTATTACCAAAATTTTTGCGATTGGACCCACTGTGTAATGTGTATTAATGAACAGTAGTATTGCCAGTTTACCTTTTTAAGGCTAAGCCTTTTTATATTGCTTTTAGCTTCAAAATTTTTGCTTTAGTTTCTAGCATTTTTAGCCTGTTTTGATTCTTAAAGTTACCACATAAAGGCAAAAAATTTTAATATTTCAATATTTTTTACATCCATTTAAGCATTTCTGTGTATTAATTCCCACAAAAAAATTTAATTATTTATATTTAACGAAAATTTTTGCCTGTGGCGCCTTGTTTTCCAAATCAAATATAACTTAAATTATTTTATGTACTTACTTAATCAATTATTATAATTATTATTAGCCGTAGAAACTCTATAAATATAATTTAAAAAAAGTTCTTATAAAAGCGAAAAATTACCCAAAAATTTGGAAATAATTAATCAATAATGAATTGTGTTAAAAAAATCAATTCAATTTAAAACATTAGGACATTATTCATATGAAATATAATCCAAATTTTTATGGGAAATTTGTGCACGATTTTTAGTTGGATCAAATTTATTTTACATGAAAATCTTTAGATTTTTCAATCATATTTCATATTTAAAATACTTTTACATTTGAATTCCAACAAAATGTTCCAAGGCTTGAATTTTTTAAATTCGTGTACTTATTAGGTGTAAATATAAAAAAATTTCAAAAACTAATAAAAACAAAAGAAAATAGTTTCTAAATAAAATACATATTAGCTTTTTTCTGGCTTTATTTTTTGGGAATTTAGCACTTTCTGATCTTTTTTGAAGTTCAATTTAGCATCTTCTTTTCTCACCTCCTGGCAACACTGATGAACAAATTTCAGGAAAAATATAAGAAAAAATTGGTCTTCGTACGTCTTTCCCAAAAAAGTTTTGAATACTTTTTCGAAATAGCTATCAAAAAATACATAATTTTTATGGAAAAAATGTATTCAAATTTTCTCCATGCAATTTTATTTCTCGAAAGAACTTTTTAGTATATTCTAGTGAGCAAAAAAATAGAAAAATATATGTCGACTTTCTACGCAGTAAGAACTATAGTCAAACCTTTTAGCTTATTAAATATAATAAGAATGTAATTAATTAATGCTGCATTTTATTAAATATTGTAATATAATAATACAAACTTAATACAAACAAATATTACAATGTTTTGAACATTTTCTTGGTACATTTTACATCTAAGAATTCCCTTTTATCCATCTCCGATGTAAACTATGTCAAATGCAAACGTTAACTGTTTTCAATGAGTTTTCTTACGCATCAGTCATTGTTGCTAATTGAATTGAAACAGCAAAGCAATAGCGTCTAGCAATCATAGTTAAGAGTCGCACACTATTATATATTTATACCTACGTTTAGATATATGTGTGTATTTAAAGTATTCATACCAATGACCAAATACTTGAATGAAAACGAAAGAAATAACGACACACTTACATATAACTGTATGTGAATGCATACATATGCATATCCATTGAAACGATCATCATCTACCTAGCTACAAGTCACATCATTCATCCAACCAGAAAATAAAAGTACACAAACATCAATTGGCTTTTGTTTGTGAAGAACGCAAACAAAAATTATAGTTTTATGATGTTGCACAGTGGGGCCAAATGTAAAATTTTTGGTAATAATACAGATCTGCTAAACTACTGGTCGCATCGAATTGAAATGTATAGAAAAGTTGTAGAGGGGGACCTAAGCTTCCAGAAAAATTATCTTGTAGTCACTCTGTATCAATTTATCAAAAGTTGACTACTTTGAGTGTGTAAAGGTTTTAAAAAATTGTAACTTCTACAAATCTGTAAAGAAAGTGCTTGGCAAGATAAAGGAAAAATAAGCAAAAAGATATTTACGCTTGAATTTTGGTTTTTTTTAACTCGACTTTTACATGCTGAAAAAATATTTTGATTATGTCAATTCGTCTAGATGTGGGAAATGCTCAAAGTCAACACTCTGAAATTAGTATGAAAATTGGCTATTTTTTACAAAAACATAATACAATTCGTCCACTTTTTTTGTCAAAGATTTGTTAATAAAAAATGTGTTCCTTTACATATTTCTAAAGACAAGACGTTGTAACATATATATTTTGAAAGATATTAATATTTTTATAAAGACAATTTACCTTATTTTAGAAGTGTTGTAAATCGCGAACCATTGCTGAAATCATACTAGAACTCGGTACTTGAGTTACCAGTGTTAATGTTAATATTCTTGGACGAATTGTGGAAGCAATTAGTGATTTTTCTGTTTGATTATAAACGAAACAATACAAATTGAAATAAATATTTCGTATTTATTTTGACATTTTTTGTAATAATTCATAAAATATTACGAGTCCCAGAATGGCACTTGCCAAGGATTTCATACCATTAACATACAGTATCGAGCATAAAAAAATGCAATGCTATGTGATATGATTTTTGTTCACACATATTTTGCTTTTAGCTTAACGCGATGTAACAATACTGTTGTGATTTTAATATTTGTGGCCATAGACTCTTGTTGTATACAATTTTTTTAAATATTTTTGTATGTAAGAAAAATTATTAAATGTTTAGTAAAAGCAATTGTAAATTTGAGTAAGCAAAAAAAGTAAAACTATAAAAAATCAGCATGATTTTTTAAATTTTGATAAAAATCGCTATTGGAAAAGAATAAAAACTATAGTATTATTAAGTCCATGATTTGCTATTCTTTCATATAGACTAAATTACATGATATCTGTAAATAATATAAATATTAGCAAATAATACCACTTTCTATAAAATTTTGATATTTTTCTTAACTATTTTGAAAAATTTTCCATAGAGATTGATATTTTTGGAACTATCATTTTTTTTTTTTTTTTTTTTTTTTGAATCTTACAAAAATTCTTTATAAAAATGCGATGAAATATTCATGATAGTTTGGCTTAATTTTATAATTCATAATTGTATAAGAGCTTTGGACCGAAATAGCGCGACCAGTTACGCAATGATACGGTATTCCTTAATGCAATAATGTTATAATATTCCGTGATTTTTGTTTTGGAATAAATTCAAAACAGGGAAAGACAATTAGGAATTATAATATAATTATTATATAATTATATCTTCCTATATTAAATAATTAAAATTTCATCCTTCGTGGTTATTGTTGCACTTTTCTACTATTGGAAATTAATATTTAAGGAAATATGTCTATCTAGATAGTCTAAATTCGAAATATATAAATTAATTAAAGTTATCGTAATAGAATCTCGTTTCCGTTAAATAGTACTCGTTAAAATAATAAATGACCTGCATCTAAAAGTAAATTTGCTAGTAAATAAAATGTGGTATGTTAGAAGGGTTTCCCGTTACCATATTAATATAACGATTAGTGGCCGTAATAGCTCGTAATGTATTCATTCGAGTTATATCAAATATCTACTATTTTAAGACTTTTATCAATTTTTTCATGCATGATAGTATCAAGATAATTTTTAAGAATCCTTATATTAGAGCTATACATCAATATTATTTTAGTACCATCATCATAATGTTATTCTAAAATATTCCTAAATTCTTAAAAAGAATGCAGAAAGAGAGTTTTTTATTATCATAAATATCCTTTGTAGTTAAAATAACCTTAAATTTATGTATATTGGTAGTATTTGATGGTAATTTAACCAAATTATTGTTTTCAACATTTTTAAATCATTATTTGTATTAAAATTAGTTTACATAGTTTTAACAAATTGGAAGCAAATTTTAACAATTTCAAAAAAAATAACCTACAATAGTTGATTAAGACCACAAAGAATAAGATCCCAACAAAATTTGCTAATTTCATAACGTTATAGCCCTAACCAATGCAATTAAAAATCATTTAGCTTAGCGTTGCATTTTTTATGCTAGATACTGTATATTTTTTTAAAATTTTTAAAAAGACGGTATTTTGAGATATTTACCAGTGAACTATACATCGCGGAATATTGTCAATTTTAATGTTGAAAAAAAGTCATGTTGTAAGTCATATTAAAGGTAATTTTGATACCTTTAATAGGACGTCTCACTGAATCTTGTACCATAAATACTTTGAAATATATTTGTAATTTTGTGTTTACATTATTGTACATTGTTTTAGTTATTTTATAGCTGTAAATCGCTATATTTCGCGAACCTCTTGATAAAATTAACTGAAATTTTGTATCAGTCTTAGTTTTTAAGAAAGTTTTTTTTAGAATAACTCAGTACTATGTTTTATTAAAAAAATAGCAATTTTTCATACTAATTTCAGAGCGCTGATTTTGAAAATTTTTTATGTCTAGACGATTTGAGGAAATCAAAAATTTTTTTTCAGGACTTATTCCCCAAAAACTAAATAAAGTCGCGTCAAAAAGTTAAAATTCAGGAATAGATATCTTTTTAACTGTAAGAGATAATTGAAGTGACTTAGCTTATTTTATCTTTACCTTTACAGATTTGCGGAAGCTGCGATTTTCTGAAACTTTTACATACTCGAGATGGTTAACTTTAACACCCTCTACAACTTTTTCATACATTTCAATTCGATCTGACATTGTAATTTAATGACTAAACCTTCTTCCACTACTTTCAAATTGCTCAGAATGGGGTTGTTGATAGAGTGGTGAGTATTGATAACAAAAAAAAAAAAAAAAAAAAAAAAAAATAACTATTTGTGCAAAAAATAAAAAAATAAAAAATAAAATATAAGATAAACCGTTGAATAGCTCAGAGCTTTAAACACATATATGAATGCATACAATTCACATTGAAACGTTATTTTATATAAGACATCAACAAAAAAATATTTTAGAGTTTAATTGGTATGGTTGCATGGTTTAAGAATTATATGTATGTACGGTCTTGAAATGCACAGAAATTTAAAAAATATATACATTAGACTTCTTCAAAAAAAAGCCAATATTCGAATTTCGACCATAAGCCCCTAGGATTTTGTTTTTTGATGTTAAAAATAGTGTGTCAAATATTAGAAATTAAAGCCGACATTTGAATTTCGACCATAAGCCTCCCTAGGATTTTGTTTTTTGATGTTAAAAAATAGTGTGCAAAATATTAGAGTGATTAAGTGCCGCTAACGCATGTCGCATGGAGACAAAAATATTGCAAATGTACCCCCCTAAAATTAAAGATAGATATGTTTTAAGCTAATACCCAAAATATTTCGGTTTTTAAACTGCCACAATAATATGGTTTTCGATCAATAGTGTACATAATTAATTTTTAATTTTTTGTAAAAAAATTACAACGTATAATGTACGTTAAGCACATAATTAGTAAAAAATGCTCGCGAAATTAAAATTTAAGTAAAATTTTCTAATATTTTATTAAAGTTTGAATATTTTGGATATTTTCCATCGTAATTTATATTTTAGGGCATCATTGGAAAGGCCTCGTTCAATATTACTGTTATATGTATTCATTTAACCCTTTAGTTTCACAAGTAATATTTTAGGATTTCCGGTCCATAATTGGTTAAGTTAATTTTTATATCAAATAAATGGTTAAGATAATAAGAAAACATAAAAATTATAATTTCAGGTAAAATAGTAACTAAATTTCAAATATCTGTTCAATTCGATTATTATTGCGGTTTTAAAGGAACTTATTATATTTTTCATAAATTCATCTATATTTAAGTATAATAAATACTTTCATGTGACTTATTTGCAAAAATTGTTAATTTTCGGAACAAAATGCATAAAATTTACCCTCTTGCTGTTAAAGGGTTAATTATGTGCAATCATCAATAGTATCAGGATAGACCATTCCAGCGGTATACTAAAACCCAATATATGTTGAAAAATATCCGAAAAATATAAAATTATGTTTGAATAAAGAAAATATGACAAAGAACTTTAGTAAAATCTTAATATTCCGCAATTAAAAAGAGATATATGAATATTCTAGGAATTTATATATTTTGGGAAATCATACAAGTACAGACCGGTCTTCATTTCTAGATGGGTATAAGGATAAAAGGGCTCTCAGTTTTTAAATAAAAAGAATTCGGATTCAATTTTTTTGTTATTTTATTTTTAAGCAAAAATATATCTGTAATATGCAATGTCTTTTAAAAAATGGCTAATGCTTCTTTCCCGGTAAATTAAAACAAAACTTAAAATTTTTCCGTTAAAATTTACAATTTATTTTTGCCTATTCCTTAAGATAAGTAATTTAACCTACACTAGGTTGATATCCTAATTTGTGCAAATGATTTACAGGAGTCTGGATAGACCTATTAATAATTTTCATAATAACAAACCTTTGGTAATTTTGGAGCCCATTTTTTATTTCGAACGGAAATATATAAGAGCACTTTGTGGAATTTTAACTATTTATCGTTCACATTGTTGTGTTAAAAATTGTTTTTTTTTTGTGGTAAAATTATTTCTTGTTGAAATTTTTCATTTTCGACGTAAGAAACATAAAGCCATCATAATAATAAAGCCATCATAACCATATTATTTTGTATAAGCATTGATAGCAATATTCCTTTAGACAATTTGAAGCCACAAATAAAACTAAGTTTAAGGGAAATTATAAATGTATTATTTCTGTTTATTGACATTTTTTAGAAAGTAAAATAATCTTTAATTTCTAAAATTGTCATCAAAAATTTATCTTGTAATCTATATTCATACGTGAATGCTGGTTCCTCATTATTATTTAATAATGTGATGTTTTCCACGGCCAATTTTCATATCTATGTATGCATGCATGTATGTATGTATGTTTGTATGTATGTATGTATATTTTGTCATTATTGAACAAAAAAAAATTTTGTCAACGTTGACTCTTGTTGGATTTTCACTTTAGGTTTTACGATAATTTTCAATATATTTCAGAAACATGTATACTAGTAACAGCACAAATATATTCATATTAATTTGTATACTATGCAGACATTCATGGAAATATATGTATGCGTTTATAGCGAGGTCCATGGTATTACTATAAAAATTTTTCTCCACGTATAAGTTGTTTGTTGTATTATCTAGTATTTGAATTTTCCGTTTCATTTGAGTCGTTAATTTTTCTAATGAAATTTTCCCATTTGTGGCATTGATTCTTATACAGAGACAACACCGAATGTATTTTGTATGTGTTTTGCTATTAAACTAATAAAAAATTGTGGGAAACAATTTAATTTCACAAAAATGAATTCGGAAAAAAACAAAAATTTTCGAACAAAATACGCAATTTCTGACCAAATCACCTCCGAATTTGATCACATTAACTAAGTCAATTCAAAATTTGAAGTTCTTCAAAATTTTCAATTTCTTCGTTCACTCTTTTCTGAAATTTTTTTAAAACATATAAATTGAATTCATATATTTTCAGACCAATTTTTCCGATTTAAACAAGCTTTGGCTCAAACTGATGCTTATTTTTTTTTATATAAAAATACTTTGATTTTAGGCCTAGGATGGCACATTAAAATCCATGTGCATGTGCATATAGAAACAGGTCTCGTTAATAATTTCATAAACGGCGTCAACGTTATAGCGGTTTAAAATTGAATATATAAACACTTTTACAAACTAAAAGTTTATGTATAATATTGGAAAAATTACACGCAATATCAAAACATTCAACAAAATTTGTGATATTTTCAATGTTTTATGGTATTAGTAAGATAGTTTAGGGTTTCCTAGTAAATGTAAAAAAAAATTATACTAAATATCGCGATTTTAAAAATATTGCTCAAAATGGGGTTCGAATCTAAGCCACTTATATTATACGATTATATATATATATATTACATCACAACCTAATTATGCCAATTATAAGCAATTTCCATGCAATGTACTTTAGCAAAATCTGTTTGGACAAAAGTATCCTGTTTCGTTTTATTAATGTTATTAGTCTTAAATTTATGGTCCCGTTCATATTTATTGTCGTTTTTATATCCATAATTTGTAAAAATCGCTATTTGCTATAAAAATACAATAATAGAAAGTATTGTTTTTGCTTAATTTTCAAAAAGTCCATACTTTTCTTATTATATTTATTATTAGAGCTCCTACGATTTTATTGTGTAAAATAACAAAAAACAAAGTTCACATCATTAGAAACTATGAATGTGCCTCGCGAAAAACTGAGTTTTTTTTTTTTAATTTTCACTCATGCTTTCCAAACTTTCAGACTCTCTACTACATCAATGAGGCGCAAAGACTCTGCCCAAAAAACCAAAATAATTTAAAATGTTGATATCAAAATTCGACTACCCTGTATTTAACTGTTAAAAGTCCGCATAATAATAAAAGAAGGTACAGAATTTATCCAGAAAGTGCAGTTAGTTTATATAAGTTCGGATGGGACCAAAAGTATAAACGAATGAACAAAAAGTGAAGAAAAATGGGAAAAAGTTAAGTAATTTTAAGCCCTTTTACTAAGTTTTTGAACACCAATCATAACTATAACATGAGACTTATGATGCTAAAATTTTACATTCTATTAGCTTCAGGTCTTGTGAGTTCAGATTCAGAGTTCAGAACCGTTTATTTAAAATAGTATTGCCACAAACCTTTATTAAGGATTAAATTCAGATTCAGTCAGTTAAAATTTTTTTGATAATGGCCCATATATCAATTGTTTCGCCCACAAAACTTTAGAAATTTTTAAATTTTAACTGAAATAAATTATTTGTTTTTTAATGAATGTTAATTTTCTCTGCATCCTTCCATGGTCCCACTCTAAATTTTGTATACGTTATTGTCAACGCTTAAGGGACATTTGAAGGAAAAATTATAAAAATGGGATATATGATATTTTAAACATTCTTGATACATTCTTGATGCTGATTTCATTATCTTTTTCTTTTAAAAAATGGCATTTCTATAAAAATAATCTATATTTATTAGACATTAATTTGTGTCAAAGTTTGTTTAAATTGTTTAAATTGGACGAAGAAATATACATTTTTTTGAACTATAAATCGCGATAAATGCTAAGCTTTAGAATGCTAATGGATGCCTACAAAATAAGACTTTGTTGGGTTCTTGGTCACTGTGATATTCTCGGCAATGAAATAGCTGATGAGCTAGCTCGTAAGGGCTCGGAGTTGGACAGGTCTGTTGTGGAGGTATCAGTCAGGATTCCGATTGGGTCATATTTCATGGCCATAAGGGAATGGACTATATATAGAACGAATCATGGCCTAGCTTTAAACCAGTAGATTCGAAGCATCTTCTGGGCATGAGTCGTATAAATCTAAGGATCATTGTTGGCGTGATTACTGGTTATCTCACAATAGAGAATATGACCAGTAAGTGGAACACTGGCACGTCAGATTTTTGCAGGACGTGCGATGATGTGAAGGAGCCAGAGACAGTAGAGCATATACGTTATCATTGTGTAGGGCTTCAGCGAGGTAGACTGAAGTGGTTTGGAAGGCATATTCCGCACGAACTAGAGGAGATTGCGGGTGGAGAACTCGGCAACCTTATAGGGTTCGTAATGGGAATAAAGTGGCTTGGAGGTAGTCATGGTTGATTTGATGGGTCTTAGGTTCCACACTTTTCTTAGTTTTCTTATATTTACCTATCTTTCTTTCCAATATTTTGCTTTATTCTACTAATATTTTTCTCTTTCTTAATTTATCAGCTATTTCTGTTATTTATAAAGGGATCACAATGGACCGAATGGTCTATGGGTGAAGGTGTGAAAACGTTGCCTTTTTTAACCTAACCTAACCTAAGTACTAAACTACATCGAATTTGGAACTTTTGAAGAACTTTAAATTTTGTGTTGACGTAATGAATGTGTATATGGAATTTCATCGAAATCGAAATAATATATTCATGGTAAGCAAATTTAAATGAAATTTTATACAGAATTACAAAAACTATTTAGTCTATATGACTTTAATATTTAAAATTTATCAGTGAACTTAAATTTTTTTCTTCCAAAAAATAATAATTCACCTTCAAATTCAAGTGATAAAATGCATGTAAGTGAATATGCCCAATCGTCACATAAAATTGAATTTGATGCAAGAGTTACAGAAAGAAAATCTACAAGCAAGTGAATATTCAATAATAGAATATAATTAAGACCATAATAGTTATTGAATATTATGCACAACGAGTATAAATAATGAATACATACGAAACAAATTAAAATTCCAAGAATGTGTGTATTACAATAGTTATTACTTCATTTAGAATATTATTTCAATGCTCTTGCTCATATGTATATAGTCGAAATTAATAATACTTATTTAATTATATGTTTTACAAAACAATTTTAATTATTTAAGTTTTCTCTAAATGCAAATTTCCGTATTTGTTCTAAATATTTAGTTTTGTTTTTGGTCCAACGCCTTTACAAGATGTTTATATTATATATATTTACAACATCTTAAACTTTTCATTACAATATTATGACGTTTTTTACATTAGGTTGTCATTCAATATGTCTGTATTCAACATGTTTGATATACAAAAAGAATATTACACTATCTCTAAATAGCAATAAAATTATAGGATTTTCGTGAGGGAAATAGTTTTTCGAAATAAACCCCACAGAACAGATCAAATAAATGTTTAGTTAACTATTGTAAGTCTCCCATTCATAGGCAATTTTGATAAGAAATTTTTCTAGAAATAAAATAAAAGTCGTAAGTTTTCGCTAAACATAAAACAAATGGAAATGGTTTAGTTTTTATAGTATTTTACTTGTAATACAAGTAATCAAGTATTTATTTGCATATATATGAGTGTGGTTGATATGTATATATACATATATAAGTATATGCATGCATTTACATTCATAAGGAATATACCCAACAAACATAAGGTTAAGAATTTAAAAAAGCAAATGTAATATTAGACTTTTTTTCCAAATATGCAACAAAACTTCAGATAGGAAAAACTTAATAATTGAGAATTATATTTTATTTAAATAATTTCTTAAAGCATTTCTAACAACATTCCAAGAAAATCTGTATTCTCAAATACTTGTCATTTTTGGATTTTTCTTGTTGTTTGTTCGCTGGGCGCATTTTAGTTAATTTGCATAAACCTACACACATTTGATAACATCTTAAACTACTTTTTGAAACATTGTGTTTGAAGAACCAAAGAGTCCTATTTGGTCAATCTTATACGAATTAATTTATACTTTGTTTGATATTCAAATGAATAAAATATATAGGTACAGGAATATGCTAGCGGGAAAAATAAGTACTAAAGAGCCCTAATAAAACGGCTTCTCTTTTCCATTTTACATAGCAGCATTCCTGCGGAAAATTGGTTGCAGTTGGTGTACCAAACACTCACCAAAATTCCAGTTGAGAACCAGTTTCCAACACCACGCTCACCAAGTATCAGTTGAGAGTCAATTTCTAGCATGCTTGTAACATGCGCTTGCAATAGCAATCTATGGCTCAGTGGTTACCATGTAAGACTTTAACACATGAGATAAGTAAGAATGTCGTGGGGTCTGTTTGCGATGCCGTCGATATTATCAAAAAAATTATGTAGTGAAAATATAAAAAAAGTATTAATATATAAAAAGTTTTAAAAATTGATTGAAAAGAAAGGAATTTCCGAATTTTTACCAAATTTCTATTATACTAATCGATACTGAACCTATCAGTGACCTACCTCAAAACTAGTTAAAAAGAATAAATTTCTCAATCCTAGGCCAACGCCATGTTAAAGTGACAAGTCTAGCACAAACAAAGTGTTAGAACTAGAATCGATTCCTATCACTTAGGACCAGTGTCGTGACTATGTATTGTGTTAGTTCCTTTATAAGGATATAACTGATCTGGGTTTTGCCTTAGTTTCACAAATACGTTAGGTCTATCAAAATAGCCAGCACTTAACTATTTTCTGACTGCCGCATCGTTACATATAATAACTATGATAACTTTTAAGCCAATCTATATACTTACAAAATTTTTAAGAAGACACACAATAGTTTCAAAGGCATAAAAAATGATGCTTAATTCACGAAATGATAAAAATAACTGACTATGTATTTTGTTTTATTAATTTGGGTATAAATAAGTAAAAAGTGTAATTTTGCGTTTTTTTCCTTAAGGCAGCGATCGTTCGTCTGTCCATACTTAATTGAGAACATTTTTGGTTAAAACTTAAATGCAGCTTTCAAGATCACATAACCAAATTTTGCATATATAGTTATTAACTAAGATAAATTTGATTCAAATCGGTTCAATATTTTATATGGCTCCCATTCAAAAACCCTTTGGAAATATGGCGTTAAGTGCTTTTCTATATGGATAGATATTGATACTGAGAAAAAAAAATAAATTTTTCAGATGTTTTATTTACACTATACTCTTACTGCAAAATATAGAAAAGGACTGATACACTACTGGTTCTAGCACCCATATAAGACATACATAAAAGAACAACTTTTCAGCTCGTAAATTCTTTAGATGTTTGAATGTAAATTAAATAGTGAAATCTTTTAAGTAAAAATATTTATCTGAATAACTATAAAAGAAATTTTAAAATTTTTTTGTATATTTCCCACAAAAGACCATTTGACACAGCTTAATTTTCGGATAATTTGTAATAATTTTACAAACTTTTAATTGACTTGTATATTTTTTCTGTTTTTTGATAGATATTTATGTGTTAATTACGATTTATTATATGATAAATAGATTTCTGAAGAAACTGAAAAAAACGGCAAAATTTTAACATATAAATGCGTTTTCCAATATCAGATCCGATTGGTAACATTTTCGCGATACCCGATCACTCTAATAGTTTGCAGAATATATTTTTAATACCCAAAGAATAATTCTAATTAAATCAAATTAAAAAAAATTAATTAAATCAAAATCAAAAATTATTACCTTTGAAACTGTCAGTTATATAACGATTTTGCTAAATAATTATATTCAGAAGACTTAAATTTTTACAAATTAGGTGAAATATCTTAAAGAGGCGCAACATATGAAGCTTTTTATTCTTTTAAATACAAGTTAAGAATGTGTACTTTTTTTAAGACCAATACCGTCCAATATAGAGAATCTGGTCTATCAAATATGAGAAATATCCAAAATTTGGCTCTTGTTTACAAAATTATTTAAAAATATTTACATATAAAATTTAAAAATAAAAACCCACTTTTTGAATAGTAATAAAATACCTATGTTCGATGGTTCCATCATAAAAGTTTCATTTTTAGAAGGCTTAAGTGAAGTATAGGCAATCGATATCAACAAAATTTCGATTGCTTCCACTATATACGAAAAAATATTTTGCCAACTCTGACAGCTCACTACGAATAAACTAAAAAACATATATGATTGATTTTAATAACTAGTGAATCAGCAAAATTTTATCTAGTTTTACCAGACACAAAACATTATTATAAAAACTTAATTTTCAAATTTCAATTAATCGCTAATTTTGAGCCATTTGAGAATTCAAAGAACCCATAACACAGGGGTTCTAAGCTTTTGTGCCAAAATTCAAAATTTTTTTAAATATAAATTTTATAAGTTTTATTTATATTAAATTGTATATTTGCATATCAAATACATATTTTCGAAATATATTTTACTCTAACATGTAAAGATAAAGGAGTATAATTATTATTTTTACTTTATTAAAGTAAAAACTGTATATTGTTTTGAATTTATTTTAATGAAAATTATTTTGGCATAAGTACGAAGGCTATTGAAATAAGGTTTTAATTTTATAGATTTTTTAAATATGAAAATATTTTAATGAAACTTGGCATATATATATGCGTTGACATCACTGCCAAATTTTATGAGGAATAGTTCGCAATTAAAGGCAAGATAAGACAATTTTAAATTAATATAGATATAGTATTGAATAAATAATTATTTCTAGATAAATTTTTTTTATAACATTTTTTTGCGATGGGAAAAATACAAATTCGAATATTAAATAAAAATATGATTCTCAGCCCCACAAGATAACGTGTCATTGGGGGCAAGGCTTTGACTACTCACTACCAAAAGAAACGAACAGCAAGTTCTTGCTCCTCCCTGAAACGTCTTATATGAGGCTAAGTTGTCTTATTTAGAGAGCTTGCAATTATATTTTATTAAAATATACAAACATTTAAAATAAAACTAATGATTTTGAGTCCTTTAATACCCACGTTTAAAAATATTTCTGTACAAAATGAGAAATTTCAGTAGTCATTAAGTGACCAGTTATACAGCTTTTAATTAGCTTATAAAAGAAATAGAATGCTTTTTA
Organism: Protocalliphora azurea; assembly: GCA_932274085.1. NCBI lineage: Eukaryota > Metazoa > Arthropoda > Insecta > Diptera > Calliphoridae > Protocalliphora > Protocalliphora azurea. The sequence goes on from OW026523.1 coordinate 113,208,337, forward strand.
AAAACTTTTTCCATATAAGGCAAGCTATATTTGAAAGGAGAGTGAAGGCCTAAACAGTGAAGGACTGTAATATTTCCTTCTGGGGTATCTACATATCGCCACCTAAAATGCAAAAGGATATAACCACACTTGTTCATGTTTTACAGTAAAAGTAAGAAACATAAAAATATAAAATGCTGTAACCAAAATTTTTAATTTTTTCTCTCAAATTAAGCAATTAAGTAAAAATTTTTAACCGTTCATTTAAAGCAAAAATAGATAAAGTATATAACACAATTCAAACCAAATTTTACTTAAATGGAAAAAATTTTACGATTATATTATTTATGAAGTTAATATTACGGCGTTACGACTTTTTTTAATATTGATGTCATTTTTGAAGACATGAATATAAAATTTTTTGTGTGGATATAGTTTAGGTCAATATTTGATTTTTTAGTGGTTACGGCCTTTTGCATTTTAGATGGCGATATGTAAGTCTGTGTATGTGTAATATTAAATATCTGAATGCAAAATGATTTGAATATAATTTAATATGCATTTGATCACTCAAGTGTTGATAAATGGCATTACATGCTATCATACATTATACTTGTAGCATTCATCTTAACAGAAGTTGAACTTTTGCAGTCTTTAGTTGTTAGCAAAAGGAAAACGAAAATTAAAAGGCATAAATAATGATGACACTCTTCAATAAATACAGAATTCGGTAAAGAAATACGAATATGAAATTGTTTCTAACAGAATAAAACTTTAAGTAAGAGAACATTTTAAATTTAAAAGATTTTAATAAAATATATAATATAAAAAAACTGTAAAACGTATTTCAAATTTTAATTTATTACGAGCTTGAAGTATTTATTTATAATTCTTAGTTCTTGAGAAGTAAAGATCTAGCTGCAAAATAAATTAATACTAAGTAATTATTTTAAACTTTCACTATCTAAATTTTGTGAAAATTGTTATAACGTCTATCTGTCTGTCTATTACATTTCTTGTCAATATCATAAACACTTATGTATTATTTTTAAAAAAAAAAAAAAAAAAGAAACATTAGATACGTAAAATATTCTCAAAACTTATTTCATTGTAACATTACTTGAATGCAACATATGGAGTTAACACATCTATGTACAATAATAACAATATCCATCTCTATAACATAAACATTTCTATGTGAGATGAACATAATAATCACTTTCTATCTAAAAGTATAAGTACTTACGTACATTTGTATCACAAATTATATATATGAAGAAAATATTGTTACTTATGCTCATATGAACTACTAACTCCTTTGGAAACAACACAAAAGGAGTATGTATGTTTCTTTAGATTTCTATTTTTCCTATTTTCCAAAAAGTCTGTGATTTTTTCTTTAAGCTTAACAACTACTTATGAGTATAAAGAAAACATAAAATTTTTATTTTTTTCAGTAACTTTGAGTTCATTTATAAAACAAGTATGTGGCTGTGATTATGTTGATTTCATTTGTACGAATGTGTTTAAGTTTTGGGCTTATTAAAATTCAGCACGTACAATTCATTAACACAAAATGACGTTCACTCTATGTTTCTTCGTCTACATATCTTTTAAAAAAAGTTCCTTACAAATTGTTATTAAAGAATGTTTTGTATGAGTGTCTAATATGGAGGAGTTTGATTTACACATATGAGTGTTTCTAATCTAGAATTAAGTAGGAGTATTAAAATATTTTATATAATTTTATGATTACACGCTGCTACAGTGAAAAATCACTTGAAAAATTACATAGCGTAGGTAAAAGGTCTTCTTTGAGAACGTCATAAATCAGTTAAAAAAATTCCAATATACCCTTCAAATTCTGAATTATGATCAAAAAACTGTCTTTGGCAAGGTTTCTGTTTAAATGCTACCCTAATTCTGTTATTCATTTGTTAACTTTTTATTTTTAAACTTTTTTGGGACGAAAAGAATCAAGCTTTTTACCCTTATACAGTTTTGTATAAATCGATCAAATATTAGCAGCAATTTATAATCAACACTTCAAAAAATAAATTTATGCATAATTTTTCAAGTTTAACTGCAATTTATTAAATTTTATTCCTATAATAGACTATTGCAATCGCTTAAAAACTCAAAAAATTATTAAACATTTTCAAAACTTTGTCAAAATATTTTATTTGTCGTCGTATTTGCTGTATACTTTTAGGGGCAAAAATTAGAACTGTGTGAAAAGTTTTAGATAAATCGAATAAGTTCTAGTCTTTATTTAATTTTTAAAAACTAAATCTTATATTTACAACAGAAGATCTACATTATTTTATAACAAATTTACTTTTTACGTTAATTATGAAAAAAGAGAAAAGTTATATACAGTAAAACTTAGATTTATATAATATCCTAAATATAGTGTAATTGATATTGTGCTGGAACAAAATTTGAGCATGTTGTATATTATAAGTCAGTTTTCATGACATAAATTTTAGAATAATGATTTAGAAATTCAAGAGGATATGAAAAGGTAAACATTTTAAAGGATATTATATAAAAATTGTCCGGTCAGATGAATTAAGAAAAAATATGTATATATTAGAGAATATTGCTATAAACTAACATTTTAAAATATGTATTTATGTCTTTTGTTTTTCGGAATTTACATATCTTTAATCGTTTTAGACCTTTATGGAAAAAAACAGAAGATTTACATAAGTAGGTACTCAGCTTTTTAAAGCTTTTTTTTTTTTTGCAAAATTTTAAATATTTCTCAACAATAAAAGAAGTTTTCCTCTAATTTTTTTCCAAAACAAAAACTAAAAAAGTATTTTTTTTTTAATATACTTTTTCCCCAAAAAAAAAAAAAAAAATAATAATAATAATAATAAAAACTTAAATATTTCAAAACGACGCAAAAGGGCTTACACTTCTTTTAATAAAATCACAAGTTGATTGTCGATAGTTTTCTAATATATGAACCATTTAACTGAATTCAGCTGAATTCATAACTATTTTAGAACTTTTTATTTTTTATATAATACATTTACGAATACTACAGGAAAAGTATAAACCGTAGAAAAGTTGTCTTAACACCATTCAGTGTAGAATTTTATATGTTTTTATGTTATATCAAATTGTATTGCAAATTTATCAATTTTAATTTTGAATTAAGCGCCACTTATATATCTCAACCCTCTGTGCAGCGTACTATTAAAAACGTTTTTATCATTTGTTTATCAAATTTTTCTAAACGATTCAAAATCCATTTATTTTTAAAGAAATCGCTTGTACTTTCGGAGGAATTGTTTGATTTTATAAAGAAGAAACTGATTACCAAAGGTTTTTAAATATTTTAATTCGGGCTTAATAAGTTACGATTTTTTGAAGCTTTTTCTTACTTTTCAACTTTGACACACTGTAGCTTATCTTGTATTATTGCAAGGAGATACTGATTAGCTTAGGAGATACTGATTTATTACCAAATTATTACACTGTGCGATCAGAATTACAGATTCAATTGACACTTTATTGTACCCAAATTATATATTTTGTAAAAAACTTATTTACGGGTCATATATTTAATGAATTATCAAACGGTGGTCCCTACCACCTAATCAAATAATTGCATCTCTAGATATCTTTCAAGCAATGAGGATCTTCAGATTTAATGTTATTATTTTATTAACTATAAGTATTTCTCTACCTTAAACACTGAAAATTTTAGGTATTTCTCATATACTTACCCACTTAAGAAAACTTAATCCCTTGCAGAGATTTTTCTAACAACCACATATTTTTAAGCCACTTTTGCTTCTTTAAAAGGAAAATTAAATTCCCAAAGAAAAAATTTTAAAAGCATAAATCTTGAATAAAGTAAAATGCTAAGTATGTAAGGATTTTTTTTTTTTTTTGCTTTGCCATTATTTGTCTTACAAATTTGCAACAATATCCGTTTTATGCATTTGACTACCACTCTTCCACTGCCTAGCATCCTGCCCTCACACTACGCCGACAACAATAAAATTTAAGAAAAATATCTAATATTTATCGCTACATATCATCGAAACTAAAACGTCATTTGCATTAAGACCTTAAAGCAAAATTCAAAATGAATAAAAGATCTGAGTTAAAAAAAAAAAACTTCTAACCAAAAAAATACGAGAGAAAAAACCAAAAAATATTTCCCAACATTTAGAACCAAACAAAAAAATAGAAATCTGCAAAAAATCTTTTAGCAGTAACTGCATATTAAACCTTGCAGCGGTGTGACGTGACAAAAAAAAAATAACGTAGAATAAAGCAGATAATCGAAAATGCTAAAAACGTTAAAGTGATGTCGATTTTTCGGATGGTAAAATGTCATAAGTTTTTTTTAACATTATAACATGCATACCAAATAAGCACCACAATACAACCAGGTTTCAAATGACTGACGTTAGAATTGGCACTGTGACATCCAAGTGTTACCAAACAACACAAGAGCAGTTAGATGGTTAGACTAACGTTCTGGGGGTTTTTTGTATTTTGTTTTTGTACAACTCATCATCAACGATGTCATCTCCTTATTTTTCTCAAACACTCAACACGGTGTTCGAAATCATCATCAGCAGCATTAAAATAATCAACATCATCAGATTTAATAGAGCAGATTTTAGGTGGATGAACTTGAGATTTTTTTTGAATTTTAAAATATTATGCGGCAAATTTAATGAATAGGAGATAAATTAAAGATAAAAAAATTCACAATAAATAGTCACTGTTAAATAAAATGTGAAAAATTTCCAAAAAATCTAAATATGTTGCAGGTTAAAAATTATTAAATATATAAAATCTTCCACTGGTATTTTTATTTTAATACACTTTTCGATATCACCACGTCAGCTTAGTTGTTAAAGAATCAGAAATATCCTGTTATAACGAACAATATCTTTTAGCTATAATAATGCATTTTTTTTGGGGTTTATGCTTTCAATCTTATTTTTTCACTTTATAACCTCGTAATTCTTTAGTTGTTTTTGCTATTGAAAAAGTCTAAAAAATAAATAAAAGAAAATGCAGAAAAATTGCTAGCAGACCAAAAAATTAAAAGAAAAACTAAACACTTTTGTTGGGGAAAATGAAAATTAAATATTATTAAGGATTTCTTAAGGCGTTTTTATATATTTTCTTAACTTATTCATTTTGATATTTGGGTTTTTTTAGTGTGTGGCCCCAAAATGAAAGCAAATAAATTTGTACTTCCTTCTTTTTAAATTTTCCATTTATTGTTTCGGAAGAGTTTTGCTGTATTATCAATTGAATTTTTATGCTCTGCTAAAGTGATAAAAATTTTCAACTTATAAAAGGATTTTCTATCAATAACATTAAAAAAAGCAAGTAAAGTAAAAAGAAATGAAAAGATAAATACAATTTTTTTTCTTTTTCTTAAATTAGGGCACGTTTTAACAAAAAAAAAAAGAAAATTAATTTCAAATGAAGTATACAAAAAATAGTTGATATATTTATACAATTTGTTAATTTTTTTAAGCAACGTTGAACGCAAAAGGCAACCTTAAATTCTATACACATTCTTGAGCAAAGGATACGGAAATAATATGTCTAAATAAAACGAGAGATGTTAATAGGAAATGGAGAATTTAAACATATAAAATCAACCTTTTATTATTTAGTTTTTTTTTTTTTTGATGTCTGAGTTAGTGTAAAATTTTCTCCCATTACTTTCGATTGACCTTAGTAAATATTAAACAACTAATACTTGGAAATTTTTTTGTTGAATAATATATTTTCTTCTTGTCATGTCTTTGTTGATTTTGTCTAGATAATACTTATAATAATGACACCCATCGTCCTCCTAGTCCATCCTTTTATTAACACCATCAAACGAACCTTTGTTGTTTTTTATTTTTACACTACACTACCGTTGTTCCATCCATGCAAACACTAAAGAAATTTGTAACAAGTTCTTTTCGTTTAAGGACTTTTTAGTTGTAAACAGTGGGCTCAAAATTGGCTACTCGGCGGCAATTTTTTAATTTTTTACATTTGTAGTTGAACTTTTTTAGAATTTAGAATTAATTATGAATTATTCGGGCTCAACTTCAATGAAATAATTTTGAAAGAATACATTGTAAAAGTTTATTTTACCCTCGGCAGAATGGAATGCATTTTTTATTCACCCACGACCGTCATCAGCATTCTTTAGGGTTCCATCATGGTGTTCTCTTCAAAGATCATCTAAGGAGTGCGCATGATAAAATCCTTGTATACTTTAAGGTTTATAAGTTTTGATATAGTGAAAAAAGAATAATTGTCTTAACTTGTCTACATTTGTCATTATGCTCAGTAGCCACGTGCTAACAAAAACATGCAAACACATAATTCAAATTTATTATATTATTATTATATTATTCAAATTTATTATTATATATTGTAGGACCGCAAACAAAATAAAAATAATTTTAAGAGAAAATCCCCGCATCGCTGGAAGAAAAAGTCATAAAAAGTTAATTGATTTAGATGGTTGGTCATAAAAGTAAAAAAAAAATCTGGCTTAAAGACTTCCAAGGTGAAAATACTTCATTCGAAATTTTTTCAGAAATATGATTGCTGCCAAATGGACTTTTTGCAATTTCCTGGCCAGGAATTCTATGCTGCAGTTGCTAGAGGGAATGTAGCAGAAAAATATATTAAAAAATCTAAGTTCTAGTTTTATGTTTGCCAAGCCATTTGTATGTACCGCGAAAGAAGCACTAAATTCATAATAAATGGTTATATTAATACAGAAATAAACATGAATGAGTGTCTTCAGAAGAGACTTCTTCCTTTCCCAAGAAAACAGTGTATCAAAATTTTCTTCGCTGATCTTGCTTTTTCCTTTTACAACAACAAAGCGATGGAGTAGTATCAAACAAATGGTATTGTGTTTGTACCGAAAGAGGCTAATCTATCCAATTGTCCAGAACTTCGCCCAATTGAGAGGTATTGGATCCTGTTAAAAAAAATTATAGGACACTAAAAGCTCAGCAAAAAATAAACTGAGTTAGAAAAATACTTGGACTTATTCTAGCAAAAAAAATAATTGAAATCTCAATAAAAGCTTTAATAGAAGAAATTCTGGAAAAGACCAGATATTTTATTAAAAACCTATAAGAAATACTTTATTCTTTTAAATTTGGAATTTGAACACAACAGTCACTTATAAAAATATAGTTTAAAAAAAATCGCCCATTGGTTTAGTTTTTATAAGCAGATTTGTGTACACGGATTTTTTCGTGCGCAGTCCTTATTTAACTCACAACTAGGGTTTTTAATTTCGCGACATTTTTCAACTCCCGGAAATCGGGATTTTATTTAAAGCATTCTCGAGAATTCCCGGATATTCGGAAAAATACAATATAATTGAAAACTAAACAAAATAAGGTATATTTTATATATAATTTGCACGTAAATATATATCTCCTTTGAAATAAAAATGTACCTATGAAGCTGCCATTTTTAGTATAATTATTAGAGTATTCACTCGAATAATGTTTGTTCGATTAATCGATAAATTAAAATAAAATAATTGTTTGATTAAATTAAAATCAATAGTTTCAAGTGAAAATTATTCGAGTAAATTATGCTGATTAATAATTATTCGATTAAAATATTTCAAAGATTTCCTTTCTGTTTAAAATACAACATGTAAATAACGTATAAAGTCGTTTTTCAATCACAAACATTAAATCAAATATGTAAACGTAATTTCAAAAAACTATAATGTAAAATTTAAATCACTTATAATTTTTAATATGGGTTTGGAGGAGATAAAGAAAAAAATTAACTTTTTTATATTAAATTTTCTATAAGAAACGTATTGTAATATTTTAAACTTGATTTGAAAGAATGATAGTGCAGTCGAGAGTTTAAATATGTATATAGTTGATGTACCAATAGAGTCTGATAAATGCTTGGATGAAACTTGTGATATAGAAGAGATTTGGACTTAAAATTTGGTTAAGCTCTAAATTCATACTTTACATTAAGAACCGCTGAACTACTTCATCTAAAGTAAATTAGATGTTTTTTTTTTTTTTTTTGATAATATACCATCAGATTTTATTTATTTGTTTTACGGACAACAATATCGGAACATTAAAATTTTGGTGATACTCATAAGGCTATTGAAATATTAAGTAAATATGTAGAAACAATGGCTTTAAAAAAGCAAAAGACGTTTTAAGCAATTTTTTTATTTTAAATTAAATTGTTAATATTGTATTTGTGTTCTTTTTTAATGAACACCGTATGATTGTTTTAGTTTTAAACAAACATTAAAAAACGAGCAAAATAATAAGGTATAATTAACTGAAATAACTCGAGTAACTTAAAAACTTTACTCGATTGATCGATTAATTTAAAACCAGAATTTCGAATTATTTGATTCATGAAATAATGAAAAATCAAATAAAATGAATACCTTAGTAATTATATAAGTTTTATTATAAATAGTTTTTAATAAATGTTTCTGTTAAACAAAACAAACATTTATACCCGCATTTACAAAAATAAATATTTTAAAGGGCATTTTAAATTTAAAAGCTGTTTGAAAATACGGGTATTAGTATTTTCAAAATACTTATTTTGAAATTCATTGTTATACTAAAAAATATATTCATACCTACATATATTAAAAAAATAATAAAGCAAGTAAGTGAAAAATTTTTACATTTTCAAATGTAAATATATAAGTACTTAAAGGAGGTATAACAAATTTTGTATACTTTTATAAAACTAGAGACTTTAAAGAATAAAAAAATGCTTATTTTGTTTTTTTAAAGTTATTACCCAGCAAAAACTTTGCTTTCCTAGTAAGCTAGCAGTTATAATTGGAAACAAAAATAAACTACTTATTTTGTGTATTGAATAACTAACTATTTTTGTTCGAGTTATTTTTAGACTATAGGTATACTCAAAAGTATGTACCTAAAAAAAAATTAAAAATAAAAACAAAAATAAAAAAATAAACAAAAAAAATTTTGCCGTCAGTGAGATTTAAACATGGATACAAAATAACCGTTCGTTTTCAATCACTAACGTCTTACTCAGTGCACTATCTCGCACTTAATTTTCTAAGCGACAAAAACTTTTTTTAGTATTAAATATCTTTTTAGACATTTTGTTACAAAAAACTAACAGCATCAGAATGGGGTCGAACCAACAACCTTGTGGTTGTTAATCCAGCGTACTCATCCACGTCATTGCAATATTACTGTGCTATTATATTATTGGGTACATATTTATGCAATACAGAGTAGAAAATAATAATGACGCCTCATTACCTAGAAACTACTTTAATAAACCTAAAGTTTTCTCTGGGCGGTCATAGAAAAAATATAAATTTATAAAAAATCATAAAAAAAAAACGAACACGTTTTTCACACCATTTTTTAAGAACTTTTGTAAAAATTTACAATTTACTCGTGTTTTTTTTTTTTTTTTTTTTGACACTATGTCGAAAATAGATATAAAAATTTTTAGTTGGCTTTAATCCCCATTGATTTTTTATGACACACATGTTCTGTGTGTTTTATTGTTTTTAATCTGAACCATTTTACCGACACTTTTCATTTTATTATTTTATTATTATTTTGATTGATATACATTATGACATTGTCATTTTTTTGAGGATTTATTTGCCGAATTTATCTTTGCTGAACAAATTTTTTATTTCGACTTGAAGCCAGTTGATGCTGGGTTCAAAAAAATTCAATCAAAATTAATTTTGTGTTATATTCCTATTCTCAAGTTTATAAATTAAATCCAAATCGTATTTAATGAAAAAATATAACATGGTTATAATTTTCTGACTTCGCAGACTCAGAAAAGTATCCGATCTATATCATATTGCTTACAGCGACTGTAATTTTTACATTTTAAAATGTAAAAAATTTTTCTTTTACACATTTTTTAAAGAAATTTGTCAAAAATTTTCCTTCTGTTGTTCGGCAGTTTTCAAAATATTTCGTTGACTGAGCTCTCGAAAGTCAAAATGTAAATGCATATATATTTTTAAGACCTTACAGAATAATCAGCGTTTTAGTTTTTTCCAATCCAGTAAATAGTAGCTTTAATATTTGCAATTAAAACTGTAAAAAGATTTTCGTTTACATGCTTTAATTTGTTTAGTCTTATATATCAAATATATGTCAAATTAATATATAAAAATTGTTGAAAGGTCAAAATAAAAAATCTAACAAAATTGTATTGTGCATTCATCTAACATTGGTGACGATTTCTAAGTTGTTGTGTTCTAATAGAGAATTTTCAAGCTTTTAAGTAGTTTTGCGATTTCAGTACTTCTTAGTTCGGAAATCACTTTTACAGGTATTTTAATAAACTACATCGAACTGGGTGCAAAGCAATGTAATCATTTCATCATATATTTGCTTCATTAGGTCAATCAACGTTTTTTTTGTCGAATTTTTCATTTTTAAAGTGCACATTTTTGGTAGTTTTTAATTCCCTGGATTCGGGAAGTGGAAAACTGGCAAAATTCCCGGGAAATTCGTTCCATGAATTCTCGGTATAAAAACACTACTCACAACTAATTATTTGGGAATGGAATTTATTGCTTCTTTTTATAAACTTTTTAATGAAAGCATATATAAATTTGTCGTTCTGTTTTAATATATTTATTTTTGGTCCGTATAAAATTCTGAGTCTGTCTCTCTATCTGTGGGAAATATTCTGACGTACAAATTACTAATCCGAATTGAATGATATACGCTAAAATTGTTTATTGTTTTGCTAAATTCTTTGCTATTTAAAATCATCTAGATCAGTTCAGTTGAAAAAAAAATATAAAAGAAAATATGTATCAAAGAAATGTTATTTATTTTTAATTTTATTTGTCGTTTAGGATATTATGTGTTTATGGTGACTTTTGTAACATATTTCAAACAGAAAATGCTTCTCAGTCGGTTTAACGATGTCCATCAGTCTGGTTGGCTGGCGCAAAGTGCAGATCGCAATTTTGAAGATAATTTGATCAAATTGGGTACATTAAATGAAATTGGTTTAAATCGATCCATTATCCTTACAAATGTTCACCCGGAATGGTGTTTAAAGGTATATAAATGCGTTAATTATGCAGCCAGAAAATACGGTATAAATTACTTTTATAAAATTTCACCAAAAATGATTCATAATTAATTACAGCTCCCATATATCGCACATAAAGTTATAATACGGAATTTGATAACGATAACCATTATTGAGCTATTTCTCTAAAAACGCTTTGACGTTCACACATATTTAAATAGTCTGGCTTGACCATTTATAATCCTCTTATTAGTTACTTTTTTTAATTTTAATTTGTCTTTAGATTTGATTTTAATCTTTCAAAAATTTAATCTTGAATATGAATTTATTTTAATGATTTATATGTTATGACAAGGTCATATTACTCAGTGTTGACAATTTAGTATTTTTATTTTGCTTTTAGCCTCAAAATTTTCGTTTCTTAAAATTGCTTTAAAAGGTTAAAATATTAGTAGTTCAACAACGGAGATAATAATTTATTGTTTGCCATTATTAATTTTATTTTTACAGAATCATCCATTTAAGCATTTAGCATAAAATATCGAATAAAACATTTAGCCTGCGGTGCTTTATTCTTCAAATTAAAACATATACTTTTAAATATACTTAATCAACCATAGAAGCTATTTATGAAAATAATTAAAAAAAATCGTATTATTGCGAAAAATCCCCCAAAATTTTGGAAATTCTTGATCAAAAGGAAATTATGGTTTAAAAATGATAAAAAAAAAATCGCCTCAAAATATTGTATAATTATTCATATAAAATATGAAAACCAAATTTGCATGGGAATTTTTTGGACCATTTTTTATTGAATCATTTTGCTGGGTTTAATTTATAAATTTATTTATAAATGGTCTTATTTTTGGAGCATTTAGCCTTTTTTGACCTATTTTAAAGTTCAATTTAGCCTCTTTTTTATCATCTCCTGGCAACACTAATACTACTACAGAAACATAAAAAGCTTATAACGCTTTGCGTAAATTAACACTTATTCAGTTCATATATATATTTGTAAGCTTAAGCTTTGTACAAAAAAAAAAAAAAAAAATATATATATATATGTATTATATTAATTCATTCACTCATTCATTGTTCCCTAGGATAAATATGAAACTTTTCGTGTTTAATTTATATTTATTTGTATGTGGTGAACTTACATGATCATCTTCTGTTCGAGTGTTAACAAATTCGACATAGTCATTTAATTCTCACCTATTTCTTGTCCCACTGTTTATACCTATCTAATATTGGGGGTTAATCACTACATACAAAAACGAGTGTGTGTATGAGTGTGTGTTTACCATGTTGTGGGTATGTGTGCAAGTGGGTATCTCTTTTTCTATAAGAGTGTTTAAAAGTACCTATTTTTTCCTTTGTCCTTTTACGTTTAACTGTTTAAAACATAAAGACAAAACGTGCCTAGCATAAGAAAACCAAGTATTAGTTCGCAGCAAAAGAAGAAAAAATGGAAAAATAACAAACAATAGATACTCAGTAGAATAACCTTTTCTTTTATACTGTTGTAGCTTTCGTAAATAGTACAAACAAAAAAGCGATGAGAATGAAACGAAAAGAAAAGTAAGGACTTTTTTGTTTTCGTATCATATATATGTACTTAAACGTTAGTTTTGAAACCAGAAACATAAAAAGCTTATAACGCTTTGGGTAAATTAACACTTCATAACAATTTGTTGTTATTCAGTTCATATACATATTTGTAAGCTTTGTAAAAAAATGTGTATTGTATTAATTCATTCACTCATTCATTGTTCCCTAGGATAAGTAAGAAACTTTTTGAGTTTATTTTATTTTTATTTGTATGTGGTGAAATTACATGATCATCTTCTATTTTTGAAATGGCTATGAGGGAATATCCATATTAATACAAATAATTACAATGCTACAATTTTAAAAACGTACGTTGTATTATTAAAATAAATCTCAGTCACTACCATAAATACCAACGATTTAATATAAACTAGTTCCAATACTAGTTATTAAATATATAATTGAAAATTGTATTCATTCTAATTAAACATTCCGATTAGTGAGTTTGTTTCTAAGAATCAGTTAATTTCAGAAATTTTTTTTATAAAACTTCCCTTACATTTTATTTCTAGAGAACTTTATGTGTTCATTATGTGCAAAATTCATATAGTAGTCGGGAGTATTTTTGTTTCACATTTGTATTCTTATTTACAATAGTTACTGCTTTTAGAGAAGTTTAACTTAGTATATCTACACATATACTATGACTATAGTCTTTTTTACCACTATTTACAACTTTTACTTAATAATTTTTATAAGTTTGCTTCAATTGTGAAAAAAAGGAAGAAAATGTAACTAAATAAAAAGAAAAAAATGCGAGAAAAATTTGTTACATTTAATTGGACAGCATGAAATGTACTTGGCCCACACTTTGCAAGACACATACATACATATGTATAAATGTTCATCATAAAATAAAATAAAGAGAATATCATGCAATCATTATTATCATTATGTACATGCATAGACAATAATACACACAAAATATACACTACTGTTTTTACAATAAAATGTATAGATATATTGTTTATTAGGATGACTTTATATATTATGTATTTTTTTAAAAATATATATATTATGTATTTTTTAAAAAAGTCACAGGTAGATTGTTTCAATATACCGTTTCCAAATTATACCATCCATAAGTCAATTAGGTCTAAAAATGCTTGATGCAGTTTTATAAATGTATAAACAGAATTGCAAAAGAAGTATCTTTTAAAGCTCTTTCGGAAATTGCTTTTGCTAAAGAAGGTGATTTGTACGCTCAAAATATCAGTAGCACGTTAGAAGTAAATATTTTTACGAAATGTGATCCGTGAACTATTCGTACAAAATTTCGTGCTTTCTGCGGAAGTGTATGTACTGGAGTTACGAAATAGATAGATCGACTTAAAATCTTACTAGGAGCCGTATAGTAATATTTATGCTTTATGGGGTCTTAACCGAATATTTTGACATGTTACAAATTTTGTTATAAACTCGATTTAATACCAAAATTCAGATTTTTTTTAACAAAAAATTTAATGATATTTACTAAGATAAAAATTTTCATAAAAATCAACATTTTACAAAAATCTATTTTTTCACAAAAAATCAAAATTTTTATTAAAAATCAAGATTTTTACTAAAAATTAAAATTTTTAATAAAATATAAAATTTTTAATAAAAATTAGAATTATTATTAAAAGTCCAAATTTTTTATTAAAAAACAAAAATTTTATTATTTATTATTTTTTTTTTTAATTTTATCGATTTTTTAAATTGATTTTATGTAAAGCTCATTTTTCTAAAAAATTTGATTATTTGTAAAAAAAAAATATTTTTTGTAAAAAAACGTATTATTTGCATATAATTTGATTTTTTGTAAAATATTTGGTTGTTTGCAAAAAATTTCGACTTTTAGTGAAAAATCAGATTTTTATAAGCAAATTTTAATTTTTTGTAAAATCTTTGATTTTTTGGAAAATTAAGATTTTAAGTAAAATTTTTGATTTTAAATAAAAATTTGGATTTTTACTGGTTTTAGCACAAAATTAGATAAAAGAAAAGTAAATTTTTTTACTAAAAATCATTTCGAAACAATTGAAGTTTTATTTTGTGAGCAAAAAATAAAACTCACAAATAATCATTATAATTTGAGCGAAAAAGTAATAATAATAAAAAATCATTAAAATCAATTTTCTAATAAAAATCAAAAAAAAATATATATTAATAATAATAATAATAATAAAATAAAATTCATTTAGTATTTCGATAGAATTTGTTCTGAGGATAACATTTTCGTATTTAACACTTTTATGCGGTCGTTCTTTGTATATGATTTTTTTGTTTAAAATTCCAAGAATAATGATTATTTTCTATCCTTGATAAAAATGTCTTATACTTCTTATAATTGATTGTTAAAAACATGTGTAAAAACATTTAATTTATCATCTGAACTTTCTTTAAGTAAAAAAAACATTTCATCATTGATTGTTTAAAATTTCGGTAAAATGGGTTCCTTTCTAATTTTATAGAATTCTGGCGCAGTTTTCTTATTGATAATAAGTTAATGAAGTTAAAAAATTTCCACATTTTTTTATCGTAAAATTTTGTCAGTGTCTTTTTATTCGCTTTTATATCAATTATTGAGATGCTAGAATAAATAAAATTTAAAAACTTAAATGTATTTTAATGAAAAATACATTTATCAGCAAATTTAAAACACTAAAAGTATTGTAATTGAAAATGCATTCCTAAATAAAAATTTTCAAGTGCTAAACACAATGTTTATATGGCAAATTACATTCTGAAATAGATTTACTTATTAGCAGCGCAACGAAAAATATGCTGTAAAAGGGCGATTTAATCTTAAAATTGGAAAAATCTCTTTTAAAATTAAATATATCCCAAATTTTTTTTAATTATTATTATTATTGTTATTATTATTATCATTATTATTATTATTATTATTATTATTATTATTATTATTACTTCTGGTTAAATTTTAAATTATCTGTTCTTCCATGTCAAACACTACTTGACTTTTATTAGCAGTTTCTAATCAAAATTAAGTACTTAAGTCTAAAATAAAGAAAAATATGCTGCTAAATTCCTAAGATATTCTCCAAATGTTCAATTAAAATATGGCAATATATGCTGTTAAGCCCAAAATATTTAAAAAAAAATGCTGTTAGGACCAAAAAGATGCAAAAATATTGTGTAACAAATCGATGTAAAAATCCTTGTAATTAACTAAAATGAATAAATTACTCTTTGGTTTACTTCAAGTACGGGAAAAGAATTTCAGATGTAATTAGATTTGAAAAGTAATTTTTGATCTCTGATTCACTTTATATTTCGCTAAAATTCCAACCAATCATCTGGTTTAATTGTGTTGCTCCTTATTAAAATTGCTAACCTAATATAAATTTGTATACATACTTGTATACATGTATGTATGTATTTATGTATAAGTAAGTAACAAATGTTTTATATGCATAAAAGAAAAGAAGTTGAGCATTATTAGTGGCCATAAAATTTCAGTATAAATTGCAGCACAATGTGGCCAACAATTTTTGGTTGAATTTGTTGTTCTTTTTTAAATTTGTACCAAATGAACATAAGTAGATCCTTATGGTTTTATTTTTTCATGTACTTTTCCTTCTTTTTTTATTTGTTTTATTTTTTTTTTTTTGCTTCTATACCATTTTCTGATTAGATGTATAACAATGCAGTTTATTGTTTAGGATTTTCTTTCATGGTCTTTTTTTATTTTAAATCAATATTTAAAATGGGTTTCTTTAGAAAATCATGAATTTTATATTGAATACTCCTTTTACGGTTTATATGTGTGTGTGTTTTTTTTTTTTTTCCTTTTTTTTGGAAAACAAGTATTTACCAGGTCATTTAATAGCAAATTTAACAGTGATATCATACATACAAATTTTGTGTTCCTCACCAGTGTTATTAGATGAGAAAAAAACGGCTAAATTCAACTTAAAAAAAATTTAAAAAAACGAAATGCCTCAAAAAATTAAGGCCAAAAAAAAAGATTTGCTTTTTTAATTTAGAAACATTTTTTCTTTTTTTGATACATATAATGCAAAATTACCAAGTGAAAAATCACGCAAAAGTTCTTCTTCTCTTAAATGGATGATTCTGCAAAAAAAAAAATAGTAATGACAAATAATAACAGCAAAATAAAAAGGAATACTTCAGCCTTAAAAAGCTAAACTCGCAACACTGCTCCTCTTATTAAATATTTTAGTTAAAAGAAAAAAAATAATAAAAATTTCTTTTCATCTCATTTAAATAAAAGAACACTTATTACATTTTGTTTAATTTGATTTAAATCACTAATTCATTTGTCATCTTATATTTTATATAAAATTTATTATAGAACCAAAAAGATAAATTTAATTGGTTAAACATTCAACTGAATTTTCGAATAATAAAACGAATTTTATCCTATATGAAAGTTAACGACAACTATAAATCAATAAAAGTTTTTTTTATGCTGCTAAATAATTTTAACGCTTCTTTTTAACTTACGTTTTTCCTTTTTATATCTTTTTCCTGCATACAGTTAAATGGAAACTGTTTCATTTAAATATATGTCTGCAGATCCTGAGGTATAAAAACAGGTACCATAAAATATCTACATATACATACTACTATTGTATATGTATGTAAATTGTTCTTACAATACATATTATTGTTATTTTTTTTTTAACAGAATGATTTAAAGTTCAAAAAGCTGACAATGTTTTTTAATCTATTTCTGTAATAAAATTTATATATTATATGCTCGATGCATGTGTATACTACATATATATTCAGATATATATATATAGCGACCAAAAATGGCGAAGTAAAAGTAACGACCAAAATTTCCATAACAACTAGTTGTTCAGTTATTAATTTAAACTCATTTTTAAAGGAAATCTTATGGTTTCAAAGGATTTTTTTTTTATAAAGTACTGTCGGAATTATGAAGTTTTACAATATTGGTAATATTAAATATACATAATACATACGTAAAGTATGTAGCTGAAACTTATTGTAAGGGATTTTAATAAATATGAGAAATTTAAAAAAAAATTTAAGCCTTACAAAAACTAAGAAATCTAAAATTCGCATAAAATCTCACGGAACTAAAATATAAAAATTTGAGTTGAAACTTTCATGGATTTTTTTGATTTATTTTAGTTTTTCTCTTGCAAAACTAAAATAAATCATTAATTCAAATCATTAATTAGTCGGGCAAAACGTAAATTCATATGATGTTGATTGACTAAATTTTGACATAACTATCAGGGTAATAAAAAGCTTAACAAGGACCTAGAAATGAGATGATAAAAAATCAGGCCAAAAATCTATATTTTTTTAAATTTGGAAACTAAAGCTAGAGAACAGGATCTAAAAGAAAAGGCGATTTTCTTATTGATGGGATAGTTTTATATAAAGTGTGCATTAGAATAAAATATAACACAAAATGTTGATAATAACTCTTACTGTCGTTAATTTTAAATATTTTTCTTAAGACATGTCAAATTTAACAGCAGATCGAATGCTTGAAATCCGAACCTTTATCCGCATATAGGTGGCAGTTAAAGAAAAATGTACAAAATAAAATTTTAATTTTTTAATTTTATTTAAACTTTTTGGAAAATATTGAGTAAATTTTGATTATAGTATTACACTTTAAGGTAATGAAAAAGCTTAAAAAGGACCTAAAGAATGAGATGAAACTTGGTTCAGAAAGAAAATTCACAAGAATAAATTCCAAGCACAAAAATTAGAGAAGCTCCTAACAGCTATATCAAAGATATTCGGCCGCGTAATGGCACATTATGTTTATTTGTTCAAAATCAATTTGTTCAAAATCAAAATTATGTTATACCCAAGCTTTAAATTTAAATAACAAAGCTGAGAAGAACTCAGAGGCAAAGAATTATCAAAACTCCTAATAATAAAAAAATAAAAATATTTTCATTACTTTGTATTAGACTCGGAAACATACGTTATTGCTGATTTTTCTAGGTACAAATTTTTTAATCCGAGTAATCGAAAAAATGTAACTAAAAACACTCAAAATGCAACAAGATATGCGATTGTTTTGTTGCTTCAGTCTGAATAAACCCTAATAGTCATAAAAAAGACATTTATGACATTTTTGACATGCAACAGTGTTTTTAAAACTTTCTGGCCTGATTTAGAATCTTACCGTTACAGTAGAAGGACCCAGAATTGGGAATGCTAATTCAGTCTCACAGAGTATTATTTATTTAAGCATTATTTATTTAAGTTAAAAGCGATTTTAAGAAGGCCCCAGTGGTGTTCAATTGTGATTAATTAATTTTAAATTCTTTGGAGAGATACTGCGTAACATTTTTTATAGAACTTAATTTTTTTCAGAAGTCATACCTAAAAAATTGAAAATAATCTAGTTAGCAATTATTTTTGATAGAAAATGATATATTAGAAAAATTAGAAAAATAAAAAAAGCATGTTATGTTTTATTTAGACGCACACTTTAGTTGATATAAATATTACAAATAAAAATATATTTTTTGCTACTAAAAAGTACAGCTTTTATAGACATTTCCCCAGATATTGCGTAAATAGAAGTGTAAAATTTTATGAGACATTAAAATGTTTACCAAATTTTGTTCCGCATTTTTTCGATATAGGATATGACTTTAGATCATATAAAATATCTGTAAAGAATCATCTTAATGGCTAAAATTGATAATATGAAAAATATAATAATAAAGAAGAAAAAACATTTACTCCGAATTCAGCGACAATTACATTTCTCTTGCTAACAACTACCACGAAGTATAAATGACTTTAGTATTTATGTCAAATGAAAGCCTTTTATTTGCATAATTCTAAAATTCAGTGTGTGTCAAAATCATTTAAGAACTTATAATTTTAAGCTCTTAACCATAAAAAGCACTCTTACATTACATTTTTACCCTTATATTTTTCGCGTTATAGTTCTAATTTTAAAAATAATAAAATCTATATTCAATTTAAAATTTATCAGTAAA
This sequence comes from Protocalliphora azurea, assembly GCA_932274085.1. NCBI lineage: Eukaryota > Metazoa > Arthropoda > Insecta > Diptera > Calliphoridae > Protocalliphora > Protocalliphora azurea. Next base: position 113,227,983 of record OW026523.1, read on the forward strand.
TAAGAAACAATTGAAAAATTTTCAGAAATTTCATTTAAAAAAATTTTAAATCACACTTTTTTAAAGGAATATTACACTATGCGACAAATTTTAGGTCATTGAATATTACCTCAATGATTCGAACGCTATATGTATAAGTATACCCTCAGCATAATTAAATCTTCAAAGTTTTTTACAAAGTTAGTTCGAACTTCGATTTTATGTACTCTTAAACTTCGAATATTTTGGATCACTGTTTTTATTATGTGTGATAATAAAAAAAAAATTGAATAAAAAAAATTACAATGTATTTGCGGGTATTAAAGCTTCCCTTATGTAAGATTTTTATTACATGTCCCTCCCTTATAACGCCCACTTTTCATAACAAGATTATATGCAATATATGAGTAGTCTTACGAGTATTATTCAACCTATTTAACTGATATTTTGCACATATAAAGCTCAAATGAAATTTATCACATATATCAAGTATTTTTTCAAGAAAATTTTGAGCTAATAAGTTGGATATCACGCCTAGTTTTTTGAGCTAATAAGTTGGATATCACGCCTAGTTTATAACTCACTTTCAATAAAAGTCCATTATTCTACTTCCTTAATGCCACTAAGGCAATTCATATAAAATTTGACACACACATGGAATAAAAAATATTGTATATTATAAAATTGAATAAATTTCTCCCAATTTTATTATACTGTGATTTTTTATCACTATCATAAAAGTGTTTATAAAAATTTAAATTTGCTTACTAAGCAGAAGGCAACCATTTCGTAAAAAAATTGGACGTGGCATCCAGTCGGTACTTCCTTCACGTTTCATTTAATCGATTCAGTAGTTTAGACATATGGTCAAGTCAGATAAAGTACACAATATTATGACAAAAATGGACGTAAAAAGCGAGTGGCATTCAGCAAAAATCTAGTATAATAATGGTAGTAGTCCATAAAATAACAATATAAAATAATATTTGAATTTTATTTCCAATCATATTGAAAAAATGGCTCAGAAAAATTCGAATTTCAAGAGACCTGAAATTCGAACTAACTTTGAAGAACCTTTTGCGTGTTTTGCTAGACTATTGGTATGATTTCATTTTTCGTTAGAATTACTGAGACAATTATTTATTATTATTAATTTTTTTTTTGTTGCACTGTGCTGTCGTGAGTGGTAATGTTTAAACGACTATATTTTCCCTAAAAAATTTTCTTACCCTAAAAAATTTCTATTATTACCATTAATTTTACGAAATTTTAAACCAATATCATTTCTTTGCTATTTACGAAATCATGCCAAAAATAAAATTAACAATTTTTCTTTTCAGCGTATTTCGATAAATATTGAAGATACTGTAGTAGTTTTGACATGTGCTGATATCATCTTAGAAGTTCTGTAAAACAGCATTTTTTGGTTTCGTTAAATCGAAACGTCTATTTTTAAGATTTTTATGAAAGTTTCAACTGCAAACCTACACAACTTTTGCAAGTGTTGATTAAAATTATTAACGTAAAAAGACTTTACGTGCACATATGTTCGTTAATAAAACCATAAATAGTGTTAGAAAAAAAAACATTTTTAAAATATTTTTACTCTAATTTTTTTTTAATTCCTCATATGGAAGATGTTTTTGTTCACTATACATATGCTTCATTCCATGAAAGAACGCCAACAAATTTTCTTTAGGTCTTCGGATTTTGCTAACATTTGATATACGCAAACCCTATGGAGCCATTTTAATATCTCCATTTTTATTTTTTTCAAATTTTGTGAGATTTTGAAAAGTCCAAAAAATGAAAAAGGCTGTAACTTTAAACACAAATATCTCTATAAGCTGTAAACGGATTTATGATTTAAATGACTTATAGAAAATGAATAGGTCCTCTTTAAATGCAGTAATTTAAAAATAATATCAATTAAAAATTAATTCATAATACAAATGCAATTTTAGGATGCATTTTTGAAAATTTTTTACCGTTTCAATTTTTCTCTCTCTCTGATATATATAAAAATAATAATGTTTACTAAAAATTGCAATATAAATTGTTCTAGGATGGCCCACTATAAAAAAAAAAAAAATAGTTTTTTATTTTTTTGTGAGTTAATTTCAAAATTAATTTTAGTTACAACATTTCATAATTTGTTCATTGTGGTATAGTACCATTTTATATATATTTGTATTCAATATTACTCAAAAATATTCCAAAACAAAAAGAAAATTGCATTCTTGTTGCGAGATATTATGAAAAAATTTAAACTTGATATGTAAAAACTGGTATTAATTTTTCTAAAAAAATATTAAAAGTAGTTAATCACCTTGTCTCAGAACAGCAATTATTGCATTTTCTAGCAATATCTTTATGCTTTTAAAAATATTAAAAAAAAAAATTAAAATCGAAGGGGTAGAAATTTGTCAAGAACTGGATTGCACTGCGAGTGCATTTTTAAACAAACAATTTAGCTTTGCATTATTGCCTTTAAAAACGTCTCAGTTGACCTTCATTTGAGCCTTGGGTCATACAAAATATTGTAAAGAGATATTAATAGTTAAAGTTAAGCACTTTATCGGATTCTTTAACTTTTATAAAGATGTAAATCGTGATTTAAATCGCGATGTTTTTTTTTTAATTGGAAAAAATAATAATGAGAAAGATTAAATAATGGCTTCATAAGATATATGCGTACCAAATCTAAATCTGATAACCCTCCGTCAAAAAATTTATATATTTTTTAAATCTCTCGTGGAGTAAATGATTTGCAGTAAAATTAAATAGTTCATTGGAATGATTAAAGTAATCAATTCAAATAATATATATATATATATATATATATATATATATATATATATATATATATATACTGGATGGTACCTTCACTTCAAAAAATACAAAATGATTGGAAAACTTAAACAAATTGTTCTCATATTTCTTATGCTATTGAAAATTAATGTATGCATAACTAAGTGGCAGATATATTATTTATACGCAATTATTTATGTAAATATTACTCAGCAATTACTGCAAGTTATTCTACCATAAGGTCATACTGGATCAATTACGTACATCATATTACACTTTATTGATTCTTTATAATATCTCTATGCGATAATATATATGGATATGAAACATATACACTTTATATTGTAATTTACATATTTTATATAGTTAAATATTTAAAACAAACACATATATGTAAAACCCGATTCAAAAATATTCTTTCAATAATTCACACACTCACACAAGTAAATATTCTTATACACCACATTAAAAAAAAGCCATTAAATCGTTTCCTATTTTTGATCCTTTCATTTGTTGGCATTCATTAAATTTCTTGTGGTTTATTGACCATTTAAAGGTGCATTTTAACATCATTGTTTCTTTGTTGATTGTTTAAGTTAAACAATATGGTTTTTTTTTATATACATACTTATATTAAAAATTTTTTTATTGCATATAAGTGTACGTATAAGTGCAAAAAGTGATGAATTAATGATATTTATAATATAAAATTTTAATTACATTTTTTTCAATTCCAAGCAACTTTTAAATAAGTATATATATATAATTATATATATATATATATATATATAACTCCAATATTTTCAGTTTATTGGTTATAAAACACTGGTCAGCAAAAAAAATCTTCCATTAAACACGATGGGTTGTTCTTAATGAATTTTGATGTGTTAAATACGAATCTGCTTTCAGTTTTTTTTCCATCGGATCTGATTTGTTTTTATGAGCGTGTCTAATATTACGCCTATAATAATGCCATTATACGAGTATATTTCAAATAATTTGCTCATCAGTTAAGAAATTAGTGCAAGAAAACAATTGTTCTTCTGAAAATTTGCTCATCAGTTAAGAAATTAGTGCAAGAAAACAATTGTTCTTCTGAAAATTTTAAGATTTTCTTAAAAGTTTTTTTGAAAAGTGAAGACGCCAAAAATTTTTCCTGATGGAAAGAATTGAAAGCACATTCGTGTTTAGCAGGTCAAATTCCATTTAGTCCACACATATATATATATATATATATATATATATATATATATATATATATATATATATATATATATACAAAATATCGTACATATATATATATATATATATATATATTCTGTTGCCAAGCAGTGTAATTAATTCAATTATTTTAACTTTTGTGAGTTTGCATAAAACTGTAAGGAAGATTTATTTTATATTCAATTAAAAATACATTTGGTTTTTCCTTTTAATAAGTTAATTAAATTATTGGTTATTTTTAATTTGAATGTTAATATAATTCAACAAGGGTCGAAATATCAGAGAGAATTTGGTAAAAAATGAATTTTACTTTAAATATGGCTAGCAATTTATTATCATATGAATCCAGTCAAACAAGGGATCAACTTGGAACTTGATAAAGGGAAGCTTAGTATGTGTTAGGCAAGTTATTCGCGATCCGTTTATAGACTTCAAAATAAAAATGTACTTTAGCAAAATTTTAGGAAATTTTTTAATCTATAAATGTTGCAATGGCAAATGAACACGTGAGATAATCCAAGAAAATGATTTTTGTGGTCTTTAACCGCGCATAACTCGCTTAGTGTGCCTAATTTTTTATATATAGGCCTAAAAAAAGGCAAAAAAATCGCACATAAAAATCCATAAATATAAAGTGACTAAAGTGCATGTAGAATTAGCTCGCGTTAATCGTGAAAAGGGCGCGAACGTTATAGCGGTTTTAAGTTTAACATATACAAATTTTTACAAAGCAGAAGTTAATTTATAATTCTGGTAAAAATTGCTCGCAATATCAAAACCCACTGAGTTATTTAATGATTAAATTAGTGTAAAATATTTTAGAGTTTCGCGCTTTTTGAAAAATTTTGCAAAAAATGGGGTTTGAATCTAAATTACTTCTTCATATATTATAAGAAAATTTTATTTTTTTACAGTTTATTACAAAGAAATATTTTTAATATAGTTATCCTTTTTAAAAAACCAAGTAAAGTTTTTTTTTTTTGATCCATAAAATTTTTATCTTCTGAAATCTATATATACAAGATTTGTATAAATTGCAATTTTCTAATAAAAATACAAAAAGTGCAATTTTTGAGTAATGTTCAAAAACTCCGCAACCTTTTTCTTATATTTATTTTTAATACTCCTTAAATTTTTTTTTTTTTTTTTTTGTAAAATAAATAAAAACTATTTTCACGTAGTAATCTATTCCATTCATGAATTTTCGCTCTTGTTTTCCAAGTAGGTCTATATGGCACACGCTAGAAACTTAAACTCGCGTATATAATATCACTGTGTGAAATTTTGTTTAATTCGGAATAGCCGTTCCGAAACTGCATAATTATTTCCATTTCATTTCTTGAATGGGACACTGTGCGTTGTTATATCGTTCTATCGATGTACGTATACCGTTAATATTTTTCAAACTGTTTTCTGTTGACTGATATCGATCAATTATTATTTTTTCTTTTTTTAATTTTGAAAGTTTCTGTGTACAGAAAAAAATTCTTGGAATATAATTATGGGAGAAATTTGTTTGTAAAAATTATTTCATTATTTTAGTTGGAAGTTTACTGTGGAAAAATGATTTGATTTTTGAAGTGTTATGGGAGACTTTAAGAAGTTATTGACGCTAAGGGTGATGTAATATTCTATTAACTCAAAAACACTGCAAACTTGCAAAATGTTCGATTAAATCCAATCTTTTAAAATGTTCAAATAATTTTGACATGATAAAAAAGCCCGAACCGGAAATTTCCATACAAATTTCTATTAAATTCAAATTAAAATCTCTCCGGATTTTTTTATTGCTTTTATTTTCTAACAAGAAAATATTACCATTTAAAATTTAAATAATTTTGAAGTAAAAAAATAAATGAAAAGAAAATAAATAAAATTGTTTATTATCCGTTGCCGTCTAAGTTTTTGTTTAATTTGACAATGCAGACTACTTACAGGAATTCGGATTTGTGGTGTTTACACATTAGATAGTTTTTATGGAAGAAAATAGTTTTAATTTTTTATAAAAATTTTGCAATTAAAAAAAATGTATAAAACAATACATAAAAAAATTTAAGTGAGAACATTCTTTTGACAAATTTTATAAAATAATTTTATGAGAGAAAATTTTAAAGAAGAAATTTTTTGAAGGTTTTTTGGAGGCTGGTTTTCATAGAAAACATTTTTATCGACAAAATTTTTATTTATTATTATAATCTTTTAATTTATTGAAGAAATTTTATGGGGGAAGTACATTTTAAATTATTTTGGTACAAGGACGAATCCTATTAAAATTGCTTATGATTAGTTAGTTTTATTTTACTTAGCCCCCAAACAAATGTCCCCCCGATAATAGGGTTTTTATTACTCATATAAACCCCTGCTTCGAAAATCACTTTAACGGACATAAATTATAAATATTTGCCACAAAAAAGTTTCATGCAACATAAGCAGAAACTACAGTGCTAAACTTAAAGAAGGTTGGTCCATAATTAATCATAGCACCCATATAAGACTTCTGAGAATCATCCTAAAGTGTATAAATTCCATAAAAATATATCAATAAATATAATGCCAACTACGTATATTTTGCAGAAATAAACATTACACTCATCCCATTATGTAGGGTATCATACGGTCGTGTTTAACGAACTACTCATTTCTTACTTGTTTTTAATTTTTTTTTTTTTTTTTTGTAGTAGAAAACAAACGTTTGGTAGATCTTTATAAATTTCTTCTTGGAAATCACCAAAAAAATATGACGCAGAAAAATATATATTTTTTTATTTCACAAAACTATGATTAGACTACATATGACCACAAGAAACTTAAATTTTACAAAAAGTTAAATTTTCTCCAAAAAAAGAAATAGAACTTCGTATAAAGAGCAATAATTCATTGTACTACTTGTTTAAAAAAATCGCTAAAATTTTAAATTTTGTTAAATACAAAATTTTAAAAATTAAAGCAAAATATGTTTATTTAAAAAAGAATTGCTTTTACATTCGATTAATAAAGATCCTCAAAGATATCTTGAAAAAAAGGATTTGACAGGATAACTAAAATAATTTATTAAATATAAATTTAAAATGTAAGGCTTTCAAAACTAGCTTCCTTCTATTTACGAAAGACTCTTTGTAGCAAACACATGTACGTGGTTTAATTCTTTCATAACTTAATAAATGTCTTTTTAGAACTCGTATAAATAAATATTTAAAAACATAAAGAATTAGCTCCTAAATTGGAAAAGGAAATTGAAAACCATTACAGCTGTTGTTGACGTTTTTATGTTGTTGCATGTCCAATGATAAGACTTGTGGTTTTTGTTTTAACTATAAGTATCAGCAACATTACCACCACCGCTGTGGAGAATTCGAACTAAGACTACCATAACAAATGTTATATGAATTGAAAAGGTAAGAGTTTGAAGTATGATACTAAACTCAAATACAAAATCTAAAACCAACCAAACTCAAAAAAAAAAATTAAATAGATATAAATCCAGACAAGGCATAAGACAAAAACATAAAACCACAACAATTTTCAACAAGAATATAGAGAAATGTATTATTTATATATATACTCGCAATACTAGGTATTCAAACGTATAATTTACGGGCTGATATGTGTAAACAGTGAGCTCACATGTGTAAGCAGAGTACAGTGACTAACAGGGTAATGGTAAAATAAGTTATTCATAAAAAGCGTTGTAATTGAAGTTTAAAATTAAATATATTCGAATTTAAATTCACTGAATTAGTATTGCAATAATCATCGATATTCTTTATCCCAGAAATAGTGAGGCAGTCTTTACAATTCCGAGGTTTTCTTATTTTTGTTTTTTTGCTTTAAATATTCGATTTTAAATTTTGATTTTAATTTAGGAAGGTTATAGTAATTTTTACTTATCAAGTATAATTTTTAAAATCTTGTTAAAAAATTTGTAATTTTAAAATTTTCTTTCTTCTTTTCACTGTTGCTGCCATTCACTGTACTATTATGCGGTTATATTTGAACACGTGTACATGTATGTAATGCCTATTTGTTTGAATGTCTGTTCATCTATCATTTTGTAAATTGTTTTAACATGGTTTATAAAATATTTAAACTTTGATGAAAATATAAAATAAAAATTGTTATACTTAAGACAACAACAGAAATAACAGAAGCAAATATAAAGTGTTTAACTTATTTAGTTTAGAAAACTTTGTGCTTAAAATTTTTAGTATATTTTTTTTAACTTATTTTGTTTTATTTTTCTTTATTTCACAAGTATATAAGACAACATTTGGTTTAAAAAATGTTTTTAAAATAGAAACATTTTATTAAAGTTTCATAAAAATTAACTACTTTAAAACAAGTTGTAAAATTGTTATAATTCAATTACTTCTAGAGAGAAATAAAAAAAAAAAGTTTGAATGTAAATAAGGTAAAGAAATCTTAAACCAAAAATAATATCATAATGTCTCAGTTTTTACTTTCTGTGTAACAACAAAGATTTTGTCATACATATTTACATTCGTTACAGCAAAGATGCTGCAGGCTTTTGTGTACATTTTCAGATGAAGTGTGTCTTATATGCAAAGGTATAGGAGGAGGTATATTCCTCCTCTAGACATTTAACAGGATTTTTGCTTTTTCCTTTTTTAACAAAAAACATTTAATTTATTCACAAATAGCTTTTAACTTATAGTTAGAAAGTATTATTGAGTGATTTCATGTCAAAACGGACAGCAATCGGATTTGACATCTCCGATTTCAATGAATCATTGCAGACATTGGCTATTGGAAGTGTTTCTTAATTCATAAACCTTTAGCTTCATGGCCATTTCCGGTCCAAAATATAAGGTTTTGAAAACTAAAAAAGTTAAAAATATCACAAAGGTGTATCTATTTTATTGTCAATAACTTCTAGGACAACGATATCACCTTCCTAACGATATGTGAAAAGTTTATATATCAAAACTTCAAAGGTCAGACTTATACATATAAAACTAAACTGCTATGTATTCTTAAAATAGTATTTTTAAAATTCTTAAATATATATATATATATATATATATATATATATATAATGTTCACATAACTCTTCTGCGTACAAATGCAAAATTTCAGGGTGAACACTTATTTAGTTTAAAAGTTAAGAATCAAAAGTTATTTTTATTTTTTTCATTTTATGCAAATTTTAAAATATTTATAAAAATCAGAAACATAACTCTTATAAGAATTATGTAAAAGCGTTTTCATAACTGTTAAAAAATGAAGAAAATTTACGTCTTTAATTAACAGTTATTTTCAGCAAATATAAATTCTCGTCTTTCTATAACAGTTGCTTATAATTGTTATTCTTTATTTTTTATGTTGTCACACATGATAAATCCATATAAATGTGAAAATTAATATAATAAAACTGCGTTTTCTGTTTCTGATTTCCTGCTCGTTTTTCCCTTTTAAAGGACTTTAAATGCGAAAAAGGGTATATATATATATATATATATATATATATATATGTTGAAAAAATGTACTAAGTAGATCCAGTATTGACCGCGTTATAGGCCAAAACGCGTTATTCGATTTTTTTAAGCTCCTGTATAAGCTTTGGGCAAAAATCTTTTTCGAATTTTGGTTTTTTAAATCGGTCAAAACGGTTCATAAATTTTCCTCCATGCCCTTTTTTTAATTTAATATTGTCTTGCATTTATGAAATATTTGTTCTACACCGAAAGAGAAAAATAATTGATGGGATAACTAAAATGGGAACTATTACATCCCCTGTACCTATTCACCCTATTCGAAATTTCATATGAAAATGACTCTTAAAATTTTTTTTGAGACTTTCACTGTAATAGTTCTTTAGATGAAAAAATGTATACTTTCTTTGTATGGGGGCTACCTCTCCCCTGGCGGCTATCTTTCCATTCTATTTTCATTTTATCAATGCGGTATGATAGGATAAAGGTTTTCAAGAATTTTGAGGGCTTTCACTGTAATAATTCCTTAGGTATACCTTAATGAATATTTGCTTTATATGTGGGGTACTATATCCTCTTCTCCTATCTATTTTAAACTAATCAGTTCATCCTTTTGAGGGTTTTAAAAAAGTGGACGTAAATATGGGGGAGGCATCCGATTAATATCCAACATAACCTATAACATTCGCAGTCCAAGCACTATTTGTGCGTCAAATTTCATAAAAGTGGCTTCATTAGTAACGTGTAAAATTAAAAAAATTTATTTTTTTTAAGTAGATGTAAAATATGGGTGTGACTTCTAATCGAGATCTAGTAAAGCCTGTAACCAACTCTGGCACTAGTGCTATGTGAAAATCGTTTCAGACGTTCAGACGTGATTGATACACAAACAAAAAACAAGCAAACAAACTTACACATCATTTTTATAACATATAAGGATTTATAAAATCTTGATTTTATTTCAACTTTATATGAAAATGTAAATTATTAAAAGTTTTTAGTGTATACATATATATAGTATAGGTAAATATATTTGTAATTACATCCAATATAATTTATTTCATTTTCATTTAACAAATCTCAACACGTATGAAGGGTATATAAGATTCGACATAATATAACACTCTAACTTGTTATTAAATAATTTTAATAAAAATATTTGTTGAGTTTAAGCTAAGGACCATTTTAAAATATAGCAAAATTTTTTGTAAATTTTTTTAAATTAACTGTTAATACTATTTGTTGAAAAATATATACAACTATCTACATACATACCACAAAAAATATCAATATAAAAATAATATCCAAAAAGTTAATGGTGACACTCGTACATCACATCAATTACAACGTTCTTGTTATTTAAGTAGCGATCTATTTGGTAAAATGTAAAAGTTTTCCTTGATAGAAATTCCAAATTCACAGATTTTATTTTTTTATGAATACACTTATTAATAAAATGGAAACGTTAACTTAAAAAGGCGGGTTTAAAGTACTATTGAATATCTCGGATTCAGATTCAAAACCATTGCTCAATAATAAATAAAAAATGTTGCAGTTTAAATAGGCAATAAGAAAAACAGCTCTTATCAAATTGTACCAAATGAGCCTGTTCCAAAAGATGCAAAAATTCACCAAAAAAAGTACAATTGTACCAAGTTTGCCATACGTGTGCCTGATAACTGCTAAAAAGTGTTTGCTAATGTTTACAGATCTTCACCGAAAATTAAGAGCAAACAACATCAAATAAAAATCGATGTATGAAAGTTTGAGTTATGAGCAAGGAAAAAAAATATTGTAGTGCAATATTCGTCGGTCTGGAATCTTATGTACCTTTCACCTAGAGATGGAAAATAAAAATATTTTTCGATATCAAAATAAATTCCTAAGGGAACTTTTTTTACTCTCAGAGTACTAAAATTGAAAATCAAAATTAATAGTTATTTATTTTTTACTTATAATATAAGAACGTAATTTGGATATATATAATGAAGGTTTAATTTATGGCTAAATAGTATAGTAAAATATAAAGATCTTTATGATTATAGTCCAGTTCTTTAAATAAAAAAATAAAAATAAAAAATAAATCGCCAAAGATCAGTTCTTTAAAAGCGAGCACTTTAGCTGCATTTTTTTTTAATTTTTTATTTATTTTATTTATAATTACAATACAATTACAAATCATATTCTAATTCTAACTGAGCGGAGTAACGAAGACCTTAGCTCGTTGTAGTGAAACAGAACAATCCTATTCCACATAAGTATTTTATTTATATTAATTTTCGAGATGTTTAATCGATTTTTTTGTAAATCGGCACCAAAAACGCAACTATTTAACATTTAAAAGCATTTGAAGGCAACAAAAAAATTACATATACTAGTGCGTAAAGTGCAATTTTTCTTAGCAATATTAAAAGATATGTAAGTATACTTTAAATGGCATTCATCAAAATAGAACACACATTTTTTATTTAATCAGTTCTTTTTTACCATTTGATGAATTTTTTAAATGTTAGGTAGGACCTATAGCATTTCTTTTTTTTTTTTTTCTTGTAATGTAATTATTTGTATACACTTACGTCAGCTGTCAAGGGTATGTAGAAGTAATTCAGGCAGTTACAAAAGGAGCGTGAGAGTAATGTAAAAAGAATCTCCTGCAGTTCTGAAGAAAGGCCTTCTTGTTGCAAAACTAAAGTTATAAATAACGTAAAAAAATATATTTAAACAAGCAACGTAAAAATATATATTGATAAATAAAAGTTATTAGTAACGAAAAAATTTTATTTTAAAAAGTAACTATCGTTACCTTATAATAATTATTTTTGCAAATAAAAACATTATTTCAAAAAATAAAAATTATGAATAACAGAAAAAATATATTTTAATAATAACTGTTCTCAAGAAACGTAAAAAATATATTCTTTAAAAGTAAAAGTTATTGAGCAATAGAAAGAAATTTTTGTTGACAAAAGGGTTTGGGAATTCCTGGATTTTTTTAACTACCCTGGAAACGGGAATAAAAAAGTCATTTTCTTGGGAATTCTTTGTATTCACGAGAAAATTTCAAACTAACTTAAACCATAATTTTGTTATAGTTTTATATATAAATAGTACAAAATAAATATAACTAATAAAAATAAAATTAAAATTTTATTTTGGAAACAATTCAAATTATATAAGTGTGCTGAATTAAAAAAAAAAAAAAAAAATAATTAAAATAAATAATATTCGCTAGTGCTACAATAAATTTTATTTTTTTTTTTGGATAACACTCGGAAATAATACAGATATTTAACAAGAAATTTGTAAATCAATGAACGAGCAGAAAATAAATCAGATGGTCTAAAGAAAAAGTTAAACTTACATTCCTAGAAGACTTTTTGTTAGCGCAGCGACGATATGAAATGAATTATCTCTTTAGCAATTGGGTTTCACAATTATTTTGCTTTTGTTATAAAAATTCCAGGGAATATCATAAAAGTATTTCTTTTAATAAATCACTAGTCGTTGATTTTTTATAGGTTTTCATCTTGCTTTCCTTGCTTTATTACATCCTTTATATTTAAAAAGTTTACTTTTGTACTTCCGTGGAATTGAACAATTGTTCCAGATCGAGATTCTTTTTCTAAATATTTTCACCATTTCTGGATCACTATTATGCATTATCTGAAATATTTTGAGTGTTTTATTTCAATTTTGTTAGGGCTATTTTTGTCTAGTGCAAAATATAAAAATTAGACTTTATTAAGATTTTCAATAAATTAGTTTTTTAATAATAATAAAATAAAGTTTCAAACTAAAATGCATTTTTAAAAAGATTATAATTTTAGTTTTCCGTTTTCCCGTTGGTCAATTCTCGGGAATTCCCGTTTCTCAAATCCTAGTCGACAATAACAATTATCAAATAACATGAAAAATATTTCTTATTTTTTGCTTAACTTTTTCAATTTGAAAAAAATATTAATAGTTATTTTTGTCCTCTGATAAAAATTAATTTCAAAGTATGTGTATGTATTTTATATACAAAATTTGACTTTAGATTATATTTTGCTGCATAACTTCTAAATTAAGGAGTATAACATTTATGTCAACATTATATAAATTTTATTAGGAATTTTAAAAATAGTGTTTTTTGAGATATAATGGTTTGATTTATATATATCCCACTTTTGATATAAATACTTTGAAATTTTGATGTAAATAGACTACATAAAGTTATAAAAGTAATATTTTTGCTTTAGCATGAAACTAAACCATAAATAATTTGAAAGTTATTTCCAGTTAAAGAAGTACACCTTTGTTAATTTTTTAGCTTTTTTTAGTTTTCAAAATTTTATATTTTTGTATCACAAAAGTCCTTGAGTCTAAAGGTTTATGATTTAGGAACCACTTTCAGCAGGCATTATTGGTAATGATTTCCACTGAAATCGGAAATGTTAAATCTAAAAATTGATATTTTACGTACCTTTTGATATAGATTAATCCTATTGTATGAGTTGCAGTTTGAGTTTTTTATGAGGATAAATCAGTATATTTTACCAAAACAAAAAAAAAAATTGAAGCAAAACATCAAATATTTTAGGTTTAAAATTTTGTATTATTTCGAATTTACTGATGCAAAATTTATTTTTTTAATACTTAACCTTAATGGTAGTAATTTTACGAATTAAATGAGCAACGTATTATCAAAATTAATGCACAAATCTTGATTTTATTTAAAGATTATATAAAAATGTTAAGCATAATTAATATTAATAATTAATATAATTATTAATAAATAATATAATTAATATCATGTATGGTAAATACACTGCTATAAATAATACATATACGTACACAATTGCATGTAATTTTTACTATAGGTATATTCGATTAATTGAGAATAAAATCATTATTTATTCAATAATTTTCATGATATTGGGATTATTTTAGTAGTAGATTTAGATCTATGATAAAATAGAAAAATGACATTTTTGTCATTTTGCATGGAGAATACATTTTTTTCTTCACTAATTTTCGAATAACCCCAAAAATATTGCGCGGTTAAAAAATAATTTTAAGATACTTTGAAGATAATTTTAGTTGGTATATATTGGAGGTTTACTTATTTTATTTAGACAAACATTTCTCGTGTTATGCTAGAGTGACTTCCTAATTATAGGATCACACTAGTCATTCCCATAAAAAGTCAGTACGTGATAGCAAAAAAAATTAAAGCTGATTCTTGTTAAGCACGTCAAATTCTAGTCCACCTAATTTTGTTTGTAGAAGCATTTTTTTTTTTTTTTGCCGACCAATGTATTCCTAAAAAAATTGATATATAAGTATATTAACAAGTATATTAATCAGTATGTTGATATAGCATTTTTTTTAAGTTACATATGAAACGTGTTACAGTTCTGAACTCACAAGACCTGAAACTAATAGAGTTCAAAATTTTAGCACCATAGGTTTCATTTTATAATCATGATTGCCGTTCGAACTTCAAGAACTTAGAAAAAAAGGCTTAAAATTACTTAACTTTTTCCCATTCTTCTACACTAATTGTTCGCTCATTTATACTTTTTGATCTCATTTGGTCCTATATAAACTAATCGGGCTTTGTGGGTAAATTCTATACCTTTCTTGTTATTGCTCAAACTTTAGAATTTTGATGACAAAATTTTGTAATTTTTTATTTTTATTTTTTTTCGGGCGGGGTCTCCTCCCTCTCAACGGAATACAAATTTAGAAACAAAGATTAGTACTTGTTGTAATTATGTGTATTTTGCTCTATATCTCGTTAATAGATTCAAAGTTGGGAAAACCAAAGTAAAAATTTAAAAAAAAAATCAGTTTTCGGAGAGACTCATTCACAGTTCCTAATGGAATAGTATGGTTCAGTGCGGGAACTTAGTTTTGCTATTTAGTACAATAAAATCGATGGAGCATTAAAAATAAATTAAATAAAAAAATTTATGGACTGTTTGAAAATTACACAAAAATTGCACTTTCTGTTTTCGTATTTTTATATAGCAAATAGCAATTTGTAAAAATATTGGATATACGGATATAAAAAAGGTGATACATATAATTGATGAGGACTATAAATTTATGTCTAATATCATTAATAAAATGAAGCGGGAAACTTTTGCTAAGGCACATGTCATGAATAGCGCGAAAATGACCATAATGTATTTCTTAAGGTAAAAATCTTATGTACTAAAAAATTTTTACATGGGTTAAAAAGGACCACAATAATAAATAGCACTTCTCTGTAAAACAATCTAACAAAACAAATTTTCGTATAATATATGGAGAAATAACTTAGATTCGAGCCCCACTTTTGTCAAAATTTTTCAAAATCACGATTTTTAGTATAAAGAAAATTTTTTTAATTTTACTAGGAAACTCTAAAATATCAAAAATTTAAGATATAAATCCTATTTAAATAACTCAGTAGGTTTTATATTATCCGTTATTTTTACCAGAATTATACATAAAATTATAGTTTGTAAAAATATTTATAAGTTCAACTTAAAACCGCTGTAACTTTCGCACCCCCTACAAGAGTCACTTTATACTTATACGTTTAGATTTTAATGTGCTATCAAAAAAAAAAAAAAAAAAAAAAAAAAACAAAAAATAATAATAATAAATAAATAAATTCATTTTTTTAATAATTTAATTTAATTAAAAAATTAATCAAATATAGAATTAATTAAATAAATTTACATTAATCTAAAATTCATTTTCAATTTATTTTTATTTTCTTTACAGGTTTCAACATGGATATTACAAATAACTACTCCAGTACCAAAATAAATGATACATTGTGATTTCTTCTTTGTTTTAATATATTATTAAATAAAAAGTAATAAATAAATTATTGGAAATTGCTGTTGTTATTTAGTTGAAGTTTTAATTAATTTCACGGTATTACTAGCACCAGACAATTGAGATTCAGCTTTATAAAATGAGTTAATTTGTTTCACTTGGGTTTCAAATTAAAACTTATTTTGTTGCTTACAATACTAAACTTTACGATGTTAGTGAAATTTTTAGAGTGAGTTCATGAAATAGGTAAACATTTAAGCTTGTAATTCAGTATGCAAGTAGTTCATATTTTGACTAATAATCTACAGTAAATTAAAACATAAAACGCCTAATATTTTCGTATTTATAATCATTTTAAACTTATTTTTCTCTTATTATACACTCCCTCTTCACACAAGCATTGAAAAACTAAATAAATAACATATACATTCGTAAAGCTACAAGCTTTGGTAGTTTGTAAATTGTAAAACACTTATTGAATTTTAAAACACTTTTGTTTTTATAAATGTACATACAAAAAAAAAAAAAAGAAATCGTTAGCTAAAGAATGAAATTTGATACATGTATAGACGAAACATTGTACAACATATTGCTGACGATAAAAATTTCAAACGCTTACCAGTTTTAACTGAAAAGCGTTTAGAATATATTTGTGTAGAAAGCTCATAGTCTACATTAATATAAGAAGAAAACATTGATCATATCAGGTAGTGAAGCACCAGCTCTATAAAATACCATTAACTTCATACAAAACATCTCAATATGTCTTTGAGTAATACTGCTTTAAAAGTTATTTGTTACTTACATTAACGCTACATAAATTGCTTTCATAGATTAAATATTTCAGCACTGTAACTTTTTTGTTTGCAGAGGTATGATTCTTGAATTTAGTTTGTAATGTACTTATAACTTTAAAATTATAAAATTCAAAAGAAACTTTAAAATGTCTTAGGCTTTCAGATTTTTAAGCGTTTTGCACAACGTTTAGTTAAAGAACGCATGCTCTATAATTATCTAAAGGAATAAAAAGTGTAGATATCAAATATCACATCGTCTACGTTTTCATATGACACTTTTCACATCTGAATATCTCTATTAGGATTCGAGTTATAAAACTGCAAATATTATTATTAAACGCTTACATTGTTAAAATTCTTTGCATTATAATTTACGCAATTGTTAAGGTAAGATCTTAAAAATTAATATGCGTATAGTTTATAAATTGAATAATCATCAGCTTTAAATTAATTTTTAATGAATACATTCGTATTTATAAGCGTTTTAAGCTTGTTTTTCTCAAAACTCACGCTTTCTGTTATTGTAATGCTTCAAATAGTTTTGTTTGTTTAGATTACCTTTTAGCAAAATTCTAGCAAACACTAAACTTTTTAGCATAATAACTTTTACATTTGTATAACCTTGGAAATTTAACACATTATTACTTTGTAAATTTAATAATCGTTTGCAGTAAATTAAATTTTAAAATGCTCAATATGTTCGTATTTATAAATGTTTTAGACTTATTTTGCTTAAAATTACACGTTCTCTATTATTGCAAGCGATAAAAAAGTACACCATCAAATAGCAAATAGAATATATAGGCTCCCATTTGACACTTAATTCATCCGGATTTCATTTAGAATAAAATGCTTCCAAAAATTTTCCTACTATTTAGTTCTGTTCGCCTAGTACTTGATAAAAATATGGTAAATATTCTTTCTTACCCATTTTCTGAATTTTTTTAATGGTTTTAGTTGTTTTGGTGTATTTTTTGATTTATTTTATTTTAGCTATAGGAATGAAGTTATAATATATATGTAGAAAAAACAGGCGTACGATATTTATCTGAGGATAAAATTTAAAAAAATAGTTTTTTCGCCGTAGTTTAAAAGCGTTTTAAATTTTTTGTTGGTTTAAAACCACACGTTCTGTATATTCGGCTTTGCCGAATCTATATACTCACCATCTGCTACTTTTTAAAATTCCACCTTATATGGGATGGTGGACCACGCCCATTTTTTGTTTCCGATTTTACTTTGGTCCTTGAACTATTTATACAAAATTTAGTTGATATATATGCTTCTTTGTAAAAGATATCTGCCGGAAAATGTAAACTGGAGTTACAACGGATATCCTATTTTTCTAGTATTTGGTCCATAGCTTTTTTTGTTTATGAACTGATTTTGCTCATTTTCAATACCAAACAAACCTTATAAAAGACAAATATTTCGGCTAAATTTCGTCCCCATAGGATGTCCGCCCGAACCCTGTCAGCTTTCAACAAACAGACGGACATCGGTAGATCGTCTTAGATTTTTACGAGGACCAAGAATATTTATACTTTATGGAGTCTTAGATGATTATTTTAACATGTTGTACACAGAATGAAAACCCAATCCATCGTTTTTTGATGATGGATATAAAAAAATCGAATAGTCCATTATCTAAGCTTTCATACGACACCTCTATTTCTTACACAAACTCTAAACAAAACGCTGAAAACTGTTAAACTTTTTTGTATTACAATTTGCGTAATTGTAAAACTGAGTCATCTACTTTAAATTCATTTTTAAATTTTCGACATATTCTTATTTGTAAGCGTTTTAAATTCATATAGCTTAAAATCAAACGCTCCCTCATATTACAAGCTTAAAAACATAAAGTCATTAAATAGCCAAACAAACATCTTAGCTTTCCAATAACGACGCATTCATATCATACCGTTTGCATATACAACCTTTGAGAAAGAAGATTACAAACACTAAACTTCTTACCATAACAACTTCAACATTTGCAGAACTTTGAGTTGGAAATTTAATATATTATTACTTAATAAATTACATAATCGTTTGCAGTAAATTAAATTTTAAAATGTTCAAATTGTTCGCATATATAAGTGTTTCAAGCTTAATTTGCTTAAAATCATATGCTCTCTATTATTTCAAGCTTGAAAACTAACGTAATCGGATAATCAGAAATCTAAGCTTTCATTTGACATCTCAATCATCCGAATATCTCCATTAGTTTTCGAGTTATAGCATTTAGAAAAAATTTGTTTCCCAAAATTCACCTACTATTAAATACTGTTCGCCTAGTACTTGACAACAAAAATTAGGATTAAGATTTTTCTTTGATATGCCAGAAAGAACTTCATGTTGCTGAACTGTTTGTAATGAAATTTGCCACAGTTGTCAAGCCGAGGATAAAGAAAATTCGAACAGGCAGAAAATTTTAAATCGCTTATAAATTTCACCGTTATAAGCGTTTTTTAAAATCTGTATTAAAATGATAGGGTAATGTTTATCTAGAGGAATAAAAATTATATATCATTGAAGAGCTCAAGCCCAAACCGTTATAATGGCCTTTCATTTTGTTAAATAACTGCTACAGTTTGGAAGTTATTAAGCTTTAAATGAAAAGATTAATTTCATTTAGCTGTAGGTAATATTTGTGCCGCCTAAAAATATGCTTTAGTTTTTGATTTTTCTTGTTTAGTATAACTGGATGCTTCGTATAATCTGAAATATTGTAAATCATTAAATTAAACACATTTTTTGTTAATATATATAAAATTTTTGTTTATTCAATCATAAAACATAATAGTTAACAAATTTTTCTTCGAGTGGATGGAATGAAAATTTTTTATTATTTTTATAATTTTTTTTTTGTTTGTTTTCATTTGTATAAAAATTAAACACTTTAATAAAGTGGTTTTTCTTATTTACATACGACTAAACTTAAAACTACAAACAATACTACAATAACAATCTACTATAAATTGTAAGATTAATGAGAAATTTTTTATAACTTTCTTTTTTAATAAATCTTTAAATTTTGTTTTGTTAGGTTGTGATGAAAAACATATAACGTATTGCGTAATTAAGTAATAAAATGTAATTTATAATAAAATTTTATAGAAAAAACTTAACATTAGCATAAAACAGCAATGAGAAAATAATGTTTTTTTTAAACTTAATAACGAAATATTTGAAATTTTGAAATTTTTAAAAATGAACAATTTTAAACGAAATAAGTAAGAAATATTTTTATACGAATACATTTTACAATTTTATATATATATATATAACATTAATCAGTCTATAATATAAAAACTATTAAGATTTTGTTTTTACATGAGATATCGTGTCGCTGAATGGAATTAATAGAATGGGATTGATGGTTTTTAAGCTAAACAAAAAAGTTTCTTCCAAAATGGTATGGTAGTAGGAGGCAAGGTAATTGGAGCTAAGCCTTCCCAAATAGCAGTATCAAAGACATCCTTAACTTTATCCTGTCGAGAAGAAAAGAAAAAAAATATTGATAAGATAAAATATTAGATTTAGATAAGAATTACTAATGCAAACATTTCTTTTTAAAATGTTTTTTATTAAAATTATTTAAATATTTAACATTTTAAGTTTTTTTTTTTGTTAAACACACACAGCAGAAATACTGAAATTTAATGGTTCAAAACAACATGTTTCCTCTCTAAATCTTAATCAAGCATCCCAGATGAAATAAACTCAAACACATATGCTCTTATATTACATTTCAGTTAAAATGCTTAACTTTACAAATCCTACAAATTGTTGTTTTCTTACTTTATTGTTACAAAAAAAAAAAAAAAAAAAAAAAGACGAGGAAAAATAAAAACATAAATTGTATACACATTTAACGAGATTCAAACATACTTTAAATGTGAAAAGCAAAAAATGAAAAGATTTAGAAAGAGGACGACGACAATTGTTGGTTGCTTGTTGTTGTTTCTTAAGTTAAAACTTTTTATTTCTGTTTTTTCGCTTACTTTTTATGTAACGATCATATTTTGTATAGAAAACTTCTACATTTTTACCACCTTTTAAAAAAAACCTATAAGTATATACACATACACGTAGAAAAAACATATAATTTGTGGTTGTATTAAATTTTCATACACACGTAAACTTACGTATCTACACACACACGCTCGCATTTAACAGGATATATCACACATACAACACAGCGTTTAAAAAATACAACACAAAATGTTGTCAAAGGTATCAGAAGGATTTTAATGTTTATTTGAAAAAAATTTGTGTGCACGTAAATATATTTTTAATTTTTTGTTTTTTTTTTTTAAACAACGTGTTTTGGTCGCGTTGGTGTCGTTCCATAGTGTTCACTTTAGATCCCTAAGGAAATTTGACTTTGTATTTGAATTTTATAAAAAAAAATACAATCACATGGAAGTAAGTGGTATGTGTAAAAAATTCTAAACAAAAATCTGTTAGTTAAAAGGAAAAAAATAAATAAATAAATAAAAAAAATAAAAATATATACATACATATATGTAGATATAAAAACCTTTAGAACAAAACTTTTTGCACTTAAATGTTATTATAAAACGTTAAATTACAGGAAGTTGAATTTAAGAGGATATTTAGACAAATAAAGCGGAGAATGAGTTTTTCATAAAAGTTTCTTTTCTAAGGTAGAAGTGAAAGTATGATTTAATGTAAAATAAATATATACTTAGGATTTTTTTGAGAAAAGAATGTTGGTAAAATTTTGCGTATTAAAAAAAAACTTATTTACAAATATTTAGAACTCTTTTGTTACACTTTGCTGCAGTGATAGCTATAGACCTTTTCGAGAACATTATTAATTAGTTTTAAAAATTTCTAACACACCCTCAACATTTGGAGAGGCGCTCAAAAATATAGTTTTTGGGATGGTACTGAAAGCAAATTAAAAAAAAATCTCAACAGATTGTTCACTATTTCTAGAGTTTAAATGAAATTTAAAATGTATTTAATACAGTTAAAAACATTTTTGATTATTATTGCTCTAAAATGTATGCACCAAATCGAACATCAAAGAAAACAGTTTGCCTTAAAATGTATAAAGAATTTTTGAAAGAGTGTAAAATAACTGTTTTCAAATGGGGATCTGCTACCCAATGTTTTAAAATTTAATACAATGTTAAAGTAATTTAATGTAGTAGAAAACATTCAAAATTTTATTTATATCCATTATAGAGATTAAATCAATTATGAATTTAAAGAAAACTTTACGTTTTTGTATAGATTACCTTTAAAATTATGTTCTATTCTTATATCTATTCTTCTATTTTATTCGTAGAAGATAGGACAGATGGACCAACAGTACTTTAATCACAATTTTTATATTTTATGTTTTTTAATCTTGATCTCAAATTGAGGATGGTATAAAATTAAACTTCTTCTCGAATATCAAAGGATTAAAAATAAATGAAAACTTCAAAAATTAAGGAGTATATTCAATATCAAACTTGTTTCAAACTTGTTTCAAACTTAATTCTTAAATATATTTCAAATGTAGCTCTCAAACTAATTTATAGATGTCAAAGAATTAAAAAAAATACAAAGGAATTCTGAGAATACTTTCTGACAATAAAATGTTCATATATCTGACTAATTCTGAAAGAGAGCTTATATTAACTAGCCTAGAATACAACTAGAAGATTATGTGAGAGGCATTCCAAAATAAATTTTGCAAAAAACAATATACTTTTTTAAAAAACACAGAAACAAAATATATATAACTACACGTATTTTGTTATTGCATAAATTGGATTTTTGGTTTTTTTTCTCTTACATAAATATCTACTTAATTCCCCTAGTCTACACGTAGACATTTTTATTTTAGCAATTGTCGAATTCTATCTCTCTCTTTAAAATGTTACGTGTGGTCCAATAAGAAATTTATTTCGCAATAAAAGTTTAAACACAAAGCTGAGCAATAATGTTTAACATTTATTGTTCTCTTTTAAAATTTTGCCCTTTTTAACAGAAAGAAAAAGTGTTAAATAGTTAATTATATTATGAAAAAAAAAAAACAAACAAAAAATATAAATACGAAATAAATTAAGATTTTCGATAAAAAAAAAAGACAATTTAACATATGAATTTCTCATGTACGTTGTCCTCCCCCTTAACACAAATTTGGAAGTAAAATTGTTTTCTCGTTATTCTGGCGACGTTATTTCTAATGTTAAGAAATAAAAATCTCTCCATGTATTCGTAAATTTAATCTATTGGGAATTCATGAGATGTTCGTTCTATCTTGTCATATTGCCACAATGTTCTAAAATTTTACAATGGTTTAAAAATATTGTGTTGCGTTTCAAACAAAAATTGCCTTAAAATAATAGGAATTTGTATGCTATATTTATTGTGATGTCGTATTTAATCAGCAGGGATGATTTTATACAAAAACAAATAAAATATATTGTTTATTTACTTGAGTCCGGCATCACAACATCCAGAATGTACTTTTCGCTCAAACTGGCAATTATTTTGGGTTTTTAAATTATTTTTGGCTGATTTAAATTCAAAATAGCATACTAAATTATGAGGGATTGTTCGAAATAGTCGTACTTTTTCATGCTACTATTATAGTATATATCATTTTATGACACTGTGAATCTCCTATATGTTAATTAGTTATAAGTATATAATTACTAAAAATTAGTAATTTAAAGTATATAAAAATTAAAGTTTACGTTTAACATTTTATATTATCGAAAAATTTTTGTTTCTGTTTTGTTTAAGATATCGAGCACTACCTCTTAAATATATTTTCTTTAAAATTAGCTTATTTTTAGGTTTAAGAATGACTTTAAAGCAAATTTTTTTATCAAAATGAGAAAATATATTTTTCGAATATTTTCCTTTGCATAAAAATGTATACATTTATTTTTAGGTTTTAGAATAATTTGATGTTTAAATTGATATTCAAATAGGAAATTATCATTTATTTAACGTTTTTCTTTTAAATGATCCTCAATTAGAATACAAAATTTAAATTAAAAAGACGGTGGTCAAAATCATAAATATTTAAAACCTTGAGTTGGAATTTAATTATTACACAAAACCTGTGGTGGGTCGTGAAGCTGATGCTTGTGACAAACCCTGGTTTAGAAAATGTTTTATATATTTTATAGTTTTTACGCGATTCTAAAGATCTATTTATTCTAAACAAAATAGCATTTAAAACTGCATACGAATATGTTGCCTTGAAAAAAAAATCCAAAAATTTCCATCAATTTCTAAATTTTTTTAAAAGAAAAATAAATTTTAAAATGTTGAATAAATCAATACTTATTTAGATAATATCTATGTTCTTCTGCTTTCCAAATCATTTAAATAATCTCTTTAGATAATTCAGATAAACTCAAAACATTTTTTCTTCGAAATATTTTAAAATTTATAGGTTAATTCAAAACTTTGGAAATTGGTTTATGACACACTCACGAAGTTCTACAGCACATATTATATTGTTTTTCGAGTGAAAATAAAAAGTGCAATTTTATAGCAAAGTGTTATGTATGTATAGGTACATATTAAGTAAAGGATTTTTTGTAAACTTTTAAAAATTAAAGGGTAAAAGTTTGTTGTATAAATTTAAAAAGGGGTAGGATTAAATGATAGTAAATGAAATATTTGTTACTGTCTGATTAATTTGTATATTAATGACAGATAGAATGATAAGTTGAGATATTTTTATTTTATAAAGCTATGCTAATTAAAAAAGCAGTATATGGGTTAACAAAAAAAAAAAAAAATGGCTTTGTAGAAAAAAGTGTTCTTATAATGACAAAAATCAACTGCAATCCTGAAATAATTCCCAAATAAGTGGAAAATGAAGCAAAAAAGATCTTATCCATTAGGAGGGCGTAAATTGGTTAATGTACTAGGGTATTCGAAGTTTATATTCAAATTTGTACCTACAGTCAATCCGCGATTAAATCTCATTCTTTCAGCCTGGTACATGAATGTCGAATATCTTTAAATAAGATGGTGAGACATTCAAGCCTAGATTTGATCTGGGTAAGGGGTCGCACAAGTACCCCGGGAAATATTATTACGGATGAATTAGCCATTACTGGTTCCCTTCTTCAAAGTGAAGAAACGGACCAATTATTTGGCATACCGCTGTCATCTTGCAGATCTATGATACTGCAATACTTGTAGAGACTAGCTCAACAAAGTACGATTAAAAATGATCGATTTTCATTCTGGGATAGTCACTGGATTTCTGGTGCACACGCTAGGAGACTAAATTTTAACGATTATTGTAGAAGTTGCTTTAACGAGGAGGAATAGGAAGAAACAGTAGAACATTTTCTTTGTCACTGTCCTGCTCTTGCGAATATAAGGACTGCTGAATTTTGGAGTCCATATATGCAAGGATTATCAGATCTCTCTGCAATTGATGTCAGGCGGATCAGATCATTTATTCGTGCGTCAGGTTGGTTTGATTCGAACCTATTCTTGGACATGTGAAAACCGATTCACATGATCCATCAGGGTAACACAATGGGATCAAGTGAGCTATCTAATTTATATTTATAGCTGCCCATCTATCCTAACCTAGCCAATCTAAGACCGTTTGTAACAATCATAAGGCCATAAAGAACTTGAAATCATCAACACTACGTTTATAGATGTGATTGCAATGTTATGAAACCGTATCCGAGTCGAAGGACCATAAACAAGACGTAATTGACCTCGATGTCTCTGTTTATTGATGCTAAAACCGTTTGTGGATAATAATTATATTTCATATAATGAAATACAAATTTTCTACCCACAAATATCTTATATATCGTTTACATTAGTATATATTGTACTGAAGAAAAGTATTTTGCATTTTTTGTAATTTTACATTGTTGGAAAACTTGCTCTCTTTTAAAAAAATAGTTATTTTCCTTTTTTAATTTTAAAAAAGGTAATAAAGAAAAAACTGGACCATTTTCATCAGAAAAAGGAATCTAAATTGAATGTTTAATCATAGACCACAAAAATCTAAAATGCATCTGGAAAATTAACTTGAATTATAAAGGCACTTTTTCAAGAATTATTTTTTGATTATAAGATTTAATGTTTTATATTTCAATGAAATCGGATTTCAACTTAAAAAGTTAAGAATACTTATAACTAGATACAGGGTATATTTCTAAAAAATTTCCATTAGCAAATGTGTGAACATGGAATTCAATGCACATTGAAATTTCTTAAAAAATAATAATAATAATAAATTCTTCAAATCTATTTTTCTCGTAAATTGTTGTTTATATGAACGCCTCAATTTAGGCTTTAAAATATTTGCTCAAAATCACTTTAACGTCTACTAACAAATATTTATTACAACAATAATAATTTGTTGTACAAAAATACACACACTCAACCAATAAAACACTTACCTGTGTTGCTGATGAAGTTTCAATGTATTTAGCACCAATTGTTGTTGCTAAATCCCAAGCATCCGCATATGAAATTGGTTGTTCGCCATTAGACTAGTCAAGCGCAAAAAAAATCCAACAACAGTAGCAAAAATTTGTGAGTATAAACACATCATTGAGCCAGCAAACCATCAAGTCAAAAGTATGAAATGAAAGAAGAGGGGAAGAGGAAAAATACAAAATATATATATATATATATATATATATATATATAAATATATATATAAATATTTCAGTTTAACCATAAAAAAACAAACAAAATATTTTGTTCCCTTTAGCAAGAAAATAATAAAAAGGAAAAAGATAAAATTGATGGTATGAAGAGAAAACATTCATGACAGTTTATTTTTCATCATCCTTAACATACAATACCACACATAAATAACAAAAGACATTGTCATGAATGTTTTTCATTTCATAGATATATAAGGGCGTATGATTTTCTTATTTTCACCTGCAATTTATTCAGTACATTCGGATTTGTGCGTAAATCGGCTTGTGTACCAACTAAAATCAATGATGCTCTCGTCTTGGAGAATTTGGGAGCCCACTTTGTTTTGATGGCATGGAATGTTTCTGGTTTCGCTACCGAAAAACATAACAGGAATACATCACTATCTGGATAGCAAAGCTCACGTAATGGATCCAATGTATCCTGACCAGCTGTATCACAGAGTGTTAAATGTACTGGACTATCGTTGACCATAACATCAGCTGCAACAATAATAAACGGAAATAAGGAAGTTTTTTTTAATAAATTTTTTGTTATATGTTTTATTTGTTTGTAGGCGGGCACAAAATGTTCATATTGATTTTGTGTATTTCTTTTGTATTAAATAAACAATCCTTAATCAAAAAATATGTTTTTAAAGAAATTTGAAAGGAAATTAAACAAAAAAAGATAAATGTATTTATTTAAAGTATTTACTTTTCATAATAGATTTATTGTGTGATATGTTTACAAGTAAATTAACAAAATTTAAATGAACTCATAAAATTTTAAAAACAAGCTTTAACTAAATAGGAAATTAATTTATATATATATATATATATATATATATATATATATATATAATTTAATTTTACAAATTTCTTATAATAAACAAATTTTTGAATAACTTCCTATAGAAATTTTGAAAAAAATTTTTTTACAGAAAAAGAATTTAATAATTTTTCTTTTGATATCGTGGGGCAGGCCATAAATTTAAAATTTTGTTTTCGTTTCGCATTTAATTTGTCGAACGAAATTTTCATTCGACATCGTGTGGCAGGGAGTTAGTTTTTTATAACGGCTTTCAGAAATGTATCTTTTAATAGACATTAAAAAAATTAATACAATTTTACAGTACATTACAAAAAAAAAAAAAAAATTGTGTGACATGTATTTCAAAATTTGTTAACATTTTTAAAAAATTCACTTTTAATAGCACGTTTTCAAAAATTAAGTTTTTAAAGAATATTACTAAAAATTTTGTTATAAACATTTTCAAAAATTTGCTTATTGTTTTTTTAGGACATTTTGGAAATATTTACTCTTTTTATAATATATTTTTTTTTATAGAAAATGATTTCCAAAATTTACTTTTTATAAAAAATTTTTCCAAAGCTAAATTGCGAAACAGATATCACTCTTCTAAAAAGTTATACTTTTTATTTTCACTCGAAAAAACACATTGTGTGAGCTGTAGATCTTCTTGAGGATTTTGAGATATTCCAAAAAAAAAAAAACATTTTTAAGGTAGTACCCAGACTAAAGATCTCATAGCTCTCTAAATTTTAGGTAAATTTTATATTTCTAATTAGATTTAGAATGCAGAAGGACGTAGCTTTTTAATAATTTTATATATATTCCAAATACGTAACGAATTATTCGACATTTTTAAATTTAGTTTTCTTTTCTTTTAAAAAATTTCGATGTTGGTGTAAACTTTTTCTTTAGGACTAGATATATTTGCATATAAAATTTTAAATGATAACTCAAAAAGTTATTGAAAAAATTCCAAAACTTTATTAACAAATTGTTCAAGTATTTTAAGATAAAGTATTTGATGCATACTTTTGGGGGCAAAAATGTATGGAAAGTTTATGTAAGTTATTCGTGGTTAAATAGAATAAGTTCTACCATTTTTTTCCATTTTTAAAAAATAAGGGCCTTATTTTGTAAAACACTTCATCTAGCTGTGAAAATTTTTTTCATATATTTTATGTTTATTTTTTAAAAATTTGTATGAAGTATTTTTCAAAGTATGGTGAAGTGATTTTCAAAATAGGGGGTAAGTTTTATTATCTTTACAACAAAAATATAATTAAAAATTATTGCATCACTGTATATTTACTTTTATAGAACAAATTATAATAAATTGCAGTTAAACTTCAAAAATTGTTATTTTTTTACGTTTAAAAATTTGTATACTATTGCAAAACTTCATTAAATATTTTACATCCAAAAAAGTTTAAGAAGAAAAAAATAAGAATAACAGCATTAGGGATACATTTAAACAGGAAGCAGTATTGCCAGGAGATGAGAAAAAAGAGGCTCAATATAAATTTTATAAAAGGTAAGAAAAGGCTAAATTCTCCAAAAAATAAGGCAGATTTTTTTTTTAATTTAGGAACTTATTTTTTCTCGTTGTCATTAGTTTTTGAAACTTTTCTAAAGAAATTATTATCAGTTATTCGATATTGAAGTTAATCAAATAAAATTTCATATTTTTTTAGTTATTCGTGTGATCGAACAAAATTAAAATGTTTTCGATTAACTGAATGGTTAAAGAATAAAATATATTGTTCCCATAATTAATTACAAGTTAAAAAATGCAAAATCTAGTATTTTTTAAATCAATTTTTGGTTTTATTAAAATAAAATAAATCTAAAAACAACAATTCATTTACATAAAAAAAAAATCAAAAATTGTGTAACATATTCAAATTACACACAAATTATATAATTAATTAATAAAATTAAGCGTTTTGACTTTAAAACGATTATTGTTTTTTTAAAAGCAAATGTGAAAAAATCCTTTTGCTAACTATTGATGGTGGTAATACAGTAAGAATAGCATAGCTTTTCTGTTCTTTTTAGATTTTTATAAATAAAATCAATGATTTTTAAAATTTTTAATATTATTTATTGATTGAGTTCAGTTAACAAACCATCCTGATACATTTCAGAATCTTCGGTTACTTCTTTGATTAAATCTTCAGAAAAGTTATTATAATAAGACTTTAATAATAATCTATTAACAAGTGGTTTACAAGTTTATATCCTATACTAACGAAATTTTTAATCATTTTCAATAGTTTTCCAACCAAACATAACTTATTCGATTAATTGTTCAAAATTTATCGAATAATTTTTTATTCTAAATTGAAAAATTTTGTTCGTTCGAATAGAACAAAAAAATTTGTTCTTCGAATAATCGAATAATTTCTGTACGAATGACAACCCTACAGATAGCAAAATGGCTCAATGAAAAATCACCCAAAAAAATTCCCATACAAATTAGGGCCACATTTGAAAACATATGAAAAACTACTCAATAGTTTGAAGTGATTTTTCATCACTTTTGAATTATACTTCCTTTTTGATTATGCATTTCCAAATTTTTGGGTGAGTTTTCTTATTATTAGATCCTTTTTAAATTATTTTCATAAATTGTTTCTATTGTTGATGAAATCTATTAAAAATAATTTAATATATTTCAAATTTAGTTAACGTACATTTTTTTGGAGAATGAAGCGCCGCAGTCGAAATTTTTTATTAAATATGAATAACCTCTATTTTTTGTGTGAATAAAAACACAAAAATGTTTAAATGAAATACTAAAAAAGAAAGACTAAAAGAAGCTAGAAGCTAAAACGAAAATATTGAGGCTAAAAGCAAAATAAAAAGGCTAGATTTAGCCTTAAAAAGTCTATCTGTTAACACTAATCGGAAGCTACCCGAAAACGCTTTCTTGAGCATAACTCAAAATTTTGAGGGTGTATTGGAAATTTTTATGCTGCCCTTAAGAACGTCTATAACGTACGCTATATAATTTTTCGAGTGATTTTTTAAAGGCATAATTTACACCGACATCTTCACAATTTCAAACACATATTTTTTAAAATATATTTGATCATTTTTGTTAAAATCCAAAAATTTCTTTGCCAATGTGCGCCACAGCTGTTCATTGTGAATATCTTAATTCAAAATATTTGTTAAAAATAAATTATTTTTATATTCAATTAATATTTTTAGAAATGAAATAGTTTCAAATCATTTTGTACTCTTTACAATTTTTAGTTGCTTGAAATTAATTTGGAATAAAATTATTTAAATATTATTCAATTTTTTAACACATCAAATTAGAAAAAAATTCAACAGAAGTATTCGAATATACATTTAAAAAATTTAAATCAAATTTCAAAGTCTTCTACTGATTTGAAAATAAATCTTATTTCTTTAGCTTGAATACACCCAACAAAATAAGTACTCAGTAGTATAATAGTGTAGTAATATTGTAATCACGTGGATGAGTTGCTGCAATAAGCAACCACTGAATATTAAAGCGTTCCAATATATTTTTTAAAATAAAAAACTCATATTTATCAAATGATGCATTTAAACTAAATAAAAGAAAAAAATGCTTTTTTTAATGTTTATGTCTCGGTGTCATATTTTAATCCGGATGCATTGTAATTTTAGTTTTGTTTGGGGGATAATTCAATGTATTTCAATCTACAGATCATAAATATTACGTTTGTGGACAAGAAAAGATTAGATGATAAATTTATGCAATATTATAAATATTAATAGAAAGTTGCAGTTACCGATGATTTCTTTGGAAAAAAGTTGCACTTATAAACCCTGTACTATAAAAAAGCGCTGGTTGCGCAAATCGGGGTGTTGCAATAATAAGTAATTGCGCAAATCGAGCTCTTACTCTAATTTTTTTAATTCAATTCTTTTGTGACTAAATATATATATATATATTTTTTTTGGTTTTTTGTTTTTTAATAAAAATATCTAAATATTTATTTGAAATTTTTTATTTGAATATATTGTTTTCAAATAAAAATCATAAAAACTCCTTGCCCTTTTTTATATTTACCCAACAAACTAAGACGCGATACATTATCATTAATGATATCATTATTTTTGAAATTATATGATAAAATGCAAAGATTATTTTTTCCTTAGTAAGAAACTTGAAACATTTTTAGGAAAATAAATATAAATTTAAAATGTTTGTAGAAAAAAATATTTTATGTTATGTATTGTATGAAAATTATATTTTTACAGCATAATTTAGTGGAGTTGCAAAAAATAAATGAGGACAAAATAAAGGAATCAATATTAGATTGGATTTTAAGGGGAACCGTTTTCGGATTACTGATGTACTTTAGTTTATTATTATCTCGATTTATTTTTTGATAAAATAGAATATTATATATTCAACCAATCTTGGTTTGTACGTATATATTCTGGAATATATATTGCTTATTACTGCGCTGCTTAAATTCAACGATATCATTACTAATATCGTTATTTACAAAAGTTATGATATCATTTTCGAGTGTACCTTTTAGAAGGCAATCTATATCATTTTAGAATTATAAATGATATCATTCTGGGGCTTCCTTATCATCGAAATGATATTGTTAAGAAACCACTACGATATCATATGAGTATTATTCAAGGTTGGAATATTCAAATGTAAAAAATTTGGTTATCTCGTTGTAAAAAGTATGTCTTTTTCTTTTGATTAAATAAAAAATTTTCTCTTTTAATTTATTTTGTTCAGTGAGATACAAAATTATATTAAAATTTATTTGAATTAATATAAATAAAAATCCTTAATGTTTTTATTTAAAATTCAATAAATTGATTAACAAACATTTTAAATTAGAAATAAGAAATTGAAATAAAATAAAAAGTATTTTCGTTTTTTATTTTATTCTCAACTAATAGCTACATGAAGAGAAAAAACATGGCATTGTCACTACAACAATATTATGTTCTCATTATTCTAAGAAAATTATTTTTTTCCGAATTTTAGTTTAGGAGATATACTTAATTAAAGTTAAAAAAATGTGGCAGGTAGTGTATATTGGTACAAATAAATAAAATTAATTAATGAACAAATAACATGTAAACAATTTTTTACGATTGATAAACACAATATAAAAATATACGATTGATAAAAATAATATGATAAGTTTGGATAATAGTATGATAAGATAGGACAATAATACGATAAAATGGAATAATGGTATGATAAGTTTGATTAATATAATAAAATGAAGTGATAGTCTAATAGCAAAGGATAATAAAGTAGTAATATATATATATATATATATATATATATATATATACATATATATTAACTTTCTATGAATATAAATTCTTCGAAAAAAATAATTTTCTATTTCAATTGACAATCCAATTTAGTATTTATATTTATGCCGATTTTGTAAAAAAAAACGTATAAAAGAATGAAAATCATCTTATATAATTTTTGTCTTTGTAGATATAATATTTGAGAGAAAACGTAAATTCAAAAATCTTATTGGACTTTCTTGTGAACTGGTATTTTATTTAGTTATTTTTTAGAAATCAAATAAATATTACCATTGAAAAAAATAATTTTATATTAAAGTAATTTATTCGTGTGTTTATGCAAGAAAGTTATATTTAATATTTTTAAGTATTATGTTTGTAATTGCTAAACGGAAATTACCTTTCCTACACAACCAATATTTAATATTCTATATAAAAGCACAATAAATGTGTTAGTATTCGTATTGAAAATTTATATAATATTATTTCTAAGAATATTTTGATTGATGATTATTATTAAAATAATACTTTTCTTAAAGACCTTGAGCTGAAGTAAAAAATTTAATAAATCGTTTCTTGGCAACAGATTTAAATATCATGTCAATCAGTAGCAAAAATATTTATTAACATATAAGCTAACTGTGAATTACATTGAAGTTCGAAACTAAAGATTAAAAACAAAATACATTTAAAAATAAACAGTTTATGAATTTTTCCACTAAGTTTGTGAAAAGGATAAGTATTATATTTATTACAAATATAGTTTAAGAAAAAGGTAGAAGACTGCAAATACTTAATGATTGTAGAAGTAATGATATTTTTCATATTCATGAAATTTTGTTTCTGTAAAAAATATTTAAAAATATATAATTTTTGTAGTCAACCATATTAAAATTTTTATTGAGTGTAAATATTAAATGGCAAAATTTAAACAAAAATATTGTTATCATGAACACAGAGTTATTAAAATTCAAGTAAACTAACAACGACAACATAATATTGTTGTAGTGATAATGCTGAAACCATATTTTCCCTGCGTGTACTTTTAAGATAAAAATATATGTTTAAAGATGACTTTTTTAATATAACTATATAAATTATGATAGGTATTGCAAATAGTTTTTGATAAATATTTTTGTTGGGTAACAAATTTTAAATTCAAAATACATTGCGGAGACAAAATTTGTATGAATAATTTATTTCAAAAAGCATTTTAAATTTAAAAGTTTTTTGTGAATATTGGTATTATTATTTTCAAAATGTTTATTTGGAAATTCATTGTTATATCACAAAATATATTCATACTTACATCTATTAAAAAAAAAAAAAAAAAAAAAAAAAACTTAAAAATGTTTTACTACATAAGTATCTGGTTATTAATCACCAACAGTAAAAACTTATAGAAAGAATACTGGATAAGGTTCATCAAAGTCATCAAAGAATGTCTTTGAAAATATATATATATATATATTTTTTTTTTTTTTTTTGAAATCTCACTTGGACCTAGAGCGATTTCGCCAAAACATAAAAATAATAATGGTTTTATCTCAAATACTAAAATAAATACTGTTGAAGGTGAAAGTAAAAAATCGTCTTAAAAAATGTGTGTTTACATTGGCAAAGTTTTTTAAGTTTCGTGTTCTACTAGCAGTGGTTTCAAACATAGGGAATTTTTAAATATTTAAGTAGCTTTTGTCTTAGTTTACAAATTACTTTTTCTAGCATTTTAATAAACTCTTTAGAATTAATTATATCGGATGCAAAGCAATATAACCATATGCTCGCTTAATTATGGTCATTCAATGTTTTCCATAGAAATTTGACTTTTGAAAATGGTAAAGTGCACATTTTTGATAGTTTTTAATTCCCGGGATTCCGTACAAAAATTCTCAGAAATCGAGAAGTGAAAAATTGGCAAGCTTCCGGGAATTCTCGGGATAAAAATGTTAATTGTTCCACATTTATTATTATTATTATTATTATTATTTATGCTGTTTTTCATAAAAACTATTAAGTTATCATTTTTACTCGCAATTACTAAACATAAAATGTTTATAAATAATTAATACATTCTATTCATGATTTTCAATAGCAATCTTGTTAGTTCTCGTTGTTTTCATATTTTACGTATATTTCTGAATTATCGGCAGCTCTGGGAAATTTTATTGCTTCGGACTGATAGATAGCTTCACAAATTGCTGAAGGAAAAATTCTGCAACATCTATATAATTAATAGGCAAACACATTTCCTGTAATCCTTTTTGCAAACACAATAAAAATTCGATATATAATATAAAGAAAGGTATTTTCTCTTATATGCAGAACAAAAATTTTATTAAAATCCGTTCAGTAGTTTAGAACTTATAGGCGGTAAAAGTTGCTACCAGCATGTAAGTATATAAAACTAAACATATTTATGTATGTATGTATGTATGAATGTTTAAAAATATAAAAGAAAAGAGAGACCTCAATTTATTATTTCTCATTCATATCAAACAACTCTCTCAATTCAAAGCATTCTCATTGTTGTTATTTCTTTACAAAACAATCTAAGAGAAGTTGTAATGAAATAACAACAGCGAGTTAGAACATTTTCCATTTTTAATTGAGGCAGTTGTAAGAAAGAAGTGAGTGATAAACAAAATATAAAAAAGTTTAATACTTTGAAATGATTTGTTTATTATTCATTTCAGCCTTATGCATAATGAGAAACAAAGTGGAATAAGTAAACAGTTTGAATTGCATTTTGAAAGGTGTTTTATTTTTATTTTTATACCATACCTTATTGTTATTAGGAAATAAAATGTTTATGTAAAATTAATTATTTTACTTGTGTTATCAAGTAACATTCAAGTATCATTTTATGATTCTTATCTTTTGGATATTTAAAATCAGTGAGCGTAACTGTTATAACATTTATCATAAAGTTCAGAGGATTATTTGTTCACTTTTATATTTTTGTAGTAATAATAACAGTAACTTTGTGATTTTTTTAAGTAATAAAAAAGTTATGCAAAAAAACGCTGAAATAACAAAAAAGCGCAAAATTAAAGAAATCTCTTAAAAAGAGAAAAACTTTAAATAAGAAATCGCCAAAAAAAAAAATCGCAAAAACGAAAAAACGAGAGTTGAATTGTTCATTATTTTTTGTTGGTTATTTTGTTCTTCTGGAATTTTGTTGAATTTTTGCAATTTTTTGTAGAACAGTTTTAAATTGGTAAACAAATATTTACAATTTGATCAGTATTTGATTATTTACAATCGTTAAACGTATCGAGTAAGATATTTTTATTAAATTGTTAATAAATGGATTGGTTTTTATGCAAAAATATTGTAAAATAAGGAGTAGTGGAGTACCCAAGGTATAATCTAGTATCATTCAATTTCCCTACTTATTTGTTACTCACTGTATGTAAATACGTTAATCATATGAACATAGTACATCATTCAAATTTATAATTGTTACTTAAAATTTTATTATTTAATGTGTTGAGTTTTCTAAAAACTAACACAATTTATTTAAAGCACAAAAAAGCATGTATTTGTGTTTAATACAAAGATTTCTAAAGGTAATTTTATACATCCACATAAACTTAGTTTATACCATAGTGTATATGTATACATGTATGAATAACAATATAATGGTAATAATATTTTACATATATAAAATATTGTTTATTCTATTTGATTTCAAGCTAAAAAGTGTATTGTTGCTACATTTATACATTAACAGTAATAAAAAGGAATGTATTGTTGCATTGTTAATTTCATTATAATGATGTTAGTTGAGCTTATAATGATGCTGAAGGTTACATCACCATTACAAACAATAAACAAGCACTAACAAATATAATATAATATTTTGTTAGCTAAAATGTAAACAGATCTAACTAAATTTTCAATAAATATTCTTTAAATAGAAAAATTAGCAGAAACACTAAAGATATTTAAGTGCTACTACTTTGAAAAGTATTAAAACACTTATAAATCTCAAAGTATGTTCTATCAAAATAACAACAAATTCATATTGCATTTTTATTTAAGTAAATCATTTGCTGCTTCTTTAAAATTATTCGAATATTAGTTAGGGCCATTTACAGTTTAGCTAACAATTTGTGAGGTTTGTGGGAGTTTACATGGATACGTACATACGAGCAAACATGTAAAATTGTGATTAAATTAAATGTAAATTGTTTATTCTAAAGTTAAGCTGTGAGTTTTTTAAGGTAATCCATGGAAATGTAAAGTGAAAATTTCGCAAATGCCTTAAATTGTTTATTTTTAATTTATACTTAAAATGTTAATTTATTTTTAATTTGTATAATTTAAAATATTCTGTTTGTGTTGCTTGCCCTCTTTTTAAAGAAAACTCTTTATATACAAGCATTTCAAGAGATTTCCTTTCAATTAAATTTAAATTTCCAAAAATCAATTGTTGTTATATTAAATTTAATTATAGTTTTTTAAACTTTTCTTCTCAAACTTAATAAAGAAAAATAGAACATTGATAATTAACCACACAAAAGTGTAACATCGCATCATCCGAAAAAAAAAATATAAGAAAAACAACTGACAACTAAATTTGCAGGAACAATATTTAAAGTTAGGAGTGCAGAGAAGAGAAGGGGAGAGAGAAAGGCAAAATAAAATAAAAGTTTCAATTAGTTTTATTATTAAAGTGGCAGACATTCAAGTGCATTTGAGTGTTAAAATGTTTTAAGTGGTTAAGCAGCTTAAATAAAACTATAAATGTGTATATGTTTTAACACACATACTCTCACACATGAGAACAAACATACACACACATTATTTTTTGTGGGAAACTCTCATCAAAACATCATCGCACACATGTAGCGAGTCCTCGCACCCATTAAGAATTTACACATATACTACACATGTACAAACTGATTAACTTTATTTTTTTATGAGTGCTTGAATTTTAAATTTAACTGTGATTTTTGTACTAATTAGAAACAAATAAAATAAACAAGTTTAAACAAGGAAAAATAAAAGAAGTTAAATAAACTATAGAAAAGTATGTTTAAGTAGCTGAGAGAAAAATAGAAAAATATTTATATGTAAATAAATGTCACTTGAAAAAAATAAACTGACAATAATATGTTTTATAAATTAACAGCAAATTTGGTTATTCAGATATTTACTAATTTGACAGGAAACTGAAATTTATATATTTAAGCTTTTTCGTTATATGACATAAAATCGCTGGTGATTTAAAAAATTATTTTTTTTCAATGAATTTTTATTTCTTGGTAACGTTGGTGTTTTTTTATTTTATTTTTTTTCTGCGTTTGTTTACGCTGTTTACCGGGCTTTCATTTAGTTATATTTGATTTCATATGCTTTATATTGCTTTCGTGTCTGCATAAAATTTATGTATATATGCATACTCGAAATGACCTAGTAGCCTTTAAATACTAACTCCCACTTTTGTGCGTTTCTTTGTATATACCATGTTATTATAGTGTACTGTTAAATTAAAGTGAACTGTAGTTAATATGTTAAAGTCCATCATAATTCAGTCACATGCACAAGTGAGAAATTGAAAAGTTATTGCACAATGAACTATGCCAGTGGCGTATACTTTATGTACATATGCAGATTTTACTTTATTGCAATTTATGCAATTTCAAACTAAAGTGTTGACATGGATTTTTTTATTTTGAAAAATTTTCTTAACACATTTAAAAATTTAAAGGGATGTAGTTTCTTCTATATGATTGCACAATTCCCAACAGGGACGTGGTTAAATATTTAGGTGTATATATGGACAAATTTCTATACTTTAATCAACATGTCAAAAAAAACCCTTGCAAAAGCAAGAAAAGCTTTCATAATATACAGAACCTTATTTTATTCAAAGTATATAGAAAAAAGAGTTAAGATAATAATGTATCAATCCCTAATTAGACCGATTTTAACTTACGCATGCCCAATTTGGTTCAACATATCACCCTCAAATATGGAAAAGTTTAGAGTTTTTGAAAGGAAATGTTTAAGAGCTTGCACTTCGCTTTATAGAAACCCACAAAATACATTTCAAATAAAAAGCTGTATAATAATGCAAAACATTATACGTATAGACAATTTCATAATTTTAAATTAGAAATTATTATTATTATTATTATATTTAATTAGAAATTATATCTTAAGGTGCTCACAGTGTATAGATAATAATCTTATAATGGCTCCTTTTTATACGAACGAAGAATATATAGTAGAATCCTTAGTTAAAGGATTTGTTCCCGCTGAAGCCTTTCTTTACCTTGATAGCAAAAGCATTATTCAAGCTGAAAATGGCACTCCAGTCTTTTACCACAACCATAGACGTGTTAATATTAAAGCGGTTTACTGCAATTTAGATCAAATGGATATACGATTTAATACAAGTATATCTAACAAAGATTTGAACTTAGTGCAAAAGAATACGAAGTCCAAAAAATTTTGGTGGTTACTCAAATAATTAATAAAATTTCTTTTCTTTTTTTCTCTCTAATTTTTATCTCTTGACAACGTTTGCAGAAAAAAATTTTTTTCTTTTCTTTTTTTTTTCTTATACAAGCAATGTTTTTTTTAATATTTTCATTGCAATTAAGACTGTAAATATAACATATTATCCTTTTTAATAAAAAATTAATTCACATTTATAAAAAATCAAATTATAATTATATCAAAACTACTAGAGCGCTCGATTAGAGACAGTGTATATATGTATATAAAATGTTATTGCTAACTAGTGTTTATTTTAGTATTAATATCTATTTTTGCTGGCCAATAAACAAGTTAAAAAAGGGATGTAGTTTCACGAAATAAATTACAATAAAATATATAAGAATTGCATTTTTATATTGTTTTTATTCAGCATGAAATTTTACTTATTAAAGGGTCGAATATAAATCATTTCTTTTTTTTATTTTGAAAAAGATATTGACTTCTTTATATGATACAGTATTATATTAACTAGACAATCAAATTTATGCAAAAAATTTAAAAATTAATTTTTTAGAGAAATTTATAATTTGTATCTGTAGTAGAATAATTGTGAGTAAAACATCCTAATAAAATTTTCGGTAAGTATCGACTTTGTTACTTATAATAATAAATTGGAAATAACTTTAAAATAAGGATAAAATCAATTCCACAGTTCCTTAGAGATCGTTGGAAGTACCGTTGGAAGTAAGTATTTTTATTACTTTTCTTTTAAGAATTTTGCACATATATTGTAGGCATAGTAAAAGATGTTATCAAAGATTACGGTTTCTGGAACTGCTTACTGTTTGTTAATTCTAGCTTTGGGATTTTGGAACATATAAGCTAAAATTAAATTTATGATACAAAAAAGATCAAATAAGGAATGATCTAGAATTTGCAATTTGACGTGTCTTCTTTCAGAGAAATTTTTTTCAAGGAAGGATTGACAAAGTTTTTTGGGTAAAAAATTAAATGATAATCACTTTTGCAAGTTTTAAATTAAATTTTTTAGTTTTACAATCAGAAAATATATATTTAATAATTTTGTCGCTTAACTAAAAGAAGAATTTTGGAGTAAATACAATGAATATATATATATATATATATATATATATATATATATGTACAATGAAAAATGTGTCCGATGTTGACCAAGGATTTCTGAAATTTGCCACTAAATTTAAAGGTAAATAACACAAATGAACAAAAAAATTGTATGTTAGAGGTCTTCTATTTTGAGATCCCATAGCTCCGTTTCTGAAATGTCTGTAGCATCAGCTTTCAAAACATAAACAGAGATACTCTTTCTTCACTAGAGTGAACTGAATTTAATTTCTAAAAGGATGATCAAATTTTATGCTGTGTTCATAATCTCCCAACATTAGACTCCTTAAAAACAATTTTTATTAAAATTAAGGTTTATTTTCAATATTTTTATTTATAGTTAGATATATATATATATATATATATATATATAGCTTACCCGGTTCAGATGGCATTAATAGCATTATCATTAAAAATAGGCCCGATTGCTTTTTTGAAACACTATGTAAACTTCTGAACTCTTGTTTAATAGTATGCTATTTTCCAATGATTTTTAAGAAGGCAAAAGTTATCCCAATTCGTAATACAATTCAAAATAAAAATCTGAAAATAATTCATAACCCACACGCCAGATATTCTACTGATCTACTGCATAGAAACTTTAAACATAAAATGTTTAATTTATTTGCAAAAAAAACTGATTCTACCGTTTAATGAAAAATGCAGAACGTCTTCATATGAAATAATAAGCAATCACTAAGACTCTTTTTTACTTAAAGAGTAACAATTGATGGTTGTTTTTAAAATTTCTTATAACGTTTAAGTATGTACAAGGTTTTTTTACAGCTTTTTTTTAATACTGTGATATTAGTAGTTTCCTTATTTAATTATTTAGATTTTAATTGCTGTAATACTTTTAAGTAAATTCTCATAACAATGTAATTAATTATTTTATAAAGGTTTCAATAAAGTCAATAGTAAAAATAAAAAAAAATATATATATATTGTTTTTTTTACCAGCAAAAAGATGTTAATTTTTTTCTTCACAAATATAAAAGTAATTTTAATAACTTTTAACAAAGTTGAAACAATATTTTTAATATTTAAATATTATTGTATACTAACAATATTTAAAGAGAAGAACTTCAAAAGCAAAGGTTAGAAATGACTACTTCTGCAGATTTTTTGACCACTATTTACTTCCTTTTAATGACAGTACTCTGTCAAAATCATTGCTTTTGAAGCTTTTTTGTCAAAATTTTGGGTAAAGTTTTTAATACTTTTTTGAAAATTTCTAAATAAAAAAAAAAAAAAAATAATAAAAATAAAATTGAAAATTAAATATTTTTTTTTCATAAAGTTTAGCTTAGACGATTCGTTAAATCAGCATATGTATGCTGACATTCATATGATTAAAAGTAACAACCAATGCCTGTGTTTACATATTCTATATATTAGTTATTTAGATAATTTGTTCAAAGGAAAAATGACATTGATTTACTGCAAATTGTTTAGAACCAATTTTCCTCTTATTTTGAAATTGCTTGCTACTATCAGCTAACATTTATTTTTAGTTAAAATTTCTTAGAAACAATAAAACCTACCGTATCATATTTAATAATAAAAATATTTATGAAAAAGTTTTAAGGTTTCCAACACTTACACGAATTCTCTGATTGCAATTTCTAAAATCATTGAAGAAGTTATCACATGATGAAATTTCAAAATAGCAAACATAAAATTACATTATTAGTGCTTATTTTTCCTATCGCTGACATTAACAGTAACGGTGGTGGGTCGAATTATTTTGCTAATAGTTTTGCTCGGCTTTGTTTTCTTTGTGTTGTTTAATTGACAATAATTAATTTATTAAATTATTAAAAAAAAGGTGGAACAAATTATAATTCAAAATCGTCTTTTAAAAATATGTAATGAGGACGTTATACATATATATTGAGTGTTCTCAAGAAGAAGTAGGTTGTGCATCTTTGCTAGAACCAAATGATGACACACGACTTCTCCAATTCCTAAAGAAAAATAAACATGAAATTTATTTTTGAATATCTCCAAAGGTAATTTTATACACAGTATGTTAGTTTTTAGCCGCACAGGTCACAAGTCACCTTTCTTGTCCACTAACCAACTGCTGTTAGGTGTGGACCCCTTCATTATCTATGGTGTATGCGATTTGAAGATAAACATAAAGTAAAAAAAAATTATCTTAACAGCAACAGTTCAAGAGTATATTCTGGTCATTCTTTATCTATAAAAGCTGGATTTACATTTTAAAATCTTTTCTAAAACATGAAGATAATCTGTTCTATTTTTAAATTCGTCAGAGACTTTAATTTATAAAATAATCACTTTACTTACAAATTAA
Source organism: Protocalliphora azurea (assembly GCA_932274085.1). NCBI lineage: Eukaryota > Metazoa > Arthropoda > Insecta > Diptera > Calliphoridae > Protocalliphora > Protocalliphora azurea. Next base: position 113,270,756 of record OW026523.1, read on the forward strand.
ACAAACCAAATGTAAATTTTGAACTTTGCAAAGTTTCTGATGATATAATTTTTAAATGCACTAGATATAAATCCAATTACTATTTAGCTATGAAAATAGATTTTATTAAAGTGTTTAAAATAAAATAATTTATAATTCAAAATAATGATATCTATACTCAATGTAATCAAATTAAATTAAATAAATTTGATTCTCATTTATAATCGTACGAAATTGATATTCTTAATAAGGAAATATTTAATACCAATATCAGATTTTATACCACCCCCTGTTACATCTATCACATGAATAATGGGAAAATTTACACAAGGCCGAAATATGTATAGTTAAAAATTAAATAGATTTTGTAGTTTGAATAAATTCTATTCCTTCTATTTAACATTTAAGTGCTGATTTATTATTTTTTAAATAATATAAAATATAAAAAATAATAAAAAAGATTTAATTCCTTTAATAATAAGGGTGGATTTTATTGAAAAATTTATGGTGTGGTATCATAGCGTTTCAAATCCTTGATGTTAAAGTATCAAGTTGAAATCAATATCGTGTTTAAATCGACATAGATTCTATTTAAATTTGATACCACGATGGTATCAATTGTTCGCTGTGAAATTGAACCCGCCGTTTTGAACTTTAACACATACTTGTCTGATAGCCTATTGACACTGAATGTTATAATTTTACACACGTACAGGTGTAATAAATTTGTTTGTTTCAACTATAGAAAACAACTAGAAATCCAATTCTTTTAATTCGCTCAGCAAAAAAAAAAACAAATAATAAAATTAAAAAATAAAAATTACTCTCTTCACACGTATAAGTTGGTTCTAAAGAAAATTCTACTAACACAAACCAAGATTTCGGTTTTTTTTTTGACAGTTACGTTTTTCTAGAGCAAGTTGGACTTCCAGTTGCTTTCTATTGTTCCGTAATATGTCAGCAAATAAAATATCAATATAAAATTAAACATACGAATTTTGAGTTTATACTATTTGTTGAAGATCGTATTATGAAAAATATGTTGATTCGTATACAAAATTGTTAAATGTTTGAGTTGTCTGTGTTCAAATCTCAGCTGAGCCAATTTTTTTTTTTAATTTTGTTCGTTCAGGGGATTCCAATCTCAGAAAAAGCTAATAAATATTTGTTTCCTGTACGTATAAAATTCATAATACAAAACAACTATTTTAATAACAGTTTTATCAGTTTACATCGGTATTATCTTCAAACAAGTAATAGATATAGTATTATGTACATACATATATAATCACTGTAATTTTCAGGGAGGGCCTTATATGACACATGTGGTCATTTGTAGACCGATTCTTTTGATTTATACTTTACTACTTTCCTTGTTTGTGTCAATTATTATTTTGATACTAACATTTATATGGGATTTGTGCACCTGAATTAATTTTTGATTGTGGTCACTTATTCGTAAAATTTGGCATAATGGTTTGTGGATATGTTAAATATATTTTTTCATGTTTTATTAAAACTTTTATATAATTGAGATATCTATGAGTAGAATAGAACTTTATACCGGGAGGAAATTTTATGGAAACTAGGTGAAGTAATGAACCGATCACAATCAATTTAAATAGGCTTTGTCCTTACGACAAATTTAATTAAATTTCGACACGCAATTTATTCACAAGGTTTAGGAGATAGCCAGTCAGAAATATGGATATGGATTTAGAAAGTAATTCTGAGTCGAATGGTATACTTTAAGGTGGGGGTTTTAAATATCAGAACGAAGGCATAAGAAATTTATAGAGGTGCATTGTATTGGTTTACAAAACACAATATTTTGCTGCTTGTAAATTTTAGTTACAATTATTGGAATATTATTTTTATATGCTAATAAATTTTTCATATCCTTTTTAGCAGAAACCATATTTGTCAGCAAACGTAGTAAATTTAGCATGAACTAGTAACTTGGTACTTAGATCATATGTCAACATACATTTGCTGGGATTAGTAATAAATAGTCGGAATATGCTGTCAATATACGCATGTTTTGATTTTATATGATATGTTGACACTGTTGACAAATTTTTATTTATAATACGAATTTGATTAATTTTTTCCGTCAGGATTTATAATAAATAACCTTCTATTGATTTTGAGTCTCTCTTTCGAAAGCTATTCCCTTATTTAGATTATCCCTACCTCACTTACGTTCTTTTCTTTTATAGAGTAATAAAACGACATTCTCCAATTTATCATTTCTAACAAAAAACAATTTTTAAAATTCTTTTTACGAAAAGATTTTAAATTGTTAACAAGGATTTATGCCTATGAATAATATCAATGTATGGATAACATACAGATACGAATGAAATAACTTTGAAAATGAAACAAGAGTGGGTAAGGAAGCTCAATGAAAAAGAGATTTTTTTTAATAAACTCCTAGCGTATAACAATACACACAGTCATAGGAGACTAACAATGTTTAAATTTGTATAGAAGAGAAAGCAGTTACAAAATTCTGAACTAAAAAAAAGCAAGCTGAAAAATTAAAACGGATACAAAAAAAAAAACAACATACAACAGACAAAAGACACTGTACTAGGGAATGCAAAGATTTGCTGTTACAATATTGTACCGTGTAGGGAGTAAAGCAAAAAAAAAAGAAGGATGTCAGCTAGAAGTGGCTATATGAATGTTTTTGTTATAACATTTAGTTTGCTGTTTTTTTGTGTGTTTTTGCTGCATTGCTCTATTATAAATGAACAAAATATTGTTCACAAATAAGACAAAAAATGGTTTCTTATAAGGCCTGTCCACGAAAAAATTTACACTTTTTAAAACTAATATTACTTGGCAACCATAAACCAAATCGGTACAAAACCGGTCTCATTTTTTTGTACAAATTTTCAGTGTTAAAGCACTTTTAGTTTTTAACTTTACGAGATTAGTCTTCGGTACAAGAAAAATATAGAGAAACTGTTTTGTACAAAATGCTTGAAAATTCAAATTCAAAGTTTAATAAAATAACTGATGTAAGGGTTTCAATAAATTCAGTTACATGAGTTATGTGTCCGTACAGAGAAGGGCTCTATAGATAATATGCACAAACAACATTTTTAAATTCCTCAAAAATTATAAATTTTCTTTTTAGGAAATTTAGCTGTCTATTAGGAGCTGCATTATCTGAAATAAAAAGAGATGGGTGGAAAATGACTAATAAACACCAAAACTCATCAATAAGTGTTTAGAGAGGTCTATAACTTTTATTCAAAAACAGAATGGTTCTACGCTACTTTGTCCAAATTTAGTCAAATTTAGCTACCACTCACTATGCAAATACACAAATGAATTGTACAATGCAAATAATATAAATTATGTTTCTAAAGAAGTAAATCTTTCAAATTGCCCGGAGGTGCGCCACACTGGGAGATATTCATCAATGCCTGAAAATATCATTAAAGAAGAGCACAGAATCAGAATAGCACAAATCTGCCAATATTTTCAGAATAAGTAACGAAGAGTCTGATCTAATGTTGATAAAAGTGCTACTTTTGTTGATCAGAAAATGGTCCGAAAATTTTATGAAGGCAAATCACAATTTTTAATTTTTATTATTTTTAGTTTCGATTTAAATGCTGGATATCATATCATTTTATGACAAAAATTGCAAAGGTAAATTTTTTCGTGGAGAGGCTTTATTACTGGGTGATGTTAAAAAATTCATAAATTGATAAAAGTGTATATAGGAAACAAGGAAATCAACAATAATTATTTTGTATGCCTGGCTTTTTTTTTGTTTGCCTTTTTTTAACCCAAAAAAAAAAAAAAAAAGAAAATCATAAGAAATTTACAAAAATATAATAAATCCTATAAATAAATTAAAATTTAATTTAAATTTTTAAGGCTATTTGCTATTGTTATATAGTGTTAAATACTTAAAAAAACTTACCATTATAAATATCCGAAGCTGTAGGCACATGTTCTGTATTAAAACGATTCTCTAGATACGAGAGTATTAAATTTGTTTTTCCCACAGCACAATCACCTACTACTACACATTTGACACATGCCTTTTCCTGAGATTTCAACGATTTAGATTCTACAAATAAATATAAAGATAAAAATAGAATTAAATTACGTATTTTTTTCTTCTTTTTTTTTCTCATTTTAATTGTAGTTTCTATTTTCATTTAGATTGCTTTACTTTTATTTTTCAATAGAGAAAACAAAAATTGTTTTCAAATTGTAATTAATTAGAAAACCATTAAAGAAATTATACTAGAAAGTAAAAAAGAGCCAAAGCCTTAGTATAAGGAATTTTCGAATGAATGGAAATGAATTCCGTATAACCTCAATTTTCTTTAATTAGTTTTTAATTTATTACAAAATCTTACAACATGATTGCTATTTGTTGGCACTCTTGGATTTGTGTATTTGAATTTTAGTGGATTTTTAATGGTTTTACGTAAAATTCTCCCCCTGAAATGACATGATTTTGGCCATTTGTTTTAAGTTTAAGCTGGAAAAATGTTGGAGGACTTTTTTTTAAGGAATAAAGGAACCAATTGAAAGTTTTATGAAAAATATAAAGTAAAATGGATATTTAATTAAACTTTTAATTAATTTAATTAATACTTTTGAAAAACATTATATTATTATAATGACATTACATTATTATAATGACCTGCAACTAAATATCAATATTTCGATCATATCATTTTAAATATTAAAATTGGCATTAACTGTGATTGCAAACATAATCCTGAGAAAAATTTTAAAAGGCCAACTAAATAATACGAGGGGTGTCTTTTATATTTTTCGAGAAACGTATAAAACAATAACAATTCATCTCGAGGACTACATTACTGTCTTTTCTGATACGTTTGAACCAAGTCTTAAGGCAGTTTTTCCACTTTGATTGAAACTCTTCAAAAATATGATTTTTTTGTTACAATAAAAGATTTTCCAATTTATTTTGTTATTGGGTAATAAAATGAATTTTTTGGATAACAATTTAGGGTTGTATGGCAGATAATCCTACAATTCGCTGATATCATTAGCTTTTTTTTTCAAATAGTTCATAAAACCAGAATTATCGTTTTCCAAAATCCATGGAAAACTTTTGATAAACAAATGATTGCACATCATTTACATCTAACAGTACTTTGACACCTCAAACGTACACTATCTGGGTATTGGGATTTTTCAAGAAACAAACGAACTTTTGACTTTAAATGCTTCGATTGGATGCAATTTTTATAGCGTTGGGCAGAATTTGAGTTAGTAATACTGTTGACTGAATTTTTGTCTCGGAATCATACACATAGATCTAGATTTCGTCATCTTTAACATTCTCAAAAACATGTTTTCAAGAACATAGCCTGAAATTTTTCTTCGATTCCTAGCAAAAATCAATGAGCATATTGTTTAAACGATATCTAATTTGTATATTCTTATAAAAAAGAAAAACTGTTCTGCATGCTCAAACATTTATGCAATATCGAACACATTTTAATGGCCAGAAATTTCTCTATTGCACGATATATCATATGTCGGCGATGCGTAATCAGTCCAAGCACAGCATCAATGTTTTTTTTTAACAAAACAACCATGAGAGGACTTCGCATACCAGCGATATAAAGTGGCCCCCTATGGAGCATCATTTCTAAAGGTTAAGTAGGGTTAAAAAATATATTGTTTTTCAATTAATCCGCATCGACAATTTTTTATTATAAAATTATTTTTTTTGACGAAGGCAATTTTTTAATTAACATTAGGAAACAGAAATAGCCCTCACATAAAAAAATTTCTGAGAATGTAAGACCTTAAAAATATCATATTTTATGATGCTGTTGTTAGACTACATAGTTTTGACGTTTCGCATAGCATAAATAGCACCACTTGTAATAAAAAAAAAACAAATACTTATGATGTATAATATTTACATGGTTGGTCTCATTATCCCATAACTTTTTCCTTAACTATAATTTTATATGTATATCTTCTTTCTATTTCAATTTGTTACTTACCTTTAGTTGAAGATTTTTTTGTGCTACGTTTTCTTAATAAAAACTTGGCAGCAGCACCTTTACGACTACTACTGCTACGACTTGTGTTGCCATCATTACTGGTATTCGTGGTTGTTGTGCTGTCATCGCGTGAAGTTGAGCTTGTATCGCTTGTAGATTGTTGCTACAATAAAAAAATAAAAAATAAAAAAATTGTAAATAAAAATATACATATATAAAATGACAGTTAAAGAAGTTTGGATGTATTTAAAAGAATACAAAAAATCTCCAATTGTGCAGAGAAAAAAAATTTTCCTTTCTTATACTATTCAGTTTTGTGTTCATCAAATAGAAAAGCATTAAAAGAACCCGAAAGATGTTAAATGAAATTTTAATGCAATACATAAAGTCAAAGTTTAAACGGTGTAAAATAAATGGTTTCTGTTTTATTTTTTCCATCTTTACAATTTTATCACATAAAATCTTAGTCAAGGAGTTTCGTTTTACTTTTTTTCTACACTTAATGGAAAAGCTTTTTTTCAGTTCTTTTTTTTCTGTAAGTGGAAAGTGATAAAAGTAACAACAATTGAAAAGACAGTTTTTGTTTAAAAAAGATTAAATAAAATTAAATTTTTCTCATCATTAAATTGATGACGAATTGTGATTAAATTTTTAAAGAGAAAAAGGGGTAATAAATTTAGGATTTATTTTAAATGTTATAAAGAAATAGTGATTTAAAGGTAAAAGATTTGTAGGATCTTTTTATATACAAATACACTTGCAATCAGTTTTACATATAACAAAATGTATCATATGTAGGTAATAATTTAAATTTCCTGTCAGCTTCAGATTCTGCTGAATATTGTATATAATTGGATGCATTCGTAAAATTAAGCTTCTTTATGAACTCCTAGATTAATTTTAATCCAAGATCATAATATAATCCCATATTAACCCTAGATTAAGCGTTATTCTAAATTAGGTATTTATAATCTCCTAGAATATGAAATTGGCCTTAGTGGAAGCCTTCATATAAAGTTGTAGGCTAGCTTTAATTGAATATTTTATAAGACAAGATTATTATCAAGATAAGACCGTGATATAATAATAGATAATCTTTAATTGTAGGTCTTTATATTATACTAGGGTTTCTTCCGTATGCATATGGAATAGTAGTTCATTATCAATTTTCATATTAGCAACTAAAAATCCGACATTCGATTTTATCATTATATCTTCTCCACAGTTGTAAAGGGTACATATATAAATTTGTCATACCATTTGTAATTTAAACTATTTTCATCGGAGAGTAAAAAAGTTTACAATTTTTGAATCCTTGTATGAAATTATGTCATAGGACAATGTCGGTTATCATCTCAGTAAAATCGATTATTAAATGGTGAAGATATGTAAAAAACCGGTTTTTAAACGGTTTTCGATTTTCTGAAGCCTCTGTAAAGAATTTTTGGAAATTTTTTTCTATATTTTTATACTGAAGAAATGAAGTAAATGGCTCCAATAATAACCGAGATATCAGGCAAAACGCATTTTTACTTTTTAATATTAAAAATATACACACAAACATATATAAAAACAGTGCAAAGACTTTCAGTGTTGTTTTTTTTTTTTTTTGTATAAGCCAGCAGTAGTTGTTGATTGCATAAACACAATCATATTTTATGTATCCATCTTTCCATCGTTTTTTAGTTGAAAATAGAAGCATTGCAATGACTCAGTGTTATTGTTATTTTTTGTATAAGCAAACGTATATATGTACTCAATGCAAACTTATATATGTACACAAATTTAGTAGTTATCACAAGCTATCAGTTGTTGTTTTTTTTTAAGGAAATAACGCTGGCTATGATAGTTTAATTTTTGTGTTTATATTTTTGTAGTTTGGAAAAAAGTAGATTATTTTTGAAAGTATAAATGCGAAAATATGAAAGCATACTTTAAAACATAAATTTTATTCGGTACAGCCGAATATAACGCTTTAACTTGGTTTTAACTAAAATGACCAGCGGCTATAGACAAAGTCCTAAAATATTATAAAGTCTTGCAACATAAAATTCTAGGGTGAATCAATAAATCAGTGACTATTTAAACTTCCTTTGTAGCTGGTAAAGAATGAATACCCCACAAGTACCATCAATTAGTAGAAATTTTTTAAATATTTAATGAACTCCAGCATTAGCTTTGTATCATGCAGCTTCTACTACCTTCAGTCTTTTTTTAATGGAAAAAAGTGAAATATAAGTGAGATAGAAAACTTGATGGATTTGCTGCACAAGGACTAGTGACATCGAATAGCCTGCAAGGCCAATTGAGAAGACTAAACCCGAAAATGTTAACATTGTAGGATATGGTCCGATCGAAGGCGAAAGTGTTCGATGTGCCTTGGGCACATCATATTGCTCCGTAAATTATATGTTATTGATCAATTGGGTTTTAAAAAGCAGTTCACAAGATGGATGTTGCGATTGCCCAGAAAATACATATAAACACAATCTAGTGAAATGCTAGTATATGACGTGATCATAAATATATTTTAAAAAGTTTGGAATTTTGATAAAAAAATTTTATTTAGCCGTAAAACTTATATATCGTGGAATATTGTGTGAAAATTTTGCTAAATTCCAATCCATATAACTGTCTCAAAATATTGACCAAATGTATGACATTTGAAATATTTTTTATTTTTTTTTACACGAAATTATAACATTTTTAGAGGTTATATTTTCGTATCTTTTATTTTTTCCGAAAAATAATTTATATTATTTCAGATTAATAATTTTGTGTAATTTTTTTCACAAGTCTCAAAAATAATATAACCGAGGTTTAAATTTATATATATATATATATATATATATATATTGAGATGGGATACACATTTTTGCTCCTTTTACCTCCGGCTTTAAATTAATATAAAATATACGATTTACAATATTTTATCTACGGGTGCTGCCTTTGTGACGTATATACGGACGGACGTAATTACATCATAGAGATTCATAATAATAATATAATGAAAACTACATGTGATTAACTGTTATGAATGCTATATCTCAGTAAATTTTCATCGAGATTACTCAAGAGGTATCGCAGTTAATACTTAAAATATTTTGGTATATAATTTTTTTGTATAACTTTTTTTATACAAAATATTAAAATTTTTTATTCGAATAAATTGCTTTAAAAATATTTTAATTAAATATATTGCTTATCAGAAAGTTTTAAGAAATATCTCAAAAACAACACATTTATTGTGGGTCATTATAAAACTATATGATAATCTTTTTGTAACCGTCCGGATGACGTTTTGCAAAATTAAAGTAAAATTATATTTTTCACTTAAATGTTTAATTCAATCAATCATCTACACGAATGATTTGATAAATTTTTTTATTTGGAAAAATTTTTCTGTTTTAATTTTTTACAGTTTTTTTGTAGTAATTTATACAATTATTTTGGTGAGAAGTGCAAATTTAAAAAAGTTTTTAATTGGATGATTTATTTACTAATATATTTGGTGATTCGAGACTTTTTTCTGGGCATTATAATTCTCTTAATGTTATAATATAAAATATCAAATTCAATAAAAAATTATCGAACAACCTGTGAATGGATTTAGCTCATATTGAACAATGTTATGGAAACTATTTTCAAGACTGTTGGAGTGAAATTACATTTATTTATAAACGAGGTTTAAAAGTTACACACTTATCATCAGAAAATTACAAATATTTCTCAGTATCCTGGGACCAATTATCAGCATAAACAATGAGTGCAACTCGGGGTACTAAATGTCCAAGGGTGGTTTATTAGTTAACAAGGTCATTTCGAATGTTTACCGGGATATACGTGGCATAATCCACACTGCTTATCTTCAAAAAACAATACCAAAAAAAAAAAAAAAAAAAAAAGAAAATGGCGAATATTATGCCAATTTATTAAACTGATAAATCGATGCTTTAACAAAGGTCGATTTTTGTCCCAACGAACTTTTATCAAGACCTTAGGAAATAATATAATTTGGGCTAATAAACAGCATTTGATATAGAATAATCTTTTAAATTTTGAAATAAAAAGTAATGGAATTAATAATTTGCCATTGCATTATTATCTAACGACTTTAACCAAGAAATCACTAATATGGTTTTTTAAAACTTTCCATTAAAATATATTATTAATATATATTATTACATATTTTAACCCTCACCACCAGTAACCCGCAACAACTGAAGCACGTACAAAACTATTCTTGCTACAGCGTCATTTGCCTTCAACAAAATGCATTAATTTGAAAAACTATTTAAATTTTTTCCTTTGAAATCAATCTGCATTTGAAATGCGCTTTAAATTAAATAAAGAAAAGATAAAGAAGAAAAAAAGCTCACAAATTTGCAAATGTCAAATGCAAGAGTTTCTATGATGTTGATACTGTGCTTCTGTTAATGGTGTTTTTGTTTCTGTGTCGTATCAATTTGCTCTATAAGGTTGCAATAAATACTTGATATATATTAAAAAATATGTGTACAATAAATATGTACATATGTATATAAAAATATAATTGTGCATGCTATTGCATAAAATTTTGTTATTTATAAACACATGAGGACAACAAGCTATCGAATGTAAAAAAAATGTTAAAAATGACGCACGTACGCTTTCAAATTTAAAAGAATAAAAAATATTTAAATAAAAAAGGAAGAGAGATGATAGCGTAAAAAATTTGTTATACATTTTTGCATATCAAAGACACATAGACTTAAAGTGGAGAAAAAAGTGATAAGCAGCAAAAGACAGCTTCTTTAGTATACAAAGAAATTTGTATACTAAAGGAGAATACAACAAAACAAAAAAATCTTTTAGAAACTTGAAAAATGTGTATACGATTTTGTTTTCTATACAACATCAAAAATGAAAACAAATGGAAACGGAAGTTACTCAAAAAGTTACTTACTTGTCTTAAATACGCAACAAAAGTTTTACTGTTACACACCCATTCATGCTCTTATAAATAAATCTGCTATTTTGTTTTTAGTATATGTATGCATGTTTTCCCACACATGTATACTCACATTTTCAGTGTATATAGGCGACACATATGAATGAGTAAATATTCTGCACAATTTAATATGCGCATATAAATTAACAAATACATACATATACATCCACCCACTTATACTATAGTTAAATAGTAGTACTTTACTTAAGTAGCTTTAACTTGTACACAGTAGCAGCTTTAACTTAAATCCGCGTATATTTCTCCTTATTTTGCTTCTACTTTTTCTATATATTCATGTGTTAGTTAGTATTTATTATGTACAGAGGTATGAATGAATAACTAAATAAATGGTAATAAAGTTAGTCTTCAAGGCAAATATCTATAGGAAAATTTTCTTAGTACAAAACGTTGAAAGAAAAAAAAATCGACGAAAAGACAATGAATTTTCATCCATGAAAATTCCTAAAATCCAGTTAAGCATAAACCACAATAGCACTCACTAAGACAATGTACAACAGTTGTTCTTTTTTAACCACAAATATGTACAAAGTTTGATAGATAATTTTAGCTTGTCAATGGGTTTGCTTTGCCGGTTTTACTAACATCAAATTTTATATAAGCGTAACAGAGGAGTGTACAATTTCAAGTTTGGAAGGTGAGCCCCACAAACACCTCAGGATCGGAGTTATTTGGTTATATTAGGGTATATACTAGAGTTTTCATATTAATCGGTTAATTCGACAAATAATTATTAGAGGTTAGTCGGTTAATAACCGACTAATAGACAATTAATCGATTAACCGAATAATCTTAGTAACACGTACATATAACATTTATTATTGTATTTAATATATAGAAATAGTGATTCAGAAACATTATAAAAAACAAATTATTCACAAACGGTTCATGACATTAGTTCTTTCGCCCACTTATATGCACTTTCTTACTTAATAAATCATTTTTTTAATGTATTTATTTTCAGTTTAAGAATAATTGTTTTGTAATAAAATTAATATTGATATTTCTACGTGCATTTTGTAGATGAAAATTAAAATTTTTATCATTTATATAACGCTGAATATACTTTTCTTAAAATAACGTTTTCAAAATTTCTATTATGACAAGTTTAAGTTTTTATGAAGATATAATATTATAACCTTTTCATGTTGCATTTTATTAAACATTCTATCCAAAAAATAATAAAAATAAATAAAATAAAATAATATTATTTTTCATTTGTTTAAAACAGTTCTTATTAGAACAAATATTTGCAAAAATAACAACCGAATCTAAAATTTTTATAGCAGAACAACTCACTTGAATCTGTTTACAATAATATCTTTGGATGTTGTTTGTATTACTTCTTAAGCACAAGTAAATGTACACTTATTGATACCTGGGAAGTAATAAAAAAGCACTTTCCCAAAAATTATTTATATTTATTTTTGCTGGGATATAACAGACATTTAAAAACTTATGCAATTGACATAAATTTCTAAGAGAAATAAAAAAATGTTCTAATTTAAAACTCCAAAAAAAAAAAAAAAAAATAATAATAATAAATTGCGGATAATCGGTTATTCGACACAAATTATTCGGTTTATTCGTTATTTGAAAATTTAAAAACGACCAAAATTATTCAGATAACCGCATTACGGTTAAACGGTTGGATAACCTAAATATTTGCTCTAAATATTTGTGTAAAAATAATTTTTTCCACTTTTATGAAACTACTTTGGTATAACAAAAGAAAACTTTAGAAGGTCATAAAGCAAAAATTTTACCTACCAGCGCAAAATCCTCAGAAAGGCAAAAAGTAAAATAAAAGAGCTAAATTTAGCTTAAAATAGCCTAAACTGGCAAGACTTGTGTTGAATATTAATTAGCTATAAAAATTAAGCTTATTACTTACGCTACTAAAACAAGCAAAGATTGTGTATATCTCGCTTTCTTTGTTTACAGTATATAATTGTTGTTCAGTAAGTTGTTTTTAATCACTTTAAATGCCATTTTCTTTTTTCATAATGCAACTGTCACATTTTATAACTTTGTTTCAAAAACTTTACTCAAATTTCAATGCAAATTTAAAACGCAATTACTAAAGTGTGCGTTCGAATAAAAGACTACACAAATTTTTCTTAATAACTCTTATTGTCGTTAATTTTATTTACCTTTCTCGATTACAATACCTTCCAGAAACATTTCTGATTTAACAGCATATGTAATTCTTGAAATACGGTCATTTTCCCACATGCAGATGGAAGTCAAAGAAAAATTTACAAAAAAAATTTTCTTTTTATTTATTTATTTTTTTGAACTTACTAAAAAATTCAATTAATTGAGCAAATTTTGACAAAAGTATTATATTTCAGGGTAATAAAAAAGCTTAACAAGGACCTAAAGAATAAAAAGAAACGTGGTTTGAAAAAAAAAAGTCGAACGAATTTCAATCCCAAAAAGTAGAGAAGCTCTTAAGAGCTATGCCAAACATTTTCGGCCGCGTAATGGCACTTTGTGTTCATTTCTTCAAAACCAAATATGTCATGTTAAAGCTATAGCTAAGCTCTAGGCAATTGCTAAATTTTTTCGTATTACAAGATACAAATTTTGTATACCGAATAATTTAAAGAATGGTCCTGAATAGTGTAGAACTAAAAATAATAAAAATTTACAAAAACATTTGTCGCATGACAAGTTTACTTAAAATGCGACAAGATATTTGATTGTTTTGCTTCTTTGGTCTTAATAAACTTCAATAATTATAACAAAGAATGCCATAAAAAGACACTGATGACACTTGTGACATGCAACAGTTTTTTTAACATTTTCTGGCCAGATTTAGAATTTTGTCATTACAGTAGAAACACTTGGAATTGGGAACGTTATTTTAGTACCGCAGAGTATAAGTTTTTTAAGATACCCACAATTGTGGCAATTGTAAAGAAATTGGATCCAAGCTAAAAGCGAATTTAAGAAGGACCCAGTAGTGCTCATTTGTGATTATTAATTTTAAATTGTTATACCGCGAAAAAATTCGTAAAGGTACTTTAACATTTTTTTAAAAGTGGTATCTAAAAAAAAATGAAGTAATCTAGTTGGCAATTAATTTTTATATAAAGTGATGTACCAGAATAATCTGGGGAAGAAATGCTACAAGTATTTCTTCAGATTTTGATCCCGACTTATTCCGTTCATCTTTTATTTAAAAAAAATTTGTTTTATTTCATCGCATACCTTACTATGACAGCTTGTTTATTTGAAATTAAGTCAGCTTATAGAGAGAATTGAAACTAATGGGTTAATCTTTTTAAAATTTTGTTTTGTTCAAGTCCGTTATATTAAAAAAATATATATTTTTATTAGTTTTTAAGAAAACATTTAATATTTTCTGAATTTCTCTAAATAAAAGGTTTATTGTGTGTTGGATTACTTTGTTGAAACAGGTCGACTTCCTTTTAAACCTTATTTTAATTCTTACTTAGTTTTAAGTGCTCTTTAAATATTTTTTCTGCGACCCAACACACTTCAAATGGACTGAATTTTGGATAGTTTATTGGACTAGCATCCTTTAGTATTTAACAGCACCATTTGTTTGAATGTAATATAAGATGCATGATCAGGCCGGCTTTCTAATGATAGAAAGGAATATTTTCTGTAAATTTCTCTGTTAGAGGTATCATTTGCTATGAATAAATATCTTTTTCCCCGAAGACACAAATATCTTTTCCAGACCAAAAATTTGTTTGTCTATATTGATTTTTTACACTGTATTTATCTGCTAAATTTCTCATAACAGCAGGTAGAAAAAAAATTCAAAATTACATACTTTATATTGGCCTTTAGACGCACTCAAATTTCTTAATAAATTCAATTTTCGTACTCTCCTTTGCCTCCACATTTTTTCTGGCATTCCTATTAGGAACTTTTTTACTTTGTGGGCCTTCAGGTTACCTTTTTTAAAATTTTCTAATAAAATGTACTGAGAAATTTAATAAAGGAGTCGCATACAATTCTAGGATGTAGAGATCATAGAAAAAGTAATACTTCAAATAAGTATTACTTTTTCTACGATCCTACAATCTGCAAATCAACTTTTCCTTCAGTTATGACAGTTTCTTTCGGTGATGGCCATTCCTTTGTATTTTTTATGACTCAAAAAATTATATTTCCTGGCTCCACTATATTCCTAGGAATTGCGTTATATGGGGAACATGTATTTTGAATGAATTTTGTTCAAATATCATAAAAAAAATAATAATTTCGCTATTACGAAAAAAATTAGCGGTTACGGAAAATAGTAAAAAATGAAAAAAGTTAACGGCCATTTTTTCAGGTATAGTAAAAGTTACTTAAGGCTGCACTAATTTTTTCGTTTATAGTCTTTATATTAAGTCACAATCATTTTCGCCACTCTCAAGGGTTTGGATCTGACGATAAGTTACAGGAATTTTAAGAAAAATGCTAAAACTTATATTATGATTGAACAAATGTTTTACAACAAAATAAATTACAAGAAATATTGTATTTTAAAAGTTCCCAAAGCCATTTACTGTAGCTGTATTCATTTGCATGTCATTTGTAATCGCAAAAGTTAATTCAAGCATTTGAAAGTCAGCAAACAAATTGCTGAAAAAATATTTCTAGTGTTCATGTAAGCTTTTTTCACAAAGCCATCGACGATTTAGTCGGATCATTGATTTTTATTATATTATCTACAAAATATTTATGAATAAATACAACAAATAAAATTTTCTTCCAAAAAAAAACCGCCCAAAATATTCGTTTCAAACTCAATCATATTCACAAACTTTCTGTTTTTGGTTATTAAATATTCTATACAACATACAATTTAGCGTCTTAAATAATAATTTCTTAAGGAGACGACAAATAGAGCTGTAGAGCTATACATTTCTATGTAGAGTAGTTGTTGTACATTTGGCTCTTATGCACAGCAGCTGAAAGAAATACATTGTTTTATTTTGAATATATTCACGCATCCCAATAAGCAAAAGTCTTTGAAATTGAATATTTATTCATTTTAAAACTATTTCAAGTACAAGCTGTGAGAAAGGCTGTAATTTCCTTTACTTTCAAAATTTTAAACTATTAAACAAAAAGGTTCTAATATAAAAACAGTATTTTTTAAATGCTTTCATAATTTAAAACTGAGCTTAATGTTTTTCAACAAATAAATGTTTCGCAAATATTTTCAAAACGTTTTTTAAAAATTGTAAAATATACTTGAATTAAATATGAAAAATATCTTATTCTCAACTATTTTGAAAAGTAACATTTTTCATGCAAAAATGATAGATTTTTGTGCATTTTTCTATCTTAACTGAAAAGGAAATTTTGCAGTCTATATATAATATTTTGTTATTTGAACAAACATGTCTAAGTTTTTAACTTTTTATAAAAAAATAATAATAATAATAATAATAAATAAATAAATAAAGCTTTTTTAAATGTGAAAAGGATTTGAATATTTTCTTACACTGCTATTGTCGAATGTCATGTGCTTTTATGAATGTGACAACTGTTACCAAAATAGAATAGAAAAAATTTTTGTTATTGTCACAATAAATTTGAATTTGTTGTTACTTGCTCGAGAATATCACTGTTAATAACAACGTAAATAATATAAAATAAACTGATTACAAAAAAACTTAACTTTATTTTTTATGATCAATTGAATATTTTATAAAAACCTGACATTATTATTTTATAGGAAATGTTTTAAATTTTCTTGTTTAATTCATAACACATATTTTGTAGCTTCGTGTACAATTTGAGAAATAATTTATTTAATAAAGGAAATTTTTTAGCAATTTTCTTAGGTATGAATTGATGTTTGTTGGGATGCAATACGACAAAAGTTGCAAATATACCCCTCTAGAAATGAAGATTAGTACGTTCTTATATGATTCCCAAAATATTACGTCTGAATGTTTTCATTTACGTAAGCTGGATCAATTTTAAAACCCTTCTGAAAACACGAATTTCTTTCAGAAGCATTATTAAAATTTTCGTTATAAGAAAACTAATTTCAAAATATAATAGAGACATATTAACACTTGGAAAATGCGTTTAAATAATTATTACATTTAATTGTATATATTTCGGAATTTTTAAACACATATTGGATTTTAAGGTACCATTGAAAAAGTTTATTATGATGCTATGAAAAATTACACATAATTAACCCTTTAAAAGCAAAGGATTCCCAAAGGGTTATATCAGCATTTTTTGAAAATAATAATTGTATAAAAGGAAGCCTTTGAAGTTTAGTCGCTATTTTACATGAATTTATAGATTTTGGCATATTTGTGCTTCTTGTGACATTTATTTTCTTAACTAATCAATTAACTTAACCTACTATGGGCCTGTGATTCCAAAATATTACCTTTGTTAATAAAGGGCTAAATGAATACATATATCAATAGTACTGCGTAATACCATTCCAATGTGCTCTAAAATCTAAATTACAAGAGAAAGAGTATGAAATATTCAAACTTTAATAAAATATCATTTAAAGAGATTCACAAAAAATTTTATTAAAATCTTGATTTCACGAGAATGAAAACTAACTTTAGAAAATTAATTTTTTTGACAAAAAGTTAAAAATTGTGTACAATCTTTGCGAAAAGTATATTTTTAGAGGTATTTTAATAATAGCTACACTATTTTTAAAAAATAGCTACACTATTTTAAAATACAAGAGAATGGAATAATTGAATCGAGATATTAGTTTATAACATATCAATCTTTAATTTTAGGGGGATAATTTTAGGGGGATTTGTTGTCTTCATAGAAATCGATGTACTTTAATATACATAAATATGTATATGAATAAGTAAGCAAATATTTTTTGCTCTTGCATCAACGACTTTTATTTTTCAATGTGTTAATTGTTATGTTGAAAATATTTTCTATCAACAATATAGCCCAACAAACACACCCACAAAAAAAGTTGAAACAAGTAAAAAAAAAAAAAATCATATGTACATGTAGTATATTTATGATTTATAGCAAGTATTTGTATATGAATATGTATATGCTTGAATGGTTTATTTTTTAACCATATTGCATGTTTGAATGCCTTTCATTTATTTCATTTTGGTAGTCACGCATAAGTCATAAATTAATACATACTCAACTCTTCTTTATAGCATACATACTCATACATATAAACATGTATATTTTGTTATGCAAAATACCCATACGTAGTTGTGTTTATAAGAGACTCATATATTTTAATAAACTTAAATATGTTTGTTAAAAGAGAAGTGAAAAATAAAAGTCGTTTAAATGTTGCATTTAAATGTATACTAAAGGCCAATTAAGCAAGGAAATTAAATGATTTTCAAAAGTAAATAAAATAATAAATCAATTAAAATTTTCATAAGGTAAGAAAATATGATTTTAACAAAATAATGGCTAGATATGATAAATGTCGAATGTAAGCATGAAAAATTAAATTATGAAAAGAGTATTTTTTATTTGTGTAAATCTATTAATATGAAATTGATGTTATTTTCAATTTTAGGTTAAAATGAAGGTCCTGAAAAATAAATAATTTATGATTTACTTAAGAAAATAGAATTTATTTTACATTATTTGTCAAGATCTTTAATTGCATCTAGTCAAATCTCTGGCAGTGTTTTTGATAAATATTAATTAAAATTGTTTGCTTTATGAAAACAGAAATAAAAAAATGTTCTAGAAAATATTATATTAAATTTATTCGTATATATTAATTTACATACATTATGTGTTGCAATATTTGTAAATTGCCAAAGTATAAGGATGTAATTAAATTCAATTTTATTTACTGGCATTAAATGCAATCAGTTAAAATTTAATTGTGTTTCACTTATATACGCACAAACAAATGTATGTATTTTAATTAGGTTTTATTATATGTCTTAAAATATTCCTGTTGAGTGTATGAATGAGTACAAATCAAGTTTATTAAAAATGATTTATGTGTTGAAGTTATTTTGCATACATAAGCACAAAATTAAAATTAGCTTATAAAGTTTTAAGGATTATGTGTTAGAAATTAGTTAATTAATATTATGTTTAACAAAAGTTACTGGATTATAAAACTTTTTTTTATATTATAAGGAAATTTGTTTGTCAGGGTGTGAAATTAAGAGATAATTTATTATTTACAATATTGCTACTTGTATGTTAATTGTATGAATATAATGTGATGAGAAGAAGGAGAAGATATTCCTATATGTAAATCCTAATTATATCACCGAATAAATTGCCTTTCAGTTTTTATCTTTTTTTAGTATCTCAGTCAGTGTATTTATTTTAGATAATATAAAATACAAAATGCTTTAAAATTTTAATTTACCATAAAATCTTAAACAATTAACCACATGAAATTAATTATCTAAACCAATTGGCGACGTAATGGTTTTTATTATTATTTTATTTTTTTTTTTATTGTTTCGATACAAACTAAAGTGCACACTTTTTTCGTACGCACGTACGAATAAAACATAACACAAAATTTTCATAATAACTTTTTTGCCGTTAAGTTTAAATATCTGTATTGATTTCATTATCTTCTAGAGGCATGCCAGATTTAACAACAGACCGAATGCAGATCAAGCCAAAGAAAAATCTATCAAATAAAGTTGATTGAGTAAATTTCGACAAAAGTATTACATTTTAACGTATTAAAAAACTTACCAAGGACCCAAATAATGAATTGAAACTTGGTTCAGAAAAAGAAAAAGTCATAAAAATGAACACTAAGCCCAAAAACAAAGCTGAGAAGAACTCTGAAGCAAAGAATGATCCAAGAAAATCAATAATAAAAAAGAAAAATATTTTCAGTATTTTGTATTAGCCTGGAAAACATACGTTAGTACTGACTTTTATCATATTCTAAGGTACAAGTATTTGTATACCAAATAATTGATAAAATGGTGCTGAATTGTATGGAACAGTAAAAATTTACAAAACTATTTGTCTTATGACAAGTTTACTGAAAATGCTACAAGATATATGATTGTATTGCTTTTTTGGTCTAAATAAACTCGAATAATCATAACAAAGAGTACCATAAAAAGACACTCGTGACATGCAACAGTGTTTTTAAAATATTCTGGTCAGATATAATTTCATCATTGCAACAGAAGCACCCAGAATTGGGAATGTTATTTTAGTCCCTAAGAGTATAAGTTATATAAACGACCTCGAAATTTGGCAATTGTAAAGGAATTGCATTCACTTCATTTGATAACTGAGCTCCAGCAGTGTTTAATTATGATTATTAATTTTAAATTCTAATAAAGAGATACCTCGATTTTCGTAAGTACTTACTTTTTTCAAGAGGAATACCTATCATCTTATAGTTTTATACAAAATGATTTATATATATATATATATACACATATATGGAGAATAAATGTTATAAGTATTTGATTTAGTTTTAATCCTAACTTATTCCGTTCATATCCTATATTCATCTTCTATTAACAAAACATGTTTTGTTTTATTTGAACATACACCTTATAAAATGGTTACACTAAACAATATAAAACAATGATTTAAAACAACTAAAATTAGTTAATAGAAAAAAATCAAACAAACAAAAACAAATGTTACAAAAAAAAAAAACAAATTAAAATTATAACCCAAATGCAACTAAAATTGTGGTTTTTATTAAATTCCATGAATGGCCAACAAGCAATATTGCTACATTTATACGCTTAAACAACACTCACATGCTTATAAAATATGTACAACATCAGAGAAACGCTAATTGCTTAAATATGGTTAGAAAATAACAATGAAGTTAAACAACAACAACGGAAAAAAATAACAAAAATATAGAAAATTTACACACTAACAACATACCACAACCACACACGCACACATACATACACTCAGATACTTAGTCATTTCAATAAGTATAAATAAAAATTTAAATAAAAACCACAACAGCCAACAACAAATACGAGTGAGTAATATAACTATAACAAAAACAATATTAAGAAAAATAATAGTAAAGAAATAACAACAACAAAATAATTTCCTTTAACAAATAAATAACCACTAATGCTTCTACTATTATTACAACTTTCAATAAAAATACATATACATATAAACAGATATTAGTATATAGCGTACTTTGTATAAATTTATACGTACGTAAATACATTTATAAGTACTTTGTTGATATTTAGTTATTGTTTATGTTTGTTTATATAAATGTGTGTAAGTAGTATGCGTGTGTGGAATATGAGGAAAATTTAGTTTAAAATTAAAATCATACAAATAAATACATTTCTAGAATAACTATACAAAAACATAATAGTATTAATGAAAAAAACACAAAAGCAATAGAAACGTACAACAAATGTTTAGAGCAACAAAATATTATAATGTTAAAACTACTAAAGAAAGTAAAAAGTAAATTCCGTGATTTATAAAAAATTCATTTGAGATTAATTTTTAAGCAGATTGAACTTAGATCAACTATCTTAAGAAACGATTAAAAATGACAACACAAAAAACTATATACAATGATATTTTGATCATGTAGAATATTATTAATCTTTTTTTTTAATGCCACCAAAGAAAGAAACAATTTAAACATTTTTTTAGTTCAAATTGTTCATAAATTTTCTTTACAGAAAATAATTTTTCTTATTACTCTTGTATAACTATCTAAAAAAATATATTTGCTTTACTACAAAAGTTAATAAAACAATTAATAAAACTACTTACAAATTAATATTAATCATACGTCAAGTAGTACATGTAAATAATTGAAATTGTTAAAGAGAATAATTTAGAACTACAATATACTTTTCTATAATAAAAATCTTTTGTGTTTGAAGAACCATCGTATAATGAATGAAGCATTAATAGGCAAAAAGGGAATTTATATATAGTCACCTGCAATGCAACTAACTAACAAAAACTTTTACAGTAGTCAAGAAAAAAATAAAAAACTTTCTTGGAATAAGTCCACTTACTTTTTCTTATTGCACTGTGCGTGCAGCGCCCTTTTGTATACTGATTGTATATATTTTTCAACAAATATGTTGATAATTTGCAAGCTATTGATTGAAATTTTTATTACACATACAATCCTTTTTAAAACTTGATGTTCAATATGAATGCCTAGCAATACTTTATACCAACAGTTCTCAAATGGGCGTCCGTACAAACATTCTAGAGGCGACGCACAATTAACTCTTCTGGGGGTATGAGTGATCAAAAATCAATAACTTTTGAACGGGTTAAGTTATTGTGCACAAAATTAGATAAATCACACAATATATTAATCATTACAAATTTACATATTTTTCTTGCTTTCGAATTGTGAAATGTGTGGGTCAGTATATTGAAGCACTTATACACTTACAACCAATATGGACGATGCTAACTGAATTGAGGTCAAATATTTAAACTTTGGATTGGGCTCCGGAGGTATATATTTAAAACATCATATAGTTACCAAATGGCGCAAGACGGAACTAAAACTCAGTCTACACGTAGACATTTTTATGTTGGCAATTGTCAAATACTATCTCTCTCTTTAAAATGTTACGTGTAGACCAATAAGAAATCTATTACACAACCTATTTCGCAGTGAATGTTCAAACACAAAGCAGCGAATTACTGTTTAACATAAGCTGTCAAATTTATTGTTCTCTTTTAAAATTTCACCCTTTAGAAAAGTGCAAAATAATTAATATTATTTTTAAAAGATACATAAAGGAAAATGGCAAATAAATTAAAATTTACGATAAAAAAACAAACAATTTAACATACAAATTTCTCATTTACGTTTTCTCCACCTTAACAAAAAGTTGGAAATAAAGTTGTTTTCCCATTATTCTGCTGACGTTATTTCTAATGTTAAGAAATAAAAATATCTTCGCGTAGTGTTAACTTGTTAATACAGTAAAAAACGAACTGAAAAAACTGAAAAAGTTATGATTTCAATATTTATATATTTGATATTTAATATTGATGATCTTCTTTTATGCTACTTGTTCACTGCTTGTGAAATACTTCACTAAAGAATATATTATAAGAAAATATATTTTATTAGAGTTTATTACAGAGAAATAATATTTTTTATTATATTGTGATTATTTTTTAACCACAGTAAATTTTCTGTTTGGTCCATTAAATTTTTATCTTTCGAAATTTTTTAACATTTCGATTAGGCATTCCAAACACGACTTAATTATGCCATTTATGGTAAATTTTGTGCTGTCAATGCGATATACCTTAACAAAATCTGTTTTGACAAAAGTCCAGTTTTCAATTATAAACGACATTTTACATCAATTTAAGGTCCCGATCAATTATATTTGTCGCTATTCTAATATCTATACATCTAAGATTTGCAATTTGTTTTATAAAAATATAAAAACAAAAAGGGACATTTTTTCTTTTTTCGCAATTTTAAAAAAGTCCATAACATTTTTTAATAAATTTATTTTCAAAAAGCTTCTTCGATTTAATTATGTAAGACAAAAAAAAAAAAAATAATAATAGTAATAATAATAATAAAATAAATAAATTCACACAGTATTCCACGCTATTACATTAGAAGTTTTGAATGTGCTTCGCGAAAAACTGTTTTTTTTTTTAATTTTCACTCTTGTTTTCCAAACTGAGAATATATGCTGTGTTGACTGTTTAGTTCACGTCAATGAGATGTATCGCAAAATTACTCATAATTACAACAAGTATCAACCTATGTTTCAAAATTAGTTTTTCGTTGAGGGATAAAAATTTTGTCATCAAAATTTGACTGTCCTGTATTTAGCTGTTGAAAGTTTGAAAGAAAGGTGTAGAATTTATCCACAAAATCGGTTTAGTTTATATAAGATCGAATGAGATGAAAAAATGTAAAGGCGCGAAAAAATAGAGGCGAATGGAAAAAAGTTAGTAATTTTAAGACTTTTTCTAAGTTTTTGATTTTTGAACAGCAATGAACAAAATGCAACTTATGGTGCTAAAATCCGTAACCCGTTTGTTCAAAAGAGTATTACTACCTCATATATATGCAAAATAACTAATATGTTTTCAATTTAATTAGTAAAATATGTACAAAGCTCATGTGTTCGGACTGATTATAATTTTGAAATAATTTATATAATTTTTCTTAAAAAGCATTTCATGGACTCTGTTCTTTGTAGCCGTTTGTGAATGCTTGATGTGATATATATTTTTTTTTAAATTCCACCTTATAACGATTATGAAAAATATATTAAAAAAATCAAATTTAATTTTATACATTGGAAAAGGTTAAATCTTTATAAAAATAGTTTTGTGCATACAGACTAGGAAATATTTAAAATTTAGGTATGTTTGCTCCATATCACATAGGGTCATCGTAACGTATGAGTAATTTTTAATTATGGTCATTTACAAAAAAATCTCATACGAACACAAAATTGTTTATAAATTCTTCACATTTATGAAAGTACTCACTCATAGTTATATTTTTTTCTTTATTATTTATTACAAATGTTAGGGAACATAAATTTATATAATTTCATAAAATATTCACATGTATAAGCTAAAAAAAATTGCAAAAAGTTAATATAATTTTCTCATGCCACAAAACATTTATATTACTATGCTATGCTAGACACAACTTCATACAGTTGCAGAGACACATGACAGTTGTATTTTTCATGTTTCAGTTTTATTTTCATTTACTTTTTTTTTCTGCGGTTGGTAACTTTTATAAATGTGTATTACAGTTTATATGTGTAAACGAAAATTGTACAACATACTCATAATCTTTTGTATGAAAGAATGAGAAATACATAGGAAAAAAAATATATAATATCAAAAATGTTACTTATCCTGCGATAAGCCAAATGAGACAAATTGTTTAGTAATATATGTTTGATAAAGGACTGCAATTAGTTAAACTAATACACATATGTACGCATTTTAGTTTGATATGTCTCTGCACGAATTAGATTAAATGAAAAAAAATCTCTAAAAAGCTTTCGATTTTTTATTGTTAGAAAATTTTTTAAATTATTTCAAAAAATTTTAAGTTATTTTTGCTCAAGAAAAACTGATCTCATTCCTTCTTTTCATAAGTCTGTGCAAAGTTTAGTTTATAGTTGTTTTGAATGTATTTATAGTAATCTACATACATACATACATACATACATACATACATACATGCATACATACATACATGCATACATACATACATACATGCATACATATATTTGTGTATAATATTTCTTGTCTTTTAATGTGTCGTCTCCAACCACTCACACACACACACTCAGATATACCAACACAATATGGTTTTTCTCATATTTGTTTATTTCATAGATTGACATTTATTTGTGGTTAGATCTAAAGTAAAATTTGTTATGAATTCATTTTTCATATATATTTTTTTCAAAATATTTTATGGAATATTTATTTAACTTTTTCTGTTTTATACCACAGAACACAGCTGTTGCTTTTACATGCTTAAGGAGTGGGTAAATTTTTAAACGTTCCCATAAGAAATATTTTATAACTTACATATGTATACAGAATTAGGAAAACATCCTTATGTACATACACAGTAACATACGTATACTGTATGTTAAAATTTTATTTCTGTTTTGCTCGTTATAAAAAAAGGACATGTATACGAATTGAAAGTTAAAAGATTGACAAGTTTATAAATAAGCAAACAGATATATTTGTTTATTTTATCAAAAATGATACAAAAAAAAAAAAAAAATATAAATAGTTATTTTATTATATAAATCTATTTTGTCATGTTTTGGGTCAATAAATTTTTGGTTTTTATTATATTTTGATTTGTTTTAAAATGAATAAGAATTGATGTGATTGACTGAATGAGAATAAATTTAAATGTGATATGTGACAAATGCAATTATGTTTTATGAATAGATTTTCTGATATAAATCAAATATATATATATATATATATATATATATATATATATAGGTTATATGAAATGTTACACATATGTATAGTTTTAGAGCAAGAAGTTTTTAAATTAACGCCTTTTGTATATAGTAATAAAATTATTCCCTTTACTTGTATTTTTTTTTAGTTTCATATAACATTTACTTCAAAAATGCTCTATCGTGCTAATATTTATAACTTAATTTATATAAGTAATTTAAAAAAATTTGACAGTTTTGAGTAAAACTATTTTCAAATTTTTTTTTCTTCTAACACGAACGTCGAAAACATATTGAAAATAAGGTGGCAAAAAAACTAGATCAAAATATTGGTAATTTTGGGTCTGACATGCTGCTAAAGACATATATTGTATGATATTTTATAAAAAAAATGTGATTTTTGTAAATTTGATCAGAACTAATTATAATTACTCGCAAACTATTATTGATAATAGTAGTATGATATTTCACTGTACCGTACCCGTAGTTCTTGAATTTTCCAAAAGTTTAAGTGAACAAAAAAAAAATTAAATTTTATTAACATATTCTATCCTATTGAAAAAATAAAATAAAGATATGAGTACACAGAAAAAATTAAATTTCATATTCTATTACGAAATATATAACGGCAAATATCTTTTTAATTGAAATCGGACCTACCACTAAATTTGTATAATCTAACATACGAATTCGTAAATATTTTATTGAAAAAGAAAATATATTTTTCTCATTAAAATATTTTTACTATTTACAAATTTGAATATTTGTAAATTTCATAAAATTGAAAAACCTTTTCTAATAAAAATAATAAAAATAATATTTAGTTTTAATAGATTTTGAATCAATATTTATTTTTGAATTAATAAAAAGTTTAATAAAAATTATTTTATACAATTTGATTACTACTTGTACAACTATAACTTGCGAAAAATAATATAATAATGTATATTTAAAGTACATTTATGTTTACATGTTCTAAAAGTAACTTAAAATTATAACATTGATTTAATAGTTGAACAAATGGAGCTAAAATTAAGAAAATCATTATTAAAACTGAAAACGAAAAATATAATGTAATACTATTTACAGTTAAGTAATATTTTTAATTGAAATTCAGTATATTTTCATGTATCCTTTAGTTAAGAACTTCAAAAGTACCTAGCACATATCAATAAAAACAGATAAACAAATCAAGGATAAACTGCAATTAAACAAGAGCATTATATCGCCGGTTTGCTGACAAAAATTCTATGTATTTTTGAAAAAATTTTCAGGAGAACGAAAAAACAAATTATTTTCTGTATTAAAGCCATACAAAATTCTCTTAATAACTTCGAAACTAATTCAGATATTTGAAAATAGATTAAAATTGAAAATTCAATAAAAAATTACTAGCTTGAAATAAGTCTGCAATTTCTAATCAGTTAGTCCAATTTTTATAAAAGTTCCATAACTTTATCGACACTTTTAAGAAATTTATGAGTGCTATTCTGGTAAAACTTTTGCAAGGTATTACAGAAAACTAAGAAAATATATATTGACCTATATTTTTAAATCGATCCACATTATAATAGTGTGGTATGAGATAAAATAAGAATATTTCTTACCAATTTTATTGCTAAGTCTTGCTACATGTTTACGGATGAATATGTTTTGAAATAATCAATAATTTTATTTGGAAAATCTTCAACAAAATCAATATCACTTTACCTTTGGAATTCCTCAAATGTTAGTTTTCATAAATATGTTCTTGCTTCAGCAATTTTTAAAATTTAATTTTTATTTTTATGGAAAATTTCAAAATACAAAAAATTGCTATTGTTTTTTATATTTAATTTGAAATAATTTAAAACCAATGAAATAATATATTAAAATCAAATACAAGTTTTTATAAAATGTTGTTTTAAGTTAAATAATGATTTGTTTAAAAGAATTTTTTCCTGTACATTAATTTTGACTTAGTTATCGTACAACGTACATATTATTAATATTTGGGGAAATTTGGCCAAGAACAGTTTCATAATTTTAGGTACGCTTAAATGTAGCTCGCTAAAGAAGAATTTTGAACCAACCTAATTTTCTGTCAGTTGTCAATTAAATTTTCTATCAATATCCCTTATAAATCATTCAGACAATCTTATACATAACAGATAATATTTTCTTTTTAATGATTTGTCGGAGTCACTACTTACTTTTTTCTTAACTTTCTTAAATTTTTATAAAATTTCTATGAGACAAATTTCACATGTCTATATTACTGATAAATTTATAACGTATTGCATATTTAAAATCTTTACAAGATACTTTTAATTAGTTTTGCTTTTCCACGTGCTGGTTATTAGTCCTGACATTTTATTAAGACATCATTGTAAATAGGATATAGTTCACAGTTGAATTTTTAGTTTAATTTGCTTTAAAAAACTACTGAAATATACATATGTTTTGTTTAAAATTCACCAGTTTTCTTCCATTTAAGTGCTTTTTAAATTCCCGGAACGAAATTCCAGGAAAAGTGGGGTATGAATAATTGCAAATTTTCCCGTCCCGAGACTTCCTGGATATATTCTCTAAATAAAAGACACATAAAGTCGGTTTCAAAATTTTTCGAAAATCTTTAAAATTCCTCATATACATGAATGTAATAATATGAGGTAAATAATTAAATTTGAGGTTAAGCATTCTCTTAACATTAAATTCATGATAAGGAAAATTCTAATAAATACAATTTTATTTTAAATAAAAGCCACTAAAGTATTCTATTGATTATAAATAAATATTTATAGAATATAAATATTCCATAACACTTTTCATTTCAAGTTTTTTGTAAGCATCCTTTGAAATATTTTTATGTATTTTCCATGAAAGCTTAAAAGAAAATGTATGAAAAACTTAATAAAAACATTGATTATGTAAGTAGGTTTCATTAATGAAAAGAACATATTTAATTACAGTTTATTGTTAACTTCAAACAAATATTAACAGAGCTCTTATCCAAAACGAGTAATAAATCATTAACGTACAACACATAGCTATAAAACTAGTTATTACATATTTTAGTAAAAGGAGCAACTTAGTATTTAGAAACTAAAACGTTAATATTATTTCCACATTTTTTCAACTCAAAATCTTTTTATTTCATTTTCATTACAGGCTCTCATAAAACAATGAGCATAAATTAATTTCTAGTTAACTTTATGATGCACAGTGGATCAGGTTTCAAAATAAGATAATTTAATAATAAAATACAAGCAGTATAGGTATTTTTTCATTTTATTTTTTGAAGTACAGGGTGATTAGAAGGTTTAGTTAGAAACCTAAAGAATGAGCTAAAGTCCGGATCAGATAAACACAAATGAAGAAGTAAAAAATGTAGGACCGAAAAAGTTCAGAAGCTTTTAAAAGTCTGACTAACATTTTCCAAGTGGAAAAGTATTAAGAAAATGTTGACCTTAAAAAATGATAAGGCTTAATTGAGAGCAAAGCTTCTTAAAAGGTACTCTTATTTTGAAAATTTTTAAAATATTGTAATGAACTACACTTTTTACACACAAATAAAAAGTTTATGAATTCCTTACGCTAATTACATTGAACTAAATAAATTATAATTTATATAAAAAAGTGTCTAAAGAAGATTACTTTTATTAAAAAAGCAGTCCCTACCATTTATGAGTTTAACAAATTAGCATATACATATGTATCTAACCATAAAAATATTTAAGAAACGTCTTAATAAATTTTCTTTTTATAAAATATCTCGCACGATACCTCTTGCATAAATACCTGAAATATTTTTTTAATCGCTTTATAGCAACGCAAGATATAAAATAAAACACTACTTAGAAATTAATATTAATTATACGCCAAATAGTCCATGCAGTTTTAAAGTTATACATTTAAAAAAATATGATAAAAAAGATATCCAAAAAGAATTTAGGACCTGATTTATATTTAAGAAAAAGACATTTTACATTCACAAAAATAGTAATATATAATAACAAAAACGGACTTGATGGCAATTAAAAAGTTTATGGGCCAAAATTTGTTCTTTAAGAAAATCTGAAATATATTTCCTTTACGCAAAGTGTTTTGTCCAATATCTCTTTAAAAGTATCTCAAATACTTTTCTAAATCGCCTTGTAATAATACAAGTTATGAAACATTTACAAAACTACTTCCATAATTAATCATAATATTAATCACAGATTGAGATGTACAAAGAAAATATATTAAGACTTTAGAATATCTTATCTATAATTTATGCTTCATTTTCTTATTCGAGATTTTAGTTTAAAAATAATAACCTTTGATAACTTCAGCCAATCGCATTTTCATGTCACTTTTCATATATTTTGCTTTTTCCATTATTTCGTCTATATGTCCCAATATATGACTACATAATTCATTAATGAAATGAACGTTATTTTTTTCACATAAAAGTCTTTTCATATAAAATATTTTAGGTAAAACTTTTCTATAGAATTTTGAAAATATATAAACTTACAAATCTCTTATATTATTTTTTCATATTGAAATGATTTTTAAACCAACTTAATAAGAACACAAATAACTATGTTGCCGTAATAATTAAATAAACGAAGAAGAAAAGTGTATAAACAGAAACTCTTCAAATAATATGACATACGAATAAACTGCATTATTTATTTAAGCGAATGCTAAGAAACCGCAATAATAAGTTAAAACAACAGATGACACTTTAAAAATGCGAAAAATGTAAAATTAAGGGATCATAAGAAATATATAAATATATCAAAACTAATTCATGTAACAATCAGATAGACCATTATCAATGGATTATAAAATTTTGCTTGGGAATAAAAAGCTTCTACTTTGATAATTTTAGCTTAGAGATAGAATCGATAATATAAATTTATAATTTATCAAAGTTTCTCAACACATTGACTTTCAGCTCGCCTTTAGAGGGCAACATGTAACCTTTTTTATAATAGCGCAAATCATATGCATACAATCTGTGTATGTGAGGGTAATAATAAGAGGAACAATATGACAAAATATGCAGACACATGCAAAAAAGTAAACACATATTAACATATACTCATTCCCTCATATTAACTAACACATTTTACATGTTTTATGGGTAAAAAAACGCAAGAAAAAAAGAAGAAGAAACGGAAGATTAATTAACTTTACTAGTTACTGTGCAACACAAATACTCTTACATATCTCTACTTGTATTTGAATTACGGATGCAGAGAACAAACACACATACACAAAAGCTATTTTTTTTTGTTTAACCAAAAAATTGTGTTAAAATCTAGGGGATAATATTCATATACAAGGTTTTAGCTAGATTTTCTTTTTTTTAAGAAAATTTGTAAGTGAAAATGTGAGCAATACACACAATGTTTTCGAAAAAAAAAGAGAACTGAATAGCTGATCTAGTTTACTTTATTTTTTTAGAAAAGGTAAAAAAAGAAAATACATATACAAAACTGAACTGCATACATATAGAAATAATAAAAGAAAAATAGGATAAGGTAGTTGAGTATGAGTAATACATACTTACATATAAAGTATATAAGTCAAGTATTAAAAAGCCAAAGCTAAACAACATTTAAATTTTAGATTACCTAGCAGTTTTTATTCCATCTCTTCTTCATTTACTATTGCTTTATTATTATTATTTTTTTTTTTTTTTTTTTGTTTCTTTAAACAAACATAAACTCAAACTAGCTACTAAAAATATGTATATGAATGCATATCATGTTCGCTAAATGTGTGTGTGTTTGTGTGCTTAATTATATAGATGCAACATATTGCCACTACATTTTATGAACAAAAGTTCTAAGTAAAACATATTAAGCATAAAATTGAGGTTAAATAAAAATAGTTTTACAAACAAAACTTTATGCCACAAAAATAGTAAAATTGTTGCACATTTTTTTTTTTTTTTTTTTAAATAAAACTAGGAAAAATTTGCGTTAAATTGTTAGTTAGTGTTTCATATTATATTTGCTATTTTAAGTACATTTTTGTGGTTTATTTTATATTTTTAGTTGTTAAAAACTTTCAACTATTTGTTCTATATTTATTTGTTACGTGTGCTTATTTTAAACATATGGTTAGGTATGCACGTCAATTCAATCATGCAAATATTATTGCAAAATGAAATGAAAAATATATATAAAAATATATATTTTACTGTACGTATTTGTTCAAGAAAAATTATATAATACAAACAAATGTATATAAATAATTTAAAATAAATACCAATATAAAGTTTTTGAATGGTCAACTGACATAAAAACGTTTCTGTTTTGAATTACTGTGCGCCCTATAAATTGCCACGGTAAATAAAGGAAAATGTTTTACATGAATGTAAAATAGATCAAAAAAAGATATGTGCAAATGTATGAATTTTTATTATCAATACATAATGAGTTCGATTCAAGAATACTAACTACATAAGTTTGCAAATTCGGGTCAACTTTGGGCCAGAGCAGATGAAAACTTATTTCAAGGAGATTTGAGGTGTTGAATTCGTATGTACTTTTCAAAAATTGGTTCTAGTTTTAAAGTACTAGCATATCAGTATCAATGCGCTTTCTGATGTTGTCGTCACTAAAAGGTTAATTCTGATCATTTTTAAAAGTTGCATCAAGTTGGATTTTAGTCTAGATCAAGCGTTTTTTATTATGTTATATACTCAGAAAAATAGGAAAATCGCTTTTAAAAGTTTAGAGGTTAATATTTTCATTACCTTGATTTATATATTTCACTATCTGAACTGATTAGAATTAAATAAATAAATTTCAAGAGTTGATCTTATTATGGTTCCAGGAATAAAAAAAAATGCAAAAAACGTCAATTAAACGGGGCCAGATATTCCCGATTATCAAGAGAAAGATAACATATATTTTAGTTATGAAATCAACGATTTATTTGAATTAATGTCATTTGTGGCGGAAAACAAAACGTCTCATTCTCATGACATTTATAACATTACCTTATTAAGAATCTTTTCAAAGTACTTAGCCGCGAAGGATAAAAATCAAATCATTTAATAAACTGCCCGTTATAAGATAATTCGAAAATGTTGTTCTCAACATTCTCGGTAATCGCAAATTACCTAATTTTAAGCAAATAATTGAGAGTTTGTTTTAAAACTACCACAAGATTGGTGTTCAAATATCTTTGAAACTTAATTTTCTTTACTCCTGTTACGTTTTTTAACTTAAAACTTTGGCGGTATAAATAACGAGAACGGAAAGCGAATACATTAAAGATGGGCGAAAGTCAAATAATAATACCAAAAATTTTGGGACGAGGGAATAATAAGTTGCTACTGTTGGATTTTAATGAGCGAAATAGATACTAAACAATACAAACGAGTCAATGTAACCACTCTTCAATTCTGATTTATCACTTTAAATTTAACAAATTTGATATTAGGTCTCAAATATAGTGAAAAAAAAAATATTTTTATTCATATAAAACAAATTTAGATATATATATATATATATATATATATATATATATATATAAAGTGAGTTAGAGGCGTTGGCCTTTAATTTATAACTTCTGAAAATATTTATCTAAAGATAAGTATCGGAAGCAAAATATGTAAAAAATGGCAAACATTATCCAATATAATATTTAGAACTTTCTAGAATAGTTTACAAATAGAATACTTCATAGAAAAAAGTCACCAATCACCAAATAAATAATTCATTATATTCGATTTTTTTTTAATTTGCGCCTCTCAACAAAATGATTATATCAATTACTAAAAACTGTAAAAAATGAAAAATAGAAAATTTTTTCAATTAAGAAATTGATCAAATCAATCAAGTGATTCAATGAATTAAATTAATTTATGAATTAAAATTTTAAGTGATAAATATTTATTTTATAATTACAATACAATTACAAATTATATTCTAATTCTAACCGAGCGGAGTAACGAAGACCTTAGCTCGTTGTAGTGAAACAGGCCAGAGTCTCTGTTGGGAATCGAACCCACAACCCCCAGACTGACAAACTAGCTCACTACCAACTAGGCCATCGGGGCACCCGTGATAAATAAAATTTTACGTAAATTTTATTTTTAATTTATATTTACTTCAAAATATTTATTAAATTTAGATGCAAAAGAAACAATTATATTAATTGAAAAACACACTATAATAATTTTTTCACTGATTAGTGTTGCCAGGAGGTGGGAAAAATTGGGCTTTAAAAAAGGTCAGAAAAGGCTAAATGCCCCAAAAAGTAATTCTAGAAAAAGCTAATATTTTTTATTTAAAAAACTTATTTATTTTTATTTAATGAAATTTAGCAAGAATACTAAAATTAACACTAGTATCGTAAACACCGAATTATAACATGATTTTCGTGATAGTTCGTGATTTACAATACTTCTAAAATAAGATAAATTTTATTTATAAAAACCGTGAATATCTTCCAAAATATATATGTTACAACAATTATCGAGGTCTATAATTAATGGCAATAAAATTACCTGAAATATGTTTTTATGATATTTCGCGAATTAAATTTCGCGGTCGCGTATCTCCAAAAATGGTAATTTTAAATTCGTGAAAAAATATATATATGATGAAGCCTTTCTGTATATTTTCTGTAAGTATCGTGCCAGAACTCTCAATGGCTTCTAATTTCTTTTTTGTATTATTAACAAAATAATACTCTTCGTGTAGGTATCAATATATCTAACGCGAGACATTTGTTTTACCTTTTCAAATTTAATATAAATTTTTTTTAAATTTCAAATGCTGATATTTATAAAGTTTTTCAGCTAATCATCTTCCATTTTTAAAGCATGTAAAATGTATGAACAAAATATAAACATAGACATATTTACCCATACTCTGATATGCATAATGATATATAGTAGCCTAAATTCAGACATCTCGAGTGAAATAAAAATTTGGGTTATACATATTTCATATGAAAAATGACCCAATATTTGATTTTTCATCATTTTTGAATTATGATTCCTTTTTGATTAATCATTTCTAAATTTTTGGGTGATTTTTCGCTTTTTTAAGAATTTCTTAAAATTATATTCATAAATATATTATGTGATTAATGAAGTTTACTAAAAAATAATTGCATGTAATAATTGATTAAGTAAGTCATTAAAATGAGTTGAATTATATTTGATTTGGAGATTTGAGCGCCGCAGATGAAAATTTTAATTAAGAATAAATAATCCTTATTTTTTTGTGCGAATTAATATACAAAAAAACTTAAATTAACGTTTTTATTTTTTGTTGACGTACTAAAATTTCAGCCTTTTTAAATCAATTTTAGGAATCAAAAAAGGCTAAAAAAATAGCTAGAATCTACAATGAAAATTTTGAGGCTAAAATCAAAATAAAGCTTTAAAGCTTTAAAAAGGCTAAACCGGCAACACTGAAAATCTTACATATCGTCTTTGCTCCGACAATAACAGTTAGCAAAAACAGTGTAATCTGCCATACATTTTTTTTTATTCCATTATCCGAAAACCTATTTTGATCGCACATGCAGTTGCTAAAGTAACTTGAAGTTATTTAATAGAATTGTGTGTATTTTTGTATACACAGAAAAAATTTTTTGGAAAATGGTTGTAAGTTCTAACATTTAATAGGACAAAATATAAATTTATCCTAATTATAGAAAATAAATACTTTTAGAGTTTTATAACAGTAAAAACATTTTATAACAGTAAAAACATTATTATGATAGGAATATGATTGACACATTTATTTAGAAGAAAAACTTTGGTTATCATGCAACGAGTAAAGGAGCTAATATAACGGATCTTTACACCATACACGTTAGATGAATAGCACATTATTTTAAGACGGTGATGGCAGTAGAGACTACTACTTACCTCATATTATTACAAGTTGGCATTTTAGAAAATCATTACTGAAATGTCATTACAAGAAATAAATACTTCCAAGCTTTTCAATAACTTATTAATTTTAAAGTATCACAGAAGTCATTATTAGTGGAAACAGAGGTAACTAGTTCCATTTTATTTTTATTTTAAAAGTAAAAAAAAAAAATCAAAAACAACAACATATCATTTTTTGGCATGCCAATTAAAGTTTTTAAGTTACACTTGTGAATATACATACCTGCCTACATATGTGTGTAAATTAGTGTTATAACTTTGCAATTTTTGCAAATATCAACAATACCATAGCAAGGTAGAGTAAAGAATAGTATAAAGAATTATGATATAAATTTCTTGGGATCGTTAAAGAAGTTCAAGCAACAAACGTGATGAAATTTTCTTTGTAAATAATATTGTATTCGTATCAAAAAATTTACATTTTCCGCCAAATTGCTTTACTTTTCAATACTTTTCTGTGTCGTCTTTGATATCAGATAATCTTATAAAAATTTTCTGAGTAATTTCTATGAAAATGAGATGTTAGTATAAAACTTATATGCAAAATAATTTATAAACTTTTTTATTTTTTATACTTTTTTTGAATTGTTAAATTTTTTTGAATTGTTAAATTGTTAAAATTTTAATATGTGCAAAAATGCACTAAATTTGTTTCTAGTGAGATTTTTATGTTTTATTCGATAACCGGAAAGTCCTACGTAATTTTTTTTCTCTTTTTTGAATACTGGACCATATCACAACATTTTTCATATTTAGGTGAAAGAGAAATATAAAATAAATTGATTTTGATCCAAATATAACAAATAAGTTCTACAATTTAAATATCTAGAGCTTTGTGTAAAAATTTATTTAATAAAAATATTAAAAAAAAGTACAAGGCTTTTTAGCAACCTTGTTCGGTCGTGTAGTTTTTTTTATCGAAATTGATTAAAAAGTTCGGTTTTTATTACCAGGACAATATTGGCTATAAGGTAGTGCTATGGTATGCTGAGGTCCAAAAAAAATTTATAACCCTAATATATATATATACAAATGCAATTTTACCTTTTTATATACATATTTATTCCTTCTTTAAATAGATGTATTGATAAACTGAATTAAAAAATCAATAAAAAGTAGCATTTTCAAAAATTTGATCATAAAGTGCATACCGAGTTATAAATAATAAAGTAATAATAAAAGTAACTGCATTCTTTACTACATGTCATTAACTAGTTTTTGTTGAACAGTTCAGTAAATCAATTTGTTTCAAATTAAAATAAATTTCAATATTTGTCTGATTAAATTATATTAAATTCATAATTCTAAATAAAATATTGATATTTGCAATGAAAATATTATTGGTATTACAATGATTCAAATATTTACTACATTTTCAGTTGCAATAACTTATGGAAGAAGTGATTCAATGATCACAACCGAAAAGATAGTTTATAAATCTCTTCTCTTTTTTGACATTTAAAAAAGGAAATTTTAACAACTCATAGCGTAAAAAATATGAGAACTCGTTTACGAAGAAATAAACATAATTGAATCATTTGATATTTAGCATTTTATTATATTGACTTTATATATAAATAACGGAAAGTAATGAAATTCATGATTGTTACGTTTTATACTTGTTTGATAAATGGATAAATATATTTTCAGATACACAACATTGATTTCACATTTATTATTTAATATTAAATTACATATTTTATTAAAACTTTACTTTTAGCCGTAAGTTGAAGGATATAAAATGCTGACAAGAGTCATTCTTATAAATATGTAAGTATATCTAACCATGGTGATATCAAAAAGAAAAAGAAAATGAAATCACTACTACATAGCATTTAATATTTTCTTTGTTATAAAGTAGTTCATCGCCTGCAGCTAATCTAGATGTCAATTTCTTTCTCTAAGGATCAGTGTATCACTGGGATAACAATATTAATAAAGTGATTGGGTTGATTGAAATCGTAGGATCATTGATGGTGTGAATATAAATCTGAGCCAATAATCAAAAAGCTAATGCATAAGTATATGAAAATGCTACAATTTTCAATCTTATGAGAGTTTTTCAAATATAGCGATACTTATGTATGCCGCAGCAGACACTTCGTAAAAGTCACAATTTATAATAAGTTTAATAAGACATTTCTTCACGAAAATTTTCACTAAATAACCATTTATGTATATATATATTTTATTTAAATCCTTCATAATCAGTTTGTTTAAATCCGAAAGTTGCTTTAAATAACACCCTGCTACCGTACCATTAAATGTGGTTGGTACACCTTTATCACTGATATTTT
Organism: Protocalliphora azurea; assembly: GCA_932274085.1. Taxonomy (NCBI): domain Eukaryota; kingdom Metazoa; phylum Arthropoda; class Insecta; order Diptera; family Calliphoridae; genus Protocalliphora; species Protocalliphora azurea. The sequence continues at coordinate 113,308,894 of OW026523.1, forward strand.
TAAAGAAATTCCTCTTTCTCTTAATAGGTCTTATTAAAATATTTACTACTTCTACATTTGTAAGCACAGAAAAAGGATTAGTTGGAAAGCGATTACTAATATAAATATTTGATAAAATAAACAGAAATTTTACAATGTTAATAAAAAATTAATTAGAGTGTTTCTATGTAAATGCGTGTAAAAACATCATTCTATTAGAATGACAATTATTAAAATTTTTTGTTAGTTATTACAATCAATTGCGATTGTTTAAAATAGATTAGACAAATTCGGGAGAAACAACCGAACTGACTTCATATACTAACACTAAATATTGGTAGTTGCAATTAAAGAATATTTCATATTATGAACATTTAAGTATTAATTATTTTTTTAGTCATTGCAATCAATATTATTCTGTTACAATAAGGAAATATATTATAAGATTTCGTATAATTTTTTTAAGTTCGATTTATTGTTTTTTAGTCCCCGCTATATTTCCGGACGACATTGTAAAACCGTAAGAATAATTATGCTATCGATTAGATATAGATAAGGAATTTTTTAATCTATAAATATTGTAATGATGCCAAAGTATGTATGATGTATAGGAATGGATATATTTGAAAAACTGTTTTTGCGAGGTTTAACCACCAATATCTTATGTAGAGTACAAATGATTATCGGTGAAAAGCTTTTATAAGTCGTCAAGATTTCACCAAATTCTGGCCAATAGCATTTTTTTTTTTTTTTTTTTGATTATCTAATTATTTACTAAATTCCATTGAATAATAAATATTTTTTGGTAATTTTTTCAGCAGAAAAAAAAACGCAATTTATTAATATGATTTATATATTGTATTTTTTTTTAGCTTTCCTAATGTATAGATATATATAAATTAAATAGTAACACTAGCCGAATAAATTCTTCCTTAACAGTTGCAAATACCGAATTTTAGGATAGTACATGTAACCGAGCAAATTCGATTGCAAAAAATTCGGTTGTCACGACTAAACATTTTTCTCTATGTATGTAGTCAAACTGGATGAATAACGGATAGGAAAGCAGGGAAAATACTTTAAGGATGAAGGGAAATGTTGTGTTCAGAATAGCATAAGCGAAACCATTCTCAGACTCAAGGCTATAAAAACATGAGTTATTTTTATACAAAATTTATAGTCAGAAATTCTGCACTCTCTGCCTTGGAATAGCAGACTGTATCTTCAATTATACTAATGGCAAAAAAATGTTCACCTTCTCAACTAAACATTTAAAAGAGTTCATAGACCCTCAGCTCTTCTGTCGCTATAGACTATAGCAGGTCTTAGTTATTATTCTAATATAAATCTATTGTGGTATATTTTATGGCCTAGTGTATTGAATATTAAAAAAATTTAAATAAGTGACTAACTCATTTTTCATTTTTTAGTTTTTTTTCGAAAATTAAAAGAAAAGAAAAATCACATTTGTTTAAATATTTCTAAATATAAATATAAAAAATTTTGAAACAACTTAATACTTTTGGGAAATTTGTGCTTGTGGTCTTTTTCGTGCACTTAATGGTAATTTGGATAAATGGATATTTCTATATATTATATTTATTTATATATATATATTTCTATAAATTTATAATTTTATCTAATATTTATTGTTGTTTCGGTGACTTTTCGGGAGTCCCCATCGTTAACTCCTATATGGAGGAATATATTCTTGGTTATTAATATAAACTTGGTTACTAATGCAGAGAAAGGAGACTTGGTAAAAGGTAATTATTAGGCCTATTCTGAAGGAACGGTGATTTCCAATCATTGTGCAGATGTTTTAAGATTTTTATCAGTTGGGTCGTATCAGGTTGTTATAGCGAACGACATGAGCATAGGCTCAACTTTTTGCAAATTACTTTGGAAGGTAATGCCTTGAGTCCTGCCTGTACAAAAATCAACTGGAGTGAACAAAGTACATCAAAGAATCATTTTTATCAACTATTTGGTATTCCAGGCATAATAGGTTATGTTGATGGCACGTTAATAAAAATCGTTAAACCATCATCCGACCATTGAGCATATTAGAGTAGATTTTTTTTACTCACATATTTTAAATTTGGTTTTCTATATTTACATAAAAAACTACTATTATTAATTATTACTCTTTTGTTTATTAAAAATTTTATTAAATTTATTTTCTAACAACAAGTTTAATTGAATAAATCAGTAACATTTTAAACGATTGTATTAATTTGGAAGTCTGGCATCTAAGTTTGTATTTTCGAAGTTCTTAAACAGCTGGCGAAGAAAAAAATTAAACCACGAAGTCGTTTCCAAAGTCCAAAGTAAACAAAAAAATTTAACGCAGAACTAAAGGTGTTTTCAAGAAATTGCTATTTTTTAATTGTTTTTCAATAAAACAAAAATTCATAAAAAACATAACAAATTATTTATGTAAGTCATTTAACATTTGATTTACAATACAGTGTTTACAAAAATAAGTAAGTGATTTGAGATCGACACTGACAAGTTGACCGATATGAAATCACGTGATTTTATAATTTTCTGTGCACAGAACACCTATTAGGTGATTTGAAATCAGTTCGACAAAAAGTGATTTCCAGAACATACCTGTATATTATTAAAAGTCAAATAAAATTAATAATAGTTATTCATACACATTTTTATTGCAATAGATAGATGATCAATGGTTAATGAGGTTGAGGAATAGAAACGAACGATTTGGAACCTAGAAAGCCAATGAAAGACCATGGATTTGAAGAAAAGGACAAAACGAAAAAAGAATAATAATAAATAAATAAATAAATAAATAAATAAAAATAAAAGAAAATATTTCTTAAATAAACTAAAAAACAGACAAAAAGTAAAATAAACAGTAAAGACAACAATTTTTTTTTTCCAATTAATATATTGTTTCATTCAACCATTCACTTGGTTGGTATAACTAAAACATTTTCGATCAATTAATATTTCATTGGATCAATTAAAGCATTGTTCAAGGTTTTTAATTTTTTCAATTGTTTTTGCTGAGAGGTGCAAATTTAAATATTTTTTGATTGAATGAATCATTTTGGTGATTAAACTCATATTTTACTTTTTTTTCTCTGCATATTGTGAATATTTTCGACCAATAATAAAGTTTCACAGGATTTTTGTAAATAACATATATATTTTTTCAATATAACATTTCTAAATGTAAAACATTTAACGTGTTCAAAATTTTTGCGGGTTATACATATGACAAATAAAACAAAAAAAAAAAAAAAATATACATAACACTCAACATTTATGATATGATACATATCAGCGGCTGTACATAAATCTAACAAATATTGCTGATTTTATGTTGCTTGGTAGCTTAATACCAACAAGTTTTGGGTGTCAAATTTTTGTATGAGTTATTAAAAATTAATATTTTTTATATAAATAAAGTGCAAACAAATATAAAAATATAAATGAATTGACATGTACAGTATTTTTATGTAAGTGTGAATATGTGAATGTATATATATGCAAACACTATTGTTTTTAAAACTCCATGACTTGTTTTATTTCTACAAACCAACTACTTCAGTTGGTCGACTCATTTTTCGAATTCTGTTCAAATTGAAAAACGAAATTAACAACAAATGTGTTATATTTTTGTAAAACAAATAAAATATGTTTGATACCCTCAGGTGTTAGAGTTGGTATGATGTTATTGAATAAAACACAAGATATAAAGTTCATGTTTGTGTTTATCCAAGTGTCAATATTTTATGTAGTACTTTTTTCAAATTTTCCCAGAATATTTATTTGAAAATAGTATGAATACTTCGGCTTTGTATGTAAGTGCTAAAAAAAATTTGCTGACTTTTCAATCAGTTTTGAATTTCCCAGCTAAAAAAAGAATTATTATTTGTTTATAAAGACGTGTATTTTTTTTTTTTTTTTTTTTTTTGCAAGCTTTAACATTTATTAAATGTTAAATTCAAAGCAATTTAATATTGAACTATATAATAACAAATTCTTTTGAACAAAGTTAAAAACTACCCATTGTATATATATATATATATATATATTTTTGCATTTGTAATCTTGTAAAGAACTACTTCTAGAACTACATGTAGAACCACTTTCTAATGTGTTTATAATTTCGTTTCACACGTAACATTTAACATATAATACCATTTATTCTATTATAAATCCATGGTGTTAAAAATCTATTTTACATTTTTGGTTATTTGGTTATTTAGCTTTATTCACTAAATAAAAAAAAAAAAAAACTATCTATGGTTTGGTTTATTTTGTTTATAAAGCAACCATTAATTCAACACATCAATTTGTTGTTAAGTTTTTTTCCTGTTGTCAATATAAAATAAAGTTAAATACATGAAATATATTTCAATGTAACATTTTGCAGCCACTCGCAATAACATGTTTTAACTAAATTTCAATAATTTGAATAATTTATTTACCGCATTTAGTAAATCAACTAATTACAGTTTAATGAATAATTTGTGGATTTAATTTCAGAAATTTTAATAAAAAGTTAAATTATAGAAAATGTAATTAAGTGGTTTTTTTTTTTGTGAAACAAACAAACAGTTGGGCGGGAGTGTTATTTTAATGATAGATTTTTGATTATTTACAGGAATATTTTTAATGAAACACTAAAATATGAGGATCACAAAGGACACAATGTTTTGTAATAAAGAAAATTGTGGTTAAGCGAATGGTTCAATGTAGTAGAAATAGCAAAATAGCGAAAAATAAATAATTTACAATTCAAAAGTATTGAAAAATATAATCATTTCTTATGAATTTTGTAAAGCTTTGCTTTCGAAAGGAAAATTTTCATTAATTGCTTTCTGCTATTTTGAAAAACAGAAAGGAAAAAAATAAGTAAATTTTTTTCTTTCTAGAACCGCATAGATTGCAATAACTTTAAGCACCTGAAGTTGGGAGGGTATAATAATTTTGTGATAATATTTTTAATAAAATATCACTGTCTAAATCTACTTAATCCGGTCATCTGGGTCCCTTATTATTCCTAATATTTATAAATTATTTACCAGCTTGTATTAAGAATTCTAGAATATTAATGTAAGCTGAAAATGGAAAGCTGTTCCATTGACATTTAATATCAATGTTCTTTACTCCAACCAAAACTTGACAATCTTTATGATTGGTGTATGATGAATGTAATGGATCTGAATTTAAGAAAGTGTAAACACATGGTGCATACAAAAGAAATCCAGTAATCTGAAGATACACAATAAATGATGAATTAATCTAGTAGAAACATTTTTTGTTCTTGTTATATTGCTTAATTTTAAACTATTCTTTAATTCTCACGATTCACAAATAATTAATAAGACAAAAGGAGTTCTACGTTTCCTCAAGCACTGGGGAAGAGAATTTAATTATACTTATTTTTTAAAACAATTATTCACATCTCTGATAATACCAATCCTAAAATATGCTTCCGTAGTCTGGAATCCTCAATACGAAGTTCATATAAAAAGGAAATTTAATCGGTCCAGAAACAATTTCTCTTATTTTGTCTTAGTAATCTTCCATGGAATCCTAATATTATTTTGTTATCATATTGATCTCTCTACTCTTGAAAATAGAAGGAAATATATGAATACTTCATCTGTAACTAGTTTAATTCCGAGTTCCTGTTTTGTAAGATCGATTTCGTAATCCCAAATCGTCGAACTAGAAACTATACTCCTTTAAAAATCAAATATTTTTGAACAAATTATGACAACTTTCATCTCATGAGACGTATATGCAATCAATTATTCATATATTGATTTCTTAGTGAATCCAATAAGCATCACGAGGAGTATTTTTAAATTATTTAAATAATAAGACTATTATTGAATGATCATGAAAAATAGTTTATTGTAAATAGTTTTAATAGCTTAGCCTATAAGAAATTGTAACATAAATTGAATAATGTTAGATTTCTATTGTTAGTGATGTTTGTAATGCAAAATATTTCACTTTAGAGTATGGAAAATATGCGAATAAATTACTATACCTACAACACCATTGGTGGGGAGCTTAAGATGATTTTATGCTGATGTTTGTACCGCACCAGAAAGGATGGTCTTATTCCTACTTAAAAATCATAGGCCACGTTTAAGAATCTATCCCAAAATCTCTTTAAGGTATATATACAATATTGGTCGACTTCGAAAGAATAATAAATTATTACACTTTTGATAATAATGAATTTGAGTGTTTTTTTTTAAGAATTATTTATCATTTTTAATGTAATATAATTGAGTATTTTTAAATGAAATCAGTAAAATAAATTCCAAAAATTAATATGATTTATTTCTTACTTTATCTAATTTATACACTAAAATGTCCAGATATTTAAAGTTTTGATAAAAATGTTTTAAAACAACTTTTTAATAAATTCCGCTTCAACTTATAATACGACCAATACAAATTATGGTGTCAAATTGGGTTTGTAATCAAATTATTAAAATTCCTAAATAAATTTATTATTTTCCTAAATTATTTGAACATAAATTATTTAGAAAAAATTGCAATTTAAAATAATTTAAAATTGCATAATTTTTGTAATCAAACAATTTTGCACAAATATATTTTTCTTAACACAAGGACGTCATTCAAGTTTTTTTTTCGTGTTTTTTTTTTTAGCTGTTTGCACAATTCAATTTATTTTACATGATTTTTCACCAAATTATGTAAAAAAAAAAAATATAAAATTGTAAAAAAGAAAAACTAAACATACATCTAAACATTTAGTAGATATGTAGTAACTTTATAAGTCAAAGTTATCTCATGGTCATAACAGCAAACACAACATCAAAAAAAAAAGCAAATCGGGCAAAAAACCAACAACTATTTAAATGAAAAAATACTTTTTTATATGTTGCTGCACCAGACAAACTGGCTAACAACTTAACTATTTACAACTCCATCATAGCATATCGAGGGCCTATATACAAAACCATCTTTCTCAAGATTTCATGAAACTGCGTTTTCCCTATAACAACGCTCATCTATGATATAAATTTCAAATAAAAATTCATAGTTTTTAAATTTTTATCAACGTTTTTGTACCCCCTCTATTTTACAGAGAAATTATTTTGTTTTTATTTTTTAGTGCAAAACCCTCTATCTCTCTGAGTAATTATTTTATTTTTTGACAATTTAAAATAACATATACTAACTCTGACTAATTTATACATTCTGAATATGAATCCGACCTAAACATTAAATCGGTTGAGTAGTTCTTTAGATATACAATAATAAATATTCACCTTGTATGGCCGTTATTATCCCCGGTAAAGCAACCATACTTATTATCATATTTATTGTTGAGCTTGACAATATTTCCCACAAAATCTCAAGACTTTCACTGTAATTGTTGCAGAGATATGCTATCATTAGAACTTACCCTATATGAGGATGACACTTCCTCTGCCCGCCCTTTTTTCATATCAGTTATAATTCTAGGGATTCTTGTGTGCGAAATTATTCCCACTGTAATAGTTTGCTTCAATTTTGGTGTAATATCAATGGCTTTAACACGTGCTTATCATAGGAGGTTAATGATCCAAATTCCTTAATAGCATATTATGAACGACTGTCTCTTTGGTGTTTAATTTCATTAGTGAAATGACATAATTTAACATTTTTCAATACACTCAAAGTGATTTTTAATAAGTCCATAGGCACTTCTTCATTAAAAAGTTTACAAATATAAATTTGTTCAATACTTATGAAAATTAGATTCAAATCTCTTTATTATAGTTACTTTTTTTTAATACAATTATAACTTACTGAAAAGAACTGATTTGGAATAATTAATTCAGGACATTAGGTTCTTTGTATTCAATGAAAATGTTGTGAATTTTGAACAACTTTCCAAATATTTTGCCGGGCAGTTTAGAAATTTAAAACTCATTCATTACATACATAATTATTTGTACACATTGAATATTTCAGAAGTACAAAATCCTTTATCTCTCTTTAAAATTGCCAATATTGTAAAATATTAAAAATAAATGATATTCAAGATTTAGTCGTGGTTTCAAATAAATACTTTAGAAGAAATTTGAATACTTGCAAAATAAGAGAAATAAATAGCTTTTTGTTCTCCTGAAAAGTTTTGTTTTTCGAGATAGAGGGTTTTAAATATAGGCCCTCGATATGATATCTTACCTCTTTATACTTAAGCACACAAATACATGCTGCTGCAAGGTAACTTCAGCAACAGCACCAAACTAGCAACAATAACAACATTAACGTCTAGCTTTATAGCAACAGCAATAACTAGTTTGTTGTTGATGTTTAACAATATTGTTACTGTTTTAAATTTTATTTTATTTTCTTGTACAAATGCAGCTGCAACAATTTTAGGTATATAATTTTAAAATACAACATAATGTTTTATACATTTTGTTTTACAAGAGCGAAGAAAAAAAAAATAATAAAAAATATATAAGAAGGAACATAATTATTTTGATTTAGAAACGAATTGTTAAACATGCTACATGGCTAGTTTTGTGTAAAACGTAAATGATATTACAAAAATAGCATTAGTTCTTTATTTATTTCTACTATAAAAAAACCGAATCATTTCCATAATTTAAAAAAATATAATAATGAAGAATTCCACCTACTGATGGTGAAGCAGCGAGCAAACATAATTTCTCCTAAAATTTGCAAAATACGATAGATGGTGTGAATTTTACCCAGCAGTTAGCCGGCAATGAGAAAGTCTGGCAAATAAATATGTAAGATTTCATTTATTAATGGGACTTTTGTGGAACTTTTGTTTTTTAAATAATCTTATACATAACAAAAAAAAAAAAAACTATAAATTGAATCAAGCGATAAATTAACATATCAATCGACTAAGAAAACAGATAAATATGGACGTTATTCAATCAACGAAAGTATTTGGCAATGGTCATCATAAAAGGACATTATAAATATCTTTACATAGCTTAAGTTATGTCATTTTCCATTTTCTTAGTTTTTTAGAACTTTTGTATTTCATTGTATACAATGCAATCTTTTACAAAAATCTATCCATTACTTTAGGAAATAGTGGTCTGAATAGCAACATAATTCGTAAGATTTTATTTTTTTTTTCGAAATGTAATAATTTTATAACCTAACATATGTTTTTTTCATATTTCTTATATTAAAATTCATGATTGAATTTAATATACTTATTTGAAATATGTACATTTTATTTTCATAGTATTTTGGAAATACAATTCAACATATTCGCGATATATTTTAAAATTCCATTTTAGAAAAAATTTATAACTTGTGATATTATATTTAAACAATATATTACTTTTATAATGAATAAAAAGAGTACCACTACTTTTTTGCTATATTTTTCGATAGCTAAAATACATATAGTTTTGAAAAATAAACCATAAAGTTTTGAAAAATAAACCATATATATACATATACCTACGATCTTCAAATTCAATTTGAAACCTAAAAACGGTCTCCTGAAAAGTAATAAAAATCAATTGTGTAGATTTTCCGTTTCGCCACAGATATAAAAAAAATAACCAACAATTTATAAAAAATATTACAAGTTTTTTTTTTTAACATTCCGATTCTACAGATTTTTTTAAATCAAGAAATATAAATATTATGGCAACCATATTATTTGAAAATAATTAAATGTTCAACAGACAAATATATTTGTCTGATTAGTAGCTTCAAAGTTTTGTTTAAAAATGGCAAATGTTAAAATGTTACAAATGGTTTAAAGAACTGCAAAATTATGTTGTAGTTATAAAGCAACATTATGTTTTAGCTATAAAGCAACATTATGTTGTAGCTATAAAGCATATTTCTTTGTTGATATAAGTAGCTTCTATATGACCAGGTAATACATCTTAAACTATAATTTATATGCCAAGATATTGTAAGCCATTCGGCAAAGTAGTTGTTCTAAAGTCTAAGAAAAAGTTAAGAGGACCAACTAAAAAATCAGATAATATATGTTTCATATTGGAAAGTAAACAAAAGCAGGATCCTAAAAAAAATACTCATTGTTTGGGTTTCAACGAAAGATAAATGGATAAGATACCACAAATGCTGATGAAGTATATAGTGGCACAGAAAATACATATGCCTAATTATTTTTCATAAACTCTCCTTTGGTGCTGCCAAACAGAGAAAATAAGGAAAATTATGATTAAAAAATTGTTTATGGTCTTTCGAGGCAGATGTCGATATACGGCGCTACTGCAACCACATCTACAGCAGCGTTTATGACGCTAGGTTTAGTCTCTCTTTTACTTGCCTCAAACGCCTGGCAATGCTAATTGACTCCCTCAGAATTGCATCCAATGAAAGGTGGGCGCCATGTTTAGGTTTCAATGAAACCTAAAGGATAAGAATACTGATGATATATGTTGCGGTACAGAAAATACATATTCCATTTTTTAAGACAATAAAGCAATTTGTGATTGCAAACTTGTTTAATCATATTGTTACGGAGTAATTTGCAAGTGATTTTGGCATCCCTTCACCAACAAGTCGAACGCTAAGTCGCTTTTCTTCTCGGCTTGAAGAGACCGAAAAACACATGGCCAAAGTGATTCTGAAAGGCCTCATAGTGTTTGTTTTGAGGGGAATGTGGTAACTGTGACTAAATGTGCTGCATACATGGTATCAGATTCTTTTCTTCAACCTATTTTGATAAGACTTAAAGATCTTCCCTTACAAAGTGTTTAGAATATATACATTTTCTTTTAAAAATTTATAATGAGAAATTAGTAGGAGGGGGATCATAAGCCACTATTTTTTGTGCCCTATTTTATTTTATTTTTTTTTTTTTTTTTTATTTAAGTTCTTTTGATCCCCACTATCTCTCATTTTGCTAATTTAGTTAACAATTTCTAAATTGATCAAAAACGGTAATACTACCACATCCAAGGGTTAAATTCGACAAGTGCGAGGGGCAAAATCGTTAGAGATAAAATAAGCCGTATAATTTATCGATATAATGAGTTTTTTATTTTAATAATTTTATTGACAAATTAAATAAAAAAATTATTTTATTATGAAACCTTCCGCAGGTTTTTTTTCAGAATTTAAATTAATTTATTCAAACAGCTGTTGTCAATTATATTCGTCTATTATGAAGTTTCAATATTGAATATAATATTTTTCAAATACTAAAAAGTTATCACAGAAAATAAATATAGCAAAATATTAATGCAAGTTTCACAAAAATGATTATTACGACCGCCTCCGATTACATGTAAAATAAAAATATTAGAGTTTAATGGATGTGCTTAAAAAATTATTATATCGATTTCAAGATATCTAGCGATGAAAGATATTCTTCTATGGCGCTGGTCCCTCTTCTAACGAAAAATTCTAATCTTAACGCAAGCGAAAACAAATGAAATTTTGTCTTCAAGTCATTAAAAATTCAGCTTGTGCAATCAATATTAGATATTTCAAAGGTTGTGATTCTGAATTGCCCAATTTTATAAAAAAATTATATACAAAATGATTTAGCTAGTTTATAGAAGTAATTAGCAGAGGACACAGTTGAAGTTACACCATAAACCTAATTTAATTTCACTAAGTAATTAACAGAATATACACAAAAATCAAAAGATTTCTCCAGATACACAGAAAAAGATTATTGACTAAAATTGTTTTTTGATTTCGTATTAAAATTTAATAAAAGGAAAAATTGAATAAATTATTTCTTAATTGGTTATAAAGATTTTCGAAATAATGAATAAAAAGTTTACGTTTGTTTCAAAATTTCAAATCAAATATTGAGAAATATTTCTTTTTAGAAAAAAAAATATTTATGTTTTATGTAAAATTTGTCTGTTTGATGGTACAGGTAAAGAGCAAGATTCAAAAGGGTTCCATATTTAACCCTTAGGAATATCTTATGTAGGTTTGTGTGTATCTTATACAGGTGTAACATTTGTTGTCAAGTTTTTTTTTATAGAAAGGATATTTACATTATTCCAAATAGAATGAATGCCCTTCACATCAGTGTCTATGTTATCGCGTAAGTATCAAATATTTAATCACGATATTTTAATCTAGATATTACATATGTTTATGATCTAACTCAGTAAATGATGTCAATTCGGAATCGTCTTGTGACTACCTGACTTTACCCATCAATTACGAATAATTATTTAAAGTCTTAAGCAAAAAAATAAAATAATAATAATAATAATAATAATAAAATAAAAAAATCATACATTGTTCAATCATACAGATCCTTATTGAAAAAATCTCCTACCTAAGTGCTCTTTCAACGACAATTCTCTGCGAAACATACAGAATATTTCTTGTGATATCAAAATGCTTGAAGACGATAAAGTTAAAGCAAAATCGAAGTCAAGTGCTGAAGTCGAAGGATATTAAAAGGAAGAAATAATAACATCTAAAAGCAAAAACATGTTCAAAATCATTAAAACGTCAAAAAATATTATGAGTTAATAGAAAAAAAGTCAAATATGAAAGAAAATGTTAATGAAATTGAAATAATATATATTATTTTTTCAATTAATAGTTTGGTTCATTCAATCACCTATTTGATTGAATTAAGTGAAATATTGATTTTTTTTCTCAGTAAACTTATTGATTCGTTCAATTAAAAACTTTGTTCAAAATTTAAAAAAATTTTAATCATTATTTTAACTAAAACCTTTAATTAAAAAAAAAAGTAATAATAAGAAATCATAATTTTTAAGTTTTTACAATTATGCTTAATCGATAAAATCATTTTAGTGATAGGTGCAAATTTAAACATTGTTCTTATTTTCTTTCTACTGAATCAATTTAGCTGATTTCAAATAGCAGATTGTTAAAAAATAGTCTGCGAGCATTTTATTTTCCCTGATACATAAATACAGCCGAACACGGTTATAACGAACTCGAATGGATCGAGAAATTTAGTTCGTTATATCCGTAAAATTTTAGAAATGTTTATTTGCAAACAAAATACACGTATTTCATTACGATACTAATATTCATAATTAAACCATATTTCTTTCCTTTAAAAATGGGCTGTTTTTATGATTTTTAAATATTAATGATTTTAATATATAAGGAAGATTATTGTTTTGCATTCATCGGTCAATTGAAAAATGGCAAATTGAGATTAATTATATTTTGTATACTAATTCAATGTTTTCTTTTATTAATGTGCTTTTGAAATTGGCATATTTTTTGTTTACCCTTTGAGGCATAATGATTTTTTAATCCTCTTATTTTTATTCTTAGCTATTTTCAACAAAAATAAATATAAAATTCCTCTTTTATTTGTCCGATAATTTAAATTGAAATGAATGAAAATTATTTCTATTTATCTAATAATTTAAATTGAAATAAATAAATGTTATTTCTGTTAGTTCAGCCACAACAATCTGTATTGAAGATTGCTTAAGAAAATTGGTGTTTTCATCGATATATTCACCCCTTATATTTTCAATTTCATAAAATCAGTACAACAATTTTTATAAATTACTAGGTCCCAGTTTCCTGTCAGCTGACTATTATAACGCTAATTAAACATTCGGGGGATCACAACTGATTACTCTGAAAGGTCTTTTGAATGTGATTTCGAGCGGAAATCCTACATAATGGCCCAGTGAAGTTGAATCCTCATTGGAATTATCTTCAGATCACTCACCCACTATTGTTATGCTATTGAGCCCCCAAGAAATTGTATCTTCGACTTGTAACTTAGCGATATCAGGAACAACTGGTATTTGTTGAAGTTCATTATAAGAGTAGTTTTCTGTATGAAATATTCTTCTTGGAACCATAAAAATGCGTTCGTTATAAAAAAAAGTTTTTATTGGCCGTGCTCCTTATAAACGTAGTTATTTGTATGGAAAATGTAGGTAAATTCACTGGGATCAAAGAAAAGTGTTCGCCATAGCCACAGTTCGTTACATCGATATTCGTTATAGCCGTGTTCGACTGCATTCGGTAGCTAAACTAGGAGGATGGACTGGTAAAATAAATAAGAGTAAAATAAAATGAAAAAAAGAAAAAATAGTTGGTCACGTTACATTAACCGCAGCATACTTTAATTCAAGTATACGTTGTAAATTTGTTTTAACGCAAAGTTAATGTTGGAAAAAAATTAAATATAGTAAGAACAAAAAAACTAACACAAACCTTTTGCTCTTGTGTTTATGTATTTTCCAAGAAGTTGTTCATTAGTTATTGAAAGCATTTTTCCTTACATATACTTAAGTAAAAACAACCTAGTAGCATAAATAAAAGAAACGATTTTTTATGTTTAATATTTAAAGGAAAATAAAAAATAAACGAGTAAAATGAAAAAGTACTCGCAAATAGAGGGTATCAGATTTTTTCCAACTGACATAATGAATGCTTCAATTTAAATATATACAGTTGCTTTTATTATTTGATATTTCCGATTTTTATGGACCGATTTGGTTCAAGAACTAGAGGGATTTTATACGAGAAAACTGAATTTTTAAAAATGGTCTGCAGATTGCGAAAAGTTGATTACTACATATATTATCTAGAAAATAATATACATTTTACAGAAGAAAATTTCTCGATACAGGAAAAAAATCCATAAATGTAGAACAGAGGGAAAATTTCGTTTATAATTTCTGCCTATAAGCAAGGTTATTCAAACAATTAGCTTACTTTTTTTATTTTATTTTGTATAAATTTTATATAAATGAAAAACTATGTAAACACTTGGTAGCAAGTGCAGAAACATGAAAATTGCAAAATATATTATAAACTTTCTACTGCATTAATATGTTAAGCGTGAACTCGTATAAGGGCGTATAAACCTACTTATTCAAAATGCGTCTTTTGCATAACATTGCTTTAGTAAAGAATAAAAAAAAAGTAAATTAAAAGCCACGATTTCATGGAATTTCTATTTTTTCATACAAATATTTTTTTTCTTGGACTTGTAGGTTTTTTTCTGAATAAATATAGTACAATCCAGTATTAGACAGATATATAAACTTCAGAATATGAAGAAGACACTTAAAATTTATGTCATATTTGCTCATATTGCAAAAAAAAAAAAAAAAATATTATCTTTTGAGTTTAAATATATCAAAGTAAGAACAAGTAAAAGGGCGTATATCCATAATTTCAACAATATAATACGATGATTTTTTGATGCAATTTTGTTAATAATTTCAACAAATTTATTCGAAAGAAGAAGTAAAAAACATATTGTAGGTCAGATCTAATCATTTGATACCCCACATCATGCGTTTTTAATATTTGTGGAGGGGGTCTTTCGTGGGACCTATGGTTATCATAAGATTTGGTGGTGTAAATTGTAATTCTATAAAACATGTGTATATATAATTTATATGGTAGCTATGGTCAATTATGGACCGACTGTGATAAAACTTTGCACTAGGTTTTCTACCCAGATAAAACTTATTCGCGCCAAATATTACTGTTGTGTTAGCAATTATATTGGATTTATGCACTTTAAAATGATTTTAGAAAGATGGGCTTCTCTGAAAATCATGGTCAGTTTTCTACTTATATACATGAAATTTGGCACACTGATTTATGCATATATGCAGTTCACTTGGTCCGAATTTTAAATAAATCATTATTCCATTTTAAGCTATTTTAGGTTGTAAAATTTTGCATATTCTGATCCGAATTTTTTACCGACACGTTGCATATAGACATAAAAAGCATAAAAGATAAGAAAACGATTAATTTTTATAATTTTATGAAGTTTTTACCGCCTTTGGTAAACTTTTCTTTGTGGTTTATATGCCCTTATACGCATTCACATTTCATGTGTTAAATAGGTTACTGTTTTTTTTTTTTGTTTTTTTTTTTTTTTTTAACTTAAGTTTAATTTATTTTACATTTTTTCAGTTTGCTTTAATTTTCTATTTGTCCTACCCTATTTTATTCAAATATACTATTTTTAATATTTGCTCGGTTCAAAAGTAGCATGTTGCAATAAAATTTAGTTAGTATCTACACACAACATTAACATTAATTCCTGCAGCTTATTTAGATAGACAAGCGACCATGTTGCCAACTAAGTTAAACATATAATAAAGAATGAAGCAAAAAAAAATTACAATAATTGTCCTCGGCCTGCTGTTCACCAGCTTATAATAAGCCATGTATAAAAAGGAAGCAATAAAGAAAAAGTAGACGAAAAGAAAGGAAGGAAATTGTAGGCAATTAAAGCGACTTTCATAGAACCTACATGATCAGGTGAAATATTGAAAATATTTCCTCTTTGACATTTTAATAATTTATTAAATATCATAAAGGCTTTTAAGCATTTTTACTTTATAAGCAGAGCACTTTTACAAAGGAAATTATTGATCTAATCATATTTTTAATTATCAACCGGATGATGAACATGCTACATACTACGTTTATACGCCAGTTTTTTACAAATTATATTAATTTCAAATGACTTTTTATATGGCAGATCGCATACAGAAATGAATTCAAACTTATTAGTCGAAGTGGGTAGTAAAACTACAATTGTTATAGTCAAAAATTCTAAAACGTTAAAAGAAATGGCAACCTCGTACGCTTAATTTGCAAATAATTTCACTAATCAATAGTTGTTTTCGTGAGATAGAGTTATTTGCAAAAAAAGTTTAATTCAGAATTTGCAAAGAGAAATTTTTATTTGCCAAATAAATGTTTGTTCGCAAATAAGAGCTCTATAGTAAAGTAGTAACATTTAGAATTTCGCAGATGAACTTCTTGTAGTCGTAAAAAAATTATATAATAAATAAAAAATATATAATAAATAAAAAATAAAATTATATAATAAAAATTATATAATAAATAATATATAAATAATAACTCAGAAGCACTCTTGAGGTATTACAACCCGAGAACGACGCACCAATATTATTATTTTTTTTTTGTAATTACGAAATACAAATTCAAATGTTTGAAATTAGATTTTAATATTTTGCAAATAATGTTCAATAAAAAAAATTGGTATCAGAAGTTCTTAAACCTAAAAATATATTTATTAAAAGAAAATATTTAAAACGTTGTGCTCTCATATTATACTTAAATTACCTTCAGGTCTAAATACAAAACTAAATTTAGAAAAATATAAAACTCGAAACTGATTAAAATATTAAAAAAATTAAAATTCAGTGTAATTTTTAAAATAAATGGAAAAATATAAATTTAAATCTAACTCTGGCTAATACTGGAACACAGCTATAAACCTATATTTTAAAGTTTGTGAGGCACATTTATTTTTTTATTTATTTTCAAATCTTTCACATTTGAGAAGTGTAATTTTATATCATTTTCAATTTAATATTAAGCTTACATTAAAAAAAACAGTAAAGTATAAAAATTGTAAATCAAAAACAGAACGTTTCCAGCCCAAAATGTGAAGATCGATCCGTAATTGATTTGATCTCTCAAACTGATGTAATTGTATTTTTGTTTAATTTCGACCAATTTTAAATTCTTTGCAATTAATGAAATTGAAATAAAAAAATTTTATGCATTTTATAAGTAAATGTTTTTGTATGGACCTCCATTTGATAACCGTTACTCTATTGAACATAAATTGATTGGATCATAGAAACTATTGCTCTTTATTTGAATAAATCTAATTATTAATAATCATCACTTAACCTGCTTTATTCGCATAAATTTCGATAGGGGTAAAAACAGAAAAGAACCTTAAAAACTGACTGTACAAATAAAATAAAAACTAAATAAAATGAAATTAATTTTATATATGCATGCAAACAAATGAATATGTGAATTAAAAAAAAAAATGTAATAAAAAGCATCTGCCGCATGTGGCAAAAGATGTTGTTGCATGCAATTTTGCATGTAATATATACATGAATATGTTCATTCATATTGTAAAGCTGGTTTTTGTAAAAGAATATTTTTTATAACACATCAGTGATTCTCAAAAGCTAAGACAGAAACAGAAAGAAAAACTTAAGCAAGGCCAGAAATGTTAAATTATAATAAATGTGATGCCAAAGTAATAAAGCTGCTATGAGAAGGTGTTGAACTAGAATTAATTAAATAAGGTTATCAGCATGATTTTTATTACTATATTTTTTAACAGTTGAATGTAAGTATTCTCTTGTCTCCTTAGCTCTGTGTAAATTGTCTCCGCCAGGAAACCATTAAAAGAGAGAGAGAAAAAACAACATATAGAAACTAAAATTGTCTAACCATAAAATATTGTTAGTTTACAAATTATACTAATGAAGTGTTGGAAAAAGCTTCAATGAAATTTCTGTTTTTAGTCGTGGGTGTTTATATCTGCTACCAACATCATTATTACCATCACTTTTTACACTTAATTTCCTTTTTAATTTGAATGAATTTTAACTTCACATTATTTGTTCTTTGCCATTTTTGCTAAAGTGAAGGTAATAAGTTGGCTGTTTGAGGAATAGTGGGTTTATTATTCTTCTTTTGGTCGGTTTGGTGATTTGGCAAATAATTCAATTACACTTGACTGATTTTAATTGCTGTAAGTTATCATAACATTTTTTTTTTAATAATATGTTTAAAGGTAGGAAGTTATAAATTTTGTTTTTATTTTTATATTTACCTACTTGCTAAGATTTTATATTTTTTTTTTTTTTCTTGAACTTTATTTCATTTTATGAATTCTTATTTACTTAATAATTTTAGGTAAGCTGTAAGCGGATTAGATTTTAAGTCATAAACAATTTTTCTTATTTTCTCTTCTTTGTAAATATTTATTGCTGATTTATTAAGTCATATAAAAGTTATTCAAAATAAGTTAAAGTTATATATTCAGTTGAGTAGAATCTTAAATGCCCCTTAGCTTAGTCGTGGTATTTTATTTTTAATATTTTTTTTTTTTTTATTAAAAAGTACTATTTATGAAAAAAAAAAGTTATTTTTTTATACACTTATCTTTTTACTAATTTGAAAATTTTTTGAAAAATTTTAAATGGTACTTCTAAATTATCTCAATCTTTTAATAGACTTTCTCGATAAATTTTCTTTTATGTAATAGGTACTTTTTGCAAAAGATTACTTTTTAGAAATGGAAATCTGTTGCCTTTTTAAAAAATTATTAATAAATTAATATTTTGAAATGGCACTTACTTGAAAACATAATTAAAAAATTGCATTTTTTTAAAAATTTTATTTGGCACAAATATTTCTCTTGCAGCTTTCTTTAGTATTGAAAATGGTCAAAATCGGTCAATAAATGATAAAGAAAGTTATGGGCCAAATGCTAGAAAAGCTGGTGTCCGTCGTAACTCCAGTTCATACATTTTCGCCGATATGTCTTAAACAAAAGCATATACGACATTGAATTTTTGCGCAAATATTTCAAGGTGATATTTGAAATTAGGGCGGTACAAAAAATTGCAGGCGTTAGGTATAATAGATTCGGCTAAGTCGAATACAACATTCTTACCTGTTTTTTTTTATTTAATTAAACTTTTTTATGCGTTTGAAAAATTATATATTTTTGGAAATTTACATCCCAAAAATATTGGTCTAACATCCATCTTAAAGTATGTCAACAGGCTGAGTCTATTTACCAGAGTTTGTTCTTCGGTTTGCTTGTGCATGTAAAACTTTTATTTATACTACCGATCGGAATTTTGAAGAAAACTCGATGAATTTTTATAAATATGCCTTTTATGACCTAAAGACGAACTCTATTTAAAATTTTTCTATATAAATATTTTCGCGAAATATAGATTTAACACTTATTAAGGTTTTCAATATGGCCCAGTTTTGTAATCGTAAAAAATAACTGCTACATTTCATACAAATCATAAGAAATTACGTATAAAACACGCTATGAAATATCGGGGAATCACATCATAAGCTGTGTTTTGTTGCTAACGTTCATAGGGAATTTCATATAAAATTTAAATTTACTCGTATATACGTTAGGAGTTATCGTGTAGAATTATACAAGTTATCTTTAAAGCCGATAAAAATGCTCCCAATTTATGAACAAAAATACAAATATGAATATAAGAATTAAAAGAAATGAAAAGTATAAAAATTAAATTAAATTCAAATAAAAAACTTGTTCATTTTTAATTTTATAAAGAAAAACATGTAAGTTTCGAAGTGCAATTTACAAATAAATATAAAGTGTTCCCCAATTGGGTTAATGTCATTTTTTGCTAATAGTCAACGTTGGCACTCAGCGGGAGCAACGAAATACAGCTATAATTAGCTATGGTTAAAACTTTCATGCATTATTCATTTCTAAATTAAAAAGTGTAAATAACAATTCTTTTTTACTGAACTGAAAATTTTTAAAAGATCGCATATTGAAATGAAATTTTTTTGGAAAAAGATAGCACTATTTTGATAAATTTTACTTTCTTTAGAAAATGGTGCTTTAAAAAAATAATAATATATTATCAAAATAATAAGAAAATTAGTAGCTTTTTAAAAATGATAGTTTTTAGAACACATTTTAATAATTCTATTTTTTTTTTCGAAAAATTAAACATTTTAAAAATGCTTCAGACGGACGGACGGAAGGACATAGCCTGGTTGAGATCGTTATTTCAACTCGGTCAGTTCACATTATGCGCTAAATCTAAAAATTCTACAATTGAAATATATTATATGGAAAATTTTTATATGTTATTTAAATTAAATTACAACTTAAGATAAAGTTCCATACAACTTTCGGGCTACAAATATAAAATAGAACGAATTTATGTTTCTCATGCACATTAGAGTGCCCCGTTGAAAAAAAAAAAATAAAAAAAACACTCAAACGATGCGTATTAATAAACAGAATACAGGAAAGATATTTAAACAAAAATTTAAGTTTGATCTTCAGTTTCCTATCAGCGATTTAAAATTACGGATTTGGTACAATTCGCCCAAAAAATTTAATTTTTGAACTTTGTCAGTTTTATTCTCAATGCATATTCATTTCTCTACTTTTAAACATTTCTCTTCTTTTTACATCTTTAATATACAAAATTAATTTTAATAATAAGGGTACTCATTTAAACGCTTAAGTTTCCGATTTGTGCAATTGCGAATATTTACGCAACATATTTCATGTGTAATATAAAGGTTAAGAAAAGAAGAAATCATTGCAAATAATTTAACAATTTTGTTAAAATCAAAGATACGTAACTGTAATTTTTGACATCGCAGTTATTGATAACGTTTAAATATAAATGCACAATTAAACAGCACAAGTTTGCGACACTAAATAGTCGCGCAAACTTATAAGTGTTGTGCAAACGACTTTCCATACAATATTTGAAAGTTCATTTGCGAGTGTGCAAACTGGCACACATTGCACAGTTTGCGAAGGTTTTGCACGTTTTCATGAGGACCCTTAATAATTTTACAAAACTTTTTTCATTCATCCACAAATTATTAATTTATCATAACTTTCACAAAAACAATAGAACAAAAAAGAAAAAAAAAAAAAACTAAACAATAGCAATTAACAAAAAAGTTATTGAAACTTTTATGTTGTTCTTGTTAAATTTTTCGCCTAAAGTATTTAAGCAAAAGTTCTTCTTAATGTTGTTTAAGTATATCTTGTGTTTTTAAGTTCTTACTGCTGCTGTTGTAGTTGTTTTTGTTAATTTATTATTTAATTATTTTCCTGTTATAATGTTGAGTTTTAAACATAAACTAACAACCACAAAAACTTTGAAGTGTTAAATATTTGTAAAACATGGTTAAATATTTAAACAATACATTAAAACAGACTAAAAATAATAAAAACTGAAGTATATAATACGTTAAACTCTTACTTACAACATGTAACAGACTGTACACAATATTAAATTCATTAAAATTTTTTGTTAGTAGATTAGAAGGCTGTATAAAGTGGGTTGATGTCTTTTTAGTTAAAATGTGTTTTTGTTTTAAGTTTAATAAAAAAATAAATATTTGTAAAATAAAATAAAATACTTATACTAAATACTAGTAGTAAAATGACAATTGATCTTTATAATTAATAAGCAAACACTTTTTCTGTAATTTCTTTTATGCTCGCAGTATATATCCGATTTTAATATAAAATTTACCATTAGAAAGATATTTTGTTCATGGATGTTCAGAATATAAATTATATTCTAATCTGTTCAAGATTTTAAAAACTATAAGTAGTAAAATTTGCTGCTAACAATTATACAAGACTCACATATACTATATTGCAACTATATTGCAAAAGAGCGACTCAAATTATTAAATTATCCTCTATTTTATTTCTCATATACATAGTTGCCAGATAAATTTGGTGAAAATCGTCAAATTTTGGCGACTATTTAAAATCGCCAAAAAAAATCTACAGCATCAAAAGTTAGGTATTTTATATATTAGTGAAGATTTGCAATGCTTTTTTATGAAAAATTTAAATTTAAATTGAAAATAAATTATTAAAAATTATATTACATTAGCTTTGTTCCCGTACTCTAAATTGGGAACTCGCGGGATCCCAATATTACCGACCCGTACTCGAAAATTGGGCAAATGAGAGCTATTTTGAATAATGTATATATATATATATATATATATATATATATATATATATATATATATATATATATATATATATATATATATATATATATATACATATATATATATACATATATATATATAATAATGTTCTTCTTCTTGCATAAACCGCCCCGAAATATTTCTTCGGGTAGATTATGTACATTGAAAAATTTATTTGTTTTTGTTGCTAACAGAGAAGTTTCATTAAAAAAAATTAATAACATTAAAAAAATTTAAAACTAAATTACATTCATATATGAATTTTTAAAACGGTTTGATGTTTTATTTCTGTGTAAACAATTCGTTTCTGTATTTTTCCCGTATTTTTGTACGTTGTTGTATTTTTATGGGAGAAAAATTAGTTTTTTCTCATTTTACCCAAAAAGCAAACCTATTATTACGAAAGCCAAGTGTAACTAAGTATTAAATAACATTTTAATGATTTTTGTCCCTTTAAAAATTATAGAAAAAAACACATAGGGCTTTTTGCAAGCTCATGTACGATATACGAAATTCAATTTTGAATGAATTATTTAAAAATGTCTTCGGATATTTAGTAGTGCTATTATAAAATTAAAAATTTTACATATAAAAATTACAAGAGGGTTTTGGCCTTTTGTAAAGTGTTTTGTCGCCAATTCATAATAAAAGCATACGTAATTGAATCGTATATAATATTATATTGGTTCCCAGAAATCTTTCCTATAAAAGAACCATTATATTTAGAAATTTAAGATATTTAATAAATTGTTTATATTTTGGAACCAACTAATTTACTTTATACATAAAAAAAATTGTGAAACTAGTTCAAAATCTCTCGGCAAATCGTTAACATTTTTTATTATATTGTTCTGTAAAATATTGTATACCAAAGTTAATTCACACTAAACCTTTCTGTTTAAATAAGAGAGGGATAGCGAAACACCCCAGATGTAATTTACTATATAACTAAATGGGTGCAACAATTTTTTGCTACATTATTACAGCATTAAGTTGTTTATAAAATTTACATTGTTGTGAATATTGTAAATATCTACATATCGTCACTGAAAACGTAAAGCAACGTAACATCACTTCATAACTTTACAGGGGGAACAAAATAACCTCTACAGTTAAAATAAATTGTCCTAAAAATTAAATTTTTGTGATTTAATATCATTCAATGTCGCCCAATATATTTGCGAAGAATATTTTTATTTGTTTTAAATATTTTTCAAGTGGTGTTTGCTAACATTAAACATTAAAACAAATTTTAACTAAAGTTATAATTTATAAGATTTTAATGTTCTCTTAAGAACGTATGAAATTAAGTAGTTTTTCTGTTTTTTTTTTTTACTTATTTATATGATTTTTTTGTCACAAGAAAAAAAATGGTTCTTTTTCAGAACATTTTTCATAAATTTTGATTAGCTTTGATATCTCTAGTAATTTAAAAATCTAAATTCATTAACATTAATCTTATTTTATTTTTTTAAATAACATTAATTTTATGTTATTTTGACGTATGGAAATCATTCACTTGTTGATACGCTGTTTTGAATTTCGCTAACGAAAATTTATAAGTCTAAAAATTTATGATTTATTTTAGCAAAATAAACCATATTCCATCAAAAACCGGAATTTGCAAATTTTGATGCTACGTTGTTGTGTATTTCGGTGACGATATATTGCAATATATTTATATTATGTATGTATGATTAACTTATTATCTTTACTTATAATTTTCTAACTGAATTTTATCTTTTAGAGATCAATTATAATTTTATCTGTGTATTTGTTGTTCTTATTACTGTTGGTGTTTCTATTGCTGCCACTTGGTTGTTATCAATTTTAAGCCAAACAATATAGATTTATTCATACTATGTTTAATTTTAAAGTGAAGCAAACAACAATCAACTACTGCAATAATATCTACAGTAAACAGCAACAACTAACCAACATATTGCAACATAAGAGGATTATAAATATATGAATATTTGCATTCGCATTTTCATGTCTATTTGTGTTTTTAGGTGTAGAAAACCACAAAATGAACTGGTATATTATGCAATCTAATTTTGTAATATT
Organism: Protocalliphora azurea; assembly: GCA_932274085.1. Lineage (NCBI taxonomy): Eukaryota > Metazoa > Arthropoda > Insecta > Diptera > Calliphoridae > Protocalliphora > Protocalliphora azurea. The sequence goes on from OW026523.1 coordinate 113,333,494, forward strand.
TGTTTATCTAAGAATACCCATGAAGCAACAAATGTTTATGTTTAGACTCAAGTACGAGTTTAGTTTCAGGTTATGAAACTAGATTGGGATTTAGAATTTTATTTTTATGATTTCAAACGAAATGATATGAAATTGATTTCCAAATGTATTCGAAATTATTGTAAGATAAAAAATAATTACCAAAATATTAAAACTTTTTTTATATTTTTTCAGATTAAATAAAATCAAGAAGTATTAAAAAATTGGTAAATTTTCGTTTATATTTTAATCTGTAAAAAAAATGAATTTTTATTCACATGATGGGAATAGAATAATGATTGTTTAGCGCTCCAGCAAAAAATTGGTAACGGAATGTAGTTATGAATGTACCTACTTACTTTTCAATGACAACAACATACCATCTGCAATACATAGAATCAGTTAAGTAACTACTTATTTATAATCTGATATATAATTATTTACTATGATCAGTTTTTTTGAAAATACTACTTTTTATTGACTTTTTAATTCAGTTTACCAATTCATACAAAATTTGCGTATGTATGTAAGTATTATTTAAGTATTATTATATTATTAAATGAGAATGTTATGCAACTTTTTAAAATTTCATCTCATATGGAAGGTGGGTGTTAAGTGGGCCGGCCACGCATATTTTTTGTTTCCGAGTTTACATTGGCGCTTGAACTATTAGTACAAAATTTCGTTGATGTTTTTGGTTTCTGAATTTATATCGATCTTTGAACTATCTGTATAAAATTTCGTTGTCGTACATACTTTTCTATTTTCTAGTATTTGATCCATAACTTTTTTGTTTATTAACCGATTTTTAAAATTTCACCTTATATGGGAGGTGAGCAGACGCCTATTTTTTATTTCCGAGTCTACATTGGTCCTTAACAAATATTTGAGCAAAATTTCGTGGTAGATCGACTTCGAATCTCAGGACCCATAATATATATACTTTATGAGGTCTTAAATGATTTTTTCGACATGTTGCACCTCCATATCCTCCATCTTTTTGATGGCGCGTATAAAAATATTACACTTTAAATTAATGCTTTTTCTTTTTATTCTTTTAATTAAGATTTATAAAACTTATTTACGTTTAAAATAAATGGGTTATTCAGTTAATATGTAAGTTGTGAAGATCTTAACTTATTACATGGCAATCAATATTTAAGCTGGGGCTTTTTATTAAAATGATACATGTGCTGTAGAATGGCACCAAATTATGTAAATTTTCAATTATTATTTTTTACAGATTTTTCTAGGAAAATATTTGTTTTTTTTTAAAGGATTTATTGTTAACAATTGTAGTGTATATAACTATTTTTATTTAGTTTTTGCAATAACATATAATAAAACTAAACTAAAGTTTTTGGAAATATTTTTGAAAAATTCCTAGAATTATTATAATGTACAAATAAATAATATCAATGAAAAAATTTATATTTTTTATGATAATAATTAGGAAAAAAAAAGTAATGCTCGCTTAAGATATATAAAAATCACCAATCACCAAAATATTTCACTCAATTAAATTTTTTTTTTTTTTTTTATTTGAACCTGTTACTAAAATAATTATATCAATTACTAATAACTGTAAAAAATTAAAAACAAAAGGTTTTACCGATTAAAAAAATTTATTAAATCAATCAAGAAGATGATTGAATGAATTAGAAATTTAAATGAGAAAAACTCTTGAATTTTATCTTCCCAATTTCTTTTATTTTACTTTGCTTTTACTTTTATTTGTGTAATTTAAATTTTGTTTCATTCCAGCTAGGTCGTACTGAATGACCTAGCTGAAGAATTATCAAGAAGAAAGTATCAAAAAATGGCTTGAATCGTTTCTGACCTCAAGAGATGAGAAGTAGTTTTAGAATTTGGTCCATAAATTGCAGAAGGGTAAGAAAAGGTCGTAGCATTCGATGGACAATAATTCGAACAAAATACATTCTACTTTCATAATGAAGCTCATCTCATCCCACAATTATTTCGTTTGTATACAAGGAATATACCTAAGTTTTGCAAAATTCTTTTAGTTATGAATAGGAAACAGCTAAGAACAGTCATAAGTCTTTTAAGGGTCACAGTATTCCAGGTAAGAATATGTTAAAAGTAGGTATAATTAATCATGATAATTGCAGATCATTCAAAAAGGTTACGGAAGAATGCTTTCAATTTCTATGTCAATGTCCTGCACTTTTGTATATAGACTGACATTTTTCGAATCTTATTTCTTTCAGAATCGAACTGATCTTAGGGGCTAAAAGCCTGGATCACTATTGAAGTATATCAGAGCATCAAACTAGGAGGTATAGAAATGGAATTGCAGATATTCATTTTATGAAGGAGAGAGGACACGAAAAACAATAATGAATCAAAATGGACCCAATAGTCTCTATGGATACCGGTTCTTTTAAAGTGGCGGTGTCATGCTTACAACCTACCTACATGTAACATGCATTTTTAATTCAAAGAAGTAAGAATTTTATATTCGGCTTGGACGAATGTAATAGATCCCACCACCTGAAACTTCTTACTTAATTTAAAAATTCAATTTATATAAGAAAAGGGCGGTAAAATCGATCCTTGAACCATTTGTACAAAATTCCGATGGCGTACATTATTTCGTTTAAGAGATATCCGCGGAAAAGTATTAATACCAAACAAATCTTATACAAGAGAAATATTTGAGCCAAATTTCCTGAGCCCTATGTTATTTTCAAGAGATGACAGACGCACGAAGGAAGAATCTTACGGGTCCTCGCAAAATATATACCAGCTAACCCGGCAAACGTTGTTTTGCAATATAACTTATTTCTAGTGATTATTATGTTTTTTAAAAAATAACGAATATACTGTAAGTGTGTGGGAGTGGGCGTGCTTTTACCCTTTTTGCTTTATTTTACGCCCTAAATGTTAAAATTTATAGCCTTTAGTTCCTTTAAGATTTCAAACTATCATTGGATAATTAATTAAGAAGACATGGATACGAGGAGCTGTTACCTGTTGTGCCGAATTCTATACCATAAGTGTTGGAATTCCCAAAAATATATACCTTTAAGTTCTTTTCACATGTTACAGTGTCTGCATACCAAATTATAAGAAAACAGGTTGATTAGTTAATAAGATATAGGGAGAGGGAGTTTTTACCCCCCTTGCCCTATTATAGGCTATAGTTCCTTCCAGATGCTACACTTTAAGTTCTTTTCACATGTTACAGTGTCTGCATGCCAAATTATAAGAAAACCGATTGATTAGTTAATAAGATATAGGGAGAGGGAGCTTTTACCCCTCTTGCCCTGTTATAGGGTATAGTTCCTTCCAGATGCTACACTATAGGGAGAAGGAGCTTTTGTCCTATTTTACGTCCTAAATAATAAAAATTATAGGCTATAGTTCCTACCAGATGCTACAACATTTGCCTGCCAAATTTCAAAATAATCGGTTTATTAGTTAAGAAAATATAGGGAGGGGGAGCTTTTACCCCTTGTGGCCTATTTTATGAACTCTAACGATATGTAATATACTCATATCTAAAAAATACACGTACAAAATTTCATAAAAATCGGTCAGGTCGTTTCGGAAGACTTCAATTTTATATATATACATATAGATATATATAAACTCTATTTCGACATGTTACACATGGGGTGACAAACACAAAAATTAATGCATACAGTATTTGACTTTTTTTTATTAAAATTGGTGTATTTTCTTTTTTTTTTACACTCTGTTTTGCGAATAATGTTTGTACCTTGTTGAAATCCATCATCAAATCTGAATGATTTTTTTTTTAATATTTTTTTAATGTTTTTTGTTCGTAATTTTATTGTCGTTGCTATTCTGTAGGTGAAAACGATGAATCGCCCTGAGGGCTTTGGAGACTGACCAACGCTTTAAACCCAGTCAAAAGGTAACAATTACATTTTAAAGAATTACTTTTTCGGTACTTTAAGAAAAGTTTTTATTTTTTCTCTAGATGTTCCTTAAGTTGAATTTTCGTAACTTCTTTTCTCTATTTGTATCTTAATTACTAATAAAAAAAGATTAAAATATTTCCAACTTACCATTCTCTTGGCAGAATATTTATCATCATCTTTTGTAATGCCCGAATCCTCGGAGATATCACCAAATGAACGACCACCATGAGGCATTCGTGTAAAATCTGTTTGTTGTTCTGGTGGAATGCCAAAAATAAAAGGACCACTATGTAGTTGGTGTTGTTGCTGCTGCTGTTGATGTTCAATGACACCACCATCTACATGAGTATTCTTGGAAAAGTCTATATTACGACGACTACAAAAATCATCTTCAAAACGAGATGATTTACCAAACATAGCATCCGTTGAAGGTCTAGCTGTGTAATAATCAGCTTCATTAACATCATAACATGGTCGTGAGTTAGAATTGACAATAGAGGATGAGGAGGCTACAACGGCATTATTGGCACTAGTTGTAGAACCATAATTATTGATATTACCATAACGTGGTGTAGAGGTTAAGGCAGTTGAAATGCTAGCAAATGTTTGATGTTGTTTATTACTATTGCCGTATGTTGATATTGCCAAGGAATCGAATACAAAATCAGTATTTTGCAAGGCTGTTGCTGTTGCTGCTGTTGTTGGGGTAAGTGCCGAAGTTCGAGTAGGTGATGGGGGACTACCATAGGGATAACCAATGTGGGGAGATTGTAAGTGTTGATTGTACTGTTGGGATAGAATATCGAAATCATTGAAACCATGCAAACCTTTAGCACTATCACGTTTTTGTTGTTGTACATAGGGTGATATATAAGATTTTTCTTGCTGTAGCTTGAGTTGTTGTTGCTGCTGATGTTGTTGTTGTCTCAATAATTGCTGTTGCTGATAGGAAGTCTGAGAATACTGTTGATTTGTGGTTGAATTTTTCTTTTTAATATTATTGTTGCCATTATTGTTGTTATTTTGTGTCAACAACAATTGTGGTTTCCTATCGGCCAACAAAGGACGCTGGGAATTGTTAAATGGATGATCGCGTGATGTCATAATCGAGGCTGTTGTTGAATATAAAGACATATTATCATCATCCTCATCATCCATATAAGGATTATAAGGTTTTTGCAATTTCTGTTGCAACTGTGGATGATTATAGTAATTGTAAACTGGTGCCGGATTTGGTGGCGGTAAAGGTGGTGGCACTTGTGATGATGAATTGTCGTTGTTCGTTGAACTACCAAACAATTTGGCTAGTTTAACTGTCATATTGGATTTGCTTTTTCACTTTTCTGGCTTTTCTTAATGCTTTTTTAATTTTTGCTATCGGAGAGTAGTGATTTCTTTTTATATGTCTGTACGTGTGTTTTGCAAGTAATTGAGTTTGCTTTTCAAAAAATTAAGCACGTTTTCAATTAAAATCTGATAACATAAATTTTATACATTTATAAAATTTTTTATTTTATTTCTTCCCTTTTTCGTAAAATACAAACAATTTTCTAATTTCGTAATTCTTGAGCTCAGTTGTTGTTCTGATAGTTTTGTGTGGTAAATGATGACAACCTGAAAATGGAAAACATAAAAAACATATTGTTTGTTAAGTTTAACAGTAATAATAGTAAAAAACTTTAAAAAAGAATAATAATGAAACCAAGCAGTTCCCTATGTGGTAGAAATCAAAATCATAAACACCCTACACAAGATTAAAACAAATTGCTTATAAATAATAAAACCTGATTTCATTTTAACTAGATTCTTGTTACAAACGTTTTACTGTATTCATATGATGACACTAAGGTGAACAAAGTCTGCCAGAAACATAAAACGGATATTATTTAATGCTGACGTTTTAAACTTGATATACGCGCAGAATAAAATAAACTGGAGCTAACTAACTAGTAAGATGCAGCAGTTTCAAAATGTAAAAATATATGGCTGCACTTTTTTTCTCTTTAACTTAGTTAATATAAAAATATCTACAAGAAGTCTTATTTATATTCTATAGAAAAAATCACAAGACTGAGAAATAAAAAAAAAACACATTACATAATTTAATATCATGCATGCGGTAGGAAGTTTCACTCAGTTTTAAGCTGTAAAAAAACAGAAAAAAACTTTTTATAAGAAGAACTACTTACTACAACCATTTTTACAACAACACTATAAACATAAAGACAGACAGTTTCAAGTCTGGAGAGAACATAATACTTGCATCATATACATACATACATACATACATATATATATATATATATATATATATATATACACACTTAAACATAAAATATTTAAAACTTAGTCTGCGTAAAAATAACAAAAACAATAACAACAAGTTAAAAGTTATGACAGGAAGTTAAGTTACGGATATACAAAAGTTGACTTTAAACTGTAAGTACTTTATCAACACAATAACAGAAAAATTTTAAAATATGAAGAAAAAGCATTATTTAATTTATGTAGGTACTTTTTGTATGTAAAATTTAAAAATAAACGTAATTTGTTTGATTGAATAGAAGAACTAAGCTTTGTTTTCTTTTTATTGTATGTAAAATGGGTTTTTAATTGTGGGAAAATTAAAGTGAGTTTTATAGATACTTTTTAGTGATTGGTGATTGATTTACAAATGCATTTTCACTTTTAAAGCATCTAATTTGCATCATAAAATAAATTATACATCATATAAAATAAATAAGAAAATAAATAAAAAATGTTATTAAAAACGAATTCTCCAAGAAACAGGATTTACTATTTCCGAGCAGCGATATAATACCAGTTATATTTAATAAAGGATTAGAATTAATTCTCATATTTGGCTAAGAACAATAGTCGAACTTTTTTTAAAACCTTCCCAATATATGAATGCATAATGTATGTACTTCGAAATTAATGAAAATATGATTCTCTATTGAATTTAAAAATATAGAAAAATATAGAAAATATAGGAAAAGTATAGAAAAATTAGAATATATAACAAATTTTTTCGGAATTCTAGTTAGGGAAAATATTGGTTCAGTCTAAAAAAGAAAATAATTTGAAATGTTCAGAATGACCTAGGAGAAACTTGTTTAAGAGCAACTAAAAATATGCTCTAAAAGAGCTTTATTTGCAATTTTGAAAATATGCTTTAAGTATATATATATTTTTTAAGTCAAATTTTGTGTAACTACTTTTTTATCGAAAAACTTAACTTAATTTTGTTTAATAGTTACTGAAATACATAGCACAGAGGTTTGAAATTGAAAAAAATAAATGGTGATTAATTGAAAAATAATATTTTGCAAAAGTAATTGACTCTAGGTAAAATTAAATAAAATGAAGTATCATTAACAATTTAAAAAAAATCCTTCAATTTTTTGTTTTACTCTCCGTGTAGTACACCATCAAAGTCAATGATCACAGTGCACACTGGTCAAAAATCCACTTTTTCTGGTATAAATTCAAAAAGCGTTTTAGTGCCTTTTTAAGGTTATGTAGTAATTTTTATCTAAAATTAACACTAATATTTATTAATACCGATTTGAAGTTTTTTTTTTTACTCTATAATACATAATTTTACTAGAGTAGACATATTTTTTAAATATGATATTTAATTGTTTGCTTTTAGTTTTATTTTAATTATTTACCAAGTTTTTATATTTTTATTGACTAGTGAAACTACGCAATAGGTTAGAACATAATATTTCCTTCCACTTATTTGTGAAAACCAAGAAATTTTCACATATATTTAGCAAAATTTAACTGAAAGAAAACTGACGATTCCAAGAGTTTGACGAGAAATACTGTCACTATCTAAATTTTTGCATAAAATAGACGCTTCGTGAAATGCTATCACGTATTTACATGACAAGTTCATGCCCAAACATAACTTTCCATCTTACAAATTTATAGGTCATCTTGATAAATAACCCATATGATCACAAAACACATTACGGCAAAACGGCAAAAAACATAATGGCATGTAAAATTTAAAACAAGCGTCTTAAAATACATCTCCTAGGCTTCAATTTACATTATACAACATTGTTTTTTTTTTTTTTTTTTATTCCAACTCAATTTAAATAAAAATCTTAACGATAATATTAAATTATCAACTTTAATGCCTTGTCAGGCTGTCAACGTTGCCACATTATACTTTTTTAATATATGTTCTTGATTACTTGGTCTGTTATAATTTATAAAATATATTCACTTTTTACAATTTCTTAAATTATTATTCTCGAATTTCTGCCAAAAAAAAATGGATTTTTAACCATTGTGTTATGGTAAAAATTTAAAATCTAAGTTTTTCAAGTTTATATTTTTGTGTTTTATTTTATAAAAAGTTGTATTTTTACAATGGAGCTATATATATTATTATTATTATGAATTTAGAAACATACTTATATATTTTTGTTAAATTTACTGCTATAGAAATATTTAAAAATTTTTTTTTTTCTTAAATTGGTCTAAAAATAGGCATTTTTACTTCTATATAGAAATTCAAAAAGTTTTTAGACAAACATGGGTGAAAATATAAGTTTTGTTATTTTACTTGAAAATCAAATTACAGTATGAAAATAAAAGAAAACATTTTGCGATTTTTTTTTTTTGCGATTTGGAACAAAAAAAATATTTTTCAAAAAATTTCAAATCAAATTAAAACAAAATAAAATTAAAGTAATAAAATTTTTTATTGGACACTGAAAAAAACTTGATACTATTTTTATTGATTTTAATAAACCATATTATTGAATTTCTTAAGAATTTTCAAATATTCAAATTTATAAATAGTAAAAATATTTTAATAAGAAAAAATTTAAAATTTTTTCAATAAAATATTTACGAATTTGAATATTTGATTTTACTAATTCAGTGATAGGTCCGATTTCAGTAAAAAAATATAATGAATTTAGTAATAGAATACTTAGAAACTAGTTCAGTGACATATTTTTTGTTAATTCCTTTCAACCTAGGGATTTTACTGTTTTGAAAGTGTACATTTTTTTAATTGCTTCTTTCTAATAAAAAGAGCTTCATGCAAAAAAAAAAACGACAAATTATGGATAAAAGTTCTACGTCGTTACATGAAATAAGATACGTTACTCCTCTGAGGTCGTTTTTTTATGTTGGTTCTTTAATTTCCTTTTTTTTTTGACAATTTTCATCTGCAGAATTCTTAATGGCAGCCTTCTAAAAATTTATTTCAGCAGTTGAACGGACACATAAATATTTTTATGCTTTCAAAATCCAAAATATATGTATAGAAAAAAGATTGGTAATTGTAATTACAAAATTTTAATTAGAATAAATGTAATTGATTTACAATTTTTTTTCTTTTGACATTTGTATAATAATTTTATTTAAACCTATCAGGTTTTATATAAAACGTCTATTGTTATGATGAGACCATACTAAATTTCCCGGAAAATATCCTAGCTGTTAACATGTCAACCTTTAATACTTTTCTGCAATGTTTCAAGTGGTTTGATAAATTGTTGATGGTGACAAAGGTAAGAAACAGCAACATAATGTTTAATAGTTTTTGAATGGATGCATTTATTAAATTAATAAAATCATTTATAGATAATTTTCTGTACCATTTAATTTTGGGCGTTGAAAAATTAGGACTGATACTGTTGACCCTTAAGCTGTGCCCTCAAAGTTAAGTTAACTAATTTATGTTTTTAGTCACCAGTGTCTATGAAGCTGCATACAAATATTTATTACAAAAATGCTAAAAGAATGGATTGGAGCCAATTGCAAAGTCGAACAGAATATATATAAAGGAAATCATAAACCTTTTCCAACAAATTTACGAAAAAAAACTTCTTAACATAAAAATTACTACATTATTTATCAGATATACAGTTATATCTAAATATGACAACGACTTTCTAACTTTTATAACAAATTTTTAATACAATAATAGAAACTAAAAACCCACATTTATGTTTGTTCTTGTACTAACATTTTTGCATGATCTTCTCAAAGAAGTTATTGCTAGAACTCGAATTCTAAAGTTACAGAAATTTATATTTTATTTTTTTGGTGAATAAATTTTTAATTGAGCAAACCATAAATCAGAATCAAGAATTTGTAAAGAAAAACTCTTAGTTGCAATTTAAAACGTCTTAAAAATTAAATCAAAAGTTTTAAACTATGTTTCAAACATTAATTTAGATTTTATTTAATTTGCTTTAAGACATGCCTCTAAAAAATTACACTTAATTTACCTAGTCTCTAAAAAATAAGCAATTAAAAACAAAAATAATGAATGTTTGCTCTAATTAACTAATTTTGTGCAAAAAAAAAAAAAAAAAAATGTTAAAGAATTTATAAAATTGCATTTATATACATAAATATATATATATATATATATATAAATATATATATATATATATATATATATATATATATATAAATATATATATATATATATATATATATATATATATATATATATATATATATATATATATATATATATATATAACATTTTTTAGTCTTGATCTATATAAATGAATTCTTTTGACCATAAAAACTCACTAATGTTTTACTCTATAAATACTCGTATTCCGTTTCATATTTCAGCTAAAGTTTGTGTAAAAATTTCAGTCGGTTTATAATTACAAAAAATAAAAAATTAAAAATAAAAAATGAAAACATGTTTATTATGTCGTTGTTTTTATTTTTTAACCAAATGACATTGTTAATGTAAGTAACACTTGAAATGGTAAATGTACTTGTAGATAAGTCTAGCTCTCTTAACGTCAAACAACGGACTTATTTGTAACAAGTTACAATGACAAATGTAACATTTATGGGCAACAGTAAGTAAACATTTATGAAATGGCAATACAACATTAGTTAGTAAAAAAAAAAAAAAAATTATGATGTATATAGAGTGATATTAAAACTACATTTATAATTAATTAGTAGAAAACAGGAAAAATTTTTTTAAACTATTAAAATATTTTAAATAATAAAAGATTTTTAATAATTATTTGCAAGTTATTAAAACTTTTCTTTAATACACATTTTATATTTTATTTTGCTACATATGTTTGCTTAACGTTTATTTTTATATATATTTAAAATTTTAACAAGTGAAACGAAATTCTTTTTTAAATAAAGGGAAATATTTTAGTCGTAAATTATCCACATGTTATCTTGAAGAATACATAAATTTTTGTTGCTTTTACAAAAATTGTATAAAATGTGAAAAAAATAAATATTTGCATTTTTATAATTTTCTTTAAATGTAGCTAGAGATGTCCTTCTATAAAAGAATTCTTCTTTGATATGCTACACTTAAAGAAAAGATAAAATTAGTTTTGCAATAAACATAACTAGCATGAATATCTGATGTAGATATTTTTATTAATAGAATATTGTACAAGTATTCACTTGGATTTTTTCAAAAAATATAGAAAAGAAATCTGCTATTTCGTAGAGTTAAAAAAAATATATTTTTAAAAGAAGTAAATCCAGGAATTTTTAAGGAAACATTGATTCGATATTTTGTCAACTTTTGAAGCATCATATTTTGAAAAGTGCATAAATGAAAATATACTAAAAGTTTAATTAAGACTATTTTAGATTAATCTACCCTAAGTCACACCAAACTTTTTAAAATTTTAATAATTTGATGTTGAAATGAAATTCTATAAAATATTTGAAAAGTGTTTCCATATTTTGCAAATTTTTCATGACGTGTTAAATTTTAAAATAGAAAGAGAAATAACAAATAGCTAAGCATGTAGGATTTTAAAACCCCATGAATTTGTATGTAAATCATACCAACCGATTAGAAATTATACATTTATTTCCAAAATATTTAAATCTATTCCGCTGTACAATGGTACATAAAGTAATTTATAGACACGAAATCACGGGTAGAGATTAAAGAAAATTTTCCTCCCTAAAATTAATAGTTAAGGACAACTATACAGCTGGATACCGGCCTGAACATATTTTTTTTTGCCTACAAAAATTTTGATTTTTTTTCAGAGACTTTTGGTTAAAACGAAACATATAGTCTATTCCAGCAAATATTTATTAAAAAGGAATATTTTGTTAAAAACTGTAAATGTAAACGTTCTCTTCACTGGAAATTTTCGATAATTTTTCTTTTTATAGAAAATTTTTGATAAAATAATTTTCAAATAATTCTAAAAATTTGAAAGCTCGACTAAAAGTTAAAATTAATTAATTTTCGATAAACTTTACTTTATTTAGCGATCGCGATCATTGTTTAGAAATAATGATCGTTAAATTTTTTTAATATAGAAAATTTGTAATGATTATTATAGATAATTTACAATATATTTTCTATTAAAAAATAAAATTTTTTATAATAAAAAACTTTATTTTTACTTTTATATTATTATTATATTTTAGGGCAAAATTAAGTAATTATATTCAAAAATGGAGATTTTTGGGCACATGGAGCTTCGTAATTTAGAAAAATAATGAGGTCGAAAACGACCTAAAACTTAATTTCTCTCCTTGTTCATAAAGCTGAATATGTTGCAAATAAATCGACCTACATTTCATTAAAATCGATGCATAATTTTTGTATTTATTCAAAATTAGATGATTGTATGTTATTCAAAAACTAAACCAAATATAATAAAATTATTTTAATAGGAGTTATTTATCAGATATTCAGCCTTATAGACAAAGTGGAAGAAGGTTATTTTTATGTTGCTTTCGATTTTTTATGATTTTTCTTATAGCAACTGATTTGTTTAAGTTAAGTTTGCTTTATTTTTTTCTGAAAAGAAAAAAAAAGTAAATAAAATAAAGCAAATTAAAAAAAAAAAAATTAAATAAAATACATTTTCAAATTAAAATTAAAAAAATTGTAAAAAAATTAATATAACTATAATTTATGTTAATATGCTAATATGTGTGTAATAAATTGTGTAGAGAGTATTCTTTTGAAACATCTCGAAAATTAGTACAGCCTTTTAAGAAATATACCACATTTCAATTGTAAACAAAATATTTTTAGATTTTTTCATTTGTGTTTTTTGTTTTCAATGCATAAATGACTTGTCTTTACAAGATTTGATAATGACAACTCTTTCTAATAATTCTACCTGTTTTAGTTGTATGCTGATCCAAAAATATTTAGCAGATTAAGATTATCAAATTAGGCAAATCGTTCTCGAGATATGTTACAGTGTGTGATGCAACCTCATTAATTTTTCTATACAATGGTTTATCTTGAGAACTAGGGTCAATTAAAAAAAGTTATTGGTTTCTTGATCTAGACCAACAGTTCTCAATTGAGGGACCGCGACCTACAAGAGGTGCGTGCAAAATTTTAGGGCGATCTCGAAAACCATTTACTCACACACAAAATTGATAGCATTTTTATTGAATTATTCATCAAATTGATCAAGTCATATAGGGGTCGAAAGTAAACAAAAATTGATAATTATATCCCTGTAAGTGATAAAATCAATTATGTTTTATTAAATCAATCTATTCTTGATTCCAAATTTTTGTATTCTCTATATATATATATATATATTGGTGAGTCATTTTCGAGTTTCAATATCACGAGTCTAGACCATCTCATAAACATCTCGCTGATAAATTTAGTGAACTCCGTTTTAGTCCTATGAAAAAACATTTTCTTCATAAGTCATTATATTTTGACATACAGATGTCCGTACGTAGGATGAGCTTTTATTTTATGTTCTTCTTATGTTAAAGATGACCACTTGTGCCTTTCAAACAACTGTTGTTTTAACTACTGGTTACAACTTAGCCAACGAACCAACTCAACTACGCACTGTATCTTGAATGACATCTTTTATGTCATTAATTTTTTTTTTTTTTTTATATATTCTTTTTTGTTAATTTTTGTACTTTTTTGTGTCACAACGTATTGTGCATATTCTTTACATTGGTTCCGTTCATTCATTCTTTGGTTACATTTTTAACTCTTAAATATTTTGCAAATAAAATATGTCACTTGCATATGCTGACATTAAACAAAAGAGTAGTAGACCCAAGCATGCTTCGTTGGATGGTCGCTTTTACAGTCATACATATGAAGCAGACAGTCAGCCAGCCAGTTAGCTAACCGTTCACTCAGTTAATCTTATGAACGAACGGTCACTTGTAGCCTTAGGCTAAATAATGGATGGCTCTTTGAAGACCACAAAAAGTTGTTGGACCAAAAAAACGAAAAAACACACACCAGCAATGATGAAAAACTTAGTTGAAGGCTAAAGTATCAAAATATAAAAATAAAAATACTTAAACGACGAAATATTCAAGAAAAATGTTAAGAATCATTTATGTTTGTTTTAAGCTTAAAAAAGTACATTTTTTTAGTTAACATTAAGTAGTAAGAATTATTTATGTTTTCTTTGCACATAAATAATATGATCATTTTTATATTTTTTTATTTTTGAAAAATTTAAACAAATTATTTTTTAAGTGGCTGCTTTATTAATATTTCTGTTTGAGGGGAGAAGAAAACAAATAATAAAAAAAAAAACACCTTGAAATAAAATTCTTTGTTCTTAAATAAACCCATCTGCTTTTTCTTTTATAAAAAAAAAAAACTAAACTGAACAAAACAGAAAAATTACCCCACATGTTAGTTTTACATTTAAATAAAATCTTAAGAGTTGCTTTTTCATATTTAAACAATGGTTATCAAAAAGTCAGCAGACACCACCCGTTTTTAAACCAAAAACCTTTCACAAACTAAAAAAGAGGCTTAAAGAAACCACAAAGGTAAGACAAAGCTATATCACTACTACTATAAAAAATAAAACAAATTATTGGTAAACTCAATTCATATTCATTCATACACGCAGAGAATAAAACATGGTTGCAGCATTATCACTACAACAATATTATATTCTGATTATTAATTTTCTAGAATTTTAATAACTCTGTGTTCAATGATAACAATGTTTTTGTTTAAATTTTGTCATATAAGTTTTACACTCAATATAAATTTTAATATTGTTGATTGCAAAAATTGTATATTTTTAAATATTTTTAACAGAAACAAAATTTTATTAATATGAAAAATATCTCTACTTCTACAACCATTAAATTTTGCAGTCTCTTTCCTTGTTCTTAAACCATATTCTGTTTTTAAACAATATTAATATTATTATTCCCATGAAAATAAAATGTTTGAAATAAATATAATACTTATCTTTTCACAAACTTAGTGGAAATATTCTATAATTGTTTGTTTTTAAATATATTTTATTTTTAATGTTTGCTATCCAACTGAATAAATATAAATAGACAGGGTTTGATTATACTCGGTGTGATTCAAGCAATATAAGATATTGATTAACTACCATTAAAGGGTTAGTTAAAAAAAAGAAAAAACATCTTGCATTTGAACCACATATGGTGGTACAAATGAATATAATTAATGAACAAATAATATTTTTCTTTTTTTGGTGTAGTATAATTGCTCAATTATATGTAAAAGTAGAATCATAACGTTAAGAAACAAATCATAAATCAAACACAATATGACAAAATGGAAGTATAATAACTATTATTTATAATCATTTCTATTTTTCGCTGTGATCATATGTTCCAATCGTAATATGTTACACAACTATATTTTTTCTCTGCGTGTACTCGTACCCATAGTTATTTTCAGGTTTTGGGGTCTTTATAGTTGAATTGAGAAAAAAATAAAAATAAAAAAATCTGTTACAAAATTCAATTCAATTTCAATTTTTGGTTATTGGCAGCAAAGACTCAAGAAAATTTAGAAATTAAATAGAAAAGTTATTGTTTAAAATTAAATATGATAGAAAAGTATTGAACAAATTGTTATGTATGTTGTAAATATTAGTATTAGTTGGTGTAGAAACAATAGAGATTTTGAATAGATTTGAAATGTGTTTTTTTTCTTTTCTTATAACTTTATTCTCCATAATAAAATTGTAAATTGTATAAAGGAAACTTGTTTTTTTCTAGGGGAATGTTTTTTATAAAATTCATTATATTTATATTTAATTCTTTTAATGATAAATTAGTTTGGAAAATTAATGATAAAAACATAAGGAGTGCTTAATTTCCAGAGTAAATTTTCAATAACTTACTTTTTTATTTATTTTTTTTTAATATACAAAATACTTACTTTCCTATATTAAAACTTAATAAAGCACGAAGATATATAAATATTAAGATAAGGATTAGTCCTATGTTTAGGCAATCTAAAAAAATATTAATAAACAACACTTGCTGCATCTACTCGGAGTATTCAAATTTAGCATCATATAGTCGGAGAGGTACCAAAAGTATAATATTTAAAAATATGTATGTAAATTAGGAGCAAATAAATTCCAAAATTAAATTCTTACTTTAATTTCTTAAATTAATGGGTTATATTTGGCATGACTCAATCCATTATATCCTACATCTAAAACGTTTTTTGTGCCACTTTAATTAAAAGTTTCAACTTGTATGGGAGTTGGTTGGATCAAACCCATTTTGGTTTCCGTAAACTATATGTACGGCTTTTTGTTGCCGTACAGTTTAAGAGATATCGGCGGAAAAATATAACTTTATTGTTTATGAAATCATTTTCCATAGCAAACAAACCTTATCGAAGAGTAATAATTAAGTCAAATTGCGTCCCACTAGGTAATGCACCTCGAGTCCTATCTTATTTTCAACAGACAGACGGACACAGCTAAATTGTTTAATTTCGATATGTTACAAATAGAATGACAAAATCCATATAATACTACATATTTTTGGATAGTGGATATAAATATATTCAGTATATTTACATTTATTATTTTGACCCCTATAGCTATGCCACAATATAAAACGAAAATTTCTAAATATGACGAAATAGACATGTTTCAAAAATTTAGAATATTGAAATGAAGTGCTTTCAGGAACAAGTGAAAACAATAGAGTTTTTAACTACGCTAAAAATTCGGTTACACTCAATATTAGGTCTAAGCAAATTTTTGGTCGAAAACCGAAGCTTTTTAGGTAAATTAAAAAATTGTGGATGCGCGTTAAAGTGATACAAACTTATTTTTGGTAACGTTAAATGTGAAAATTTATGTGCGTTTAAATAATTTACAATTCCCTTCATGCAGTAAGTCAATAATCCAAATGGAAGGACATCAGAAATAAAATCTAAACCAAAAAAAGAAAAAAAAAGTTCAGTTAGGTTTTTGGCAGAAAAGTCCAATTTTGCCCGGACTGGAAAAAATGCATTTGGAATAAAAATCATACATTCATTTGTCTGGAAAGAAATGGAAATTGAATATTGTTTGAATAAGGTATTAAATTTGCAACGGTCAAGGTTGCCTCAGGGCATATTTTTTGTTTTTATCTCTTTGAAGGAAAATCAAAAATTAATTTATTTTATTTAAATAGTAATTAAAACAACACATAAATTTTAAGCTTCATTTGAAAATTTGAACATAATTTCATTACACTTTTCCTACACGATGTGAAAATATTAAAATACCTCTAATTTTGCAATACTTTTTTGTTATTCAAACATAAAATTTTATAAAGAAATTATTAATTTTACACTAGATTCTACCAAAATTAAATTAATACTTTCACTGATAAAAATTGTTGTTTTAAATTATCTTTATTATTAATCACACAATCACAAATTTTAAATTAAGATTTGAAATTTAAAAAATTCAAATTAAAATATAAGGTTGGGAAAATTAGATAAAAATTTAAAAATTTAAAAATTTGAACTTTACACATGTTGACAAATTAAAAAATTTTCTATGGGGCACTGGATTTGTCAGTTAGTTTGGATACAAATGATCATAGAGTTATAAGCCTATTAATCACTTTCTTTGAACTGACTTTAGATCATAGAGTTATAAGCCTATTAATCACTTTCTTTTAACTGACTTTAGTTTTCAAGATAACCCATTATATACATATTGAATGAGGTTTCACCACACAGTGAAGCATATTTCGTTTACGATTTGCCTGATTTGGATCAATAAATAACTATAAATTTAAATTATATGTAAGTTTTTGCTGGGACTTTATTATAAGAGAAAAAAAATTTAATTTTTAGTAGTATTAAATTTTTTACGATTTTCTCAAAGAACGAAAATTTTAAATTTTGTGAAATATTTTTGAATATTAAAAATATGTGAAAATGATTTCAAAATAATCTTGTTATTTTATTAAATTAAATCATACAATTCATTCTCAAGATATGTTGCAATATGAGATTAAACTTCATTAATTTTCCATTCTAGAGACAATTGAAAAAAAATTGATTTTTATAGGCTTAGAACTATGTGATCCGTGCTTCCAAATTGACTGAAAAACCCGTGCCGCAGAATCAGGCAACACTGTTATGTATTTCGAACATCTTAAAGTCTATACAAAATTATCTACTATTATTTTCTTATATTTTTATGGAGTTTTTGACATTCGAAATTTATTTTTTTTATTTAAAATTTAAACACAATATTGAAATGTTTTACTATTTTAAAAGTGTTCATGATTTTTTTCAGACAATTGTCTCAAATTTTATGTATATGAATTTCTTCAGATTAATTTCTATTTTACAATTTTCGAATTAAGCATTAAGTTATAAATATAGATTAATCCTTATATCACATTCAAAAATTTCCCGCAAAAGGTAAATCATAAAAGCCATTCGTATTAATATGTTCTCCCTTCCAAACCCAAATCGATTCAACTTCCGAGCACATGCAAAATTTTATGAAGTATATTTTGTCTTTACATTTCCCATAATATATTGAATGTATTTAAAACTCCAGTGAATAGTTGGCAATGCCTGTTTGCTCTTTACGTTCAATATTTTCGAACTACAGTAACTTCTAGTATTTTTCCCATTCAGCGCAACTAAGCGCTGTTATTGTCCACGTATAAGTTTCCATTAGCGATCAAACTTCAGGGAACTAAAATTTCCTATAGTATACACCGTCAAAATATCAAAGACGAGAACATCTCTCCGGACCTAGTACCCAGTAAAGCGTTACATCATTGTTAATATGAGAATAAGTCCCTGAGAGCAGCATAGCTAATTTCAAAAACAAAAAAATAAAAAATAAATTTATCGATTCTTTCCTGAAATACTCTCTAACATAAATAGAGATGCCATAAATTTCTTAGAGAGATAATATTAAATATGGGTTCATAATTTAAGCTCCAATGCCACCAAATGATTGTTTGATTTCATTATTTATATTTATATATAACTTTTTTTTAATAAATAATAAAATATCAATGACTTTATTATGCAAAACTTTAGATATTTTTTTTACATTTGCCACTTTCTAAGAACAATTATTTAAAATTTCAATACAATTTTGTAATTTTTGTTTCAGTATACAATATTTTGTTAACTTAAGCATATCACTAAAACACAATTTTGGTTTTTCTTAAGCTGATGAAATTGTAGAACCTTTAAAATTTATTTTCATACTTTTAATTTATTTTTTCAATATAATTTGTCTAAAAAACGATAATTTTTATAAATAAAAATGTTTTCCAATTTCACTCCGTTACAAATTCTGCTTTAATACTAATTCAGCATAAAAAAATAACACAATTATAATAATTCCCGACGCACTAATAATTTCTCTTTGCTTTTTTGAATTAAATCTCTCAACTTATCGAACGTTCTCAAAAGACAGACACGCTAATACTAAGTAAAAGGGACACTTTTTCAGCAAATTCTGTATTCACAAAAGAGACATATGTAAGAAAAATTCTAAGAGTTTATATACATTAAAAGGTGATTTACAATTTTTATAAATCTCATCTTTTCACAGAGATGATACTGCACAATAATTAATAGAAAGATGAAGAAATGAGGGAGAAAGAGAAAAAACGATAAAATCTATATAACAGGTAGTTATAAATTTATCTAGCAGGTAGCTAAAAAGGGATTAATATTATTGGCAGATGGAATTATGTATGGAAATATATCGTGAATATTTATCGTGTAACACATGTAATGTTGTGAAATTTTACAAAATTTTGTTGTAAAAACCAAAAATATTGTTTAAAAAATTTAACAATTTCCTTAAGAAAAGAGAGTAAATTGGGGAAAACAGTCACATTTAATTTAATATTTTTTCATGGTTAAATTAATAATGACATAAATTTTGTAAAAGTGATAAAATATTTCTAAAAGTGGTTAAATTTTCTTGAAAAATATTTCACGAAAAATGCATTTTAAATTAACCAAAATATTTTCACAATTTAAATACTTTATTTGAGCCTAATATTTAATTAATTTTATTTTGTATTTATAAATTTTAAATGCTTGGATAAG
This sequence comes from Protocalliphora azurea, assembly GCA_932274085.1. Classification (NCBI taxonomy): domain Eukaryota; kingdom Metazoa; phylum Arthropoda; class Insecta; order Diptera; family Calliphoridae; genus Protocalliphora; species Protocalliphora azurea. Next base: position 113,353,771 of record OW026523.1, read on the forward strand.
AAAAAAACAATAACAGCAAAGACTTGATAAAAATTTTATGTGACAATTTAACACAGATTTTTGCTGACATAAATTATTTATCCTTTCGTTTTATGACACTTTGCCTTTTTTGTTATTGTAGTAGCTGCAGTTATTTTTAAAGGGAATCTTTAACAATTATTTTCGTACTAAATTTAATGTGACAGGCAACAGCAGCAGCAGCAACAAAAAAATGCAAAATTTATGAAGCATAAATTACATAGAAATTTATTCATGACTATGTTTTTTACAGCTCTTCAACAAAAAATAATGGCAATTTAATGGTTGAATTCAAAAAATTAGGTCCTTTGCAAAAATAATTAAAAATAATAGAATAAAACCGTTTAATGAATGTAAATAAATTAACAAAAAAAGAAAAATCAAATGAACAAATATTATTTATTATATATTTTCTTTTAATTTAACAGCCCGACTAAGAGATAGACAGAGGCAAACAGATATTACTACGAGTACAATCCCGCAGAGTTCTAATCTATATAGAGAAAGTTAATTATATAAACTTTTTTTATTTCCCACATTAATATGTTAAACAATTTGTTTTGTATTTCGCTTTTAACACCCATAAGATATTCTAAACTTTTCTCAAATGATTTTTATTTCCTTTTCTTCCACTTCAATACTAAAAATTTATTACATTTTATCTTGGTTATATGTAAATATTTTTCTTAAATTTACTACATGCAGTTAAAGAAACAAGCTTAAAAAACCTTTAATTAATGAAGTTAAATAGCTATTTATACGAGTATTTGGTTTTATTTTTTTAATTAACTTTTATCTAAACTAATTAACAGTGTCGAGTTATGTAGAGTTATAACAAAAACATACAAAAAACAAAAAATGGTTACAAACTTTTGATTAGGCTGTGAATATGTATGATGTCGTGTAGTTAGTATGAGTGTGTTGTTGAAGTGTTTGTTTTAGTTTTAAATGCAATTTGTTGTTGACCTATATTTTGCTCTAGTCATCAGCAGCATAAAAAAAATAATTTTTATTCATAAATTAATAAAAATGAATGAAACTGCTGTTATGTTATTAAGCTGCATGTTAGTGTTGATTGAGGTCACCCTACATCTAAAATAAATGATTTTCTATAAGGAGGAATCTTAAAAAAGCGAAATTTTGTTAAAAAGTTACTCCAAAAATAAGAGATATTTTTAGAGATTTAGAGAAATTAGAGAATTAGAGAAATTTTATAAAGAAAATTCCTCGAAAAATAAAAGAAATTTACCATAGAAAATTCCTCTAAAAACAAGAAAAATTTTCTATAAGAAATTCCTCTAAAAACAAGAAAATTTTTCTATAGAAAATTTCTCATATTTTTTGAGAATTTCTCTAAAAATAAGAGACATTTTGTATAGAAAATTCTTCTAAAAATAAGAGAAATTTTGTATAGAAAATTCCTCCAAAAAAATAAGAGAAATTTTGTATAGAAAATTCCTCCAAAAAAATAAGAGAAATTTTGTATAGAATATTCCTCTAAAAATAAGAGAAATTTTGTATAGAAAATTCCTCCAAAAAATGAGGGAAATTTTCTCCAAAAAATAAAAGAAATTTTCTATAGAAAATTCCTATAAAAAATACGAAAAATTTTCTATAGAAAATTCCTATAAAAAATACGAAAAATTTTCTATAGAAAATTCCTATAAAGAATAAGAGAAATTTTCTATAGAAAATTCTATAGAAAATTCTTATAAAAAAATAAGAGAAATTCTCTATAGAAAATTCTTATAAAAAATAAGAGAAATTTTCTATAGAAAATTCTTATAAAAAATAAGAGAAATTTTCTATAGAAAATTCCTATAAAAAATAAGAGAAATTTTCTATAGAAAATTCCTCCAAAAATAAGAGAAATTTTCTCCAAAAAATAAGAGAAATTTTCTATAGAAAATTCCTCCAAAAATAAAGGAAAATTTTCTCTACAAAATTGCTCCAAAAATAAGAGAAATTTTCTACAGAAAATTCCTCCAAAAATAAGAGAAATTTTCTACCGAAAATTCCTCCAAAAATAAGAGAAATTTTCCATAGAAAATTCCTCTAAAAATAAGAGAAATTTTCTACAGATAATTCCTCAAAAAATAAGAGAAATTTCTCCTATACGTAAGAGAAATTTTCCATAGAAAATTCCTGTAATAATAGGAGAAAATTGCCTTTGTAGAAAAATCTTTAAAAGAAAACTATTTTTCAGACTTCAATTACGAAATTGATTTTATTAATTAAATTTCTATTTGATTTTGCTCTAGTCACCAACATAATAATTTTAATTAAGTAGAATAATTGGCTTGGGTTTAAATTTCAATAAATTTTTTTCAAATTAATTAGAACTATGATTGAATGTTTACCTAAAATCAACTAAAATCTGTACTACTTCAATTTTAGAATTAATTAAATCTTTCCTTCAACAAAAACGCTCGGATTTTAATATAGTTATTTATTTTATTATACAAGTATTTAAGTAACACAAATGCAAGTAAAATTAGACGAAAAAAATATGAAAAATCCAAATTTGGTATATTGTTTCATCTAAGCCTCTTTACACCTTGTTAAAATCACTGATAATTAAATATAAATTTGATTTTTGTAACCTTTGACCTCGAAATCGCTCATATGAGATAATATTGGACTTTATAGGTTTCCAATACGAAACCATATGTCAAATATCGTTTCCTTTGCCAAATTTTGGTATTGTACCCTTATTTAACTAGAATTTACAATAATATACACATGTAGTGAATGTATAATATATATTGAACGTGCGCAATGTTTCGGTAAAATTTCTTTTTGAATAAACGAAAACTTATCATAAAAGCCTTAACTTCAGCGATACGTTCCAATATAGATTTTCATACGATTAATAAGCTCATTAAATATTTAAAATTCGTGTTTACGAAGTAATTATTACTAAGACAGAGAAATCATACACATATTTCGTATTACTGTTTTTTTTTTTTTTTTTTAATTGATATAATGAGCCCAAAGAGTTGTTATTGACAAGTTGTTCTTTTTTCTTTATATTTTTTTAAGAGCTGTCGATTTTTGTCAAAAAATTGTAAGCCAATTAGAAAGTTAATTACATTAATTAATAATATAAAAAAATTTCAATATGAAATTAATCATTTTATTGCAAAATTATTTGGAATATATTTTTCTGTGTAGTACTTTCAAAATTCGTTCATACCTACTGTGACTCTAAAATGTGTGTCATATTTTTTGGAAAATCTCATAAAAAATAAAGCTTGTTTTAGGCTTAACAAAACTTTTTGTTTGAATATTTTCATTTCATTCTTTATTTTTCTCACTTTGAGTGGCTAACGAAAAAAACTGGCTTTAGCACTTTTTTTCGTTTAATAATGACACATATCTCTATATTAGGTAAACAACAAACAGTAAGAGAGTACGTGGTATGAGTTTTGTACGATGAATATCAGCATTTTTATTACTATTTTTTTTTTCTGCCTGCACTAAATTGTTATAATTTTTATTTCGTTGTTATAAACAGTGGACAACATACTGCGTCATATGATTTTGTTGAATAGAGCAACTCTACATGCAATCTTTTGTTGTCTCCGATTTTTTTTTATTTTATTCATTATTTTTGTGGAGATAAGTTTCCGGTCAGACTTTTTTGGTGTATTTGTTATGTATTTTGGTAAAAACCCAAAAAAAATAGTGTTGAATAAACGACTTATTATTTCATTTTTGGTAATAAAATGAGAGAGATTAGTTAAACATTGAAGGGTATTAAATTTGGTAACAATAAACAAAGAAAAATTAAAGTGAAATAACTTAAATAATATGTCATTGTATTGTCATTTAATTGCTTAATTAATGTCTGTAATTTGTTTTATTGGAGAGTCAATAATTTTTCATAATAAATTTTGATGGTTTTGTTAGGGAAACCATTTAAACGTTTAACAAGAAAGTCGTGGGTTTGAAAAAATCGAGTTATAACTAATTTTAATACAAATCGATAGTTTTTTATTATAGTTAAATTAATTATATTTTCAGCCAAGTGTAGAAAATATTTTTAGTAAAAAAATACATCTGGAGAATTTTATATAAAAAACAACTTTTTTTCAATAGAAATTTCTGCCAAAAATAGTTTTTTTCAAGAAACGTTTTTTACAAAAACTTATTCTCTTATTTTGTATTTGTATTTTGTATATTCTCTTCTTTTGTATAGAAATTTTCTCTTAAAAGAATAATTGTAATCCTCTTAGAATGAATATATATATACAGATATTGCATATTACTCTCATTGTAAGAGAAATATTTTGTAGAATATTACTCCTTTTGTAAGAAAATTAATATTTTTGTAAGAAAATTATATATATATATATATATATATATATATATATATATATATATATTCATCATAAGAGGATTACAATTATTCTTTTAAGAGAAAATTTACAAAGAAAATTATTTTCTATATTAAATTTCTATTACAAAGGGTTTAATTTTCTATACAAAATTCTCTTACAAAAATAGTAATTTTCTTACAAAAGGAGTAATATTCTACAAAATATTTCTCTTACAATGAGAGTAATATGCAATATCTATATATATATATATTCATTCTAAGAGGATTACAATTATTCTTTTAAGAGAAAATTTCTATACAAAAGAAATCTATTTATATGAGAAATGTAATATATATATTACATATATATGAAATATTCTATAGAACATAATTCTATTTCTAAAAGAATTTTTCTGCCAAAAAAATTTTTTTTTTCAAAAGACGTTTTCTACAGAATTTTATTCTCTTTGCATATTACTCTCATTGTAAGAGAAATATTTTGTAGAATATTACTCCTTTTGTAAGAAAATTACTATTTTTGTAAGAGAATTTTGTATAGAAAATTAAACCCTTTTTAATAGAAGAATAAGAAGAAATAAGAGAAATATTTTGTAGAATATTACTCCTTTTGTAAGAAAATTACTATTTTTGTAAGAGAATTTTGTATAGAAAATTAAACCCTTTTTAATAGAAATTTAATATAGAAAATAATTTTCTTTGTAGGAGAAAATTTCTATAGAAAGTAATTTTCTTTGTAGGAGAAATTTTTCATGGAAAATAATTTCTTATAAGCGTAATTTTCATTGGAACATAAATCTCTTTGTAGCAAAACTTTTCAACAGATTTTTTTCCCTTTGAAAAAAAAAATCTATGGAAAACTATTCTCTATGTAAGAGAAATTCCCTTCTTATTAAAAATGTTGATAGCTTCGTAAAAACATTTTCTATAAAAAAAAATAATAATAGAAAACTAGAAAATGAATCCATGAACAATTGTTCTTAAAATTCTAGAGAAAATTGATGGAAAAATAATAGCGATTGCTCTTAAAGTGAACGACATATTTGACTCCAAAATAATATAAAATTGCTCCTAAATTAAGATAACTACTCCGATAGAATTCTGAAATATGAGAACTTTTCTATTTAAAATTGTACCTAAGATAAGTACTTTTTATTGAAAATCAGCTAAATTATTTAGCAAAAATTAAGAGACATTTTCTATTAAAAATAAAAATATAAATAAGAAACATTTTTTCTATCGAAAATTATTATGAAAATATTTTTTTTTTAGAAAATTCATATATAAATAGAGAAGATTTCTATAAAAATGAACAGCAAAAAATATAGCGAAATTGGTGTATTTCAATTTTCTTAACAATATGTACACACAAATTCTATTAAACCATTTATCGATTTCAGTTTTGCGAAATTGCTAAAACTCACGATTTTATTTCGCTTTTTTCTCAAAAAAAAAGATCAAAAGTATGTAACTTTAAACAGTAATATCTCTGGAAAGGTTTTCTGAATTTTAATGACTTAAACAACGTTTGAATTTCTTTTATGCTGGATTTATCATTTTAAAAATAAGAAAGATTTTAGGTGCTTTTTAATGAAATTGCATTTTTTAAATGCATTTTTCGTTAAATATGCTATTCAAAATTTTAGATTTTTTTAACATATTTAGAAAGTATGAAGTCTTTGTATTAAAATAAAAGTCTTAAACTTTTGGGAGCGCATACCTACTATACAAACACTATTTTCAAAAAAACATGTCAAAATTTTCACATAAAATATTTTTTCTTATTTTTTGAAAAAAAAAAACAATTTTAATTTTATAAAGGTTAACAAAATATAAAAGTATGCAATTTTAAATATTTATATCTCTTGAATTTATTGACGAATTTGTATAAATTAAGAAGCATATGTCTTCTTTTTGGGTAATTCAGCATCTCCAATATATCATTTTCGTTCTAAAATATTTGTAAAATACAAATGCAATTTATAAATGCATTTTTCAATCCATTAAGTCTTAATTATTCTTTAGGTGCATTTAGGATTGTTCGTTTACTATAAATTGCAATATTAATTAGTCTAGTACATAAAGGATAACTATTTTTAAAAATATATAAACCTACTCATATTTTAAAAATAATAACAGAAAAATATATTTTTTATATGAAAAATATGAATAGGTTTTGTGAAATTAAAATTGTTCATAGCAGAGATGCACAGAGACGTGCGTCTCAAAAATTTTGGACTTTTATTTTAACGTAAAGATTTATATATATGCTTATAAATATGTTCAAAAATAAAAATTCTATTCAAAGAAAAATTAAATTGAATTAAATTGAATTTTTCACTTTTGAAAAATTCGCAATTCAAGCGCCGTTAAGATCATCGGATTCCACAAAGCCTTTCCAGAAATATTGTTAATGTAAGTTTCATACTTTTGAGAATTTTTAAGATTTTTTGAAATTTGCGTACAAGATTTTTTTTTTTTTTTAATCGAAAAACAGTCCTGTATGTCCTATAGGACTCATTCTTGCTTAAATCTATCATAAATTTTTTTTCGAATTTCGGTTTTTTAAATCAGTCAAATATTTCCATATTTTTCCGCCATACCCTTTTTTCATTTAATATCGTCTTCATTTAAGAAATATTTATTCTGTACCGATTATATCTCCTTTAAATATATGCGAAATTTTATAAAATTCCAAAGTACTAAATTATTTACTAGCTTTTGCCAGTGCCCTTCGCTATCCTATTTGATGCAATAATTAATATTTATTTTATGTATGGGAACTACTACTATTCATATTCGAAATGTCATATGAAAATTACTTTTAATTTTTTTTATACTTTCACTGTAATAGTCCTTTAGATGAGAAAATTTATATTTTCTTTGTATGGGGCTACCTCTTCTCCCGGACCTATCCTTCCTATTTTTATTTCATTAATGCAATATGATAAAATAAGGATTCCCACGAAAGTCTCTTACTGGAATAGTGCCTTAGATATGCGATAATGAATATTTGATTTAAATGGGGGTACAACACCCCCTGCTCCGACCTACTTTCAGTTAATCAGTTCATCTGAGAGTTTTAAAAAAGAGAAAGTTTTAAAAAAGTTTGCGTAAATATGAACGTCACATCCGATCAAGAGCCAACATAACCTATAACATTCTACAATGCAAGCACTATATGTAAAATTTATAAAATAGATTTATTTCAAATTAGGCATGAAGGGTATGTAAGATTCGGCATAGCCGAATATAACACTTGTTTAAGCTTGAGTTTGTATAATTGATAGTGAAATCTGTAAGGAATTAATTCTTTATACAATTAATTCAATTCGTATGAAGTACAAAGAATTTTAGTATATTAATTAAATTATTTTGAATGTTTTAAAGGAATGACTAGGATAAGAAATGTTATTCGATTTTGAAAAGCTAATTGAAGAATTAAGCCTTTCCAACCTTTGATAGCAGCAAAGTAGTTGAGCTTTTTTACATTTCAGTTAAAAACTTTAAAGTTCAGTTAAAAACTTTAAAGTTTATTTGTTTTTTTACTAATTTATAGTCGTGTATTTTCATGATTAATTTCTTATACGCTCATCATAGCTAAAAGAAAAAATCTCGAAACTATTTTCATTAATCTTAAAAGAAAAAACCTAAAGGTGATCACATAGTCTTAGAAAATATAAAGTTTTCGTTTGTAAGATACATGCAACAAGACATGAAGAAATTGTGTGGCAAGTTAAGCTTCCACTTAACAACGCCATGATCGGCGGCACATAAAACTCACGATTTTTTAGTCTTTGAGAAAAATCATTTTAATTTGAAATTAAGAATACAGCATATGCACCCATGATTAATGGTTAACAAAAGAATAAGAATTTTAAGAAAAATTGTTAATTGCTCTAGATATTTTTTAAAGGTGCTTACTCCAGCACGCCTTCTTCTAATGTTAAGTAATTTTTCTTTTTAGATTTCTTTTTTTTTTTTTTTTTGTTTCTCTTTTCGTTTTAGTTGTGGCATGATTTGAGGCAATTTAATAGAAATGGTTTGCTGAAGTTACTTTTTATCTTTAGAGTATTTATTTTCTTTAGGCAGGGGCGCAAGAATTTTTTGCTTTAATTTGATTTGTTTAATTTGTTTTATGTGTGCTTTTTAGAACTAGCTTACTTTGTTAAATTACAAAAACGTTACAAAAGTTGTAAAAATATAGGCCTTTAAGCAGTTTTGTACGAAAATGATGACTAGTGATGATGAGGTTTTCGTTGTAAATAAGAACGTAATAAAACGATGAATAGACGTTATTTCTTTTGTAAATTACACAATAGAGTTGAAACTCCATGCTGCTTGATCTTTTTACGCTTTTATTACACCAAAAAATCATTAAAACGTTCAACAAAATAAGAAACGATTTAACAGAAAAAAAATTACTTACAATTCAATGTTGTTAAAGAGTAGAATATTTTGGTACATACCTGAAAAGAAATAAAGGAATGTATTAATAAATTGAGATAAATAAATACAAATTTTATCAAATAGACGCTATAATGAACATATTTTTATAAAATCTAAACGAACTGTGATTTGGTTTTTGAAAGATTTTAAATCTTCATTATCTATTTATTTCAAAAAACAATTCATTCCTTTATAGATGTGTTAATAAAATCATGTTAAAATAAAATCCCTTCACCTTTAAGATGTTTAAACTTTTGGAAATACTCAAAAATCTCAACTTTTGAAAAGTTGCTTGATTGCAATTTAACATTTCAAGCATTTATTGCATCTGCTTAATACATCTTTAGACATGTTGTTGTTAATATTTTACTGTTGCTGGTTCTTGTTTTTACGGCTTTAAGTATAGATGCTGCCGATGAATGTTATTATCTGTTCCGAAAAATAACAGAAACAAGTTATATGGCTGTTTGTACGTATATACGTTACAAGTGTTTACCGAACGAAAAGCAAAATTGTTGCTATACAGTTGCTTTTTCTATCTCAACCGTTGTTGCTTGATTCGTTAAGTTTTGTTTGAGGACTAATGTTGCATTCAAAAGCGGCTTACAATGCAGGTTGTTATTTACTGAAGTTTGCATGTACATATTTTGCTTTATTTTCTAAATACAAGATTTTTTATTATTGTTGTTGTTTCTCTTCTTAACATTGGTATTACTCTACAATTAACTTTTTTTTTTGTTCAACTTATTGTTACTTTGTATTTTTTCTTTAGTTTTCGTTTTGATGTTATCATGCATTTTTTTCTTTTTTTGTCTCTTTGTATTTATTTATCAATGCATCTTTTTTTGTTTTTTTTTATTTCTTTGTATTCATTTATTTCTTGATGTTTAACTATAAAAATATTTTGATTTTAACGAATGTCAGAGTAGTGCAACTTGAACTTGAGGTGGGTGGATAATATTTAGTTGTAAATAACAAAATGAATATATATATATATATATTTGTAAATAGCAAATAGCTTAAAATAGATTGGTAATAAAATGATTTCTGAAAGCAGCATTAGTAAAAATTTATTAATTTCAGACCAATTTTCAAAAGGATGAAGTTAAAAATTTACAAGCAAATATTTAAATTTATTTGTCTTTGAATTATTTGAAAACAGTTTTCTGCAAATAAATTTTTAAAGAAATTTCTCTTTATTTATGAATATTTTACAATGTCAAATAAACTTTATTTGAGATCAATTTTAAGGTAATCTTTTTTTCCTTTCTTCTCTTAAAAATAATTTTGTATTGAACAATGAAAAAAAGAACAATTTTCTAATGGAGTTTTCTATCTATTTATCAAAATTTTCTATAGAAAATTCTGTTTCTATTTATTTAAGAAGAAATACCTATTTTTTTAGAAATATTTTCTTTACGAAATTCCTTTGAGTGCTATTGCTATAGAAAAATTCTCCTTATTTGAGCACAATTTCTAATAAAAAAAAAATATTTTTGTTTGCTTAATACAATTTTCTGTAGAAAATTTAATAATAAAATCTACTATAAAAAAAAAAAAAAATAATGATACCCAATTAAAGATAAGCAACCTCACTGTTTAATTTGACCACATACTAATATGCGTACCACACAGAGGTCTTCAATTAAATTCAAAATGTTTGTATAATATTTTTAAGTATCGGACATCTACGAATACTAAACCGTGATTTATGCGGAGCATAAATCGTGTTTAGTTGGTTAAATTACAGCGAAACCATATCTCAACATTTTTAGTATCAAAACTACACTATTGAAGTTTGGGATCGCATAACCCATTTACTACAATGTCTGATCGCCAGACATAGCCAAATAAATTAAGTACTTGACAATATTTACCGCGATACAATTTTAATTAGTTCTTTCTATGTTAATTGGTATAAATTGAAGCAGATGTCTCTAAATAGCATCATTAAGGAATTATCAGCAATATATCAGCAAATAACCAACCGAAAGATTAGTAGCTTTTTTTATTTAGAAAACTTCAACCCATTCTTCCTTAAGGACTTTTTTTGCTTGAGTGAAATTTTTTATTAACCAATATTGTCTTTTAGTTTTCAAGTCTGCGAACAATGTTACGAACATTATCTTAGTTTTTAATATTTCTCTTAATTTTAAAGAAATTTCCTTTTCGAAATTCTTTTATTTTGGAAATCCAGTTCTACACAACAAAACTTTATCTCGATTTAAAATAAATTTAATATAGACCTTATAATATAAATTAAAAGTTTTCTGTAAAAATAGTAATAAGTTAATAGGAGTTTTGTAATTAAGGGAGTTGTATTTAAAGTTTGCACACTTTGGCTCATGCTGATTAAAATCATGCTCTTCGACATGATCATCATTATTTTTAACAAACCATGAAAATATTTTTCGTTTCTCATTAACAATAGTAAATGATTTTATTTTTTTATATATTGCTATACAATTTGAAAACTATTTTTTATAATTGTTTTTTCTATCGTAGATTTGTTTCTATGAAGTTAATCAAGAGGGTACATCTTTTCTCTTTAACTGCAATCTTATACAATACCCAAGTAAATAAACCTACAAACAAAAACACATTTACCCGCTTTGGGTGTATGATTGTGATGTAGTGTAATATTGAAACATGTAATGAACTTTAGCTTTACATCAAATGTAAAATAGAGAAGCAGCAAATTAATGAAGGGTTTTTTTTGTAAAACCGCCAGTCCGTCTGTCTTCGTTGTAGTTTTGGAATTTAGTTTTTGTAGGTGCTGCAGTAGAGTGTTCTAAATCTTAGATAAGCGTGAGAGATAATAATTGTTGAAATCTTTTATAGTCTTTATAGTTTGTTTGTGGGGGAACTTTTTCTAGTCAGTTTGTTGTATTTAAAGGTGTAAAATTTTTGTGTTTATATAATGTTATATGATGTTATGTTAGAAAATGTATTAGGGAGAATAATGAAAAGACGACCAACCCGTTATCTTATTAGAAATGTAAAAGATAATTAACAATAATTTATAATACTGCTTTTTTTGGAGGGAGGTTATGAAATGGTTTATGAGCAGAGAGACTATATAGTGGATAATTTACATTAAGAGCAAATATATTTGTTTTAAGTGAAAATACGTATACAGGGCTGCCAGATACTTTTTTTTGGCAAATAGTAAAATTTAAAATAAATGACCCCAAAAAATCCCCACTTAACAAAAAAAGACGTTTTATCATTCAAAATAATTATTTTTTGTTCCTTTAACAAATATTTATGCTTTCTTTTTATAGAGAAAATTTTTGGATGAATATTTTTACATAATTACATAGGTATATCAAAAATAAATACATGCTATAGGTACTCCACCATTTTGTAAATTCAATCCACCATTAAATTAATTAAAAAACTGCAACTCTTTAAACTTTAAAAATTACAGCCGATAATACAGTTGCACTCAATCAGGTACGATCATATATTAATAATTTAAGATGCCTCCCGAATTTCACATTTCAAGTCATCTTGCAGTTTGGTTTTTCTTAAACTCATAACCGAAAATATACATTCTACACATGCGTTACTTTTAGGGATATTAAGGACTGCTTGTGCAAGTTCTTTATAATGACATGCAAATGTAGCATCTTTAAAATTATGCACTTCTTTCTAAAATTCCAATTTTATCAACTAAACAAAAGGTATAATTATTATATAATTTTCTCGAAAAAATCTCCAAAATATTTTATATATCCTCAATAAATTCCCCAAATCCCAAACATAAATTTCCATACTTTTCTGAAAAAAATTGCCCAAATTTGGCGTTGGAACCTCAAATCCGGCAGCCCTGTACGGATACTTTTAGCGTGATATTGATGTATTAGATATAAATCATTAAATGTCAGTTAGTGGAATAAATATGTTGCTAATATTTCTAAATATTTAAATATTATGTATCTAACTAATAGCTAAGCAAATTAAGAACATTAACATAAATTATAGATAATAATAATTAGCAAATTGTAACGAATCTTTAATTACTTTATTAGTCAAAATAATATATCTTCAAGATTAATTTAAAAATAAAAAAAATGTTAATCGGTATTAAGGGAAGCACAAAAATATATGTTTATCCTAATTACTAAATATATGTTGAATCAAAACATTCACATTGTTGTCGTTGGTAAATCTAACAGAGATTCTTTACATTTATTTAACAACAATATCAACGTCCAACATTTCTAAGTCATTAACTTTTGTTTCTTGGTTAGTGTTTTTTTTTCTATATAGCTGCCATTACGAGAAAAGGTAGTAAAAAGGAACGTTAAATGGTAATTAAAAATAATTTTTTAATGAGTCTCTTTTTTTGTTTAATTTTGTCTTTTTTATTCCGATTCTTTTTGTTTTATTAAGCCCAAAAGCTAGGGGAGATTTTATATTATATTTTCAACTTCATTTTTGTTGTAGTAAACCATAAATTATAATGTTCTTTTTTCACCTTCCAACATTTACTTCTTGTCTAAACTCTTGTTTTTTTCTATTTATTTTTACACTTCTTGTGAAACAAAGTTTTCAGTTTTTTTTTTTTTTTTTTTTTTTTTTTTTGTTGATTATTTTTCAAAGGCTTAATACAAATAAGTCGAGCAATATATATTTCAACGAAATGTAGAGAAAATATCACATAGAGAAAAATATGCATATATTTGAAATTTTTTCTCAAACTTTTTTCATAAAATATAAAATTTTGTTCATAGATATTATTAAATTGTTCATAATAGTTTAGTTTTATTAGATTTGATTGCAAATAGTAAATGAAAATAGTTATATATAAAAATATTAATAACAAACTCTGTCAAGAAATAATGTTTAGAAATTTGTATAATTTTTGATAAAAAGCTATCCTGTCCAGTTCCCAAAATGTAGCTAAAAATCATTAAAAACTTAAAATTTTCCAAAGGAAATTTCAAACATTTTTTTTTTTTTTTTATAGAAAACATAAATGAAAATTTAAACAATTTTTTCAGTCTTCTTGACTTTTGATTCATTTGAAAAAATAAAAAAACAAAAAATTAAGGATTAAGAAATTATACTTAAATATTATGAACTGAAATCAATGAAAGTAAATTTTTATATTTGTGCACAAATTTTTTTCTGTGCAGAGTATGAGTTTATTGTAAAGAAGTTTATCTTTGTTTTAATAAATTCTTTCTTTTTTTATTTAATATTTTTCTATTGAAAACGAAAGAAATGGGGAAAAAGAAAAACATTTTTTTTTAAATAAAAGCTATGAGAAAAAAATAAATAGAAGAAAATGAATTGAAATAAAAATCTCTAACGAATATTTAACGTTTTTCAAAGTCATGCTCTAACTAACCTTAAGCATTAGTTGTTGTATTTAATAGAAGAGTTTTTTTTGTGCTAGTAAATGTTGAAATGATCTTAGATGCAATTAAAAGTATACAATAAACACCGCAAATAGGAAAGTTCATTAGCGGTATTCATAGGATGGGAATAAGAAAATAATTAAATATTGCCTCACAAAGTGATAGTAAGCAAAAATTTAATTTATTTTTGAATTTTAACTAATATTCAAATATAAATTTGTGTTATTACAAAATACCCACAAAATTATTATTATGATTTTAAAAATGTAGAAAAATAAATTTGCATTTTACCAAAAAGGGAAATATGGATTTCACTCCAAACTTTTCTTTAAATATTAGTGTCTAAACGTGGTTAGTCGGATCTTTTAATCACAACATTTGTTTAAATATTTGTAAATAATAATTTTTAAGATTTGCTGAACTTTTTTTCCTAGAGAATTTAGAATTATTTTTCATTCGAGCACAAATTCATTGAAATTATTTTTAGAAGAATACAATACAATAATTTGTACAAATAATTCTAAATTTGAAAACATTTTTAATCGCATTTTATTTTTAATTTCTATGCTATGATCACCCCTAATGTTCTAACTGCACTTTATTAAAACTGCAGAAAGTTTTTTTTATTAAATTTATATGTTTGATGTTTTTTATTCGTCGTGCAGTCAAATATATAAAAAGAGTATTTAAAAAAAAACAATCGGATTAAAAAAAAACTGAATAAGAAAATCTACTTTTAAATTTAATGTTTAGAAGCATATGAGAATAATTTGTATTGAATATTTTAAAAACTGTAATTTTTTGTTAGGAACCAGTTTAGATATTTTTATAATAACCTTGTAGTAGTCATGTCACAAAGTACGCTCAGAATACGAAATAAATTAATTTATTGGGTTTTATCTGCCGTTAATTTAGATCTGCACATTCACCACTTTAAAAATATTTTTTAATAATTGTGAATAATCTAAATTTGCATATAAGTAAGTAAATATATAAAATGTCATTAATTTAAAAATTGTAATTAATTTGAGGTCAATTCACATAGCGTCATAAATGCTTTAAAGGCACAACTTCGGCTGCTATGAATAGGAATCAAAAACAAACAAAAGCTCCCTTTCTGTACATCCTATTAGTAAATTTTTCATGTTTTTCACTTTTTGAGGAAGTTCCTTTTACGTTGTGGAATGATTTTTCGAAGGCAATGCTTAGTGGATTTCAATAGATAAAAGAACAAATAGACGGAAATCATTATGATCTTCCTAAGCCCTAACAATGAAATAGATAATCAGTGCCCTTCAGAGATATCGGCGTAAAAAGATGAACTGGATATATGACGAACATCAACTTTTTGTGATTTTTGGCCCATAAAATTTTTTGTGAGCCTATTTTTACCCATACAAAATAAACATTATATGAGACAATTTTTTTAACCAAATTTCGTCCTCATAGGTCCATTCAACAGACAGACGGACAGCCATAACTTGGACAACTCAGAATCTTACGATCTAGAATATAAACAATTTATGGGGTCGTAGATGTTTTTTTATTACGAATTTTTAGAAATTTTACTCGAAATTTTTGGTTTGGAGCCTCCATATTTGCTTCTTGTTACAAGCTATATATATTAAAACGGCTCTTTGCTTTTAAAAAATCGAATAGTTATTGTTTTCGAACTATTCGACAGCCGGTTTTTTCTGTCGATTAATCGGTCTTTTACAAAATGTTCTTTCTTTTATTTTTTATAATAGCAACCTATTTTTATCATTTTTAGCATTTGTTCAGAGAACTTTATTTAGGTCCCAATTCATTACAACAATCAAATTTTGAGAAATTTTTTTACAAATTTGTTAACAATTCTCTTGTACTGATTCAGGTCCTAAATTATTTGAAAGTATTTCTCATTTACATTATTATCCCATAAAGCTTTAAGTTTAGTTTTTTTTTTTAATTTCTAATTTATGGTTTGTGTAACACCAGACGTACTAAGAACCGAGATTTTTATATTTTTTAGTTAATTTATACTAACTTTTATTAAGAAAATCTATGTAAAGTCAATTTTAGTTTTGACGTTTCTCAAAAGAAAAATGACTCTCACACAAAATAAGGTAAACTTCAGTAAATAGTTATAAAAATACAAATTTTTTTGCATAATACCCTAGCTGCAGGGAAGCAATATTACTTTTTATATCAATTTTTATTTATATTATTTGTCATTATAAATGATATATGCCATAAGTGTACTTTCTTTAGAAAAAATAATAAACATTTTAAAAATATTTATATTTTTAGTAAAAATCGAATAACTGTTTTTTTAAGTAAAAACGTACTCGAAACCGATTTTTTTTAAAGCAATTTTTTTAATAATTCGAAAACCGGTTTTTGAAAATGTTGGTTTTTTGAATACACCAATATAGATAGATATTATGTATATCAGTGTTTAGGTATCTAAATATTTTTATTTTTATATTTTGTTTACATTTTAATATACTAAACGAGAAAGAAAGATATAGTCGGTCACTACCGACTATATCTTGTACACACCACTGAGTACGAGCACAAAAATTCGGGAAGGGGACTTATATTACACCTGTTGCCTATTTTACTAAATGTAAAATAAACTATAAAAATACAGAATAATGCGTTGATACTAACACCTAGATGATTTTAAGCACTTTAGGGCGATTCCTGGAAGTGGGTTTATATGGGAGCTATGGTAAATTATGGACCGATTCTCATAAAATTTAGCAATGTTATTTCTACTTACATAAAAATTATTTGTGTCGAATAATAATTTAATACTAACATTCATATGGGATTTATGCACGTTAAAGTGATTTTCAGAAGAGGGCTTTATAAGGGAGCTATGGTCAATTTTGGACCGATCTTCATAAAATTGATACCTGTACAGAACTTCTTTGTACCGAATTTTATTAAAATATTCTTATTTTTAAGGCATTTTTGAGTATTTAAACTCTATTTCGGGGGAAAATTTGTATGGGGGCTAGGTGAAATAATGTACCGATCACAACCAATTTCAATAGGCTACGTCCTTGTATCATAAAAGCCCCACGTGGCAAATTTTATTGAATTATCTTTAAAATTGTGACCCGTACTTTGTGCACAATGTTTACATGGTCAGCCAGCCATCCGTCCAGCTAGCCTGACTTACGGACATTGTTAGATCGATTTAAAAAGTGATTGATTCGATTGGTATACTTTAAGGTGAATGTTTGATAACTTTTTCTATGCGTTACAAACATTAGCACAAACGCATAGCCACTTCGCGTCCAGTAATATTTTGAATATTTTTTAAGAACTGTTCCACCTTTTTGGCTTTATGTTCGTTTCGTGTTATTTTATTTTTCCTGTTTCAGGTTTCCAATCAATTGTAAGGTCATTGTTTAACTTTCCTGCCACTCTAAAAACCAACTGTCTGCTGACATGTAGGTCTTTTCTAATTTTCTTATAAGTCAAATTTTGGATGAGTTTTAGTAGTTTCAATTTTTTTATGTGTTTCCCTTTGACTCTCCATTCTGAAGCAATGATGGAATATTTTGAAAGTTCGTATCATTATAAAATCTGGAGTATTTTTCGGATATATTGATCACAAAAAGAAAAATAGGTGATCACATTTGATATCTTTTATTTAAACGCACACCTTAGTGTAAATACTGTTTTGTTGATGTTTTAAGTATTAAATTTTTATTTATTAACATTTATATATCGATCAGCACCACAATTAATAGTACATTTTTTTTCGATCAATAAACAACATCAAATTTGGTTGCAATAATTGATATAGAACCATTTAAAAAGTAATAATAATCATATGATCATCATCAAAGACAATAAGTAAATCAGAATAAGCCATAAAGATAACAGCTTCAACATAAAAACCTTTATCTAAAGAGGCATTTACAGGATTACAATTTTTCAAAAATTAAAAGATTAAGCTATCTGATATGTACCTACTATTTACGAAAGACATAATAAATTAAATATAAAGAAAGTTAAAATTGTAGATTATATTAAGCTAAATTGTTTTAAACATTTTACTGACAACTTAAAATTTATTTGTAAAGAACTTAAAAAATCACTTAAAACCCCACGAATTCTACTGGCATTCCACAAAAAAATGAAAATAAACTTAAGTTTTTAACCCCTTAACACAAATACTAAGTATTAATACTAAAGAATTGTAAAAATTGTTCATTAAACTAGTTTCTTTTGCACGCCAAAAATGATTAATGATGTTGTAATCAAACAACAAAAAGTAAAACAAGTTTATATATTACACAAAAAAAAAGCTTAATTTGTACTTGAAATAAATTCATGATAAAATAAAAACACGACCTATAAAATATATGTAAAAATTAATTCTTTTTTTCTTATCAAACCATGTAAAATTGGTAATTGATAATAATAAAAAAAAGATACACGAAAGTATAAAAAATACAGAAATGTATTTATTTAACAATTTCTTCCTTAACATTTATTTATGTAATAAATCATCTTAACGTAGATTTAACGTGAAATGCAGAAATGAAAGTGCAGTAAGTCGTATATAAATACAACACATACAATTTTCAGCAAATAAATATATAAAGCAACTTACAACAACTGTGTACTGTAGCAGTAACATTTCTCAGTCATACGAAAAAAAAACATTTTAAAACGTAATCAAGTCTTTTAACGAGAGGCTGTAACACATGATAACAGCTATTGTGGCAAGCAGACAGAAAAATCAGCAAGTAAGACAGCAACATTGATGATGTTGACGACGATGATGATCGTCATCATTACAATCATGATTGTCTTTACTTAAATACTTAATGGTCTTCATGTGTTTTTTTCCATTAATACTACAATCCTTAAGATAAACGAATGTGGTAGGAGAGCAAAGAAAATAAATTATATGAAATATAAGAAAGCGAAATAAATTTATAAAACCGAAAATAATATAAATTATTAATGTTTTTTTTCAGTTCATCACTACCTTCATCATTATCATCGGTTGAAGCATTATTATCATCATCGATGGTATCGTCAACATCGTCGTAAACATTGTCAGTCTGGTTTAAATATTTTTTACTTGTTATTTTTCCAATTTTGCTCTTTCTGCTAAAGTACCTTGTATATAAAAGTACTTGACATTTTCAATGAAATCTTTTAATATATAAATAGCAATTTTAACTGAGGAAAAAATTAAATATATTAACTTTATATATATCGTTTATTTGATGCAATAATGTCATAACTTAAAAAAAAAAAAAACAAAAAATATATATAAATTAAATTTTTTAGAACAGCTTAGTGCTCACCGTGCCGTCTCCAAATTGTGCCCAGCGTGTTATCTGGGTGTCCAAGATATCCCCAACAGAATCCCAGCATTTTGAAAGAGCTACATTACCATACTTCATCCAGTGGATTTATTTACTCCTATTTATGTCTGGTGACTAAGACAAAAAAGTGCTTAAAATTCTCATATTTACATTTAAAATTTCAACGGGCTTTGTATGAAACATATGATCAATAGAGGACCGATTTTAATAAATGTGTGTGAAGTTTTTTCAGGTTAATTCCAACCATGCGATTTCTTTTTTAAATTTAATACAAGATGTTTGAAATTAACAGATAATTATGGAGGAAATCAAATTTTATCACGTAACATCGCCTTGGCGATGGTTGATTTAATGGTTTTTGGCTCCCGCTTTATTTACGGAAGTAAAATTAAATTTACCATCCATTCGCTGTAGATATGTGCTCATCTTTTATTACTAAAATTGTACGATAGTGCTAAATTTGTAATGGGTAACAGGCTAAAGTTGTAATTTCAAAATTAAAAATCGTAGGCACATAATCTTATAAGTAAAGGATCAGCTCCTTCAAGTTATTATAAAATTGTATCAACTTAAATTTGAACCCTAAACTTACTTCACTAATTTCAAAGTTCAAAAAAATATGAACAAGATTTTGAAAAATTGGTATCCATCCGCAAAACAATTAGAAATATATTTGTTTTGGTTGGATAAAGTGGTAGCTTGATTCGTACGCGGAATCAAGTAGAATGTTCAAGAGTTTTAATGTTCTCATAAAAATTTCAATTCGATTTCTATTGTATATAGTATTTCCAGCTGAGAATTTAATACAATATTTACTTTTAAAAGAAACGTTTTTCTTAAATCATTCAGAACCATTTTTAAATATATAAATTCTTTTAATTATTGGAGTGTATTAAAAAAAAAAAGTTAAAAAGTTTTTAAATGATTGAAAAAGACTTATTATGCTTTAATGTCTACATAGCTTTATGTTTTGTGATTCCAGATATGAACATTTTATTTGATCCCCTCATATGTAAAGTGATGTTTTTCTTTTAGTATTTTATTTCTCTGGCTTGTATTCCTTCAACTGATTGTCATCAGATTAATAACACATTGGGTGATGGGTATGTGTGTCAAAGTTTATATTTATGCCTCCCTTGAATGTGTGTTAAAAGAAATTTGAATGCTCATGTTTGCACGTGTATGTGTCAACAATAAAAATTTGTTACTTTTATTTCAAATTCTACGTTTTCACTTTTCTTAAGTTTTTATACCCTACACCACCATAGGTGGTTTGTGTTTGTACAGAAGTTGTACAGAGAAATAATAATTTGGCGCAAATAGCTCTAAATCCGCTGACAAATTCTACGAAGACCGGTCCATAAATGACTATAGCTCCCATAGGAACCCCTCAGAAATGTTAGTATTATATACATATTAACATGTAATACAAATTAACATGTAATACAAATATGGTTTATATAAGTAGAAACTACAGTGCCAAATTTTTGCGTGGATCGGCCCATATAAATATTAGTGTGAACATAGCATTATATATACATTACTTTTAATACAAGTATCGGTGCACAATTCTGCTCATATCCCACATAAGACCTCTCACTAAATCGAAGCACATATACAATGGTGTAAGGCATCATATGGTCGGACTTAACCGATTATATTTTCTGACTTTTTTTTTAGTCTTGGAATTAAAAAAAAAATAAATAAATAAAGAAATGGTTTCCATTTTCCATTTCTTGAGATACTCAAGATATGTCAAGATGATTATTGTTTTTTAGGTTATTATTTTTATTTATTTTCTTATTTCTTTTAATTTTTTTTTTGTCTGGATCATGAAGCTGTTGACATTTATTAATATATTATATGATAAGAGGGAGATTAAGTTATATAATTTTAAGTTTTAAAAGGGAATAATTTTAAAAAAAAATACATAATTTTGATAACACAAAAAGGAGAAAAAAATATTTATTTTTATTAATACCGAATACAATTTTCAATTAAAATTTAGAATATTATTCGTTTACTATTTTGTGGAGTGAGATCTTAATAAAAATACATTTATGAAAGATATATTTGTTTAATTTTAACTTATGTTTTTATTCACTTAATAGTTCTGATTTCATAATCGTACAATTTTACTTTAGTATGTTAAATAAAATTTATTTAAAATTTTTGTAATTTATTTTAAATTTAAATTCTCTCTTAATTGCTGTAGTTGTGGTAATACTTTTTCAATTTCAGCCTTTTATTTGAAACAATCAGCAAACTAAACCATAAATATGTTTGCAATTTAATAAATAAAGGTGTTGTAAGTAGTATTTTAATAAAATATGTAAAGTTTTCATTACATTTTCAATACTTTCACATTGGAAAAAATATGCACAAATATGTTAAAACAATAAAAACCAAAAGAGAAAAACATTTACAAAAAAAAAATAAATAAATAAATAAAACTAACAAAGTACATGAATTTTAAATTTATGTTAAAAATATTAACAACCGACATTGTGACAATATTGTACATAAAATATTTAACACACCACTCACACACATATACACAAAACCAGCAAACAACAACTACTAGAAACAAAATCAATACTCGTTTAATAATAAAAATAAAATGTTGAAAATACTAAAATAATACAAGAAAAGAAAAAAAGATACGAAAACAAACAACAATTTTACAACACACAGCTGTGACCACAATTACAAACTACACTCATACTTTAACAAAATGTGGCACATAGTTTTGTATGTATGACTCTGTTCAAACAGACTGTAAGACGACGATGGTATTTTTATGCAAAAATCAACAAAATTCAAACACAAAAAAAGAAAAATGTATTTATGATTTCAACATCAAGTGAAGTGAGTGCAACAAATAAGCAAATACCAAACACCAAAAATTATTCAGCAGACTGTGAAACAAACATCGATACAACCAAAAAAATATGTTTGACACACAAAAAGCTATTTTACTTTATGTGTACAATCCCAGTAAACACAAATGAATATTTTAGAAAAAAAAAAAAAAACTTTTTCAACTGATAACGTAGTGAAACAAAATTTCAAAAAAGCTAATAACTCTATTCCTAAATCATTGTTAAAAGGTTTAAGAAAAATTTCCATAGTCAAACTTTTTCTAATTCGAGTTAAATTTATATATGATTGCTGGGTTAAATAGAGGTGCAGAATAATTGTAACAACATACCTACCTTAATTTTGTTGATTTTTTTTTTTCATTCAATTAACAACATATTTTCATTAACATGAATGTTTTGGTGTTGTTTTTTTTTTAATTTTTTACTGACATTATCATCTAACCGTTTTATAAAATAAAGTAGAAAAAATTGTTTGTTCATGCTGATGGTCTGACCAGGTCACTTTTAATGAATTTTATTGTTGTGGACGATAAATGTGACTTTAACACGACCAATATATATTTTTTAAATGGTTTCTAAATGCTGTATTTCCTTGATTAAAATTTACTATTTATCATTGATCTAAAAAATTATAGCTATTAGTGGCTGTTAATTAAAAAAATATAATTCCAAAATTTTTAATTAGTTCTTTTATGTTAGATTATTAAATTGAAAGCTTCTTAAACTTTTTAGTGAAAACTTGATTTTTATTATTATTATTATTATTATTATTATTATTATTATTATTGTTATTGTTATTCATATTCATATTAATATTATTCCTAATAATATTTTTTCAATTTCTCATTTTTGAGGATATGTTTTTCTTCTATTAAGAATAAAATATTAGAAAAGTTCAGTGGATTAGAAATAATGATTTCCGCATACTCTTGAAAAAATTTTCTAGCTGTGTTCGCGTACTTTCCAGCAGGATTTATCTAACAGTTTTTTTTTTTTTTTTTTGAGAGATTAAATGCTAATTTATTCTCAAATTGAAAAATATTAAAAAAGTACGGGAATAAGATTTCGCTAACATTTTCAGGTTTTGGTCGTCAGCAACAAATTAATTATGTCCCCTTGTAAAATTAAAAAAAAAAAACGTTGATTTATTTATAAAAAAAAACAACAAAAATTAACAAAATTAGCAAAATATTAATAACATAATAAATATTTGTTAATAACATTAAATTAATAGTGTTTTCACTGAAATGTTTAACTATAACAATTAAAAAAAAAAAACAACTTAAAATCTTTAACTAGAAACGCTAACACGACATCTCTTAAAATGATTTTCAACAACAAATAAAAACTTTTATAAATGAATTTTTATCTAACTTTTTAACATAAATTTGAGTTTTTATATTTTAATTTTTTCGTTTAAATTTGTAAACAAGTTTATTTATAGAAGTTGATGGAAGTAGAATTTTTTCATAAAATAAGTACAATAAGTACAAATTTCAAAAAAAAAAAAAAAAATATTACTTTAAATAGAAGTACTTACTAATTTTTCAAAAAATACTTAAAATTTTACGAAAAAGTCCTAATTAAAAAAAGATAATAAAATAAACTATATATATTTTAATCTATTTTTTTTTTTTATCAAATTTCAAAAGATATAAATTCAAACATTTGTAGGGAAGAAACATTAACAAATTAATGTTTTTATTAAAAATTAAAATCCTAAGCTTTGTATCTAAAGTAATAAGACCAGTTTTTATTTAAATTTTTGGTATTAATAAATTCTTGACGAGGGGACTAATTCCATAATAAACTTTCTATAGTAGATTTAAGAAAAATATTTAAAATTAAAGAAATAAAATAAAAATAAATAAATCAAATACACTTCAAATACACTATTATTGCGGTATTATTGCGGCAACAATATTATGTTTTCAGAAACAATCAGAAAGAAATTACTGTTAATTTCAATAATATTGTGTTTTATGTTTTAATTTTACTATATCATATTCACTGAAACATATTATTATATTTTTACCAAAAGCAAAATATAATAACCATGCGAAAATATTATTATTTCTATAACTATAAAATATTAGTTGGTTGAAAAAAATCATATCATTTTTCTAAACACATTTTGTTTTCCAAAAATATTGAAATATTGCTTTTAACTACAGTATGCTTACCCCCACTATTTATGCTTTATTAAAAAAAACAACAATATAAATAAATATAAAAAGTCGAGGTTTGTTTATATTCCGGGTGATTCGAGTAATATTAGGTTTTAGTTAATTATTCAGTAATTTTACTAATAACACCATATTTTTGTAGATATTAGATATAATGAAACTAATAAATAATTCATGAAAAATAATTAATGAAAGAAAAATATATGCTCAATCATAGTAAGATAAATTTGAACGATATGTTAAAACTGTATCATAATATTATCATTATATAAAAAAGTCAGATAATATTGTTATTATAATATGATAAAATTTTTATCATATTCATATTTATCATTTATGACCACAACATTTTTGACAGCAACCATATGATCTAATCACAATATATTTGCTCTTACATTATGATCACCACAACCATACTTTTTCTCTGCATATAAGTATTTTAGAGATCTCACGTTTTCGAGGAGCTAAATTGAGAACGTGATGCTTCCAATAAAAATAAAAGTTTCCTTCGTTGTAAGATACAATTTCTCCTGATTTTTACCCTAGTGTCAAATCAACCCATGAATGTTGTCAAGTATTTTTCGGAATAAAATATATATATATATATATTCCATTCAGTTCTACAAACTAAGGGCAATTAACAAGTGCAGCTAATTTCTCAGGTCTTTCGAGCCAGATTTCTCAAAAAGAAACCACATAACAAATGTTTTTGAAAAGCCCATTGAATTTGAAAACTTAAATTTCCTAGCAAATCCAAAAATTATAAATATTTGTTGTAATAAACCTAAAATTACCTATTATCCCAGTAAAAACTTTAATTGCCATGCAGTGAGTTATAATGCTAATATAGTGGCTTTCCACTACTTACACAATAGCAGTATAACTTATTACTTTAACACGGCAATGTCATTGGAGGTAACTACTTACCTATTACTATTACAAGTAAACATTTGAGAAAGTCATTACTTAAGTGTCATTAAAACAACTAATAACTTGGAAGTATTTGAATAACAAAAAGAAACTAGTAATGTTATCGTTTACAAATAGCTTCTGAAAAGTGAGTAATTTTTTATTTAAAATGTAAAAAGATTTTATAAATCTATATCATATATAAGTACTTGCTGAAGTACTTCTATGAAATGAAAATGGTAAGTTGTAACATTATCAGTAATTGCATGTCATTGCTAATTATTTACCAGATTATGGCGAAACTTTTTAGAGTAAGTTTACATATTTGTTGAGAAAAATTTTTCTTGGACCAGCCTAATAATAAATAAAATATATATACAGTTTTTTTTAATACCAACTACTTAACAGTTATTAAGTGATTGCACAAATAACATTCATATTTTTTATTACACATTTTTTTTAATTCCGCTAAAATATAAATATAAACCATTTGAAGTCGGCTTCTTTGTGTATAAGACATATTTATTAAAAGAAATTTAAGTAATAACATTTTTTATTATTAATATTAAATATCAATTTTTAAGTGTGTGAGGAAATAAATGTATGCATTTATGTATATGGAAATTTTATTTTATTTATTTAAAACAATTTATTTAAACATTTTATATTCATTTTTGATGTTGTGCGATGTATGTGCTATTTCAATTGAAAAAAGAAAAAATGTATGATGAGGCTTACTGAGTTGCGAGTATTAACTGTATTTGATTACAGTGTTTAAGTTTTAACAGCTCTCGCACTGACTATTAAAGCTATTTCAATAAAAATGTTAAAATGAATAATAACAACAAATATTTAATTCAGTTGATTTAGATGTTGTAATATATAAATAAATTTATAGATTTATTTTTTTAATAAAAAAAAAAAAATGTATAAATGTTGCATAAACAATCAATTGCTTGTTCATAAATGTTTATAAATTTTTTATGTTGTTTAATTTATTACATTATTATAATATATATACATGTATATTTTCAAGTTGTAACAGCATCACATTTACATTAAATGCAATGTTATTTGAAAAAACAATAAGAATTTTTTTTTGTTTTTATAGGGAAATTTGTTAAAATACTAAAATTTGTTGTAAATTATGTCATAGCTTATTTGAATCCTCATCATGCTTGAATGACATCGGTTTGTTTTGTTGGAAATGTTTTCATTTTTTCTTAGAAATTTTCCTGGTGTTTTGGTTAAATATTTTATTTATTTGATTTTTTAGTGTCGTGTTGTCATGACGTGAAATCGTTAAAGTGTAAATGCTTTTAACCACGGACAGAGAAAGCTTGTTGTTGAGTTGACAATTATTGTGAGGTTTTTATTTTATTTTATCGTAATTTTTTATATTTTTTATTTTTATACATTTTTTTTTCTTTTTTTGTTTTAGGCAGCAAAAGGCAATAAAATGTCAATTAGTTTTCTTCAGCTTTGGTTTAAAGTTTTAGTTTTTATTCCTAAGTAAAACAATTTCTCATTTTAGTTTTAATTGAGATTATTCTGAAATTATGAAAGCCTTAGTTCTCCTTTATCGATGTTCGAACTCAGCCAACACGATGTCAAACGTTTGAAATATGATGACTTTAACGTTTGATATCAAATGTGTTTCTCAAACTTGTTTCAAATGTAGATAGAGGATTGAATTTTAATTTCAAATTGAGAATCATTTGAGAAAAAAACGTTTGAAAAACTGTACATTCTCAAACTAATATCAAGTGTTATTAGTGAATCATTGTCAAACCTAAAGATAAATTTAAAAATATTTGAAAAATAGGATATTCTTAATTTGATATTAATTGTTATTATCAAATCAATATATTCAAAAATATTTGAAATATTATTTGATAATAATAGCATTTCTCAATTTGACAATTAAGAAAGCTATTATTTTCAAGTTATTTTCAAATAATACTGGTTTACAGTTTCTATAATTATTAACACTTAATTTGTGATCACACAGAAAAAAAAATGAATTTCAATTAAGAAATTGCTTATAAAAATAAAATTTTTATTTGATAATATTAATTAACTAGAAAAATTGACTTGGGCTTAAATTTCAATTAATTTTTTTCATCAAATTAATTAAAATTACGATTGAATATTTTAATATAATTATTTATTTTATTATACAAATATTAAAATAATACAAACACAAGTAAAATTAGACTAAAAAAAAGTATGAAAAATCCAAATCACCAATAATCAAATAGCTTACATGTGATTATCTTTAACTTTCAATAGGATATATAAGATGCCAAAATGAAACTATGTGTCAAATATCGTTTCCCTCCATAAAATTTTGATGTTATACTCTTATTTATCTAGAATTTACAATAATATAGACGTGTATGTAGTGTATGTATAATATACATTGAATGTGCGTAATGTTCCAGTAAGATTCCTTTCTAAATAAATTATTATATATACTTATATTTATTTCACGAAAACTTATCATAAAAGCCTCAACTTCTGCATTACGTTCTAATAAAGATTTTCAAATTATCCTTTCTGAGTACCTTTGCTTCGAAACAAGAATAGATTTTGAAATTTAATCTAACGCTGGTACCAATGAAGGGAACATCTACAAAAGTATTGAAATAATTAATAATCTCATAAAATATTTAAAATTCGTACTTAGGAAATAATTATTACTAAAACAGAGATATCACGCACATATTTCGTATTACTGTTTTTTAATTGATATAATGAGCCCAAGCAGTTGAAAATGGTTGGAAATTGACAAAGTTATTTTATTTCTATATTTTTTTATTGACAAGTTTTTCTGTTTGCTTTATATTTTTTTAAGAGCTGTCGATTTTTGTCAAGAAATTGTAAACCAATTAGAAAGTTAATTACATTAATTAATAATATAAAAAAATCAATATAAAATTTATCACTTAATCAAAATTCGTTCATACTTATTCTGAGTCTAAAATGTGTGTCATATTTTTTTTTTTAAATCTCATAAAAATAAAGCTTTTGTTAACAAAACTTTTTGTTTGAATATTTTCATTTCGTTATTTATTTTTCTTATTTCGAGTGGCTTAACGAAAAAAAAAACTATTAGCATTTAAATTAATTAATAATATAATTAAATTTTAATATAAAATATTGAACATACTATTGTGTCTAAATTGAAGCCATACATTTTTTTTTTTTTTTTTTTGCTAAATTTTATTTTATTCTCTTGATTAATTTTAAATTTATATCAGAAAATCAAAATTTGTTAGAGGTTCGTGCAGAATTTGTTCTATAACTTTATTTCTACTGAACAGATTTTGCTGATTTTCCAATAGCAAACTGCTCAAAAAACATCAAACAATCTGAGTGAATTTCAATCAATTTTGGTAGTATTTTGATAGTTATAATTTTTCTCACAGATCAACCGGCAGACGGAAAAAGCTAAATAGAATCGGAATTTTGCATCAAGCAACGAAATGACGAAGTTCTTTCTCTCTAGAAATGTGTTTTAAGCTCAGAAAAAAATTTTTAAATTGCTAAAATATGCACTAAAAAAAGGATTTCTTGTCCAAAGCGGATAAATATAAATAAATATTTAACATATTGCTTCATTTGTAGCCTAGAAAAATATATGATTTAGCATATTTTTGATTGCTCTGTAATCGTGTATATAATTGCCCCATTCAAACATGATTGCTGTAATTATATTTTGAAATATGACACAGATTATATCATAAGCACATCTTTTCTGTGTATGTAGCTTAAAAAAATCAGAAGTCGAATATATTGGCTCTTAATGAAACTCATAATCATTGTACTTGATCAACTAAGTCTCCAAATAACTTATATTTAACTAAGTAAACTTAAAATATTTTTCTTCCGATTTCAGAAATTTAAACAAAAAAATAACCAGATTTTCCACAATTGACGTTAGTTGTTTAAAAAAAGTAATTTGATATTTATTTTCCATTATTTCTTTTTTTATATAGAGATAAACACCAAAATATACCAACTATCTATCTTCTATCTACGTATCTTAATTTACTCGTATCTTATTATTTATGGCAAGTAATAAAATTTTGAAAATGTATGTCATTATAACTTTTTGCTGTTTTTTCTTTCTATCTTTTATTTTTGTCTTTTATAAAGTATATATTTCATTTATATATATATATATATATATATATATATATATATATATATATTTGACTTATTTAACCTTCATTATTTTTACTATTATAAACAAGAAATTTAACCTTGAATTTTACACTTTACTTAACTCTAATGATTTTCAACAGACTAAAATAAAATAAAAAAAACACTCTTATAAATAAGTTAAAAAGAAATGAAAATCTTTGGTAACCACAATAAAATGGTTTCCTAGCTCATTTTTGTTATATTCCTGTTAAATAGACTTTAATTTGAAACATGTTCCACCTAATTTTGGTGCAATTAAATTTTATTCATTTTTAAGGCTTATTTTAGCTAAAATTTGCTTAAATTATACAAATAGTGTTTTCGCTTTAACAAAAATTTTATAACTACCATTTATTTATTTCATTTTAAAAACCATTTATTGTTGAAACATATAAAATTGCAAGTAAAATATACTAACAAAATATTTAAACTAAA
The DNA here is from genome assembly GCA_932274085.1 of Protocalliphora azurea. Taxonomy (NCBI): domain Eukaryota; kingdom Metazoa; phylum Arthropoda; class Insecta; order Diptera; family Calliphoridae; genus Protocalliphora; species Protocalliphora azurea. The sequence continues at coordinate 113,383,909 of OW026523.1, forward strand.
CTATTTACTATATTAAATTTTCCGTTAAACTTATTTAAATTTTCTGCATCACATAACAAAAAAAAAAAAAAAAAAAAAAAAATGTTAAAAAGCCAATTGTAACAACATTATTATTAAATGAAAAAATTGTTGTTTTATTTTGAGGTTTGGTTGTGTTGGTATTTTTTTCATATTTTTCATTAGCAAATTTAGTTGTTGTTATTTACTGATGATGTATTTGCATTTATTTAATTTTCAATTTGTTGGCTAAATGCCAATCAAAATTTTTAATGTTTACCTAAGGGAGTTATAAGAGAATTTCTAACAAAAAGAATTTTTAGAGAGATTTTTAGTTTCAAAAATGTTTGTAATGGGAAATTTTTCTGCCATAATTTTACAATAGTCGGGTTTTGTTGCTAAATGTAAATTTATATGCGTTAGGAGTTAACGTAAAGAATTATACATGTTAACTTTAACTTCGATAAAAGTGCTGCCATTTTATGAATAAAAATAGAACTGTGAATATCTTAATGTTAATAAATGAAAAAAAAAAAAAAAAAATATAGAAATACAATCAAAAAGAAAGAAAACAAACGTAAATTATTGGTTTTCTTTAATAAAATATAAAGATTTATTTGAGCAATTTTTGTTTGAATATTAAGTGATACCAATTCGAGTAAATATCATTTTGTTGCTAACTATCAACGTTAAAACTCAACGGTAGCAACAAAACAAAGCTAATACTCTCGACCACGGTTATAACGAACTATGGCTATAGCGAAAACAAATAACTACACTGGTGCATATTCCTATAAACGCACAACAATTTTTTTAATCAACTTACCAAAAAGGGGGCTAAAAAATAATTAAGGTGCTTCAAACTAATTTTTTAAATTATTTATTTATTGACTTTACTTAAAAAAATAATAACAAAAAACTTAAAAAAGTACATTAAATTTTTTTTCATTGTAATTTGAGAAGCTTAATGTCATTTTTTTTTTTTGACATTTTCCTATATGCGTATTAAAACTAATGAACCAATTTACCATTACTAATAATGAACTTTTGTTTTTAATAACTTCAAAAATTCGGTTGGGCATTGATTCGACTAATTTTTGATGAAAGTCAGTATCAATTTCTTCCCAAGCTTGCTTAATTTTTAGTTTTAACTCCGTCATTTATGGTTTCATTCTGTTCATTTCTTGCGTAAATTTTACGGGCCATGTACCCCCCAGGATTCTCCATTGAATTTAAATCCGGAATGCAAGCCAATCCAATAGTAGAATACTGTGTTCATTAAACCACGATTTAGACTGGTTGGAGACATGGATTGCAGCGTTATTCTGTTGGAATATGTAATCTTTATCCATTTTTCATCCATAAATGAGAGAAGAGCATCTTCCATTAGTTCATTATAAATTGCACTATTCATTTTAGTTGGAACAAAACATGTTTTTAATTTTCCTGCAGCAGAAAAGGTTTCCCAAACCATAACACTGGTTCCACCGAAATTGCGTTTCGACAACGAATTTCGTTCGAACTCAAATCAAGCCAATAGCAAGAATATGAATCTTTTCATCAGAAAAGATTAAATTAAAATTTGAAATTAAAATTTGAAATTAAAATTTTTTAATATTTTTTTTCGCAATAACTTTTGAGAAAATTTTTTTTCGACTGCGTTTATGGAAATATTCCACTGAAATGATGTTCTGATTTCTAAATTAAAGAAAATAACAAAAGCAAGAAACAAATATTTCTTACATAAAAAAGTACCCTTATATCGCGAGTTATTGGAACAACACAACATTGTTTTTGGTTAAGAGAAACGAATACACCTCAAAGAAAAACAAAAATTTTAAATGCCTTTATAAGAATATGCACCTCTGTACATTTATTTCCGCAAACACTATTTTTAGATAAATAAAAAATGTTTGAAAAATGTAAAAACTAACAAAAATAACTTTTTCTCATTTCAATTTATATAATTCGTAAAATAGAAATAATTTTCATTAATTTCAATTTAAACCATCGGACAAATAAAAGAGGAATTTTATATTTATATATGTTAAATTAATAAGAGGATTAAAAATTAATTACTAGAAAATCAATATTTTTCTAAGAGTAAAGATCTAAAAGCATGCCAATTTCAACTTGCCACTTGTCAAGTGACTGATGAATGCAAAAAAAAAAAATATTTTCCTGATTAAAATCATAAATACAGCCCATTTTTAAAATAAAAAAATACGCTTCTATTACATTATTAATATCGTAATGAAATACATACATTTTGTTAACAAATAAAATTTTTTTGTATATTACGGATATAACTAACTACATTTATAATGAACAAAATATGTCGGACCTTTCGAGTTCGTTATAACTGTATTCAACTGTACATCAAAAAGAAAAAACGCAAAATACTTTTTTTTTAAATTTTATGTTAATAAATTATTTAGTTTATAAGAAAACTTTAACTTTAAAGAAAAGTTTAATTTTTTACATAAATTTAAATCAATCGTTTGTCTTAAATCTCAAGAATAGAATTTTTTCAAAAGTCTAATTGTTTTTGTTTTATTTTTATAAAAAAGGGTTGAAATCTTCAAACTTTATTATTTGTTTTCTTAAAGAAAAAATAATAATTAAGTTTAGATATAAAAAATGCAGAATTTTCATTTAACAACAGCTGTCTAAAACAGCAAAGATTTAAATTGAAATAATAATGTGTTGGTAAATAAAATAAAAACACGGAAAATCATCATGATGACTAAATGGAACCCTACTTGATTTAACAATAAACAAATTAGATTTCAAAGAAGCTATTTTTTTAACGAAAAAATACAAACAATACAATAACTGGTTTTGATTTAAAGAAAAAAAAAGGAATATTTTATTTTTAAATATAAAATTCAGGTCTGTAAAAAATCCTACGGATAATGTTACATGGGAACTGCGATTAAAGTTAAATCGGAAAGTTTTCAAAAGCTTCTATTAAAAGTTGTGTGGAAGTTTTTAAAGCTTATCTTGAACTAATTAGTAATTATATTTTGAGATTAATTCAGACCATTAATTGAACTAGTTAATGACCAGGGAAACCACAAATATGTCCTAAAAAAAGGTTTTTATGGGTATTAAATATACAGAAAAGAAACGAAAAATATATTGTAAAAACGCGAAAATATGCACATAAAAATAAACTTATTTTTTACACTGAAACAAGTGTTTAGCCAATATTTTAATAAAACACTTTTTATTTTAATATTATAAAATAAGGCAGAACTGAAATTTATCAATTTCTACATTACATTTCAGAAATAGCTTTAATAAGGATCAATTAAAAATGGCTTAAATAAGATCAATTAATCTGTTTCTAAATCTTCAATCTTGTTGCTAAAAGTCAAGTTCCTGAAAAATAAAATTGTATATATTTGAGTCAATTTTAAATACTTTAAAACTCTTAACTAAGCTAGATAAAAGCACATGGTATATGAAAAAAAAATAATAATAATAATAAATTGTAGAACAGGGAATATCATTTAGTTGCTTTTGTATTTCACATAACAGACCCACTCGATTTTTTTTCTTTTATAAATGGAAAAAGTACTTGATGCGTACTTGCATACACCGAACTACCACGTAAACCAACAAACCAAATCAAATATAATTATTTCGAGTCCTTCCGCGGACTTTTCTATTTGTGCATTTCAGAATATATCAAACATTTGTATATAAAATAGGAATGGAGGATATATAAATAGGATCTAAGTATTTTTAAATAACAATCTCAAAGAAATTTGGTTTAAATTAAAACATCATTTGAACAGTCAGATCCATATTATAGAAAAAAGTTACAACCTTCCTAACCTAAAGAGTTATTTATTCTAAAAACCTGTAGCAAGAATTTGTTCTTAAAAATTAGATAGAAGCTGTAGAACAAAATTATCAAAATATGCAACAAATTACTGTAACAATTCGATGACAATATTTACAAAATTGTCTGAAACGGATAAATAATAAACATTTTTCTTCATTTGATGTCGAAAAAAAATATGATTTTGCATATTTTTGCTTTCCCTGATCAATGCTTATTTGGATTAGGGCAACATATTTAAATATAAGTAGAACGGTAACTGACTGAGCTACGATACCTTTTAACTTAAAACGTATTTTTCCGAATATCTCAAAACTTAGAGGGTATTTTAAAATGTTTGATAATTGGTTATTATGTCGCTTTTCGAGCGTTATTAAACCCATATCTTACGTTCATATCTTCATATAAAATTTTCAATAATAACTTATAATTTTAATTCACAGAAAAAGTTATTACCCTATATTTTTGAATTAGTACAGTTGTTTCATTTAAAATAAAAGTAAAATTAAAGTAAAATTTTATTTCTTACTTAAATTTTTAATTCATTCAACAATCTACTTGATTGATTTGATCAATTTTTTAATTGGAAAATATTTTCTGTTTTGAATTGATAACTGATATAATCATTTCGGCGAGAGGTGCAAATTTATAAAAGTTTTTAACTGAATGAATTACCTACTAAGATATTAGGTGATTTGGAAACCATAAGTATACTCAAAAAGGGCTAAATATGCTGTAAAAGTAACAAAGTATACTTTAAATATGCTCTAAAAATTACTATATTCAAAAATATGTCTGTAAGGGTAAAATGTGCAAAAAAAAAAAAAATAATCACAAATAAATATTTAAATGATCGCTTCATTTAACATTCAGGAGAAAGCATGCAGTTGTACATTTGTGGCTTCCCTGCCACAAATGTACAGAGAAAAAACATAGTTACGGCATTGTAACTACAACGATATTATTTTCCCATTGTTAATTTTCATTAACTTTAATAATACTGTGTTCATCATAAAAATATTCTTGCTTCAGTTTTATCATTCAACGTTTAGAATCAATAAAAATTTTAATATAGTTAACTACAAAAATTTTACGCTTTTAAATACTTTTACTAGACACAAAATATCATTATTTTTACGACTATATGTTATATATATTATAAATTTTTTCCATGTTCTTTAACCATATTTTATTTTAAAACCATATTAATATTATTATTTATATAACAGAAAAACGTTACAAATAAATATGCTTTTTACAAATAAGGTTGAAAAAATCATAACTTTTTTGTTGTTTAATAAAATTTGTTTTTAAAGTTTGTTTTTATAATTCTCATTTAGTTTATATATGAATTAATAGTTGTAAACAAGGTTTTGTTATATTTGGTGTAATTCACTACTATTAAAGGGTTTACTTAATAAAAAATCCTTGTATTATCTTGCACAACATATGATGGTAAAAATAAATAAAATTAATCATAAAAAACAAATAATTTAAATAATGTTTTGTGGCTAATAAACACTTTTCTCTATTATTTTAAAACATATGTAATGGACTCAATAATCAATTTATAAAATTAATAATAATTAATAACATCAACGCTATTTAGTGCCAATATTAGTTAGCTTTAATGAAATATAAACCTGTTCGCATGAATGAATTTTTGCGAACGGCGTTAGTGTTATGGAGGTTTAAGATAAAAATTTATAAAAAAAATTGTAAAATTCTATTTTCAACAATATGTAAAAAATTACCAAACGTATGTAATTCACACTATTTTGTCTACAATAAAAATTAAAATTGTACGAAGATAATCTCGATCATATTGATTTTTTAACATTTCATTAAACAGATTTTAATAAACACCGTACGCATAGATTATATATATATATATATATATATATATATATATTTGTCATTAAAATTTTTTCCTAAATGTTACAATCAACATCTTAAACTAAAAATACCCTCTGAATAAAAGTGCTAAAAAGGTGTATTGTTTAGAAAAAAAATAATAAGAAATAAAATTAAAACCAAGAAAATGTTATCAAAACCACAAAGTCTAAAGGTCTGTTTGAAGTCTTTTTTTACACGTTTTAAGGGGAAACCGTAACAAAGCACTGAAAACATACAAGAAAAAATATATACGAGAAATAAATTAGATTTTTTTCTATTGTTCTTATAAGTTTTTTTTTCCTTTTATTTCATCATTAGTTATGGCTGGTTCAAATGGCTTTTTTAATTTTTAGAAGGAAATAAATAAAAAAAAATATATTTTAATTCTTAGAATTTAAACCGAGTAGGCTTTCTTGAAAAGCAAATTATGTGAATCACTGCTATTATTTTTTATATCTTTCTTCTTTTGTCCGGCAGCCAAAAATTCTATTTTTAAAATTTTTATAAAGGACTCTGTTGTCTTGTTACGGTTTCTTGATAAAGTCTTTGGAAACATGTTGAAATCATTATATTTTTTTTAGAAATAACAATAAGAATTAAATCTTGAATCCTCAGACAGCTAAATAAGTTGGTTTTTCTTTTTTACGAGTATTTTCTTTTAAGAATTGGGTAGATTGGTTATGTTTTTAGTTTAAGGCCAAAGACAGATCTAGGAAAGGGTTAAATCGTGTTAGGATTAAAATAATCAACAATTTTTGGACAAAACGTAAGGGATTGAAATCAAAGCAGCTTAAAAGTATCTGTAAACTGGGAGCACAACCTCCACAAATCCTTTTATAAATCTGATAAGATATTCCAAGCAATTAAAATTTTTTGAATAAATTTAGGTACATAAAAAAGCTCTTTGTTTTACTTTTATAATGACTGATTTCATAGGGATAAGTGTAGCAAAAATTAAAACATTAAAAGCAGCTGCTTTGCACATTGACTGGTGGTCTTACTAGAAGACTAACTAACTGACTCATTCGTTGATGCAGACAAACACATACACTAAACATAACGTTAGACATTCAATGCCAGCCAGCCAATACAATTCAGTCTGGTTTTCTTGTTCGCTTTAGCAGTGAATTTCATCCTTTTTTTTTTGTTTTGTATTCTTTTAAGTTTTTTGATTTTATTTCAGTGAGTTTTTGCTACCTGTATGTCTGTTCAATCCGATCCATCCAAAGCCATAATATTGAATTGAACTGAGATTTTTGCTGTTGTTGCCTCGATGATGTATCAGACACATCGAACTTGTTTCAGAAAAAACACAATATGAAAAAGAAAAATAAATACGATTTAAAGATTTTTTCCGACCATTTTATTTCACAGTCTCTTTTGCTTTCATGTGTGTGTTCTAACAATAGCAAGAAAAAACATAACTTCTATATTTCATTCTGTTTGGCTGTGATTATAATTTCTTTTGCTGCTGCCACTATTTTAGCTGATTTCAAAAGGATGTTTACTTTATGTCATGTAGAAGAATCTCATAAATTTGATGATTTTACACCTGCCAGGAAGGATTTCTCATATTGAAACATTGTGTATTTATTTATTATTATTATTATTATTATTATTATTATTATTATTATTATTATTATTTTTTTTTTTTTTTGAAGTCATTAAAAGAAGGTTGATAAATAGTCAGCTGCTGTTTACATATTTTTTATTAATGTTTTTAAATTATGGAATTGAAAAATATAGCAATTAATATAAATTTGTAAAAGGACATGTTAATGTCAGGTTTTTGTGGCACAAAAAAAATTAATAATAACATTAATAAATAACATGTCTTTGAGCATGTTGCTGAAATAAAAATGTTTCGCAGGGATGGCTAATTTATGTCAAATTATAATTTGGAGAGGAAAAATCTTTATGAAAAAAATTCGATTTTTTCACAAAATATTATGAAAAAATCGTTCAATTTTTATAATTCTGATAATAAAAACTTTGTAATCTTTTACAATGTTGCCGTGTAATCAAAGTACTAAAAGCTCTATGTCTCAAAAAATAAGATTTAAATAGTCTCAATTTTCGTCCTTACAAATGTTTGAATAAAAAACAGATAATTTTCTACAGAAAGAAAATTTATCGAAACTGTTCTATAAAAAGAAAATTTATCTAAAAAAAGATAAATTTATCGAAAATTTATCTATTAAAAGATAAATTTCTCGAAAATTTTTTACAAAAAGAAAATTTATATATTTTATATAAATAGATTTTTTCAATAAATTTTCTATAAAAAGAAAATTTATCGAAAATTTTCTATAAAAAGAAAATTTATTGAAAATTTTCTATAAAAAGAAAATTTATCGCAAATTTTCTATAAAAAGAAAATTTATCGAAAATTTTCTATAAAAAGAAAATTTATCGAAAATTTTCTATAAAAAGAAAATTTATCGAAAATTTTCTATAAAAAGAAAATTTATCGAAAATTTTCTATAAAAAGAAAATTTATCGAAAATTTTCTATAAAAAGAAAATTTATCGAAAATTTTCTATAAAAAGAAAATTTATCGCAAATTTTCTATAAAAAGAAAATTTATCGCAAATTTTCTATAAAAAGAAAATTTATCGCAAATTTTCTATAAAAATAAGTTATCGATAACTGCTTTTTATAGAAAAGTTATAGATAACTTTACTTTGTAGAAAAGTTATCGAAAACTTTACTTTTCTGTAGAAAAGTTATTTTTAACTTTACTTTTTTATAGAAAAGTTTTCAATAACTTCACTTTTCTGTAGAAGAATTATCGAAAACTTAAATTTTTTGTAGAAAAGTTATCGATAGTTTTACTTTTCTGTAGAAGAGTTATCGAGAACTTTACTTTTCTGCAGAAAAGTTATTGACAACTTTATTTTTCTATAGAAAAGTTATCGAAAACTTTACTTTTCTATAGAAAAGTTATCGACAACTTTACTTTTCCATAGAAAAGTCGTAGATAAATTTACTTTTAATACAACAAGAAAATTTATAGAAAAGAAAAATTTTCTATAAAAAGAAAATTTTGTAATATTATTCTGTAAAAAAATTAAAAATTTCGAAAATATTTTTCCTAAAATGTTTTTTAAACTTTAAGAAAGCTAATTATGTTTATATTGACTTCACAGTTTAGTTAAACTCAATCATAAATTTTTTTTCTCTATAAAATAACCACATTTTTTATTAGTCAATCAATAATACATTACCGAAAAAAAAAAATAAATAAATAAAATTGTTTATAATTTTTCATCAATTTCATCAATATAAAAAAGAAAATCATGCTTCAACGAGTTCCTTTGATAAAGAACATTTAAATGGATTTATTTTGTTCATTATTAAATTTAAAATAAAATTTGTTCGTAAAATCGAAATGAGAAAAAAGCAAAAAATTCACATAAATAGACCACGCCAAAAAATCAATATTGTTTGTAAAAAAATATGAACTGGAAAAAAATTATAATTTTTCATAAATACACAAAAAAAAAGGAAATATTTTTTTTTTTTTATGAACATAGTGAAAAACTTTACCATACTGAGCAAAAATACACACATACATGTAAAAGGAAGAGCAGAACTCTTTAAGCGAAAAGAAAGAATAAATAAAAATAAACAACTTTCCAATTTAATTTATAGCAGGAGCAAAAAAAAAATAAAAATAAAAAATGCCAGCAAATCTGTTTATATTTATTTTAAGTTGTTTGTATTATACTACAAAAATGATGAAGCAACAAAAAAAAAAAAAAAGATGATGAAGAAAAAACTTAAATAAAAACAAAATAAAAAGCAAATAAGTACATCGTCACCTAAAATGCAAAATGCCGTAACCACACTTAAATTGTTTGTATCAGAAATTCAAACGGTCTTACCACAATTTTTAATTTTTTTCTGTAAAATTAGCAGTTAATTAACATTTTTTTATCGTTCACAAAAAACGAAAAAAGATAAAGTATAAAACACTCTTCAAAACAAATTTTCTTAAATGTAATTAATTTAATGGCTGTTTCGTTTACGGCCTTTTGACTTTTGTTAATATTGACATCATATTTGAAGATATGAACATGAATTTTACTGTGTGGATGTATTTTGGATCAGTACAAAAAAAAAAAAAACACCAACATTCGATTTTCGAGTGGTTACGGCCTTTTGCATTTTATGTGACGATATGTACTGGGAACCAAGTGATGCAAGAAAAAACAAACATAAATCATATTAAAAAAAGTAAATTGAATAACATAAATCTTTACATGTAGGAATCATGCAAAAAAAAAAACTAAATCAGACCAGACAAAATGGTGTGGAGGGGGAGTTAAATAAGAGGGGTGTAAAAAAACTTAAAGGAAGACTTTTCTTAAGGGTTTTTGCTTTAAATGCTTCACGAATGCAAATATATATGAAGAACAAACATATAAAATCTTGATAATGTAGTTGCCGTAATAAGACATGTAATACATAATTGCAATAAATACATGTTTATAGCATGTAGGAGAATTTGAACAGCAAATTGGTGTATTGAATCTTAAACACTATTAAGGCAATAACCAAAAGTAAAGGATCTTTTTATTAATTTAAAAATTACGAACTTTAGAATTAAATCAAATTTGGTTTTTCTAAAGAAAATTAAAGTTATCGATAAGTTTCCTATAGAAATGTAAGGTTATCAATAATTTTTGCGCAGAATAGTAAACTTATCGATAAATTTTGTATTGAAAAATAAAGCAATCGATAACTTTTCTATACAAAATTAATAGCAATAGATAAGCTTTGTATTGAAAATTAAAGTAGTCGATAAGTTTTCTATAAAAGATCAGTGTCATCGATAACTTTTCTATAGAAAATTAAAATTATTGGTAATTTTTCTATAGAAAGTAAACTTTTCTATAGAAAACTTAAGTTAGCGATAAGTTTTCTACAGATAAAATCGATAAATTTTCCATAGAAAAGTAATGTTATCAGCAACTTTTCTATCGATAAGTTTGGTATTGAAAAATAATGTTATCAATATCTTTTCTACAAAAAATCAAAGTTGTCGATAATTTTCCTACAGAAAATTAAAACTATCGACCAATTTTCTATAGAAAATTTAAGCTATCGACCACTTTTCTATAGAAAATAAAAGTTATCGATCATTTTTCTAAAGTAAAGTAAAGTTAACAATAACTTTTCCTTCGAAAATTAAAGTTAGCGATAACTTTTCTATAGAAAAGTAAAGTTGTCGATTTAGTTCTTATAAAATATTTATATTTATTATATTTATATTTATATTTATATTTATATTTATATTTATATTTATATTTATATTTATATTTATATTTATATTTATATTTATATTTATATTTATATTTATATTTATATTTATATTTATATTTATATTTATATTTATATTTATATTTATATTTATATTTATATTTATATTTATATTTATATTTATATTTATATTTATATTTATATTTATATTTATATTTATATTTATATTTATATTTATATTTATATTTATATTTATATTTAGATTTATATTTATATTTATATTTATATTTATATTTATATTTATATTTATATTTATATTTATATTTATATTTATATTTAAACTTAAAATATTATTTTCTTTTTACAGTTTCATACATTGTGCACATTTGCAAAAAATATTTTAAAGTAATAAAGCAAATGCATATGCAAATACTGACTATATATAAATATTAATTTGTTTAAAATATTTAAAATATTGTACACATACACACACTATATAAATATAATAAAATTATTTAAACAAAACAAAAACTCACCTTGTATTCGTTTTTCTTTTTTTATTATTTATATTCCTGCTAGACATACGAAAAATCCATTCAAAATTGCATTTTTATCTAAAATAAACAAAAATGAAAAAAAAAAGAAAAAAGAAGAGAAAAAAAGTTGTATTATTTATTTAGAAATTATTTTGGAATTAAATTTTAAAATATTTAGTGCATGTATGAAATGCATATGACTACAATGTGAACAATAGTGACGTGTTGCGATAATCTTTTATCGTTAAGGATATTCACTAGATTGATTTTTTATAACAGTTTTCTATAAAAACCGAAACACTTAAACATATAATTTCAGCAATGAAAATTATTCATTTAAAGAAATAATAATATTGTAAATAAACTGAAAATTACTAAATTATTGGAAAAGGCATTTAATATCTAATCAGCTTAATAGGAGATAGTTAATAGTGTAATTATTTTATCCATGGTCTTTGTACTTTTTAAACTAAATAAAAAACAAGTAAAAAAAAAGTTTTATGGAACTCACTTGAAAGTTTATGCCGTGAACAGCAAACTTTCTGCAGGTTAAAAACTCATCAATTCTCAAACACACCTTTAAGTTTACCTTACTATTAAATATCTTAATGCAGTTCAATGTTTTTTCTTCCTTTTTTTTTTTGCCACTCAAATCGTATTTTATAACCTTTTGCTTGTTCTTCTTAGATTAATTTTGTACATTCAATGACCCTTGACATCAGTATTTTTCGGTTTCCCCTCTACGAATTTTAGTATGTTCTTTATTTGTTGCTGCAACAAAAGAAAACTAATCAACCTAATAACCTTATTTTTTGTTCGTTCTTATTTTTCATATACTAAGTTCTTTATTCCCACTATCCAAAAATTGAGTTTGCCATTCCGTTTGTAACATACCGAAATATTTACCTGAGACCCCATATTCTGGGTTTTCGTGAAATTCAAAAACGATCTAGCTACGTCCGTCTGTCTGTTGAAAGCAGCTCGGGACGAATTACCTTGGGGGAAGAAATTTGGCTCAAATATTTCCCTCATATAAGGTTTATTTGGTATTGAAAATGGGCAAACTCGGTTAATAAACAAAAAGATTATTGGCCAAATACTAGAACAAATTTTTGTATCCGTTGTAACTCCAGTTCATACTTTTCCGCCAATATCTCTTAAACAAATGCATCTACGACAACGAAGTTTTGTAAAAATAGTTCAAAGTTCGATATAAACTCGAAAACTTAAAATGGACATGATTTGATCACTTTATTGTTCACCTCCCATATAAGGAGACATTTTAAATTAGGGTGGAACAAAAAGTTTCAGATGGTGGGTATTCTGGATTCGTTCAAGCCTAATATAACATTCTCACATGTTTAACTATTTTTTTGTTTTGTATTTCGAGGATGTGTGTAAAATTGAACATCATCTATGAAATTGGAAAACGATACTTACAATTTCTTTCTATCATGTCTTTCGATAGGTAACCTTACAAAAGAAAAGCTTCATAAAAAAATGGTTGCAGTTAAAAGCAAGAAAAATAATAAAAACTATCTACTGAGTATTATTAACCTTTGCAACAATTGCAGAAGCAGCAAAAAAATGTGTATAAGTAACAATAAAGCTAGCTGGCAACAATGTCCATGCATGTGTACAACAACAATATAGAACAGTGGGTAAGTTAATGAAATTTTCAATGTTTAGAATTCCGGCAATTGGCCTTTGGTTGATGATGAGCTGATCTTTTGGTTTATATACTAACAGATTTATGTATTGAACATGTCTATGGTTATCAATTGATCAAAATTGGATTATAGGATTTACATAGAAAGAGGGACAGAAAAGGAGACAAATGAACGGGCGGATAACCGTCTGGTCAAAAAAAATACGCAGCTCTACACAGATACTCTACACAGATACCTTGATTACCTGAATCGTATGGAATCATACTGTGGGGTTATTGTTTATTTCGAATCAAAGATTATTTGAATTTGTATTTAAACATTAATTTTTGAAATATATTTCTTTTAAACCAAATTTCGAAATAACCATTCTGAACTTCGGAAAATCCTAGATCACTTAGTTGTGCATCCCTGACTGTTTAAAGTCTAAAAAGAATTGACACCAAAAGCCTTAAATTCTGCAATTTCTGACAGTTATATAAAGTATATTTCACGGCTTTTCCACCTCGTCTAAATTACAATTTTGGGGGAAATCATTTAAGTTCACAGGCTAACAAGTCTTTAGTCTTCGTTTATACAAGGAAAGTTTTTTAAAGCAATTGAAAAAGAAAATATAAATTGGTTCAGATATGCGTTCACTTCGAAATTCATTTAGTTTTCTCTTTTGTATTTCTCAGCAAAAACAATTCCATGTAATTGAATCAAGAATTACTGAAAGAGAATTTTGGCATCTAACAAAAAAACAAGTTAAAGACAAAAATAAAAATAAAAATTGCAGCAAGAAATCTTTCAATAAAGTATATTAAAACATTGTTTTATTTCTATAAATTGACGTCTAATGAAACCTAGATATCCTACATGTGGTAGTCTGGGATCACCTACATGAACGTTTCACAAGCTCCCATTTCTCTCGACTATTCGAACAGAGAAATATGAACACCACCTGTGCCTCTGTTACATATCACAACGATCCACTTTTTTGAACACGCATCTGGCACCAAGACTAGTCCGAAAATATATCGTCCTGGTTGAGGTAGAGATTGAATTCAGATGAGTAGAAAATCTCGACATCAGCATTTATAAATACAGATTTTTTTACGACATGGCACGATGTTCCCTAATTTGTCTAGCAGTTATAGTAATAGTATATATCTCTGTCCGGATTATTTTTCATTGTATCAGGTCATCCAAATGATATCGATAGTCCCAGGTCATCTGAAAATATTATCCAGTGTAACTTTTCAATTGTAATTGATACGATTGCATTATTCTAAATAGTAGTTAACCCTATCAGGTCAATAAATCATAGAAGAAGCTGCATAAAATCTGAAGAATGATTTTTGAATTATAACTATTTAATTTTAAATTTCATACTCTGTTTTGAATCTCAAAATTACTTTTTATATTTCTTTCTAGAACATTTCACACCTCGTTTGATATAATTCTTTATTTGAATTTAAATTTCCTTAAAAACATCTCAACATTAAGTCAAACGAACAATTTTTAGGCCAATACTTATTGGCATCACTTTTGAAAGTTCTTTCTACTTTTAATTTTTGATACAGTTTAAATTTTCTTTTAACTCGATATCAAGATCAAGACATCGATCTTTATGAATACTTTTATTAACTTTTGCAAGTGATTTAGGTTCACTTTCATTTCATTTGAAATTTCCACAAAACAAGAGAATTAAATTAACTCTTAAATTTATTTTTCAAAGCCTTTCGATTCATGGATCTGCGTTATCTAGAATCTATATATTTAAGAAAAGCAAAGCGTGTTCCTTCTATCCGAATTTTACAATAAACTTCATGTTTTTCTTTTCACTTTGTTTAAATTATATCCCATTGTGCAACATATGTATGCACGTATGCATGCATTTTAGTAATTTCAAATAAATATTTCTCGTCTCGATTTCATATGAAATTGTAACTAAGAGACAGAGTATGTGTCTCAAAACTGCAAAGAGTTGCTATAATTAAGCAGTGTTGCCAAAACCTAAGTGGGAAAAAGTTCTAAAATTTTCAAAGAAAAATGCTAGAAAGTGCTAAAAATAAAAATTATATGAAAAAAGATGTAATATTTATTGTCAGGTTTATAGCTAAAGGACATTAAAGAAAATAATAAAAACACATTCTGCAATTGATTCTTTAGAAATCAAAAAGTAATAAAATTAAAGTTAAAAAAATATGAAAATATGAATGGATTTTTCAAAATTCTAACTTTTTCACAGGTTATCAAAGTATGTGTTATCTGAATTATAATGTTATTTTGAAATCCGATTCTTTTACCGAAAATTTGATTTTAAAAATGTCATTTATCATTAAAAAGTAGATATAGTTTATGTTCGCCATTATCCGAATTGTTAAGTGTTTTTTCTGGTCCACTTTTGTTAAAAAAGAAAAACTATTAAAATATACCATTAAATTAATATGTTAAATACTTAGAGTACAAAGTACAAATTTTTCGTCTAATAACATTCCATATTTTAAGTTTTTAAAAGATTTTCCGTTTACCTAAAGAAAAAACAAATTGTTTGTACTGTTTTTACTAAAGAATTTTTGGAACAAAAATTAACTGAAAATGTTCAACTACAGTCAATTCTTCCATAATAATTATATCACAATTCTTATTGTATTTTCCAAAATATTAAAATTTTTATTTACATTTTTAAATAAGTAAATGATATTCAAATAAGATTATAAAATAATTTTAACTAAATAAACAGATTTCTACCTAGAAACCAATATTTAGCAAAAAATAAAATTCTACCAAAAGTTTGTCTCTAATATATGTTTCTGATTTATAGTCTTCAAAAAAATTATGCAACTAAATACTCACAAGAGGTATTAGTTTTTTAACAATTTGATCTTTATATAATATTTAAAATAATAAATAAATAAAATTGTAACAATGTTTTAAATTGGGTAATAAAATATTTACATATACAAATTTTCAGTCCAAGAAAATAAGGGTTCCACCTTAGAATTTGATGAATGAGATGAATTTTGGTATATAGTTTCATCTTGGTATCTTATACATACTATTAAAAGTCACCGATAATAACGTGTACGCTACGCGAGTTATTCGAGGTTAAAGGTGACAAAAAACATTTTTTTTTTTTTTGCATATATCTTGCTTATTATGCATCATAGGTGTTTTAATGCCATTACAACATTTGTAGAATATGAAATTGCCAACAATTTATTCAAAGTAGACAATGATATATAAACATCACTTTTGGAGTAGTAGCCTATTTTATGTTCGATTTAATAATTTTTTAGCATTTGCTGTATTTCAGGATGATATAGTAAAATTGTATGGATAATTATACCAACCATCTTCCAAAGATATGTACTTATCTCTTGTTAGACATAATGTCCAGAAATCTCTTCCTGGTCCATTTCAGGGTGCCTACAAGTGTAAAACTATAAATGAGACTAGTTTTTATTAAAATCGGATTCATCATATTTTCAATTACATAGCACCCATATAAGTGTTACAATGAAAACACAGAAGATGATGATTTTAGTCGACTATTTATATGTGTGATAGGTCTGAACGTGGTCCGATTTTAATAAAAAGTTGTAGGGACAGTCCTCTAACTTGCTTAATTATGTATCCGAAATCTTTTTGGTATGCGATGAAAATATTACCCTGTAGTTTCTTTGAACATTTTACACTTGTGGACACTCTAAAATGGACCAGGGAAATATTTCTCGACAATATTTGTAACATATGATAAGTACATATCTTCAGAAGATAGTGATATAATTATCCTTACAATTCATCCGGAAATACTGTGAACGCTAAAAAGCATTAAACCGAACATAAAATGGGCTATAACTTCAAAATTGATACTGATACATAAAAATCTACTTCAGCAAAATTGTTGGACAATTCATATTCAACAAATGGTGTAATGGCATCAAAGCACCTATAATGCATAATAAGCCTTGATATATGCAAAAAACTGATTTTTGTCAGCTTTAACCTCGAATAACTCGCGTAGCGTACAAGTGATTGGTGACATTTAGCATTACAAGACATTAAGACGTAGCTATTTGCAAAAATAAGCTTCCCGTCATTAAATCTCTAGGTTAAGCCATTTCTTCGTCTAATTTTCGTGGAGTATTTAATTTTCAAGAAGATTGGAAATTAATTAAAATTTCATTTTATTTTTTATATTAAATTTACAACATCGATTCAATTACGTTCACAACTAAATTGCTGAATATATGTATATAAAAATTAATAAGTTATTTTATTGTAATTAGTTCATTTAACAAAAGAATTGCAGTTTACTTAACTGCCAACATTTTATTCGACAGTTAGGTTAAATGTTTGTAATTGCATTGGTTTTTGCAAGGTCTTTACAAGTTTGCTATCTCGCTAAAAATATCATATTTTAGCTGCAGTTCTAATTTTTGAAAAAAAAACGACTGATAAATGTTTTATACTACAAAACAACAAATTAATAAAAACAAAAATAATTCGGAAAGTGCTAGAAAAAGTCAGTTTTAAAAGTGCTAGATCTAGCACTAAAAATGCTAAATTGTCAACACTGTAACTAAGAAATATAAGCCAAAAATTATAATTAAAAAATTTTCAACAAGTAAATAAATTTATTGTAAGTTCTTTATTTATAGCTTCATATATATTTAACTGTAGTTAAAGTTTTTTATTTCAAAAGATTTTAGATTTTAATCTGGCAACTCTAGCAGCTTAAAAAAGAGTTACGTTCACTTTTTTCAGTTGCTGCTGGTAGTAGTTGTCTTTGTTAGTTACATGTGACACAATTCTTCTTTTGTAGTTGTTGTTGTAGCTGTTGCTGCATGTATTTCAATTTTTATGCTTTTTTATGTTTTTTTTTTTAGCAAAAAAAAAAAAAACAACAACAGAAACATATAGAAAACTTACTAAAAGAAGGGGATAAAATGTTGTTACATACAAAAGTTATTCCTTCTTATCTGTTGACAGTTAATTTTACTAAAAAGAAACTGCATTCTTGTTAAGTTTCTTGTTTTGTTTCTCTTTTTTCATTTCATTTGCTCTTTTCAAATCCATTAATCGTTCATTCATTGAATTCGAAACGATTCGATCAGCTAACAGCAACAGCATTCAAACAAGAAAAGTATTTAAAGTAATTATTTAGTCTCATTGTTGATATGTATTCTTTTTTTTTTTTTTCTTTTCATCTTGTCATCTATTGTAATCTTGTGATATTGAAACGTTTGTGTTTTCTTTTTCGTTTTTTTTTTTTTTTTTTTTCTTATAACAAATTCTGTAATTTTTAATATTTCCTGTTTGTTTCTTGATAATTGCAATTGCAATAGTAATATTAGTATTTGAAGTAGCAAAAAAATATTTTTTTACTTCTCTGCAGCAAATACTGCAATGCAATCATAATTTATGTTCTGTTCTGTTGCCGCAATATGTTCAACAAATCTTTAAATTGTTGTCTTTATCTTCATGTACATACGTACGTTTATTTTTTATTTTTTGTTTTATATTATTGTATGCAAAATAGATTTTTCCCATGCCTTTTAAATTGAAATTTAAGACTTTAAATCTTCTTAAGTGTGTTTGTGTTGTTACACAGTCAAAGTCTAAAAGAAATATTTGCAGAGATTTTTGTTTTTATACATACAATAAAAATGATTAAATATTTACGTTCATTTACGAAATTAATAAAATATTGACTATTACTTAGTTAATTTTGAACGATAACAAAATCCACCTTAATCTTGCAAGGAATTAGCTATGGGGGCTTAAATCAAACTGTACATGGTAGTAAAAATTATTAGTAATTTTTAGAAAAATATATTTCGATCATATACTTGCATTAGGTAAAAAAAAAGAACAACTATAAAATAAGAAATTGGAATTTAAAGACTTTTTGGATAGGGGTTCACTAAAGTATTTTGTTTGACTACAATATAAAGAAAACATAAGTTTTTGCAAATTTTTCGTAGTTTACATGTTAATAATACTGATACATGGATGTTGTTGACAGCGGAGGAGCCGCTAGTAAAAATTTAATAATAACAAATTGTGTTATTCTTTGATAATAACTTGTAATCCATCAAGTTACTTAATAATTTTGTGGTCATAGCAAGTTTACCAGTACCCTGATTGGTTGGATTCGAAACTGCGAGGATATCGTAACTTTGATATCATATTTGAGATGAAAAAATGTTTACATTTAAGCACTAATTAAAAAATAAAACTAATTTTAACTTGTTAATGGAATGAATTACAAGCACAATAAAGCTGTAGAAACAATCTATGCGGGCTTACTTTTTGTACTTTTAAAGCCTGGAGTTAAATAAAATACAACTGTGTATCAGAAATCGATATTAAAGGGAACAGCAGATTTTTAAATAAGTGATCGTGTTGAAAAAAAAGTTTATACATTTCTATAAGAACCAGCCTACGTACATAAATCCAAAATTGTGTTCAAAAGGTTATTTTCATATAATTTAGGACCAGGTACGCCATTTGTATGTAATATGGCTTTGCACGATTTTCAAAGACTTTGCCACACAGTTCCGGATAAATTAGAGCGATAGCCAGTATTATATAGACTTTGAGATTATCGTTCGATTGCAGCTTATTAGCATGGACTCGCATATAGTTGGGTCAATACAATACTTTGGTGGCTCATTCACGTCATATCCGCGAGAAAACCATATCCACAAATCGCTTATGCAGAGTGTTCATTGTGGCCTGCTCCAACCACCTCTAAATACCTCGAGTACTCCTTCATATACTAAGACAATAACGGTATTCTTAGTAACTATGGCATCCCTTCGGTGTATTTCTTAACTGATTAATAACCATTTCGAGAATTTTGCTATTGAAATTCGGTTTTATTCGGTTAGTATTAAGATACGTAAATTTTACGTACACATGGCTATTCACCTAAAACACTTCAATTGTTGTTGTTACATTAGCTAAGTGCATTTTTATTATTTATTTGCCTTTAGAAAGGCTTAAA
The DNA here is from genome assembly GCA_932274085.1 of Protocalliphora azurea. Lineage (NCBI taxonomy): Eukaryota > Metazoa > Arthropoda > Insecta > Diptera > Calliphoridae > Protocalliphora > Protocalliphora azurea. The sequence continues at coordinate 113,404,120 of OW026523.1, forward strand.
GTTAAAAAACTCAATAATAAGAATAAATAAAATAAATAAGAATAAATAACTTTTCAAATTATATAAAGTCATTTTAAATTCACCAGAGACAATATGTTCTAAATGGATAAATTTTCAACAAATTTTTCTTTTGTTTCTGTAGAAAGTTTTTAGTATAGCGGTAATCTTGGCAACTCGTAATTTTCTTTCAATTATTTCATTAATTTCATTGAAAAGTTAAAATTAGCTACTACATCCACCAAAATATGATTATCCAGCGAATATTTCATCTTTTACTTTGTCATTTATATTCAAATCTATACTACTAATAATAACGATACGTAAAATTTAATACTAACGATACGTAAATTTTACGTAGTAACTTTTGTATTTGCTTTCAGAACACGTAAACGTCTAAACATTTATTATTTATTTTTTAATATATGTTTAAAAACACTTGAGGGATTACAAACCGTTAGGTTTCCATACACGGGAGTAATAAGGATTTGAGAAAAATGTTAAATTAGATTGGTACAAAAAGTTACAAGTGGTGGGTATAATAGATTCGGCCAAGCCCAATACAATTTCCTTATTAGTTATTTATAAATATTTCTCTATAACAAACTCAGAATTAAAAGCTTTTTTTATCAATTTCGAAAAAAAAACTGAAATTATTTTTTTTTTTTTTTTAAATTGTTAGTAAAGTCTATAGCTGGTAGGGAATTGAAGACTGCATTTGTTGTTTTCTTTGTAATTTTTATTTATTTATTATTATTATTTTTTTCTTTTTTAATTTTTCTAACATTCACATCATAAATAGTTTGATCTTCTTACAATAAAGGTAATGGAGTAACCAAAAAAAAAAAAAAAAAAAAAAAAGAGATAGAGGATATTTTTTACTTGCCTACTAGAATGTTGTTTGCAAAAAAAATGAAGCTATGTTCACACTTTTCTACAATGCAAGTTTTCGGTGAAAATTGGTAAACAGAAACACAATAGGTACACATAGACTTATATTCGGGCTATATTTTCCATATTTTTCAATAAGTTAGTATTGGCAATTCTTATCAATTGTAGAGGTCTAACCAGAGAACAAAAATATAAAGATAGAAATTAAACTAACAGGTGTTGTAATACCTTTGTGTATCAAAATTATTGCTGCCAAAGCTGGTGAAGTTATAAGTGAAATATGTGTAAAATAGAGAAAAACTTTACTTTTTGATACAAAATAAATACATTCAATTGCTTTGATTTTGTCAAACGAGACAATTTTTTTTTCACTTTGATAATATTGGCCAAGAAAAGTGGTCAACGAAGCCATAGTGCAATACTGTTGATGGAATATGTGAAGTTGAGTGAATCAAGTACGATTTCTAAGGAACAAACATGGGATTGCGAAAACTAATTTTTTTTTTTTTTTTTTTTTTTGAGAGCTAGTAGAATGGTATGCCGAATAATGCAAATTCCTCACATTTCTCTGAAATAAATGTAAATACATTGGCCACTAGATGAACAAAAAATATCCCAAAGTTTTTTTATTTAGCATTTTACGTGTCTTGTCTTCAGTAAATACTTTTAAAACCTAAATTCACTTTTACGGATTTTCTAAGTTCTAGAAGATTTTAGAGTTTAGGTAAAATAAAAAATCAAATTATTAATATTTACTTATAATTAATTACCAATTTCTTTCCTCCAAACCAATTAAAAAACAAAAAGTTTTATTATGACTCAACGTTTGATTAAAATAAGGTTGGTGTAATAATTACTGATAACTTAAGAACGAAAATATTTCAAATGATAAATAAAAAACATAAATACAACTTAACATATGACAAGTCCTATGAAATATTATTAAATAAAATTAAAGAAAGCCAATTATTTACTCAAATTTAAAATTTAAGTTAAAATTTCCAATAAATAAGTAGAACTATCATACATATACAATACATATATGTATATTTTCTGTATTTCTTTTTATTATTTTTTATGTATCTGTATCTATTTAACATATCAATAAACCTGTCAATTATAACGCAATTAACTTTTTGACATTTTATTTTCTTTCAATACTTGTTATTTCAATAATGAAGAAAATAAAAAAGTAATAACTATGTATGCATGTGTCTTGAAAAGTAAAGCAAACATTTCAAAACAAAAGCAAGAAAAATGAAAGAAACGAAGCAATTAAAAAATTAATAAAAACTTCATCAAACATCAAAAAAATAACACAAAGCTAAAGTGCAAAATGTATAAAGTAGAAAAATAAAAAAATAAAATCAATTTGTAAAGCTACAATTTATTGTTGATTTTATAAACATTTTTAATAGTATGGTCTCAAAATTTAACAAAAATCGAGATAGAGAAAAATAAAAACTCAAAAGAAGAAATAAAAACAAAAAACTCTATATGAGTAAAAAATATAAATAAACTGAATGTTGCACAGTGGGGCCAGTCGCAAAATTTTTGGTAATAAATACAGTTACTTAAATTATCTCTAATAAAGAAATTTTAAATTGATTTAGGTTTGCAGCCTACAAATTTTAGAAAAAAGTAATTTTTATCAAATAATAATTTTTTAATTTATTGACGGTATTTAATCAAAAACTGCTTTTCGCCCGTCCAGAAACGAATGTAGGGAATGCAGATTTTATGAAAAAGTCTACTTTTTAAATGACTTTTTTTTAATTGCGCAAAAAAAGCATATTAGCATAATATTTTCACTATTATTTCTTATATAGTGTATAAAATAAATATCGGCCGTTAACTTCTGCAAAAATTATTTAAAAAGCTCTACAGACCAATTTTTGTGAATTTTTTCAAAAATAAACTGACAACTTGTGTCATTACTCACTAAAATCGATATATTATAATATTTTATTACGTAACATACAATTATTTTATGTTTAACAACCGTCAATAAATTTAAAAAAAGTCGGGCAACATTTTTTTTTTTTAATAATCGGTAGACATGAAATTTTTTTCTAAAATGCACCATTTTTTTTCAACATATTTTTTCGGAATTTATTACAAATAACAGAAATAACGGAACATTTTTAGAAACTTTTTCGAACTTATTCCCAAAGAACGAAATAAAGTCGAGGCGAAAAATCAAAATTCAAGCGTAAACATCTTTTTAACTATAGGAGATAACTTAGGCAAATAAGCGTGTTTTTCTTTACCTCGCCAAGCACTTTAAAGAAATATAAAAATATTGAAAATCGGACTTGACTTGTAAAAATAACGAATTTTTGAAACTTTTACATACTCGAGGTTGTCAATGTTAACACCCTGTAGCTTATGTCGTGTTATCACAGATTGACTACAAGACAATTTTTCTTATGCCCTCCTCTGCAACTTTTTCATAGATTACAATTCGATCCGACCAGTAGTTTAGGAGATACAGATTTGTGAGCAAAATGTTGGCAATTGGAAACACTGTGATATTGTTGTTTTAGTTTTTGCTGTTATTATCGTCATAATACAATGATTCACACTAAAAATCAATAAAAAAAATATAAATACAAAATGCAAAAAAAAAACTAAAACAAAAACACTAACAATCAAAAGATAAAACAAATTAAGAATAATAATAATTCAATTTAATTTCGTCATTTATTGCAACAAGTATAAGGTGAATGATCTTAGCAGTTAAATGAAAGAAAAATATTACAACAAACATTTATGCTAACAAAATAATACTATTCATATAAACGGATACGTAATGTAACAAAAAAAAAAAAAATGCATTCCCATAGTGAGAGAAAAAAATATTGCAACGAGAAATTACATTTGCGCCGTTACACTGCAATCAAGAAGTAATGACATCAACAGAATTGCTTATTTCTCGTTTACCGTGATTTTTGTCTTCGAATCTTTTGGTTTTTTTACATTAAATTTTATTGGTTTTGTTTATCTTTTTTTTTGTTAGCAATTTTTCTCTTTATTTTATATGACAATAATTGTGTATTTTTATTTTTGTTCTCATATCTCGTTTTGTTTTTAGGCATAAACTGTAAAATAAATCTTTTTTTCTTCTTCAAAGTTTTTTTTCCGTAATGTTTTTAAGTGGTTTGTTCTTTTGGTGCAGAGATCTACCATATAAGGCACATATAATTTCATAAGGAGAGCGGACGAAAAAAGTCACCGTTCTGCTTCTGGAGCCTATATTTTGATTCTTAATCACATTTAAGGAGTAATTTTAGAATCAATTCCAATTTTATAGAACTTATTTCAAATTTTCATTTTTCATATTTTGTATTTAGAGCACTATTGTGGTGGAAAGAAATTATATTATGAATAAATAGTTAGTATTTCCTTTTTTAAATTACCATGAAACTTTTGAATTAAAAAAAATTAATAAACCATAAAAAATTTTAAGGAAAAACGGGTTATTTTTATTTTTGTTTTTGATAAAATATTGGGTCTTTTTTTTATTAGTCTGTGTAAGATTTAGTCCAAATTTTAACCACAAATATAAAACTTTTAAATTCGCACAAAAGCCGAAAATCTTAATTATGATCAAAACTAAGTAATATTTGCATTTGAAAATTTTAAACCGGAATATGATACACAAACATCTCAATTTTCCAAAAGTCTAGTAATCTTTTCTAAAAGTCCGATAAACTTAAGAAATTTCTAAACATTTTTATCGGTTTTTTTTTCATAATTCCCTAGAAATAATGGTATTTTCAACGACAAAATGGGTTATTTTTTATTAATAATTTTTTAAGCTTCACAAGTTTTCTAGTTGACTGTAAAAAAAATTAAGATTTCTGACCACAACTTTAAATTTTAAGCATTCTTTTTGCAGTCTAAATTTCTTCTATGTAAAATTGTAGAAAGTTAGGCTAATTTTAGAAATAAATACATAAATATTTAAGCAATATTATTCAGAACGACAGTGAAATCGTTGATGCTAAAAAAAAGTCATATATGGAAATTGAGGTAAATTGTAGACCGACTCTTGTTAAATTTGGCAGTGTAATTTATACAGCTATTAAACTTGTTAGTGTCAAATATTATTATGGTACTAACATTTATATTAAATATTTTCACGTTAAAGTGATTTTCGAAAATAGGTCTCATATGGTCAGTTATGAACCAATCCTAATAAGATTTAGCACAATGCTTTGTAATTTCATTATCTTCATACATTTAAAAATTGTTTTCAGAAGCGGGGATATATGGGAGCTAATGTCAAATATGGATTGATCTTCCTAAAATTTGGCATATTGGTTTATGTTTATAGAGAACTTATTTATGCCGAAATTCAATAAAATTGTAATATATTTATGACATTTATAAGCATTAATACTCTTATATCAAAATAATGAAATGTATCAAATTTCATCAAATTAGCTGCAAAAATTTCATAAAAGTAGGTTATAAAAGTAAAGATCTTTGTGTACATGGTTTACATGGGGAGTGGACGTATCCTTAAACCGATTTAGCTAAAATTTGGTATATATGAAGATAATATAAATACACGCCAACGTATCAATTTTGGTCGCGGTATGGCTATAATAGTAGAAAAATAGGATTTTGAAATGTCTGACGCCCTTGAACCAATTTGGATCAAATTCAATGTATACAGTCTAAAGTAATTGTAATTGTAGGAAAAATGTTATTTTGAAAATTCAGTTCATATGGAAGGTGGGCATGTTCTTGACCCGATTCGGTTGACAATTTTAATTTTTCTTAATTTTACTATAAGACACTACTGTACTAAATTTTATATTTCTCTAATTTTGCCGATTCGTTATATGGGAACAAAGCACTGTGCAGCATCGTCAATTTGAGGTTATCGATGTGGTTGTAGTGTCAACAAGCATCCGGCTCGAAGGACCATAAACAAGTTGCAATAAGTAATTGCCAAACATAGGACTATAATGTGGTTTCGTTTTCAAATTGCTTCATAGAAATGTTGCGAAAATCAATTGAAATTAGGATAACTTAATTTCGCATTAAAATTATTTATTAAAATAGAGTTTAGTTAATTAAAACTCACAAAAATCTTGGCTCTACAAATGATTATATAGTCTTTTAAACTAAAATTTTAGTAACTATAAATCCCTTCAAAGATTCATGGTGTGCTCTCTTATGAATCTAAATAATTAAGGGTAGATCTTCTTTATTCTGGGACGTCATATTTCGAAATACTATTAGAAGATTGGTTGTTTTCCTTGCATAGCTAATGAAACTAAAATTACTCCTGATGTTCATTAAGGGTTATATGATTTCATGTTTGTGCTCGGCATTCAATCATACCAGTTGTTAACCTACTTAACATCGTAATGGGGTAAAATTAGTTTAACTCAAAAAATATATATAACTGAAACTTATGATAGTAGATTAAAGAGATCATCTGTGAAAAGCTCCTATCATTGTGGTCGAAGATGATTTCAAAGAGAGAGCGATAAAATACAACTCAAGAGCAGAATCTTTCTCCAAGGCAGTAAATACTCTGTCTTTCGAATTGTCCTTTCCAGGAGCAATCAATGTGTAATGCCTTGTATCTAGAGTTTCTTCAATTTTCTCCAGTCTCGTCAAATTAGATAACAGAACTTAGAACAATAAATTCACTAATCCGGACAACAAAGAGAAATTTCAGGAGTACCCTCATTATTTTTGATGCAACAATTTTCCATGTTCCTTTGGTATAATTCTTTGTAAATTCTGTACAACATCATTAACAATCGATCTTAAGAGTTAACATTTTATAACAATTCCAGCTCACTGACGTTTATCTGACACCACCATGGAAACTTAAATCGAAAACTCAACATAATAACCCATAGAAAGAGAAATTAAATTAAAAGTTTATTGACAGATTTCACAGAAGTGACCAAAGAATTCCATCTGAATACCTTTCAATTTGAGTCAAGTCCTTCCAGAGCCGATGTAGGTGGTTCCACATCCTAATAAAGCATTTTAAAAAGTTCCTTTAATACAGAAAAATCAATGAAGCGAGTTTTCAACGAAATACAATTCATGTACTCGTCTTTAAAACGCTTGCACACTCCGGAACATTGTAGATCCCCAGTGGTAAAAAAGGGGTAAAGGGCCCTTCTAGAAAGCCTTTTTATAGCGAGAGGAGTTTCTGCCTGCATTCCATGTTCATGTATTTTTTACACGCGATGTAATTGAGAGCAAAGCCTTACACATTCGCGATCTCTTGAGTAAAAACTGCCAACAGGCCTTCTGAAAATAGGCTACCAACAAACCCTCTGAAGAAAAGCTACCAGCAGGCCTTCTACACTATTTAATAAAATATTTTTCTTTTTATACAAAATAACAATTTTTTATTTTAAATTATTGTAAAAAGGTTAAAACGTAAATAAAAGAAAAATTCAGTATTAAAAAACATATCTGAATTGTCGAAATAAGACAATTTATCCAAAAATTTACATTTTAATAGAAATTGTTGATTTTGAAAATTTTTAACTGTGCTAAAAAACTTGCTAGTTTATTTTGTCAAAAGTACGCAGATATAATATAAATAATTCAATGTTCAATAAAAAACCTATAATAAAAACTATAAATGAAAAATAAGATTAACTTAGAAAAACACAACTTTCTCAAACAAATCATTAAACAAAATTAAATAAATTTTTATTATTTTATTATTATTATTATTTTTTTTTTTTTTTTTAATTTCTGCTTTGAATTTTGTAATTGTTTTTGTAACGGTTTCTGAATGCTTTTGTTTCTTCGTAAGGTAAAAAAAGTTTACAATTTTTCTTCCCTTCTAAGAGAATGGAACTAAGACGCTGTATTTTTTATGCATAGATTTGTTGTTGCTTAAAGCAAAATACATATATTTTAGAAGGCAATGATAAGACATTCTTGAAGGCCTTTCTATGTAAGACTGGTTAGCATGAGCAGCTGCGTTTTAAAGAAAGTGTAAATAGACCTTCTAAAAGGACTGAACGATGGAGGCCTTGACAGTTTTACCGCTGTAATACTAGCATGCATGTACGCAAGTATGTGTTATATGTTTATTTAAATTATTTGCAGTGTCAACACGCGACTTAGTCACATGTTATTCCCGACACACTACAATGAATGTAATAATAAAAAAATAAAAAAAAGCTAACAAACTGCAACATACAAATACATATGAGACAAACGTGTAACAATCACCAGACACAATTCACTATTTTGCATATAGACCAGCAAATTTCAATATACAGTATGTACAGGTTTGTATAGCTATTTAAATATATCTAAAAAGAAGTGCAGCTGTATTAAAACTAAAAACAAAAAAACAAAAAAAAAAATCAGCAATCAAGATTCTGGCAACATAGTTGGTGGTGACATTTTAGAAAAATAAATTAGTTGTTGATGAAAAAATAAAAGAAATATCTACACAAGCAACCAATATATGCTATAGCTTTTGCGATAGAAAAAAAGTCAGCTATTTAAAGATTAAAAGTGTCTAAACTAGAGAATATGAACAAAATCCTTACAAAAATGAAGAAACAAAAAAGTCCCTAAAGTAACGACCTCCTAGTGTCTTGAATGAATCATCAAGATATGATGACGACGATCATCATCATCCTCATCACCAGCATCATCACCTCGGTACACTGTTCAAAACTTTCTGTTTCCATAGCACAGTGTCTATATTAGATAACTTTTAATTAAGGCAAACATTAAAATCAACGCGAACTCTTGCATGTTGGAAGCAGTTGCACAAATTTTTTTTTTATATATATTATGCACTTTGGCTGCTTTGACAACCAAAAATGGTAACCAAATGCTTAACTGAGGTTACTTTGTATAGATTCACACTGATTTTGACGTTTGTCTTGATAAAAATTTGTCTAGTATAGACACTACTTGATGTGTGTGTGTCTACGATATACACGGTATGTTTTTATTTCTTTTAGTTTCTAAAGACATCAAACGAAAAAATATAGTTTTTCTTGTCTGTTTTCAAGTCTTTACTTTTTCGGCATTGTAAACTGCCAGGCATTTTTTGGATAATAATTCAAGTTTTTGTTGCACTGCTCATTATTTTTTTGTTTTTGCTTTCTAGCAACGTAATGTGTCATGCTTCAATTGCAGTTGTAGATGTGGTTTGCTAGAGCAAAACCAACAGCTGCAACAACAGCATTGAAAATAAGAAAAAAAAAACAAGTGAGAATGATATATTCGGTTTGGCCGAATCTATATACACACCATCTGCGACTTTTCAAAATTTCACCATATATGGGAGGTGGAAGGTAAAAAGGGCTGACCATGCCTATTTAATGTTTCCGAGTTTACATTGGTCCTTGAACTATTCGTGCAAAATTTCGTTTAAGTACATGCTTTTTTATAAAAGATATCGGCCGAAAGGTATCAACTGGAGTTACGACAGACTTCCCGTTTTTCTAGTATTTGGTCCATAACTTTTTATAAGTCAAATATTGGTGCCAAATTTTGTCCCCTAGACGGATAGACGGACGGATGGATCGTTAGATCTGAAATCAGAACTGTTCTGAAATCACCGTGATTTAAAATCACTAACAATTTTAAAATCAAAATCACAAGTAAACATCTGTTTTACATTTTGTTTACAATTAAGTAAAATATATATCCTTTTATTAAACGCCAGGATCAACGTTGTTGGCAATAATTGCTTTAAAAAGGAAGAAAGTAATTAATGAGCGAATTAAAAATGGAAACAGAAGTAAAATTTTAGGTAAACAGCTGTTATGTACATTAAATTAACAAATTCATGCAAATGTCTTTTCAGATTTATTTCATTTTACCGACTAAACAAAAAGGGCATTAAAATTAGTACTTGGTAGTGTAGTACCACACTTATAAAAACTCCACAGTTCCTCTAAATATACAACTTACAGCTGTTTTAAGATTTTTATCAGTTAGATCGTATCAGGGTGTTATAGCGAACGACATGAGCATAAGTGTAGGACGCTCAACTTTTTGCCAAATACTTTGGAAGGTGATACCCATGCTTGAGCAAGCATTGTGTCCTGTCTAGATAAAACTCAATTCGAGTGCGCAAAGTACATCAAAGAACCATTTTTATCAACTATTTGGTAACTAAAAGTGTTTTAAAAAATTGCTATTTTTTAATTGCTTTTCAATAAAATTAAAATTCTTTAAACAAAAATGGATAAAGAACATAACAAATTATTTACATAAGCCATTTAACATTTGATTCACAACACAGTGTTTGCAAAAATAAGCAAGTGATTTGAAATCGACATTAAAAAGTTGATCGATTTGAAATCACGTGATTCCATAATTTTTTGTGCACAGAACACCTTTTAGGTAATTTGAAATAAATTCGACAAAAATTGATTTCCAGAACATACCTGTATATATACTTTATGGGATCTTAGACGAATATTTTGAAATGTTACATACGAAACGACAAGCCCATTATACCCCTTATAATTTTTTGATGGTGGGTATAATAAACTACCAGTAACTCATGGTAAATTTATTTAAGTAGAGTAAATGAAAGAAAGAAAACAGCGAAAAGAAGCTCTTTGCACAACATTATTTTACAATTTTAAAGTAAATTTGCACTTGAAAATAAGTTCACATTGAAAAGCGTTCACTCGTTATACTTCACGTAGTGAGATGCGTTTATCTATCTTTAGTTTTTTTGCAGTTTTCTTATTTCCTTTTTTTGTTAAAATAAATAAAACTGCATGAAATAACAAATAAGAGTTTATTTTGGAGTATGTGGTAAAATCGAATTGTGAATAATAAATACAAAATAAAAATTTATGATTATATGTGCGTACTAGATGTTAGAAAAGTAATTAACAGGGCAATTAAAAATACGCAAAATCATGTTTTTTTCCTGGGCTTCAAATGAACCAAGCTGTTAATTATTTATTATTTTAGCTGTTAATTATTTAGACAATTTTAAGAATTTTGGCATTGATTTTTTATAGCACATTTTTGCATATTTTGGTCACAACAGCATATTTATGCATATTTTGGACTTATCGGCATATTTTGTATTATTTTCATAAAAAATCTTTATTTTATATGACATATTTTTACATATTTTATTCTTAAGAGCATAAGTGAGCATATATATACACTAAAGAGCATAATTTTGTATGTTTTGCGCCCATTAAAATTTTTACAAAAGTTGCAATTAATGAAAATTTCTTTTAACTGTAATATACGTTTTTCTAATCCCTAATAATTTTCTTATAAATTGATAGAAATTTTTATAATTTCTCGATACAATGTATCAGCTTTAAATATTTTTAAGTCTAATATGCAGTTTACACTAAATAAAAACTAGTCATTTTTGGCTTCATTCGGTTTTCGATTAAAAAACTATTAAGTTTTTCCATGAATTAATATAAGTAGACAAGGTTTTGTTATAATATAAATATATATATATATATATATATATATATGATAGTATAAATAAATAAAATTATTTAATACAGATTATTCCGTACCTAAATATTTTTTTTATGATTAGATAAAAGTGTTTATTATCTATTATTTAGAAACAAATGTAATGGACTCAATAAACATTTTCTTTTTTAATATATGATGGAATAATAATATGATAGAATGAGATATTAGTATAGTGAGATAGTATAAGATGAAAAAACAAATCATAAAATCGGACACAATATGATAAAATGGAATCATAGCTTTTATTATTTATAATCATATTTATTATTAGCTGTGACCATATGTTCCAATCATAATATTTCTTTTCCGCTTGTAATTATAACTCAGCGGATAAATATCACTATCCTACAATGTTCAGGCCTTTGTAAATGCCTACACACTCTTTTCCAAAAAAAATGCTCTTTGCCTTCTATGAAAATTTCTCCAAAAAATCCTTCATTTCCAAAACATCCATTACTAATTCCTATTTCCCTTTAGATGAGCTAGTTTATACATTTTTAAATAAATAAATAGCATTGCACATAAGATTAATTTTTCTGGTGAAATCATTAAGTTCAATGTTGTGGAAAGTTTGTCATCTTATTTAGTCTTTGAATTTGGTTTAATTTATTTGATTTGTCTTTCGGTTTGTCATTTACCTAACCTAAAGTAACTTGAATAGTAGATGGCGCACAACAAACTTGCAAAAAAACTCGTTCAAGTATGTTATAAAGAGTAACTTAATGACTCTAAAAAAGGTGCTTTCATCAAAAAAATCATATATTTTCCGAACAATACGAATCAAAATAAAAATAACAATACAAATTATCCAACTCTGAACTTAATGTCTATAACTTTATTTCTAAACCAAGTACAATTACACATGCACTCTCATACAAATATGTATAAAGCAACAACATTATAAATAAAATACAAACAAAACAAATAGAGTTTATTTCTAACAAAAAAAGTTGTTTTTAGTTCTTCTCAAAAACACGTCTCCTAAAACAGGTAGACACGAACGTCGAACAAAAAAAGGAAATAAAAATGATGATGATGTTGATAATGATGGCGTTGATGAAAAAGGAAATAAGAATAATAAAACATGGCATGGAGCAATGTAAATATTGGTTGTGAACAATAAGAACAAGATGAGTGACAACAACAATAGAGCAGAATAATAAAAAAAGAAGAGTAAAAAAATAATATTTTTTTGCTGTTGTTGCTATTATTGTTTGTCTATTATTCTGATAATTGTTGTTGCTATAATTGTTGTTTGTTAACTTGTGAACGTTGTTTTAAATCCAGGATGAGATGTTCTAAAATGTCTTGTTTTTTCATGTCGTTGTTGTTTATTATTCCATTTTACACTATTGTACACTATTAGTTCGTTATTCATGGCACAGGTTAATAGAAGTTTTATTAAATGTTGTTGCTGCTGACGTTATTTATCATTCAAGTGCATGCTTGTGTATATATATATTAGTGACATCTCCAAGTGTGTGATGTGTAAAGTAGAAAGAGTGCGTATCATCTAAGAACATTATTACAATATTGCAATTTTTCCACTTTGTTTATATTTCTTATGTTTTCCTTTCTTTTCTTTAAGGTTAAGGTATTTTCTTAAAAAAAAAAAAAAAAAAGATTCAAAGACAATAGATAATAATGAGCTAATTTGTTAATTTTATGCAAAATTATATTCTTAGTATTTTAATTACATAAAAACAGAAGTTTGATGGAGGTCGTTTGTACTTTTATGTTATTAACACTTCAGGAAGCCGTGATGCATATATGAATCAAAATTTGTTTTCTGTTATAACATTTTAATAGAATAATACTGGCAAAAAAAATATTAACAGTTCTTAAAATATTAAACTCAGTATTTTTGTGACAGTTTAGTTTTCAATTCGTGGAGACTCTGATTCGTATATGAGTTATTTAATAAAAATATATATATTAAAAATTTAAAAAAATAAAATTGTTATTGTTTTCTTCTTCTTATAAAAATTATGTTTCGAAAAAAAATTGTTTCGCTCATAAATAAAAAATGGCGCATTAAAGTGTTAAGTACAGAATTAGGTAAAAAAATTTAAAAGTATCACAGTTTCATATTTGGCAGTTTTAGAACGACAAAGATCTAATTTTGGAGATATTGGGCTACTTTTAATAGACAAGGCCATAGATATTCCCACTAAAAATGAGCAGGTAGAATCAATGCCACTATTAGAGAAAAAAATTTCGTTTCAATTTCGAACGTATTTTAATAAATTTTATTTAAAAAAAGAAGTAATTTAAGGTAGGCGTGGCAGGATCTAACCACACCTATTTTAATGTATTACTTTCGTATCAAATTTTTAGCTAATATCTTAAAGTTTTGAATGTGAAGTGGACCGATCACGTCTACTTTTGTATTATGAGTTTACACCGATTCTTGAATTATTTGTACAAAATTTCGTTGGCGTACATGTTGTTGTAAGAGAAATCGGTGGAAAAGTATGAAATAGAGTTATAATGGACACTCTGTGTTTCTAGTGTTTAGCCTATAACTTTTTTGTTTATGAAAATACAAGTACTTCCAAAAAGTGAACATTTTCACCAATTCAACAGTAGAGCTAAGTGCATATTTTGAGCTTTTATAGATATTACTAATAATTACTTAAAAAAAAAAAAAAATTTGCGGGAAAAATGTTAATTTCTAAGAAATTTAAAATTTTACAAATTTTAAAGTATTTTTATTATCTTTTAATAAGGCTAAAACATAATTTTCATAAAAAATTTTATAAACATAGTTTTAAGAGAAGTACTTCAAAAGCAATGAATAATAATCATAAAAGAAGCATAAAAGAACATCCTACTAATGACAACCATGGGTTAGCAAAGATCCTCGTAAATCAGAATCTTACGAGGACCCAGAATATATATGCTTTATGGGGTTTTAGACGATTTTTTCGACATGTTACACACGGAATGGCAAAATCAATAAACCTTTATTTTTTTATTATGGGTATAAAAATAAGTACTAATATAAAAAATACTAAAATTCGAAAAAGGTGTCAATACTAATAATACTTCAAAACATATCCAATTTTTGCCAAAAAAAAAATAATAAAATTATTTTCCAAAAATATACCAATTTTCAAAAAAGCGCAATATTAAAAAGTTATGTCATATCCATTATTTATATACGCAAAAAGTGGGAGGATCTTGTATAAGGCCTCTGGTAAATTCTGGAACTATTCCTTAGAAATTTGTCTATGACAAATAGTATCGTAATACTAACATTTATATGAGATTTATGCACGTTACAGTGATTTTCGGAAGTGGTCTTATATAAGAGCTCATAAAATGTGTCACTGTGCTTTATGTGCACATAAGACTCTTTGTTTTAAATATATAAAAAATATTACAATTTATAAAAGATTTATGCACGTTAAAGTAATTATCAGAACTATGCCTTATATGGGAGTTTTAATCAGTTATGGACCGATTTTGTACAATTTGGTATGCTCATTTTTGCTTATATGAAACATATTTGTGAATTTCACTTAAATCATAATATATTTGAGACATATATAAGCGTTAAAACCCTATTCTAGGTTGACATTTGTATGGAGGCGAAGTGAAATAATGGACTGATTATAACCAAAAAAAAAAATACTAATTTCCAAAAAAGTATAAAAAATAAATAAATCAGTTACTAATAAAGAAAACTAACATATACAAAAAAGTAGACATTTCCAAATTAAAAAAAAAAAACATTTAAAAAGGTTATTGCTGTAAAACTTCAGATTCTTTTGAATTTTAGAAATCATATATTTAGCATAAATAACGTTAATTTTATATACATTTACCATCTAAAGAAAATAAATTTTAACTACATTTCTCCTTTCAATCAAAAGAACCACCCAAAAAACGAATATTTCAACAATAACAATAAATAATTTTTGCAAAAATAAATATAATAAACCTTTTAAAATATCTTTTCAACAAAAATTTCGAAACCCACATTTTGACAGACATCTGTCAGTTTTTTGTGAAATACATACAACAAATACTGTTTTAATGCCCACAGGACATTAAATGGGAAATATACAATTTTCATACATTAAAAGAAAAACAATTTGTTTAACTCTTTATTTATAGTATCACTTATATTTTGGTTATTTGTTTATTTTTTATCCAAAAATATACCAAAAGTGATAAATATAACAACAAAACAGCTGCTTAAGTCCAAAAAAAAAAAAAAAATACGAATGAGTGAACGTTTTATGATCATATGAAACATAAATAAATGAATAAATTATAATTTACAAAATAAAATACCCTGGTTATAACTGTTATTTTGACAGCTGACAAATGTCAAAAATATTACTTTAAAATAATAGGAATTTATAAAATAAATGACAGCTAAACTAAAGGCGATAACAGCAAAATTATATTAAGAGGAAAAATAATATAAATTAACTAAATAAAACTCTTTTAAGGTAATCATACTATATAAATCCTACTAAGTACTTACTTATCCTTACTATGCACATGCATAAAAGTATAGGCTTTTAGGTATTAAAATTATTATTAAAACAAGACATCACTTAGGTATTGAGGGATTTGTTTGCAAGAACAAAAACTCTGGCTATATATGAGATCACCGTCAGCTCTTTAAAAGGGCATGCCCTACTATAATCAATTCGACTGTTTATTATTTTAATATTTAATAAAGTTGTTTAAATAAGGTATTACACATTGCAATCATTTGTTGAAACAAAATGTTTATATGTATATTTTATTATTTTGCTTTTTTTTATTAATAAATATTTAATAAGTTTAATGTTTAATTAGCGGAAGTGTTAAATGTCATTGAGACTATAATGAATACGCAAAAAAAGTACAGAACAGAAAAGTATAGAAAATAATTTAAATTTTCATTAAATGGAAAATTTATAAATTTTATAATTATGTTGTTAATGTTGACATATAAATAGTGTGAGTCGAAAATTTAGCTAATTAGAAAATAATTAGAACCCCTGTCATGCATAGATTTATATTAAGGGTTCTCATGAAAACGCACAAAATCTCCGCAAACTGTGCAATTTGTGCAAATTTTCACACTCTCAAATGAACTGCTAAAAATTGTATGGAAATTCGTTTGCACAAGACTTATAAGTTTGTGCGACTATTTAGTCTCACAAACTCGCTCTGTTTAAAGGCGCATTTATAAATCAGCTGTCTTTTGTTTATATTTAAAAGTTTTTAATAACTGCGATTTAAAAAGTTATAGTTATATTCACTAAAATAAGATCATGGCATATATCTTTGATTTTAATGAAATTTTTCAATTATTTACAATGATTACTTATTTTCTTATCCTTAATATTGCACAACATTTGAAAAGAGGGTTCATGAAACATGACACGCAAATATGCACAATTGCACAAATGGGAAAATTAAGTGTTTAAATGAGTACCCTTATTATATATTAAAGATTTAATTTATTTGTATGAACAAAGTCATATGCCCAAAAATCATTATGAAACATGTACTCAATCACGATGGCAATGATCGGGATTAGTCGGTTATAAATTTCATAATTGCTTGAGGTCAAATACTTTTTCGCGAAATCTTGGTTAACTTAAGATATACTTAGATACTGATTTTCTAATAAGTACGAGTATGTTAATCGGCAAGATAAATATTGACTTCGACATCACAAGAAAGAGTTTTTTTTTGACATCTGCTCAAATGGACTGAATTATTGAGTACTGTAACATTATTTATGCTGACATACTTGCGATAACAATAAACATGCTGCTTATTCAGTATCACGGATTATTAGGCAGGGATTGATTGCAATTGCTGTTAGTAAGACGATTAACTTTAGTTTCAAATGGACCAAAAGTGTCGATTAATTGAAGTTTTAAAATGAAGTTGTGGTAATAATGTTTGATGTCTGGTGAAACTAGATGAATGCTTACATTAAAAATTGTTAAAATCCATCATCTGTGTGAACTATCAAAATTGGCAATCGAAATTTTGTTGAAATTAACTGCCCTTATTTTCATTTAAATCTTCTAAAACTGAAACTTTTATGACGGAATCGCCAACTTCAAGTATTTTATTATCCAAAAAGTAGTTTTTTATTTCTAAATACTATATGTTCTTAAATATATATATTTATATGGGAAAATTTTGCCTTTTTAACAGTTTCTTTAAAAATTTATTTATTAAATACTAATTTTTACATTTTATTGTAGCAAAATTGTAATAAACTCATAATTATCTACCAGTAAACAGAAAAAATATAAAAATCGGTTAAAAATGGTAAAGTTTAATATGTCTCAAATCACTGGTGCAAGAAATGTACAAAATAAAATTATTCGAAATATTTAAATAAAATAATATTTTTATTAAAATTCCATTTAAAGTTATGCAAATAAAAATTTTTATTTGAAAGATTTCACGTTTTAATTTACATTCACATATTTAAAAAAACTATAAGCTGAAAAGTACTGTATGTTTATATGGGTGTTAAGGCCAATAATGGCTGTTCCTTTTTATACTTTGTAATAACAATATTGTGCATATAAAATATTTGGAAAATTTATTGTATCTAGATACCCGCATCTGTACATATAAAAAAGCACTTAAGGCAATATTTGGGAATTTGTATCAAATTCACCGCAATGCATGACTAAAACGATATAAATATATCGCTAATTTGCAGCAACAATGTCATACTTAAAAAAGACGCAAATTTCGAGTTAACATCACTAAAACATAATAGATAATGTGTTTTAGTAACTGACAAAATCTTGTGTATAAGCAGATCGCGATTAAAGCATTTTGTCCAAATTTCATAATCCATTGTGTAATCCTGGCAACAATGTATTATTTTATTTGTGCGTCGACCATTGTGTAATCAACAACATAAAGTTTCCTAGAAAAGTGATTAAATTTTTCAATAATATTATTTTAATTCAAAATTAAGAACTAAAAAAGCATCTCTTGAATAGAACAGTGAGTTAATTATTTGTAAGTTAATTTTAATTGCAATAATCGTACGCATAAACGTAATAATAGCAAGCGTTACTTCCTTAAAAAACAACACAGATAACTGCTAGAAAAGGCGAAAACAAACACGTATTTAGAGGTCTTTTGGTGATATCTCAGCCATTAATGGACCGATTTTGTTTCTGTCGTTCTAATGAATATTCCCTAGAATTTGATGTATAAAACATATATATCAGATAACAGGGGCTTTCTAAAAACTGATTTCAACAGACAGACGGACATCGCTATATCGACTTCCATATCAATATAGATGGGGTCTTTGATGAATATTTTAGAAATTACTTATAAATAAATTTACACCTGTGGTGAAGGGTATAAAAAAAGGATTAATTGCCACTAAATAATCTGCTGGAAAGTTTTTTGCATAAATATTCAGAGGAATATTTGTATATTTATCGGCTGTTTCAGACAAATTTGCCATAGCAGAAAAAACTTTAAATATTTCATTATTGATATCTGTTACAATACTGCTGGATAATAAAGACATATAAAGAGTGCTGGTAGTGTTAACAAGTCACTGAATGATTGATAAACATGTCAATATATCTGATTCCTCATTCAATTAACACTGTCCTTCATCAAATGCCCTGAAATCAAACATAAATTCATTGAGAAACATTTAGTGGACAACTTTTCTGAGATGGCATGCACAAAACTTAGTGAACTTGTTACATATCTTAAAGCCACAAGTTAAATCTAATTACACACGCTACATACAGGCTTCATCATGAATTTTTATTGCTAACAAGTTTGATTCAACTTGGTTGTTCATAAGTTTCAAAAGATGGGAAGAAAGACATCACTTGCACTGAAATCAGAAAGACCTGGCCCCCTTTAAGCACTTAAACAGTTTGTTATTAATTGGTTAAGATTCTTCAGGGGACGAAAGAAATCTTCTATGTTATTCAGTGAACTTTGACCTCGATCCTAAATGTTACCATGTGAGGATTAAAGTTTAGCAATATGAATCCTAACATCTAAATAGTAATGTCTCTAAGAATATTTTATAAAAAAGCATTTTTTTCGACTTATTCACTCAGCCGTAGCTAAATTGGTAAAATATATATTTTCCTTTTATGATTTGGCCCAAGTCTTTGATACAGCATTAGCCTGAAAATTCCCATTTAAATAAATTAAATTCCAGATTAATTTTCATTAAAAAAAACGGCACACAATTCAATTAAAATTTGTCTGATATTAACCGCTCTCTCTCTCTCAACAAAAACACTTAAAAAATCATGATTATGAAATAAATATTTACGTTATGCCATTTTAAATGTCAAAGTTGTAAAAATAAATAAATCTTCCCGGTTCTAACACAAAAACCTTTTTAAGAGTTTGGTTAATTAATATAATGGCTCTTAAAAACATCAACCATAAATTTTCTGAAAAAAAAAAATATTTCAAATTATATACACCTCAAAACTTTGAAATTACACACCCTATTTTTAAGTTAGAAATAAATAAGCACACACATATACAACTACAAACTTAAATTAACCACAAAAATTAAAGGTAAATAATAAATATTTTACAACAAAACCATTAAAGTTTGAAGTAAATAAAAAAAAAAACAGTTTTACCTTAGGCATCAAAAAAAAAAAACTTTTTATATTTTCTATGAAACATAGATAGAAAAGTTATAATGAACAATTTTGAAAAATTGAAATAGAATTTTTAATGGTCATAAAGATCTTACACACAATTGAGTTTTAGTTAATTCATTCTTTTATTTTTACTATGCATATAATATAGTGCTGCTGTTTCATCTTTTTTCTACAGCGTATGAGGTTCTCCTGCATTAAGTTTATCTATGAATTACAAAGCTTGGCTGTGTGTTTTTGTTGTTATTTTCTTTTGTTGACTTGGCACCTAGTGTAAAACGTCATACAAATAAACAAATATATATGTACTTTGAAAAAGGAGAGATAAACAAAAAAAAAAAAAAAAAAAAAAAAAAAACTATAACTAACAAACATTTATACCAACCAACAAAGTCAACAAGTCAGTGTAAATAAATAAATAAATAAATAAACATGAGTAAGTCAGCCATTTAAACAAGAAATAAGATTCCCTCCAGCTCATTTCGGTCGGTGGTGTATATATTTATATAGTTGAAGAAGTAGTATTAGTTGGAAAGGACAACAGATAGGCATTCTAAAATTTAAAGCAACGAACATGACTTAAAAAAAAACTTAGTGGATTTTAGGCGACACACAGTGGAACATGTAGAAAAATCTTCCTAAAATCACTTTAAAATGCATAAGTCTAATATAATTGCTAGCATAACAATAATATTTAACGCGAATAAATTTTGTATGGGTAGAACACCTAATGCAAATTTTTATCACAGTCGGTACATAATTGACCTCATACAAAAACCTACTTTCGGGAATCAGGCACATAGTAAATGTAATGTAAATGGTAATATCACGATATTATTACATATACAGATGTTTTACAGAATTATAATTTACACCATTAAATCTTAGAATAACCCGTCCACAGTATCTCAGAATCTGTAACTTTTAAATCGATAGGGATACTTTAGATTTTATTCTTTTTTTTTTTTTTTTTTTTTTTTTTTTTGATGGAGAGATATTTTCTTGAATTTTTCTCCAGTTTTAATTTCATTAAAATCGGTTCAGCGGTTTCTGATAAATTTAAGGCTAAAGTGGAACTTTTAATTTTTTATAGCATTTAGTATAAAAATGTGGATTTTTTGTTTTTTGAATCAGCTTTACTTATAAAAAAAAAAATTATAAGCAGATAAAAAAAGAACATTTTAATAATATCCAGGATAATTGACATGTTTTTGGAAAAAAATGACGATTTTTTAAATGTTTATTTTGCTTTTTTTTATTTAAATAATATTAAGGACAAAAATTGTTATTATCCATTCGGTTGGAAAATAGTCTGAAAATATTCCGAATTTAGTTCTATATCATTTCTGCCCTTTAGCAGCCATTTTGCTTCTTCATCTAAGTTCTGATGTTCAACTTTCCATAGAGTTTGAATGCTTCCATTACGTTATACTATAAAAAAAATATATAATAAAAAAGTGCTAAAAAGCGAAAAAGGGCTAAAAATAGGTAAAATGCTCTAAAAAATTTAGTAATAAAATAATATTTATATAATATACTTAAGACTCCTATCACAACTTATAGAGCTTGATGTATTTATATTTGAGTCATATGAACATGTAAAATAAAATATAAAAAAAAGTGGAAATGGAAAAAATGTTCTTTATATAAGTCCAGACAGATATAAAAACATGTATGGGGTTAAAGAGGATACTTTTGACCCATAAAAGTTCTATTTCACTAAAATTAAAATTTGACTAAAAAATAGTACCTGAGAAAATAATTAATAATGATAATTTACTTCTAATCAAATTTACTAAAATCATTTTTTTTTTTTTATAAAATAACATAAAATATTTGTCTTTAATAGCATGCCACGCCCATAATTACTAATATTTTGATCTAATTTTTTGGCTATCTTAGTTCAATATGTTTACTGTTGAATGGCATTAAAACTTTGGAAATCGGTGATAACTAAAAATTGGACTTTTGGCCAATGGTGTTCATTTCTGAGCCACCGAGAGATCGAAAATTGACTATAGGTCCCATGAAAGAGCCCCTTCATAAATATTAAAAACGTATGCAAATGGCCGGATCTGACATACAATATGCGTTTTGCTTTTTCTTTCGAGTAAATTCGCATAAATTATTAACAAAATCACATCAAAAGATCATCTTATTATATTATTTAAAATATAGATATACGTCCTTTTACTTGTTCTTACTTTGATGCATTAAAACTCCCAATATAATATATTTTTTTTTTTTTTTTGCCATATTATAAATTTTAAGTGCTTTGTTCATATTATAAAATTTAAGTATCCGTAAAACTGCATTGCACTCTATTTGTTCAAGAATAAAATTAATATGAAAAAATACAAATTCCATAAAATCGTGTCATTGAAGTAACTTTTTAGGTGAATTTGACAGATTTTAAAATTATTTTTGCATCAGTATATGTATATTGGTTATTAAAGCAATATTATGCAAAAACAAAAAAAAAAAACGCATTTTGAAAAAGTAGTTTTATACGCCTTCAAATGTTCTACATAAAGCGGATTACTCGATACAAACAGCCGAAAAAAATCTTTGCCATATATGAGTAAATCAAAAAAAATATATATTTGATTTTTATTTTTACTAATTTTGTAGGAAAAAACTACAGCTTCTCTGGAATTAAACTTAAACATATTTAACGGTAATTTTCATTAGATTTAATTTCTTGCCTATATATATCTATATCTATATTTAATAACATTTGTTATCCCCACTGTTTTCCATTGCTCATAGCATTTGCCACAAACTTACTCACATCCAAGAAATGATAACTCAAATATTACGTGTAGAAAAAGACAAACATTAAAAACAAAAAAGGAATAAACTGGTAAACACAAAAAAAAACAGAAAAACGCAACAGCGAAACACAAATAAATATAAAAATCATGTTTATTTTACAATGCATAGTAAACTATTCCTTTAAACGTAGGTTAATTGATAAGTAACAATAAAAGTCTTTGTTTAGCGCCAGTATCTGTATTTTATTTATTTATTATTATTATTATTTTTTTTTTTCAAACAATAAATAAATACAAATATTTTTTATGATAAAAGATCAAAGTTTACGACAATTTTGTAGGGTGTGTAACAAAATTTATTTAAAAAGAAATTATCACTTGAACGATTAAAAATTGAGACAAGTGTTAAACAGAATGTAAAGTATTTTATTAAAAAAAATATTGTCAAGGGTGTTGGATTTTGATTAACGAAGGAATTTGAAAGGGTGTTTATTTTAATGGAATCAAGTATATAATAATAGAAATGAAAACAAGTAAGAAAGATATAGTCGGTCAAGCCCGACAATGTTACCCTATACCATTGTGCATGTGCACAAAAACTCGGGGAAGGATTTTATATTAGACCTGTGGCCAATAGTGAACCGATACTTTAACTAACCTCCTATTTTTATAAAAAAAACGAAAAATTCGTTTCGATAAATTCTATGGAAAACAACAAATAAATTTGAAATTTATTATATTAATGTAATGTAATTTAATTTTGTTTTTCAAAATTTTGCGGCATTTAATTTTGGGTATAGATATGATTGTTATTTGTAATAATTAAATATATTTAACTAAATTTATTCTAATTTTATTTAAATTCGACAGAGTGTTAGTTTTAAGATATTTTAATCATAAAGAAATCTAACAAAAACTTTCAATAAACATAATTGCATAATTATTCATGCTCATGTTTAAATTACTTATATACAACAATTTAGACGTCACTTGACATCTCTTACAAACCTTTTTCATAAATTTAATAAAAAGCTGACCTAAAAATTTAAACGCACTTTTAATTATAAAAAGAGTTAAGAAAAAACATGAACAATTCAATAATGTTGACATAATTTTCAAAACGTCAAAGAAGCAATCATGACAAACCAAAGCAAATAGTATAAGAACTCAAAATAAACGAAAAAAAAAAAAATTAATTGAAAATAAAATCAAAAAAGACCCCAACAATCAATAAACAACATCTCATATGGAGTATGAATAAAAAATGAGTTTGAGCCTAAACTGAACCCACCCAGTTAACAAATTTTCAAAGACATTTATCATTTACGCATGAACTGATAATCTATCTACCATATGATAACCGCACAAAAACAATAACTATAAAAACAACAACAACAGCAGCACAACTAAAACAACAAACATATTAAATACATATAAACACAAACGCAGAGACAAAAAGAATCAAAACAAAAACCAAAGAAATCAACTTTGGTGCTACAGTTTTAATAAAAACTCATAACAAATTATATAAAACAAAAACTCCATTTAAAAGCAACAACGAAATTTAGTATAAAATGAATGAAAAAAACTTCATCTAAAGCAAATAAATGATAACATCATAAAGTAAACAGACACACAGATACACGCACACACTTATGCATTGCATACAAACAAACTTAAAACTCTTATAAAACTGCACTTGAAAAAGCTTCGGGTTAAACTGAATTTTAAATCTACATAAGTGCTGGCAAATTCTACTACTTTTAAATACTCGATACTACTCAAAACTTTTCATTGGGGTACTCGATACTTAACGGATTTTCTTAATTTGAAATATAATTTCTAATTAAGGTTCTTGTTTTTTAATAAAACAAATATATATATTTAACCGATTAACATGAAATTTCATAAATTTATTTATACAAAACATTTATATATTTAAACAAAAACGTTAAAAAAAAATCAATAAAAATGTGTTCATATTTTTAAAGTTAATTTGTATCTTTATACAGAGTTGTATTTTAGCCGTTATATTTTTAATACGATATCATTAAAAAATTAAACCCTAAAAGTATTGAGTAACTACTTTACAGTATTGAGTACCCAAAAAAAGAGGCAAATAATCGGTACTCGATACTTACTACTCAATGCTTGAACAGCACTAATCTACATGCAATAATAACGCACACAGATATATACGTACATATCTTCATACATACATACATGCATACATACATACATACATACATACATATAATTTTATTTCTATAGAAATTTTTATATGTATACCTTATTTACCCTTTCAACATTTGGAAGATAAATTTGTTGCCAATCGTCCAGACGTCACTTTTAAGGAATTCTAGATGATTGTCGCAAGATTGTTCGAAATTTACAAAAACAAAATACATTACCATGGCGCAATAATCGTCCAGACAACACTTCTTAGCGACTTATAGATGGTTGTCAGAAGTTTGTACGAAATTTACAAAAAACAAAATACATTACTATTGCGCATTAATTAATCTTATTGGTGTGTGTTAGGAAAATTGTCAGATTTTTATTGGAAGAAAACAACGCAAAAGAGAAGCAGGTAAAATCATTTACTTCAGTAATAATTTAACTTACATACAGTTTGGCTGTAATATTAAATATAAGAAGAAACATTTTCATCATAATTTTTAGTTTATTAAAATAATATTTAATTTAATATTTAACTTGGTAATATCGGACTTTTCTCATAATATTTATTTATTTTAGAAGAAAAACTCCAGCAATCAAACAAGTATTTGCATATTTAAAAATCGCCCAAAACATTGCTTGTAAAAATTTCTTGTAATCTAAATATAATTTAATTATAAAAATTGTTACTAATTTTCTGTTATTCTTTTAAAGGTACCGAAATTAACCACAAGTGTATCATAAGGATTTTATTTGGATTTCGCTAAACACGAAATTAATTTATATCTTATGTTTATTTTATTTAAATTGTTTTTTTTTCTTTAGTTTAATTTTAAAACCAAAACCTTTTACAGCACTTCTAGAAGTGTCTTCTTCAAGTCATCTGGAAGACACTTCCTTGGCAATAGTTTTGGCGAAAAATTTCAACTTCTTAAAGACTTTTCTTAGTGACTTCCGCTATAGAAAATGTTTGCAGGTTGTGGTTTTATAACCAAACCACTTAACCGTGTATCTGTGTGAGTTAGAGTTCATGTGTGTTTGTTTTATTCAGATAATACTTTGATATCATGTTCAGTCATAGAGACATTCTTTCATTCGTAGAGTTTAGCTATGAGTTCACATACAATTTCAAAATCACAGTCGCCAAAACCAAACAGTTTTATTATCGGTGTGTGTCTGTGTATGTAATTGGTATAACCTTTTCAAGTGTTGCAAGCGAGTAGTTAAAATATAGTCAGACTTTTGTTTACCATTTCAATATATTTATTTGTTTTTTCTACTTAAACGAGGGTTATTTTAAAATTATTTTAATAAAATGACGCAACAATTTATTAGTTAATATTATGGTTATATTTGCATTACAAGTCAAATAAGAAAAAAAGCGGACACATAATAATGTACAAATCCACAGTGGGCCCCACTGTTTGCAAAACAAATGGTAACAAGTCTGAATATTTTAAATCGCTGAACCGATTTTGAAAAAACTAGGAACATCGATAGAGGAGAAGTTAAGAATTAATAATATTGTTAGCTGGAGTGAGTAGCTGGAGAGCTACACACCCAGACAACCTCGAGAATGAAAAATATATCAAATATTGTAACTTATTCAAATATGAACCGATTTTAAATACATGTTCATTTCTGAATTCTTCCAAGCAAGACAAAGAAAAAACATCTTTAATGTACAAAATTATCTCTTATGGTTAAAAGATATTTGAGTTCAAATATCAAATTTCTCATTTTTTGCCTTAACTTTTTTCCGATTTTGCCCTATAACTTTTAAAATAAAATATTTATTATTTTTTATTTTTAAATAAGATGAGATTTCCTATATTTTTTTTTTTAATTAGGCTAAAGAAAAAATGTTTTGATTATCTCAAATTAATAACTAGAAAAAAATATTCAAAATCAAAATTTTTAAAGAGGTCCTAATTTTTTTTTTGCCAAAAAAGTAATCTTATAGATTTTAAAATCTCTTTTTTAATTTTTGTTAAACAGATTCAATATTTTTTGATATTTTCTGAAAGTCTGCTCCTTGGGAAAGCGTGCACATTTACACAATTTTGAAAATTTTTTAACGTTCACCTTACATCCAACAGTGGTTGAAAATGATTAATTTTGGAAGAAAAGTTCAACTTTTGAGCCTGTAAAAAATATTGGTAATTAATTAAATTAATTTAGATATTTTAATATAATTTTAAAACTTTTGAAAAAAAAAAAATTTTACCTTTAAAAATAGATAGTAAAATTATATACATTTTTCTGAGCTTTACATTTATCAATTCTTTATTAACTAATTTATAACATGTGCAAAAATTATTTTGACACCTAAAGCGTTTTAAAAATATTCAAAATCAAATTTATGAAATATGTTACTGTAAACATAATTAGCCATTTTTTATTTTATTTTAAGATAAATAAATCTTCCATAAATTTTAAAATATTAAAATTTGTTATACATAATTTTAAAGAAGACACAACTTCCTTTAAAATTATATCTGATATGGTTATTTTGTGTTTGCAACGTTTCGAGTAAATCAATTAAAATTTAATTTTACAATTTTCAACGTTTTGAAATTGTGTCTTCTTTAAAATTTTGTATAACAAATTTTAATATTTTAAAACTTATAGAAGATTTTTCTTAAAATTAAACCAAAAAATGCAAATTATGTCTACAGGGACATATTTCATAAATTTGAGCCTCAATTTTTTCGAAATGCTTATAGATATCAAAATAATTTTTGAACTTGTTATAAACTAGTTAATGAAGAATTGATAAATGTAAAGGCCAGAAAAATATAAATAACTTTACTATATATTTATAAGGGTAAAAATTTTTGTTATTGAAAATATGGGTTTTTTTCAGAAAATTGTCTCGTGTGACTAAATTTGCTAGTAGGCTGTCACAATTTTTGCAAGACCTTTAAAAACATATCGAGTTATTTAGTCTAATTCGCATAAGTGCCGAAATCTTTGATAGTTGATTTCGGTACTTCTTACAAGCTCAAAATGTTGAACTTTTCTTCGAAAATTGATTATTTTCGATAACTGCTGAATGTATTGTGCACGTCAAAAATTTTCCCAAAATAACACTAATACGCTTTCTTAAGGTTTTGGCTTTTAGAAAATGTTAGAAAATAGTAAATTTCTTTAACAAAATGAAAGAAAATTAAAAAATCTCTATTTTATTCAGGCAGTATAAGGAGGAACTGTTCGCACTAAGACGTCTGAATGACACTAATATAGTTTAAGTTCCTGCGCATAGAGACTACTATGGTAATGAACAATCGGACGAACTAGATCATATGGGCTCCGCTTTAAAAGTCTCTTCAGCTATATTCGTCGCAATGCCTCTAGATTTCATTAAAAGCGGTATCCTCAAACCCTATCTTAATAAAGCTAAATACAACGAAAAATGCTCAACTCTGAGAACCACTATAATGAGGAAACGATGTTTCACCATCTACACGAATACCTTGTCCCGAGCTTGCCGAGCTATAAATCCTTTAGAAGTGTTTATTAGACGGCCTTTCTGAGATACGTATTATTAAATATCTCCACGCTTCAGGTTAGATCTAATCACTTCATTTTACCTTATAATTTTTTCTCTCAATTAGCCCTAAAATAATCAGGTAAATACGATTAATTCCTTTATGATTTCCAAAACTTTGTTTTTGGAAGTTTATAATAAATTTTTACAAGACTGAAAAAAATACATGTGTAAGGTTGTTCATTAGAGCAAATGATGAGCCAATTTTACGGCAAACTCAGTGGTCTTTTAAATTAGATTCTTCAACAATCGGTCAGCACCATTCGCCACTGTCCATGTGCAAGAGAACTTGAACTCAAAATTGGAGACTACTGCGATTCTTCATCGTTTTGGATAAATTGCTATACTAACAAGCTAAATTGACGTACATAAGGCGATATCAACACAAACAAGGTTTACCAGGCGTCAATGAATCCACAAAAAGTCACTGTGTAGCTTTTTGGGCTGGCGTCATCATTCGTCTTTGAAAACGAAACTGGTAAAGCTATCACCGTCAACGCCACGTTCAGGATAAACGAATTGAGCATTAAAATCGTGCGATTTCAAACCGCAAGACATTTTCTTGTTGGGTTTTCTAAACTCAGATATTTAGGCCAAAAAATTCATAATTAACCGATTACCAATGTAACCCATGCAGTCTAAAAAAATAGTTTTATCGGAACCAATGTTATAAATGATCCTTTCAAATAAACAAACAAAAAATTGTTAGTAACTCACATACTGCTTTTTTATTCCACTACAACATCAACTCACTCTTACTGGAAAAAGCAACAGCAATCAATTTTGCTTGAGTTTTTTTGAAACAAAATAAAAATACATTAAACAATCGCCATAAATGTTTATCGTTCAAAATTTATCATTCTAAAGGCAACATTTTTGGTAATAAATCTGTATATCATAAACTACTAGTCGAATCGAATTGAAGTTGTAGAGGAGAACTTAAGCCGGGCGGGAAGCAATTTAGTGTCAAATGGATCTAAATCTAAAATTTTAAGAATAAATATCGTAAAAAATAAAAATAATCGACAAAAATTACTTTTTTCCAAAATTAAAATTTTTTGGCCAATGCTGGATGTAGGGTGCAATTCAAAATTAATTTAAAATTTCTCTGTTAACCATTTATGAAGCCTTGTCTTTTGAAATATGTAAAGAAAACATTTTGATCAAAAAAACAAAAACTCAGGGTGCTGACTTTAAACATTTTTCACCTATCGACGAATTGAGATAATAAAAAATTTTTCGGTAAATTATTTCGGAATGTACTAAATTAAAAAAAAAGATACCACATACACTTCATTACTTATTCCCGAAAAACGAAATAAAGTCGAGCCAAAAATCAAAAAGTCAAGCGTAAATATCTTTTTAAATGTAAAGTTTATTTTTTCTTTATCTTGCCAAGCACTTTACAGAAATATAAAAATTTTTGGAATCGGACTAGATTTGTAGATTTTTTTGGAACTTTTACATACCCGAGGTAGTTAACTTATCTTGTGTTATCACACGGTAACTACAAAATGATTTTCTTGAAAGCTTGATTCTTCCTCTATATACATTTTAATTCGATCCGACCAGTAGTTTATTCAGATTTATTACCAAAAATTTTGCGTTTGGCCCCACTGTGCATTGGAGATGTCATCCGGCCTTATTTTTTCAAGATTGACGAGTATGACACAGTTATTGTGACTGTTGGACTATACAGGCCATAATCTAGAGAACATAAAGGACATTCTGAAAGGTGTACTTCGAGGTTGTCTTATGTTTGTTTTTTATGGTCGATTTGAATGCTTTGAGATTAGAGATTTTTCAACTTCCGGGAATCAGGTTTTTATTTAAGGCATTCCCAGAAATTCCCGTATGTTCGAGAAAAATACTACATATTTTAAAAAGCATGAAAACTAAACAAGAATGTTTATTTAACATATAATTTGCACGTAAATGATTATTTGAAGTTCATTGTTATATTAAAAATATATTCACATCTGCTTCTATAAAAAAAAAAAAAAAAAAAAAAAAAAATGATTTACTATTTAAGTATCTGGTTATTCATCATTGACAATAAATAAAGAAAGAATCTAGATATCGTTCGTCACAGTCACAGAACATTTTTTAAGAAAATATAAATAAGTATGTCTTCGAGGCTGATCTTTTTGAAATCTCATTTGGACCGTGATCGATTTCTCCAAAACATAAAAATAATTTTTTCAATCTTAAATATAGAAAGTTAATGTGTAAAAATTGTTGAAGGTGAAAGGAAAAAATAAAAAATCCTTCAAAACTATGAAGTGCAAAGTTTTGTGTCCTAATAGCAGTGGTTTCAACCATAGATAATTCTTTAAATATTTAAGTAGTTTTGTTATTTAAGTATGTCTTAGTTTGGAAATTATTTTTTCTGGTATTTTTTTTTTTACATCGAAACGGGCGTAAAGAAATGTAATAATTTGCTTGGTTAAACAATGCTTTTTATAGAATTTTTGATTAAAAAAAAAATGGTAGAAATGCACATTTTTGATAGTTTCTAATTCCAAGGATTCCCGACAAGAAATCTGGGGAATAAGGAAGTAAAAAACTGGACAAATTCCCAAGATAAAAACCCTATTTGGGTTTCTTTGAATAGACAATCAGTCCATGTGAACAATATGCACATTTTAAAAGAAATTATCACCCAAGTTTTTCTTGGTCGTCGTATAGAAAAATATCGTCTTATAAAGGACCAAATTAACATTAAAATAACGTGAAATTATACAGATCAATTTTTGTTTTCAAGCCAGTTCGTGCATTAGAAAAATTCCGGAACAAGATATTAAACTTGAAAGCATTTAATTAAGTCTTCAAACTTAGTAGTTAAACATACGATTAAAATCAAAAATAACATTAACTCTATTTATAATCGATACATCTTTTATATAACTTCTACTATCATTGGCGTATTTCCCACACCTTATTTTTAGCAATTAAAATATATACAAATGGAAATATTAATAACATCGGAATTACAGCAAATTATTATAAGAATAATTTCATTTTTAATATAATATAAATACATGTTATATAATAAATAATCCAATTAAATCATACTTAGTTACATGAGAAAAAAAAATTAATATTAATTTATTTTACATGACTACACATGAGACACAAAAGTATTTTTATAAAAAGAAAAAACAATAATACTACAAGCTCGTTGTAGATGATAGATGATTATTTAATTAATTAATTAATTGTGTACATGTAAGTAATACCGCTCAATTTCATTACATTCAAATGAATTGAATTATTCTTTATAAAGCCCTGTTATACCAATCTCTACAAATTTGTATTTTTTTTTTTTTCTACGAAATATTCAAACGTTTAATTTAGTTTTTGCTTTTCTTGTCTTTGTTCATTTATTTTATGTCAAAAAGAATCATTTTCTCATCAATTAACCTCTAATCAATTAAGTACACATTCTAGTAGAAGTAGCTTTTTTTCTTTCATTTTTGGTTTTTTAATATCAAGTAAAATACTTGATAGAATATGTAGACGAAATATTTAAACTATCAAGATTAAATTGTTTATGAATGCATTTATTCATTTTTTGTAGTTGCTCATTTATTCATTATTAAAACAAGTTGTATAGTACTCATGCTTAATTGAACTTTAATGGCCTTAATATTATGTTAGAAAGAGATGTCTGGTTTTGTACAGAAATTTAATTGAATGGAAACAATTGGGAAATATATAATCAAATAGCAAAGATAGAAAATTTTAAAGAATATGTATCATATTGTATAAAGTTTAACAAAATCGAATATAACAAAATAGTAAAATCCTTATAGGCAATAAAATTTATTTTAATATATAGTAAATGTCAAGGCATTCAGAACTGAGATTATATTTCACCTTTGCATATATTATTTGGTCCCTAAATATCTTTTATACCACTTTTTTGTACAAAAAAACATTTAATTATTATTCTAATTGAAGCCATTTATACTAACAAATGATTAAAAGTTAGAAACATTCTCCTTTAATAAGTTTAATCGAGAAAGAAAACCCACGAGAAGATCAAAAATTAGAAACGGTTTTACCAAATATCTGAAAGTTGTTTTTAGAGAATCCAAGACTTAAATTCCCTGAAAGTCTTTTAAATATTAAGAACAAAGTTAGGGCATTTGGATCCTGAAGTTACAGATATAAAAGAAAAAAACGAAAGGTATATTTTAATTTTGCTCGAGCGCACTTAAATTGAAGTCCGCAACAATGGAAAATGTGTCATGGTCTGACGAGTCCGAATTCAACCTCCGGGAATGGGATAGATGAGTCAGTGTACGACAATCTGTAGACGAAAAACTTAATTCTAAGTACACAACTGCAATAGTAAAGTAGGGAGGTGAAAATATTACGGTTTGATGGAATCGCGTTTTATATAAAACTAAAAATGCTAAAAATTATTTAAAAATGCTTAATTAATAAAATTCTTTTTTTAGTGGTATATTTTTAATTCATATTCATTTTTCATAATTTTGACCTTATAAAATTATAAAAAAAAGGATTATATAAGTAGAAAGTAGAAAGAATGGAATATAAGTAGAAGTATATGATAATGCACTTAATACAGCCTAAAATGTTCTTCAGTTTGCACCTAGTTACATTACCCAGATTATCGTGGCACTGCACACCATATAATTCAGTGGCGTTGCAACATTGGACAGTGGGAAATTATGTGTGTAAGTAACATTTTCTTAATATCCTCGCCTAACCTACTTAACATCGATATAATCGGATAGTGTCCCGTGATACTACCCATTGTAATTTTTAAACTTCTTCTGGTTATACTTAAGATTATTGTGTAAATGTCATATAATGATTCTTATTACGATTCTGAGCTTTTTCCTGGTCATGCATGTTTTGTCTAATTTAGGCTATAAAGTTCAGGACACCTTGCGGACAACACTGTTACACCAGGCATCGTTGCATGTTCGTCAGCAATTTTATTGTCTTCGGTATTGCTTTAACACAGAATCCAGCATAGCCTAACAATAAAATGGTTCATTAGCTCCCTTATACCTTCATACAGTCACAATCCATTCTTGATTTGACATTATATAACATTATTACATAAAGAGTGATCTCTTTACTCCTTTCCACATTCTAGGTTATAAGCTGAGTTGCTCTTAAAACTGCCTATATTTCAGCCTGAAACACGCTACATTCATCTGTAAGCCTGTAGGACAACTGAATACCACATTCTGGTATATAAACTCCTTCACCGGGTCTTATATCTATCTTGGATCCATCTGTGAAGACTGCATAGCCTTCATATAATTTCATGGATCCTGTTCATTTTTCGCTTACTGGAATTATCACAGAGAATATTTCCTCGAAATCAATACTAGTGACTTATTCCCGATTGTAGTTAAATGTAACACTTTAGATTGATTTCAGTTAAAAAACGTATGTGTCCTAAATGTCTTGATTTCATAAGATCCGATTCACTTATGAAACAATTGCCGCTTCCCTATGTAGTCCCCTATAAGTACTAAGTGGAGGGTGCTTGAAATTTAGCTTGTTTTATTAAAAAATATTGTTCAAGATATATATATATATATATATATATATATATATATATATATATATATATATATATATATATATATATTAATCTACCTACATATCTATCTATAAAATTATTTTTGCTTTGACAGTTGTATATAAATATATATAATGTATATATATATAACTACCTATCTACCTACCTATCTATCTATTTATTTATCTGTCAAAGCAAAAATAATTTGACATTAGGCTTATAAAGTTCAGGATTTCCTAAGCAATTTTAAATTTCAAATTTTATTTAAGAATGCCCGAGTTTCCCCACTGTAAAAAAAATATATATTGTTTAATATTTTTTATGTTTTAAACTCAATTAAATTCGATTATAAAGAACAAGTCTTTATGCAAATTTCTTTAGTAGTCGAAAATTCAAAATATGTTTTACTCAAAAAAAGCCTAAAACTATCTATGGCCTTCAACTTATCACAAGCTAAGATGAAACACTTCTCTTTGATTAATATTATACATATTCCATATAAATTCTACATAAATTGTATATATATTACTTACAAGTAAATAAGAATCCGTTCTTTTAAATTCCAGGATTATCTTAAAATTGTTTAAAAAAAACATTTTGTTATTTGTTTAAATATTCTTAGTTTTTTTTTCATACAAACGTTCGATATTACGTGTGTTTCTGTTTGTTTCATTACATTCAAAAGTTTATTCAACTTAAATTTTAGTTGCTTTTGAGACATTAAGGCACCCCATTATGCATCATAGATTGGCTAAATAAAATAAATGTTGCTGTAGTTGTTGTTATTATTGATGTTTAAACATGTATTATTGCAACAAACCACAGTAAAAACAATATTATGGCTGTTTGCTCTTCAAGTCAAGAGATAACGTCAAAATATATACAAACATACAATATTTTACAATATGTATGAATAAATATCAAAAACATGTGAATATGTATAAAGATAAATTTGTATATAAAGGGTAAAACAGGAAAATGTGTTATTTGAATTTTGAATTTTGGTAGCCAAATTTATGACTTTTATGTGAAAAGAAACCAAACATAATTTTGTATTTCAAGAGTTAAAAGTTTTTTACAAAAATAACATCTATTTTTTTTACATTTTTACATTGAAAAATAAGTAAATAGTTTAGTTGTTCATTGAAGCACGTGATTCAATCTTTGTTTTAGTTAGTACGTGGGCATGTTTTTGACTTTTTGCTATCTTTACTTTTTTTTTTGGTGTCTTACCAACTTGCAAAAATATTGAGGAGGCAAATTTGCTTTGGAGTATCTGTCTTTGGCTTAGTTTTATACATTTTTCCTTCGTTTTATTAAGTTTCTTGTAAATTTCTAATAAATAAAGCAAAAAAAAAAAAAATCTAAAACCAACCAGTTGTTATTTTCGTTTTTAATTGAAAATAAAATGAAAAAGCAATTATGTATTTGACCACCTAGTTGTGAGTAATTCAATTTATACTCAGGAGGTCTTCTATTAATAGAAAAATAACTATGTATTTTCAATATTAATTACTTGTTTTATAAATGATTGATTTGATTTGGTTGCAAACTAGAATGTTAAAATAAAATTAATTAATGTAAATAGCTGCATTTGGAAAAATAGGTAAATGGTTAACATTCTTAATGTTTTAGCAAAATTGTTTCAATATGATTATTGCATCACTGCAAAAGGTTTGTGAAACCAGAATAATATTATTATATGTAAATCAAATGTATTATAGTTGTAACAAATGATCACCTGAAAAATCAACAATAGTTTTTAATGCAAATGTTTTCATTTTTTTATAACTTTGTTAGTTGTTTAATGACCATTTTTGCTGTGTTGGATAAACGTCCATTCAAGACTCTAATTTTCTAAGAAAACTATTTACGTAAGTATATATTAGGGTATTCATTTTACTCAACTTTTTCATTGTCCGATTAATCAAATAACTCGAAAATGCTATTTCTCAAATATGCTATTTTTTAAATATTTTAAAAATCGAGTAGAATTTTTAAATTGTTCGAGTTGAGATAATTTTTAATAATAAAACATAAGAATTGTTAAAAAAAAAAAAATAAATAAAGTCTACATTAATTATGATCGCTTAATTTATAAGAAAGGTTTAAATTATCCTTCAGATAATAGTCTTTTAAAATATGTAATTAAAATTTATATCTATTTTTCTCTAATGCTTTTATCAATCCATTGCTTCTCTATGAGTAACCAGCAATTTCATTGGATATAATTCCTGTTAATTAATTAATATATTTAATTGCATGTATATATTACATTTTTTAAGTTTTTATAAAACAAATAACTAAAAATAGTCAAAAGAGTAGAAAAATCTCTAAAATGTCGTATAATATCGAAAAAATTGACTATTTAAACATTGAAAAAGTATAAAAGTCAAAAACAGATTATTTAAAAAATTAATAAAAGTCGAAAAGTCGAAATGTTCAACTATAAAACCCTAATACCTACAAAAATTGACTGCACTGTCCATAAATAGATATTGTTCAACAATATGTATTTCAAAATCTTTTTTATCTCCTCCAAACCTAAATTAAAAAATACCTATAACTTCAATTACGCGTTGTGTTTCAGATACATATTCGGTTATTTTTACTGAATAATTTTTATTTTATATAATTCTAAATTGTGATGTCACTTGGCGACATAATAAAACCTTTTAAATTGAAATATCTTTTAAACTAGTTAAAAAGGAAAACTATATAAAATATTTTTTTATTCAAATTATTCGATTAGCCGGTATGATTTACTCGAATAAATTTTTAATCAAAATTATAGATTTTAATTTAATCGAACAGTTATTTGATTTTAATTTTTCGTTTAATCGAACAAACATTATTCGAGTGTACACCCTAATAAATATGTGCATAATTTTAGCTATAGTATGATTTTTGCAACACATTTAAGTTGATGATAAGATATTTACAAATGGCATTAATGGCGCGAAGATTGCTAATAAAGGCTGTGGCGAACCTCAAAGTGCATTTGATTCTGATTTCTGATACTCAGTTTGAATCTGAATAACTAATTAGAACTCCTCTTTATGAGAAGTTTTACTAATAAATATGTCTAAATATTATGACTTGA
The DNA here is from genome assembly GCA_932274085.1 of Protocalliphora azurea. Classification (NCBI taxonomy): domain Eukaryota; kingdom Metazoa; phylum Arthropoda; class Insecta; order Diptera; family Calliphoridae; genus Protocalliphora; species Protocalliphora azurea. The sequence goes on from OW026523.1 coordinate 113,441,330, forward strand.
GAACTTATAACATATAAAATATAATGTTTAAATACCTGGGAAACTTTTTATGATTTTTAACACTAAATTGTATAAGATTTGAACTTGATGCTTAAGAAAGTGCTTACCTGAAAAGAAGAAAATATAAAGTTAAATGTTGTTATTTATGAATATATATATATATATATATATATATATATATAATTAAAAATATGTATAATTAAAAATCTATAAAAACCTTTATGACAAAATACAAAATTTAGTTTTTAAAGAACTGATATAAAACCTGTAAATATTGACTCGATATGATATTATATACATTTTTTTATTTACAATGTACAAAATTGAGATTTTAAATATAGACTCAAAAAATATTTTTTCCAATCATTTTTGTTTTCTCTAGAAATACGAGTACATATCGGCTCTTACCAAAAATTGTTATCCTAGCTGAAACTGACCTCAATCTTTATAAGTCCTGATTTAATAATATTTTAAACAAACAGGTTACAGATCTGAATTCACAAGACTTTTAGCTTAATAGAGTGCAAAATTTTGGCACCATAGGTTTCATTTAAAAATCAAGATTGTTGTTCAAGGTTCTAAAACTTAGAAGTTCTAAAACTGTTTGATATCATGCGACCTTATATAAACTAATCAGACATAGTTGATAAATTCTACACCCTCTTTGTTGTTGTGCAGACTTTCAACAGTTACATACAGGGTAGTAAAATTATGATAACATTTTTTAATTTTTTTTTTTTTTTTTTTGTTTTTTAGGCGGGGTCTGTGCACCCCTCAACGAAATACAAGTTGTGAAATAGGGATTAATACTTGTTGCTATGTATATCTTGCACTATATCCCGTTGATGTGCCCGAAATTGTCAACGGAGAAGATAGTCCCAAAGTTTGGAAAACAAGAGGGAACATTTATTAAAGTCAGTTTTTGCGAGGCACATTCACAGTTCCTAATGAAATAGTATCGATTAGTGCCTGAACTAAATTTGTTGTCACTTTGCGCAATAAAATTGCAGGAGCATTAAAAATAAATTTAATAAAATTTAATGAACTTTTTGGAAATTTCTCAAAAACTCCACTTTTTTTAGATACAGAAACGGCGATCAGTATAATTGATAGAGATCATAAATTTAATTCAAATATCGTTGATAGTTGAAAACCGGATACTTTGAAAAATACATTTTGCTAAGGCACATCGCAGTGACAGCATGAAATTGACCATAATTGACATAGATAGTTGAAGTTTGTAATGTTTAATGGAAATGTTGAGGCATATCATAAAATTTCGAAAGATAAAAATTTTATGGACCAAAAAAGAATTCACTTGGGGTAAAAAGGCATCACAATATTATATAGCATTTCTTTGTAATAAACTTTAATAAAATGTATTCTCGTATAATATATGGAGATAGGACTTAGATGAGATCCGCATTTTTCAAAAAAAAAAAAAAAAAATTTTTTAAATCGGACTTTTTATTATAATGAATTGTTTAAGTTTTCTAGGAAACCGTAAAATATGCCAGACTATTTTCATCACACACTGAAAATATAATAAATTATATTTAAATATCTCAGTAGGTTGTAATATTACACTTAATTTATATACTCAATTATATATCAATTTTTTATGAAGGCCGAAATCAACAATTATTGATAATGACCCATATATCAAATGTCTTTAGCTTAATTTCTTATTTAATGTACTTAAAATATCATATATATTCTGTGGTTATATGTATGTCTCACTGATAACTAAAGGATATATTCCATACTTTAATATATCTGGTGAAGTTCTAAGAAATTGCTTTTGAAAATTATACAAATTGGTCCAAAAATAACGTATTTTAGATTTTTTAAAGCCCATATATAATTTACAAATTGGTCAGGAATTTCGTTGAAAAAATAAACAAAATCTGTCGGTCTTAATGGGTGAAAAAAATTACCAAAATATTTTCCACATGATTTTGTTGTTATTGGTACATTAAGAGAAAAACAGCAACAGCATATGAATTAGCAGATGTCCACAGTATTGCCAAATGAGGGGTTTTGTTCCCAAATTGGGGATTTTAACTTTTATTTTGGGTCAGATTTTCGTACAATTTATATTATTTATATTAATTTATATTTGCCATATAAGTTATTTCTAGTGAATATTTTGGTTTTTAATTAAAAAATAAAATAAGTGTGTGGGGATGGGTGGCCGTGTTTTTACCCTTTTTTCTTTATTTTTTGACCTAAATGTAGAAACTTATAGCCTTTAGTTTCTGCAGGACTTGAAACTATCATCGGATAATTAATGGGTAGGGAGAGCCTTTACCCGTTTTACCCTATTTTACGCCCTTCCAAAAAATGTATATCTTTAAGTTTCTTTCACATGTTACAGTATCTGCATACCAAATTTTAAGAAAGCCGGTTGATGAGTAAAGGAGATATAGGGAGAGTGCGCTCCTCTTGCCCTATTTCCCGTCCTAAATAATAAAAGTTATAGGTTATAGTTTCTTCCAGATGTTACAATATTTGCCTGCCAAATTTCAATATAATCGGTTGATTAATTAGGAATATATTTTACCCCTTGCGAACTATTCTCATACCTAAAATATACATATACAAAATTTCATAAAAATCGGTCAAGCCCTTTCGAAGGAGATCAATTACAAATATCATGACACGAGAATTTTATATGTATAGATAGATTTTCATAAATTTTATTTTTATAAGAAATTTTCGAGAAATTTTCTATTTATTGGATATATCGGTCAATTTTCAAATTTATAGCAAAATATCTATGAATTTTAAATTTATTAAAATTTCGATAATTTTTTTATGCGTAATTTTTGACATATTTTCTATTTACAGGAAATTTTCTATAAATTATCTTTGTAGTTGTTCAAACTTAGTTGAACATATTTTTATGAATTTTTTAAGTAATAGATTAGTGAAATTTTATTTCTCTTTAAAATTTCCTTTTAAGTACTTTATTAAAGTTTTATTACTATTTGCATTAGGACAGATCATTAGATTTTAAAATTTTATTATTGTATACATTTGTTGTGGCCTCATGCATGTGTAGATTTAAAAACACATTTGTGTGTGTGATAATTATTGATATTCAAAGGGGTCTTATTTAAAGATAAGATAAGGTTTAAATTACACTTGGTACTACTATTTTAATTTTATATTTTAGTTTTTAGCTATTAAAAATTTTACTTTAAATAAATTTTTCAGTGCATTACAAAACACTCAGCATTAACGTCACTTTAACAGTAGCAAATTTGTATAAATTTAATGTTTATAGGAAATTTATTTTATCTTTTATTTTTTTATTTTTTTGTAGCGAAAATATTTTGGGGAAAAATCTATATTTAAAATGGAGATTTTTTGGCGACGTTGAGCTTCAGTTTGGAGACATATATCATTTTTAAATAAAAGTAGAAATAGTTATTTTTAAAAATAAAACAAATTTAATAAAAAAAATACAAATTTTCCAAAAATTAAAAAATAAGCTTTATTTTAAGTACCAATTATAAACAGTTCCAAAAACTTTTCAGGAGATTAACGTTTTAAAAAATTACGATTTTCAAAAAAAAAAAAAAAAAAAAAAAAAACATAAAATACTAATTTTAAAAAGAGGCTAAAATTTAAAAAAATAATAAATTTTAAGAATATGTTTTAATAAAGTACCACTATCTTTCTTCTTAAAAAGTATTACATGGTAAACGATATACTACATTCGGCAGAGACTAGCCAATACACCTATAATACGTTTATACAAATTTGCAAATACGGTAAATTGCATGAAAAAAAAAAATAAATTTACTTATTAATGATATAAAAAATTCAACTATTGTAGTCGAAAATTCTATGAACGCTAAAAGTCTTACGTTTTATTTGTAATCAATTTCAATAAGAATCACGTATAAACGTTGAATTGAATTTTCTTTCTGCTCAACTAAGCTATTTTGCGAATTACAAGAAAGTCATTATAGCTTCACTGCAAGGTAATGCGGAAAGGAATAAATTGTGGTCAAGTTTTTACTACGTAATATGTATACAATTTCCGATAAACTTATATAATAATATATAATATATTATTTTAAATGGCTTCCAGTAAGGCGACTCACACTAAAAAAATTTTATAAACCTCCTGTGAATTAACCTTGTATGTTTTATGCTCCACAAAATATTTATGGTCTACTGGTGTCCGTTCTCGAGCTGGACCTTTTTTAAAAAAAATATTTTTAATTTTTTTGAGATTATTTATATGGAAGCCGAGTCCATTGCTATTTAAAATGTGTCCAAAGTTGACCTCAAAATTTAAATATACCACAAAATATGGTATTTTTCAAGGTTTTTTTCAAAATAATGTTATTTTTAATGAAATTTCTAATTTGCATAACATAAACAACATAGGTATCAAAATTTACAAAAATTACAAATATTATAATATAAAAACGAAAAGTATTAACAGGAAATGTAAAAAATATAAGTAATTTTTTACAGAAAATATTTTTGTGCTTATGCGATTTCACTTTATTTGCTACATAGGCTTTTTTAAAAACTCATAGATATTATTTTAGCTGGTATTTGAATAATTTCATTGGAGTCATGGAGCTCTTTCAGCGTTGGCGGGAATAAAACAGCAATTTATCACATTGTTTAACGTTTTATAATCAATGAACATTTTCAGTACATTAATTAATTATATTTTTAATCCATTTTGGTTTTATACATTCACTGTTATTGTTATTTATTATTTTTAATAATATTTTTGCAATTTTCCTGAATATTTTAATTCAGACGTGTACATCTTATCAAAAGAAGAATTTTGACACCCATATTAACTAAATTTTTTGTAAAATTTTATATCAAATTGACTATTTGATAAACCGCGAAACTACAAGAATATTGAAATAAAAGTTATACAGGCACCAGCAACTAGTGATGGAAAATGAACAAATTTTCCGGTATCAAAATAAATTTAAAATGGTACGTTTTCCAACCTTGGACTACTAAAATTTAAAATTTTGATATTTATTTCTATTTTATTTGATGCAAAACTCAAAGAATGTAATTTGTATATCCGAACTGAAGGATAAATATGGGGCCTAAATTGAAAGTTGGGATTCAGCTCAGATCCTATTAAGAAAAAATTTTTCACCAAACAAAATTTACTATACAGGAAAAATTACAAAATAAAAAAAAAAATACATTAAAGGAACTTTTATATAAATTATTTTTCTTTTTATAAATGCACATTCAAGAGCTTTAAATTGATACTTTAATATTTGCAATCCGATAAACAGTATAGGAAATATTTATTATTTTAAGTTAAGGAACTCATGAGTACCTATGATCTTGTTCTTGAAATAAAATTAAAGAGAAAAAATCATCAAACATCAAATATTTAAAAGCGAGTACTTCAGCCTTAGTTTCGTTAAAATATAATATCTGATAACTTTGATATTCGGAACATTTTCACTTTATCGACCTACAGCACAAATATTTCTATAATGTACATAAAATTCTAGAGTTTGATGACGGATTCAAAAATCATCAAAGAGAAAATTTAAGCTGTTGTCAAACCATTAACAACGAAATACCACATTCTACAATCAGAATTAAAATGGCGACGCTATACACATAAAACAAAAAGGGCGTTATTTTAAGGCGTGGCAAAAAAAAATAATTTTTGCGTTTTTGGAAACATCATGAAATACTCTTGCATTCTAGGGGGTGACTGACATAACTTATATATATATATATATATATATATATATATATACAGTTCTACTGTCCATTCGTTTAAAAAATTTATTTTTCAATTGAATTGCGGAATAACCAACTAATAATTTGATCAAATGACTTAAGGGAATACTTCGGTATGAACGTTAAATAGATAAAAAATACTATCATAATAACTTTTCTATCCCTGCAACTTATAACTTAAAGCAAGTAAAAATTTAAAACTTTGAATTTTCATTAAAAATTACTAACAATATGATGAAAATAAACCTTAAAAAATAGGACATATTGTAGAATATTTGAATATTGAGGTTACCCCTGAATATACGTTTTCCGAATACCTTTTAAATGATACCACACTTTGTATGCATTGAATACAAAAATGTTCAAAAGGCTAAAAAGATACATTTTTAAAAACGGTGCAGCTCACGAACGCTCATCAGCAAAAGTGAAATATTTTGGGAAACATTGTTATTTTCAGACTGGTAACAAAAACACTTTTTTCCCTCCGATAGGGAGTGAGTCACCTTAATATCTAGTTAAAGAAAAGAAAAAATAAAATCTTAAAAATAGTTTATTGAACATTTTTTTAATGTAAAAACAAAAAAATGAAACATTTGACTTAAAACAAAAACAAAATTATCTAACAATAAACTTTCATAAATTTTATAATGCAATGGAAAAATAGATACAAAGTATAAATTAAATTTCTTTAAATGATTTAAAAATAACAACTTCCATATACAGAAATATATAAAAAATGAAGAACATATAAATTAAATAATAGATTACCTGTCACAAAATAAACAAAACTAAGAAGTAAAAAAGAAAAGGTAAAAACAAATTTCTTTAAAGTTTAAAAAATATAAAACTAAAATAATTTATAATTGACAATATAAATACAGACAAATATAAAAACGTACATGTTCAATAAATAAATAAATAAATAGTTTCTTCCTAACAACTAACTATAATTTAAAACATATCAATAATAAAAGAAGTTGGAACAAATTATAGTGGGAATAATTTTTCATAGTAACAGGTACTACTGCTACTTCATAGCAGTACACACTCTTATGCTTAGGAATTGTAACAATTTAAATGGATTTTTAATAGTTTTACTAGAAATGAACATGTTAAAGGAGAGAAAGTAAGAAAGTGGGAAATTAAAATGTCATTAGGTTTTTTTCTTGTTGTATTACCTACAAAACATACGTACTTTTAACTCAATCCTTTCTTTGGCTATTATAAATTATTAAAAAATTGTTTGTCTTAAACTTCCTTTTATAAAATATGGGAGACAGCAAAAAAAAATATATATATATATATGTACGAAAGAAAGAGAAATATGTACCATAATTCTGATTACATTTTCCTGTCATTTAGCCAAAAATAAAAAAATATTTTAAATTCATAAAACTTCAAAATACCTGCACAAATTATAAATGAGTTCAAAAGAAATTTACGTTTACTTGTCGCTTGTCTTGTTAAATGCTTGATTAGCTTGAATTTGAAATTATATTTATATAAATCGTGAAGAGACTCGAATACTAACACCAACCAAGGAAGCCAAGTAATAAAAAATAATATTTCAATAATTTTCAACATAAATTAGCACAAATAACGCGTGCAATTGCAACACGTGCTGCTTACTACGAACAAACAAATCAGCCAACACAAAAATATTTAAATATTCTCTTACACAAACATATACAAACATGCACACCAGCTTACCGGCAGAAAATACAACACTATAAAAAAATTTCCGGTTAACTATCAAAAACAACTTAAACAAAAAAATGACAACTACGACATCATAAGCTACGTAATAATCATTTTAATAAACAAAATAATGACGTAGTTGAAATAATTTTTGTACGTCTTTCTTTATGTTTATTTAGCTTGAAATTTAAAATAAAATTATGGTAAATTTCTTTGGAAAATTTATCTTTCGGCATAAATAATGTCATTTGATTAACTATAATGTTTTTAAATTTTATAAAAAATAATAATCCTATAAATTATGGCAATTTAAATTTTAAATAAATTTTTAAAGCTACAAATAAAATCAGGAAAAAAGAAACCGTTTTAAATTAACTTGTAACGATATTTATTACGTTAAGAGTATCAGAGTTGATTAACATTTGAATGTTTTATATTTTTATTTTTGTGCAATATAAAGTATGAGATATGAAATAATTTTTTCAAGTTTTTTATGTCATTTAAAGTTGTCGGGGTTAAAAAACTTAACAAAAAGTTAGACACAGGTGGCCCACCCTTGTTTGGTTATGAGTTGGGAATGGTTTTTATTTTCCATTGGATTTTTTTGGAAATTTTGTATTCTTTGGCAAAGTAAATAACGCTATATAATTATTTGTCATCAAAATTTTTGTTTAGTGTTCTTATTGAAAATCAATACACTTTTGTAGTGAAAATTTTATAGCCATTTTCTTGTGGTGATTCCTTATGCCTACACGCAGAGAAAAAATATATTTGTAGTCACCATAATCTAAGAGCAACATATTATGATTGGAACATATGGTCACCGCTAAAAAGAGATATGATTAAAACATAATTGTTATGATTCCATTTTATCATACGGTTCGTTTTTCATATTATGGTTCGAGTTTTTTATATTATTATACCATTTTACTACATTATTATCCCATTCTGTCAGATTATGATTTCATTTTATTATAATATTATTCCGTCTCATTGTATTATCCCATTTTATCACATCATTATCCCATATTATCATATTATTATCCAATCTTAACACATTATGATTCTGTTTTATCATATTGTTATTCCATCTTATCAAAAAAAATAATAATAACACAAGATATTTTTTGTTTGTTTTTATTTTTTGTCATTCAATGTCTTATACACATTATAAAAACCTTGTCTACTTATATTAATTCATGTATAAATTACATGAGAATTATAACTATGGTGGAAAACAAACGCTAAAAACCAAATATATGCATAAACAAACAAGTTATGAAATTTTCAACCATATCTGTAAAAAGCATATTTATTTGTAATACTTTATTTTTGTGGGAATAATAATATTAATATGGTTTGAAAACAAAATATGATTTAAGAACAAGGAAAAAGATAGGTAATATTTAATGGTTGCAGAAATAATGATCTTTTTTATATTAATAAAATTTTGTTTCTGGTAAAAAATATTCAAAACCATAAAATTTTTATAGTTAAATATATTAAAATTTATGAATGAAAATTGAATGATAGAAATGAATGAAAAACATTGTTATCATGAACACAGTATTATTAAAATTAATGAAAATTAACAATGAGAATAGAATTTTTTTAGTGGCAATGCCTTAACCATGTTTTTTCTCTGCGTGCATAAACTGAAAACGACAGAAGCTCTCAAAGTCAACATAACCCGTGACACCGATCAAATTCAGCCAGAATCACAGAAAGTAGAAATAGCTCAGTGTTGTGTAAGGATTTAGGTCTCTAATGCCAGTAATTCATGTATGCAAAATTAAATACAATAACAATATATTTTAGCATTGAAATTTGTTTTGCACCTATTGCCTGTACCAGGGATAATAAATGAGATTTTCAGTATTGTACTAACTCGAATAAAAATGTCCACTTTTTTGAATCTAATTGTACTAAGATTACAAAAAATTACTTTAACTATGAAAAACATGCAAAAAAATTTTTTTAGTAACTACTTTTATTGATAAGCTTTTTTCAATTCAAAAGCCAAAGAAGTGAATCGAATGAGAAACGAGTTATAAATTTAAACTGTTAAAAAATTATACAAAAAAGTTAAAATATTCAAAAACGAATGCGACTGTTATAAAACGAATATGATTTGAAATTTTATTAACGGAACCAAGTGAAAGACGTCTAAATTTTTGATAAAATTTAAAATTTTTAATTACTGTTAAGGAAACCATTAATATGATCTAAATATGCAATAAAAAACGAAAAATATTTCTTAATTATACAACAACGATACTGCCAATCTATTTTAAAAAATTTGTATTAGTTCTGAAGTTATCAAACGACTTCTGTTTAAATGTTAAGTGCACATAATAAAATAATTCTTAGTGTAAGAGAGAAAACGACACAAAATATAGTTTCTCTCATTTACTTAAGTATATATTTCCGAATAAAACTAAAAGTTGCATCAGCAGAAAATAAAAAAATATATATTCTTATTTACACCAATTACACATTTTCTCCCAACAAAATAATTTGTTTTTTTTAATCAACTGAAACGGGGACAATTTTAAAATTAAAAGATAATATGCCTTCTGATGAAGATTTTCATTAATCTCTTTTCTGCTACAATTCAATTTCCTCAGAGATTTTTAACTGACTTATGCAATTCACATGGATATTCATTTAAAATATTATTATTTTTTGGAGTTCTTATTTTATTATGCAATCACATATTTTAGAAATAAAAGGGACAACTATACAGTTCGAATTTTAAAAAATATTCTCTTGAAAATATCAAAATACTCAAAATAGCAAAAAATTGTGTATATTATTTTTAAAAGTTTTAATCAATTATTAATAATTTTATTAAAAATTAAATAGTGCTGAGATCTTATAAATTGTACTAAATGAATACCTGGTGTACTTCAGTGTTTTTCAAGAGCTAATTGTACTGAAAGAAACTGACTTCAAGCTGACTTCTTGTTTTTTTAACCATTCGTATAAACATTAATCTTTGAAAAGCAAGCCTTCAGAAAACTGACACAATATTTCGAATCCATTACGTAGTGTCTGTATTAGACAAATTTTTATCAAGACAAACGTGAAAATCAGCGAGAATCTATGCAAGGTAACTTCAGTTGAACAGCCGATTACTATTTTTGGTTTTTACAAGTGTCAAACTGCATACATAAAAACATTAATGAATTCGCCTTATTGTTGTTTTTGTGCAACTGTTTCTACCTTGCATAAATTCGCGTTGATTTTGACGTTTATCTTAATAAAAAATTGTTTAGTATAGACTCCATGTTATGTTAGAGGAGATGACATAATCAGTCTTAAGGTTAAGATCGATGTTTTTGATTACCTACGTGAGACGCACAAGTCGTGTTTAAATTTATTAAATTTTTTTCGTATGTTTTCGAAATTAATAGGGATTTAAAATGTACAATAAGCCTCTTACAAATAAATATTCAAAATAAACTTTTTGAGAATTAATTAGTTGATCGTAGAAATATGTACAAATATTTATATCCTTTCTTCACTGTGTACGCACTCTAACAACAAAAGGTTGTGTTATCAAAAGGTACTTAAACATTAAAGTTGTTTGATTATTATTTGAAATCAGACATTTATTATAAAAAAGTTTTATGTAAAAAAAGTGAAGAACACAAGAACAACAGCAACTAAACATTTGTTTAATATTTTTTTTTTTTTTTTATATTTTGTAAGGCAAAATAAAATATGTTATGAGTATTAATAAATCCTTCTGCCAGGAGCAACAGAAAAAAATTAGCTTTCAAATGCACTTTAATCACTGTTTGAAATTTTATAGATTTATTTTTATGGTATTTTAGTATTTTATTTATGTGCGAAACGTGTATTTTAACATAAACTCGTGTTAAGTTCTCTAGAGTTTTAATATCTGTTGTCTGCCTGTTTCTTTTTTCTCACTCTGATTCTCTCAGGTTTCGATTTATGAAATGTGATAATATTATTTTTATAATATTAACAAGGATATGTATATATATACATATTGTAGTGAAGTCGGTAAGACTAACTGAGTCTAGCCCAAAAACAGCTAACAATAATAATGAATAATTTTAAGTTAAATTTCATCTTATGATCTGATATGTACATATCGGGCATTTACATCAAGAATATTATAACTTACAACACGAGGTTTTTGAAGTAATGATGACGAAATATGCATTACATCAAGCTTTATCTTTTGTAAAAATATCGTGTTCATATTTTTTATCGTCGAATAAGAAGGGAATGAGTCATTAATTAATTTTGTCATTTTTTAATTTGATTATTTGATCCAAAAGTTATTAACAGGAGAACCAAAATATACTCTAAAAAAATGTTTTATTCGCATAAAAAATACTTTGAAATTCGGAAATTATGCCCTCAAAATTAAAAAAAAAAATGCTCTTAAACATAATTTTTTTTTTGGCTAAATTTTAAATTATCTACTATTATATAACTCGATTTTTATAAGATTTTTCATATTTTCGCTTTATTAAAAATAAAATTTTACAAGAAACCTAATTTTTAAATAATTTAAATTTGTTTATAATATATATTGTTATTATTATTATTATTTTTAATTGGAACAACTTTAAAGTATTCATTATTTAATGTTACTGCCACGCTTTATATCATTTCGTTCAGCATTTGTTTAAAAGCTAGTTTCACTTTATAATCTTTCATCTATTAACTGTAGGATTCCGCTTTTATTGCAGACAATTTTTATGAGAAATTTGCTATTAGAAGGGCTTGATATTTTTTATTATTTTTTTCTTCGCGTATTTTGCATTTAAAAGAAAAATACATGTAATTTTTTTATTTTTGTTATATCTTCTCTAAGGATTTTGTAAAGCATAAATAGGTAAATACATATTTCAAACAATTTTTGTTGCTTGCAACTACACTTGAGCCACCAAAACAGCTGCTGTTCTGGCTGTTGAAGCGTGTTAAGATTTCTTCACATTAAAAAAAAACTGGTTTATAAGAAACACATTAAATTGTTTTCGTTTTATTCTTCATGTTCAAGCATTCATTCTAACAGGATATTAAATTGTTAGATGAGAGTTTACGAGTAAAAAATAAACAAACCAAGTTATATACATGCTCACATATGTATGTAGTACATATTATGTGCATACAAACAAACAAACAAGCTGACAGACACACTTTTATCCCTAGAAATAATCATTGTTCTTATTTACTTTTTATATCAATTGTATAGAAGAGATTTTACCTTTTATTTTTCATTTCTTAAGGCGTGTATTTCCAGTTGTGCTCAAGAAGAAGAAGAAGTTATACAAGTGTGAATATGTTTTATTAACACTTTGATTTAGGGGTTGAAAACATCAACATGTTCGTTCTGCTTTCTGTCATTTTCTCTAGGGAATATTTTGAAATAATTTGTTCGTGCAAATTATTTGAAATTTAAATTGTAGGGGTCCTAATTGTAAAAGTATACACCTTCTTTCTTTTTTTCTTTCGTTCTACTATTTTTTGTTATTGTGATTTAAATATTAAGTTGTTTAAATAATGCCTTTAAATTATAAACACATGTCATTGTATATAGAGGAAATCATTTAAAGAGGTGTTTATAAGTTTTCTAAGCATATAGGAAAAAAATATAACTTGTCATGTGTACATAATTATTTAAAATTAAAATATGTAATTAGTATTTGATAATATTTGTAAAAAAGTTGAATGAATTTAGTTGGAAAAATAAAGAAAAGAGTTTAATTTGGGCTAAAAAAACACAAAACTGCGGGATCTAAAACTTCTAAAGAAAAACTTTGCTACTTTCAAGGTAAGCTAGCAGGTATTGCCTGAATAACTATTAATTTTATTCGAGTTATCCACAAATATGTGCCTAAACAAAAATAAAAAAAAATAAAGAAACAAAAAAAATTTTACCGTCATTGAGATTTGAACTTGGGCACAAATCAGTCACTCGTTTTTAATGACTAACATCTTACTCAATATACCATATCGCACTTATTTATTAACTGATAAAAACTTTTTTTAGTATAAAACGTCTTTTTAGACTTTTTAAAAAAAAACCAACTAACAGCGTCAGAATGGGGTTGAATCCACGAGATTACAATATTACTATGCTATTATACTATTGAGTACTTATTTATATAGTATAGAGAAGACAAATTATAAAATGATGCCTCATTACCAAGAAACTACTTTAAGAAGTAGTTGCCATTACCGAGAACCAAAAAGTTTTTGCTATGTTAATATGTTAATAATTAATTATGGTTTTATAACTCCTCTTAGCCACTTTCTTCTTCCGTGACTTTTCGAACTTCCATCGTAGTTATATGAAATGCAACACTATTCCCATCAAGTACAAAATCTGAAGAAACGTTGGACTAAGTGTATTGAGTTAAAAAGAGATTATGTTGAAAAATAAATTTTTGTTTTGCAAAAAAAAAAAACAGTGCTTCATTCAAAAAGTCACGGACTTATTGATCCGCCCTCGTATAAAGAGAAAACTAAAACTTCAAATTTATAGAAATTATTTGTTTTGTTTTTGAAATTATTACAATAAATCATTTTTTAAAAATTGTTAAAATATATTTTAATATTGAAACTATGTATTCTGTGATCGAAGAAATAGCAAATATCCAAGAAATGTGAATGTCAACAAAAACTATATTGGGAAGAAATAAGCTATGTAAACGATGTAGTTTTTTAAATTTTGTTTTTCAAAAACCAATTAGTTTTTGTTTTGGTATAAACGGCATATTATGGATTCATTCAAAAACAATTCCATATTTGCGGTTACCTTGGTTATGATATATGATGAAGAATTTTATCAATACAGCTTGTGTGGGTATTCATTCGAAAAATGTTTGTTCGAAGAATAATAAATAAAATTTTATGAAAATGAAAAGGCGTCCATTGACACATACTGCAGAGTAATACTGCCGATAAACAATCTCGTACGTGTATGATTGACGAATTTACTATACATTCATCAATCAAAATTTAATTTTTGTGAAAAAAATTATTAAAAACAAAAAAGTTTTAAATAGTTGTATATTTTTTGTTTTAATTTGAAATGAAAAACAAAAAATTTCATAAATGATATAAAAAAATAATCAAATTCATTCGAAAAAACTATCTGCAGTATGAGTTCATTTTTAAATCAAAACGATTTTGATTTTTCATACTGCTTTCTCAATTTTATTAATACATACATATTGCCATTAGCTTATGCAGTATGCCCTTTTCTTAAGTTTTATTCTTTTTTAAGATTTCGACAATTAAACGTACTTTACAGGTTTTTAGTTATAAAGAGAACCTTTTGAAGACGGATCGTTAACACAAATCGAAGTCATTATACGATTGTTAGGTTTGGAAATATAGCTCACAGGAAATTAACTTTCCTAAAATATTGGTTTAATTTTTAAACAGTTCTGTAACAGTTCTAACCAAAACTGGTACAAAATTCTGGTTAGATAATATTAATTTTATAGCATTTCTTTAGGTGCTTCCACAAAACTCTGATACTTTTTTTCATTCGGCTAAAGATAGTTTTTAAAACTGTCAAAATTAATCAGAGAAAAATCAATTTTTTAGACCTAATAATCGATTTTAGTAGAAAATCATTACATAAAAATTGATTGCAAACAACCAATTTTATTTGGTCCAAAATCGATTTTCGACTAAAATCGCAGTCGTTTACCATTCTGATCTGATCTCTTGTGTATTTTAGCACAAATGTATGTTTATCTTGTTAAAGAATTAACAATTTTATTTTTGATATAGGTATTATGTTGCCTTTACGTTGAGAATGCTTTTTTTATGAAATTATAAATTAATTACTAAATTCCTGTTATTATTGTTAGTCTTTTTCAATCAAGTTTTTAATGAAATTTAGAATATCCTTAATAATTTACCTTTATCATATTTTGTTTCCATTTTTCAAATAATTCCAATAATTTTAAGTACGTGATTTTCGAACAAACTGAAATGCCTTATTCGAATTATTATGCACAGATTTTTATTCTACTTACTAAAATAGTGAACTAGATTAAAAAATTGTAAACTGTAACTATAAATTATATAAAAAAAATATTTTTATAATTTATTATAGCAAATAATATAAAACAGTAACGTTGTCAGCCTTTCTAAAGAAATAGAAAGTGGTTTTAGTAAAAGTGAATTTAATTCTATAATATACTGCTTATAATTAAATAATATTCATGGAGCTTATAAATATCCGTATCATTAAAATAAATAAATCTATATTACCATTTATTAATAAAGATATTTTGAGCTATTTAACAGTAAAACAATTTTCTATGAATTATTATTTTTAGTTTTTCGCTATAATCTATATCAAAATTGTATTTTGCTTAAATTTTTATTTAGCTTGAAAAGTCTATTTGTTGCTAAAACGTAAGCTTTATAAAAGCTTCTCAAAATAGTATAATTTAAATTACCAATAATATTTTTTTTTTTTCGCTATAATTAAAAGCACTAATTGAAATTTCCTTGTATAGCTAAATCTCAGAATTATAAACAGTTATAATTAAAAAACAAAAATCAGTAATATAAGAACATAAACGTAAAACATTGATAGGAACTTATTTTCTCTTTAAAAAATAAAATTTATTGATTATAAATATTTATTTAGTTGTTAAAATGCTACCAAATAATAATAATAAAATAGGTACTTTTTACTTTAATAATTTAAGCTCACAAATATCATTATATTTAATATCTTTACAATTTTAAAATTAGCTTTTTATATTCCATTTTCAATTCCCCTATCAACAAACCAAGAAATTAGCGATTAAATTTTAGTATTTACTTATATTCTCAAGTTGTTTTTAACTTTGTTTTAAGTTTTTTCTTTTATTTATTATATACCTTCTGATAATTGCAATAGGCGCCCATGTTAATTAAAACTATATAATATTTGACTTGCATTAAAATAATCTCTACTTTTGTGCACACATGCGAGTGGTTCATGTACATTTTTATATTCATTGTCTTGCATTAAGTTTTTTGGGAGATTGTCATCGTCGTTCTGGGATATAATGGAATTCGTTGCACTCCTTTGTATTTAAGTATGTGTGTGTGAATTTGGCTTTGTGTTCGTTTTAATGCACAACAACAATGACACTTACAAGTTATTGTAACAATTTGATAATAATTTCTATGAAATACAACACAAAACAAAATTAAATTTATGACTATGACCCGAGTGACATGAAATTTAATTCGATTAAATGTAACAATAAAAACAATAACAAGAATATTGTGACAGCAAAATTTTTGAAAAAGAGCTAATAATAAGAAATCTAAAAATAAGAAAATAAATTTACTAAAAAAATTTAATTATAAAAATGTTGATCACATGAAAATAATGAAACGTTTTTAGGAAATTCTTTGGTAATTCTAAGGCAACCAAATATATGCAAAATGATATTTTTTCTTGTGATTCAAATGAACCGAAGAATTTTAGCATCGATTTGTTATAGAATATTTTTGCATATTTTGATTCTCATAGCATATTTTGGGCTTATAAGCATATTTTGTCATATTTTCACAAAAGATCATAATTTTATATTATATTTTAGCAATTTAAATGACATATATTTGCATATTTTATACTTAAAATTTTGCATATTTTGTACTATTTTGCATATTTTATACTAAGAGACATATTTTGTTTCCATAGAACTTTTTAAATAATTTGCCATTAGTAATATTTTTTTTTGCTGTTTTTCAAATATCCTATCCTATGTTAATAATTAATAGAAATTTTATAGTTTCCTGAGACGATGTATTAGCCTTGAATAGATTCAAGTGCAAAAACAAACTATTTTTTATCAATTCCTAATAAAAATTAAATTATTTTTAACATGAATAGTAGTTAGCAAAAAAAAAACTTTTTTAGAGCATATTTTTGGTTGCCCTGGTCATTAGATTTATGGTGTGTTACTTTCCTTAAGACAGTAGGAACATTATTTGTATAGTGTAGGCATTCTCACAAGCAACAACTTCACGACCCCCTTGAGACATTGCAACTCGAGAACGATTTTATTTTAAAGCAGAAGTTCTGTTTTTTCCGTACCATAAGAAAAATTTATAAATGTATTTTAAAAGCTTTTAAAAACACATACATTCAAAAATTGGAAACATTTTTCAATGTTGGTGTTCGCACACAGCAATTTTTCTTGTGGGTCACGGACTCACATTTGAGAACCGTTGGTTTAACGCATTCACGTATTTTATTTTGTTTTTTTTATATACGAGCATTTATGTCAGATTTAAAATTTCTTTTTTTTTTACTTTTAACCGGTAATTAATTTCTCTATATTTAAACTAATAATTTTCGGAAATTAGCTAATTTATCAATTTGTTTAAAAAGAAAGTATTTAACTTCATAAATTTTATATTTTATTTGCTATAGATATAAGTAATTTACTAACCATTGTTTTAACGAATAAATAAATAAATTAATAATCCATACATTAAATTTGTAATTTATTTTTTTTAATACAAAACGAAAAACAAAAAAATTTTTGTGTAATTCTATTATTTAAAATATTATTTTTATTTTTTTATTAAGTTTCTTTTTCGGTGTCAGCATTATTTACAATCGGCTTATTTAGTGTTTATGAAACTGGAACATTATTTAATTATTTTAATGATAATCTGGGTTATTTTCTACATAGAATTTGTTTTTGTTTTAAGTTTATTGTTTTTAATATTTGTATACGAAATATAATAACAAAAAAAAAAAAATGTATAAATAATAATAGTAAAAAGGGAACAACTACAACACAAAGTGCATACATACATTTGTTTATGAAAGTGAGATTAGGTAAGAGTATAATCATGTTTTATATATTATTTTTTTATTTTTATATTTTTAATTATGTATTTGCTTTTATTTCTTAGTAAAAATATATAAATTTTGATAATATTTATAAAAGGCAGTCGAGTAAAAGTTGCTACAATTTTTATAAATTTAAATGAATTATTTAGTTGGATTTAGGGCGGTTAACTACAGAACAACAAGTGAGTATGTATAGAGAAAGAACATTTTAACTATTGATTTAATTTTATTGAAGCTCAAATTAATGTAATAATTTTATATGCATTTAAAAAGCAGTTTTATTTTTTTCTTGAACTCTATTAAAATGGCGTAGCTACTAGGCTAACAAAATGCCAGGGTATTAATTCCAAAGAAGCGTCCTCCGCAAAAATTCCACTCGATCTACACCTTCGTGTAGAAAGCTAGAGTTCCCGAATTCGACTCTCTTAGTTTAATGGTCTCAACCAATATCAATTTAAATTTTATGTGGTATTGCACCAAATCCTATCTTATAAAAATTAGGTTATCAAAATCGATTGAATGTGGCAAATGTAAACTTCGAAAAACCATAACGTGATACAGTTAGGCGACACCAAACATTTAGTCAATGGGGGTATGAGACGCAAAATTCTCGAAAGCCAAACAACAAAAACCCGCTTGACTGTATTTGAGAAATAATTATAATGACTACTTTACGAATAAAAAATAGTTTTGGATACTAGTAATGAAGTTATTTTTCGAACCAAAATCAGGATTCGCAGATTTTTTTTTCGAGTCATATCTCCAAATAGCTAATTTCTATCCTCAAAATTCCCAAAAAAACTGCTTACATTATCCCCAAAAACCCCACTAAAATAATACCTTAGTTTTAGAGATTAATATAAACTACTTTACTTTTTACTTGTGATTCAATTTATTTCTTTTGTAGATATGCAGATTTGGGTAGGTAAAGTTAGTATTGAAAAATAATATTTCATAAAGTTGTTTTCAAAAACGTTGGTTCGCTTAATGTACCTTTAGAAAGCCATTGATAACTAAATATTTTAAAGTACGTTCGACCCTACTTCTAAGCTACTTTAAAATTACTGCCGTTACATGCATATTTCAAGACAAAAGATTATTTGTATTCATGCGTAAAGTTTTGACAAGAAGTTCACATTTTTTTAATTTTCAGATGTTAAGATTCGTTCTGAAATTAAAAAATGCGCTAATGTAGCTATTTAAAGACGTATAAACTGAATTCCGGGACAATATATTTTCCTCACATATGTTCAATTTAAGCTATTTTGTAATAAAATAATATGCATAAACAGGAAAAAATATATTTTTCCTGTTTTTGGACTAAAATACCAACATTCCGGTTACCCGCACGTCAACCAAATACTCGCCATAATCACACAGGTGCGACCTTTTCGTTGTTTGCTGTTTCCAAGTAATTCCAAATAGTACATTAATATGTACAAGTCTTAGATTAAGGTGCCATTAATCTAATGTGTCAACTCCGGGTTAAAAGTTACGTATTTTAACGGAAAAAATTTTTAAAATAGTTAAATTTTAACAAAATTTCAACAAAATAATGTTAACAAAGCCAAATATGAAACAGAATATTCGTTATTCGGATACTTATAATTACAAACAACAAAAATTAAATAAAAGTATTTAATTTATACATAATTGTATACATAATTGTAATTGTAATAATGAAATAAAACAGTTAACAAATAATTTATTCTAACTATTCACAACACCGACAATATAACTGAGAAGAATTGCCTGCATAAACAAAAAAAAAACAGTTTATTAGTGTACACTAAGACTGCAAACAGTTTTTTGAATACGATTTTCTTAATAAAGACATGAAGGAATAAATTGTATATTAGAACAAACTAGGCTTTATATATAAATTAAATTTTTTTCTGAATACGGCTGTAAGTTTTTATTTCTTCAAAGGTATGAAGATGTGATTAATAAAGTTTCTTCTATTATTTTTGATACACTTTCTTAAACTTTTAAACAAGTAATTATTTAAGGCCTTTAAATTCTTAACAATTGTTTAAACATTACCCTAATAGCTAGTCCATACAATAATTATCTGGTTCCAAAGATTTTAATAAATTTTTTAACTTTATGTATCATATTCAGTTTTACAGTTATTTTTTATTATCTTCAGTGCACTGTACATATTCTGCAGAAAATTATTTTTTTTTTTTTTTTTTTGTTTGTTTTTATTAAGGTAAAAAAAAATTATGAGA
Organism: Protocalliphora azurea; assembly: GCA_932274085.1. NCBI lineage: Eukaryota > Metazoa > Arthropoda > Insecta > Diptera > Calliphoridae > Protocalliphora > Protocalliphora azurea. Next base: position 113,461,892 of record OW026523.1, read on the forward strand.
ATAAAATCTTCCAAAAATACCTAAAACTTAAAAAACAACACCCAAACCAAATTTTTCGTCCCCATTTTGCAAAATAAATCCCCAATTTGGGGATAAATACCCTAATCTGACAACACTGACCAAAATTTTCAAGATTTTTAAGTTCCTTTCAGAATCACCTTTTAGATGCTTTCATATTCTTCACCAACACTCATGATCATTCCGAAAGCTCTAACATGAACAAATGATTTAGGCATTGTAACACGGTCTATGTGGGACCAGTAAGAATTAAGCCTATTGCTCTACTTCGACCTCAGTATAGTCAGAACTAACTACTTTTGTTTTCTGAGACAGGTTCTTCTCGCTGTCTACAATGGGCGGCCAAAGCTTTCATATACAAGCTATGGACAATAGGATCCTGAACACATCTCCTAATGTTCGCCTCGAAGGTCATTCCTGACATGCCTCGGGACATACTTCAATTGTGTGAAGTTGAAGTTTGGATGTCTCCTCCGATGAAATCCTAGGAGGAACTGCTTAGTTAATATAACGTTATGTTTCTTGACCGGTAATGCCTTCGCCCCCGCATTTAAGTAGCATGGCGGGGAGATTTGTAGGCAACCTGTGACGGTTCTTAAGGCTGTATTTCGGCAGTTTATAATATTTCTACACCGGGTATAACTCAACGAAGGAGTCAATACTGAAGCTGCGTACAAAGAAAATACTTCACTTCATGGGGTTTTGATCTTTTGCGGAGTTTCTTCTTATCACCACCGCCATGAAAAATGAACTTACTATAGCCATCCCCTTCCAATTTTGTTAAATCTTCTGTACATCTGGATGAACATTCGAAGGACTTAGATACCTCAGATGCTAGAATTTTAGTATATAGGAATCTAATAACCAGAGCAACCAAAAATATGCAAAATCATATTTTTTCCTGGGCTTCAAATAAACCAAACTGTTAGTTATTTTTCCGTTTCGGACAATTTTAAGAATTTTGGCATCGATGCGTTACACCACATTTTCGCATATTTTGGTTATAACAGCATATTTTTTCATAGGGCCTGTTCGTAAATATATCATTGCACAGCATCATATGATTAGTTTGCAAACTAATCATATGATGATTTTCTAATGCAAATCAACGGTTAAAATTCCGTAATCAAATTGCATTTTTATTAATTTAATGCATCAGCCATTTTTATGATTATTATTTTCTGTATAATTGCACATAATATGCTTTGACGTTGCATTTTTAAATACTCGACTATTGCACCGTTTGCATTTATGAACGTATTGCATATAATATGCGGCGAAGTGATGCATTTCCGCAGAGGCCTATACTTTGTGCTCAACAGCTTATTTTGTCGTATTTTGGCATATTTTTGCTAATTTTTGAATGGCATATCTTTGCATATTTTATTCTATAGAGCTTAATTTTCCATATATTACATATATTACACTAAAGAGAAACATTTTGCATACTTTGTAGTCAATACAATTTTTTACATAATTAGCCATTAGTGATATTTCCTTTTTAATGTTTTTCTAATCTGATTCCTTAAAAATGCTAATATTATAAATTGATAGAAATGTTGTAATTTCCTGATATAATGTATTAGCTTTTGAACATTTTTAAGTGAAAAAAGTAAATAGATCTTAGCAATTCCTAATAAAAAATTAAGACACTTTTAGCATGAATAGTAGATAATTCAAAATTTAGCCAGAAGTAATTATATTTTAAGAACATTATCAGATTTTAGCATATATTTGCCCTGCTAATAAATAATCGATAAAACTTTTAACTGAGATTCGACGAAAAGTCAAATCTAATTACCCTAAATGTTGATTTTTGGGCGGAATGTGGTCTTTAGGGTGGTTTCTAGAGTTTCGACTCGCAAAATCAACTGTCCATGAAAAATAAGGTAACTTTATATTCCATGCATCGTCATTCAAACTTCAAGAAAACGAATATATGGTAGAGGTGGACAGATAGACATTTACAATATCGCCAAAGAATTTATAGCCGTATTGCTTTTTAAATATGTCCACACTCATAATAAAAGGGTTACGAATGACGTTTGGTTTAACAGCACATGTAAAACGTAAATCAGTTTACTGATTCTTTGATGTTTTATATAAACATTGCATACAATAGAAAGTGAATTATTTTATTTTGGGAATAAAGAGAGTAGAGACAAATACAATATGAAATTGTTTCTAGTAAACTCCTCCGCGAAACATCTTATGATTTCAAAGAATCGTCTTGTGATTCTGAAAAATCTTCTTATCTCCATGATTATTAAAGCAAACCATATTTTTATATGATAATTGGAAAGTTAGCCAAAAAACCCGGGAAGCCAAAAATCCGTAAAATGTTACATTTTGGTATGGATTTTAGAGTGGTGTAATACGTAATTTCAGTGAACGGTGAGCGAAACGTAACTACGATTGCCGAATATATTTAGTATAAAATTAAATATAAGAACTTTAAAATGCTTTGGTTTTAGGTGAAGAGTGCAACATATAACACAGTTCATTAAACAATAGATCGTTTAACACTAATATCGGTTCCCGCTTTATCAGATATCTTAGCGATATGGGATCTTTAATACGTTTCTGTACCGCTCGCACTAAAAATGTCTAACTACTAATCTGGTGAGATACTCTCACGATACGGAGATAAAATCTTTCAATGCATCAACCATAATCTTATGTTTGTGTTTTACAAGAATTCTTTATAAAGCAAGCATCCGCTACTGGCAACTTACAACTTTAATTTAGTTAAAATTTCACAACTGTAGCCAGTTGCCTTTATTGTAAATCCCAACTCAAACGGCCCAGAGAATAAGAAAACCAGGAATGACATTTTTCCTTTTTGTTGGTTTTAATTAAACCATAAAATTTTATGCATTTGTTTTATTTATTTTTTTGTACATAATTTTTTTTCGAAATCGTTCTATGTAAAAGTTTTTCTGGTTTGTTTTAAGGCATCACACATAAATTCCATTTATACAACAATATGTATGTAGAAAGAAAACAATAGGCTTATTAAGTAGGTATGTATGTTTGTATGTAAATTAGACTGCTCCAAAAAAAAAGAAGCCGAATTTCGAAATACGTGCTGCATCGACCCTGAAATTTATAGGGTGCATTTATATTGAAAAATTTTGACTTTTTCACAGTTTTACAAATTTGATATTATCAACTCAATTTTGCAATTTAATATAATCTATACACGTCCAACAAGATTAAAAAAAGTTAAAATTGGTTAGAAAATATTAAAGTTAATAGAAATTCTCCACACCATTAACATTTTCGAACACTTGTATAAGCATCGTACAGACAAATTTTTAATTTTTTAGAAATTTTGAAATAAAATGATATTTTATAATCCACTTTTCATGCTTTATAAAAAAAAAACTTTGTTTTTTATTATGGGTGTTTCAAATCACTAATTTCAATTTCTTTAAAATTTTGTTAATTAAAAAAAAGGAAATTAGGAAAAATCGTACAAAATTTCGGAATGTAATTTCTACAATTTATATTTTCTTGTTATGTTATGATAGTATGCTAGTCCAAAAAAAAAAAAAAAAATTGACTCCACAGCACAAAAATCTCTAAAAAATTCCTTTTTGACGAAATGCGCAAAATTAAAATCTAAAGTACAGCGGATTTATTAGAGATATCGATCTAATTCATTTTTATTTGTACTTTTTGTAATGTTATCTATAAAACGGCATCGATTTTTCCTAACATTTTTGAAACTTTTTAACAAAATTTGAAAAAAAAAAATAAATTTTTGATTTGAAATACCCATAATAAAAAACGTTTTTTAATAAAGCATGAAATAGAAATTATATTAATCTGCAGGATTCAAAGTTTATTTTTCAGTAATTATGGTTCAAATGTGACTTAAAATAGCATTTTATTTCAACATTTCTAAAAAAAAAAAACATAAAAATTTGTCTGTACGTTGCTTGCACAAGTGTTCGAAAACATGTTAATGGAATTTCTAATAACTTTAATATTTTCTAATCAATTTGAACTTCTTTTACCTTGTTTGATAAATAATTATGTCTAGATTATGTTACTTTTACATTAAATTAAAAAAAAAAAAAGTTGATAATACCAGTTAAAAAAAGTCAAAATTATCTCATACAATTGCACTCTACAAACTTCAGGGTCGATGCGGCATGTGTTAGCGACATCCGATCACTCAAATATTTTGTACACTATATTTTTACATAAAAACAACAATCCCAGGGGGAGTTGCGGTTGAAATTCGAAAGTCGGTTTTATTTGGAGCATTCTAATGTGATTACATATTAAAGACAAAAAAGTATATATTCATATGTTTTGTGTTAGTATGAACATTAAACCCAAAGCGACAGAAAAGCTTAAATCCATAGGTATTTAATTGTGCAAAAATGTATGGATTTATTCAAATGTAAAAGTGTATATTCTTTATACACATGTGTATGTAAGTATGAATGTGTTTTATGTATTTGTTTATAGTAAAGGAAGTAGTATGGGAATTTCTTGTATAGTTTTGCAGGTAAAATTTTAAATTCATTTAATTTTCTTTCTTTCTGTGTTTTATTTTTGTGTGTTTGAATGACTGACTGACAAAATAAAACTCCCCAACAGGATATTGGTAGCAACAATAAAGGAATTTTTGCGGTTTTAAGGAAATTTCTTTCTTTTCTAGAATTATGCAAATTTCATATGTACATACCAATTATATAGAACGGTGGTTAAGCAAATATATTCCTAAAAGCAATAAATAAATATAAAATAATAATAATAATAATAAAATAAAATAAAAATTTTAAATAAAATTGTAAGTCCTATTCAAGAAATGCATAAATTTACATGTTTAATGCCAATATTTATTTGCATTATATACATGCATTACATAAAAATATTTTGGGTTCAAAGGTAAGGAGTGTACATACGTATTTGAAATGTTTATTCAGGTTGTGAAAAATCAATCTAGAAATTGAATATTCTCCTTAGGAAAATATAAAAAAGCAGAAAACACAATTGTAATTAGAATTTAAAAACACTTAGGATTTTCAAAACTTTCCTAAAGTGTTAGTAAGAATTTATTAAATTCCATTATAGGGAAGACAAAACTACAAAAAAAATTGCAAAATAAACCAAACAAAAAAATAGCTGTGGTATGTTACTTTCCCATTTAAACGAGCAGTACAATAGACTATAAGACTACAGAGTAGATCAATGGTTCTCAAAAGGGGTAAGTACCGAAGACCTTTTGTTCGAATTTAAAATTTAAAACATTTCTTGATTGATATTAATTCTTCGTTTTTATAATATGTCTTCCAGTTTTGAGTAAAAATTGCAGAGAGTTTAAAGATATTTTTACAGTAATTACTCGATCATTATCGAGTTCCTCAGATTTTTGTTTTGTGCTATAGTTTTATTATCATGCTTTTAATTTTTATTAAAAATGTTAATGTTTTGTAATTCATAATAATCTTTTCATAAACTCTTGCGAAAGTGAACTTCTCAATTTCGACATTTTTTATGATCTATATACATTAAATCTCGAACCTCACCAATTCCGATTTCGATAAATTTGGAACATAAGTAAAAAATTGTAAATCTACAACAATTTTTAAATTTTAAATAGTTTAGATTCTGTTGCGGTACAGAGTTATTATTATTTTTTTAGAAATTATTTTCAAATCCATGAATTTTAAATGCATACAACTTTTAATCTGGTTGTCAAATATCTTTAATTGAAATTTGTTAATTTTTTTTTTTAACTTTTTTAACGAAGTTTGTATATTATGGTGATCGATTATATTTTCCAACAAGTATTGAAACCGGTTTTTTTGGTTTAACAATTATTAATTTTTTTTAACAAAAAACCGGATTTAAGAATAACATTTTATTTCAAAAAACGTATAAATACTAATGTGTGAATGGAAATTTATGAATAATATTCACAAAGTTAATTCTTGTTATGTTTTATAAATATAGTTTAAGGTCAAATTGAAATTAATTCTATAAGTCTAAACAAATATTAAAGTAATAATTATCTTGAATTAAATACGCATATCAATGAAATTAGTTTTTTCTCTTGTAGCACCAGTAAAATTCTTACAAACAATTTAAATATTTTAGGGTTTTTTAATTCAATATTACATCACCGAAAATGCAAAACAACGTAATATCACTTTTCTTAACTTTACAAGGGGGAACAATAAATTTTCTAAAATCAGCAACACAAGTCGTTGAGCGATATTTAAGAATTTAAAAACTCAAAAATTTCTCAGACTGGTGCGGCTAGAGTTCTGGTTGTCTGTCCATATAAATCTTGTGCACGAAGTACAGGTGGCAATTTTAAAGATAATTAGATGAAATTTGGCACATAATTATTTGGCAGAACGACGTTTGAAATTGGTTATGATCGGTAAAATACAAATATTCCCCCGCAATAGGGTTTTAACACTTATAAATGCCTTATTTGTGTTACTAATTTAATAAAAGTCAGTACAAATAAGTTTTATATAAGTGAAATGGAATGCTAAATTTCAGGAAGATCGGTCCCATATAAAGCCCACTTTCGAAAATCAATTTAAACTGCATAAATCGAACATAAATGATAGTATCGCGATAATATTTGCCACAAATAAGGTTAATATAAGCACAAATCATAGTATTCATAGCCCATTTCCGAAGATCTCGAAAATTATTTTGAGGTACAAACGCAATGGTGTAGGGTATCATATGATCGGGCTTGATCGACTATAACTTTCTCACTTGTTTTATTTGTGTTAAATATTTTTCAAGTTATTTATGTAGGTTACTTTTCTTGGATCAATATAAATTTTAGCAAAAATTATAATTAATAAGATTTTTATGTTTTCTTGGTAGCAAATGAACTAGTGAATATTTTTATTATATGGTTATTTTTTTAATTATATTATTATTTTCTGAAAAAAGAGAAATTTATTTTACTAAACAAATAGCTTTGTAACAAGAATAAAATGGTTGTTTTTCATAACTTTTTTCCAAAATTTTGAATAGCTTTCATATCTTTAGTAATTTATAAATCTAAATTAGTTTTAAAAATATTTAACAAATGTAATGTTACATTCTTTTGACGTGTACTTGTTGATACGTTGATTAGAATTTCGTTAATAAATATAATCGTTATTTTTGGAGATATAATTCTGAAAATTTGTGATCATATGTATTTTGAAAAAGTAAAATACATTCCTTTAAAAACACGAATTTGAAAATTTTGATGTTACATTGATTTGCATTTTCAGTGACGATTTGTAATAATAGTTTACTTCATTTTTAAATTAGTATTTGAAAAAGGTCTACATGCAGAATCGATTTCGAAGAAATTGAGATATGCACTTAGCTATAGTTTCTGTGCATATTTTATAAAACTCAGTCACATTTTTATAATTATTTTCTTAACTTTATTAAAACCGTTTCTTAAAATAATTATACTTTTTAACTTGAATATTAAAAGATTTGTTGAGATTTTTTTAGAGAAATATAGTGTTTTGATGGAAATATTTGCTTTGAAAAAAAAAAAAGAATTAAAACAGCAACAGAATTTTAAAAACAACAACCGTTTTTTTCAAAATTCCAGCTATTCGATTTCTTCAAAAAGTCGAATAATCACCCTATTGTATATGTAATTATCTGAAATCAAATGTTTTCGGTCATGTCAAGCGTTTGACAATGATTTGAAAATAATTATAAAATAAAAGGATTCCCAAATTAACTAATGGTTTTACTATCAAATTATTTTAAAAATTATCCGCAAATGTATTTCAAAACTTTTATTTCAAATACATTTGTGGAATGAATATAAAAAAGTAATGAATTTTCTATAATAGATACTTAGTTTCCTTAGTATTTTTCTACATTTAGCCTTATTCTGGAATAAAAAAATCATTTCAAAGTATTTTTCTTTTGAGTAATATTCTTATTATTATTATATTTTTTTTAAGTTTAAGAATTAACCTCTTCAAAGTTTTAATTTGCTGGGTTACAGCTAATTGGTTACCCCAAAATTGCAGTGTCTCTATACAAGACCAGGCTAGAGACACTAGCCTCTAAACTATAAATTATCAGCCTATAGTTCAAAAATCTTATAATCGTATTTAAAAGCCTTTTACTAAAACTTGAAAGTCTTTTACTTTCAAGTATTCCTAGGACTCAGAGACCTTATAATAAGTTTTAAACTTAAGTCTTATATCAAGACTTAAAAGTCTTATATTAAGAATAAAAATCTTATATAAGACCTATAAGTCTTATACTAAAATTTAAAGTCTTATACAAAGACTTAAAAGGCACATATTAAACTATTAAATAAATAGAAAGACTTAAATTTGTTATACTAAGACTTGAAGATCTTATACTTAAAAGTCCTATACTTAGACTTAAAACTTCTATATTGGGACCTACAAATTTTATTTTAAACTAATAATAAAATTGAAATAGAAAAAAGTATTGCTAAAAAAATTTAAAGACTAGGACGTCAAAGTCTTATATTAAGTAAATTAAAATTTTTATCACAACCTTAAGAATAATTAAATAGTTTTTGTACGACTAGTCAAATAATAGAAATTTTGAGGTATGATTTATTTGCAAGACTTAAGAGTCTTATACTAAGCCTTTAAAGTCTTATTATATGACTTAAGACTTATATTAAATCTTATTAAAATTATACTAAGACTTTAATATTAAAAGTCGTTTACCAAGACTTCGAAGTTTCATGTTAAAACTTAAAGGTCTTATTACAAATTATCAATCACAATTAAGACTTAAAAGTCTTATACTATGACTTGGGGACAGATTCAGTATAATCAAATTGTTAAAAAAAATTTTTTTGTATGAAAACTAACCAAAAAGTATTTGTAAATATGACTATTTTCCATACAGTATTCATTTCTTTTTCTCAAAAACTAAAAATAGAAAAAAAAATATTCAACAATTTAAAAAAAAAAAAAAACCCTACTACTAAAACACACCTGATATTAGGGTCAGTAGAGTAAAAGCATTAAAATATAATAACATTAACCCCCATAATTAAATTTAAAACTATTATGTATAAGAAGACAAAAAAAAAAAAAAAGAAACAAAAAAAAACACAAACTTACCTATAATTAATAATTTGCCTTATACAGCATAATTATAAAATTTAAACAATTAGTCCGTTAAATAAGATAAGGGGTTTTTGAAGAATAGAAAATTTTTAAAAGTAAATCCCAGCATTAAATCACTAATGATAAAATAGAACTGTTCATTGGTTGTTATGTCAATCAAAATGTTGTCTATTTGTTTAACACTTTTGTTGCACTTTATTTAACAAACAACACAGACAAAAAACACTTGATATTTTGTTCGAATTTGTATTATTTTTTACAAAATAAAATGTGTGAATAATACATAAAATAGAAAAATAATATTCTATGTGTTAAAATTAGATTAGTAGATATTACTTATTAATTGTATGTAAAAATATAAATTTCGTTTGATTTTTTTAACAGCTTTCATTAATTGTTGCTCGTTTATTTGTCCAGCATTTAATATTCAAAATTTTGTTAATTGACCAAAATTTACTACATTAAATTTCGAAAAATACAAATAACAAAAGAAAAAATGTTGGTTCCGGTTTTATAATTTCGTTTTAGTATTTATTTATTTGAAATTGACTCTTATTTTGTTTTTAAACGAACCAAATAAAGAGTTGTGTTACCAAAATGTTGGAAACGTTTCACACGAAAGCCAACCAGCTAGCAGCATTACCATTTAAGGGTACAACGTACAGTGCGCCGAGTGAACATTGAATACAAAAAAATTCGAAAAAAATTTTATTCGTACAGACATAAATATTCAAAATTAACGTACAATATTATTTTAGCTTTTTTTAATTATTATTATTCCCGTAGACACGCACGTTGAAATACCTGATTCTTTCTTCACGTTTGAAAGTTTTATTTATTTCAATTGCATTTTAAGAAAGAAACAATTCAATTTTGATAAATTTATTTAAGTGAATTTATTTATTTTGTAATATCGCACTAATGGTATTTGTTAATACACGCACAAGAATTTTTATATTTTCTTTATTACTATTTTTTAGTTTTCATTTAATATTTTTTTTTATCGTTCCACGCATGCACTTTTTTCAAAATAATGTATCTCATTACTCAACCGATAACAAACTCAAACTAAAAACGAAAACAAAACAATTCAATGGACATGTTTAAACTCGTTATTAAAATCCAAAACAACACAACACACACATATGCCAACATATACAAACCGTGGAGTTGTGTTTCGAGTTCGTGAGAGAAGTGAGTAGATTGGAGAATGAATTCTCTCTAGCTATATGTGCATTTGGAGAGTAGGTATCTGAAACTCTTTAAATAGCTCTCTTGATCTTGTTTTCTTTTTGTGTACCTGTAAACATGCAATTAGCAGCATACTTAAAAAGGTTTTTTGTTATGTGTTTTCTTTTAGTAAAATCAATGAATATGAGTATTATTTTTGAAATATTTTCTACTCAGTAGCATATCAGTGTTGCCAGTTTAGCCTTCTTATGGCTAAATCCAGCCTTTTTATTTTGCTTTTAGCTTCAAAATTTTCGTTTTAGCTTCTAGATTTTTTTCTAGCTTTTTTGATTCTTATAATTGCTCTAAAAAAGCCAAAATGTTACTATTTCTATTAAAAATTTTATTTTTACAGAATCATACATTTACGCAAATTTGTGTATTTATTCGCACAAAAAATTAAGATTGTTTATATTTAACAAACAAATTTTGCTTGCGGCGCTTCATTCAAAAATTCAAATCAAAAATGAATTGACCAATTTTATGAACTTACACACTGCTGCAAAATAACAATTTTTATTTTCTCTCGAAAAAAAAACAGTATAATGTGGGTTGTAGATCTTCTTGAGAACATCATATAACATATTTCTAAAATTTCAAAATGCCCCCTTAATTTCGAGCTGTTGCCGAAAAAACGTTTTAGCGTAGTTTCTGCGCTAAAGATCTAGTAGCTCATTTTTTAATGCATTTTTGCTTTTTTATACTTAATAAAAAACAAAAAATAATAAAAAAAGGGATTAAGAATACGTGTGCACTTAACCAGCGCAATTATGCTATGAAATTGAATCCCTACTTTTAACTATATTAAAATCTTTTATATACACTCCAAATAAATGATATGTTCAACACTTTTAAATTCATTATTCTCATATTATTTTATTTTTATTTTTTATTTTTTTTTTTAAGACTAAACACATTCGTATACAAAATTTTAAATGCTATTTTTTAAATATATAAATAAAAACGAGATATGTTATGTTTACAACAAAAATGACTTTAAAAATTATTGTATCCTTATATAGGCTTTTGTAATCAAAATTTTAATAAATCATAGTTAAACTCAAAAAATTGTGGAAAGAATTTTTTTTACTTTTTCTATATGTTGCTTAAAAATTGGCTTTTAATATTTAACTAAAATATAAAAAATATATACAGTTGAAAACCTAAATCCTTTTACTTCCCAAAAAAAGGCACTGCAAATTTCCAACATCGAGTTTTTAAACTCATGATAAAAAAATCCTTCAGAACTACTTCAAAAGTGCACAAAAGCAATCCAAATTTTGGAAATATAAAAATAACATAATAAGTTATCTTTTGAAAAAATAATATATTTGAATTAATTTTTTGAGAAATTAGAATATTTTTTGAGAAATTAGAATATTTTTGCAATTTTATTCCGCATACGTTAATTTCTTTTTTTTTTCTCATCTCCTGGCAACACTGTAGCATATTGATGGAGAAATATTGTATTTATATAATCACATTTTGCCTAATCGATTACTTGTTAAGGGAAATTTAAAAATGTCAACAAAATTATATGTAAATATGAGAGAAATTTCAGTAGAATTGTGCAATAACAAAACAAACAGTTACAAACAATCATGATCAAACATGCATGTAATAATAACAGTAGTAATGTAAACAAATCGTATTTTAAAAGATTGATAATGGTGTGTTAATTTATAAATAGTAGTAGGTATTTATTTTTATTTAAATTATAGACAAATTTAACATAAGTTAAGAAAAAAAATAGTCTAAATTTTTAGTCTTGTTAAACTAAAAAAAATCTCACTTCACGAATCACTTGAGACTTTACATCTTGAAAACGACCCAATACAATTGGATGCATTTCAGCAAATATCTTCTAATATAGTCCAAGTTAAATTTCAAGTTTTTATTAAAAAAATCAAATTTAATATCAAATGTTATTCTTAAATAATTCTTAATCCTAAAAAAATCATACCCAAAAGAAAAATACTTTAATATGATAAATTTTTATTTCAAAGCCAGGTTAAATTTATTTATGCTAAATAAAAATATTATTTCGTTTAAGATTTATTTATTAAAGCTTTGTTACACAGAGAAAAGAATTCATAAATTTAAAATTTTTTTCATAAATATTATGAATCGAGCATGACTTTTTTCCTAAACTTTTTTTCATAAAAAATACAATTTTGTTATTAGATATTATTATTTTATACATAATGATAATATTAGCAATTTTGCAAAAATCTTTGTGAAAATTTAGTTTTATTAGAAAATATATATAGATGATTGCAAATGCTAAATAAAATTAGCTATACACGAAAAATCTGTTAAAAAATAATGTTAGAAAATAATTTTGCTGCACAGAAAAACAATTTTCGAAAAATTATTAATCAGAATTTTAAAATTAAATTCAAATATTTGTATAATTAAATAAATTACTCAAAATAGAACAAATTAAATTCAAATTTTACATAGCAAAATCTAAAATCCAATTTCAATTATGAATAATACATATTCAATTATTATATTAATTGAAATTCAACAATAAGAAAAATAATTAAAAGCCGATAAATTGCTTTATTTTTAGTAAAAAAAATATTACAGAGTTTGAATTTTGATCACTTGAATAATCGATATAATTAAAAAAGTAATTGGAATAGTTTTTATCTTTGATAAATCGTTTAATAGACCATATGTGTCATTCTGCAGCACATGTATCATTTTATTAAAAAATTCTGAACAATAATTCTTCTGTTCCCACTATTTGACTACAAATCATTAAAAACATTTTTCAAAGAAAATTGCAAATTGAAACAATTTTTTTTAAGAATTCTTGATTTTGTTTAATTAAATATATATATATATATATATATATATATATATATATATATATATATATATATATATATATATATATATATATTAATTATAATAATTCAATAATTCAAATTCATTATTCATTAAAACAAACTTTTCATACAAAATACAAACTTATCAAACTCATAATTTGATTATGAATGATAGATATGAATATATATAAGAAATTATTTTTAAATATTACAAACTGAAATCAATGAAAGTAAGTTTTTATATTTATGTAAAAACTTTTTTCTGTGTAAGAAGTGACAGTTTTAAAAATTTTTTGTTTTCCATCCCACAAATGTATTTCAAATAAGAATTTTGAAATAGTAGAGTTAAAAATCAGTTTTAAAATAATTTTATAAAAAAAAACATTAGTTAATTTGAGAAAGCTTTTATTCCCCAATTATATTCAATTCATTTGATTTCAAATAATTATAAATTTTAGATAAAAACTTCGTTAAAAATATAAAATAAACAAATCGGAACACCAGATTAAAAGTTGCATGGAATTCAAATTAATAGATTTGAAAATAATTTTTGATAAAAATTAACTTTGAAGCGCGACAGAATATAAACTATTTCGAATTTTCGAAATTTTTGAGAGAATTAAATTTTTTACTTAAATATATTCAAAATTTATAGAAATCGGAATTGGTGAGTTTTAGCTTTAATGTATTTGTTCGGAAAATTTGTCATTAACTTTAACTGTATAGATGATAAAAAATGTCGAAATAGAGAAGTCCCATTTGATAGGGTTCTGGAAGAAAGATTATTATGACTCGGTGGTCTCTTTGACATTGAAATTCCTGATAAAAATGAACAGCATAAAAAAAACTTAATAAGCATAAAAAAAACTTGATAATGTGAGGAGCTCTACAATGATAGAGAAATTACCGTATTTTAATATCTTTTAATTCTGCAACTTTTACAGAAAAGTTTAAGACATTTTATAAATACTAAAAAATAAAAAATTAAGTATATACCAAAAAATAAAAAATTAAGGTCTATCATGTGGGTCGCGGACTCCCATTTTAAATTTGTTATATAGAATTTAAATTTCTTGACAACTTGCTAAAAGTATTCACAATCTAATTAGTATCATCCATGTTTGCACTTATCAAATTCATTTAAAATAAGGAAAAATTGTTTCTGTTACCTCCTTTAAATTAACCTTAGTATGTTTTATGTTTTCCAAGATATTTCGGTTCTTCTGATGACCGTTCATGAGCTGGACCGTTTTAAAAAGATATTAAAAGGTTTATTATCAGGATGGCAAAAAGAATAATCTTTTCCTCTCAGGTAGTGAGTCGTCTTAATGTACATACGTACAAAATCGGAATAACTGACAAATTCTGTATAAATGTGATTCTTGCAAAGTTTTAAATAGATAAGGCTGCACCTTTTTGCATCTTTTCATAAACTTTTGAGTTATTGCTTCATATAAATGAAACAAAATTTTTGAAAATCTTGAATATTTTGTATTTACATGACAAATATAGATTCAATTATAAACTGATATAAATACTTGAAATATGAATCCCTGATATTTCAGAAAAGTAGTGACATACTAGGGCTTTTAAATTGTTCGGTTTTTCTATTGCTCGAATTATTCAATCACGTATTTAAAATTATTCGAATAAGTAAAAATAAATAAACAAAGTTAAATATTGGAGATTTTGTAAGTTTCTTTAAAAATTCGATTGTAAAAGAATAACAGTTTAAATGCTTTTGTTAGCATTTCATTGGGGAAATCTTTAAAAATCTTTTTTATGCCCTACGCCACTATAGGCGGTTGTAACGCATAGTATACCAATCGACTCAGAATCACGTTTTAAATCGATCAAACGATGTCCGCCCGTCCGTCTAGCTGGCTGTCCATGTAAACTTTGTGCACAAAGTACGTGTCGCAATTTTAAAGATAATTTAATGAAATTTGGCACGTGAGTCTTTTATGATACAAGGAATCGGTTGTGATCGGTCCATTATTTCAATTAGCCCCCCAAAAATAGAGTTTAAACACTGAAAAATGCCTCAAAAATAAGAATATTTTAATGAAAAATCGGCCCACAATTTACCATAGCTCCCATATAAACTTCTCTTCCGAAAATCACTTTAAAGTGCATAAATCACATACGAATGTTAGTACTAAGTTAATATTCGACACAAATAAGTTTTATGCAAGTAGAAACATCGTTGCCAAATTTTATGAGAATCGGTCCATAAGTGCATAAAAAATCATCTAGATGTTTGTATCAACGCATTATTCTGTATTTGTATATTTTATTTTACATTTGGTAAAATTGGCCACAATTGTAATATAAGTCCTCTTCCTGAATTTTTATGCTCGAACATAATGGTATAGGTCATGTCTTGACCGACTATATCTTTTTTCTCGTTTTTTTTTTTTAACTTTCTTCATATTTGGTATACTACATACAAGCCATTTAGTATATTATTAATTTTATACGACATTTTCATTTCCCTACAAGTCAAAAAATCTACAAAATATATTAAGTCTATTTGCATTGGGGATTATCTTAGCGGTTTTATTATTTTTTGAAGTTGCTTCGAAAATCCCTCTACGTTGACATATTTAAATCCCCAATGCAAATAGGTTCTAATTCTCCTGGAAGATTTTAATATAGACCCTGATTTTGTAAAACGAAACGCAAATTCGCTTCGACAATTTGTATTGAAAACAATAGATAAATTTGAATTTATTTGTTGTTTTCAATATACATTTTCAAAACGAATTTCAGTTTTAAATTTATATTAAATTTTAAATTTATATTAATTTTAGCTAAAAAAGCTGTTTAAAAAAGTTAATTTTATTAAATATATTTCCAAAGTAAACAACTTTAGAATGATGTCAATTGATATAAACTATCCGTCTTCAAAAAGTTCCTTTTATGATAAAAACATTATTCGAATGATTACATACATAAGATACACGTTAAAAAGAGGACTGTATTTGAGACATCTGAAATGAATTGTTACACAAAAATTCAGGTTTAGTGAAATTATTAAAAGAAAAGAAATAATTCGGCGTATTACTTTAATTTTAATAACCTATTTATTAAGTTTTTTGTACCACATAAATATGTATGTAGATCATTATTGAGAATAAAAATAGATTATAAATTACAAAAATGAAATGTGAATGCAAAACATATATAAAAAATTGACTTTAATATTAAATAAATTATTAACTCTATTTCAGAACTTGTCAAACTTGCAAGTTTTTGTCAGAATGTGTTCTCGAACTCAAAATTTCCATATATTTTGTTGTTTTTCTGGCAATTTCTGACTAATACCTGTGAATTTAGCAAGTACTGGAACAGAAATATAGTTTTCAAAATAAAAAGTCCCTAAATTCTAAACAGAAACAAAATCAAGGAAAGGAATATTCAAAATTAAAAATAAAAGTATAATTTTAAAAGGGGAGCCAAATTTAAAAATAAACTATAACAATATTGTTATCATAAAAGAACTTTAGTTCAGCCATACAAGTATCTTCAGCTATTTTTATCAATTTCCAATAATGATTATTTTAACTCTTAAACTAAACATCACTAAATTATTTATTTTTTTATGTAATCATTGCCTTTTTAACGAACATCAAACAACATGCAATTGCATGAGAAATCAAGTACATTTCAATTGTACTGAGTTAATAAACTTTAGACAATGCTTAAAGAGTAACAGCAACAGCACAAAAAATCACAGTTATAATAAATACAAAGTGAATGAACACAAAGAAGACACATAAAATAAAAAGTAACCACAAGTTCGATCAAAACAAAAATTAAAGAAATACATACATAAGTATATTATATGAAGTTTTATAATGTACTACTCATACTATGTTTAAAACCACAAAATCACAGATAGAATTTCTCTTTGGTATAGATTTTCCAATAGGGTTTCTTTGATAAATGTTATTACAAAAAAATCTTATTAGAAAAATTGAAAGCAAATTTCTTTTTTAGCCAGATTCATATGTTTGTGTGTGTCAAAAAAAAGGCCAAATCAAGGTTTACATTACTAGAGATATCACTGGATATATTGATCGAAGTAGAAAGTTTTGTGTCTAAGTTGGTGCTTTAAATAATCTCCTTGATTCTTATCAATAGAAACTATTTTGCAAATTGAGTTTTAATAACAGAGTAAAAAACATTATAAAAATATTATTTTTATAAAAGAACATAAATTTTTTAATTCGGTTTGCAAACAAAATGTTTAATTAAATTTATAAATTTTGATTATGCGTCATAGAAAGAAATTAAGGA
Organism: Protocalliphora azurea; assembly: GCA_932274085.1. NCBI lineage: Eukaryota > Metazoa > Arthropoda > Insecta > Diptera > Calliphoridae > Protocalliphora > Protocalliphora azurea. The sequence goes on from OW026523.1 coordinate 113,479,404, forward strand.
AATTTAACATCAGGTTATTAATTATTAAAATCAAATTACAAAAATGTAAATATACAAATTTTACTTACCTATGAAATCAGGAAAATTATTTTGAAAATGAAATGATGATAATGAATTTTTGAATGATTTTGATAATTTTTGAAGGTAAAATACTATATAACGATTTCCTTTTGTGAAAAATTACAATTAATTTGAAAATTACTTGTAGCTAAATTTATATTTGCAATTTAAAATTGCTGATAAATTATTTTATAAATAATATCCAAAAATATCATGTGCACATTTAATAATAACTGGTGAGGTGTCTTTTTTTAATGTTAGTATGCCTTTTTATAAATTCGTGTTTTATTGCTCTTTAGCATCCAACTCTTTTTGGAATGGATCTTTACCAATGTATTTATCCAACATTTTATCGGCATCATCTTCCACAGCCGATAATTTACCAAAACCTTCTTCATCCACGAAACAAATTTCATGACCATCCGGGTCGGCCAATATAATAACACGCACGGTCTCTTTACCAGGAGTATCCAGTTCAATAAGTGGCGTTAATATTTGAGCATCAGCTTGTGTTATGATATCATTAATGTAAGGTTGTTGATCTTTTGGTACAGCAAATGCGATGCGACCATAAGCCTTGGCACGATTTAAGGTTTCAGTGCTTTGCTTGAGACATAAAGCAGCTTGATTATCTCCATACTTAAGTATAATGGATTTATCATCTTCGAGCACTAGATTCATACGTAATAAATCGTGCCAATATTTTTTAGATTGTTCCAGATTGGATACATTAAGACCCACATTTACAACGGGATCTTGGTCTTTGGGTTCAGATTCAGGTATAATATAGAATTTATAACCATCTGGCGAAATTAATAATTTCTTATCTTCAACATCGGCTATGGGATAATTGTGAGCCAAGGCACGCTCTATGGTTTCTTGAGATTTCAGGACAACACCGGCAAAATCATTACCTGTAGGGAATTGAAAAATAAATAATTATTTTTATTTTTTTCTTTTTTACTAATCATTTCATCTTTTTTTTTTGTTTTTGTTGTTCAAAAGTTCAAAAAAAGTTATCTGAACGATCCAGAACTTTTGAAGTTTTCATTTTGTAAACATGTTTAACGAACATTGTCAGATTTTTAAAATGAGTTTTTAATTTCGGGCAATTTTTGCAATAAAATTGTGCAAACTTACATTATATTATGATAAAATTCGTATTGAAATTGTTGTAAATTTTTGCACTAAAATTGATATGAAAATAAATTTAGTTCTAACAAGGAATGTCAAAATGTATGTTTTGGAAAAAATGAAAACAGAACAAATGTTGTCCTTGTTGAATAAAGGAAAGAAATAACCTAACAAGATTCTTTTTAATCCATCAATGCAAAAATAAAAAAATATATAGAACAGAAACAAGACTACACTATCTCATAGATATCGCGTACATTTTGGGGAATGTTTGGATCAGACTAGATAAATCTTTTATCAAAATATAATTACAATGGCGAGTATAGATATTGGAAGTGTCAGGTCCAAAGGATTCATTAATACCAAAAGTGTCTATGGTAGTGGCTGTAGTCATGGGAGCTAATACCAAAAAGTTGAGCAGACCATAAAAAACAAAAATAAAAACTTAATAAATTTAATAAATTCTTTCTAAGCTCTGGATGCTGCTGTGTGTTAAAAAGTCTATAAAAAATATTTCGTTTTAGTAAATATATGTATATTTGCTTTACTTGTACCCCAGAATAATAATAATCTCTCCTAGTTGTGTTTATTAAAAAAGCGGCAAAATAAGTGTAACCACAACTACCTGATGAAAACACGATGGGAATAAAAAGTAAAGTCGCTTACAGCATTCGCTTAACATCCCGAATACAACGATTTTAATTAACTAAAATTAAATTTAAACCTTTAGAATAACATAACTTAGGATTAAGATAATACGAAATTGCTACTGACTTTAATAGTTCTAAAAAAGTGGTCTCAATTGTTATCACCACGACTAAAAGAAAAAATAACGCTCAAGTCACAAATAATTATTACTGTTTACGAGAAAACAAATATATTGTGCTTAGGAAGAAAATATTACTTTTAGATAATAAAAAATGGTTGATAAAATGATGAATATAACATTCAATTTTCCTTATAACTCCTACTGCAGTTAATGTTAAAGATTTTTTTAGTCACAATATCTTCGAAATATATATCAGATTTAAGAACAGATCAAAAATTTTAAATATGTTGTTTTCTACGTTTGCAGAGGACAGTCAAAGTAAAATGTATAATGTGATATTATTAAACAATCTCAATGGATTTCAGGGTAATCAAAAAGTTCAACAGAGAATTGGAGAATGCGACAAAACTTGGATTAGACAAAGAAATACACAATAATGAATTCTAAGCCCAAAAACTGGAGAAGCTCCTAACAGTTATTCAAAACTTGTTCGACCGGGTAATGGTCTGCTGTGTACTTTTCATAAATTCCAATATGGGTCATCTTAAAGCATTATATATATATGTATATATTATTCCAGAGTAATCAAAGCACCTAAACAATGAAAAATAATAATTTTTCAGTATTTTTTAGCAAACTGCAAAACATACGTTATTGAAATGTCCGCCTTGACTAGCCACTGTGGCACGGATTCTTGAGGTCTAATTTACAATAGCTCGACCAATTAATTTAAATTATCTTCGCCAGAGATAATTTATACCTCCAAATCATTCATATTGAATTTCAATTATTTCGTTCCTTGTACCTATATGAATCAAAATTGGATGGACACAGTATCTCCCTTGGGTGGCCAAAATGGAATAATCAAGTTTCTTAATTTGAACGTGACATTTGGTTGTATATCTATAAGTATTTATTTTACAGTGGGCCTTATTGGAAAAGTTTTTATGTTTTAATTACTTATGTAAATATTCTAAACAAAAAAAAAAAAAAAAAAAAAAAACAAATAAAAAAATACTCTTACCCATTTCATAGCTGGTTACACCATAATTGTAAGTCAATTCGAAAACAAAATGTGAAGACTCCGGACCATATCCCACCATGGTTTTACTCCAACGATTATCATAAGGTCTGAAAAAGCAAAAGTAAAATAATTTATAATTTCCCTAACATAATGTTCCCTAAATACAACAAAAATAAATACCCATTGCATTGAGCCTCGCAGCCTTCTTTAAACTCCTCATGACGCAAAACCTATATCAATCAGTAAAGAAAAATTTTTAACAAACATCAGTATAAAAAAAATACTTTCTAAATTTAGAATAATCTCGAAACAAGTTGTTACTTAATAAAAAACACAATAAGATACACAGAGTACTGTATAAATAAAGCTATTTTCTTATCTTAAAAAAATAAACATTTTACAATCTGTGTCTTCTTACCTTCATACCCAAAATATTTCGAAAGAAAAATGAATTTTTCGAACGATTTCCAATCTTGAAAACATAATGCAAAGCGCGACCGGTTATTTGCGACATTTTGAGTTACTTTTGTATTTCACAATCAACAAATTACTTTTAACAACTTTAATTTATTCACTTGATATATTTTTATAGTAATTAAATATCGATAGAAGCAATTATTTTTATATTATTTCCCACTTGTTTAGAAACACACTTCGTCATGCTATGAATCAATAAAGAAAAATCTTATAAGAAAAAAAAACCAATGCAAACAAAACCGGTTGTTTGTACCGAACAGCTGTGTAAATAAATAAAACAGTGTTGGTAAGTAATAATCTATATTGAAAACAAGTGTCAGAGACCTGCGCCGAGCGGCTGAAATTCGGCTAAGCCGAGCCGCCGAGAAAAATTTGGAAGCCGCCGCCGCCGCCGCCTTGACCTTGAAAACTTTGACATAACGGAATTTGTGGTGAATTTCTTTTTTTATTCACCACATTCTATTTTTATTCACCACACTTTTTTTTCACCACAATTTTTATTTTCACCACCCCAAAGAAAAAATTTTTTTCGTCTGGTCCCCCATCCCGTCCCCCACCCATCATCATCATCATCCTGTTTTTTCCACGTACTTATTTTTTTTTTTTTTTTACATACACACTTACAAATACTATTAAAAATACAACGTGTACACACACACACACCACAGTATTATTTTCTAAATTGATTGCCTGGACGTTCTATTTAAACGAACTCCGGGTGAAAAAAGAATACGCGACTTTTTTTTTACTAACTTTCAACCATTTATTTATTTATTACGATAGTATACAACAGAGGGCACCAACAATGCGTAAGTAAAAAGTAGTAGTTACACGGTTGCAAATTTTGGTACTATTTAATGAACAGTTGCAAAAAATAGTAGTAAAAATCCGGCATGACTTTACAATAACATACAACAGAGGGCACTAATACTAAAGAACTGTATTATCTTTCAGACACAGCATTACCGACTTTTCTTAATATTCTTATTAATGATATACTGCATTATTATTTTAATACTGTGATTTATTTCTATTAGTACGAACCTAAACCTACAGACAATTTTTAAGTTTTTAAAAAAATTTAATTAAATTAGTATGAGAATTGGCTAAAATGCAAATCTCTATTTACAATTTCTTTATATTGCCATGAAGACTCATTAGTTCCAATATTAACAATAAAATAAATAATTAATTGTAAGTACGTTTTCCTTCACCTTCATTTGAAAAAGAATTTATAGAAATAATTCATGTGTAGAAAATTTTAAAACACACAATGTAAAATGATTGGTCTATTAATGGGGACAAATAACAATTCTGGTTGATTATTCATAAATATATTCAGTAGCTCAAGCTGTATGTTGTCAGATTGGCAGGGCATACTGTAACAATCGACTGACCTACTTTCTTTTACTATTACTAGAAGGCAAGCATCTAGAACAAAATTAGTCAACCATTCATTATTATTCAAAGGTAAATCGAACATTTATAGAATCTATTCTATTATTTATTTCAGAAAATAATTCATCAAATTTAAATAGAAAAAAAGTTATCTTTTTGAATCGCATTACTATTATTTTTACGAATTTCTGAAACCTTCTTACTTTCCTTTGCTTCATGCATTATTTTTGACCGAATAGTTTTTTTTTTACTCAACTTCCCCCATTCTTCTTCGGGCTCTGTCTTAATATTCCCACTTGCTTGAGAATAACTGTGTTCTTTTTCTATTACTTCAACACTTATATCCAGTGTGGAGTCTTGTTTTTTTTTCGTTTGGAGTTGAACAAATATAATAATGCTTTTTAATTATTCTACTATTGTTATACTTATCATTTAACTCATTTTTGCTTAAAATAATTGTATTCCCTATTTCCTTATGAACTGATCCAAACATTTTATAATTATATCGTAACTCCTTTAAGAAACTTAGATAATCAAAATTCTCATTATTTTAACGAAAACATCTGGTCTTACAGATTTGTGCTGCAGTATAACATGTTTTTGCAAATAATAAGAAAATTCAATGGGGCCATTACAGATGCATCAACATGAATGCCCATAACGTTTGTCCAAAGTACAATAAAAGGGCAATATTTATTTAACAAAAACGTACACATATTATCATCGTTGCGGTATTGATTTACACAACGACCTGTTGTAACATTTTTCAATGCAGTTTTAATGTCCTCGTATATCGAAAGAAAAATTTTCCAAAAAGGACTATTAAATGCAACTGATTCCAAAAAGTCGATTTTTTCAAAATCGTAAATCGTATATTCCCTGCTTAAGTTTTCATCAATAATTTCTATTATGTATTGTTGTAATATTTCGAAACTTTGTTCAAATAAAGAAGTTTTAAACGGCGGCAATAAAACAGTAAAAATATGTTTAAACCAACATTCACACTCTTCCATACTGCTTAAACTAAATGCCGCTACTAAAGCATTCTTAAGCAAGGGTTTTAAAAATAATGTTTTTTTTACCTAATTTTAAATTTAAATCTTTGCAAATTATATTTATATAGTGACATTTACACCACTGCAAGAAAAAAAAATCAGGTTTGAGCTTTGAATTTAATTTAACATTATTTAGATACTTAGCACACGCTATAAGGTATTCCAATAATGTTTGATTATTAAAAATTTTCACTACTGCGCCATATAATGCGGGACTTACATCAATACAAACCCATCTGCAATAAGGCCATTTGAACTGATATTTAATATTGCTCTCTTTCATGAACAATTTCAATTTGTCCAGAAAAGCACAAATTTCACTGAGTATGTGGCGAGAAAGAATTGCTTCCGCAATTGGTAGAATTTTTTTTATTTCCGAAATTCGTAAAACAATTTTATATGTCAAAATGCGCTTTTCAGCACATTTTATGTGTTTCACGCTTTCGCCAGATGCATCAATATGTAATGTATATTTTGAATCTTCAAGAATTTTTACATTACTGGAAAAAGTTTCAAACGTATGCTTTTCCCATGTATAAACTGTTAATGGAGAAGCAACTAGTTGTACATAATTTTTATACGGACCATCTTTCATCAAAATAAGAGCGTAAACTGGATCTGAATGGTAATATTTATCATAATTACCTTCAGATTTACATTTTCTTAATGTTTCCAGCTTATGTATATTTTGAAGATTGCCTTTTTCGGCAATATCATCTGCAGCATTTAAAATTTGCTGTTTTCTATACAAATATGCCTTATTGTTCTTAAAGTCGTTTTTTATAATATATCTTTTTAATCCTCTGATTTGCCCAACATGAGATTCATTTTCAGCATGTTGTATTTCTTTGGTTCTATAAACAGAAACGTTTCCCTTAGGATTAATTTCAATTCGGAAAGTTGTGAAATCATTAAATTTACAATAAGCGTACATAAATGTACTGTCTTTTCCATATGGAACATTATAAAAACATAAAATACAAATATTGTTATGTTTCAAATATGCCTCTCTCACTTAATCTTCTAAGATTTTCTTTTTAGTAATTTTTGTGTTGTTTGTATTTTGTACAACATCTTATTAACATAAATGTACAATCAAGAATATTCTTTTGAAATGTTCTTCTAGGTTTTATACACTTTGATTCCCCTTGAAGCACAGTTCTATTGCACTTTTCATTGGGATTTGGAATCTTGCTATAAGTTAAAAAGCTTGACATATTCAATGAATCATCGCTGATGATCGCGTTTATTGTTTTCAACATTTAATTGTTGTTCTTGACAACTTTCTACTTTATTAGATCTAATAATTTGATGACCGTTCATATTCTTTAATTCGTCAACAATTTTAATTAAATCATTCTTAATAATTTTAAAATTTGATTTAATTTCTTCATCAAATTTAAAATGTTGGAAAATATCTTTAAGAATTTTCGCAAAAGAATCATTGGAAATTGTTTGTTCTTCTGATGAATTTAATATCTTTAAAATTTTTGTAGAACCACAATTTAACTTTTCTGGTGGATTTTTAAACTTGCTATTATCATCCTTCAATGGTAAATTTTCAAATATTAAGTTTGCTTCGTTAGTCAATGGGTAAGATTTCTGTGAATCTTTCACAATAAAATCATTCGAGTTAATTAAAACTTCGTTATCAATGTCCGAAATATTATCTGGACTATTTAATAACTCCGATATATATTCTTGTTTCATTGGAAAAGGATTAACTTCCATTCCATTAGTATTTGGATTTGGAATTTTATTACATTCTAATAAAGTATTATTTTCTGATACATCAGATTTTAAATTCGTAGCACTATTAAATGTGTCCACTTTTATTACTTTGTGTGTTTTCAGCAAGGTTTTTGCCATACTACAGATCCTTCTTCTATTTTTTAAATTATTTTGAAGCTTATTATATTTAGATTTTTTGCAAATAGCATTTAACGATTCAATAATAATTTCAAATAATTTAACATTTTTCGAAGAAATGATCTGCAAATCCTCTAAAAATGAGCAATTTAACAGTATGGTCTTTAAATCATTTGAACTATAACTAAACTTACGTCTTAATCTCATGATGAAATTTCGCCTCTAGATGTAACAGAAAAAAAAGTTTAAAAATTATATATTGTTAAAAATTTTTTATTTGTAAAATTTTTTGAAATCAATATTTTATTAAACTAATTTATCTAATTATAAATTATTCTTAATATATTCTTATATTATATATTAATTTACAAAATACATTTAAAGTATTATTAAATATTTTTATATTTTGTATTAAAATAATTCTATTATTAAAGTTAAAAAAAGGTATTAGTGAAAATGTACATTTATTACCCTCCTTCCAAGTGTGTAAGTTTTTTGTCTTCCTTCTAATGGTCTTCCTTTGCTTAAGCTTTGTCATCCTTCTATTGAGCCTTCCTTCTATTGGTAGTGGTCTTCCTTCGCTTGAGCTTTCTGCGCGTATTAATAAATATATAATAAAAAAATAAAAAATAAAAATTCATTTTAAATTTCATGTTTTGATTTTTTTTCTTAATTTTATATAATTTTGTCAATCCGTTTGTAATTTCATATATTACCGATAAAACGATAGTTTTTCTTAATATTTTTTCAATATGGCGATACTTTTTTGATATGTCGATAGTTTTCTTTTTTGTACCGAGTTCCTTTTCGCGATAGTTTTATTTTGCTTTTGCGCGATAATTTTTCGATATGGCGATAGAACAAAATAAAAATAAAAAGAATATTTATTTCTGCAAAATTACAAAATAATTTTTTTTATTTGGGAATTTAAAAAATCCCATTTTCAGAATTATTTTTAATTACGCGGCAGCTCTATTACCATACACAAAATTTTTTTTGAAAAAACAAAAAATCACTATTTTTTTTAAATCACAATTTAAACTCACACATATAACTATATAAATTATTATTATCACTTAAAAATCTTATTTTTAATCAATTAAAAAAACACTTACCTGCTGTTTCATTGATGGCAAATAAAATTTGACGGTTACCAAGCCAGATTTAACAAGGTTCGTTCCAAAAGTTTTTTATATGTGCAGTTTGACACTTCAGAAAACTGAAGGCTACATGTCTAATCGAAACCACCATGTAAAAATTCGTCTTGGTGGCCATGTTAGTATAAAAGGTGTGCCAAGTTTTTAAACTGTTAATATATTTATTTCTGGGCTGCCAGATTATTTACATTTATTTCAAAGGCTGGTACGTTGCAGTCCGGGCACCACCATCATTGTTTTTTTCAATACTTTGTTCTACCAAAAACTATAGCGGTAAATGAAATATGAAAAAATCTTTTTTTGAAAACTTTGTTCTACCAAAAACTATAGCGGTAAATAAAATGTATATCAGAATGAAGCTGAGACCCTCTGCTATCACCTCCAAGTGGTCCGGTCCAGGAACAAATCACTCAGTTCGACCTAGGGTCCAAAATATCCCTTAGAGTGAAATATGAAAAAATCTTTTTTTGAAAACTTTGTTCTACCAAAAACTATAGCGGTGAATAAAATGTACATCAAAATGAAGCCGAGAGCCTCCTTTATCAACTACAAGTGGTCCGGTCCAGGAACAAGTCACCCAATTCGACCTATGGGCAAAAATGTCCCTTGAGTGAAAGATAAAAAAATCTTTTTTTGAAAACTTTGTTCTACCAAAAACTATAGCGGTGAATAATATGTAAATAAGGCTGAGACCTACCACTATCACTTCCATGTGGCCCAGTCCAGAACAAATCTCCCAATTCGACCTAGGGTCGGTCCATTAGTTTGTTATCTTACATGATTAGTTTGTTAACAAAGTTGCGACTATTAACTTGGCAGCACTTTTACTTTGTTATCTTACTTTGTTAAGTTCATACCTACATGCCCTTGACAATTATAACGGAATTTGTACGTACGTACGTACCTTTTTTTCTCTATTTTTTCTTTTTACTGTTTTTTTTTACTCAACCACCAGCAGATCACGTAAGTAAAAAAAGTATTAGATACACGGTTGCAAATTTTGGTACTTATTGAATGAACAGTTGCAAAAAATAGTAGTAAAAATCCGGCATGACCTTGACATAACGGAATTTGTTGTGAATTTCTTTTTATTCACCACACTCTATTTTTATTCATCACACTTTTTTTTATTCACCACACTTTTTCACCACGATTTTTATTTTCACCACCCCAATATTTACGATAATATACAACAGAGGGCAGTAATAGTAAAGAACTGTATTATCGTTGAGACACAGCATTACCGTCTTTTCTTAATTTTAATAGTAATGATATACTACTGCATTATTATTTTAACACTGTGTTTCTATTAGTACGAACCTAAACCTACAGAAAACTATAATTTTTAAGTTTTTTAAAAATTTAATTAAATTAGTATGAGAATTGGCTAAAAAATAAATAGCATAAAGAGCGCATTTTTTTTTTTTTATTTAAAGCGCATATTTTTGTTTGTTTATTAAATACAAAAGTTATGTGAGATTTAGGAAATAATAATTTTATTTTCCATAACATTGAAAAAACTATTAGCGTTTATTTTTAAATTAACACAGTTTCATTTTGCATCTAAATTTAATAAATATATTCAAGTAAATATAAAATAAAAATAAAATTTAAATTTTATTTCTCACTTAAATTTTTAATTCATTCAATCATCTACTTTATTGATTTGATCAATTTTTTAATTGAAAAAATTTTTCTTTTTTTAATTTTTTATAGTTTTTAGTAATTGTTATAATAATTTTGGTGAGAGGTGAAAATTTAAAAAAGTTTTTAAATTGACTGAATTATTTGCTAATATATTTCGTGATTGGTGACTTTTCTCAGTGAATTTATAAAATATATCTTTTAAATAAATGGTATGATTCACATATAATCACAAATAATCGGCTTCAAATGCTGTGGTTAATAATTTATTTTTAAGGAGAAATTATTGCTAAAATGTAAAAACAAATCTATTTTTTTTTTATACCTTGATATTTCTTTTTATTAAATACATCTCCTCTGCTTAATATATTAATAAAAAATATAAACAAATCAGAATTTTGAAAAGCCTATAATAAAAAATCGCTACAAATTGACCTTGATCCATAAAAATTTTTTCTTCGAAAAACTTTGGCAATAATTTTTGTACTCTTCCTATCAATTGATTTTTTTATATCTATCGAAAAGCTAAATTTGCTTTACTCTAATAGCCAAATGAGTTAAAATCTAAATAATTTTATGCGAGTGAGGTAAATAAGAAAATAATTAAAAAAATTAAAAATATTTTGTTTTAACATTTTGAAGAAGCTAGAACTCCGATTTGCATGCAAATTTGCTTGCTCATTATAATTAGAAAACATGTGGCCAACCAAAAGGAATTTAAAATATATTAATTATTATATTAAATTAATTTTTAAGGCTAAATTTGTCTATTTTATTTTGCTTTTAACCTCTAAATTTTCGTTTTAGCTTCTTTTTTCTAGCCTTTTTTGATTCTTAAATTGCCTTAAAAAGGCTAAAATGTTAGTACTTTAGCAAGGAAGAAAATTATTTCTTACTTGTTAATACTAATTTTATTTTTACAGAATCATCCATTTAATAAATTTTGTGTATTTATTCACACAAAAAAAATCTAAATTATTTGCATTTGACAAAAAATTTAGCCTGCGGTTCTACATTCTCAAAATCTAAAATAACAACTAATTTTATGGACTAATAATCGATATAGCGATTATAATTATTTTCAAATATACTTCATTAACCATAGAAACAACTATTTACGCATATAATTAAAAAAATCTTATAAATGTGAATAATCACAAAAAAAAACTTAATTAAAATATAATTATAGTCCAAAAATGACGAAAAACAATTAAAAATATTAAATAATTTTTTATATGAAATATAACCCAAGTTTGTATTGATATTTTTTGGGTGATTTTTTTTTTTTGAGTTATTAGCTGGCAGCCGTTTTATGGTTTATTTACAAATTTATTACAATATCTTTAAAAAATAAAAAAAATAATGAGCACGAGAAAAAGTTATTATTTATGATTATTATTTATTATTAATATTATTTTTAGCCACTTTTTTCTCACCTCCTGGTAACACTGGTACACAGTTATTAAAAAATTTAATTCAAATTAGATTTAGAATTGGTTCAGATAAATTTTCTCCACAAATAAATTTTCATCCATTCATATCTTTCTCCTTGAAAAACTCTTGGCTACAATTTTTAGATTATTTCTATCAATAAGTTTATACCTACCGAAAAAGACACTATTTCTTTAACTCTTATTGTCATCTGAGATAAAATATAAATAATATTGTGGTAGTGATAAGATATATAGCAAAAATTAAAAAAAAAAAAATTACAAATATTTTTTCAAGGCAGTTAGTTTTTTATTAACATTTTGAAGAAACCAGAAGCCAGATTTTTATAAAATTTTCACAGTATTTTTAGAAAATATGTGGTCATACAAAATTGGTGATAAAACATCTTTATCATAAGCACGCTGTTTTTAAATTACGCCGAAAATTTTGTTGCAATTTTATTCCGCATATGTTATAAAAATCTATTAAAAAGAAAAATATAATAAAGTGTTATCCTAAATTGTAGAATGGATTTGTTTTGTAAAATTTTATTTACATTAAAATTTTGTAGCGAATACATTCATTTTACTTATTACACTAAGAATTTCACTATAGTGTTTTTTTTTAACAAGTTATAAATACATAAATACTCAAACACAACTTTCCAGTGAATAATTATAATTATTTAATCCTAAAAAGGATAAAAAAATATTTATTTTCTTTCCATTTTGTAGTGCAAAAATTGAGTTGATTTTTATATTCAATCAACTATAAACATTGAAACGAGCGGAGTGCAACTACATAAGGAGGCAACAAAAAAAAAAAAGTAAAGAAAACCAACTGATAACTGCGCCTAAAACGTGATTGCAATCCGTAAACTTCCAATCTGCAATATGTATGTATCCAAACTCTTTAGTAGTTTTTCTTTTCTATCTATTGTTGCATGCTCTTTTTGTTTTTTTGTCCAAGACTAACAAAAAACCTACATGTTTCCATTAGTGAGTGTTAAGTAAAAATTTGCAATAGAAAAAAATTTTAACGCTGAAGTTTTGTGATAGAGTGAATATTGAAAACCTTAAGTTTTTTTATTTTTTATTTTTTGCTGTACATTTTTTGTTTAGTTAGTTTTTTGTCAAACGTACAAAACACAACACGTACATTATCCACGTAGTATGTAGAACGTTCTTCATGTTGCTAGTTATTTTTTGGTGGCCTTTGTTTATACTTGGGCTTAAAGAAAAAAAAAAAAATGGGACAAATGTCGCCAAAATAAACAATAGAGTTAATACTACTCAACTTCTTGTGCCTCTCGCTGGATAGATGAATGTCTAACTAACCAACTTTGCATGTATATTGTAGTGGCCTGAAAAATCAATGAAGATGGTGGTAGAGTACAAATACCAACATGCAAACATATTATGTTTGTTTATAAGTAAGTGTATGTGTATGTGTCCATATATAAAATGCATGTGTTACAAACATACCAACCAACTAAAATACATGGTTGGGAAAATTTGACACCATTTTCTTTTTTTCAATTTCATTACTTTTTTCAGTGTTTGTGTATGTTTTTAAGTTTGTCACTTTTTGTTGTTATTATCGTCGTTATTTTTGCTTTCATATTGAAAAGTTTTATAAACGCTGGGAGGAGGGAGGCAAAATTTAATATGTCATCGTAGTTGAACTTGCATTGAATGTCAAAAGAGTTGTGTTCCTTTTTTTACTGTTGCTCTCCACTACTATTGCAACAATAACGTTATTGAGTTTTTTTTCCATCCATATTATTGTTGTGGTGCCCCTCAAAGAATGTCAGAAAAAAAATGAAGTCAATCATTTTATTATGTATTCAACTCAATAAATGTTGTACTTGTTACCAATTTATAATGAGTTTAATACACAAATGGCCAAAATGCAATTTTCTCTTTTTGGCTTGAATTCTTGTTCTGTTTTTTTTTCTGTGCTGGTATTTTTATTTTTTAAAAATATATTTATTTTTCTCTATTTAATTCATTTGTATTTATTATTATTTATTCTTTATACTTTTTTATCCTTTGAATGGTTCAACGTTGAAGAAATACTTTTTGTTGTGTTTTTTTTTATTTACTTGTAGAATTAGTAGGTCAGTGGTGTTAAAGAATACTTTCGCAGAGATTAAGGAGCAAAATACTTAAAATTGAAAGGAAATGGTAAATTTTTATTCCAATGCAAAAAAAAAAAAGGAAATAGGTTGGTTGTGAAAGAATATAAAAAGGAAATTTTGTACTAATATTATAACTTTTCTTCATAAATTTTAATATAATATACTTACATACTACTACAGTGAAAAATCGCTCGAGAAATGTGGACATCATCAATCAGCTTCAAAAATTGTGTGAATAATTCAAATTTCTAAAAAAATTCAATTCAATTCTTTTTTTTTTTTTTTTTTTTTTTTAATAAAGTATAGACGTGTATAAAGGCTTATAAACCTACTTTTTCAAAATGCGTTTTTTCTGCATAATATTTCTTTATTAAACAACTTACAATTATTTGTATAATTTTAAAAATCCGTCAAATTCACTGAAAAACTGACTTTAAAGACACGATTTTATGGAATTTTTATTTTTTCATAAATTTTTTTCTTGGATTTTTAGATGTTTTTGAAAAATGGAGTAGAATCCAATAATATCAAAATGTCACACAAACTTCAAAATAGGAAGAAGATATTTCAAATTTATCTAATGCTTATTCATATTGCAGAAAATTCGATTATCTTCAGAGTTTTAATGCATAAAACAAAGAACAAGTAAAAGGGCTTATTATATCCACCATTCTGTTAATATAATAAAAATAATTTCAGCAAATTCATTTGGAAAAACTAGTAAACAACATATAGTCGGCCAAATCCGATTATTTGATGCACGATGTAGTTTTAATATTATATAATGATGTGATTTATGGGAACTATGGTCAATTGTCGACCGCACGCAGAGAAAAAATATAGTTGTAGTGTCCATAAGCTAAGAGTAACATATTATGATTGGAAAATATGATCACCACGAAAAATAGAAATGATTATAAGTAATAATTATTATGATTCCATTTTGTCATATTGTGTCCGATTTTATAGTTTTTTTTCATGTTGTGATTTTAGTTTTACATATAATTGAATAATTTTGCTACATTATTATCCCAATCTACCAGAATATGATTTGATGCTATTATATTATTATTATTATTATTATTATTATTATTATTATTATTATTCATAATATTATTCCATTTTATCATATTATTATCCCATATGGTTATACAATCTTATCATATTATTATTTAATTTTGTCATATTATTATTCCATCTTATCATGTATTAAAATAAAACGTTTTAATAAAAAATTATTTTTATAAATTTTTTATTGAAAATAAAAAAAAAAAACAAATACTTGCATATTATTTGTTCATTAATTATATTTATTTGTATCACCATATGCGGTTCAAATTCAAGATATATTTTTTAATTAATCTCTTTAATGGTAGCTTACCAATATCTTATATTACTTGAAGTATAACCTATTCTTGTCTATTTATATTTATTCATATATAAACTAAATGAGAATTACAATGAAGTTGGAAAACAAATATTAAAAACAAAATATATTTAAAAACAAGCTATGAATTTGTCTATTAAGTTTGGGAAAAGAATAAGTTTTATATTTATTTGAAACATTTTATTGTCAAGGGAATAACAGTATTAATATGGGTTGGAAACAGAATATGGTACTTGCAAAAGTGACTGGGGCCTCAGCAGGCGTGCTGTTCGTACCGTGTATGGGGAGCTTTTCGTTGCTTGCGCAACGTTTGTCTGCTGTTGACAAAAACAAGATCTTATCCTGCCAGAGGGTGGCGATGTTGGCGTACATGCCAGTTTGTAGGACGGTATCGACGGACGCACTACAGGTTCTTCTGGGTGTGGCACCTCTTGATCTGGAGGTAATGCGTCGTGCTATTGCTTTCAAAATCAAGAAGGGGCAATCACTGGGTTTCTGCTTCTGATCTGACGAATAGGGATAGTGTGCGGGTCGGGACACTCTTAGAGGAGTGTTTTTTGTCTAGGTGGAGGACGAGATGGATGAACAGTGACAATGGGAGGGTTCATGAGTTCATACGTGACGCGGACTTCGTACGGCAACGTCCAGATTTTGGCTTCGGTCTGAGTCTAGGTTTTATACTGATGGGACATGGCTCACTCAATGCATTTTTGCGTAGGAGGGGTCTGTCCGATACTCCGGACTGTGGGTGCGGGAGGGGACTTGAGGACGTGTGGCATATACTGATGACATGTCACTACTATGATGACATTAGGAGTTTAGATAGTATGGGCATAACTCATACTGCGAGGGGTTGGGATTTTAGTAGGGCCTTAGTGGACGTGCGGACAATTGGGAGGTTGGGCGATTTCGCCCGGGATAGGAGAAGAAGGAGACATGAGTAGTGGAGGCGGCTCCTATGTGAGCAACCGTAGTGGTGCTCCTTGCCGTTGTTACTTGGTCGCTCCTTTCGTCGCTGTTGTTTGTCCCCGGTTTGCAGGTATGTATATATCCGCTGGCGGTGGTTGGCATGATGGATTGCGGTTTTTGCTCCAACTTCGCGTTCCTGTTTCGCCCGTTAGGGCGATTGTTGATTGTTTGTGATGTAATTGTTGTCCATTCATGTTCATGTGTGTTTTGTATGTGGTGGCGAGTCACCAGGCCCGAACTGCTTGGAGTTCAACTGGCAGTAATCATCTTTGGCTACGAAGTCCGACCGGTGACTTAATACTGGTACCACGTGTGTCAGAAGCCCCTGCAACTTCGGTTCCAGCCTGGCAACGGTGCGGCCCCTTGGGGAGTTTCGTGGTGGTTGTGGTTTAGACCCAAATCGCGGGTAGAGCGTGAGCTAAGTATGGAGTTGCATTGCAACCGGGTGCCGTGACCCAAAGATCGGAAGGAGTTTAGATAGGCTCCGCTCCTAACCAAGGGGAAGTTATGTCCAAATACACTTTAAATTGGTGCTCAAGGATGGCTTCTGTCAGACTTGGGGGCGCTGGTGGACGCATTGTATTCACCCTGTGCGAAAAGCACCATGAGGTTGGGTCTACATACTCAGGTACTCACGTAAAACCTTCGACGTTGTTCTAGAAAAATATATGGATATAAACCCTTATTCCATTTTAAGCTATTTTCAGCCGCAATAATTTGACATTTTCTAATCCAAATTTTTTAGCGACACTTTGCATACAGATTGATACTTAATAAATCATACCAAATATCGAAAAAAGGTAAGAAAACGATTAAGTTTTATGATTTTATGAAGTTTTATCATCTGTAAAATTTTCTTTATGGTTTATATGCCCGCGTATAAGGGCTTCGATGCTTCAAATGCAAAAAATTTAAAACTATTAAGAATGTAAATGTTGACTTTATTCACAATTACGTAAAGATACCTTATTTAAAAATGATAAAAAATAAATTCTTTTACAAAAACATTTCAATAGAAATTAGGAAAATCGATTTTGTTTTAATGAGATGGCATCACTCAATACTTTAGTGCGTCATGTTTGTCATATGAATCAACCACATCTTACTATTATTATAATTTAACCGAACAATATTGGCATCAAATATTAACTTTTCGTATAATAATATAATATAATATGATAATATTTGTTGTTATAGAGATTAATAATTCGTTTCGACAATTTTATATGGAAAACCACAAATAAATTTCAAATCGTATTATTGTTTCCTCACAATTAGTCGAAACAAATTTTTCGTTCGACAATGTGGGTCAGGCCGTTAATTTATTACTGAATATTTTGACAAAAAATTTTATTATTATTTTTTCAATTACAGATTTTTTTGCTGAATTCAATAAAATTAATAATTAAAGAAATATAGGTACAATGGCACAAGGTTACATTGTTTGATGCTTATGTGTTTAAATTAGTGAAAGAATATATATTATTTCTTCAATTACGATTTCTATATAAGAAAACTCGATTGATTCAAATATGAATAAATCACTTCACATTTGTGTAATACAAAATTGCAAATAACAAATGTAATGGAGCATAACAGCAGGTTGAGCTGTTGTTAAAAATTATATATTTCCACATTTGTTAATTTTGTGTATTAACATATACAATTATATTAGACCATTATTTAAAGTGCAACTTATTTACAAAAATTTAATTTAGAGGCTATAAATGAGGTGAAAATCTTGAATTTATCTCAGTAAATGCTTACAGGCGAATGTTTGGTATAAACATATACATATATATATTCCCAAAAGGAATGGTTCTAAGGCATCTTCTCTACTCAGTATTAGATTTCCAAATAGTAAGGTCCTCATTACCGAGTAAATGTATTATATCATCTTTTAAGAATATTTTACGGATATTTCGAACATAAGCATATGTTGGATTAGTGTAATTAGTTATAATATTATTAAAAATGCTATGATCCAGAAAATATGAAAAAATATTGATTTGTTTTTACATTTTAGCAATAATTCTTTACAAACCCGGAATTTGAAGCCCATTATTTTAACATAAATATATAAAGAAAAACTACATAAGAATGCTCACTGATGATTATATGAATCATACCATTTATTTTAAAAAAAAATTTTATTACAAATTATGGAAAATAAAATTATTATTATTTTCTAAATCTGACATAACTATTGCATTTAATAAATTTTTTTTATGCAAAAATAAAAAAATTGCACACTAAAGGGTTAATTGTGAATAAATTAGACATTTACACTTCGATTTTAATAAAATATAGTTCGTTAGAATTTTAATATATACAGCTTTATGACAAAATAGAAAAACATGCATTTTTGGTAGTTTTACATTTTTGAAAACCAAAAGTTTTTAAATTTTGTTAAAAATTAAATTTTTTTCGACACAATTTTTTAATATCTTGGAAACTATTGAGCAGATTAAATAATGATATAAACTTGGCTGGAAGATAATCTAGATTAGAATTTTTAGTATTTTACTAAACCAAAATCATATAATTCGTTCTCGAGATATGTTGAAATATGTGATGAAACTTCATTAATTTTATGTTTAGTCTGAAAAAAAAAAAAATAAAAGAAATTTACACCAAAATGGAAATTTTGAAAAAGAAATATAATTTATTAATGTTGAATAACTCATCACCAGAGCAAAAAAAAAAAAAAAAAATTGCGTTAAAATGTATTTTATACGCATAGAATATGGGCTTACAATAAAAAAATATGCTCTTAAAATATTATTATTTCTGGCTAAATTTTAATTTATTTACTATTCATATTAAAACTAACTTTATTTTTATTAGCAATTGCTAAAAAAAAAAAATTCTATCAAAAATATTCTCTTAAGTTTAAAATATTCAAATTGTATCCTTTATTGCAATATGATGATCTTAAGTGTAAAATATGTAAAAATATGTCATTTAAATTCCTAAAATATACTCTAAAATAAGCACTAAGCTCAAATATGCTGCTAAGACTAGATTATGCAAAAATATGCTGTAACAAATCGATGCCAAAAGTCTTTAAAATTTTCTGAACGTATAAATACCTCACAGATTCGCTTATATGAAGCCCAGTAAAATATATAATATTCGTATATATTTTTGGTTGCTCTGCTCATTAGTTATGTATAAAAGATTTCAATATTGCTTCTCAACAAACTTCTGTTTTCTAAACAAATTAAAAAATTTACTTAAAATTTAGGGAGATGAAATAAGATATTTAGTGGAGGAACGAACTACTCTACACTTAAAAAATTTTTATCTTTTATTTCTTCAGGAAACAAAAGCCAACTCTTTAAAATTTGGTTGCGAAAAAAATAATTTTTTTCTGAACTTTAGTTTAGGAGATATACTTAATTAAAGTTAAAAATAATGAGATTCCTTATTCAAGTGGCAGGCAGTGTATATGTTAGAATATCTACAGGCCATATTATATCGTTTTTCAAGTAAAAGTAAAAAGTCTAGCAGAGTGTTATCAATTAAATTGTGTTTATTATTTATATAGGTAATCGTTAATTTGCAATTAATTTTATATAAACTGATACCTATCTGATATTTTTATCCAATATTTACCCCTCTTATTGCCCATGATAATCTTTACCACAGTGAGAATGGTTTTTATCCTGCATTGCGATAAATACACTCATTTACTATATGACTTTTGAACGATTATTTCGAACGACTATTTCGAGTATATATATATTTTTTTATTTATTATGATTTCTTGCAATTTTTAGAATTTTTTCATTTCAGTTGTGAACTTATTATGCTACTCTATGTCCAATTTTCCAAATAACAAACACAAACATAAATATATTCATCTATACATACAATCGTATTCATGCAACACATACAAATGTGAGAGTATTTCCTGCAGTTTTTGCAACTAGTTTTGTATTAATGAAATTTTAAGACACTAAAAAGGAACTACATCTACATATTCTACATTTATATGGTAGCTGCTTTCCTAACAAAAATAATTTACAAATAATTAACTCACTCATTAAACTTTCTATTTCTATAAGTAATTTTGCTAATAATTGTAGTAATAAAATCAATAAATTGACACAAAATCTGTTAATACTTTAACTTTGTTTCACTAACAGAATACCAAAGAATATGATTTTTTGTTTCCGATAATCTAAAGTTATTCATGTTACATATATAACATCTCTCGTATCAAAAACTAATCATTATTTACTATATAAGTAATCTATAATTGTTAAAAAGGTCAGACTAGATGGAGGAATCCAACTAGGAATTGCTATCTTTAAAACTGCAGGGTATTTTTTTTAATGAATTGAATAAAAATAAACTCACACATATATTTCGATCAATTATTATTTGAATGTATTGGTTTGGCCAATAAATTTATATAACTTTATATATTTTTCTACAAATAAATATCAGTAATATTGTTGATTGACCCAAATTGTGTTGCCATCACAAATACAGCAGCATAAAGTTGAAAGATTTGAAAGAGTGAAAATTTAATAAAAATTTTTAATGAATTTCATTCATGTAAAGATATTTTAATCTATTTTCATAACAAAGTTGAAAGATTTAAAGGAGTGAAAATTTAATAAAAATTTAATGAATTTTATTCATGTAAAGATATTTTAATTTATTTTCATAACAAAAGGCACATAAAATATATTAGGGGTTTTCATTTAATCACTTAAATGGCTCGAAAAGCTCATAAACATAATAAATATACAAGTTCATAAAAAATTTATAAAACTTTGTTTGAAAAATTATTTACACTATTTATAAATGTTTACGTTTCCATTTTAATGTGTAAATGAATACGTAAACTTTTATATTTGAAAAGTCAAATTCGAAAAAAGAAAATTAATTATTTTTTATTTATTTTTATATTCAAATGGATAAAAAACAAAACATAGAAATAAAATAAAAAAATAAAAAATGGAAATTTATATTATTTGCCAAAATTTCCGCAAGATAAATAAAGGAATACCGAATTACAAGAAGCGTTCACGTAACATGTGAGCAAAACGTACAAATTTACGAATTGTGTAAATTTATCCGGTTGAATGTAAACTATTATTATATTAAATTTAATTAATCAATCAAGCTTCGAATTTGTATTTTATTTGTGATTCCCTATCAAAAATCGATTTTTGTTCGAAATGTAAAAAACGCTAAATAGACATTTACTTGAGAATAGAGCCTCGGTTTGTTATATTATCTACAAAAATTGATTGTCATATGAAAAATTAAAAAATCTTAAATCGTTAATAACTCGGTAAATAGTCCACCAATTGAGAAAAGGGCATCGATTTGAAATCACTCTCATTTTATACTAAAAACAATTTTTGTATGAAAACTTAAAAACCAAAAAAAAAAGTAAAATAAAATTAATCTTTAATATCTCAGTAGATAAGCCTCCAATTGCGAAAAGGTCTTCGATTTGTAATCTCTAATATTTTTAACCAACAATTTGATTTTCATATGATAAATTCCAAAAATCTTAAATCCTTAATATCTCAGTAAATAGGCCTCTTAATTAGAAAGAGGGCTTCGATTTGTGTTCAATCGTATTTTAATATGAAAATTAAAAAAATTTTAAATCATTAATTCATATTTTCTACAAAAAAAAATGATTTTTCTACGAAAAATTAAAAAAAAAAAAAATTAAATGGCTAATATCTCAGTAGATGGGCCTCAAATTAAGAATAGGACTTCGATTTGTGTTCACTCGTATTTTCTACCAAAATTTGATTTTCATATGAGAATTAGCAAAAATCTTAAATCCTTAATATTTCAATAAATAGGCCTCCGATTGAAAAAAAGGACATGGATTTGTGATCATTCATATTTTATATAAAAAATGATTTTCACATGAAAAATTCCAAAAATATTAAATCCTTGATATTTCAGTAAATAAGACTTCAATTACGAAAAGGACCTTGATTTGTGATCACTGATGTTTTCCACCAAAATTTGATTTTCATATGGTTGGTTGGTTGGTTTACGTGGTAGCCCATAACCTTACGGGCAATCAATTAGACTCGTTAGGATCCATTTTGATGGAACCACACTACTCGCCAGGTGAATGAGTTGTATTGAGTCCGTAATGAGATAGAAGTGCGGGGAAGAACAACGAGAATATAAATTAATTAGATCCAGCCTGTAGCATTGAGATATTTAATGATGTCACTGAGTCTAGTGTCAAATATCTCACAGAGGTTGTCTAATTGCTACCCTCCCAGAAATTTATGTCTGCTTGCGTTCAAGGCTGGGCGTTCACATAGAAGATGAAATACTGTCTCCTCCTTCCCGCGATTGCCACAACTACGACAATATATATTGTAAGGGAGACCAAGTCTGCTTGCATGTTTTCCGATCGTCCAGTGACCTGTAAACAATGCTATTAGTCTCGAGATGTGCGTTTGTTGCGTTTGTAGCCATATGAATATTAAAAAAACTTAAATCCTTAATGTCTTAGTAAACAGAATTCCTATTGACAATAGGGCCTCGATTTGTGATATTCTTTAATTTTTACCAAAAATTGATTTTCATATGAAAATTAGAAAAAAAATCTTAAATCCTTAATATTTCAGTAAATAGGCCTTCAATTAAGAAAAGGGCCTCAATTTGTGATACTCCTTATTTTTTTTATTTTATTCTTTTTTTATTTTCATATGAATAATTAAAAGAAATCTTAAATTCTTAATATTTCAGTAGATAAACCTCCAATTGGGAAAAGGGCATCAATTTGTGATCACTCATATTTTCTGACAAAAAATTATTTTTGTATGAAAAATTAAAATAAATATATTAAATCTTTAAAATCTCAGTAAATAAGCCTCCAATTGTGATAAGGGCATTGATTTATGATCACTCATATTTCTTTTTACCAAAATATGACTTTCATATAAAAATTAAGAGAAATGTTAAATGCTAATATCTCAGTAAGCAATTGAGAAAATGACCTCGATTTATGATAGCTCATATTTGATAGCAAAACTTGTTTTTTTGTGTGTAAAATAACTCTGAAAATAGGAGTCTAATTGAAAAAGGCCCTTAATTTGCTACCTATTTCGATTTAAATAAAATTATTGAAAAAAATATAAATGTTTTAGCAAGTAAGCCGCTAAGTTAAAATCTCTTATTGATTTTTTTTTGCTATATTTAAGTCATTTGTTTTTATTTTATTTTTTTCTTTGAAATCCTATTAAAAAATTAATTACATTGGTGGCATACAAATAAAAAAATTAACTCCGTTATTGTATTGGTGACTTTGATTTTTTGTTATTTTTTATTCAATATAAAGTGACGATTATCAAATGTCAACATCAATTTAACAATGTAACACCATTTACAACACCATAAATATATGTACATACGATATATATTATAAATTACAAATAGGAATTTAATTTTAGTGGAATGAAATGGTGTGAAATTTAGTGAATAAATGGAAAGTACCAGTTTGGACACAAAAAAAAAAAACAATCGGCTCTTATACAAATATTCATTTATGGGACGGACACACCAACTCAAATATAAAAACGGTCGTTTAGAAAAAAAAAATACATACAGTTGTGGAAAATAGTTATGTAAATGAAAGTTTTTTCAAATACAAGTATAAAAAGACAGAAAAAAAAATTCTATAAATTTTCATTTTAATTTTGTTGCAAGTTGTGAAGAAAAAAACTGTTCATTGTAAATATTCACGAGTATAAAAAAATAAAGTTAAATTTAGTTTATAACAAATTTTTGTTTCTGTTGGCTCATTGTGGTCGGTTGGATGACTGTTTGGGTTTTTTCGGTTGTTTAACACATAACATTTATTTATATACACACATATATATGTGTATATATAGAGTATAGTTATTTAAAATAACAGATTTGGACAGATATTTAGGAGTATGTCCGACGAATAGAACGACAGATAGATAAAAAACAATAGCGCGACAAACATTGTTATGATAAAGTTTTAATTACTTTTATAAGCCTTTCAGACAATTTCTAAACACACATACATACACTCTTAATACAAAAATATATATATATTTAATGGTAGTGTTGTTACTGAAATATAAAACAAATCTCATTTAATGTTTAAGTGTGCAAGAATTCGATACTTCCAAACTATATACCAACGTTAACACCATTTCAAATGCAAAAATGTTATTCTTAACTTTTTTGACTTTTCTGCTGACTTAAGTTTTCTCCATATAGAAAAGCATTTAATGCAGTTTTACTTATTGAATAAGATGAGAAAGATCTTAATCTTACCGTCAAACAGCGTTGCCAATTTAGCACTTTTAGCGCTACATCTAGCACTTTTTAAACTTATTTAGCACGAAAAAAAAAAAATAATAGTGATAATCTAGCACCTAGTATTCTTTTGGAAATATTTTGCACATGTTTTATGCTATTAATAATCGTTTTTTTTTAATTGAAACTACAGTGAAAATATGGTAAAGGGGTGAGAAAAAAGGGGCTAAATTGGACTTTAAAAAGTTTAAAGGAGGATAAATGTTACAAAAAATAAAGCCAGAAAAAAATTAAATTTTTTCTTTAATATAAAAATTTATTTTTCCTCGTTCTCATTAGTTTTTGATATATATATTTTTTAAGATATTTTAAAAAAATTTATAAATAAAACGTAGAACAGCTGCTATCAAAATCACCCATTGAAAGATCGCCCAAAAAATTCTCATAAAAATTTGGGTTATATTTCATATGAAAAATTTCGCAATGTTTTCAGTGATTTTTTGTCATTTTTAAA
Source organism: Protocalliphora azurea (assembly GCA_932274085.1). Lineage (NCBI taxonomy): Eukaryota > Metazoa > Arthropoda > Insecta > Diptera > Calliphoridae > Protocalliphora > Protocalliphora azurea. The sequence continues at coordinate 113,504,724 of OW026523.1, forward strand.
CTATAATTAATTTTTAATTAAGTATTTCTAAATTTGTGGATGATTTTTCGCTTTTATAAGAATATTTTATATAAAATAAAAATAATATATATATATATATATATATATATATATATATATATATATATATAATTATATATATAATTATGTTAAATTATCTTTTCAAATAGTTTCTATGGTTAATGAAAAATAATTATAATCGATTTAGTAATTCCATAAAATTTGTTGTTATTTTTGTTTTTGAATAAGGAAGCGCCGCAGACGAAAATTTTTGGTAAATATAAATAACATGGATTTTTTATGCGAATTAATACACAAAAATGCTTAAATGGATGATTCTGTAAAAATTAGAAATAGCTAAAAAGAATTTTTTTCTTCGCTATTGAAATACTAAAATTTTAGCATTTTTAAAGAAAAAAGGCTAAAATTTAAAATGTAAATTTTGAGGCTAAGTAAATTTTATTTTTTCTTAAAAAAAAAACAAATAACTACAATAATATAAATGTAAACGTAACTGAAATAATGTTGTAGATTTATGTAAAATAAAAATTTTAAATAATTTAAAATCTTCATGCAAATTAAATACTTTAACATAACTAAAGAATTTATTACCCAATTCAGAACCTCGTTATAATTTTCTATGTTAAAATATTATATGAAGAACTAATACTACTAATTCTTGTGAGTATTTTGTTAGTTTCTAAGATAATTTTTTAGAGACTGATTTAGATGAACATTTTCTTGCGGAGTACATATCATACATTCCATGAAAGAACGCCCAAAAATTTTCCTTAGATGATCGGTTAATACTCAGCAAACGTGCCATTCGAATAGTACTATTGAATATATATTTTTGGTTTTTTGAATTTTGAAAAATTTGCGAATTTATTCATAATTTTATAAAAATCAATGCAATTACAAACAGTTAATTAACTTATTTGCTAAATAAAATTTTTCAGTTAAGTATATAATATATATATTTTTTTTTTATTTTAGAAGAATAATAACAATAATAGAAATTTTAATTTCTTCAAAAGTCAAAAAAATTGAACAATTGTGTAAATTTAAGCATCAATATCTCTATAAGTTGTAAACGGATTTTAATGATTTAAACTACATATAGAAGCTGAATATATTCTCTTTAAAGGAAATAATTTAAAAGTAATATTATCATTTAAAAATGCAATTTTAGGATGCATTTTTGAAAAATTTCTACCCTTTCAAATTTTGTCTTCCTCTAATAGTAAATGCACTGTGTAATAAACATATTTGTATTCAATATTAAGCAAAAGTATTTAAAATCAAAAGGAAATAAATTTCTTTAAAATGCATCTGAAAAATGCATTTTAAAGAAATTTCCTGTTGTGAGTGCATCTTTAGTAAAAACATTATTTTTAAATTTTATATTATTTACAATATCTGTTCTAATAAACTTTATACTGGTTTTTAAATCAATAAAAAAGATATATGAACATTTAATGTTACATACTATTGAATGAGAATAACGAAAAAAGTAAAAAAAGATTAGAATATGAAAAAATTAAAATTTGGTATGAAAAATCTGGTGGTATTTTTTCTAAACGGAACAGTTATTATTGCATTTTGTGTTAAAGATATTGCTTTAAAAATGCATTTTTGAAAAATATGATAAATGACTTGCTTCTTTTGCCCCAACTGCATAAAGCTTGCCATACTAGGAATTTTTTAGGAAATTTTGTCGGCTTTTGGGTCCTAAACTTATCTTCAATATTTCTGTCTGGAACTTTTTAACATGTACTTTTTCGTCACTCATTTTGATCAAACGCATAATAAATCAACATGGTTGTCATTAAAAATAATAACTGATATATTTTTCAAAGATAACTAGATAAAAATAACTTAATATTGCTTACGAAAAAGTTAAGAGACAAAACGTGGGTTAAGATTTTGAAGACAAAAACTTAATATTTTAATTATCTTTAGCAAGTAAAATCGGAAAATTAAATTTTTTACAAAAGCTGGTCAATGTAAAATTTAACATAGAGTGAAGAAAAATCACAAAGTAAATGTATCGAACATGGCTAAAGATAGTGAAAAATACTTAAGCGTTGCATTCCGAAAATTTAGAGATATTAAAAAAATGTGTAATTTTAGAGCCAAATTTGGTATAAAGAAGCCTCACATCTCAAAAAAGAATATTAAATTTCTTTAGTTTCTTTATAACTACACAAAAATAATAAAAACCCCATTATAATCACCAGATATCAATCTAATTTAACATTTGTGAAGTTATTATTATTAGAATTCAATGGTACTAAATTGATATTGTAAGTGAAATGGAACAAAATTCATCCTGAATATAACAAAATCCTTGTCAAATCTATATAAAATCTTTTAAAAGAGGTTATAAAGTAGTAAGAAAAAATTCAATTTCTGTGATGTTTCTAAGAATTAAATGTGATGTTGAATACTTTTTTCTGCTTTGAATTTTAATGTTATTATGTAAATTAACTTTCATTTGTACTAATTTTAAAATTTATAGAAAATTGAAATCTGTATATTCTAATACAATTTTAACCTTGTATGTGAAGTCAGAATTGCAACAAGAAAAATTGCTATGGATGAATCCCGATATATTTTAGTAAAATAATTTTCAATTTCTTACTTTATATTTCACAATAATTAACCAATAATAAACTATATTTTAAAATTATATAAAACAACAAATTTGCCAACAGTGTCTCAAGTAAATAGTGTAAACTTTTAATTTTTATATAAAAAAGAACTATACAAATCTAGAAATTAATTGCAACACTAACCAAAATTGCACTGAAATACAAGCAGCATCCATAGAAATCATAAAAGTGTAACAAAAAAATCATTAATTTTTTTTTTTTACTAAAAATACACATAGAGACACTGCGACAACGACGCGACATTAAGTCTGGAATGAAATACAAATAATTGTTTAAATGAAAATTGTTAACAATTTCAAGTTAAACCTCTAAAACTCAACAAAAATACTAAATACAAATGCAAAATCACGTGCTACCAAATATATGATGCTGTAACATGTGTTTGTCATAGTAACTGGTCATGACTTTTGTTTTGTTTAAACTTCAAAACTAAAACAAAAAAAAAAAAAAAAAACCTAAAACAAAATATAACAAAAAATTCATAATTACCCACAATGAATTCGCACTCTTTTGGAGCGAATATGAAACTGCGGTCAATGCACTAAAAGTAAAAACTGCTTCCACCAGCAGAAAGAAGGAACTTTAAGCAGAGGGAAAAAGATGGAACAAAAAATCAACAACGAAATAAAAAAAAACCCTTGACTCTTAATGGTCATCTTTTGTTGATTATTGTACTTAAAATAAGTGCTAATCTTTGGAAAAGATTTTAAACGTTGATTTTGTTGTATGAAGATATACGAGGTTTTTTAGTTAAGCTGGTGTGTGTGATATATTTGAGAAAACTTAAATTAGACAAATAAAATGAACGTGATGGTATTAGTTTATTTAAAGATTTAAAAGAAATATTTTTAAAAGCTCGATTTAACATTTTAAAAGAAGTTCAGAATTTTGTTCAATTGAAGCATTGATGTGTATATGATCAAAAAATAAATTGAGTAATCGTGTCAAAAGCACTGTAAGAGCGAAATTCTTAATTTTATCTCTATTTAAGCCTACTTTGGATTAAATTAATTCCAAAATTTTCTTGCTTGAGTGAAGCCTAAGTCCATACTTAAAGTAGGTATAAATAGAATTAAATTCAGAATAATCGTATCACAATAAATCCCAAAATGTACTTGATTTCAGAAATAATGATTTTGAATCAAAGCGATTGTTTTAAGGTCTTAAAGGTTATTTTAAGCTCGAATATATACTTTCTTTGAGAGTAAATATATTGAACTACGAATTATAGGCTTAGTTTAAGCTCAAATTAATACTTAAATCGAAATTACTTTATATACAAATCTAAACTGAAATATTATTAGTATTACCATTAATTTATTAGGTTTTCATTAAATACTCATTATTAAAATCTCACTAACAGTTTTGGTACTTGGAGTATAATCTTCCACTCGGTTTCCTTCGAAACATGTTTTCCTTTAAAATCGTCCTTCAGTAAATTTTCAACTTTGGAGCCGACTGAAATGGCATCCTCATCGATGCAAAATTATCATATTATGAAACTAAATAAGTACAACTTTTTATAATCAAACAGTTTTGCCTCTAGCCTTTTCACAAAATTTGCTAATTTTCAACTCTTCCCCTTCTCACCTTTGATTAAGAAATTTTGTCTTGATTTAAGTACAATTTCTACTTACATATTTATATTTACAAATAAATTAAAAAAAAATGCAATCCGAAAAAATGTCAAAAAGAGCATAATTAAGTTTGCTTTACTCTTCCCCCTTCTGTTAAAACCATGGTAATATACCGAAAAAAACATACATACATACAAACATACAACAATTACACAAATAAAACAGTATGGTTAGTAATAACTATAAAAAAAAAAACAAGCAATGTCAAGGTATTTGTAAATATACATATGTAAGTAGAAATTGTACTTAAAGCAAGATATAATTTCTTAATCAATGAATTAGTTGTAATATATATATATATATATATTTAAAAATTATTTCTGACCATTTGTGTAAGAAGTGTACCAAAGAATTTTTAATTTTTTGAGAAATATTTAAATGAAATGTATTAAATTTGAACCATAATTACTGAAAAATACGTTTGAAAACCTGATCATTATAAAGTATTTATAATTTATTACTAATGTTGTTCTATAAAAATATATGAGAAATTTCAAAAATTTTCAAAACATTTTGAAACAGACTATATGTTTTGTATTTCTAAAGTTTATTTTAAAAACAGGAAAAATGTTTATGTATTTTGGTAGACCTGATAAAATAACTAAGAATTCCAAAAGTTTTGATCATTCACCTAAAATCTCAAGCAAATACATAAAAAATATACAAATTGAGTTGAAACTTTTATGAATTTTTTATTTATTTCAGTTTTGCACTGACAATTTATATCTGTTAGATTCAGTTGAGAAAAAACACTTGGGAAATTCACATGTTGTATAACAAGTTTTACTACACGCAGAGTAAAAATATATTTGTAGTGACCATAATCTAAGAGCAACATATTATGATTGTTGCAAATGGTCACAGCTAAGAATATACATATATGATTACAAATAATAATTGTTATGATTCCATTTTATCATATTGTGTCCGTTTTTAAGGTTCGTTTTTTCATGCTATGGATCGAGTTTTTCATATTATTATACCATCTTACTACAATATTATCCCAATCTATCGGATTATGATTTAATTTTATTATATTATTATTCTATCTTATCATGTTATTATCCCATCTCATCACATTATGATTCCATTTTATCATATTATTATTCCATCTAATTATATACTGAAATGAAATATATTAATTCAAAATCATTTTTTTATGAATTTTTTATTGAGCCCATTACATTTGTTTTGTCTACTTATATTAGTTCAGTGACAATAATGAATGTGAAAAACAAACGTTAAAATAAAATATATTAAAAAACAAACAAGTTATAAAATTTTCAACCATATTTGTAAAAAGTATTTTCATTTGTAACCTTTTATTGTTATGGGAATAGTAATAATAATAATAATAATAATAATAATAATAATAATAATAATAATAATAATAATAATAATAATAGTAATAATAATAATATTAATATGTTTTGAAAACAAATTATAGTTAAAGATTCAGGAAGAATGGTTGCAGAAATAATGATATTTTTTAAGCTAATAAAATTTTGTTTCTGGTAAAAATATTCAAAAACATAATGTAGTCAACTATATTAAAATTTTGATTGAATGTAAACATTTAATGATAAAAATGAAAGAAAAATATTGTTATTATGAACACAGTATTATTAAAATGAAAATTAACAATACAAACTTGATACTGTTGTAGTGACAATGTCGTAGCCATGTTCTTTCTCTGCGTATATCTGGTGATTTGTTATGCATTGATAATTTAAATTTTGCAGTTTTTTTGATAGAAAATTTGCGGGCATCAGTGAAGTTAAATTTAGAGAACAGAACTTTAAAGACGATGTAATTTTCTAAATCTTGAGGTATATATCGTTGATGTCAGGAATACCATTAACACAAACTTCCGAAATTATAAAATTTATGTTATTCGCTACTGAAAAATACCGGTTTTATAGAAATTGTCCAAAATATCGCGTAAATAGAATTTTCTAATAAATGATACTTCTGAGTAATTTTTGAAATGCAAATTTTTTTTAAAATTTTCAATAAATTTTGAAATTTTGTTTCTTATATTTATAAGACCAGAATCACCTAAATTTTATAATGTGAATAAAATTAAGAAACATTAATTTTATCGGCTATAGCGGCATTCTTCTCCAAACATATTTCGCTTACTCTCAACTACAGCTAAGTATAAATTACGGTAATATTGCATTTTATTTGATTAATACTAAAATTCGAAATATTTTAAGAACTTATAAATGTATGGACCAAAAAGGTGTTCTTAATACCAAAAATCAGCCCCACATACTTCGCATTATAGTTCGAATTTTAAAATAATAGAAACTATTTTCTATGTAAAACTTTTCACTAAATAAGATTTCTGTTTAAAATATGGGAAATATGACTTTTTAAAAAACTAAAATCACGTTTTTTTGTAAGGAATATTATCATGAGTAGTAAGGTTCAAACGACTATATTTTTCGAACCAGTATTGATATTCATTTGATTTTTTCAGAAAAATTTCCCAAAATATGTCTTTTATTACTTGATATTTTTAAAGATAATTAAACAATAAATATTTTTTGCATTTACAAAATTGTTCAGAAAAATAAAATAAAACAATGTTATTTTCACTCTATTTCGATAAATATTAAAGATGCAGTAATAGCTTTGACATGCGTTAATAACACTTGAGAAGTTCTATGAACTTGCGTTGGTTTAGTTGCAACAAAACAATATCTCTAGTTTAAATAGATTAACGCGAACGTACTTTGCATGCATAAATTTGCTTGATAATACCACAAATCGACGTTCCTGTCAGAAAAAAAAAATATAAATACTTTTACTAAAATTTTTTTTAAATTTTTTAAATTCCTCATATAAATATATTTATATAAATATAGGCCGTTAATACATTTAAAGCTATTTTTTAGCAGCAAATTTTGATCCGAATTTCTTAGTGATACTTTGAATATAGACATATTCTTCATAAACCTTACCAAATATGCGTGAGCTTGTCAAGTTCTTATAACAATAAAAACAAGTACGAATATAATATCCGGCTTTGTAAGATCTATTATACCCAGCATTTTCAATTTTTTGTGACATCCCAATTTAGAAATGCACTTTATATGGACGTGATCCAAATGGGCATAACTAGGTCGACTCAGAATTTTACTAGAACTCGGAATATGAGGTCTTAGACGAATATTTCGATATGTTATACACGTACTGACAAACCCATCTTTTTTGAAGAAAAAAAAAAAACAAAATGCATAGCGTGAACGCAGATTAATTTGCGCTACACTTTTATACAATTATAATCAAAAGAATATATTGATAGCAATATCTTAATTACTTAGCAGTAAATAACCAAATCGGTGCCATTTATTCTTATAAATATATAATTATTAAAGATTTTCGTTTTATTAAAAAATTTTTTTTTTAGTAAATTTCTTTTCCTCCTTTTTTTAATATGACGAATACATTTAAAAAATGCAACCAAAATAGTTGAGTTCAACAATTATTATACAAATAAAAGCCATTTCATGGATTAAGAAAAACTCAACAAGAAAACTGTCACTTATGAATGGATAAAAAACTCCCGTTTTCATTTAACACACATTCACACAAATTTGTACAGAGTGGAGAGTAAGATGTAAATATTTTTATTCATTTAGCCATTCAGTTTTATTTTATTTTTTGTCAATCGTTTTGATCCTCGTTATCATTGACGTCTTTGGAGAACTTTTATTTGAGTATGCAGTTTGAAGGATTTTAAATATGTGAATTGAAAAAAGGATTTTTATCAACAACAATAATAACAGCAATAACTACATACATACATAAAGACATTTATATATATTGATGATACTGGTTGGTAAATTGAGTAGTAAAATCCCAAACTATATGCACTTGTTTTTATTACTTATGGAAGGTACAAATTACAAACCGACAGATGACTTGCAACCCCAATGCATTTATTTATATAAGGACTGCGCACGAAAAAAATTAATGCATATAATTCAGCTTGAAAAGTTAAACTAGTAAAATTTTGTTTTGTTATAGACCGTTATATTTTAGTTTAAATTAAAAGAAAATGTTATTTTTTATTCGTTTTCAATAAACTATTTAATATTCTCTTGAATACCCTAAATAAAAGCTTTATTGTGTTTTTGGTAACTTTACTGTTGGAATGGGTCCACTTACTTTTTAAACTATATTTTATTTCTTACTCAGCTTTAAGTATTCATTAAATAGGTTTTTACAAATATATTTCAAATATGCTGAGTTTTGAACAATTTAGTGGATTGGCGTCCCTTGATATATAGCTACACCATTTGTTCGGTAACACTCGACTACTTTTTGTACGGATGAGGTCCGAGATCAGGTCAAAAAAATTAAGAATTTGTTGTGATTTCTAACGATAGAAAGAAATCTTTTCTGAGAGCACTCATTTGCGTATATTTCTCTGTTAAAATTTCCATCTCTTATGAATAAAGTTCCTTTTTCCCCGCACGTACAAATGGCTTAATAGGCAATTTTGATTTTTTGCGCGATATTTATCTGCTACATTTCTTATAACATCTGTGATATGGTATTGCTAACCAGGATGTTGTAAAAACTTTTATCACCATTTAGGCAACATTCATATTTTTGAAAAATTTGTCTCAGTATTTTTCATCCTCTCTTTTTTCTTCACATTTTTTCCAGTGTTCCTAATAGGAACATTTTGTACTACATGGGTCTTCAGGCTAACTTTTGTAATCTTTTTGATAAAAGATACAGGTCAATTTAAGGAATTAGTCACTTTCCATACAGATATGAAGAAATTTTCTCTTAAATTTCATACTTTCTTTTAGTCTGAAAAAAAAGCTTTTTCTTTGGTTATTAGGGTTCTCTTCCATGTATTTTTTATGACTCAAAAAGCTGAATTTCTTAACTCATCTGAACTCCTAGGAATTGTTCTATATTATAGACATGTGTTTTGATCAGGGACCGTAATGTTTTTGAGTTTTAAAATGAAACTCAACAAATAATAATTATTTTTGATTTTTATTTTTTCGCTCAATTCATAATGATTATTTTTTACTTTTATTAATTTTTTTTTTGCTTAAAAATGATGATTATTTTTGATTTTTACTTTTTTGCTCACAATATATGAAACTATTACGCCATTTAAAAAAAAAAAAGATTTCTCATCGTAAATTAGATTATTAACTAAAAGGCATGATGATTTTCTCATCAAATTTTTTACTAAAAATCTAATTGTTTACTAAAAGTAAAATTTTTTATTAAAAGTAGAACAGTTTACTACAAATAATATTATTTACTAAAAACTAGACTTTTTGTTTTATTAAAAATCAGATTTTTTATTAAAAAACATTTAGTGGCAATTGTCTTCTTTGATGGTAAATTTCACTAGCATCTAGCTACGTGTACAACTTCCAACTGTCCCCCAATGATCATGATACAATTGCCAGTCACTAATGGCATTACATTATTTTCAGTTAAAAAATTAGATTTTTAGTAAAAAAAATTAGATTTTTAGTGAAAAAATTTATTTTTAGTAAAAAAATAAATGATTTTTAGTAAAAAATTTTATTTTTAGTAAAAAATTTGATTTTTAGCAAAAAAGTTGATTCTTAATAAAAAAATGGAGTTTTAGTAAAAAATTTGACTTTTAGTCGAAAATTTGATTTTTCGTAAAAAATTCTACTTTTAGTAAAGTAATCAGATTTTTGGTTAGAAATATGATGAAAAAAATCATCACACTTGACTTTTAGTGAATAAATCTAATTTATGATGAAAAAACTTTTTTAATAAAAATTGCGTAATAGTTTTACTTATCATGTTAAGTTTTATATTGTGAGCAAAAAAGTAAAGATCAAAAATAATCATTATTTTTGAGCAAAAAAAAAAAAAAAAAAATAAAAAAAATAATAATAAATAAATAAATAAATAAAATAAAAAAATAAAAAATATAAATAAATAAAACTCAAAAATATTCGTCGTAAGTTATTTTTTTTAATGAAAGGCAAAAAAATAAAAATCATTCCGGATTTCGATAGAATCTGTTATGAGGATTACATTTCTAAACTTTACACTTTTATCCGGTCGTTCCTTTTATTGGATTTTTTTGTTTAAAATTTCTAGAATAATGATAATTTTGTGTCCTTCGTTTTGAATATAAACTTAAGTTATGCGTTTGCATGAATTTTGTTAAATGTTCATTTTAAGAAAAACTAATTATGATATCACAATAGAATTTAGTCCACGATCACTGAGAATAGTAACGAATGTAAGCAATTTTTTGGCGTGTAATAAAATTTTAAGCCTGAAAGTGTGCACGGATTTTTTCGTACGCAGTCCTTACATATGCATGTACATTAGACCACCCATGAAATGTATGGGATTTACAAAAGTTTTGATTTTTCTTGCTCCACCGACAGTTTCTGATAGGGCTAAAACAATAATATGTGTACAAAAACTGGATCGATCTTTTGTAAATCGGCCATTCGACTTTGACTTTTAACCCAAAAAAGTTTTTAAGACAAGATTTTTTAGTCAGAATGAAAAGCTGAAACTTTTGACATATAATTTTTTAGCCTACTTTGACTTGTTGTGATGTTATATGGAATTAAAGTGAAAATTTATACATGGAATTTTTTCAAAAGGAACTCGTTTTAATATAGACCTAGTATGTTAGCAATGATTTTTATTATTTTGTAGTAAGTTACAGTTTTAATAAATCAATATATTATGCCGCATATTCAAACTATTTCCGCGCAGATGGCCCAAAGTTCGACTTGTTACACAAATACTGGTATAAAATACAAGGTATAGCATGAATTTTTAGATCATTATAGCGAGTATTTCAAATTGTTGATCAAACAAAAGCTCAAAATTTAAGTGTTGCCGATGAACTGAAAATTATAAAAGCTAATATTTTTACAGATAGTTTGCAAATATTTGAAAAAAATATATATTTTCAAAATAACTGGCAAATTCATTTATATGTTAAGAAAAATTATTAATTAATATTGCGCATTTATTCATAAACGAGATATATTATCTATTTTCAATATATCTCGCTGATCTTTTAAGACAAAACATGTATTTATATGTAACAATATCAACACGTCAACTTTTATAATTTTTGGTGAATTGGCAACACTTACATAAAAAACTTATGTATAGAGTTATAGCGTAATAAAGATTTTAGTTATTTTTAAGACCTATTTTGAAACAAAATATCCAATTTTTGCACTCATATTATTTTTTTTTATCTTCTTCTACCAGAACTGATGGTGCAGCGAGCAAAATCAAAAATTTTGTATTCATGGGTAGTCTAATGTACATCCATATACTCCTTTCATTCATTTTGCTATAAAAACTCTGCATGCTGCAGTTTTTGTATTGTATAGGAAAGATTCAGTACAGACTCTTTTATTTACACTTTATATTGATTCTTTGGTATTAAAGTTTCTTCCAACAAAGAATTGAAGTTGCATAAAATGTAAACGAAAAATATATATTAAATAAATACAAAAAGAAAAATGTTTCTTAACATGGAAAAATATACCAAGATATTATAATTTTCCTTTTTTTTCTATACAAGTGTGAATGCATAAGTTTGTAATTTTAAAGGCTTTTAAATTTTATTACTTGTTTTTACACTAGTTGAGAAATAATATAAAATTCTCTCTTCTGGTTTTGTTGTTAATGTTGACAATGCATTTATTGGCACATAAACGAATTACGAAAAGGAAACGTATTTAAATATTTGAAATTTATTTTATTTTTGTCCCAATTTCACAATTTTCATATAATAATTAATTTAATTGTGCTGAAAATTCTTTCTGGTTTTGATTTTAAAAAAGTGAGGAGAATTGAATGGAATTAAAATTTGTTTAGTTTATAAAGAACTACAATTATTGTTATTTTCAGAAAAAAGAATAAAATATTTTAGATACAAAGGAGTGAGCACGAAAAACATAGCCTATAAAATTCCAGATTTTACCTAAGTAATTGCGATATTGACTTTTCGTCAAGGAAGTTGATAAAAGTCCTAAAGTTACCAATGTTTCATCGTCCATTATTATGAAAGAAAGACTTCCAGCTTTCACCATCTCTTTTACCGCCAAAATTTTTTAGGGTTCCTATTAGGAACATTTTGTACTTTAAATTACTTTTCTTCTGGAAATGTTGGTTTTTTCCTTTTTAATTTCTTATTATTTTATTTGTGCTCCAACAATTGGAAATCCACTATTTCTTCAGCTGCAGATTTCGGTGGTCATAATGCCCATGGACGTTATTATACACTAAAAGTGTATCGTAGGGTGCACGAATATTATGACATTTTTGAAAAAGAAAGTTTGACTGCGTAAACACCGTTCCGAAAATTAAAAGAAATCATATCGAAAACTTATATCCAACCCGAAGTTCTCATTGTCTGTAATGAGAAAAAGCCAAAGACTATCGAAGAGGTATTAGGAATATTAATGAAGGCACACTTTCAAAGAGAATCAATGGGAATTATAGAGGAACCATGTTCTTATGGAAACAATACCATTACGAAAGAAGGCGATTAATAGCTTTTGTCTATTTAAATCAGCAAGGATTTTCCTAGAACTTCTTGCCTAATATATGGGTATATTGTCTGGAGGGAAGTAAGTGTTATTTTCATAACTTAACTGGGAAAAGAAAGTTATGAAAATTCAAGAGCATATATATCTATAAGCTTAACATCATTCATGTTGAAAACCATGGATCCTGATCGATTGGAACTGCACTTCAGGATATTGTACATCTAATTAAAAGATCATTAAATGTGAGATAGTTTAACCTGAACCGTGGATTAATTGCTTAGATAGGCCATAAAACAGGTGGATAAATTGCGAGGGAAATTATATAAAAATGAAAGGTATAGTTTGCGTAGGACTCCGCAAGGATGTATTCTATCCCCACTATTATGAGTGATCACCATATATAATGCACTAAGGACTTTAACCGATGAAGATTTCAGACCCGTATGTTATACCAATGATGTCGCAATATTGAGGTAAAAATCCTAACTATTTATGCGAAAGGACAAAATCAAAATATCATATAGCTGGAACAAAAGAACGAGGGTTAAATGTAAATCGAGACAAGACCGAAATTTGTATATTTATCGGAAAGAGAATAATACAGACATACGAGTACCTTTCAAAATAAAACAATACAAATAAAAAGAAGAGACAAATACCTGAGTGTAGTACTTCATTGAAGATTATCCTGGAAAAAACACATTAAGAGGATAATAGAGAAATCTTACCGAATATGAGCCTTTTGAAGAAAAGTAATAGGAAAGAAATAGAGCATAAGCCCAAAGATGATACACCGGCTATACACGAGCATACACGCAGAGAAAAAACATTGTTGCGACTTTGTCATATCAACGACATTATGTTTTTATAGTTATTTTTCATTAATTTAAATAATACTGTGTTCATGATAACATAGTTTTTATTTCAGTTGTAAAATTTAATGGTTGACTACAATAATAATACGTTTTTTAATATTTTTATCAGAAATCAAATTTATCAAAATGCAAAAATAACATCATTTCTACAAACACTAAATGTTACCAATATTTATATTTTTAACCATATTTTGTTTTATAAAACTATTGAATATTTGTTTTTGGAACATGTTATGTTTTCCTCAAGTATAGAATATTTGTTTTTGAACCATGTTTTGTTTTCCACAAGTATTTGATGTTTTCTTTTAAACCTTATTATTTTCTACACAACTATTGAATACACATTTTTGTATACCAGTTTAGTAATCGTTCAGTGAGCAATCAGTTTAGTTGTGAATAATAACTGCTTATTTATTCAAAATTCATTATAAAATGCTGAATATTTGTGAAAAATACAATTGAATTAAATGTAAATAAAAAAGTTAAAAAAGTCACTGGCATTATAATATTAAAAGCATATACATATCATAATTTGTTCAAAGAAAATATACAACTGTTGCATTAAGTTCCTATATAAATACTTTCATAAGTAAATAATTAATATTGTAAATAATTAATGTTAATAATTATTATGTAAATTAATTTTATAGCTAATAAAAAGTACTCAATAAAAAATTAATGAAAATAATAATTTCGAATTAATGTGTTTTACTTTTATATTTTATTCAGCATAGGAAACTTATAATTTTTGATTACAATATGATGCAATCAAATCATAATATGGCAAAATGGGATTACAAAATAATAAGTAATAATAATAATAATAATAATTATAATATGATAAAAATACATGCAAAATATTATAAAATGGTATCAAAATATGACAAGGTGGAATAATAATATAATAAAAGCACTCTATAATATGATAAAATGGGTTTTATAATATGATAAAGCCGAATCATTACATGATAAAATTACGAACAATATTATAAAAGTAATTCATAATATTATAAAATCGGATATTTACATACTGAAACCGAACCACAATATTATAAAATGGAATTATTAGAATTATTATTTACTAACATGCTAATTTTTAAATTTTAATCATATATTCCAATCATAATATGTTGCTCTTATGATCACCAGAATCATATTTTTTTGCGTGCATTATGACTAGTTCTCACGTGTGTCACTCTAGTATGGTGGATGTTTTTAGGAGAAGAAAGTTGATATATATAGGCATTTGTGGTGCAATAAAAGTATCGATAAAAGCTATTAAAATTATATTATAACAACTACCGATCAAAATACAGGTTAAATATGAGGTAGCTTTAGCTGCCATTAGATTAATGGAAAAAGAAGAAGTAAAAGTAAATATCCTACCAATACTAGTATGATATGTAAATACAAACTGTATTATTAAAATCCCTGAAAGAATAGAATTTGGTAGAGTTAATAGTGTACATATAATCCGGGTTATATATAGATGGTTCTGGACTGAAAGAATGGGCAAGATATGCCACTTAGAGACTGGCATAATGCAAACGTTGTGAGAATGATTGATATTTTATGGGGAACCTCAAACATCGAGAAGACAAGGAAGATCCTTAAACTAAATAGGCCAACACTTAGAAGTATAATCGGGTAATAAGCGACCACACGGAAGGCTCACATAGCTCGTATTGGAAATTATCTAAAGGATAAAGTACCTAATCTCAAGGATATCAATTTGAAATTTCTGGAAAAATATGTCGAGAAAACAAGGTTATTAACCTAAGCGAACAGATAATTCTTATGTATAGGGGAACTTTCCCTGAGAGTGCACAACGTACCAATACAGGCATACGTGTATACGCGGAATGGGGTTGGAACATTCTAATGTTCCTCTTTTTAACCTTCTTTTATGAAGATTATTACATTACGTTGTTGCTCCGGCAAAAACAGATATGTATGTATAATTTGTCAAAATTGTTTTTATTCGAACATTTGAAAGCATGTTTGATCGTCCATTGATCTACCAAATCATTTCTAAAAAATCTTTACTAGTTTGGAAGTTATTGAACAGTATTGAAAGTAATTTTGTATAGCTTTCATGTAGAAATTAAACTTTATCTTTGATCTCCTGAAAAGTTGCTAGAAAAATACATAACTATATGTGTCGGAGCAGCAACGATTATGTGATCAAATTTTTGGACATAATCAGCCATCTTCAAGATGAAAATGGTTCCAATTCTGGAGTAAGCAGTATTATAGCTTCTATTAAAAAGGTATCCTAAGCAAGGTATTCGGATCGACGCAGGAGTTTTAAATTGTGATGTATTTCATAGACCAGATTCGTTGATTTAAAGTTCTTCTGAATAGGGTAACTAATTGCATTTGGCGAATTTTATGTAATTTTTCTCTTGAATATTATGACAGTTTTTAAAGTGTCATAATATCAATTACCCTTTAGTGTATATAGTCTATAACGATAGATGTTATGAATTCTTTATAATTTTTCGAGGCTCGAGAAACTGTATTTTATTGCACATCTGCATTCCCAGCAATTGTTGTTGTCGACATCATTTTGTATTATAAATTTTAATTATACGTTTGTGTTAGTTTTTTTCAATTTCCATTTTAAGAAAAAATAATTTTGCAATTACAATAAAATTAAACAAATTTTACTTCGATTTAACTGTTCATTTGTTTGTCCGAGGGATTAAATGAAATTTAACGAAATTGTTTGTGATTTTCCCAGCTATTTGGTATTTAAAATGAGTTCAATTAGTTTATTAGAACAAAATTCAAAAACCAACCCCTAGAAAATTTGATTTTTGAAATATAATAGCAAACTTTTTTAGAGAAATTAAATAAATTCAACATATGACCGTCCCCATTGCCAAAAATTAGCTAAATCTGATCAGTAGAAACAAAGCTATAGACAAAAATGTGGTCCAACCATTTTTTTTCTTTAAATAGCTGACAATATCAGTTTTTTTTTTCGCAAATTCATAAATGAAATTTTATAGCCAATATTTTTTTGCTTTGATTTTTCTTTATTTTCCTGGCAAAAGCAATCTCCTGACTTGAACCAAAAGTTATAATAACTTTTAATCCTTATTGGCCCGAACCAATACGCATAAAAAGCAGTCAGTAATATTTAAATTGGAACTGTGAAAGTGTTCGTTTAAACAATTTCATCATTTTATGGTACACAAACAATTAAAAGTTTTCTGTTTTCGTTTTTATTTATTTTTGACCATCAAACTGTTTTTAAACAGGAATAACTTTTCCTATACTCAAATACAAACTACAACATAAAAGTGTGCAAACGAATATATATTTAGTAGTTCAATATCAGACTATACCATTTTATCAATAATGCATTTCATTTACACATACATATGTACATCGATATACAAGGAAACAATACATTTACTTTCATTCATTTCATTTCAATACTACTAGTATTAACTATTTGTTACCAAACAGTTGGAAGAATGTATATAGCTGCACTTCAAACATGCATGTTGTTTTCATTTACTACATACATATATGTATGTTCTGGTATATGAAATTCGATTTATGTACATATGTATATTTCTATGAGAGTTTTAGGGAAAATAAAACTTAGAACCAAATG
The DNA here is from genome assembly GCA_932274085.1 of Protocalliphora azurea. Classification (NCBI taxonomy): domain Eukaryota; kingdom Metazoa; phylum Arthropoda; class Insecta; order Diptera; family Calliphoridae; genus Protocalliphora; species Protocalliphora azurea. Next base: position 113,522,100 of record OW026523.1, read on the forward strand.
TTTAGCACTTATTGGATCGTATATAAAAATGAAAAAAGTAGTTTCTGGTTAACAAGTCAATAGTTGTGGTATGTGGTCATTAAACAATTTTTATGCAGAATAATTGAAGGATTTTAATGGAAATTTGTTGTTAAAAATAAACCCATTTTGAATTTGAACTTTTATTTGTTAATGTTGGTTATAGTTGGTTATATAGTGTTTGTTGTGCTTTCCAATTGTAGTTTTTGTAGTGAGTAATTTGTTTTTGAAGGTAAATGGAATAAATATAGTTTAACAACAAACTGCTACTGCAGCTGCTTTTATTTATTAAGGTCAATTAGTAAAACTAATTCGACTGAATCATTGATAATTTCTCAGTACAATACAAAAGCTGTTTATTGTTATACGTATTAAATAAAAAAGTGTTGATAAATATCTAAATTAATTATTTAAAAGGGTTCTTTTCCTGCTTGGTTTAATTTGAAAGTGAGTGACATAAATTAAATTAAAATTCATAGATATTTTTTTTTCATATTTATGGAACTAGACTCAAAATTTTAAATTTTAAAATTCTTTATACTTGTAAATTTTTCGTTGAAGATATCATCGGTAGGAAAAATTTCCTGCTTGTAACAATATTATTGAAAAATGTTAGTGTTGCTTTCTAAAATTTTCTATTACATTTGTACTGTATTTAAAAAAAGTAACACTTGTGAAAGAACCTTCTTCATCGGTGCCCTTCGTATAACATCCTGTGATTACATTGGATTTCTCTGTATATGATTAAGAAGACAAAAAATAGAGGAACTCGGCAATTCGCCTGCTATGTACATGAAAATGGAGTGCGTATATTTGTGATAATTTTAAAGTATTAAATGTTCTGTAGACCGAACTTTCCGTAATGTCATGTAAGATTGCTACTTTAAGATGACTATAACATCCGGGAATTCTTTGTAGAATATAATATCATGCCGAAGATGGGGTGTAAATTTTTGCTCAGATAATTTCCATTTCACTGGATTATATTCCAGCGATCTTAATCTTTTAAATATTTTTAAAAACTTCTTTTAATTAACGAAATTGATCGTTTTTTCTACTGTAATCATTACAATCATATTCTCGTAAATAAAACTCCGTAAAATTCTTAAATTTCTTGATCCTAAGAACCAAAATTGGTTTAACCATTTGAGGTTGGATTCCATACAAGAGAATGGAGAGGTGGATGAGCTTAAAGTCTTGGTACTACATTACGAGTTTCTACACAGTTGTAATGAATTGATATATTCTAACTCTCTGGAAAATTTAGACTTCGTTGAAGGGCTATAGTGCTAACCAATCTGAAAAAAATCTTAAGCGTACTAACTAGATAATTATTTGCGATGAACATGCACAATTATTTTGGTATCAGCAATAAATCGACACTGGCTGGATTTATATAAAATTTTCATAGGCATAGAAGAGGAGTGTAAAATTTTAAGTTTGGAAGAAGGGCCCAAGGACAATCAGGAGCTATTTTTATTGTGTTTTTGGTTACTTTATTATATATAAAATAATTGTAAAAAGCTTTATCGTAAATCATTCGTCTTACTTAATAACATATAGGGAAAATAAATCACAGATTCCATTACCCGAAAAGTTGTAAGTTAAATAGATGATGTTTACAGAGAACACCACGGTGGGAAGCTGAAGAGTGCTAATGACGGTCATGGCTGACTAGAAAATGTATTCTATTCTGCCGAGTGTCCAATAAAACTTTTACAATACATTCTTCTACAATTATTCAATGAACTTATGCCTAAATATAAAAATTCTAAAAAAAAAACTAAAACAAAGTTCAACGAAAAAACTACAAACTTAATACAAATTTTAATATGGTTGACTGCAAAAATTATATGTTTTTAAATATTTTTACCGGAATCAAAATTTTATTAATATGAAAAATATCATCACTTCTACAACCAGTAAATATTAGCAATCTTTTTTCCTTTTTCTTAAACCATATTCTGTTTTTAAACCATATTAATATTATTATCCCCATGATAATAAAATGTTTCAAATAAATATAATACTTATCCTTTTCATAAACTTAGTGGAAAAATTCTTAACTTATTTGTTTTTAAATATATTTTGTTCTTAATATTTGTTTTCCAACTTCATTGTTTATATATGAATAAATGTAGATACGTAAGGTTTGGTTACACTCGGTGTGATTGAAGCAATATAAGATATTGGTTAACTAACATTAAAGGATTTAGTTAAAAAACATATCCTGAATTTGAACCACATATGGCGCTACAAATGAATATAATTAATGAACAAATAATATGCAAAATTTGTTTTGTTTTTTTATTTTTTTTCTATTTTGATATGTAATAAGATGGAATATTAATATGACAAAATGAAATAATAATATGATAAGATTGGATAACTATATAATAACATGGGATAATAAAATGATAAAATGGAATAATAACATGATAATATGGTTTAATAATATAATAATATAGAATAATAATATAATAACATCAAATCATAATCTGATAGAATGGGATAATTATGTAGTAAGATTGTTCAATTATATGTACGATTAGAATCATAACATGAAATAACACATCATAAAATCGGACACAATATTACAGAATGGATTAACAATAATTATTACTTATGTTATTACGTTATTACATATGTTCCAAACATAATATGTTGCTCTTAGATTATGGTCACTACAACTATATTTTTTATCTGCGTGTACTTCTAACATTTGTTGCATAGTAAAAAAAAAGACTCAAAGATTTTGGAGTCATGATTGAAACTGAAATTGTTTTATATGTGATGTTATTATGAACGTTGCAAAATGTCCAGTGTTTTATGTTTAAAATTTTACATCAAGAGAGCCTAACACATGATGTTAAACATCGATAGACATCTTTATCTAACATGGTTTCAAGTTTTCTTATAAATGCGTAAGTCATGCATTATTTCATTACAGTTGCCAAAAATTTCAGATAGTGGTACACAACTTTTGAGCAGCTTATATAACACTTTGAAGCCACTTGATGTGGATTTTAAAGAACTGGGTAAATATTCGGCAACATTAATTGAGTTTGAAGTTATTATAATATTTTTAATAAGAAAATTAAAAAAGATAAACAATTATTTTTCCAAGGAATTAGTCATACATTTAAAACATCAGGTTCATGAAAAACGTTTAAAACTTTTAAATACTCTTATATTTAAACTCTGAAATGAGATATTTGAAAGATTATTCCGCAGAGAAATTGTGAAAAATTAATCGCAGGAACATGTGGGGATGGAGGAATCTTTTGAAGCATCGAATGGTGATTTGCTATTGGAGCTGAATCCAATAATAAAAAGCGAAAAAAAAAAAATATTTTTTAAAATTAAATATTATAAAAACTAAAGAACGAAATCGGTTTAAGCCAAGTCATTTAAAGACTATTCTCTTTTTTACTATTTAAAGCAATTTCCTTAAATATACATATGTATTTATTTTTTAAATTAATACAAGCCAATCTCTATTTATATATTATTAAAAAAATTGTTAATTTAATTTTACTGTTTGCTTTTATGTTTTAGACACTCAAAGTATAATTACAAAGAATTATCAACTCTTAAGTTTATAATTCTTTCATTTGAGAATAAATTTTTGAGAATTTACCAAAATTTTACATTATTATTTTATACTTTAAATTATTCCAACAATTTGAACAATCTTTAATGCGTTATAGATTAATTCGATTAAACCAAAATACCTTATTTGAATTATTAATTTTATTTTAATAATCGAAAAATCGAACAATTTGGATAACCCAGAATTTCTAATAATTTAAATATTTTCTAACTGATTTTAACTTTTTTGTCTTGATAATTTAATTTACATTAAACTCATAAAAATTAATAATATAAAATGTTATAAAAAAACTGTGAAAAAGTCAAAAATTTCCCACACAAATTCACCCTACACTTCACTTTTTTAACTTTAATTAAGCATATCTCCTAAACTAAAGTTCAGAAAAAATTTTTTTTTATATATATATATAGAAAAATTATTATTAAATAAATTTTGCAATAATATAATAAAAAAATCGTATACATCTTGTAAAGCACATATGCACATAACCTTAATGTCATAAAGTACGAAAACTAAAACGCTCACAAAAAATATGATTTTTTTTTTTTTTTTGATATAAGACAAATAAATTTCTTTAACAGTTTTCCATTTTTGAACACTTTTTCAAGAACTGCAAAAATTGTGACTGAAAAATAAAAGTATTGCAATAATTTCTTCCACATGATATCAATGGGATATCATTAATTTATTGCGTAGGTGATAATCCATCTCGCTGAAATAGGGGCGATATTTTGAGGATAAAAATAATAAAAAAAAAGTTAATTTTATATATTTTTTGTTGTTTATTATCTAATTTTCTTTAAACTGATAAAAATACAATATTAGAAAAATATTTCTTTGATGATTTTCGTCCAAATATTAAACAGAATATATTGCGTAAATTTCTTCTAGGATGATATCTTCCAAATGTTTGTAGAGTTATGTTTCCTTGTGAGCTGATATTTGAAATAAATCTAATTGTATATACAAAATTTGATTTTAAATTATATTTTGCTACATAACTTCTAAACTAAATGAGTTTCAAACATAAAATTTTGCAGAAGTAGGGAGAAGACTTATGTTAACGTTTTATACGTTCAATTTTGATCTTTGAACTTTCGAAATAAACTAAATTACTATATTTCATTTCAAATGCAATATCTTTATATTTAAAATGAAATATAAAATAAAATTTTACTTTGTATATTTCAGAAATTATTGGTACACCTTTGTGAAATTTTTAGTTTTTTTTTTCGTTTTTCAAACAATTAAATTTTTGAACTGGAAAGATTATTCTAATAGCCAATGCATTGCAATGTTTGTAGTGAATTTTATTAGGGATATCAAATACAGTTGCTATTGTTTTGACTATATGAATTCTAAAATTTCATGAAATATCATTGCAGTTATAACTGTCATTAAAGATTAACTTAAATTATCCTTAAAATAACATTATTCTTCTTCAATATTCAATACCCTTAACTACGGAACCTATAACTTTTCACCATACTCAAATAAATTTTATTTAAAAATTATGTAAAAAATAGATTTTCACTTTGAAGGCTTTTGACGACAGGCATAATCTATGAGGGCATTGTTTATGGTATATAAATAAAAATTAAAAAATAAAAAAATAGTACACGTTTCAGAAACGTGTTACAACTGCAATAAATTTTCATATTTTGAAATACAAAACCAAACACATAAATCTAAAGCAATTTTAAAGAATTTTAAATTTTCTTTTTTATTATTATTCACAACTGTTAATCTCTTGTACTTTGTAAACTTTCATGCATGTCAATAATCGCCAACCTATATAATCATCATAAAAATAATGATCATAATGATGGTAGAGACAAATGTTTTTTGGTTTGTTAGTGTCCTTATTATAAAATATTTCTGTACTAAATCTTTTGCACCGTAAGTATTTGTCGAATGTTTGTATGTTAGTATATAAGAAGAAAATGTGTTATAAAATAAATGTGAAAAACGTGAAAATCTTTGCCAACACTTGTAAACAAGTTCACATCTATGTTTGTATCTCTCTAACACTACACAGATTTGTTATGAATTCCAGAAACTACCTTCACTTTTTTTTTAAGTACTTAATATTTTTCATAACATGTTCTTGGGAAAAAAATATACATACTAACTTATACTAGATTATAGCTGGGGTGCTCCGCTACCTCTATCATATTGAAATAAAAAAAATTGGTGTAAATAAAAATAATTTTTGGTAAACAATGTTTTTCAGAAAATACAATACGCTTATTAAAAATGTAATAAAAAATGTCAGTAGAAACGTTTAACGATTGTAACTAATCAAATACTAATAGTCTGTAAAGTTAATAAATACATTTCAAATATTTATTTACCAATTTTAAAATGTTATAGGTCCTGGTTTTTTCTAAAAAAAAACTGCGAAAATTTGTGAAAAATAAAATAACGAATGCAAAAATAACGATTAGATACAAAAACAAATTATAAATTTCTTAAAAAAAAGAGAGAGCGAATAAAACTTTAAGTAACTTCAATAACTCTATTCGGTTTTGGAGATTTTTTCCGGTTTGGCGATCTTTTTTCGTACGGCGGCTTGCCTTCTAGGATAAAATCTCATCCTTGATGTACAGCTCATACGTGGTAGAGAAGATCCGTTCATGCTACACTCTAAGATATCTTCGGTCTAAGAGATCGTAACAGTGCGGTTAGTATGTATAGATGTACCATTGTCTCGACTTGTTTGGGGTCTGTAATGGATAAAAGGACCTTCGGGGCCTGACCAGAGACTTAATACAACCTAGTACAGCGGAAGCCAGTAGCCTGTACTAGTGCGGCAGGAGGTTAAATAGTTCCAACTCCTAAACAAGGGGAGTGGACTTATCCTAACTAACCATCTCTAACTACTACCTGTGTGTTTCTAACAGGCACATAGGGGCGTTGACGCATTGAAACTCACCCGGTGCTAAGACGAAAATCTTAAGAACATCAGTCAATATTTTTATTCTGTCGATTTTCCGTTTTAATGATTTTTTTTATTTTGACTACTTCTTTTTAATTTTGGAGTTTTTTATTTAACGTTTTTCTTCTCATTTCGGCTATTTTATGTTTTGGAATTATTTTAATTTAGCGTTTTATTTTTCGTTTTGACAACCTTTTTTCGTTTTGGCGATTTTTTTGAATTTTGCTCTTTTTGTCGACATTTTTATATAAGCAATTTTTTATTCTGTCGTTTTTTCATTTTAATGATTTTTTAGTGACCTTTTCATTTTGGCAATTCATTTTACTTTCGTCGATTTTTTCATTTGGGGTTTTTTGTTTAGCATTTTTTTTTCGTTTTGGCTAATTTTTGTTTAGGATTTTTTTATTTTTTTATTTTAGCTTTTTTTCATTTTGTCGATTTTATTTTGGCGAAAAAAGTAAAAATTACATAATAACTTTTATGCTCAAAATAATAAAAATCACCAAATTACTGTTACTTTAGCTCAAGAGATATAAAAGTGAAAATACAATCCTCTGACTACTATGATAAAAGTTATAAAAGTTTTAAATATCCAAAATAAAAGAACAATAAAATTAGCTTCTCAAGCAAGTAAAATAATTAGTTTCAATAAAACAAGGAACGGTTATAAAAACAAAAACAAAATGCCTCTAAAAATGCAACGCAAATTATACTTTCTTTCTCATAATGCATGACTCAAAAAAAAAAAAAAATAATAATAAAAAAAAAAATAAATAAAATAATTAAAAATATTAAACCCTTTTCTATTTTGTCTAAAACTCCAGTCCTGCAAATCTCTGAATTAAAATTGAAAAAAAAAAAACACTATGACAATGTTGTTATATCATTATAACTTGTATAGTTTGTTTTTGTAAACACTGCTGTGAGTTGAGAGAGTCGCCTGCTTAACATGAAAAATAAAATAGAGTAGAGTCCAATAATTTGAGACACTCTTTTGTTTGAAGCCTATAAACAATATGTGTGCACATCTATGAGAAACTACCTTGCTAATGGTATACTTTTTATTAAAATCCGATGTAAAGTGTTAGCGTAAAAAGGATAACAAAAAATATGTTTGTCCATTAATTATATAGATTCTAAAACTAATAAAAATACATAAAAATGTCTATGTATGAAAAACGCGCTAGTAAATGTTTGCTTCCATTCTTTCTCTTTTTTTATTATTGTGGTTATTGTTGCTATTTTGTATTTAATATTTTGTGTCATGTCTGCACATTTAAGACATCATAACGCATTAAACTTACCCAGTTAGTTGCTACTACATAGATAAAAATTAAACTTCTTTTATATTATTTTTGCACTGTTTTAGATGTTTCTTTTTTTTTAATTCGTGCTTTTTGTTTATTTCAAAAAAATAAACGGAAATACTTGTAACGGTCATGTATTTTGCAATATGGCGTTTGGAAGGAGTGTTGAATTATTCCATATTTTATCACTACACTTACAACACTATGGATAGTGATTTACAGATATTTTAAATTTATTTATATTAAAATGAGAGACAATAGTTTAAGCTTAAGTGAAGGAAAAAAGTGAGAACATTTAGGGCCTGATTTTGTAATACGAAAAGAAAATTCATTCGATAATTTGTATTCAAAATGACAAATAAATTTGAATTTATTTGTTGTTTTTCAAAATAAAATTTTTAATTTTTGTTTCGTTTTATAAAATGAACCTTTTAAAAATTAATAGGAAATACTTCTTTTTTTGTTCTTGTCAGGTATTTAATAAGCACACAGATGAAAGTACGGACATAAATTTTCCCACAAGTTGATATAGAAATTCTTGTGTTTAAGCGACACATTATTTCATCTTTCGGGCACTTACCCATAAAATTTGTTTTCGTCCCATAGTACATAGCTGCCAACAGTGTTACTAGAGATTTAACCAGTATATATACTACTGACAAAAACAAAGTATAGAGCAAAACTGAATTCTGTAACACATACAAACAGAAGATGACAAACTCTATATATTTATACACTCTCCCCTTTCTTTATTACTGTTTTATTTTTGTTTTTTTTTTTTTTTTATTTGTTGAACACAATTTTTTTTAACGTATTTTATCAAGAGGAAAAAATGATGAATGTGCATTTTTGATGACACCGCAAACACAGAAAAAAAAATATTAACTAACTATAAAAAAAAAAAAAAAAACTATAGACAACAGAAACTGTACTCGTATCATCAGTACCATAATAATCGACATAAGTTTTGTAATCATCTGTTTAAGACTCACATTAAATGTCAACAGAAAAAAAGTGATGGCTGTGAACGTTGGTTGACTCTCATTGAATGATTACACACTTTTAAAAATTCGGGTCAACTTTTGGACCATAGTCGATGAGAACTAATCTTGATGTAATTTGGGGCGTTTAATTCAAATATGAAATCCGTTTCTTATGATTGCTTTTAGTTTTTTAGTTCTCGCACGTTGGCAACACTTTGCGAACCAACATGCGAGAGCGCGTGGCGTTTTATATTATTTATGGTATTTATTACATTTCTACGTACGATTAATGCAAATAAAAATAACTTGCAAATAAATAACTCACTGTTTATACACAAATTGCATAAAGAAATAATATATTACCTTATTTGTCGTTCCGGATGGGAAAAATACATCGAAATCATCGAAAATATATAGAATTATCATCGAAAATTCTATGAACGTAAAAGAAAGTGGAAACGCCGTATGCTTTATTCACTAATCACGATTAGTTTTCATGAGTTTCTAACTTGCAAATAAGATATAAACGTTTTTACGAACAATTTTCCTTTCACAATATTTTTAATTGCGAGTAAGAGGTGTGTATAAACATAGTAATTGATATTCTAAACATTACAATTTATTGTAAAAAGTTAAACCATTCCTCAAAAATAGAAAAACTTATTGCGACCGCTATTCATTTCTAATTTATATGTTTTTATTCAATAAAATTTAAATTACTGTCAAATATGGTCGAAATTTATTTTTACCAATATCTCGAAAACTAGAACTAATTTAGAAAAACGGAGTGAAGATTCGAATTCAGCACCTCAAATAACTTTAGTATCAGTTATTAGTTGCACTGTTCCAAAACCTTGTATACTTGTGTCATTTGTTAGTTTGTGGATGGATGTGTAAAGTAAGTGGTTTTGAATTTCGCTGTTTGGTCGTTTTATTGGAAGGATGAATGAATGGTTGGCTGCATGTTGTTACTCTAGATATTCATTTCATATTTTTAGCATAAAACTTTGGTATGTGTTTTATATTTTTTGTTGGTTAGCTTCTTTCTAAAGATCTTTACTTTGAATGCGTAAAATTTGCAGAACAAACCTTGTTTGTATGTCGTTTTTATTAGCATACATATTTAATAAGTCCTGGTAGACTTGCCATGTTTCTTCCAGCGGAAAAAGGAACAAGTATTCTTTTAATGACATAACATGAAAATTTCTAAAATATAGAAAACAGTTTTAAAATTTTAAGTTATTTTGAAAAAAAAAAATTGGAGGTTCGTTTATGAACTTAAGCACGTGTTAAACCCTACACTAATATAGATAGTTGATGTATTACACAATTATACGATGTTCTTCCGTCTGGCCGGATGGTTATCCATGTAAATCTTGTGCTCAAAATAACTACATATCGCAATTTTATAAAACCTTGGCAATTTATTAAAACTTGGAAAAAATTGATACAAAAAATAGCGTATTTATGGTTTTATAAAAGATATTAACGTCAATCTTTTTGTATTAATTGGTGACCATAGTTTTTCAGATTTTTGGAATTAAAAAAAGAAAATTTGGTTCTGGAAAAACTACAAATATTGTATCTGTAATAAAATCTTTATTCTACCACATTTACACTTGCGATTGAAATCTTGTTTGAATAAGATTTCGGTTTCGATAAACCAAAAATCCAGTAAAGAAAGCCAAAAATTGAAAAACCAAAATGACAGTTAATAAACTCAGTACTTACAAATTTTGCCGGACGGTTGCATGAAGTAAATAAAACAAATGTAAAATGTAAAGAATGAAAGGAAAATGTACGAAAAAATAAGAAAACAATTTTTTTTTTTTTTTGCATTAAAATTGTATTTAAAGTGCACTAAAAAGCAATAGATCTATTTATAATAAAAGGAATAATTAAGTTTTTTTAACTAAGTTGCATATAGTTCGCTGAAAAAACTGCTCATTTTTTTTTTTCTGTATGTGTGTTTGTATGCAACGAGTTTTTTTGTTTATTTTACTGGATTTTTAAAATTTTCTGTTGAGAATAAAATCTTAAAATTTCTCAGTAAATATTCATTTTACTGGATTTTACTGGAAAAGTAAAGAAACACACCTAAAAGCTAGTCCCAGTTGCGTTAATACTAGTACAGATTTTAATTGACTGGATTTTTAACACATTATACACAATCAGTAAACTGTTTAAAATGGCTTCACTAAAACTTTATTTATTTTAATATTACATTCAGTTATAATTAATTTCAAATCATCTTTGTTTTATTTAAAATATTTATTTACATTCAAAAGTTGCATTTTACTAACACACTGAATGAAAACTGTATTAGATAACGACATTTTTAAAAATTTAATTAAATTTTATGAGATTTCGGTAAAATCTTATTATAAACTAGATTTTTTTTTGTATGGAAAATCTATTTAAAATCTAATCAAATTATGTACATTTAGCTTGAAATCTCATTTAGAGATTTAGATTTTGCAAATGTAAGTGGGATATTAATTAAAATATTCTAACGATTTTAAATACAATCACGTTTCTGAAACCGGACGCTTTTTGTTAATACCAGCTTTGAGATTGCATAACTATTAATCCACATTTAGATATTTTAAATATCATTAAATGATATACCCTAAAATGTTTAATATTATTAAAAACCTATCCTAGTTTAATAGAATATATTACATAATGAAGTTACTGTTTCTTAGCAAACATATTTTTGAGGAATTTAATTGGTCGATTATGTATGGCAACACAACTAAGGTTGCAATAGATAATCGACCTATTAGTTAGATAAATATTTACTTAAAATATTTTAAACATTTTATTTAAAATAGGATAAATTCGAAAGGATCTAAACTACCCCTGTTAGAAGATTGGAGATGATTTCACCTTTAAAATGATCTTTATGAGGATATTTTTTTAAGAAAATTAAAAATTTTATATGTCCTTAATACTACGTTTACACCAAAATAAAATAATTGGTTTTTGTGAAAATTAAATTTCAAAAACCATTTCGTTTACGTATCTGTTTTCATCGCTACGTAGCTTTTGTTGACGTGAAGAATTTTTGATTTATTCGTTTTATCCTTATATTCGACTTTGTTCTACTTTTTTAACGATTTTTATCAATATTTTAAATATAACTGATTAAAACATATTTTAAAACAAAGGACTTCATTAAAAGTAATAAAACTTAAATTTTTCTATACTATATGAAAGCTTGCTATTGTGAAATATATATTTTAGCAGTTTTTACGTAGTTTTTCATAAAAACTAATTGAAAATGGTTTTTGATTTGTGTGGAAAAATTAGAAATTTGCTTATAGCTTTTCAATCAAAAACCGAATGTGACCAAAAACTACTAGTTTTTGCTTAGTGTAAACTGAATATAAGAAAAATTTTTATTTAAAAGCGAATGAATGATGTTATGTTTTTGATCAACCATAACTTTTGCAAATTTCACACTTAAAATTGTTTATTTTTGGATTTGAAAAATGTTCTGTATGTTTCATAATTTTGTTGTTTAACTAAGGAAATAAACCTGTATGAAATCGGATGATAAATGCCTCCGATATACTGGACCAAGGTTTTGAAAAAAAAACTGGACTAGGGTTTTGTGAAAATATGAAATTTTAGATGGGAATAGCTCAGCAAACATAAAAGATAAGTAGAAAACTTTTATGTAAACGGACCAGCTGATTAGAAATTAGAGATCTAATTGCAAAATATTTCCATTCTACCCCACCGTGTACTGTAACACTAACTGTGTCTCAATTGCTCGTCTCAGAATTTTTTTTAAATCCTCTTTTGATGTTCCAAGATTTAACAAGATCGTTTCATTTAAAATATATTTTAATATCAATATAATTCTTAGAGATTAACATTCATCTGAATAGATAAAAACTTTTATCCAGGACTCCAGTTTTTATTAAAAATATTATTAGTAATTTGGGAATATTATAAATGCATATATTTTTATCAACATCAATGTGGAAACTCTAATTTATATGATTTGTCACAACTCTTTGTTGTTGCTTTAATTTGATGACTTGTTTTATTTATTAATACATAAACTCACATCTATACAACCCATAAAACATTATAAATTTAACTGAGCCTACTTAAGCAGAAAATTGCAATTAAATTTTTACTTTATGGTGTCCTTTTCAACTTTGTCATACTTATTTTACAAACACTGATGGCCACAGAATACAAATAGAAGTTTACGTTAGAGGCACTTCGACCTAAATTTTCAAAAAAAAAAAAAAAAAATTACTCATTTTTTTCAAAACACAAAATCAAAATATATATATGGATATATATGAATATATTTTGTTGTTGAAGGAATTAGGTTTTTGACAATTGAATCAGGTTTTTTCTCTCATATAAATATCTACTTATTAATCTATGCTGGTGGCTGTTTCAGTGTTACTTTACAAATATAAATACACCAATAACAAAAACCAGCAGTGGCGGCCAACGAAAAAAAAAAAAAATCAAACCAAAAGATGAATAAAAAATGAAGAAACAAAAATCTATAGACAGTATCCATAATGATGATGACGACAATGTTTACTTTAACTTTTTCCTTACTGACATCAGTTGTAAATGATCGCTTGGTTGATTTTTTTTGATGGTAGATGAGTGAACTGAAAAGGATGGTGGGGTGAATAAATGAAAGAAAGAACGCTTGCTTTGGCTACTTTACGCTTTGAATGTGTACTCCTTCATTGTCAATGTAGCGTTCCGTTCTGCATTGTTATTGTCAATGAATGCTGTTGGCTGACGTTGAGTTGTTGTTGTTAAAAATATGACATCAATTCATTAGGGAAACATTAATGGCGTATAACGTGATATAAGCACAAAAAGTGTTGAACATAAAATATTATCACATTTTGCAGTATTAATAATCGACTACACAATACTTGAGATGACATTTAAACAAACAAACAAACACTAGAATAAACATACATATCCACTTTATAAAGATACAATGTTGACATTTATAGAAAGCGGCTGACAGAAAGGCAGACAAATAACTAAGTTCAAGTGTGGTAACTTTTAACAAAATGTACAAAACACTTGTATCTATTAAAGGAGACAGTATGAAAAAAAATCATATACCATATTATAACTTCATTAATTATATTCAATGAAGACATTCAAAATATTTAATTAAAATAGTATTGTTTTATTTTGTTGCCGTATAGAAATCAAATGCACTAATAATTTTATAATTTTCATAATACAGTTTATTGGTTAACAATAATATATGTCCAATTAATATTTTCAATATAATTATTTTATTAAAAGCTTGAATATACCCACCTGACAAAAGTATTCGAAAGTGATATCGATTGGAATTTTATGCGAAGTTTTCTCCTGAAGTACTTTCGAAAACGATCGGAAAAAGCTTTATTTAGCATTCAGTTTGAAGCAACAGATTATTCGTTCCCGAACAATCGAAAATGATATTAATAGTGCATGTTTCGCTACATAGACATTTGTGAAATATTAAGATTTTATTAACATCTTTTGCCATATTTTCATTACTTAAACAGGTAATTGTATATATTTAGGACATTTTTCAACATGAATTGGATTTTAAGGGAGCACTGGTTAGGTCTATTCTGATGCTATAGGAAATTGCAGATAATTAGCCCCTCAAATGCAAAAGGGTCAATTTTATATATTTGGTTCCTTATTTGCAAAAATTGCTGATTAAACATTTTTGCAAATAAGTTGTATGCAAGTATTAATTATACTTAAATGAATGAAAAGTACAATAAATTCTTTTAAAACCGCAATGATAATAATCGAATGAAAAAAGTTTTTGAAGTTTAGTCGCTTTTGTTATTATCAATAGTATTCAATAACACCATTCCAATGATGCTCTAAAATCTAAATTACAATGGAAAATGTCCGAAATATTCAAACTTTAATAAAATAGTATTTTTTGAAAAAATTCGTAGAAAATTTTACTAAAATCTTCATTTCATGAGAATGAAAACTGATTAAAAAAAATAAAATTTACTAGTTGCGTATTAGTCGACATGTGTCTATTGCATATTTTAATTGTTTTGACAAAAAGTTAGAAATTATGTACACTGTTTATCGATAATTGAAAATGTGTAATAATTACTCCTTTGATAAGAGAATTATAATTGAGGGTTTCGGACATAAAATACAACTAGAAGTTTATGTGAGAGGCACTTCCAACTAAATTTTCAAGAAAAAAATAGAAAATACTAATTTTTTTCAAAACATTAAAACCAAATATATGTGACTGCATGTATTTTGTTATTGCATGAATTTGGTTTTTTACAGTTGAATCAGGTTTTTTTTTTCTCACATAAATACCTAATTATTAATTTATAGTTTTGGAAATAAAGAAAAATAGGGGCATTCAATTAGTGGTGCAGCTGGTTCTTATTTTAACAATATCTCACCATTTCTTGCAGGGAAAAATCCAGAAATGAAGTAAGTATCCTTTTGTTTTCTATTCAATTTCAGTTTTTTATTACAAAAGATTTCTTTCTTAGATTTAGGTAACTTAGGCTAAGGTAAGTATTGGGAATATTTATTGTAGAGTAAATATTTTAAATATATTACGCTCGTGATGGCACAATGATAGGATGGTAAGTAACTTTTAAAATAAAGGGCAATCGTTTTTAAAAGCCTTCCTTTGGATTTTCACCAAACCATTGGCTTTTTAACGAAATCCGATAACATTACTTTTTTTTTTTTTGGTTAAACAAATTCAACTTATGGCATTGCCAGATTTTTACCCTACACTACCATAGGTGGTTGGGGTATTATGCGTTTGTGCTGATGTTTGTAACGCACAGAAAAAATCATCCAACACCCACCTTAAAGTATACCCAACGACTCAGAATCACTTTTTTAGTCGACATAACGATGTCCGTTCGTCCGTCCGGCTGTCCATATAAACCTTGTGCACAAAGTATAGGTCGCAATTTTGAAGAAAATTCAATTCGAGTGAAATAGAAACTTAATGCATATAAGTAGTTTAACTGAATTTTCTGTTTTAAAATTCATGTAAGTTTTTTTTTTTGAACGATTTTAAAGTAAAGATTTAAGAGCAAGTTATTTTCTTATTTTTCTACTTTATACAATGACTATCGTATAAGTTTGCCAATGCTGGAAAAAATACAAAATCAGTTTCCGGTAAGACTTGGGGAAAACTCCTTAAAACCTAAATCGACATTTAAAAAAAAAAAAGATTCGCGCATCTCTGCTTCCTGATAGAAATTTTAAAATTTGGCTCCGTTAGGATTTATAGAACGAATGGTTTTATAAATAAGTAAGCCGAATTTTAATTTTTCTACTTCATCTGGAAGCTCCAGAAAGCTGTGGAAAGAGAAAACATGCTTAAGAAATTATACATAAATCCGATTACTTCCGCTCCCTGATATAAATTTTAAAATCTGGCTCTGTTATGATTTGTAGGACGAATAGTTATATAAGTAAGCCGAGTTTAAACTTTCTACGTCTTTTAAGAGCTTTAGAAAGCTCCGGAAAGAAACAAATGCTTAGAGAATTATATATAAATCCATATATCTCCGGTCACTGATAGAAATTCAAAATTTGACTTCGTTAAGATTTGTAGAATGATTAGTTATATAAGTAAGCTGAATTTTAACTTTCTATGTCGTCTGAGAGCTCAGGAAAGGAGAAAACAGGCCTAATTATATATATACAGATATTATAATTAATACGCGGTAATAATTTGCATTATTCTACTTTAAGAAAAAGTAAAGACAAACAAATTACATTAAAATATACCTACTAATTGCGGATCAGGTCAAACGTTGAAATAAGTGCACGACTGAAAATTTTAACTTTGTTGATTTGATTAACTTTTTTATAAATTATTTCTTTTTTATGCCTGTCTTTTTACTTTGACATCTGTTCCTTTTTAGTCTAATAAGAAAATTTTTGAACAATCACATAACAAAGTCGTGTTCAGTTCATCGAAAAAATTAATTAAAAAAGAATTTGAATTGAAATAGAAATAAAAGTTAACAGAAAGTTTAAAGAAATATTATTCCTAACCAATAAAAGTCTTCAATAATTTGCATGCAGCGATTTTATTAACGTTAGAAATATTATACAAGGGTGGATCAATAAGTCCGTGACTTTTCGAACTTCCATTGTAGTTATATGAAATGCAACACTATTCATACCAAGTACCACCTGTTAATAGACTACTGTCAAATTTTGAGCAAGTTTCGTCATTTACTTTACGTAAAAAATAGGATTTTTCGAGGTCCTTAAAATAGGCATTTGTTTGGTCAATAATTTCATCGTTGGAGCTGAATCTCTTTCCAACGAGGAAGTAGTCACTAGGGCTAAATTCGGAGAATATGACGGATGAGGTACCAATTCGTAGCCTAATTCATAGAGTTTATCTTGATGAAAAATAACTTTTTTCTTATCCATATGGGGTCGTTTCCTTCTTAAATCCTCATTAAATCGATCTAATAAGTTGGCATAATATTCGCCGTTTATTATTTTTCCCTTTTGAAGGTAATCGACGTAGATTATCCCTTGCATCCCAAAAAACTATTGCCATCACCTTATTGGCCGACAAACTTACCTTGGCCTTTTTTGGAGCAGGTTCACCCGGAGAAATACATTGTTTAGATTGCTGCTTGGTCTCCGGAGTACAGTAATGGATCCATGTTTCATCTACAGTTACAAAATGCCGCAAAAATTCATTCGGATTGCGGTTAAACAACTCCAAACAATCCTTTGAAGTTGTCACACGTTTACATTTTTGGTCAATTGAGAGAAGTTTCTTAAACCCATCTGATCATTTAAAATCGAAACAACACTGTCATATGAAATGCCTATTTCATCAACAATCTCACACACTTTTACACTTCGGTCGGCCAACACAATATCGTGGTTTTTTTTTTGACATTTTCGGGTGTACTGACCTCAATTGGCCATCCATGACGTTCAGCGTCATTTGTGCTTGTGCGACCACAACGAAAGTCAGTAAACCACTTTTTTACCATTGAAATCAATGGTGCAGAGTCCCCGTAATATTTATCGAGATTTTCCTTGGTTTGATTTCGCAAAAAATTATGTTAATGAGCACTCGAAATTCACTTTTTTCAATTTTTAGAAAAATACACGAGGTTGTATGTTTTGAACAGCTGTTAAACGCAAAGTAAATGACGACACTTGCTCAAAATTTGACAGTAGTCTATTAACAGGTGGTATTTGATGGGAATAGTGTTACATTTCATACAACTACGAGGGAAGTTCGAAAAGTCACGGGCTTATTGATCCACCCTCGTAAATTGTGTATAAATATTATATGTGTGTGTACTTGTAGTAGTTGGACAAAATATCTTTTAACAAATGCAAGGGCTGCATTTTAAGATTGGTGAGTTAATTATTTTTTTATTTTTTCCTACAAATATGGCAACATAAAAATTTAGTCAAATTACGAACTAGGCTATCTAGAGTTGAGTATTTATTTTATGGTGAAATTAATAAAATGTTTTCAATCCTTTAGGCGGAAGTTATTTCATTTCCCCGATATAAATTTATGCAACAGCAATTTTTGAAAATGCACACTACATTGAAATACATACACTCATATCTATTAAATTAAATTTAAATTAAGTAAACCAAAGAGAAAATGTATCAAAAATGTATCGAAAATGAACGAAAATTAGCCAAAATGAATAATTTTCGAAAAATAATGTTCGATAAAAATTCGAAAAATTTTAAATTTATTAACATTTGAAATAGTGAACTATTAGCGACAGTTTCTAGAAATATAAATATTGAAGATATTTACGATAATTTATATAATAAATAAAGGGTGGTTAAATTTCAAGGGCCGATGTTGATTTTGAATAAAACACAAACTATTTAGGTAATTATTGTAATTTTATTTTATTATGATATATTGGTATTACTCAATTATGTATGGAACAAAATATCGGCCAAATGGGCGCCGCGACCACGGCGGCACATCTCCATCCGATGGTCCAAATTTTCGATGACCCTGAGGCATAATGGAGGTTCTATGCCGTTAATGTGCCGAATTATCTCATCCTTTAGCTCTTGAATTATTGCTGGCTTATCGACGTACACCTTTTCTTTCAAATAACCCCAAAGAAAAAAGTCCAACGGTGTCAAATCACATGACCTTGGCGGCCAATTGACATCGCCATTACGTGAGATAACACGGCCATTGAATTTGTTGCGCAAAAGAGCCATTGTTTCGTTAGCTGTGTGGCAAGTGGCACCGTCCTGCTGAAACCACATATCGTCCACATCCATATCTTCCAATTCGGGCCATAAAAAGTTCGTTATCATCCCACGATAGCGAACACCATTCACAGTAACTGCCTGACCGGCCTCATTTTGGAAAAAATACGGCCCGATGATGCCGCCAGCCCATAAACCGCACCAAAGAGTCACTCTTTGTGGGTGCATTGGTTTTTCGACAATCACTCTTGCATTCTCATTCGCCCAAATGCGGCAATTCTGTTTATTGACGAATCCACTGAGGTGAAAATGTGCCTCATCACTGAAGATGATTTTCTTCGAAAATTGATCATCCACTGTTGCCATTTCTTGCCACCATTCTGCCCATTCACGACGTTTGGAATGGTCAAGAGGCTTTAGTTCTTGAGCCAATTGCACCTTGTAAGCGTGTAAATGCAAGTCTTTATTTATAATGTTCATCAACGAAGAGCGTGAGAGGTGCAATTGTTGGGCACGACGACGAGTTGAGGTGGACGGCTCTTCAGCCACACTATCGCGGACAGCAGCAATATTTTCTGCAGTACGAGCTGTACGAGCATGCACTGGTGTTCTCACATCTTCTACAGACCCGGTTTGCTTGAATTTTTCCACGATTTTTGCGATTGTACGCACATTTGGACGATCAAATTGACCAAAAAAATCACGAAGTGCACGATATGCATTTTGATTTGAACGTCCATTTTCATAATAAGTCTGGATAACTTTAACACGTTGTTGGATTGTGTATCTCTCCATGGTTCAAATTGAGTAAGTCTGAAATAGAGAAATGTCAAATAAAATTCGGAAAAAAGCTTGGCGTTTAGGTGTGGTTCACATTCAACATCGGCCCTTACAATTTAACCACCCTTTATAAATAATTATCTGTAATTTTTCAAATCCAAATGTGCGAGAAATTGCCGTAAATTGAAAAAAAAAAATTAACTTTCGCATTAGTGAATAAAATACTTTTCAGTTTGAATAATGCGATGATTACATTGATTAATTAATTAATTTTTTTAGTTATTTTTTTTTTTGTTTTAAATAAAAGCAACTAATTTTCGATAGAATCCTGTACCACTCTCTGAAGTAAGTAGAATAATATTATTTATTTTCTATTTCAGTTCATTTACTTAACTACGAATACTTTCAGATTCTTACAAATCAAATTTTTCCATATCTGATGGTAAATGTGGGAATTTGAATTTTTAAAACGTCCATGTGCTGATAAAAACACAAAGAAAATAGCAGTATATAAAAATAACCAACTATAATAAAATTAAGCGTTTCTTTATCGAAGTCAAAAGCGAACAGAGAATAATTCAAATTTCAGATATTTTTCGATATTGCAGAATTTTCTTTGTCGAACATTTTTTCGACCAGTTTATCTTTTCGATATTGAATTGCAAGTATTACTTTTTGTGATACAATGTCTATGTCGCGAAAAGATATGTAATAATTGTTTAAAATTTTGAGGTTAATTTTTTTATAATGAAAATTTTGATAATGCTGTTGAAAGAAATTCCTATTTTTGTAGGTGTTTTAAAAATGGTCCAGCTCACGTAAATAAACACGTAATATCTTTGGAATTATATAAGAACATACTTTTTTCGTAAGGCACTTTAGTAAGCAACTACTATAGCAGTAAAATGAAAACGAAATGTGTTACTAGAGAAGAATGCTAGCTCAACTTAGAAAATAAGCACTGAGTTTAGCAAATTCATGCGTTCGCTACTAAATATATAAAAGTATATTTTACTTCGTGTACAATGGTTTGCGTTTGCTGCTCCAAATTGTAGAGACGATTGACAAATTTAGTAGTAATACGAAGTTATAGTTTGGATATTTATAGTCACTGTCAGGGCTGTTAGATATGGCGATTTTTCGCCAAACGTGAAAATTTTTAATTGCTTTTGGCGACTGAATTTTCTGTTTAGCGACATGACAAGGTCATAACAAGGTTGCTATTTATTTGGCTAATTTTTTAAAAATTTATTAGAAAAAATACTTTTTATATTTTTTCCTAGCATTATATTTTATAAGGAGAAAAATTAGCCATTATTTTTATATTAAGTTGTAATACTTATAAAAATCTGTTATATTGATGTTACCATATTTATGATGCAAAATAATGGAAACAACAAAATACATGTAAACTACAGGATTTTATGAGATTTATAACTTTTAAGAAAATCTTATGATCTATAATCCTCTTCTGATTTTATCAAACGATAGCTTATTTTATTTTATTTTATTTTATTTAATTTAAATAAAATAAAGTATTTGGAGAAATATTGAAAAAATGTATTTTCTAATAAAATGTGGGTTAAAGCGGCTAAAGTCTATAATATCACAGTTTTGCTATGAATATAAATGTGTGTATACTTCTTAAAAAGGGTAAAAGCTTTTCATTTTAATGCTGTTTAAAAAACTTAAATTGGTTAACAGGTATAAGCATTTTTAATGTCAAAAGGTCCGAAAAAATCTTTTTGGATATAACTCCCAATTTTGGGGTTTGAAAATGGTATAATAATCTATAAACTACACCCATATCTATAAACTACAGTATGTTATATTCCAAGTGTTTTTTCACTGCAGAATCGTGTTATTTGTATCATTGACTTTGTTGAAGCTGAATTTACATTTATAAATTGTACAAAATTTGAAGTACTAAAAATTGTTCGACACTAAACATTTATATTATTTTTTTATTTTTTCCTAAAAACAAAAAAATTAAATAAAATTTATATTTCGACATTTTAGCGATTTTGATTAACTATTTAGAAATGATGTATTTGTATTTTTGTTGCGTATTCGTTATCACAGGTCTACAACTGAGATTAACGCTGATATAATATATGAGATAACGCCGGTAGAAGGGAGTAACCATTTTGTTTATATTATGTGAAATCTTAAATAAGAGGTATACATATTCTAATAAATCCTACAGGATATCATTATTTTTAATTAGTCATAGAGTAAACATATACTTTTTTTAGCAAAATTTTTATAAAATTGTTTTTTTAAATATAAAACAATCATTTAAAAGAAACAATTTTACAAAAAGCATTGTTTTCTTTTTAGTAATTTCCAAAGTACACACACAAACAAACTTTCGTATGTGTATGTTTTTGACAGTTCATCTTATAAGATTGTTGTGTAGAAAAATCTTATCACAAGAGTCTCTTAATACTTCTTATACTAATACGAGTATTTGAATCTACACGTGAGATAATACTCTCAGAGAGCGATTATGACACTTTCTTACATATTCTGTTAGATGCGCTGTAAGTTAGGAATGTCAATTTCATAGCAAAGTCCATTAGCCGTTGCTGAGAGTGCAAAATACACTGGGAAAAATTGATGGAAATAAATTTTTTGGTAATCAGTAACCACCAAAATCTTTAATATTAGTGTTTTTTGAGATAACGTTGAAGCAATGCAAATTATAATTTTTTACGGCAATATTAATAAATTTACTTAAGTGTATCAAAAATACATTATATATATATTTTATGTAATAATAAATCCAACTTTTCTCTGAGTGTATTTTTTCACACTCACTAACACAACTACATTTTTAGTCATTGGCATCCTTATCGCAAGTGAATAATTTTTGCTAGAACTAGATATTTAAAACTTGTTAGCAAATGTATTGTATTAACAAGATTTTAATATAGTTAGAAAAAGTTTTATTATGGGAGAATTACAAAAACTTTCTCATTCAAATGGATAAGTATCGTCATGGGATAAGAACAGTTTTATTGCTCAGAAAAAATAAATAGAAGTTAGTTTTAAGGAAGTACTCTTTCACTACTTCCAAAATTTTAGTAAGAGTACGATTTCTTGTGCTAAAGAAACAGTGTTCCCAGGAGGTGAGAAAAAAGAGGTTATGTAGTGCTTTAAAAAAGGTCAGGAAAGGCAAAATGCCCCAAAAAATTAGGCCAGAAAAAACTAATATATATATATATATATATATATATATATATATATATATATATATTACTTAGAAGCTTATTTTTTGTTGTTCTCAATATTTTTTGATATCTTTTAAAAATATTGCGTTAAATTTACATATAAAACATAGAACCGCTGTTAGCTATGACAATGAAAATCACCTACAAAATTTCCATACAAATTTGGATTATATTTCATATGAAAAATGTATTAATGTTTTGAATTATAATTCATTTTTGATTAATAATTTTAACATTTTTTGGTAATTTTTCGCTTTTATAAGATTTTTTTTTCAAATTATATTTATTAAATTAAATAATATAGCTTCTATAGTTAATATAATATATTATTATAATAATTATAATAAACAATCAAAAAATAATTCCATATAATAAATAAACAAGATTTGTTTATTTGATAACAACGAAAAGAAAAAAATATTGCATTTTAAGAAGAACTACCAAATTGAATTTTATTAATAACAAAATAATGTGTTTATAATAATTTTTATTATTGCAAAAATAAAGTCTTATTCATAAAATAATTAAATTAAAATTCTCTTTTATTAATTAATTTTTATTAATTAAACTTTTGTAATAGGTCTTTACTCCGATTCCAATCTTTCAAATCCCGATTTAACAAATTTAGAATTGAAAGCATGGATTCACAAGTGCTGACTTTAAGTCTATAGAACACTTTATTTTTCATTAGTGAAAATTTAGAAAATAGCCGTTCCGTTTAGGCATAGCTATGAGCAAAAGTAAAACTATAAATTAGGATATAAGTATTCATCAAATTTATTTTTTAATTTTCACAATCTGCTCTAAAAAGATTCGTCATGTGATGTTTGAAATAGTTTACTTTACTTTATCAGTAGGTTTTATTTTTACTAGTTTGAGTTTAATTTAGGGGTATTTTCTAACATCGGTATATTATAAAACGGTATTAAAATAATTAATTTTTTCGTTGGATTTAATATACAACTGTCATTTAGTGCATAGTCTTAAAAATCCGTCATTTAGTTCCATTTTAAAAAAGGGGATAAAAAAGTGGTCAGGTGATTGACAAAGGGGCAATTGGCGACTAATGATGCTTACCAGCAAGTTTGTGAATCCGTTAATGCCATTTTAATAATCTTATTCCTAAATAGTTTTTATTTCTTTTAATTTTTGCAAAATTTAAAAAATTTCTAGTAAAAGAATTCCAAATAACTATACAAAAATATCGAAAAAGTCTTATTAAATTTCCATCTAAGGAAGGTGTAAGCTACAACTATTTAAAATATTATTTTCTTTAAGAAATCTTTCTTTTTTTATCTTAAGTTAAAGAAAATCAACCCTCCATACCAAAAACAAGTATGAATATTTATTTAACATTATGGATCAATTGGTATTATTTCTTCTAAGTATTTGAAGCCTTAAACTGTGAGTGCTTGGGTAAAGGACAAAAAGGTTGTCCTGTTAATCTATATATATATATATGCATATATATATGGATCTGTGTTTGTTTGGGTTTTATAAAAAGCTTAATCACTGGATTGATTTTCTTGAAATCACAGTATCATTTGGTGATACCTGAGAGTAAAATTTGATAGGAAGAATCGTAGCCCCCATAAAAGTCAAATATTAATTATCACATATCTCAAGAATTATAACAGCGAAAGACTTAAGATTTTGTGGGAATAATTTTCTTATGAAGTTTCATAGTTGTTATGAAAATGGGGCGGGTAGGTTAAGGGTGAGTGGCAGCCCCCACACAAAATAAATCTTAAATATTGCGTACTTAAAGAATTATTGGAGAGAAATTCTTAAGATTTATCATTAATATTCATAATAAAAACAGGACGGGTAGATCTAGAGGGAGTGGTGGCCCCCGTACAAGATAAATCTTAATTAATACATATCTTAACACCTGTAGTTGTGAAAGTCTTAAAATTTTGTTGAGATACAATTCTTACGAAGATAATGTCTAAGGAGAATGGTAGCCCCCATACAAATTAAACCTTGATTATTGCATATGTAAAGGACTACTATAGAGGTACTCTTAAGATTTAGTAGGAATTATTTTCTTATGAAGTTCCATAATTAAGTTAAAGATAGT
Organism: Protocalliphora azurea; assembly: GCA_932274085.1. Taxonomy (NCBI): domain Eukaryota; kingdom Metazoa; phylum Arthropoda; class Insecta; order Diptera; family Calliphoridae; genus Protocalliphora; species Protocalliphora azurea. Next base: position 113,547,306 of record OW026523.1, read on the forward strand.
GCGGACAAGCCTAGCGGTACATACAAAAGTAAATATTAATTATAGCAACGCAGAAGGACTATTGCAGTAAAAAGTTTAAGATTTGGTGGGAATAATTTTCTTAATAATACTCACAATTGGGACGAAAATAGGGCGGGTAGGTCTTGGGAGAGTAGTTGTCCCCATATATATATGTATATAAAAATTAGTCATTTAATTGTTTCGGCTTTATGGAAACATAAACCGCTGGACCAATTTTCTTGAAATTTTCTCAGTATTATTCTGCGATGCCTAGAAGTAAAACGGTCTAATTTATTATATTTTAAATTTCCTAATTATTTTATTTTTTTACTACAATAAGGGCATCAAAGCACACCGGGTTAAACTAGTTATATACAAATGTCAACTGACAGACTCACTTCCTTCTTCAATAATTTTCCTGCATAACATTCATAAAATTTTGTTTTGTTGACAATTTTAAATATTAATAAGATTTCCGAAACGTTTTTAATGTTGATTATATGACATTCAAGTATGATGATAATGTTTGAAATGTTTATTTTAAAATCAGTTGCATAATAACAACAAAAAGGACATGAAAGAAAAAAACAGGAAGTTTCTTTTAAAGTTAGTATGTTTGTAGAAGTTCTTATTTGTTTCATCAGCTTGTTTGTTTGTTGTCCTTTTTTAAATTTGTTGTTGTTTGTTTTTTGTCCTGGGAATTCTTGTTTTGCAACAAACGAACGTGTTGACTTGTCAATTGCTTTATTTGTTGTCCATTTTGAGATGATACTTGTATCCTAAAGAGGTTGGATGTCGGCTGTTAACCCCTTGTCTAAGCAAAATTATGTTTGAAGATAATGGAAGTTTTAATTTATTTGGAATTAATTAAAAATTAAACAAGTTGGTCTGTTTTTATGATAAGCTTTTGTACAAAGTGTATATATATTTGAGGTTGATACTCTTGCAGATGACTTATGAGTTCCTTTCAAGATAGATTGTTTTTTATTTTCTAATCAAAATTTCTTATAACTGGAATTCAAAAACAAGAAACAAAATTGTTTTTTTCTATATGTGTCACTTTTAGGCCTTATTTTTTTTTTTTTTTGATGGCACATTATACAAATGGATTTCACCCCCTGTTTTTATAAAAAGAATTAAAAGTTCGTTTCGACAATTTATATGGAAAACAACAAATAAATTACAAATTTTTCTTGTTGGTTTCCATACAGTTTATCGAAACGAATTTTTCGTGTGTTTTACAACAACTTACTGTTTTATATAAATATAAAGTGACGCGTTGACCATTTCGTACATTTCATTTCGTGATTTTATGTTGAACATATAATAATTTCTATAAACTTAAAGTTTATATATAATTCAGATAAAAGTTACGCGTACTATCAAAACCTTCTGAGTTATTCAAATAAAATTTATGATATTTTAAATGTTTGACGGCATTAGTGAGGCATATTTTAGGGTTTCGAAGTAAAATTTAAAAAGATTTTTATTTATAATTAAAAAATGCGATTTTTAAAAATTTTGGGAAAAATAGGAGTCGAATCTAGGTTATTTTTCCATATATTATACGAAAATATATTTTATTAGAGTTTAGTACAGAGAAATGCTGTTTAATATTGTGATCCTTTTTTAACATAAGAAAATTATTTTTGGTCCATAAAATTTTTATATTTTGAAATATTTTTGACGTGCCTCTACATTTCCGTAAAGCATTACAAAAATGACCTCATTATATTAATTATTTTCAATTTCATGCTGTTCATGCGATGTGACTTAGCAAAATTTTAAATTTAACTTAAATTTATAGTTCCGATCAATTATATTTATCGCCTTTCTTATATCTATATATCCAAGATTTGAATCTGGGTTTGTTTGGGCTTTACAGAAAACTAAATCCGATAGTGCCATTTTAATAGTCTTATCCCTAAATAGTTTTTATTTCTTTTAATCTTTAAAAAAATATAATAATATTTGTAGTAAAAGAATTCCAAATAACTATACAAAAATATTGGAAAGGTCTTATTAAATTTCCTTCTAAGGAAGGTGTAAGTTACAACCATTTAAATCACCGAAAAATGTTACTTTACTTTAAGAAATCTTTTTTGTCTTAAGTTAATGTAAATCAACCCTCTATACCAAGAACAAGTATGATATTTATTTAACATTATGGATCAAATTATTTTTTTTTTGGGATTATTTCTTCTAAGTATTTGAAGCCTTAAACTGTGGGTGTTTGGGTAAAGGCCAAAATGAGGGTTGTCCTGTTAATCTATATTTATAAAAATGGATCTGTGTTTGTTTATAGAAAGCTTAACGGCTGGACCGATTTTCTTGAAATTTCCAGAATATCATTCTGTAATACCAAAAAGTAAGATATTTTACTTAATTTTTCGATAATAGAGGGGGGAATGGTAGCTCCCATACAAAGTAAATTTTAATGATCATATAGCTCCAATACTATTATAGTTAAAACCCTAAGATTTTGTTAAAATATTTTAATATCAATTTACAAAACTGAGATGAAAATTGTGCGAAAAGGTCTAGGAAGAGAAATAGCCCCCATAGAAAAAAAAATATTAATTATAGATCAAATATTCTTAATGGCATATCTAAATAGTGGGAGCTCTCAAATTTTGTGGGAACTATTTTCTTATCATATTGCATTGTTGATATGAAAATAGGATGGGAGGGGGCTACCCCCATATAAAGAAAATATTAAATTTCGCATATCTGAAGGAGTAATTTACTGAAAGTCATTTTTTATAAATAATTTTCATATCAAATTTTGAATAGGATGGATATTATTTATCGCATCAAAAGAGGTAAAGAAGCTCACCGGGATAAGCTAGTTTAGTTTAGTATAAAAAGTTAAATTTTTACGTAATTTTAAAAAGTCCATACAAATTTTTTAATAAATTTATTTTTAATGCTCCTCCGATTTTATTGTGTAAAATCATAAAAAAAAGTTCACGCAGTAATCCATGCTATTCCATATGGAACTGTGAATGTGCCTCGTGAAAAACTTACTTTGTAAAAAGTTTTCACTCTTGTTTTTTTAAACTCCATGAAATTATATCAGCCCGGTTAAAAGTTTTTGATAATAGCCCATGTACCATTTAAAATTTCGCAGTCAATTTGGGAACATTTGGTTTTGGAGTTTTGAGTCTATAATATCTCCAAAACAATTCCTCTGATTTAGTGATAGCAAAAATTCTAACTTACAAAAATTGTGTGAAAAAAAACTAATTTCTTAGAAAATTTTAAAAATCGAAAACTACCAAAAAATTAAACTTTTTATCCGTTATTACACAGTACAACAAGAAAAAAATGCCTAAATAATTTCAGCGCTTATTGAAAGCTTACCGGTATTCTAACAAAGATTCGAATATCGGCTTTATGGCCTCTTAAAGCTCCAATTTTTCAAAGCCCTTTCTTCAATATGATTGGAACTAAAAAACAATTCAATTATTTAATCAAAATTTTATTGTGTGTTTTTGTAGTTTGATAAAGTACCGCCCGCCACAGCTTTTGTATGTCCATTTTTTTCACAATAATGTTAACTCATACATCTCTTTTAAAAATTATACAAAAAAAAAAAAAAGTTATTTACAAAAGATTTTAATAGGAGCTAGGAAAATCAATTCTTTTTCAGATACGGTTACTTAATTGTGAATAAAGTGCACATTTAATCATCGATTATTTTTCGTTAAAAAAAAAGTTTTTTTTTCGAAAATTTTTTTTAATATATCTGAAACTGTTGTAGATATATAGAGAAAAGAGTTTCGTCGGTTGCATATACTATCCCAAAATTCGGTTGCTACAACCTTATAACTCGGTATTTCCAAAAACTTAATTAAAATTAAATTAATTTATGTTTATACATTAGACGAACTCACAACAAGTGCGAAATATAAGTTATATTAAAAAGTTGCCTTTTATTACATTTTACTAATAAAAACATTAGACAAAAAATGGTTATTGGACGAAATTTTATATAGGGAAGCTAATTTGGACACAAGGCTTCGTGTTGGAGTCTTATACATGATGCAAATGATACGCGAAGAAGATCGCAAAAACATTTTTGTTTATATTTCAGTTCATATGCATCGTACGTACTTTGGTTACAATACTTATAGATTACAAAATAACCTAACTATATTTTCCTAACAGTTTAACAATATCATCCGAAAATATAGCTAGGACGAAAAAACAATAAATTGAGCTTAAAATGATAATGGCACATAAACATGTACTTTGACAAAATTTTAGGAAATCTTATAATTTCTTAATAGCCCGGTAAAAAAAGAATATCCACAAAAGTCAATAAGAGCAAATTCGAATCTTTTCCAATGAATTTAACATCAATTAAAGGAAGTTACTTTTAATTATTTATTATTTTTTAATAAAAAAAATATGCATTTTTTCATTTGATTAAAACAGTTATTACTGAGCATCAAGTATTCATAAGTTTTCAATATTTTATATCTTAAAATTTTATCAGAATCGCTTTTTAATAACATCTTTGGATGATGTTTATACAAATTTTTAAGCACAAGAAACCGCACACGTATTGAAACCTTTGAAGTAATGAAAAAGTACTTCCTTAAAAATTACTTCTATTTATTTTTGCTGGGAGGTACTATACATGATAAATGAGATGTATGCAAAGGACTGATTTTGTTACCTTTTGAAGTAATGATGGTAATTTGTTGTTTGACATGCAAACAATAAATTGGTTGAAAAAGGGTTGTTTAAAAATATTGCAAATTTTAAGTTTCTTATCATTATGTCCCATACTTGTAAATTAAACAAGAACTTGTAACTTAAAAATTGTAACTTAACATTAAAAAAGAAATCATTGCGTATCATAACGCTTATTCTATTAACAACAATGTTCTTACCCATAAATCCGCAATAAAAATAAATATTAATTTTGATTTTAGTATTACACAATTTGTTATAAAACTATTAACATCTTTTTATATTTATTAAAAAATGACAAAAAATTGTTTATTTATTTTTTTTTTATTTGATAATACAATTATTTATTGTTTGGAAGTTACGAATTGCTTTATATTTTGTTATTGTAATCGAATAATATTGATTGCATTAACTAAAAATATAGTTAAAATTTAAATGTTCATAACATAAAATATATTTTAATTGCAACTACCCATATTTAGTGGTAATATATGAAATCATTTAGATTGTTTATTCCGAATTTGCTTAATTTATTTTAACCAACTGCAATTGATTGCAATAACTAGCTAAACAATTGTGATAACTGTAACTATGATATAATGATATTTTTACATGTCTTTATATAGAAAATTAGATACTCTAATTAATTTTTTGTTAATATTGTAAAATCTTAGTACAGTTTATAAATTATTAATATTAATAATCGTTTTCCAACTAATCTTTTTTTTTGTGTGTACATTTTTTTATTTTAATAAACCAAATCTTAGTTATATTTTCTGAAGATATATTGCACCTTATTAATTTTCCATATAATGGTTTATTTCAAAAACTAGAGTCAACTGAAATAAAGTGATTTATAAGCTTAGTACCACGACTCATTTGGTACAATTTGAAATGATCTTATTTTTATATTTTTTTATTTAAATAGCAACATCTTTTTTATTTTTTATTACAGAACAATTATTTTGATACTGAATTCAATATATTCAATGGCATTTTAAACCAGTCTTTAAAAGTTAACCTTTCCCTTTTATTAATCTGTAAACCTTGAAATGTAATCGAATGATCTAAAATTCATGAAAAAACTTGCCATTTTATCAAATGGCTTGCAATTAAGAACAACATTAATATAATAAATTTCGTGTAATACTATAAACCTTTCGAAAAATAATTCTTGCATTGATGACATTAATAAAAATCTAAATAAAATTGTACAAACCATTTTGCAATATTTTAAAATAGTAGGTGCCCTTGGATACAAATATTAAGTAAAACTTATTTAATTGTTCTCTCTTTGTAAAATGTTTTCCCTAATAAGAAAACAAATGTTGAGTTGATAAATATTTAATGTAAAGCACTAGACGGTGATGAAAAGTGACCAATTTTGTTTGCAGACATATTGAGAGTTATTTATTCCACATTCGTTATCGTACGCTTACTGCTAAAATATTATTATAACAAAAGAAATTATTGTAATCAATTTCTCTATTTAATAAAAATATGTTTATAATCTATTAATTTATTATATAAATGCTTATAATTAAAATATATTGACAAAATTGGTACCATTATGGTAGAAAAAGTACGTTTTATTTTTATGGTTGGTACAATATAAAGTTAGCGATTTTCCATCCTTGATCCAAATTTATTACGAAATATCGTGTCTCAGAATCTGTGTTGGCCTGTTTAACGTAGTGTCTATATTAGACAATTTTCTATCAAGACAAACGTCAAAATTAACCCGAATTTATGGAAGCTGCAGTTACGCAAAAACAATGCTTAGGCGAATTCATTATAAAATAATAATCAGCTGTTTAACTCAGGTTATCTTGTATAGATTCGCACTGAGTTTGTCTATAATAGGCACTACAAAATGCTATAATTTTTGTTTAGTTTAAGAAAAATTAATTTGCTGAAAATCAATTACAATTTATTTAAAGCTTCAAGTTCCCTTATGCCACCAAAAGTTTTAAAGGAGTTAAAACTTTAATTTATAGTTAATGATGAAAAACTTAAAAATTAAATAAAATATTTCCAAATTTAAATTTACCTTTTCACCTTAATCTTTATGACATAAAAACATACCAACAAGAACAATATCAACAAACATAAACGAACTAACAAACAAAAAACCTTGTGGCCCACATTTACAATTATTTGGGATTTTTGACATCAAGAGATAGAGAGAGAGAAATAAACGAAATCACAGCGGTTGGTTTGTAATGCATTTGTTTTATAAAAACACAACAAACAACAAAAACAACAACAACACCATCAACTGCAATAACAAGGAAAATAATTTCACTGCAACTGTCATGTTCTACAAACCCACTAAACTAATGAAAAAATTGAAAAGCAAAAGAAAAAAATTATATATTTGTATTCAAACAAACCAAAATTTATATAAACATAAAACTGCATATACACACATATATACATACACAAATACATATATTCATACATAGATACATACATACATACATACATAAATACTTATAAATACATATGTATATCTAAGCAATAAGAAGAAGCTAAATGCAAGAGTAAAATAAACATTCATACACATACTATACACTACTACTACCATATACTTGTGTGAAGTAATATAACAAAATGATAAAATAATAAAAAACTGCAAAGGGAAAAAATGGAACTCTCTAATATAACAATGAATGACGTTTGCACTTTTTTGCACATTTAAACAAAAAAAGAAACCAACAACATTATAAAGGAAGACCCCAAAATGTATGCAATACAAAAGAGAAAATGAAAAAAAACTATATACCTGGATGAAACAAAATTATTTGTTTTCTAGGACTCACAAAAACAAAAAATAAAAAAATAAAATAATAATAAAGCAGCACAGAGTAAAAAAAAAAAAGAAATGATGATATACAGCCCACTAAAATGACCTCAACGCCTCGACCTATAGGCTTTGAGTACCGTGGTTGTACGTTGGATAGAGAAGTAATTGTAGTCAGCCAAAAAATTTGCTTTTGTATGATATATAATGACAATGAACAGTGGAATGTAAAAAAGTATTTTCATGTGAGCTACTTTCATTAATTTTTTTTTTTTTTTTGTAAAAGATTTACCTTATAACTTTTAATATAAATAATATATGTTTACATTAAAATTTATATTATTTAATATAAATAATATTTTAATATAATATAAATTGCAATGAAAAACTAAAGCAATGGTATATCATAATTGATTTTTTAATAGAATTTTTTAAATTTAGTAAAATTTTAGATGGATCAAGTCTAAATAAACTTAAAATCCAAATGATATTCGTTTTTGAAATAAACCTTTATATATAATAAATGGCAAAAAATTGAATTTGAAGTATCTGCTCAATAGTTTTAGAAAAAGTAAAAAAAATAAATAAAGAATCTAAATTGTTACAAAATTAAAAAAAAATGCTAAAAATTTAAAACTACCGACAGTTATTTTTATCATTTATCATAAAGGTTATATGTTACAATCAGCTTTGCCAGGAGGTGAGAAAGAGAAGGTCAGAAAAGGCTAAATCTAAAAAAAAAGATAAGACCAGAAAAAAACTAATACTTTTTTTAATTCAAAAATTTATTATTTTTTTCTCATTAGTCTTTGATATTTTTTTAAAGATATTGTAATAAATTTATAAATAAAACATAGAACGGCTGCCAGCAAAAAGACCTAAAGACAAATCGCCCACAAAAATTTCCTTACAAATTTGGGTTATATTTCGTATATAAAATGACCCTATGTTTTGAAGTGATTTTTCAATTATAATTCCTTTTTGATTAGTAATTTCGAAATTTTTAGGCGACTTTTATTTTCATACGAATTTTATAAACTATTCCCATAAATAGTTTTTACGGTTAAAGAAGTTAATTAAAAAGTAATTACTTATAATATAATAAGTTAGTCTATATGATGAATTATGTTATATTTGATTTAGAAAATGAAGCGCCGCAGTCGAATATTTCTGTAAAATATAAATAATCTGAATTTTTTATGCGAACTAATGCACAAAAATGCTTAAATGGATGATTATGTAAAATTAGTAAAAGTAAATATGAAATAATTTTCTTATTCGCTGAAATATTAAAATTTTAGCCTTTTTAAGGCTTTAATTTTAAGAATCAAAAAAAAAAAAAAAAAGAGAAAGGCTACAAATAAAGTAGAAGCTAATTTTTAGGGTAGAAGCAAAATAAAAAGACTAGATTTAGCCTTCAAAAGGGTAAATTGACAACACTGCTTACAATTAAAACCAGCATTATTTTACTAAAATCGTAATATAAATGTCGACTTTATACACAATTAAGAGATGATATTTTGTATAAAAATTATCCAAAAAGAAATAAAAAAATTATTTACAAAAATTACAAAAACATTTCAATAGGAATTAGAAAAGTCAATTTTTTCTAATGAGATGCTATTACTTAATTGTGAATGAAGTCGAAATTTATGTATCAACTTTAAGAAAAAATATAAAAAATAGTCCATTTAGTAGTTTTAGATTTTTTCAAAAACAAACATTTTTAAATTTTGTTAAAAATTTTATTTCTTTTCGATACATTTCTTATTTAATTTCTATTTTTTTTTTTTTTTTTTTGTATTTTATTAAACCAAATCTGACAATTCATTCGAGAATATGTTATGCAGCTTGATTAATTTTTTATATTACGCTATATCTCGAAAATTAGAGTCAATTCGTAGGTTTTTAAGAAATTCAATAAAATCAGATTAGATAACTTCTTAAAAAAATGGATTTGGGTAAAAGTAATTGTGGGGCTTTCTGATTGTATTTCGATTCAAGCTCTTGGTGTTTTTGTTATTTGTGTGGCGATGAAGAAGAAACTTATTTTCATAATATACTGACTTATTGCAAATAAGATATTCTAAAGAATATCTATTCAATAATCTTTTTAAACTTCTTATCTAATTTTAGAGATTTTAATAAAAAAAATGACGCTAATTATTATTAATTTAGAAAATTTTAATAAATAGAATAAAATAATGTTCGTTTACTTTTTTTAAAAAAAATTAAAAAGAGTAAATTAATATGCATTATTATGAAAAATATGACAAAACATGCATTTTCACTAAATATGAAAACATAAATGAATAAAATAAAATTTTTGATCGTTTTCCATTTCTTACTATTAAAAAAATAATGTAAATTTTGTAGAATTTCCTTTTTTCGATGCATTTTTTTAATATCTCTGAAACTATTAGGCAGATTAAAAATTTTTGTACGTATAACTTGGAGGTAAAACGAATTATAATTATTTTCAATTCTATAATGCAAAGATTATTAAAGAATTATTGATTACTTACGAATTCAATTACTTATTTTTGAAAATATACCAATCGAGAATTTTCGGGTAAGAGCAGCTGACCTAGAAAACTTACAGGACTATTATAAACTATTTTGTCATAATTTGGCATAACTTGGAATTCTGTTCTTGAAGATGAATGCAGTTCTTTGATCTAAACTTTTACCACGAAAAGTGTTATGTTTTTTTGGTACACATTTGCACCATCGAATATTTAATTTTGCACCCTTATGTCCGAATTTAGACGGACGGACGCATTTATATGGTATATTAAATCAGATTTACTTTCTAGAGGTTTACTGACTTCAGTGTCAGTTCTTATTGTTTGCCATTAAGTCGTTTGAGATCGGGTAGTAATTTCCCGTCCCATATAATCTGTCTCCAACACGTAAAACCCCACTGTGCAAATGACAGCAATGCCAGGCAAGAACGACAAAACAAATGTGAAACATTTCATTATATATGACATCAGAAACTGAACTCAACAAACTAATATAACATGATTGCAATACAAATGGCAAAGAACGAATGAAAGAACTAACAACAACAGTAACAATGAAAACTATAATATTTTACAATAACACTAGGCCAAACTTCAAATAAACGAACAGAGGATAAAAAAGGCAACAAACAAAAACCGACTATAGAATAAAAGAACTATACAAATGACTAAAATACCTGCTAAAAGCAATGTAATGAATGCTACTTTGGCATACTGGAAAAAAAAAATAAAAGTAACACATACAAATAAACATTCAGACACATACGCAAAAAAAGTCCTCCACAGGTGTATATAAAATTTAAGAATATACAAATTAAATACGTATAGATATTTGCTCCTTGTGTATGAGTATTTGTGTATGTAAAGGCACACATACACATACACAAAGGCCTAATAGGGATAACGAAGCTGGTACAATTTTACTCTTAGCAGAAAGTAAACTGAAAAGTATTCCTAAGTAGCAAAATTTTTAAAAAGGCTTTTAATATCGCTTGTCATTTAAACTGCATAGAAAATCGCAACTTAAAACGTAAAATCTGATGCTTTAAAAAACCATAGTGCAGAAAATATGAGTAGTATGATTTTTATCTCTTCTATCATTCTAATTTTGGAATTTAGGCAAAAATATGAAAATGTAAACTTAAAAAATAGCTTGTAGATTTTTAAAAATTATATAAAATCAAAACTGTGTGAATGTAATTTACTTGCCTAGAATAGTGTCAATCTAGCTTACAACAAATATGTTATGCCATGTATATGTATATAAATGAATTAAATATGTACATACAAAATCTCTTAACAAATAATAAAAATAATAATAATAATAACAATAATAATAATAATAATAATAATAATAATAATAATAATAATATATATATATATATATATATATATATATATATATATATATATATATATCCCTCTAGAAATGAAGATTGGTCTGCTCTTATATGATTTCCAAAATATTATATCTGAATTTTTAAACTTACGTGAGCTGATCTATTTTCAAGGCATCTCTATGAACACATATTTCTTTCAATATCATTATCAAAACTTTCGTTAAAAGAAAATTTGCTTCAAATTTAATAGAGGTATACTAAGACCTGGAATATTCATTCAAATAACTGTTATATCTCTTTTTAGTCGCGGAATATCAATATATTACTAACGTTTGTTGTCATATTTTCTTTATTCTAATATATAATTTTATATATTTCGGACATTTTTCAACATATATTGGGTTTTTATGTAGTATTGGAATAGTCTATCCTGATAATATTGAAAATTAATTGTTATTGACCCTTTAACAGCAAGATGGTCAATTTTATGCATTTTCTTTTCTTAACTAACCATTTATTTGACATAAAAATTAGCTTAAACATGGACCAGAAATCCAAAAAATTGTGTAACTAAAAGATTAAACGAATGCATATACTGTTGAATGAGATCTTCTTTCAATAATGCCCTAAAATATAAATTACGATGAAAAATGTCCAAAATATTCAAACTTTAATAAAAAAAGTATTTAAAATAAAATGGTTGAAAATTTTATTAATATTTTAATTTGGCGAGAAGGAAAACTAATTTTAACAACTTTTTTATTCGTTATGTATTAAATATCATATGTTGTAATTTTTTTTTTACAAAATATTAAAAATTTTGTACACTGTTGATTAAAACCAGATTTTTGGATGTATTTTGGAAATGGTTCAGCTCACGTGAACGAAATAATTAAACTGAAATATTTTGGAGAATGCCTTAAAACATATCTTTTGTTTTAGGAGGGTACATTTGCACTTTTGTCATTCATTCCATGAAAGTACGCTTCCTTAAATATTCAGATTTTGGTTAACACTCGGCATATGAAAACTCTATGAAGCCATGTGAATATCTCTATTATTAGTTTCTTGAATTTTGAAAGTATCCCGAATTTATTCACGATTTTAGTTTTTTTAAAAGTCAAAAAATTTTAAAATTGTGTTATTTTAATCATTAATAAGCTGTAAATGTATTTTAAAGATTTAAATTACATATAGAAGCCGAATACTTTCTCTTTAAAGGAAATAATTTAAAAATAATATTAACACTTAAAAATGAGTCCAAATGCAATTTTATTATGCATTTTTGAAGAATTTCTGCCCTTTCAAATTTTGTCTTCCTTTGATGTTACTAAAAATTGCAATAAAAATTGTTCTGGGACAAAATGTTCCACTGTTTAGAAAAAAAAATTACATTTTTAAATATGCTTACAAACTTTTTCATACAAGCATAAATGTATTTTGTTATTTGTGGTACAATATCTTTTTGTCCCAAAATAATTACTAATGTCCTGTGTTATAAACATATTTGTCTTCAATATGACGCAATAATATTTAAAATGAAAAGGGTCGAAGTTTCTTTAAAATGCATCTGAAAATTGCATTCTTTCGATGGATGTATCTTTATACTGGTTTTAAATCAATAAAATTATATATATATATATATATATATATATATATATATATATATGTATATAAAGATATTGATTTTTAACTTATTAAAAGAAAATTGAAATCGGAAAGGTAGAAATTTTTCACAAATGCATTGTGAAATTGCAATTGCATTATGATGACATTTTTAAATAAACAATTTATCTTTTTGTTGTAGCCTCTTTATGTTTCCATCTATATAATAAAAAAACATTGCCATTTAAACTTACGTACTTTGTCGTATTTTTTAACTATTTTAAAAATTAAAATTCGTGAATAAATTCTCGATTTTTTTTTGAGATTGGAAAAATAACAGTGAGGAAGGCTAAGTGGCTCCACAGGTTATGTGTGTACCAAATATGAGCAAAATCTGACGACGCTCCTTTTCTATAAATCTTTAGTGTAATGGACCATATATATTTCTTTTGATGCCACATTAAAATCTATTTGTATAAATATAATGACACTCGAATGCATGTAGAATCAATTCGCGCTAAACATTTCGCGCAAGGGCCTCGAGAGTTATATCGGCTTTAAATTGAAAATATAAACATTTTTACAAACTAGAAGTTTATGTATAATTCTGGTAAAAAGTACGCGTAGTACTAAAGCCTTCTGTGCTACTTAAATAAAATTTTGTGATATTTTCAATGTTTGATGATATTAGTGTGGCATATTTTAGGGTTTCCTAGTAAAATTAAAAAAAAAATCATTATAGAGTAATTCCACTTAAATAAATATATTAATAAATTTCAAAGCTATAGATTTGCCATAGAGCTCAAAATAAAAATGAGAAAAATTTATTTTACATGCCTCTGTATCCTCCTCTATACATGCACCAAATTTTATGTAAATCATTAACCAAGAGTCAAAATTTTTTTTATTTAATATGGAATTAGATTATACGAAAAATAGCGATTTTTAAACATTTTGCGAAAAATGTGGAAGTACTTTTTTCATACAAAAGTATGCTCTATCAGGTATCACCTATCAGGTCTGGTATCACCTATCATGTCTGGTATCAGCTATCAGGTCTGATATCACCTATCAGGCCTGGTATCACTTATCTGGGCCGGTATCAGATCTGATATTAGTGTCACGTCTGATATCAGCTATCACAAAATACAAAAGTTGCAAAATCCTATTCAGAAAAGAAAAAAATCTATAGATAGTAAACAGTCATAGAAAAATTAACTTCAATACATCAACAAAAATATAAATCTCTCGCTATCATAGCCAGTCACAAATTAGGAAAAACAAACATTTCAACTATCTTGACACTAAAACAGGTTCTCTTCCATCACCCACAAAATCAAAACTCAAAACCTTGACACACACAAATCCATCTGACAACACTCTCTCACACCAACTAACTATTGTCTCTCACACAACCCACATTTCCCCTCTTTCTTATCCTCTCGCGAAAAAATGCAACCCCACAAATTCATTGGCAGGATACACACCTGTTAGAGCATACTTTTGTATGAAAAAAGTGGTCCCGAAGATACATAAATATACTACTTGCGGATCTAATCTAAGTTGTTTCTCCATACATTATACGAAAATATATTTTTTAGAGTTTATTACAAAGAAATGCTATTTAATATTGTTATCCTTTTTTAACCCAAGTAAATTTGTTTGGTACATGAAATTTTCATCATTCCAAATTTTTTGATTTGCGTCTACATTTGCATTAAGCATTACAAACATCACTTAAATATGCCAACTATTGTCAATTTCGTGCTGGCCATGCGATGTGCCTTAGAAAAATATATTTTAACAAAAGTGTCCCGTTTTCAATTATTAACGACATTTAATTTAAATTTATGGCCCTGATCAATCACATTCTTTGTCGTTCTTATATCTATATTTTGTACAAATTGCAATTTGCTATATAAAAATACAAAAAAGTGCAATTTCTGCGCAATAAGTCAATAAGTCCCTAAAATTTTTTTTATTAAATTTATTTCTAATGTTCCTTTAATTTTGTTTTGCAAAATAATAAAAAACTAAGTTCAATAATCCATACATTTCTATTAAAAACTGTGAATGTGTCTCGCGAAAAGCTGATTTTTTTTTTAAATTTTCGCTCTGTTTTTCCAAACTTTGAGACCATCTACTGCATTGACTATTTAAGACACATTAATGAGATATAGCGCAGAATACGCATAATTACAAGAAGTGTCAGTACCTGTTTTAAAACTTATATTTTTATATGTATTGAGACGCACAGACCCTGGGAATGGGAAAAAGTTCAGCAATTTTAAGCCCTTTTTCCAAGTTTTTGAATTTATAACAATCGTCATAATTACAAAATGAAACTTATGATGCCAAAATTTTGCACTGTATTAGCTTCAAGTCTTACAATTTCAGGTCTGTAACCCGTTTGTTTAATGTAATATTATCACAAAACTTATTAAAATTAAAATCATTTTCAGACAGGATAAACGTTTTTGATATTGGCCCATATATATTTATAATTTATTTTATGGAAGTCGGGCCAAAAAGGTACTTTTTATAAATTTAGTTGCGGTGTCTTAATTCACATCACTGACTCATAATTCTGAAAAAGTATGAGGATTTTCCTCTATGTAGATTCGTGAAAAAGAAACATATAAAAATAACAATATAAAACGTAGAAGTCAACAAAGAATATAACAATAACTAAAACTAAAACAAGGACAATAACAACAAAATTTTAACCTATGGCATTATTAATGAATGAACGTATGAGTGAATGGATGGATGGATGAAAGAATGAATATATCACAAAATGACTTAAAATAGTAGATAGACGATGGTTGAATGTGTTAAAAACAGGGAAGGGCTGTTGCCGTGTGACTATTGCTTCAAACATTAATCAACGGAATATTCTTTATGAATACATAATTTTGTTTCTTAAAAGCACAAGTCAGAGGTAAAAATAAGAAAAAAACTTTTATATATATTTGTAGGAGTATGTGTTCAGCTTAAGTTATTTAGAGTTCTAAACAGTTTTAGAATATTTCTATTGATTATTTAAAGATTTATAGAATATTTGAAAATGTCCTTTAATAATCGTTTAATTAATATGTTTATTAAAGAAGATTTGTTGTTTGTTAAAAGTTTTTTAAACATTTGACATTACACAGTTAATTGTTTAGGAGATTATTTTAAATTGGAATCTTAGTTTCCTAGAAGAGATTGAAGCTGTAAAATTTAGAGAAAGAAATAAATCCTTTTTAACACCAAGCAAATTTTTTGAACACAACTAATATAGGGTAGCAAATTAAATAAATAATAAAGCAATTCAAAATGCATCGGTTGAAAAAGTATAGTCCCCAAAAGTGTGAGAAAATTTAAATTTATACTAGCGATACACAGTAGTCTAAAAAACATTGTTTTTGGGAAATAATTCTACAGCTCCTTAATTTGAATACTAAAATTTTTCTAAAATATTTCCTGGATTCTGTACTCCCATTTTTTTGTATCAAAATATCCAAATAAGTTTCCCTCGGACTGAGGAGTGCTTATAAAATATTTTTTTTGTATGTTTAGGTATTGGAGAACTTCACAAATAAATAAAACAAAAATCCTCGAAGTTTACGAAATTTGGATAGGGCTAGACCGATGTCGGAAATATCCCCGGATTTGCTATACATGCATTTATGATAAGTTTTGTTTTGAATACATAAAAAAATGTTATGAGCTGGATAAAAAAAGTAATTGTAGTGAAAAGGTCATATAATATGTAAAAAATAGTAATTTTTTTCAAGTTTTAAAAAATAATACATACGGCAGTAAACTGTACTCCTCTAAACCACGTGGAAAACATCTCAGCACTAAACATATTAAATTTAATTCAAATATATCCAGAGGTTCAAAAAAAAAGGGAATTACTAAAAAAAATGTTTTGGGATCACCGTGCGACATGTTACACCTATTGTGAGATAACAAATTTCAACGATATAAAAAATATAAAAATTATAACTCAAAATTTTGGCATAATGTGACCTTAAGGACCTATGACTCTCAAATGTCAGCAAATTTCTTGCAAATGTGTTTAGATGATCATCTAATTTTGATGGTGTAAAAAGTACATTTTAAAGTTTCATTGATGATGAGCTGGATTTTACAAGGTAATCACAAACTTTTAGTTCACATCGAACAAATATTCAACCCAATCGACCACAATTTAATTTTGTTCATTTATGAACAAAAATTTACTTTCTCAAAAATTTGTATAACAAAAGATCACATCTCTAGCTAATGCATGATATAATGCATGCTTACAATTTCACATTGTCGCACTGAGGGGTGAAATTAAGAAAATGGTCATTAATTGAAAATTTTAAATTAATATCTTAAAAAAGTAATTGATTATTACTAAAAATAGGTAAAATGAAACATCGTTATCTGTTAAAAAAAATTCTTTATTTTTTAATATCCATGAGGATTGTTTGTAATTTTTAATCACAATGGTAAAACTGAAAGTTTATATTTTGGCATTTTATTTTATAAAAAGTAGAAATATATTTACATATTTTTTGTTAAAGTTAATGCTGTAGAAATATTTTTAAATTTTTCTATGTCTAAAAACGGACATTTTTTACTTTTATATAGAAGTTTAAAAAGTTTTTTGACGAACTTGGATGAAAAGAAAAAAATTTTATTTTTATGTAATATGTGTAGTATGAAAATAAAAAAAAATGTTGCGAATTTTATGTTTGTTTTCTGAACAAACACAAAATAAAATGAACATTTTATCCATTTTAAATTAAAGTTTATTTAACTTATTTATTTGTTTTATTTAAGAGGAGATCTATATAGAATTTTAAGAAACTATTGAAAACGAATAAGAAAGTTGCTGTGGAGCAAGTTTTTGCCTTAATAAATCACCTTAATGCAAAAAATAATTTTAAATTTTCATTGGCGTAATAGGTCCTTATATGAAAGTTATGATCAATTATACAGCGATCCTTGTTAAATTTGACTGTAAGGCTAATCAGGTGTGCGGCAAATCTATAAGGTAATTTTTTGTTCCATGTACAAAAAGTTCAATTGGTATTTGATGATACTGTTAGCTAAAATACTTATTACTAAAAAGTGTTCCTACACACACTGTTTGGTATAATTTATTTGATATTTGGTGTTTTTATAGACAAAAACGTTGAAAATGTTCATATTCCAATGAGTCAAATAAGGTCAGTTCAATTTTATACTAAAATTACATTTTTGACAATTTATTTTTTGACCATTTTTATTTGTTGATTTATAAAGGTGTTTAGGAAGTGAATTATTTTAATTCCAGATGTGTTTCTAAAAATTCGGCCCGCCCAGCTTTAAAAAATTCCACTTTTACCTATCCCACTCAAATATATGGTTGTTTTCCAAGATAAAAGTGCACAATTAATCCTATAATGAGCTACATAAAATTAATTAACATTGAAAATGGGGAAAACTTTTAGATTACTGCATAAAAGACTCTAGGATCCTTAAAACAGTTCTAAGTATATCTGCTACCAAAGGCTTTCACCATTCTTTTTGCAAAAAAATTGCGTATTTGTATGGATATTGCACATAGCATGGCAAGAAAGGAGTTGGTATCTATTACTGCTATTTCAAACTACCGATTCCAATTATGGGTTCTAATTATGATAAATATATTCTCAATTCCTAGGGAATTAACACAATTGTTTTTAATTATATGGATTCTTCTATTAAATCTCGTTCATAGCCTGACGTGCTATTGGAACCATCAGAAATAATTTTTTTAGGTAAAGAAAAAAAGAAATTCTTAGTGATAATTTAGTAATTTTCTAATGAAGAACAATTCTAGAAATTGTTACCTGGAACCACTTAGCTGACATGACGTTTTCGAGTTAACCTCAAATAAGAGCCTTTTTAAGGTATCGCCTTTTAATAAAATTAATAATCTTGAATACCACTTTTTGTCACATATGGGTGCAAAAATGGTAAAAACAATAAATTCTTATGCTAAAAATTAGTAAAAACCATAGGTAGTAGGCATGATTGAGACATGGTTTGATGAACCTGGAGTGTCTGTTATGCAGCAATCTGAAAACTTTAAATATTAATTTAATTTTATTTAGATCATTTTTGTATTAATTGTGCACTTGTATACTGGAAAGCGACGTATAATTCAATAGGATAGGTAAAATTGTAAAGCTGGGTGGGATGAACATCTAGGAACACTTCTGACATTAAAGTAATTCACTTTGTAATCCCTTTTATAAATCAATGAATAAAAATAGTCAATGAATAAAATGATTTTAGTGGAAAAAGGTGGACTGACCTTACAATTTTGACTCATTGGAAAGTGTACAATTTCAGCGTTTTTGTCCATAAAAACATCAAATGTCAAATAAGTGATACCAAATCGTGCATGTAGGAATACCTTTCAGTAATAAAAATTTTAGTTAAAAGTACCATCAGAGTAAATAAAAGAGATCTTATATAGATTGTATGCATACTTAATTTCATCTTTATTTGGACATTTATAAAGAAACTATGCCAGGAAAAGTGATTTTTGGGAGCTGCGGTTAATTTTGGACCGATCCTTACGGAATTTAGTGGTATGATTTTGCTTAGACAAAACTCACCTGTTAAGAAATTTATGAAAATACTGACATATTTAAGATATTTATAAGCGAGTGATCTATTTCCTGGAAAATTTTTATATTTATTGGTCCAAGAGAAGCTATATGTTATCTCAAATGTTGGTAGTAGATGCACAGACAGCCCGACGAACGGTCGTTTAGGCTAAAACAAATTATATATAAATTCAGAAGGGACTAAATACTTAATTATTACAACAAAAGCATAAACAATGCGCCTTACTCCTTTCCTAAATTAAGGGCCAAAATAAGGGACTAAAAAAAAAATAAATCGAAATTAAAATGCGGTATAAGTTCAAAACTGAGTACTTCAGAAAAATTTTAGAAAATTGTAGGAAAACCTACTTCATTTAAAATTAGATAATAGTTTATTATATAAAACAAAATTAAAAATTAAATTAGAAATAATTCAATTCAGTAACGTACACATGATCACGAATATTAAGAATTCTACCATTTATGACTCTACTTAACAAACTCTATACTAGAACTGCTAAAACATAACTAAAAAACTATTTATCTGTCCGTATGTTTTATAGAATCTTTGTCTTATTCCATTATGTCATATTCGTTTATCAATTGTCAAGCTAAATAAACAAAGTGCATTCCATAGCTTTAACCTTTAGCCCTACATGTATTAGACAATAAGACGAAGCTATATGCCGAAGATACTGTTTTCTCAAAGCAAAACAACTCTTTTTTTATTTTGCGGTCACTAAGCTCACTGGATGATTAAAACTGGCATATTTGTACCTGCTTATATGCTAGTAGCTACCACTTATTATAAATCTCTACAATCATCTATCAATTTCAAGAACTAAACATGAAGAAAATAAGTTGAATTTAGCTTCTCATCAATACATAAATAAGTCAACAAAAAGTGGGCTAAACTTCAAGACAAACTCTATAACAAACATAACAATCAAGATCCACATTTTGTTACTTGGAGCTTTCTCTAAAGTTTATTAAATTTAAATTGTCTACAGACGTTACTAACTAGAGTTTTCTACATAGTAAAGTTTTAATAAATTTGCATTAATAGTATATTCAGGAAAAATGATAATGTATTTTATTTAAGGTATAGTCTATTGGAAGCTACTACTTTTTCCATCCTTTTTTTTTTGAAAAATTCTTAATTCCATCCAAGAACCACTTCTCATTATTTGAGGCCAGAAACGAATCACGACAATTTTTGATACCTTGTACTGTAGTGAAGCTTATTCCAGCTAAGCTATTCCGAATCGAACGAAACGAAGGATGGTCATAGAGGGCAATGTTAGAGCTATGAAACGGGGTGGAGAACTTCTCAAAACTTTAATTTTAACTGATCATTCAGCATTAGGACGAGCATTAACCTATAAGAACATTTTGGAGTCGTGTCTGGTAGTATATTCTGGTCGTTTTTCGCTCTTTTCAAATTGACAATTGTGTTCGATGTAGGATTCCTCTGATTGTTTTAGCTAGTTTTAGAAGGTATGACACTCTTTTGATCACTCCAAATATAAAGTATAACTTTGGCTTTGGTGGTGATTTCCTTGTTGTCCGGGCATTACTTTTGCATTTTGGATTATCAGAATGAGTCCACTTGTCATCGCCCTTAACAATTTGATGCAGAAATGACATTTTTTTGTGGTGTTGAAGCAGGATTTCAGGCATTCAAAAACACCACTTTACGTGTTATATCCTCAGTTCATGTTTTTGAATGAATACAAGTTCTGGAAGTATTTCTTGTACTTGACACGAGTTTTGATCGGGTAATGCCTCCAGTTCTTCATCTTCAAACTTTTTCAGCTGGCAGTGATTCTTCCTTAAAATCGCAAGGTTTTAGTATTTTAACCCACTCAAAACAAGTTGTCTCAGCTAAAGCATAATCTCCACAAATTACTATCGAAATATGATGGGTTTCCGACGTGATTTTCTTCAACACAGAATAACGAAGTAAAACTTAACGCAAATGCTATTTTTTTAGAACCATGCTCTCTGAATAGGAAAGCCTAATAACAGAAATTTCACGTTACATAGTTATCAAAATGGAATGGCGATTTCTACAAATTATGTTCAAAATATGACCTGTAGTTCAACGTTTTCTTAAAAAAAATAATAAAATAAAATTTAAGTAAAATTTTATTTCTCACTTAAATTTTTAATCGTCTTAATATTTTAATTGGAAACATTTTTCTATTTTTCATTTTTTCAGTTTTTGGTAATTTTTTGGTTAGAGGTGTAAATTGAAAACAGTTTTTAATTGAATGAATTATTCAATAACATATTTGGTGATTGGTGACTTTTTTCTGCCTATGAATAGTCTGAAGTATATTAAATCTCTTCTCCGACTTCAAAATATATCATTTTGAACTTTCTTTCCTTTTCCTTATTTTCTTCAATAATTACACTGTGCTAGTCGCAAATTTTAAGAAGTATCCCACCAATAAAGTTATCTTAAGTACGCTGAATTCAAAGGTGGTAGTCGTTTTGCGAAGTCAGCGCTTGTATTCGCGATATTTAGGGTTAAACTTTATTATGGAAGTAGCATAGATAATAGAAAATTAGAAATAAAAGGGACATTGTTTATGTAATTTAAACATTCGATTGAATCGATTGAATATATACTGCAATTATAAAATAAATAAATTTCAGCCCAATAGCCTTTTTATTTTGCTTTTAGCATCAAATTTTTCATTTCAGCTTCTAGCTTTTTTTCTAGCTTTTTTTGATTCTTAGAATTGCTGTAAAAATTCCAAAATATTATTTCAATAACGAAGAAAATAATTCCTTATTTGCTATTGCTAATTTTATTTTACAGAATTATCCATTTATTCTCACAAAAATCGAGATTATTATATTCAAAAAAATTTTCGCCTGTGGCGCTTTATTCTCCAAATCAAAAATAACAACTTATTTTATGGACTTACTAAATCAATTATTATAATTATTATTACGTTTTCAATATAATACAATAGCAATAGAAACTATTTATGAATATAAATTTGAAAATATTCTCACAAATGTGAAAATATACCTAAAAATGTGGAAATTATTAATCAAAAAGAAATAAATTATGGTTAAAAAATTACAATAATTTACTTCAAATCATTTCACAAATTTTTATGGACATTTTTTGGATAACCGTCATATGATTTATTTATAAATTTATTACAATAGAATAAGTCGATTTTGAAATTAAAAAAAAAAATTGCCCTTCGGTTACCGATTTCATTAGTTAGATTTTATTAGTTTACTGCATGTGAAGAAGAGGATATAAAATATAAGTATTTTTTAATTTTTATTTTGAAAATGTATATTAAAAAAACTTCATCTTTAATTTTTTTTTTATAGTTTTTGCCTTATAGGTATAATTACTACAGAGAAAATATCTGAGTGGTTAAAAATTTTTAAATTTAAATGGAATTACTCAATATCTTGAAAAGTTATCTAAAACTAATGAGAGCGGGGAAAAATAACCTTTTAAATTAACAACAAGATTTAACCTTTTTCCTAATTTTTAGGGTCATTTAGCCCTTTCTTACGTTTTTTTTTGAGTTCAATTTAGCCTATTTTTTTCTCACCTCCTAGCAACACTGAAGATTTGTAAAATATTTATATTTTTGTTTGAAAATGTGTTCATTGGTAATACTAGTTAGCTTACTTATGGAATTCTTTTAAGATATTTTGTTAGTTTAAACTTTTGTAACTTAGAATTCGTGATCCTATTCTTCAATAGAATCTTAATTGTTTATTTATATTTATTTTTAATTTAACAACTAAATTACTAAATTTAGGCAAAAAACTTAATTTTCATAACCTTTTCTTAGCCTTTCAAAGTCAAAAATATCTCAAAAACGAGCTGTAACTTCGTAAAAATTGTTATCACCATTAAATTCAGCATGATCGACTAAGCTTTACCCAATGGGCGCCCGTCTTATTAAAAAAATATGTGTCATTTCGAGCACAGTGTTGTCATCAAAGCGATCTTCTTAGAACAAAGTTGAAAGTGGACCAAATTCCTTTTTATACTTTTTCCATTGGCGCATTTTGTGGGAATATTTCTTCCATATAAATTTTTTTCGTAAGTTAAAACTCATCAAATATGTAGTTTTAAAGGCTTTTGTATACTTTTCATAATATTTTCTGACCTATTAAAGAAAAGAATTTTCCCCTTGTTTTCACTTTGTAACTCTACACAGAAAAAATTATTACCTTATATTTTTCAATTAGCACAATTGTTTCATTTTACACAAAAATTTAATAAGAATATTATAGCAAAAATAAAAGAAATAAAAAAATAAAATTCAAGTAAGATTTTTTATCATTTAAATTTTTAATTCATTCAATCATCTACTTGATTGATTTAATAATTTTTTCATTGAAAAAAATTTTATGGTTTTTTTTTCATTTCTTACATTTATTAGTAATTGATATAATAATTTTGGTGAGAGGTGCAAATTTAAACAACTTTTAATTGAATGAATTATTTTTTTGATTTGTGACTTTTTTCTGTGTACTGAGTTTTGCTAAATCCAAAAATTTGTTTATTCAAAATACTTGTACCTTAAAACTGTATCTGTCTATATTATGTATCTAATATTGCACTTGTATTATTATGTATTTATAATTTTAAAATGGTAAATGTTGAAATTTAGTTTTACGGTATAATGATGATATACAGTTGGAAGCATAAAAAAATGCAACGTTAGGCTACATGATTTCTTTTATTGTATTGATTAGGTCTAGTACGTTAATAATTTAGCCACTACTTTGCTGTTTTTATTCTTTGGCAACTATTTTATGTCATTTTGCTTTTACACATATTTTTAAATGTAAATGCAACTCATAAAACTTTACCGGAAGTATTTAAATTTTGATAAAGATAATTATTGATTATTAATCATATTAATATGATAACGCGATACGGGTATATTAGAAATACTACATATTATTTACCAAAATCGAACTATCACATTTACGTTTGGAGGCAGGTCGTTTATTAACTAAACGAGCACTGTATAATTTGTATTAACTTGGCTCTATACCCATATATTTCGTATTTAGACTATCTAAGTAGGCATATTTCCTTAAATTTTAATCTCCAATAGTAAAAAAGTACAACAGTCCAATAATCATGAAGTTTAATTATTTAACATAGAAACAGTGTAAAAATACATAAAAAGAAGTGAAAATGGATTTTAATTACGAAATTGTTTATATTAAGTATTTTTTTTCTTGGTTTTTCTCTAATCATCAAAATGATAATATTAATTAATAGAAAATAATTAGTGTTTCAAAATCAAATTTCAATTAATAGTTTAATCAAATTAATAAGAATTATAATTGTATTTTTAAGTATTTTTTTTTCAAGTAAAATACTTGTTGGTCTAATTCTAAAGTTAACTCAATTTGTATCATTGCACAAAATGATTCCTTCAATAAAAATACATAAATTATAGCAAATTTATTTATTGCGAAATTATAAATAAAATATTTTATATATTTCTGTACGTATATATGAATGTATAAATATAAGTATGTATATATGTATGTATGTATGTATGAATGTACGTACGTATGTAGGTATGTGTACAATAATATATATATATATATATATATATATAATTTTCACAATGGAAAGCGTCATAAAGTCACTTTGAAAAGGTTTTTTTATGTCTGTGGACTCAACAACACTTTTTTGCGTCATAAGTTTAATTAGTTATTTTACTTGTGCACTAGAAAAAAAAAACAAAGGAATAAATCAATTCCGTGTCAATCTCCGCAATATATGATTCTAGACATCAATAAATACATTACCAACTTGTTGAAAAAGATAATTATAATTTGTATGATGTAACTCAATTCCTAATATATGTATATATATATTCCTAATATATATGCTAACTCAATTCCTAATATGGATGTCAATTTCCATCATAGAAATTGGGATATCTAAAAAAACATTAAAGCGATTTAAAATCTATCCAAATATTAAAATGATTTATTCACCAAATATTCCTATATTCAATGACTCTTCCAAAAGATAAAGAAACTTTCACAAACATTTGTTGTTTTGAAATATTTAAATAAATTTAAAGCAACTGAAAATACTCGACATAAAAACTAAATAAATTACATTTTTTTGTTTGAAATTTTATTTAATCATTTGTCGACTTTTGTCAAAAAATGAAAAAAAAACTTTTTTTTTAAAGAATTGGAAATTTAAATAGTTTGATATAAATCTAACAAACAATTTAATTGAAATATTTCATC
The DNA here is from genome assembly GCA_932274085.1 of Protocalliphora azurea. Classification (NCBI taxonomy): domain Eukaryota; kingdom Metazoa; phylum Arthropoda; class Insecta; order Diptera; family Calliphoridae; genus Protocalliphora; species Protocalliphora azurea. The sequence continues at coordinate 113,573,179 of OW026523.1, forward strand.
GAATAATTTTTTCTGTGTATGTATCATTCTTAATCATCTTTCCCGTATTAAAATTTGCTCTATAACCAAAATAAAGGGATATTTGAACGTTATTGCGTTATCGGGCATAACACATTGCGAAAAAATTATATTAAATTATTTATATAATTCCGTCATAATAATTCTCGAAACAATTTCGATCGAAAGTTCTTTTACAATTATTAAGTATCAAATTAAGCCAAACTATCATAAATATTTGATAGCTTTCACACAGAGAATTTTTTTGCGATTTCAAATTAATAATAAAATAAATAATAATTTCAAAAATATCAACCTTTGTGGAAAAATTTGCAAAACAGTATAGAAAAATATCAAAAGTCAAATATCAAGATTTAAAAGAAAATAGAATCATTTGCCAATAACGCAGTACAACAAGAGAAAATTGCCTCAATAATTCCAGTGCAAAATGAAAAAGAGTACCAGTGGTATAGCAAAATCCAAAAATCGTTTTTCAGAGTTAGGTTGAATTTCGGGTTTACGGCCTCTTGAAATTCAAAATTTTCTGATCACTTTTTTCAATATAATTGGAAATAAAAATAATTTAAATTATTTAATTTAATTTATTTTACAGACTACTGACATTATTACACTAGATTTTTGCTGGATGCCACTGCCTTTTTACGCCCATCTTTTTCATAATATTTTTACTTTATTTGACTTGATCATTCGTCTAAAATACTGGAAAGATTAAAAAAATGCACAGTGGTAAAAAAATGACAGTGGTAAAAAAATGTCACAGTATAATGAATGAAAAGAGGCAGCACACCCATACTGATTAAATTTTATAATATGCATCATTTTCTATCCCTTATGTATACTAAATTTTATAAGAATTATCTTACTAGCACTAATAAAATAACAAAATTGATTTTTACTGAAAGTGGGCTAAAAACTGGGAGTGGCATCTAATTTATAATTTAGCCCATTATTTTCTCAATAATATACATGATATATTCGCAAAATTTCATTTAAATCTTCGAAGAAAGAATTGTTTTCAAAAAGTGGGCGCGGCATTTTTATTAAAATTATACCCTATCTTTTCTTATATAATATTTAGGAAAAGCTTTGCATTCAGTAAAATAATAAGAAAACATAAATATATTAAAATTTACTGATTTAAACCACAGAAAAAAATATTCGAAAAAATTTTTCAATTAATCTGATATTTCATTTTATTTTAAATATTAATTATAATGACAATTAATTAAATAAATTTTTTAATTGGTTATAGTTTCTTTTGTACAAAAAATTACAATTTTTCAAAAAATTCAAACCAAAAATATATGTTTATATATATAGATGTTTCAATTACAGCAATAAATAAACTAAAAATAAATAAATATAAAATATATATACGTGTATGTCTATTCGTTGACGATTTTCTTGGCACTTTTGTGAACATATAAATTCAAAAAGAGATTTTTGTAATCAATTTGGTAAGTTTATTTGATTTTTTAATATATAGTAAGTTTGTTAAGAATTTTGATCTATTGTAGATGTGTCCGTCATTGACACAAAATATTTACATCAATCTATCAAAACTATGGCTAATCTGAAAAAGGTATATACATTCAGATTATTTCTGACAATGTTTTTGTCAATATATTATGCAATACTCCAGTTATTTTTCTTGTTATTATCCTAAAGGTTATACCCCGCCCCTTTTTTGGACTGTTCTGAGGAGATTTTTACTTCTGCCTGAAAATGTGTTCTACCGAAATTCAGAATATTATATTATATACAGTTAAATTTACATGGAGTCAATATATTTTACATTTTTATTGTTTATTGCAAGCTCGGTATTCGCGATTGCCCATTATTTTGGGTTCTGATATCGCAAAAATTCAGTTTTCATGACGGGTCTGTTTTTTAATTAGTTGCAAAAACGAGCTTGCATTGCATTTTACTTTCTGTGCAATGGTACAGATTCATATAATTTTTACATCGAATCAATTATTAGCTCGATGAATTTTAACCAAAATCTCAATCATGAGTATAATTCATTCAATTAATTAAATTTATTGATATTTATACAAAAATCAATTATTTTATTTAATTATTATCATTTTGATAATTGGAGTAAAATCAAACAAGTTTTTAATTAATGTTAGCAATTTTGTAATAGAAATCTATTTCTAATTTTTTCTGTCATGTGTTATAATTTCAAACATAATGAAAAAAAGTGCTCAAAAAAAAAAAAAAAAAAAAAAAAAAAAAATCGAAGTCTAAGAAGATAGCTCAAAATTTGTCGCATAGTGTATTTATATTATTTATAGATTTCATTTGTAGATTACAGGTAGACTAACCTGTAAGAATAAGAAATTATGGTATTTAAAAATATTGTAGTTTTCAACCTTTTCCAATAATGATTTCTATCAAAATTTAAAAACTTATGTTGAGAGTTGCACTTTTTTTGATCGCTCAAATTTAATACTGCTTTTACTAAACGTTTCATAATTTTCCTTACATACAAAATTATTCGACAAAATTATATACAATAAGGCCACAAATAATAAAATTACGATAGCTTCTACAACGGAAGTCGCTTCGAGGATAAGCAAAATACAAAGACAACATCATACAGAATTGCATTTTTTGTGCTCGCTACTGTATGTATGTAAATAGTATGTATAATGTAAAATTTTGTATATGTAATAAAAATGAAACACAAACCTAAACATAAATATTATATACTCGTAAAGTTTAGGCATCAAGTAAAAGTGTGTTAATACCAAATGTACACATGAATTTTTTCGTAACTGCATACAAATATCCTTTTTAAAATATTCATATTATTATGGTTTAAATTACATACTGAGGTTTATTTTTGGGCATATTTTTTTTATTCGTATTACTTTTCAAAATTAAAAGAGCAAAATAATAATTTTTTTATTTTATATAGGTACTCTAATCAAAAATTGTCTTTTTAATTTATATTGTTAAGTAGAAATACCTCAAAACTTGATAAGCATTTATTATTCTTTTTATTATCTTTTAAATTTTTAAACTAAAGTTTGCAAAAGTTAATTTTGTTTTACAACTTTTTTTTCCTGTAAAATTTCAATTGCAAAATGCTGCTACTTGTTAGTTGCTGCCACATATTTATGCACATTGATGCAACATTATTGCAATGGTAAATGTTACCATGTAGGTTACAAAAAAGAAAAAAAAAATGGAAATAAAAAAGTTTAAAAGTGAAAAAATAAAACTGTAACGACGACAATAATCAAAAGTTGTGTTGTGTTCACTTTTATTATGTGTTGTTGATTGAACATCTGGCCCTCTCTAGGTTTTGTGTTCAGTTTATAACTGCAACTCAGTGTATTCAAATTGAACTTCTTGATAAAACAATTTCTAGGGTAACAAATATGCAATAAATGCTTTTTATGCACTGTGAACATGACAATGCCCTATAATGTGAAGTAGAGTCAATTTGAATGAAGTTTTGGTAATCTCAAAATGGAAATCTAAATTCTAATTTCAATTCCAAATTGTAGTGTTAAGTAGGTTCAAATTTAAGTACAAATTAAGAAAAGAGCGAAAACGATTTTCTGAAAAAAAAATAATAATTGTCCTAAATTATTATTTTCATCTTTTTAAACAGATTGCAGCAAGGATTTACAAAAAATGTAGATAAGATCTAGTAACTATATTTTGATTATGAAAATATATTATCCATCATGTTCTCCAAACCACCTGTAGGGTATTCATCTATCTATTATCATGCCATTTGCAAAATAACCAACATACAGTTCAATACTTTTTCTCTGGTATATTGGAACATACCAAAATTATTATAAAAATTGAGGCCAAAATATAGAAACAAGAAGGTCGCGTCATGACATACACAAAAATAATTGGTAAAAATATGTATTACTACCACTAACATCACTACTATTTCTACCAATACTACGGTACGGTAAACTTTTGTTTTTATACTGTTGTTGTATTTATTATAGTTGTTGCAATAGTTCTTGTACTAAAACTACCGACCTCACCAATATACATAATGGATTGGTTGGTACTTACATATACATACATATGAGTAGTGATGGTGGTAGTGTTATTGAGAGAAAAAAAAAAAAAAATTAAAAAAAAACTATCAGGGGAAATGAAAATACCAAAATGACATGAGTAAACGAATGAATGAACAAATCAACTCAACAACTTTATCAAACAAACAATCAAACTAACTCATACATATATTTATACCTATATACATACGAATAAATCAACACATACAAATAGAAAAAAATAAAAGATGAAAAACTCAACAAATGATTATAGTAGAGCATAGTTTAATAAGAAAGTGACCTCGTAAGCCCAGCTGATTTACAATTTTTTCATTTACATACCGCGCGAAACTATTAAATTGTTTTTATATTCGTATGTAATATTTTTTGCGGAATTTGTTTATTCTTCAAAATATAAGCAATTGTTGGTTTTGTATATGTGCGGTCACTTTATAATTACATTATGGTAGTAGAAAATGAAAATGAGAAAAAAAATGTAATCGAATCCAAATTTCATGTTTGGCAACCAACACAAGGTTAATTTTTTTATATAAAAAAATTATTAAATTTTTCTTTTAAATGCCATTTTTTTGTCTCTCTTTTTATTAAAGTCATTTTGTTTTACGAGTAAAGTAATTTTTATAATGATAAGAAAAAATATGGTAGTGGTATAATATTAAATGAACTTGTTTCGTATGTATTTACATTGATGAGTATTTTATTATTATATAATTTTTTTTGCAACACACACATATGAACATTACAAAATTGACTTCCTTTTAGAGTAGAGAATAAAAAAAGTTAGAATAGGCGCTCAAAGAAAAATATACAAATTCTTTACCAATATCGTTGCAGAATCACCGCAATAATGTTTTTTTTTTTCGCAAAAAGCACGTCAAAATTTAATAAATCAAATCAATCTCATTAATGCATATATGGGCCATTATCAGAAATCTGTCTGTCTAATCTGTTCGAAATTGAGTTAAATCTTTAATAAGTTTTGTGGTAATACGATTATGAGCCAACGTTTTACAGATCGGTACTCACAAGACTTGAAGCTAATAGAGTGCAAAATTTTAGCACCATATGTTTCATTTTATAATCATGATTGTTGTTCAAATTTCTAAAACTTAGAAAAAGAGCTAAAAAATAACTCAACTTTTTCCCATTCTTCTGCACTTTCTTTTTTGTTGTGCAGATTTTCAAGAGTTACATACAGAGTAGTCAAATTTTCTAATTTTTGAAATTTTTTGGTTTTTTGGACGTGGTCTGTTCGCTCCTCAATGAAATAAAAATTTTGAAATAGAGTTTGATGCATGTTGTAATTATGCGCATTTTGAGCTGTATTTCGTTGATGTGCCCGAAATAGTCAACGTAGTAAATAGTCTTAAAATTTGTAAAACAACAGCATGAACTTAGTTTTTTGTTATTTTATAAGTTATAAGAACAGCGATAGATATAACTGATTGGAACCATTAATTTAAGTCAAATGTCATTGATAGTTGAAAACGGGATACCGTTATCAAAATAGATTTTGCTAAGGCACATCGCAAATCATAAATAGCTGAATTTTGTAACGCTTAATGTAAATGTAGAGGTACATAAAAAAACTTCGAAAGACAAATATTCACTTGGGTTAAAAGAGGATCACAATATTAAATAATAATGAACTTTAATAAAATATATTTTCGTATAATATATAGAAAAATTACTTTGATTCGATCCGCAGTTTTTGCAAAGTTTTTAAAAATCCCTATTTTTAGTGTAATGATAATTTTTAAAATTTTTCTAGGAAACCCTAAAACATGCTACACTAATACCATCAAATAAAGAAAGTATCATAAATTTTATTTAAATAACTCAATAGGGTTTGATATTACGCGTAATTTTTAGACTTCGATAAGAAAATGTGCCCTCTGCCCGAAATGAATGAATGCATTTGAGTCAATTTATATTTATACAAACGGATTTATATATTTATATATATATATATATATATATATATATGTATATATATATATATATTATTTTTTTGATAATGGCCCAAAGGGGAAAAAGTTATTCTACTTGAAATTATTCTGTGAAATACATATTAAGTGGCTTCTCTATCATAACTACTAAAACTATAAAATGAGAATCTGCTTTTCTAGAAGGAATTTTATGCGGCCCCAGGTTACTCATAAGAAATAATCTTTATATACCGAAAATTAACACAATAATAAAACTTCAAATATTTATATTGAAAACAATTGTATATAAAAAAGTGTTATTTGATTGAATTAGCTAACGTATGTGATGTATTTTAATGTGGTAAGTACGAATTTCAGATATTTGATATTTGATGAGATTATTAATCTTTAGATGCTATTGTATATGTTCCCGTCATTGGTATGAGGTTATATTAAATTTCAAGATCCTATTTCTTTAAAGCTGTTCTATGAAAGATTATTTATATACTCGCATGTATATAAGGTCAGTTCATACTGATTATCTTTTTATGACTTGTTTAGACATCTGTCATACTTTTATTGGTATCTTGTCATAGGTCGCAAGGGCATTCATATAGTGCACCTTCAAGCCGATTATTTAAATGCGCCAGTTAAACTTTGCTTTAATAATTTTAAATGTAAAAGATTAATTTTACTAAAACAAATAAACGGTTATACAGCTAAATTTTATGAACTAAAAAATCATCGGATTACTTCTTTTAGTAGATTTTAAATAAATAAAATACTTAAAAATGCGTTTAGTTATGTACCTCGTATTTAATGATCAAATTTCTTGTGTAAAAGAAAAAATTCTAACAACGTTTCTCTGGTGTTTAAAAATAAACTCATTTTATAAAAAAAATAACAAAAAACTAATTCTAAAAAGATTTTGAAAATTATGTTTCTTCTGTGGCTCGTCAATATAAAACTATTTTGCAATTTTTATTATTATCTCTTCGGTTTTGAAATACCTATTTAACGCGATACCGTATCCAGCTATTTTCAACCTCAATGCCGAAATTTTCAGCGACATTTTGCATACAGATATATGTTTAATGAATCTTACCAAATATTGGAAAAGGTAAAAATGCGATTAAACTTAATAATTTTATAAAGTCTCATGTAAAATTTTCTTTAAGGTTTATACGCCCTTATACCCGTCCATGCTTTAAATGTTGAGTTTGTGTTTCATTATTAATTAATGATTATTTTATAATATAATATATCTATGGACATTGTGTCATACACAAAAAAGTGTCATAGTGTCCATCGACATTATAACACTTTTGAAAGCGACTTTTTCAAATCTGGTGTATTTCAAATACCGGCTTTGTTAAATTAAAGTTTTTTAATATGACGACTAATTATATCTAATAGACTTTATGTCATTTTTCTCTTGGACGCTATGACATTTTCAAAGTGTCATAGTGTCCATAGACACTACGACAGTTTTTTGTGTCCATGGACATTACAAAAATTTGATATTTTAACAAGCTCCTTTATTTTATATATAACTTGGCTAAAAAAAAAACTGCTAGAATTGATGTATGATGGTTCTTATTCAGAAAGTCGTATAATTTTGTAAAACTTAATGACATACACTGAAAAATTATAGCAAAAATTTTTTAATAAATTTATTTTTTAATGTTACATTTGAATTTTATAAAAATTCTAAATCTTTTTTTTAGAATTACTTTAACTTGTATCTTCATTTGAAAAAGGAAACAAAGAATTTGACAATTCTCTGAAAAAAAAAATTAAACTAAAAAAAAAAAAAAATAGAATACAATTAGAAGTTTATGTGAGAGGCACTTCGCACTAAATTTTCAAAAAATTTCTAATTTTTTTTCAAAACACAAAAACAAAATATATGTAACTATATATATTTTGTTGTTGCATGAATTAGGTTTTTGACAATTCTTTTGACAATTCTACTTATTAATCTATGACAAAAAAATATTTTAGGAAAAAAAAGATAAACAAAGAAAAAAAAAACTCATTGAAATTACATTTGAATAAAATTTTTGGCTTTCTGAGAACTTTTTGGTGTATTTAACACAAGAGGACATTTTAAAATAAGAAGAATTTGTATTTACTATTTAGTAAGTATTTGATATGCATGATTACTAACATATTTTATTAATCGTCTTTCCATTATTTCAGATTCATAGCTATAATCTTAAAAATTCCACGTATGGTTCTAATTTTGAGTTCTTCAGTTATTTGCTTCCACAAGATTAAAGAAATTCCGTATGAATACACATCGTCGCATTTTGGTGATTTTTTTAAGAAATAACGTTCAACTTTTCTCAAGATGTGTTTCATATAAATGCAATGAAAGTTAATTAAATGTTTAATCACTTCCCGTATTGTTGTGAAAGATCCACTCATTGATGAATGAAATATTAAGGACATGTATCATTCGGAAATCCATTTCTTCATAAGGATAAATAAGTACGCATTATTTTTAACCTATTTTTTTTAATTTACGAAAACAAATACTTAATATGTTTGTAGATGCGTCATCCTGTTTATTATAAAAACCATTTTATTCAAATTTTCTGCTAAGTAGGTATAAGTACTTTTAATTTTAGTAGCACATCTGTCATTCAATACATCACATATATTAAAAGCATGTCGTACATAAATTACGACATTTAAATACCTGCTTAAATTACAAATATCAGTACGTTACTTATAAAAATTTATAAATTTACTTATGCTACTTTAAAGTATTTCAATAAGATTTATAACATTTCAATAAATAATTTAAATTCATTTTATGTATTTTTATTTGGTGTATCAACTACTAATTTATTTAATTTTTGGCAAAATTAAATAATGATCAATATAATTTCTTGGATTAAACAAATTAACTGAAATTTACCGGAAATTAATTAATACTATCATTTTGATGATTGGAGCAAAATCAAATAAAATTTTAATTGATATGAGTAATTTCGTGATTCAAATCCATTTTGATTTTTTTCTGTGTATTAAAATTTAATTTTTTTAAGAAAAAAGTAATAAAATTTCATGCTGTATTACATAAAATTAATAATAAAAATGCAAATAACATATATTTCGAATGATTAAAATGTTAATATAAGTCTACTAATTAAATACATCACGTAGAAATAATGATAGTAAAAAACTTTCTATAAAACATATGATATATTTAATTTTATTTTGAACATTCGGGAAAAAATTAATTGGAAATATTTTTAAAAAATCTTGGGAAATTTATATCGGGGATCTAATTGTATGTCATTTTAAGGCGGTCATACCCTGTTTAAAGTAATCTAGGCTGTGTGTAGATTTCGAAGTATTTTCGAATACTAAAGTATTGATTATGTGTAGCTTACTTAGTATTCGTAAGTACTATGAAATCTACAAATAGCTTAGCTTATTTTACACGGGTTAAACTAGGCTGTGCTATAATAGTCTATGAAGTAATAGGATGTGAAGTAATAAGAAGCGTATGATTATTAATTGTTTTGTAATTAAAATACCAATCATACGCCCAGTCTCAAAGTAATAAAAAGAAGTGAGTCGAAAAACAATTTTACACACAGAGAAAAGTAAATATTCTAAAAAAAAAAAAATTAATTTTGCACCTTTTAACAAAATTATTATATCGATTACTAATAATTTGTAAAAACTGAAACAGCGATTTTTTCCAATTAAGCACCTTTAAATATTTCATTATTTTTGTTTTAAATATAAGCTTTAAACAACGTTAATAAATCAAAATTTTAAATGAAAAAAAATGTAGTTTAGTTATATTAATCATGTAGATGATTAAATGAAGCAACAAGATAATTGAAAAAATTATTCAAATTTTTGCTATTTTACTTTCTTTATGTTTACATTTACTTTTTACATGTTTGAGAAAAAAATATAATTAACATTTAAACATAATTTAAAATTTTTGGAGATAATCTTGTTTTGAATGTTAGAGAGCTGTTCACTGACTTCCACCATGTACTTAATGAAAGTGGAAAATTCTTGGTACTATATACGTACTTGGTGAGAAAGCTCAAGAAAAGGAGTTACTGATTAAAACTTGGAATAAAAAATTAAGACAAATTAAGGCGATGAAAGTGGCAATGGAAGAAAATATCAAGTCTACACTAGACAAATTTTTTATTAAGAAAAATGTAAAATTTTTATCAGGATAGAAATTTGTTTAATATAGATGTAATTTTTCAATATTATTGCGGCGTTAAAACAAAATTGTCAGCGCACAGGCTCCGAAAACTTTGTCTTGAGGTTGCTTGATAAAAGACACCATGTTAATTATTGTTGGAACTTTTTACATGGTTTATTATTACATGCGTTTTTCCTGATAGATAGAGATAAAAAATTATATGCAATTTGGATAAAATTTTGACGTTTGTTTTGATAAAAAATTTTCTTGTATAGAATGGTCAACTTATCATTATACGACTTTTAGTTGCATCAAGATTAATCTAACATAGCATCTGTTCTTGCGTTAAATATTAAATAGTTAGTCTACATAAGCACACGGCGTAATATTGGTCATTCTTATCAAATATGAGAAGAGTGAAACCAGATACAAAAAGGAGACGATGGAGGTAGGGAAATTATTAAATATCAACTTACAATCAGAGGGTTCAGTTCTTTTGCATACAATGACCAAAAAGAGCCTGCTAATCTTTTAACGACTAGGACATCTAAAAAATTAAACACTTAACAATAAATATAACAAACAATTTAACATACATTTGTATACAAACCTGTCTAAGAGATACTTATTTTACTTTAGTCCCTTTATGACCACAGAAAAGATAATCCAGCAAAACAAATTTTAAAAAAATAAAAAATTTATTTAAACAAACGCCATTTTTTTAATATTTTGTTATTTTTTTGTTCCCTTTTTTTACTTTTATAATCTCTCTGCTTGTAAAACTCATTTTATAAAACTCAGTTTTTTTCACACAAAATTTTTTCGGCTCATTTTCGTTTGATATCGTGGGACAGGCAATAAATTTGTTTAGCTTTTTATTCTTTATTTTTATACTTACAAACAATTAAATATAAGTGTAAATATTTGATTTTTACTTTAAGTTATCTTTAAGGAAACTGACCTGGTTTTTTCCTTAAAGATTCATACAAATAAAACAATTTGCTTAAGGACATAAAACCTTTTAGTCTCAACTATTAATCAATCTTCTAAGCAAAAGTTCATTTTAAGTATTACAATACTACTCCTTAACTGTGGGACAAATAAATATTAGTATTATTAAAAACATAAAAATGCAAAATTTAAATAGATTTAGAAATAAATATAGAAAACTAATAACTATTTAGCATCTAAATTAGAAATACAGAAATAGTTTGAACTAATCAAATAATTTGGACCATTGTGTCACCTTTACAAAAAATCTCTTTGCAATGCACTGTTGACATTTTAAATTTAAAATTTACATTTTAAATTAATTTTTTCTCACTTCTTTTCCTTCTTTTATTTTCAGAATATTTTATTACCTTTTAAAGTTTGTCAGCTGGATAAGTCACCGACCGTTTGTTTATACTTTGATTAATTGAAAAAATATATGTATGTATATATGAATGCTAGAATATTCTTAACAAAATAAAAAAAAGTAGAAAAAATAGTTAGATGAAAACAAACGAAAATGAAAAATATATGTATGTTAATAGAGGGGAAAATAAAACTTTGACAAAAATTTAGCTTGTCATATGCAAAAGTTACAAAGCAGTAAAAAAACTAAAAAAGAAAAATGTTTCTAACAAAAACACCGTCATTTAGAGCTCTTTGTTGATGAGCGACATATGTGACAGTTTTTGTACTTTGACGCTGTGATTTGTTGTTTCTATCATTGAGGCAAAAATATTCACATACCCTATAATACACACATAAATATATGTAGATAATTTGTTTTATATTTGTGTGTTTCATATCAAAGGTACAATGAACTGTAAAAGCAACTATCACTTACAGGCAAACATCTTTCAAAAATACGAAAACTATTTTTAGAACTATACTATAAAACCATGTGCGATATTCGATTGGTATTAAATATTATTAAAGATTTTAGTTAACTTCGGGGACGCATTTGCTAATATACCAGCAAATAAGAATATTAAAAAAATCGAAAATTCTTATGGGAATTTTTTTATAAAAAAGTTTTTAGTAAATTAGGTCGTCTTCTTATGGAAAATTAGGAAGATCTTACTTTAGAAATAATATGATGATTTTCTTATAGGAAATTTCTCATTAAATGACAAGATTTCCCTATACAACATTTCTCCTTAATTGAAAAGATTTTTCTATACACAATTTCTCATTGAGATAATTTTCTTGCAGAAAATTTTTTGTTAATGGAAATAAGTTTCTTACAAAAAATATCTCATTAATTGAGACAATTTTCTTGTAGAAGAATTATCGTTAATTGAGGTAATTTTATTATAAAACATTTCACATTAATTGATATAATTCTTTTATAGAAAATTTTTCACTAATTAAGATAATTCATTTATGAAAAATATCTCAGAAGATTTTCCTACTGAAAATGTCTCATTAATTTAGAAGGTTTGCTATAGAAAATGATTTAGTAATAAAGACTTTCGTATAGAAAATTTCTCATTAATTGAAATTTTCCTGTAGAAGATTTCTCGTTAATTGAGTTTCCTATAGAAATTTTTTCATTAATTGAGATAATTTTCTTATAGGAAATTTCTCATTAATTGGGAAGATTTTGCTGCAGAAAATGTCTCACTATTTGAGAAGATTTCCTTAAGAAAATAATTCAGTATTAGAGATTTTCGTATAGAAAATTTCTTATTAATTGAGATTTTCTTATAGAAAATTTCTCATTGATTGGGGTAATTATTTTATAGAAGATTTCTCAATAATTGAGATAATCATCTTATAGAAAATTTTTCATTAATTGAGATAATTTTCTTGTAGGAAATTTGAGGTAATTTTCTTATAAAAAATTTCTCATTAGTTGAGATAATTTCCTTACATCAAATTTCTCATTAATTGAGGTAATTTTCTTACAAAAATTTCTCATGAAATGAGATAATTTCCTTATAAAAAATTTGTCATTAATTGAGATAATTTTCTTATACAAAATTTTTTGTTAATTGAAATAATTTTCTGATATAAAATTTCTCAATAATTGAGATAATTTTCTCATATAGAATTTCTCATTAATTGAGATTTTTTTATAGAAAATTTCTCATTAATTGAGATATTTTTTCTTTTATGAAATTTCTAATTAATTGAGATATTTTTTTTTTAAAAACTTGAAATAGTTTTCTTATAACAATTTTTCTTTTAGAAAATTTTATTTTTCTTATGGAAAATTTCTCATTAATTGAGATGATTTTCTTACAGAAAATTTCTCATAAATTGCGAAGATTTTCTTATAGAAAATCTAATAAAAAATTTTTCAGTAAATTATTTTTTTTTAAGAATATTATGTATATAATGGAGTGAATTTATTATCACCAAGGTAGTACTATCAGTGTTAAGTTCGGTACTTTTTTTTTTGTACAATCTGCACCCAAATAAAATTTTATGTCACATGTGAGACAAATTTACAATGACTGTAATAAGGAATAGATGATCTCTTGTTTTTCATTATATAATTGAATTATTTTTCTTTTTAGGCTTAAGGAAATACATTCTTTCCACTTTATCTTTTTATACTTAAAAAAATTATTAGACACCTTTTCGCAAATTAAGCGTGTTAAATGCTAACATCAATATCTATTGAACTTATTAAAATTTTTCAACACTAATTTAACACAGATTTGTGTATTTAATATTCATTTATCTAAAGTATGTATTTCAATAGTTGAACTCACCTTGAATTATTGTTCTTTTTGTGGGGATTGTTTATGCGAATGTGTTCAATTTAAATCAAATTGAAATATGTATTACTGCCAAAAAATATTAAAAATTGCATCTCAATATTGGGTAGTGAATGCTTTGACTTTTTTTGTTTTGGATAATGAAAACCTAAATTTTACCAGATTTTTTTATTGGCAGATGTTAAACTTGTGCTAAATTCCACAAAGAGTATTGTACTTTTTTTTATACAAATGTTTGTTAATATGTAGCTAAATGTGTATGTGATTTTATTGATAATTCCAAATAACACGGTTTATGTCATGCTTTTACTTTTGGGGTTTCATAATATTTGAATGCATGTATTTAGTTTTGTTTTATTACAACCATATTTTACACACATCCATATATATATATATATATATATATATATTTTTTTTTTTTTTTTTCTAAATAAAACAATGCAAAATATTTTCTACGTACAATGTCGCTTTTATAATGATTGATGATAAAGCAAATTTCTGAAAAAAAATATTATAAAATACTTTGCATTTTAGTCGAACCTTGATCTAATTTTTTCTATTTGGTTTTTGTTTTGGGATCACACATTTTTTTCTTGTTTTGGCGAAATATTACAGGTTTTTAAATAAATTAAAATGAACTGGGGCATTTAATATAATTAACTTTTTGTTTAAATTTTAAACTTTTTATATACGTTAATGAGTATTTCTTGGGCAAAATTATTTTTTGGCTACTACTTACAAGATTTTAATTAAACATTTTTAATTTAAAATAATATTATTTTTAATTAAATAGTTATGTTTTAAATAATATTTTTTTTAATGCATAGGAAATATATTTAGAAAAATCATGAACATTATGTTAAAAGGATTGAAAAGTTAAATTATACTATAATTTAACTTAATATTGAAAATAAACAAATTTTATACAACTGGCAACACTTTTATGTAAATGTCAAAGCACTTCAACCATTACTAAAATAACTCTCATTTAATAAATCTCAATACAGTATGCTTAAATATATGCAAACTCTCTCATATACTCTCTTTTAATTTGGTAATGTAATTTCTGCACAATATCCGGTATGCACTCCTATTCAAACAAACATTGCAATAACAATACATACATACATACATTCATATCTTAAACATACTCATACTCGTATTATAACAATTGGTGTATAAGTATTTCAACCAAACACAAAGGATAAAATAAAAATAAAAAAACATTTAATAAAGTTAAAAAAATCAACAATTTTATGAAAACAAAAAGAAAATGTAACAACAACAGAAACCAAAAAATGTTTAAATTATACAGTTCCATACAAAAAATCCCGGAAATTACGTAAGCAAAAGAAAAACAACTTTGCTGCAATGCTGTATTAACATTGTTTACAAACAAATGAAGCCTCAAACTCACGTCCATACAAATGAACAAAAAAAAAAAAAAAAAAAAAAAAATTTTTTTTTGGATATCATGCTGAGAGGAAGATGATAATGATGATAATGTTAGTGAGGAGTATGATGATGTTGCAGTTTTTACTACAACTACTACCAATGATGCCGTACTTTAAGAGTACTATAGCTGCAACATAATCCATAAGTTAGTGTCGCAACGAAATTAAAGAAACGAAAAACTCAATCAAAACAAAAATAATGAATATTATGATGCAGCATCAACAAGACAACAGCGTGCACTAAAAACATACAACATGCAATAATAACGGCAGCAGAAGTAAGAAAAACAACAACAATGACAAAAACTGCTTGTTAAGCAACTAAGCCAAATTAGTTTAATGCCAAAGTGATAAGAATACAACAAGAATAAGTAAAATTACCTATTAAATTTTTGAAGAGTGGGTCAATTGATAAATTTAATTAAATGGGGGATGGATTTTAATTTAGAGTAAAATTATTGTACTTTATAGAATTCACTCTAGTGAAAATCATTTAAAAGAAAATAATAAACAAGTCAAAAAGGTATAGTCAGTAACGCCCGAACACATGATACCATCAAAATTCGGAAAGCAGTTTTATATTGGTCCAGTGGTCAATACTTATATAAAATATACCTATGCATTGTGTTATGTTGACACTAACATCTATAAGAGATTTGTGCACTTTAGGGTGATTCTCAGAAGTGGGTCCTATATGGGAACTGTGGTCAGTTATATTTAAGGCATTAGTGATCGTTAAATTAATTTCTATGGGGGATAGGTGAAATAATAGACCGATCATAATCAATTTCAATATGCTTGGTCCTTTTTATCAAAAAGTCATATGTTCCAAATTTCATCAAATTATTTTTAAAATTACGACCTGTACTTTGTGCACAAAGTTTACATGGCCAGCCAGGGGCGCATCGATAAACCGACTCAAAAAGTGATTCTGTGTCGATTGCCCCACTTTAAGGTGGGTGTTGTTCTGTACGTTGCAAAAATCGGCAAAAAACTTATAATACCCCAAATACCTATGATGGTGGAGATTATAAAAATGAATTTAGTTGCACCATATATTGCGAATACGATTTGTCTGAGTTGGTTTAATAAAATAGCAAACAAATTATAATTCAAATTACCTCCAATATATTTCTTTTTTATTCTGCTCAGAAGCTTTGGAGATATTAAAAATATTTGATTCGAAAAAAATGCATACAATAATTTAAATTTTCTTACGAAATTTATACATAACGATTTTTTAAATATTCATGATTATTTATAATTGCTTTAATTACTCTCTGCTACAAAATAATACTTTTTATTTTTACTCGAAAAATGACCAATATGGGCTGTAGATGTACTTGAGAATATCACATACCAATTTTAAAAAATTTCGAAACACCGATAAAACCATTTTAATGGTGGTTCCTACGCCAAAAATGTTACTAAATATTTTCCAAAGCGGGAAAAATGCATTTTTCAATTTGTGAGTTAATTTCACTTCTTGTTGAGAAATTTATTAATTATTTTCCAATCGTTGAAATTTGAAAAGAAGTTAAAGCAAGTTTACGTATTAAAAAGGATATAAAATATAAAAGGACTTTTGGTCTGACTGTCCGTTTCCCATTTGGAACATAGGGTATGTCAAAATTTAAAAGCTAACTGATGATTTAATGTTTCCACCGAAGTGTGATGTTCAATAATTGATTTAGTCTTTCATTAAAATGACTTTGAAACTTTTAAATACAGAAAAACCCACTTGTGTAAGTTGCACTTTGCATAACTAATTCTATTGTAAATAGAAATAATCGTTAAAAATTTGTAAAGCTCGATCCAGTTAATTTGAAAGTCTGTATAAGTACAATCTCTCTTACTTTTGACTTCAATATGATTTGAAACAATTTTGTAAATTTGTTTAATATCAAGAATTTTATGGGAACATAGCTAAAAGTAAAATTATGATTTTTAAATGTAAAATAATTAAATAAATAATCTTCGCGACTCCCTTGTGGGTCGCGGACCTCCATTTGAAAATCGTTTTTCTAAAGTTTACCAATAAATTGTCTTAAGACAAAGTATTTTATTTTATGTTTTATTTAATGCATACTTTTTGGTGGAAAAAGGAAAAGTTTTGTACAGTTCAAATTTGGTAAAACTGAAGCAAAAATGTATTTAAAAATTTATGCATCGTTACTTAGGCCTTTATAGAAAACATAAATTGCAGATAGACTCTAAAAATTTTAAAAATGTATTTTTTTAAATGTTTAAAATTTTCAAATATTAAACCAAAAACATAAATAAGGATCAAAAGCCTCATTCTTTTGGTTTATTGATTGGTTTACGTGGTAGCCCGTAAACTTACGAGTAATAAATTAAAATCTTTACATACCGTTTTGTGAGACCACACTATTCGCCAGGGGAATGAGCTTTTTTACTTAAAAATAAATTGAAATAATAAAATCAACAACAAAATAAGATAATTAGGGATACCTTTATACAGGAACTTACACGTAATAAGTTCGAGCATAACTCAAAATTTTGAAGGTGTATATGACATTCTTATAAATAATGTTATAAGAATGTCATATAACAACAATCTATTATATAACACACGCTATGTGATATGTAATAGATTGTTGTTATTCTACCGCGTTTGGATATCTCTAAATATTTGACATTTATTATTTACTTTGTAAATTTAGTCCCGAAAATTGCTATAGAAGTGGGGGCAACTTAATAGCCATATTTGTATTTCAACTCAGTTTGAAAAAAAAGTAGTTCTCACGACTTTATAATGGCTCTTCAGATATTTGAAAATGGATATTTAGTTTTGAAGGAGAATTGTTGCTCTGGAACTTATTTTCATTCCAACTACAAAGTATAATGATAAAGTCTTTCTCAAAAAGCTTATAGGTGAATGCTTTCATTGTAACAGATCTATCAAGATATGTATCTAGATATGTGTCACTTCTTTCTATACATTTCCGTACTGTTTTACAACAAAACAGTTCCCACAGAGTTTCAAGACTCACCATATTAGTTCTTTAGATATTAGTAATTAATGTTTAAATTGTATGGACTCCCGACCTACCTTAGCTTTATTTTAACAATGCAGTTTAATAAGAAAGTAGTTCGCACATAGTTTCAAAAAATTCACTATAGTATTTTTTTTTTTAATATGGCGTACTACTCATCTTTCACCAATTGAAAATTTTTTATATTTTTGGGCTTATAGGATGACGCTTTGAAATTGTTCTACACATATGTATATGGCTGTGTAAGTGAAAAATTTATAAAAATGTTTTAAAAGTGGGCATAAAATATATGTGTGGCATCGAATAAAGATAGCTCATTGCTCTTATACAATAGTACAATCTTTGTGCCTAATTTTATTTTAATAGTCTCAGTAATATAGACGCAAAAAAACCACAGATGTAGCTCAATATTAATTTAAAAATTAAGCGTAAATGAAGTGGCATCCAAGAAACTAAATAAATAACGGTATATATAGGTTACTCTGCATATTATATTAGTGCGAAATTTTTCGTGAATTAATTCAGCAGTGTCTGAAATATTAGATAAAATATTTGAAAAAATATGGTTTTGGCATCCAAGCAAGGTCTAGTGTAGCTTATATTTCATCCAATAAGATATACAATCTCTATTCAAAGTTTTATTTTCATAGTTTTGGTAATTTGATAATGACATTATAAACAAAGTTACCTTTGCGACTTTAGTTTAGTTTTAATCATGTGGCCACTTTTTCAGCTCAAAAGGTACTAAATGGCAACTTTTTAGGACTATGTGATAAATAAAGAAAAACTAATTTGTTTGAAATATCTCGACCCATTATATATTAATTCCAACGAAGAAATTCATTATTTTGAGATCATTTCACAGTATATTGATGGAAAAAAGACCAGAAGAATTTATAAATGAACTGAAACTGTTAAAAACTAAAGCTAATGATAAAGTTTATGAACAACTACTTAAAACATCAAACGGCGAATCTTTTTGGACCGGATTAGGAAAACTAAAAAGTAGATTTCATGAATACTTATATTCCAATTTATATTTTTAATTTGTTTCAAAGTAGTGCCTCGACGGAATTTATTTTTTTTTGAAATTACCACTGATGAAAAATAAATTGTCCAATAAGCTTAAAGTCAACATTTGCGAATCCATGCTTTCAGTCCTAAATTTGTTAGATGGGGATTTATACGACTAGGGTCCGAGTGAAAACCTCGTACAATAGTACAGAGGTGTAATATTTCATATTAGCAAAGTGTTAACTATTTTTGTGAAAAAAATATTTATTTTTGCAATAATAAAAATCATTATAAGTAAATTATTTTGCTATTGATAAAATTGAGTTTAGTATTTTTTTTTTTTTTTAATATAATGTTTTTTGTTTTTGTTTATATCTAATAAACAGATTTTAATGAGTTTTTATTTATTGAAGCAGTTGGCCAATTTTTTTCGAAAAATCCCCTTTTAGGACACTTTTTAAAAGTTCTCAACAGTAAAGTTGGTCATAAATATATCCTAATATTATTGTAAAAAAGTGGGTGTGGCATGGGTGCTGCTAACAATAAGAACATGATTTTATCTGACCGTTTATTTACACTAAAACGAAATGAATTTATGACAGAAGAATTTGAAAAAAGCAAGTGTTTCACAGGGAAATGTTCTTGGGCCTACCTTGTACTTAATTTACAATGAACTGCCTGACAATTTACGATGAACTGACTGTTTCTACTTTTGCTGGTGATATGGCAATACTCAGTTCCCACGAGAACCCGCAGATAGCATCTAACCAACTTGATATTTATCTCCGACTTGGTCGAAAAATTGGTGTACATGGGTAAATAATTTGAAAAGTAGCCATGTTACATTCACCCTCAGAAATGGAAATTGTCTTCCTGTTTCACTTAGTATATCCCAGTCAGTTAATGATGAATACATAAATTGGTTATTAAATTGGCATCGTTATATAGGAACCAAGAGCCTTCATATGAAGTTAAAAGCTTCTAGCATTTAATGGTTAATAAACAGCCAACCGAAATAAGCCTTAAAAATTAAAGTCATACTGTATAAAACCCTTTTAAAACTAATTTGGATATATGTCATCCAATTATGGGGAACAGTCAGTAATTCAAGTATCGATATTATACAGGGGGCCCAATCAAAAATTCTTAGAACCATGACGGGTGCACCATGGTATATAAGAAATGAGAATATCTATAGAGAAGAGTTTAAAAGGCACAGTGATAAAATACATTATAAAACTGCAGACTCACCTTATGCTATGCTCTCGTTAGAGATCAATTAGTCTTTAGTGTTTAGTTTTAAGATTTAAATACATATTGTGGGGTTTTAAAAATGGTAAATTCAATATATATATATATATATATATATATATATATATATATATATATATATATATATATATATATATATATATATATATATATACCGCGGAAATTAATTTAATTAATTTAGTTTTTGTTAATTTTGAACATTATGATAATATTAATTATATGACAGTAATTGATTTTCTGAAGAATTTTAATTAATTTTAGTATTATGGCAATTAAGTTTATGATTAAAATTTGGCACAAATCTAAATAATGTATTTATTATATCGATACGAGAAATAATTGAATCTGTGCTAATGCATAGAAGTGCTTCCCTAAATTAAAACACGCAAATTTACGCAGAATTTTTTATTCGAATTTTACAAATTAAAGAATATACAAAATTATTTCACATGTATTATATGTACATAAATTAAGTACATATGTTGTTTGTAACCCACAAAATATATTATTTACTATAAACTGAATAAATATAGTGTAGGTAATGTGTGTAGTATATGTAGTGTTTCAGTGGGTGCTCGTTTTAGACGTAGTAGATACAAACTTGTGATTTTTGTCAGAAAAATTCCTGTTTGACTCAAGTTGGTCATCTCGGGAGGACGCACCATCAAAAATATTTGAATAGCACAGATCTTGCAACCTAGGGGATGATTCACATAACTGGATGTTAAACAATATGTAACAGATGTTTAAGCAGTACGCAGCTTTAATACTTGATTATAGGTTTAGTAATTAATTTCCTACATACACAATATAAAAAACGAGAATATCATCTCATCAACCATAAACAATTTTACTTTGCCATCAAAATAATTTATCAAAATCGGAATTTCTTGTGTAATAAAGCCTAGAAAGGCTGAAATTTTTGATATTTTAAACAGAACTAAATTTTCCAAAATATTTTTATTTTAAATTTCTGATTTTTTTTAAGAGCTTTAAGCTGTTGTCAAACAAATATTCTATTAACTAAAAAATTAATTATATTAATTAATACATTAATTATATTTTAAAATAAAAATTATTAAAAAGTTAATTAAAAAATTTGAGAGAATATTTTTGTCTGTGTATTTAATGTTTCTACATTCTTTGATGCAGGTTTTAATGAAAGATTATTTCGAAGTAATTTGTCACGGAATATGTGCAAAAATGCGATTAGTTAACTAATATAAAAATTACGTGTTTTTCTTTAAACTTATTTCAATAAGTACTTCATTATTGTATTTTTTAGGTTTTTGCCATTTCAGATAAGATATAAATCAGGATAACATCGGTTGTAGTAATTTTTTAACGGTTGAATAAATTAAAAAAATAAAAATTATTAGTGTTAACATTTCTATCACTTTGAGCCACCTGTAAATTTGTTTCATTCTGTCCAAAACTTTGTATTTCTTAATTTTCAGGTCATTTGAAAATTTCTAAGGAGTGAGATCGAGAATTTGAACGCTTTCATAAAAAAGAGGGCCAACCTAATATATATGCAAAATGTCAATTTAATCGGTTGAATAATTTTCATTTAATCTTTGCATTCTATAAAATATTAAGTATCCTTAAATACTTTGAAATTTACTAATTTAAATGTTTGTTTTTATTTTTCCTCACATATTAAAAAAACTGTTCCTCACATATTAAAAAAAGTGCTCCAAAATATCCGAAGTTTTAAAGTCTGTTAAATTGAAATTTGAACTTATTTTGCAGAATCCTTTTGAGATTTTATTAATATACTTTGATTTCGCACTACAATCACAGAGGCAACATTTGATGATACAAAATTTCTCGCATAGTGTAATGTTAAAAATTTAAATAATTACTGTTTTTTGTAAGGAGGCGTAAAATGTGGGCATGGTATTCGATCAAGAACTAAAATAGTCTATAATATCATCCGTTACAGATAAGATCAGTGTGTCAAATTTTGTGAAAATCGGTTAAGCTAAACTAATATACAATACAAAATTTGTTTGTGTATACATTTTCTATTCTATTTATTTATTTTTTGATAAAATTTCTATTTATAAGAGATTTTCGATAAAGTTAATATTTTTTACCTTTTACAGAAAATTGTACAACAATAGAATTTATAGCATGTTTTTCGATATATTTATTTATTTATTATTATTATTATTATTTTTTTTTTTTGACAATTTACTTTTCTTTGCGTTTTTACAACACCAACTTGTCAATCCATCTACGTACGTATATACACATTTGATGCATCACAAACAAATACGTAAAAGGCAAATACAATTTTAACAAACAGAAAATAAAAGATGTAGAATAACACACAACTACATTCAATTAGGGTGTTATTTGGCAATAAATGCCAGACCTCATCATAAAACAATACAAAAACAACCAATAAAGACAACAGATTCAGTCTTTGAAACTACAGACGATATAACAAATTTATTTGGCAGACAGGGAGGCTTGGAAGCTATATAGCTAGACAGATAGACGGTCGGACAGAAAGAGGGGTGCTCCCAAAGACAGTCAGTTAAGCAGACGGTTAAAACAAGAAACTAAAGATGGGAGTACAATGATGACGTTGGTAAACAATTAAAAGATGACTGAGTAACTGCGTGCCAAAGTGTTGAAGCATTGCAACAAGAGTTTGGTAACACGACAAATACAACATACTTAAATACTCAAACACAAACTGGTATCATACACGTTCCCCATTCATTCACTTACTGATTCATTCATTTATTATGGATTACTGTTGTGTAACTTGTTGTTGTTATTGTTTTTGTAAAGTTGAAATGTTTTGCTTGCTTTCGAAATAAAAAACAAACAAATGCACAAACATATACATTAGCACATAAGCTACAACCAAAAAGGATAATGACATTTTAGCAGCCAAACAAAGGCAGTAGTTGTGCCAACATTGAATGCAGCATTTGTTAATGTAATTGTGGTTGCACAAAATTTAAGAAAGGAAGTGCTTTACACATACAATACTATAGCGTTTATTGTGTTGAGGGTGTTAAAGTTCCTTTAATTTTAAGTTGTAGGAGTATATTATTTGTTTGTGTGTGTGCTTGTAAAAGTTTCATAGGTTCTGGAAAGGTTTTAAGTTTGTTTACTTCATTTGTCTTAAGTGTTCAGTTTTAACTGTCTGTCTCATTTTGTGCCCGTGTTGGCATAAATGCATACAAAATAGTTGTTTATTTGTAAAATGTTTATTTAAATTTCAAACATAGATTTCACGGTTAATTTCAGTAGTAATACGAGGGTGGATACTAAGAACGGAGTTGACTTTTTCCTTATTTGATATAAGATAAAAGTGTAGTTTCTTCAACATGATCCTCGTATTAGCATAAATCCTTATAAAAACCCTTTCATAAAATGACAGGTTTATATATACTCGTATCTTTCTCTTTTGCATAAAACTACAAGATTTTCAACTTAGCGGCGGAATAAGAAGTGAATTTGAAAATATTGTAAATTATTTATTAAAAAGCAAAAGAGTGTTTCTGACCTTAACCAGGTTTGGTATCAGAATGATATTTTACCGAAAAAAAAATAAAGCTAAAAGAATTATATATTATATATTTTTCCTCATAAAAACTGCAAAGAAAAAATTTACCAAAAAATTTTGTCAGGATAATGTTTTTATGTTATATTCTGATGATATTTGTCATTGTCATTCTTATTGTTTTTATGTGCCATCCTGGTTGTTGTTGTCATCATTGCTGTTGCAATCGTTGTTGTTGTTGTCATTTCCGTTTTCCGGCTTTATGTGGTTTTTATTTCCTTTTTTGGATACCATGAAATATGAGCCTAATTAGTTTGTTATCTCTTTAGTTCCATTTTTTTATTTAGTCTCTGCTTTTTGTTGGTTTTAGCTCTAGTTTTTATTACCAACTTGTATTTTATTGCCCAAAACGAAGGAACTAGTTGTATTAAGCCACAACGAACATTTGCCATGATTTTGTTGGGATAATCATTATAGACGGAAGTTTGTTTAGTAGCTTATTTATTGTTGCTATTCCAAATGGTCACCTTGTCGTAGAGTTAGAGTGTAAGATGTTTATATGCTTATATATTAGTGGACATTTCAACTTCTTTTAGTTTAGTTTGTGTTAGAATAAATTAAATATACTTGAAAATCTAATGACTTCTTGAATACAATAATTGCAAAAGGTAATTTTTAATTTATATAAAAGTTTTTTGTATTTGTTTATTTTCTTTTACTGAAATTTAGATAAGAAGCTAATATGTATCTCTGTAAGTTTAGTATATAATTAATTCCTTGAGACTTCAAATATGAAATGATCAACGGTCTTCTAATATCTTTAATATTTGGCATACACATAAGAATTGCGCACGAAAGAATATGTGCACACTTTTAATCTTATAACTAGGAGAAAACAAAATTATTCAAGAAAAAAAAAACACAATTTTTGACCTCACCACCTTTGATTTTAATAAAATTTTATATACACACTCATTACGTCAATACAAAATTTAAAGTTCTTCAAAGTTTTAAAATTCTTTATACTTTAGCTCTTATCGTGGTTTAAAGCTCACTTTTTTAGAAATTTGTTTTAAAATGCATAATTTCAACTAAGTGCATCTTTGGATCTATTTCTTCAATTTAAACAAACTTTAGCTCAAATTAATGTGTAATAAAATTAATTTATATTTATTTTTATAAAAGCGCCATTTCTAAGAAGAAACGAATAATGAAATAAATATTCGTACTTGCATAAGGGATATTAAAAAAATTATATCCTGCATTTTTGTAATTTTTATTTAAAATGTTTCTTAAAGCGTTTCAGAGTTGGACCATGAGGGGATACTGAGAAAATTAAAATTTATTGAAAAAAGTTAGATACTTTAGTAATGATTTGAAAATTTTGAATGTTGTTTGAACATATACAATTTGTATATGTTTGAAAGAACTTTGAAAAATTCATCATATTATCAGCGATTTTTTTCATTAAGTTAAAAAATTGTAGAAAATAACTATATATTGGTGGAATTATGCAAATAAACCAGGATTCTCAGTGCGGTCAAATGGAAATATTTTGACAATAAATCGGCGAGTTCTAACTGATTGTTTTTATTGATGATGAATATCTGAGCTGTTCCAAGGAACATATTTATGAGTTTCTGTTTTAGTTTTGCGAAATTTTAAAACTTCGCCATTTTCCTTTACATATCGATGTTTTGAAAAACTTAAAAAATCATAAAAGTATGTAACGAGTAACAACAATAACTCGGAGACTATTTAACAGATTAAGGCAATTCAAGCTATGTTCAAATTATATTGTTGGCATCTTTAACTGAAAGATTTGGAAAATTATTGAAATTTTGAAAAATTGCTCTTTTTAGATGCAATTTTCGTTGAATATGATATGCCAGCTTAGATTTACGCTTTTTTAGCATTTTTTGAAAATATGGAATCTTTTCGTTACAATGAAAATCCAAACTTCCTAAGAGAAACTCATTTATTATGTACGATATTGATTTCATAAAAATCTATTTATTTAAAAATATCAAATTATTATATGTGATATCTAAAAATATCAAATTATTACTGAATCAAATGAGTTATTTAATAAATGTTTATTTTTACAGGACCCCCTCATGGTCCCGCTTTAAAATTTTCATATGTTGTTCGCAGCATATTACGGAATATTTTAACAAAAATTTATATAAATGGAAGATATGATTTTTTAAATATCCTTGATACAAGAAGGAATATTGACTTAAAAATCATTTTATTTTCGAATATATCATTTTTATAAAAATAATTAGAAACCAGATTTTTTAGGCATTAATTTGAGCGAAAGTTTATTTAAATTGGAGAAATAGGTCCGAAGATATATGGATTTAAAATTCGTGTAATTAAGAAAAATTCTGAAAAGAGTGAACTTTGAATCATGGTAAAAACTAAACTACAACGAATTTGAAACTTGTGAAGAACTTAAAATTTTGTACCAACGTAGTGAGTGTGAGATGGTGAGGTTCGTCAAGTGTTAGAAAGTTTTTGTTTTCTCCCAACCATGACTATATAGTAAAAATTTTATTATTCTCAGTAACTATGTGCTAATATTTTTTGTAAAAGCTTGCTTAGTTTTCCAAATTTATAACCAAAATACATGTCGACCATAGAAAATAATTGATAGGAGTACAGTAGAGTTGGGAAATTCAGTTTTTTGAGTCATAAACCGAAGAACAATTTGATTTACAAACTGTAGAATCGCGGACAAATTAATACGAATTTTAAGGGAAAATTTCTAAATCTCTGGATGAAATGTGACATGTTTATTAAACTGTTTAGTATATTTTATCTGAAAAATTTAAAAAGGGTAGCCTGAAGAGCCACAAAGTAAAAAGAAGTTTAAAATAGGAACGTTAGAAAATATGTGAAAAGCAAGGAGAGGGAGAAAATTATTAAGATTAATTTAATTTAAGGTAGCAGGCTTTTACGCTAGTTATTATACAAAATGATATATCAGAATAATCTGAGGAAGAAATGCTACCAGTGATTGATTCAGTTTTAATCCTAGCTTATTCCGTTCATATTTTATTAAAAAATAAAAAACACATTATGTTTTATTTGTACGCACACCTTATGTGAATATTTTGAGTGTGTATTAAACAAAATACTTGTACATATTGTTCAAAATTATACTCTAAGTATAATAAACATATACACGCATCCATGCACAGACACACATTTTGTTTTTATAATAAATGAAACAATATGCAGCAAATATACATAAGAGAGTAGTTGTTGTGGTCATTTAAAACCTGCACAACTTCCGTTTTATTTAAATCCAAATTGAAAACTAAAAAAGTACTTAAGCCAACCAAACAACAATAACAACAATTATAACAAGACAACAGCAAAACCAACAACAATTGACAAATATAATTTAAGAGATAACAGCATGAATATATTGTGAGTGTGTGTGAAGAACAAATATTAATAAATATTGACCACCTTCTCTTCTCCTACTCTTCCTGCTGCATATTTAGCAACAAACATAATCGTAAACATATACATACATAGATACATACATACATACATATATGCATACATGCATACATACATACATACATATATATATACATACATACATGAATAGTTAAAGCCTTTACTACTGCATAAGCTATTGCGGTCATTTGAAGTGGTTACGATGCGGTCTATTAATTGCTCTTATATTGCCAAATATGCAAACACAAATGCTAAAATTTTGCTACATAAATTAAATTTTATAGAATCTGAAAAAAGTGAAAAAAAGAAAAACACAATAACAAAAATGAAAGTCATTAAAAGGTCGATATGCATAAAACTATTGATAATCAAGGGAGAAGAGTTATATTCCACTAACCACTCTGGCTAGAAGGCAATTATGAGATATGTACCTATCTATACACATGTACACATTAAAAGCCAGCAGAAAGATAGTTAAAGGAAAATTTAGATACACAGTATTACTCTAACATATGCTATGCAGCTGAGACTTTAAAATTCTCTACTAGTATTCTGCATATTTCTTTTATTTTTCTCTTTTGGAAAACAAATTTTTATTTTTTGGCAATGATATTATGGTTGAATGAACTTTTCATTTCGATGCAAAATGGATAAGACTACAAATTTACAAAAAAAAAAAAAAAAAGAGTACGTATGATAAAACGTAGAAAAAACGATTAATTTTATGATAATGTTAAACGAGACACACACAAACTTAAGAATGTAATTAAATGATATGTTTTGGAGATAAATGGTGAAAATAGTTTTATTTTCTCTTTAATGAAACAAATATTTAAATGAGTCTACATTGTGAATTTAGATAATAGATATATTATATTTAAGAGATATGAAAAAAGAAAACTCGGTATTAAAATTGGCGTGGAATAATTTATTAAGATTGGCAACTAACAAAGTACGTATTTTAATAATGTTGAAAGTTGGCAAAGAACAACAATTTAATGTAAAATTTACAAGCAATTTAATTAAGGAAATTCCGAAGTTTTTAAATAAATAATTAAAATAATCCTAGATAACGTTTTGCAGTTTTGTTGATAAAAAAGTTTAAAAAAAAGTTAAAAAAAAATTTATAAAATATTTTTCGCACTTAACTCTATTTATTATAACTGTTTACTAAAATCGTCCCTATATCAGGTGTGAGAAGATATTTCGCTATAAATGTAGATAATGAAATTTGATTTTTTTCGCATGTTACGACTAAAATATATGATATAAGTTAGAGTGCTATATTCGGCTGTGCCGAATCTTATATACCCTTCAGAGCAACCATATTTTTTCTTTACGTGTGTCATGTCTTCAATAGGTGGAAAGTGAAAATCTGCCATTTATGTAAGAGAAACACATCAGGAACTAAAATTATCGAAGTAAAAGGAACACTATCAACATAACAAAGAAAAACAAATTTGCTTCATTAAAAATAAACAAGCCAAGGAGTAAAAAAAAAAGTATACAACTCTGATTAAACACTAAAGAACATGGACCAGAGATAATAAAAATACATTGAGATAGCTATTATACGTTCTCGTTAGAAGAAATACAGATTATGAAATATTTCATAAGAAAAATACCATGTTCCACTAGAACCATGAGAAAAAGAAATAAATTATAAGGGCTTGATGGATACACATAAAAAAAAAATACCTACTAATATTATTTCAACCCATGACGAATATTATGTCACCAATCACTAGAGTAATTTATACAATTAAAAATTGTTTAAATTTGCATCTTTTACCAAAATAATTATATTATTTAATAATAACTGTCTAAAATAGAAAACCGAAAAATTTGTCCAATTAAAAAATGTATTAAATTAATCAAGCAGATGATTGAATGAATTAAAAATTTAAATGAGAAAAAAAATTATTTCAATTTCATTTTACTGTTTCTTTTATTTCAGTTTTGCTTAAATAATGTATTTGGAATAAAATTGCAACAAAAATGTCGGCGCTGGTTAAAAGGAGTGTGCTAACGATAATGAATTTTAATCATCAATATTTGATGGCTAAATGTCTTGTCATATAACATTGAAAATTTTATGAATATCGTTTCATCAAAATGTTAATAAAAGCCAAACAACAATGGAAAAATTATTATTTTAACTCAGATGGCAACGGGAATCAAAGAATTTTTTTTCAGTAGATATGAACCATGATATAAGGAAACAAGGTAACACCGTTCTCTCTCAGATAAAATTTTTTTGAAGTATAAAAGATTTTTAAAATATATTTTTTTATAAACAAAGGAAAAAATCATTGCCATATTGCAACAAAGGAAAATTATATTTAGGAAATTGTTGAATAGTTTATTTTCATAATAGAGATCATTTACACACTTTAACATTTTTATAATCTATTGCTTTAGCCTCCATTATATGATCTTTGAGTGATTTAGTACCATTATTTTAAAGATATGTTTATAGTTTTATATTCCCAATTTTAAATAATAAAAAAAAAAAAAAAAAAAAAATAAGTACTGCTACTGTAGCATGTTAAATACTTTACTTTAAATAAACTTTTTAAGACACGTTTGCTGCAATTTAATAGGTTATATATATATATATATATATATATATATATATATATGTACATATACATATATATTTCTTCCGATAACCTATTAAATTGCAGCAAACGTGTCTTAAAAAGTTAGAATAGTATTTTTTAAAATCCCTCTTTTTTATCGTAAATACTTTGCTAGGCTCCGCGGGTGGATTGTTTTTAACGGAGCAATTTTAATTCTCTTTATTATGTTGTTAGTGCTTCTTTCTGTGTCGATAAATTGAGTGCCTGATGAGTTTCTCTTAAATAAATTGCATATTTTTTACTTTTAATAGTTATATCAGACAATGTCTCATTAAATATATTAAATAAATTTGTCAAAATACTAATGCCAAAAAATAAATTAATTTTCAACTAATATTGAATCAATTTATTATTAAAGTACATAAAGTAATAGTGCGATTAATTAGGCACTTTAGTGCTATCTTATACCTTATCATTAGTTGTTAAAAAAATCTTCTACAGATTTAGTAAAATCAAATTTTATTGCTGTCAAGATATACATGTTAATAATAATAATTATAATAATAATAATAATAATAATAATAATAATTATAGGAGTAAATTCTTATGCAGTAATTTTAAAGCAATCTTTTTTAAATCGGAATTCTAGATAAAAATTTGCATGAAATAAAATTCATGTGTTAAAAAAATCCATAATAGATAAGAATAAAACTTGGTAATGACATTCTTATCAACTAGGCATTGCAATCTCCTGGACTTTTTGATTTCCCGGAAGAGCGAGAAAAACGTGTTAGAAATTGAATTCCCTGGATTAACATGGGACTGACCCTAACTTTATTACTTGTTTAATAACATAACTTTTTAAATTTTATTTACTGATTGAACTCAAAAGTCAAAAGTTATTTATAAACATATTTTTAAACTTAAAATAGAAATGACAAATTACTTTAAAAGCGTAAAAATGTCAGTAACAAAAGGAACATTTAGAAAACAAAATTCAAAACTTTTTATCAACAAAACTGAATTCTTTAAAAAATACATTAAAGTATAGAAAACTAAAATCTATATATTAGACTGCACCAAAATTTATCGACTTTTTAAATTTGACCGAAACTCCCTCTAGATTCGTTCATTGGGATATAAAATTATATTGTGTGAAATATTTGTGATATCGGACATCATTTACCTGTGCTGCATCGGACCTGAATTTTGTGTGGTGCGTTTGTATGGGGAAAAATATTGCTTTTTAACAGTTTTTGGAAAATTTTAGCTTTTAAAAAGTTTACTTTGTAATAAAGTGTTAAAAAATCGTAATCTGAGCATAATTATCTAGCAAATGAAAAAAAATCGGTTAAAAAATCTCTAAGTTATTTCGAATTCCATTGATGTATTTTAGACCACTTATTTAACTAGTATACAGACAAATTTTTAATTTTTTAAGAAATATTTAAATAAAATACTATTTTTATTTAAACTTTTTAAGAAATATTTAAATAAAATACTATTTTTATTTAAATTTGAAATTTGAAAAACATCACAAAAATTATATTGTTTTTACATGAATTTTTATGAATAATTTTGATGATTTAGCATGATTTTGCTGGTCATAGTGAGGTAATTATCATTTTCTTTGTCCATGATATTAATAAATAAAATTTACTTTACAAATACTTAAGAATAGAACCGCTTAAAAAATGCTAACCCCAAGCTCTGTTTAGGGTTAATCTTGCCTTTATACTGTCAACAGCTACAAAGAACTTTCAGTTATATTTTTATATTTTTTTTTAAATTCAGATAAAAATAAATAACTTTTTGCTGTGTTTTTCTTAAAACTTTAAAATTTTCCAAAGTTTGAATTTGACTTACGGTTTTTGAATATTGTCCTTATCCAATTTTCCTGGGAACTTCAGAATATATTTCCTGAGATATGTTTTATCTTATTTTGCAATAATTCAGTTTAATTTGGATATCAGTTGTAAAAAAAATATTTTATAAATAAAAAACTGCAAACAATGCCTTCCTGCCGAAATACGTAAATTTAAAATCGAATTTACGGCTTAGTAGTATAAGGAATGGACCTAATTGTTTTTTAGTTTTATTTCATGTGGTATTGTATATAAACCTGCATAGTTTTATTCGACCTTTTTTGGAATATGTTTAAAAAAATTTTTTAAAGTTTGAAATTGGAGTTTTGAAACAGTCTTAAAAAATGTGAACATTTTTTAACCGTGAATGGAAAGTGGTTTGAATTATTTTGGAGAAACAGAAGCATATTTTTCAGTAACTGTGTTTCAAATTTAATTACAAATGACATTTCTTTTAAGCATTTCTAAAAAAAAATTAAAAATTTGTTTACACAAGTGCTCTAAAACATATTAATGGTCTGGTGAAATCGTAATAACTTGAACATTTTTCAGTCTATTTTCTATTTAATAGCAGAAAAATCTAAAAGCTGTAAAAATCCGCATATTGATGCACCGTACAAAATTCAGGTCCGATGAAGCATAGGTTAACGATAACCGATTTCACTCCCATTTAATATTTTGCTAATATTTTACAATCCAATATACGATTCTAGGGAGAGTTACGGTAAAATTTCAAGAGTCGCTAAATTTTGATCCATTCTACTGCATATACATATATTTACATGTTTCAAAATTAGTTACGCACATCTTCTAACTTGTAAACCTAAAATTCACCCCTATAACCCAGAAAAAATATAAAATAACTTATAACAAATCATATGTGTGTTTTTTTTTTAATATTTTATTTTAATCGACAGCTAAAAAAAAAGAAAGACATACACATGAGATATAGATAAAAATAGATGTGTTTTCATAATGTATTTTTATTGGTTAGAGACAAAGAGATATTCTTAAGAAAAAAAAAAAAAATAAATAAATAAATAAAATAAAAATAATAATAAAGAAAAAGCTATTTGAAACAAAAATAAAATTTTGGTTGTTCTATTTTGTTCTTAAGTAATTTCGTATGGACAAATAGTTAATTTAATTTCTGTTTCTTTAGCGTAATCTACATTTAGAATTAATATATATATATATTATATATATATATATATATATATATATATATATATATATATATATATATATATATTTTTTTTTTTACAAAATATTTATATTATTAATAGTATGAATTGCGAATGTTGTAATTTTCTGTTTTTGATAAATCATTTAATTAAACAATTATGGTAAATATTTTCTTAAATAATATCAATCAATAACTTTCTGTTACAAAATGACACTTTTTATTTTCACTAGGAAAACGATCTAATGTGAGTTGTAGGCCTTCTTGAGGACATCACAAAACAATTTTAAAAAATTTCGAAAAACCACCTAAATTTCGAAATATTGCGAAAAACCCGTTTTTAGGGTAGTTCCTCTATTATAAATCTCATAGCTTCATGAATTTTGAGTCAATTTAAGTTTTTTAAATTGATTTTGAAAGCAGAGAAATGTAGCTTTTTCACTATATTACCATATTATATATACACTCAAATTGTATAATGAATTATTCACCATTTTATATTTATTTCCCTCTACTTTTTCCGAAATTTTGCTTTAATGTAAATTTTTCAGTTTTTTTCTAAAAGACAACATATTTGCAAAGTTTGAAATTTTAATTTGAAATAAATCGAGATACCATATTAAAAATTGCTTAAAAACTAAAAAAAGTTATTAAGCATTTTCTAAACTTTATTAAAAAATTCTTCAGACACTTTAAGACAAAATATTTTTTACTTGATTTTTACTTTTTGAGGATAAAATTAAAAAACAAGTACGAAAAGTTTTAGTAAGTTATTACAAATAAAATCTATAGTTCTTGTCCCACATAAAAACGTTAAATTTTGTTAAAATTATTTCATCGTTGCACAGGCTTTTATAGAAAAAATTGTGGAAAAATTTTATTTTTTTCTAGAAGTTGTTAGAGAATTTGCTTTTAGTATTTGACCAAATCAACCCAAATGCATGCGCTTGAAAAGAAAGTTTCCAAAGAAAGGAAAGGAAATATAAATGAAATAACAATATAATTACAAATACCTTTATATAAGAACCTTCCCAAAAATAGTATTGCATAATGCAAACTCTATGATGTCCTCAAGAAGGCCTATATTTAATAAATAATTGATAATAAATAAAAATAATGAATGATAAAAAAAAAAAATACCCAACAAAAATTTAAGAACAAGTTCTAAAATCATTAGTTCTAGAACAGGTTTTGTCAGTTTCTTTAATAATATACTTAAAGTATTATAACGTAGAACATTTTTGTGATTCTAAATTATTTTTAAGGAATGCTTTTGAGAACCATCATTTGAAAAGTTGCCTTTCTAAAACCGTTTTCTAACACGTCTATAGAACTAGATCTAGATGTGACAGTTTCGAATAAAATATTATAGAAATATTATAGATTATAGATCTGGTTCTAGCTAGAACCGTTCTATGGAATGGGTTCTATCTAGATAGCACTTCTACAGAACTACTTCTGGAGGTGACAACGAACGAGTACAGGCTATTTTCATTCATTCTAGAATTAGTTGTAGATCTCATAATTTTTCCTGGGTAATGAATAATAAATAATTAATAATAAATAGATAAATACATATATAAATAAAAGATATTTTTAAATTTGTAAAATTCTATAATGATAACAAATTAAATTTTCCATTTTTATCGATTTTTTTTTTTTTTTTAGAATAATTCCAAAAATTATGAAATCAAAGTTGCAAAACAATACATTTTAATTCTTTTATAATAAAACTCCCCCATTAGTGTAATTTAGCTTTAGAAAAACCTTTTTTTTCTTCTTTAAATGTTGGTGAATATATTCTTTGACTTTTTCATTTGGTCTCTTATGCGTCTGTCTGTAAATTTGTATATGGGCCATTATCAAAAATTTTTGATTTTAGGCCATAAATTATCATTATTATTATTTTTGAAGGCACATTAAAATTCATATGTAAAATAAAAATATAATGTGACTCGAATGCGTGTAGAGTCAGTCGTTAAGGCGATTTTAAGCTGAATATATAAAATTTTTTTACAAACTAGAAGCTTATGTTTAATTCTGAGTTATTTATTTAAAATTTTTGATACTTTCAATGTTTGATGGCATTAGTGCAGCACATTTTAAGGTTTCCTAGTAAAATTAAAAAAAAAAAAATGTTATTTATACTAAAGATTGAGATTACAAAAAATGCGAAAAATGGGGTTTCAATCTGAGTTATTTTTCCATTTATTATACGAAAATATACTTTATTACAGTTTATTACAAATAATTGCTATTTAGTATTGCGATCCTTATTTAACTCAAGAAAATTTTTTTATTCCATACCATTTTTATTTTTGATGCGCCTCTACATTTCCGTTAAGCATTACAAACACCACCTAACTATGCTAATTATTGACAATTTTGTACTATCCACAGGATGTGCCTTAACAAAATCTGTTTTGACAAAAGTGTCCCGTTATCTTCTCTCAACGAATTAAATTTATGGTTTGGACCATATATTTATCGCCGTTCTTATATCTATATAATGCTCATTCGATTTTATTGTGCAGAATAACAAAAAATTAGTTCAAGCAGTAATCCATGCTAATCGATTAAAGAGCTGTAAATATGCCTTTTGAAAAAACGATTTTTTCCGCTCTTGAGACTAATTTTGAGACTATCTACTCCGTTGACAATTTCGGGTAGATAAACGATATATAGCGCAAAATACGAATAATTGCAACAAGTATCAATGCCTGTTTAAAATTTTGTATTCTGTTGAGGGTCGCACAGGCAAGCCCCCCCCCCCAAAAAAAAAAAAAAAAAAAAAAAAATTAAAATTATTGTCGTCAAAATTCAATTGTTAAAACAAAGTCTGCACAAAAACAAGAAAGGTGTAAAATCTATTTCTCAAATCCGATTAGCTTATATAAGATCGAATGAAATCAGAAAGTGTAAACGCGCGAACAATAAGTGTAGAAGAATGCAGAAAAGTAATTTGAATCCTTTTTTCGAAGTTTGAAAAATAATCGTGATTAGAAAGTGAAATCTCTTTTAGTTTCAAGTTTTGTGAGTTCAGATCTGTAACCTTTTTTTTGTTTTTTGAATTATATTACTGCTAAGTTTATTAAGTTTATTAAAGTCAGTTTAGTCAAGTTAAAAATTTTTGATAATTGCCTATATATAAAACATGTATATGTATAAGCAGTTGTCTGTATATATTAGTATATGCTAAATTTTTAAGCATGACCGCATTTTGGTGACATACCAATAAATCACATTTATAGTTTTTCATATGGGTAAGAATTCCATGGAGCAAAAAATATATCTACAAAATCAAATCTTTTAAAAGGGTGAAGAAACAATGGTTACGTAAAGAGTCTACAGAGAATTATAAGGTAGAGTTAACAGAGTATAAAAGTTCAATTTCAAAAGGCCAAATGGCTTTTAAGCAACAAAAAAAGGAGAAAAAACAAACAGACAAAAATATGAAAAATATGTATTAAGAAAAAGCTAAACATAATAGATTTATATTTTTATTGTACAACAACTGATTATCTCTAAAGAAATGACGCATTTGTATAAATAGACAGTTGGAAATTTGAATTTAATAAATTATATAAATTTGTTACAATTTTTGTAAAAACATCTATGGGTTTCTTTGCATATCTTTGTGATATAAAAATGTTTTATTCGTTAAATAAAAAATAATACATTAGATATATCATACATTGCATAAAACTTTACCAAAAAATACTCCCTAAGTTTTCGGATTTTATTAATCTTCGGCATACGCACATTTTTGAAAAGTAAAAATATCTATAGAGTGAGCAAATTTAGACACTAATACGAGGGCGTAGTTATGTGAAATGCAACACTATTCCCATCAAGTACAACTTCTGTCGTCATATACTTTGCGTTTGACAGCTTTTCAAAGCATACAACCTCGTGTATTTTTCTATAAATGGAAAATAATGAATTTCGAGTACTTATTAAACATTATTTAAAAAAAAAACCGTCAATCGAACCAAGGAAAAGCTCGATAAATACTATGGGGACTCTGCACCATCGATTTCAATGGTAAAGAAGTGGTCGCACAAGTACAAATGACGCTGAACGTTCTGGACGGCCAAATCCACGATATGGTGTTGGCCGACCGAAGAGTAAAAGTGCGTGAGATTGTTGATGCCATAGGCATTTCATATGGTAGTGTGGTTTCGATTTTAAATGATCAGCTGGGTTTAAGAAAGTTGTCTGCAAGATGGGTGTCGCGTTTGTTCTCAATTGACCATAAAAGTAAACGTGTGACAACTTCAAAGGATTGTTTGGAGTTGTTTAACCGCAATCCAGTAACTGTGGATGAAACATGGATCCATTACTGTACTTCGGAGATCAAGCAGCAGTCTAAACAATGGGTTTCTCCAGGTGAACCTGATCCGATGAAGGCCAAGGTAAGTTTGTCGGCAAATAAGGTGATGGCAACAGTTTTTTGGGATGCACGCAGGATAATCCATATCGATTACCTTCAAAAGGGAAAAATAATAAACGCCGAATATTATGCCAACTTATTAGACCGATTTAATGAGGATTTAAAAAGAAAACGACCCCATATTTCATCAAGATAATGCACGGGTGCACGCGTGTGCAGTCTCAATGGCAAATCTCTATGAATTGGGCTACGAATTGGTACCCCATCTGCCATATTCTCTGGATTTAGCCCCTAGTGCCTACTTCCTATTTCCAAACTTAAAGAAATGGCTCGGTGGAAAGAGATTCAGCTCCAACGATGAAATTATTGACCAAACAAATACCTATTTTAAGGACCTTGAAAAATTCTATTTTTTACGCAAAGTAAATGACGACACTTGCTCAAAATTTGACAGTAGTCTATTAACAGTACTTGATGGGAATAGTGTTTCATTTCATATAAGTACGAGGGAAGTTCGAAAAGTCACGGACTTATTGATCCATCCTCGTATCTCTGTAAGCTCTAAACGGATTTTAATGATTTAAACGCAGTTATTTAAAAATAGTATTATCACTTAAAAGTAATGCAAATTCAATATTAAAACGGATTTTTTTTAAATTTTCTACACTTTCAATTTTTGCCTATTATTAGTATTAAAAAAATAAAATAAAAAAATTAAAAATTTTACTTTAGATTTTTTCAAAAAAAAAAATATATTTGTTTTTTTTGAGTTTATTTTAAAATTAATTTTAATCATAGAATTTCATAAATTTTGTGGTATAATGCCTATTTGTCCCAGAATAACTGCGAATGCAATGTGTAAAAAATACATTTTTCTTCAATATTACTGGAAATTATTAAAAACGCATCTGAAAATTGTATTCTTATTACGTATGCATATATATTGGTGCATATTCCTATAAACGCACATCAAGTTTTTTAATCAACTTACCAAAAGATTAATAAAAAAAAACTTAAAATGTACATTAAAATTTTTTCATTGTAATTTTATTAGCTTAAGGCCATTTTTATGGCATTTTTCTGTATACGCACTTAAACTAATGAACCAATTTAGAATTTTTAATAATATGTTAAAGAACCTTTGTTTTGGATAATTTTAAAAATTCGGTCTTGATTCGTCCAATTTTTGAAGAAAATCACTGTCAGTTTCTTTCCAGGCTTGCTTAGTATTTAGTTTTATCTCCATTATTGTCATTATGGCTTCATTCTGTGCACTTCTTACGTAAACTTTACGAGCGATATACCTCCGCAGATTCTCCATTGGATTTAAATCCGGATTGCATGCCGGCCAGTCCAATAATGTTTATTATACTATGATTTAAATTGTTTCGAGACATGGATTATAGTGTTATCTTGTTGGAATATGCAATCTTCATCCATTTTTCATCCATAAATGAGAGAAAAGAATCTTCCAACAGTTCATTATAAATTGCACAGGCTATCCAAACTATAAAACTGCCTCCACCAAAATCGCACTTTGACATACGAATTTCGTTCGACCTCAATCATGCCAATGGCAAGAATATGAATCCTGACCGTCCAAATTAAATTTCTTTTCATTGGAAAAGATTACTTTATTCCACTCATTTGTCTATTTTATGTATTTGTGAGCAAATTTTAAAACATTTTCCTTATCATGCTGTTTTAACATTGATTTACATTTTGATTACTTCCATTTTATGTTACCACCTGTTCGCAAAATGTGTGCAATATGTTTGGATGGTTTGGTGACAGAATGGTCAAGTTTATTTTTTATTTGTATAGGATTTAATTTATTGCGGGTGGCTTCTTCTTTTATTTTATTAATTTGCCTTTTGTTAATTTTCGATTACCTTTTAGAAAGCCTTAAATAACTTCTTCCAAATATTTAACTTTTCGTCCAATTTCTCTATTAGAAAAGCCTTGATCACGAAAAAATGGAATTAGATTTTTTGCCTGATCTGTAAGAAAAGTTCCTTTGGTCATCCTTTACGCTGATGAAATTTCCCAATTAAAACAAAATTATTTCACGAAAAAATTGAATTAGATTCTTTGCCTGATCTGCAAGAAAAGTTCCTTTGGTCATCCTTTACGCTGATGAATTTTCCCAATTAAAACAAAAATATTTCACGAAAAAATTGAATTAGATTTTTTGCCTGATCTGCAAGAAAAGTTCCTTTGGTCATCCTTTACGCTGATGAATTTTCCCAATTAAAACAAAAATATTTCACGAAAAAATTGAATTAGATTTTTTGCCTGATCTGTAAGAGAAGTTCCTTTTGTTATCCTTTTGTCATCCCAATTAAAACAAAAATATTTGCAGTAAACAGAGATGTTGTCATGAGAAACTTACCTTAAGTGAAACAAACTATTTTTAATTTTATTTTATTTTATTTTTATTTTTTTGCAATAACTTTTTAGACAAATTTTTCTTGACTAAGTTTATAGGAGTATTTCACTGAAATGGTCACCAATATGTTCTGCTTGCTAAATTAAAGAAAACAAAAAAAGCAATAAACAAATATTTCTTACATGTAAAAAGTAAAAAAAGGATCGCGAGTTTTTGTAACCCAACATTGTTTTTGGTTAAGAGAAACGAATATACCTCAAACAAAAGCAAAAAATAATTTTATTGCAATAAACTTTATTTTTCCTTTTAAATCAATAAAATCCGTTGTATTATTAAAGACTTAAGGTTACATATTACTGAATGAGAATAGCCATAAAAAAAATAATTTAAAAATAAGAAATTATGAAAAAATTAAATTTTTTGTGAAAAAACTGGTAGTTATTTTTCTGAAAAATATTAAAAATAGTAGATCACCTTGTCCCAGAACGATTATTATTGCATTTTGTAGTATTTGTATTATAGATATTGCTTTTAAACATATTAAAAGAAAATTAAAATCGTCAAAAATGCATTTTAAAGCTTCACTTGCATAACGAGTGGATTTTTGGATAAATAATTTGCCTTTGCATTATTGCATTTAAAGTGGTTTCAGTTGGTTTTCATTAGAGCCTTGAGTCATTAAAATCAATATACATCGTAAAGAAATATTAATATTTAAATTTACGTATTTTGTCAATCTTATTTTAAATTTTACAAAAATTTAAATCATAAATTCGTGATTTTTTTTTGAAATTAGAAAAAATTATAATGATAAAGACTCCATAGGTTATATGGATACCAAATTTGAAAAAAAAATTTAATGACCCGTTTTAAAAAAATTGAAATTTTTTATAAATCTCTCGTGGAATGAACGATATATTTTTGGTAATATAGTCGTTGTATTGAGATTACATTGAAATAAATCTATAAATGTTTACTCCTCCTAAATAATCAGATTTAAGTAATAAATTATGCTTAGAAATCTATAACCTTATTATGCCTTAACATTCTTGCATCCCTCTATTAAGACCAAAATATAATGATATTAGAGAAAGGAAGAAAGTTAATTGATTGATTTTTGTTATGATTGATTTAGTTTCTTAAATTTCTAATAGCTTTCAGTTTTACTTTCACATACTCATTTAGTAACAATAAAATCCCTGGTAGTCTTTCTATTATATTTACTCTTTCTTTGTCTAACTATATTTTATTAAACAGGATGTATTTTTGTTTTATGGTCTAATATGTTTATATTTGTGTGGATTTTCGTATCAATGAATTTGTATCTATGTATGGTTTTACTAATTGAGCATATTGTTTATAATATATATTTTAATCTTTCATTGTTTTTTTTTTTTTTTCTTTGTAATATTGTTGGTATAATGTTTTGCATTTAACTTGCTTGTCTAGTGTTTAATTACATAAATTAAATTTTCTTGTATTTTGTAATATTAATCAATATTAAGTAAATATAGTTTATTTGGATACATAAGAAAAGTAATGAATAAATTATAGCATATATGTATTTTCCCAACATAATGCTTCATTTGGGGCTTTATGGATATTTACCATTAGGAGAATTTTTTAAATAGACATTTGGACGGAAATAATATCCTTCTGTAGTTTTATAATTATCTATAAAAAAAAACGCCTAGCAAAAATTCGTTGGCTTGCGGTAATGACTACTACTAACTAGACTCAATATCTGGTAATGAGTTGTTATTATTTTTTCTCATTTCTTTGAGTAGTGGACTAACTAGTTACCAGAAAATAACAAGTTCATTTAGTTCTGCAATGGCTCAGTTCGCTAAAGCAACTGCGTAGCACTCAAGAGGTTGTTTGTCAGTTCAACCCCAAACTAAACCCGTATTTTTTTAAGAAATTATTTGAATTTCTATTGGTATGGTTAAACTGTTAACAATGCACACAAATTTAACGTATACATATCATATTGAGTAAGATTGTAGTATATATGAAATAAAGTTTTTTCCTAGGTTCAAATCTCTGTTGAGCCAACTTTCTTTTTTTTTAGCAATTTTGTAGTTTTGTATTATATGATTAACTATTAACTATTTTTATTCTTTAAAATAAGTACTTTAGTAATAGGGATCCATGAATTCGTGTAAATCGTAAAGGTAATGAGCTCTTCAATTATAAATAGTTGCTGCCTTTTGGCAATGTAATATATTGGCTTACCGAGTAAGTAAAGTTTTTGAAGGGTTCTAATTGTTGGGTATTACATTGAAAAGTTCTATATACATATGTACACCAGAACAGTTTTATTAATAACTTGGAAATAAACTAAATATTTACTTTTATAAAGAGTCATTATAATCTACGCAGTGAAAGCTTTTTGGTTACAGCAACTAGTCGCATAATGGACTACTTAATATTGTGGTGATATTATTTTGTAAATTACTATAACTGTGCACATTACTCTTACATCTTACAGGTAAATAACTTGTAAATAAGTAAACTATTTTTCTTACAAAATCTATGCCTTACTTTAGTCAATTTTGGAATCTATTTGACTTTAGTAAGCATTGTAATGCTACCATCAGATTTTATTGCTAAAAACTGTAGGAACAGTTTTTTCTGGGTATTAATTTTGCATTTACTTAGCTTTGTTCGCTAGGGCGTTGAAGAAAGAAATCATATGATTTGTCGTTCAACCCCAACCAATAAAATATGTTAAAATACATATATTTTTATGTAAAAATAAGTTTTGTATCTCAATATTACTAAGTGTGATATCGTGGCTGTTCCGACAAATTCAGTTATGTGCTTAATATTAGGTTTTCATGAGAGCGAAAAAACTGTTTTTTTTATAATTTGGCAAATTTCTTTGAAACTTATATGACGTAAATAAAAATAGGGATGATTAAATACAAGAAAGCTATAATAAAATCTTATAAAAAGCTACACATAACTAAATTTGCTGGAACATTTTAAATAAAATTATTTTAAATAAAATTATTATGTCCTTAATATTAATCAGTGTAAAGCAGCAGAATAAGTTGAGAATATTACGGGAATAATATAGTTGTAATCAGCTAAAATGTAAATTTTTGCAAAAAAGTCGATTGGTATATAGTTTTTTTATTTCTATTTATTCCCAAATATTTTTTGGATATAATTCTAGAACATGTGAACGATTAGAGATATCGAAATAAAATTTCACAAGGTCACAACTGAGATACTTTCCAGTTGATTTGGAGGAGTACAGGCCCCTTAGCGGGTAATTGGAGGTAGAAGT
Source organism: Protocalliphora azurea (assembly GCA_932274085.1). Taxonomy (NCBI): domain Eukaryota; kingdom Metazoa; phylum Arthropoda; class Insecta; order Diptera; family Calliphoridae; genus Protocalliphora; species Protocalliphora azurea. Next base: position 113,616,549 of record OW026523.1, read on the forward strand.
CTAACATCCAAAGTTGGTTTCTTCGGATATATATTTTTTTTAATTCGCCAAAAATTCATGCATGACTTGAATGTAAAAAAACGCATACATATAGGTAGTACTTATAAATCTCTAAAAAACATGCTTACATGTTTAGGTTATCTCTTTCAGTTTTGGAGATATTTAGGTCGAAGCAAATTTTACCCTTATTTCGGCCTTGCTTTTTCAGTTTTTTTAACTTGGAAGCTTTAATTTTGGCCCTAAAATTTCTTTATAATATTTACTAGATATGCCACAAAATTCTAAATAGTATTCTTTCACTTCTGAAATATTTTTGTTTCTTCCAGATTACAGAATATTTGCATTGTTTTCAAAAGAAATATTAACGTAAATGCGTGTAAAGCAAAATCAGAGGCGCTTTGGGCAATTATTTCCCCCCAAGTCCTATCAGTTTTGAAAAATGTTTTTTATTTTTTGTAAAATTCTCAAATGCCAAACTTGAGATCAACAACGTCTAGGTGATAATTTTAATGAAAAAATACGTTTAGGAAACAACTTTTCTCCGGACTGGGATTCCGGCTAGTTTGGTTCTAAAAAATTAGATTTTTTTTAATCCGTGATTTTAAAACAAGTTTATCTATATTGTACCAATACTTCATTTGAATAGCTCTACTGGTTTAAATTTTAATTGAGTCCAAATATTAACATTATTTCTCAAAAATATGCTTAAAATTCAAACTTTAAGTTTTGCGAGTCATGGTCCGAAGATATATATATATATATATATATATATATATATTTATATATATATACATATAAAATATATATCTATATATATATATATATATTTTTAAAACTCCTTTTTTCAAGATATAATGGTTTGATGTTTACTACCAACTTTGACCTTTGAACTTTTGATAAAAATAATTTTTAGAGGTACAGGTTATAAGTAATATCTTTGTCTATAATATGAAACTCAAACCAGAGATCTACAATCTAAGTATATTTTAGCAGTAATTATAAATTTAACAAGTAAAACTTTTAGCAATTTTTTTGAACCCTAATTTGTTGCATAGTGTTATTCAAATATTTGAATATTTAGTTTTTGTATTTGAAATCTGATTTTAGTATCTTTTACCCTTTCCATATAAAAATTGAACATATATAATAGATCTATTTTTTAGCTACCAAAAATTACTCTTTATTCTTGAATTGATTATTGCAGTCAAATATATTTTAAGTAAATGATAATTACAAAATTATCTCCCTTTTGAAGAGCAAAATATTCTCCTAAGCTTAAATACAATTTCAAAATTTTATTGAGATAAAATAATTTAAAAATTTTAATTATACATATACATAAAATCATAAAAACAATAACACTAAAACTCCAATTAATTTAATAATTATATTTTTTTTAATTGGTATAAAAACAACCTATAACACCCAAAATTCTTTCAAACATAATTCCAAATAAGTATTTGTATGCGAATAACTAAGTGTTTCAGTTCATTTGTAAACAATATACAAATGCTATTGAACTTTTAATAATGACTTGTATCCCATCGACTACTAGAATGTTTTGTAATTTACAAAATTTCCTAATGCTTTTATCAATATATTTACAATTATTAAAATAGAAATAATAGAAGGGTTAAGAGAAGGAGTGACAACAAAGTTGGCATTATATTTGGCAAATGTTATAACGTTTGTGTTAAAGGCGAGCCTTCAATGGCTAAATAAACAAATATGTAAATTGTTAATAGTAATTCTCATATTTGGTTTGGCTTTGAAGTCCAAAACTTTGTATAATGACAGAATTAGAAATTTGTATAATGGGATTTAGTTAGGGTTATTAGGCGATAGTGTAAGTAGATGGTAATTAATTAAAAGTAAATAGGAACAATTTGGCATATTATATTAATTATTGCTAAAAAATGTTTTGTTGTTATTACAAATACTATAAAACTTTTTATCATGTGATTTAGCAGTTTGAAGGTAAATTTTTTGTTTAGAAGCAAAACGTGTTAAAAGTAAATTTCCATAAAATTAATTTGAGAGCTTCAAGAATTTATTCTGTTAAATATAAACTCTACAAAAATGTTTATAAATATTTAACAAATCCATTTTTGAAACTAAAATTAAAAGCTACTTACACGATATTAAGATTAATTACATAATTATTTTTTAATTTTGTTTTTTTTACAAAAGTAAAATTAAATAGAATAAAATAATATTTTACTTTGCCAAAAAATTTTGGAAAAATTTTGCGTTATATGAATTTTTTTTTCTGTCTGAACATAAATTAATAAAGAAACGAAAAGAATTCCTGAAAAGAACAGAACAATTTTAGCATATAAATATACACTGATATGAAATAGTATCTGAGTAAAATTTTTTTTACACTACACAAGTATTTCTATAACGTTTTAGATATTTATATGTGTGTGTTTGTGTTAATATGTACACACAGAAAAAATATTGGTTGGATAACGCTTACCACCATATAGTATAAATAATATGAAGCTTTTCTCTATTTCCCTTATTGTCATTTTGTAAATAGCAAAAAGTGTTTCTTCTTATACAGATAAGAAGGTACTACATTTTAAATTACTCTTTCTATTATAATATAATTGGTTAATGTAACCAATAGGATGGGTAATCATATTTAGTACTTTTATGATAGATTTTGTATCGAGTATTTTAATTGCAATAATCAATAAATCGTTAGAAGAAAGATATGTGAAACTAGTACTGCATGTTTCGTTATAGTAAAAGTTATTATATTACAAACGTTTAGTATAGATAACAAATTTTAAAATTTCTAAAAAAAAGTAAAAAAATAAAAATTATATGAAAATAATTTTTTTTTGAAACAAAATTCAAGGAAGCAAAAATTAATATTATTTGGACCCATAGAAAGCAATACATTTTTTTTAAGAAAAGTCAATTTGTTAAAAAAGGCATTAATAATAAATAATAGTGACAAACATACAATTAATGCTAATTTTGAACCGACGTTAGGAAAGGTGTAAATGACAATATATCTTTCTATTTAGAAGTCTCAGTTGAATGAAGGTTCGCTTAAGAACCGTTTACAGCAACAGTGGATGCAATCAAATATTTAAATATCCAATCGTTTTTTAACTTAAATACAAATTATGGTATAAATTGATACAATATCCAAAATATGTAAAACGTTTGTGCACACGAATTGAAAAAAAAAATCTCTTAATGGAATTTATATTGGGTTATTCCATGTAAATCAACATTGAACCCATTTATTTCCAGAAACATGCATATGTCGGCTTTAAATATTTTGTTAGTGTGTGTGTATGTGTTATTTGATAATAGTTTTAAATAAATGAGAAAGTACGCGTAAATAAAAACCGCATAAAATAAGGTCGATAATAGGTAAAAGAATTATATTTTGGGCTCTCAATTTTTACATATTACATAAACTGCAAATGCATGCAAAATGTTGTTTTGGGATCTCAAAATCGCGTTAAATTAAAATACATGAAATTATTTACTTTTTATTATATATTACTTGGTGAAAAAAAAAAAAAATAATAATCATATAGTGTGTTAAATATTTGATAAGGTTGATACCCACCATATTTTGTTAACCGATTTACGTAAATTAAAACAATGTTGAAATTATTTAGTGACATTCAAACCACCTATTGAAGATTTTTCTTGAAATGTTAAATTTCGAAAAAATGGCATTGCTAGTAAATAACCTGCTTTTGCAGAATTCGTCTTCTGGTTGAAATCACAAATTTTTTTCAAGTTTTTTTTTTCAATCATAGTATTTTTATATTCCGCACAGTGTCACATTTATCTAAATTAGAAAAACAAAGTTATGAAAATAAAATCGTATTAACTGAAGTAGTTTTTTCGCACTTACTAGTAAGCATATCATATGTTATAGAAAATACGTAGAATATTGGAAAATGTCTATAGCGAGATTTTTTTAATGTTCTAATTTTGTTAAAATTTTTGTAATGAAGTATATTAACTTTAATTGCATATCTCAGTAACTACTACAGATATTGGTATGATTTTTCTGTTATGTAATAATGTATCAAAATTATTTTGTTATAATTTTTTAAGTTAAAAAATCAATTTTGATACTATTTTTTATTTAAAAGGAATTCTTATATTAAAAAATATATATTATTCAGAAATTCTTTCTTTAATGGATTAAAAGCGAGAAGTTCCAGCGAGTCCCAACTTAAGAATACGATTCTTAAGTAAAAAAACATCCACAAAATTATATTGGAGAATATTGGATCCGACTTTTTGTGATCTTTTAAAATATTAGCAAAAATGTGCGGTATCTCATATTAGCAATGTTTTAAGAATAATTTTAAAATGTTGAGGTATAGGCTTAAAATTTGATATTAAAAAAATTACACAAATGTATATGCATATATATATATATATATATATATATATATACATATATTTATTTTCTTTTTTCAGTACGGAAGTGACCTTGTCTACTAACAGTATCTCACAACAGTATTATCTACTAACAGTAGTTCAGTATTTCAAAAACTGGATTTTTGTCGGCAAAAAAAAAAAAAATAATTGTCTCGGATTTAGGATACACGTTTTTCTGAATTAGTAGTGCATATTTTTTGGATTGTTCTTATTGACATTTCATTGAAATTTTTTTAATGTATCCAAAACATAGATTTCTTTCCAGCAATTGGAGCTATTATTCCACCCTTTCTTAAAATAAACGCATTTTTCATAAATAACTATTATTGAATCGTGTTATAGAGAAATCGCATTAATGATAATACACCAAGTTTAGTTTTATTTTTTTGTTACAATCGAACCATTCGATTGTAGGAACCAAATTTCTTACACTATTTTATTTATTCCTAATGTTACTTTCTATCATCCGCACTGAATTATTTTTCTAAAACCAGATATTTCCAGTAATTATTTCATACTAAAAACTAAAATATTTTTATAGTAGGTGCAACTATGCAAATTCAGTTGGCAAAAAATTCGGTTATCACAACGAAACCATACTCTCTGTGTATTCATATACAAGTAATATCATCATGATCTGAATATTACTTTGTCAAAATATTTTCTAATGCAAAAATTTAAACTTATTTGTACATATATACAAATATATATATGTGTAGACATTTACATGTAAGTGTTACACTTTTATATGTATGTATATATACAGACGTTATATGTTAAAAAATTTTCCCTAATGCTTCTTGAATAAATTTGTTGATTTCCGTTTTGTTGTTACAACAACTTCCGGCTCAACTTGCATTTCTACACCCCTTTAAAAGTGGTAAAACATTTATGAGTGTGCACATGTGTATAACACAAGTTTATGCAAGTTTGTAATATTTTAAATGGGCTTGCATCTACGTATGCTGCTGTCTTGTGTGTTTTTTTTATGTAAAGTGTTTCAAGAGTAGTGGTATAGTTTAGAAAATAAAATAAACTCGCCGAGAAAAAAATTGGAGATTTTTTTAACACTTTGTGTGACAGTGGATTAAAATGAGCCCGTATGCAATATGTGAATTTTGATTTCTAAAACAGAAGGAAAATTAAAATAGGTTATAGACAGGGGAACCACAAATATGTAATTGCATGTTTTTTTTTCTGAACGTTGAGTGAAGACATCGATGAAATATTTATCCGCTTCAGAACAAATAAAGAATTTTGGCATTGATTTGTAAGTGCATATTTTCACACTTAGGGTCATATTTTTAAATATATTAATTTTTAGAGCATATTAATATTTTGTTACTTTTAGAGCATACTTTGAAATTTTTAGAACATATTTTGACGTTTTGAAGATATTCTTTTACACCTCAGTTGTACTTCAGGAAGTTCTTAAATTCTGACTTTGCTATAAAAAATTTAAGAAATTCAAAAGCATTTAGTATTAAAAATTAGAAGTACACATAAAAAATAGTATTAAAATCGGAAAATATACCATAAAGATTAAAGAATATGCTCTTAAAATGATACACAACTTGGTATTTAATATAAATTTTGTATTAACTTCGAATGTTTTCAAGTGCAATAGATATATATATATATATATATATATATATATATATATATATATATATATATATATATATATATATATATATATATATATATTGCACTTGAAAACATTCGAAGCTAATACAAAATTTCTATCAATTTGTAAGATAAAATTATTAGGTAATCGGATTTTTTCACTAATTCTATAAAAGTTCTACTGTGTGCAAAAATGCAAAATTTTCTCTTAATTGTAAAATATGCAGGAAAACGTCCTTTATATGTAAAATTACACTCTTTGGTATAAAATATGCAAAAATATGACATTGAAATTGCTTAACTATTCTCAAAAATAAGAATTTTCTATGAAAATACAGCCGAAGCTCGATTTGACGAATGACATAACGGCAGGCTCTTTCATTAAACAGGGAAATTCCTTATATCGGATATGAACCTTTTGTTATATTTTCATTAAATCTTGAAAGAAGTCAACAAAAATATATGTCTTCGAATTAAATGTTAAGGGATTCTGTCTAATTTTTCGACAATTCAAATAATTAATTAAAAAAATAATTAAACTAATTTTGCATAAAAAAATATTATTCGTTCATTATATAAAGTATTCAATGTAAAAATTTGCTCATTAGTTATATCTGGTTTTCGGTATATCGGTATTTCCTGTATAGACCTTCGATTGTATAACAAAATATGCTGCTAAGTAGTGTATTCAAAACCGAAACCGGTAAATCGGTTTTTGCTTTTTAAAAAACTGACCGGGTTCGAATAATTCTTATCTTCAAACTATTCGACAGGCCGGTTTTTTTCTTTCCATTAACCGGTTTCTCGTAGTTTTTTGCTTTTATTTTTTTACGATAACAACAAATATTTTTTATATTTTCTCCGAGAAGCAATCAAATTGTTTAAAAATCCATTTGTATGAAAATTGCGAATATCGTGGGGTATTTTTGAGTACTTTTCATATAAATTTTATTAAACAAATGAGCTTGTTGTACTGAGAAATACTTCCAAATAATTTGGGACCTAAATTATAGGTTAACATGGATATAACACTAAGAAAGATCCCAATTGAAAAAAATATTATTAAAAAAACCACCCGTAATTGGATTGTTTTTGCTTTCAATCAAATAATTTTATAACACATTATTTCACTTTTTTTTTTTTACAACCAATTTAGGTTTTTGACAACAGAGTTTTATACCTATTACTACGTTAATACGCGTCTCTTATTCGCAGTTAAAAATATTGCGATATGAAAATTTTGTTGTATAAACGGGCAGCTAATATTTTAATTGCAAGTTAGTAACTCATGAAAACTAATCGTGGTACCTTTTACGTTTGTAGAATTTTCTATCAAAATAATTATATTTTTCCCATTTGGCACAACAAAAAGGAAAATATATTTCTTCATGTATAAACAGTGAGTTATTTATTTGCAAATTATTTGTATTTGCAATAAGCGTCTGTATAAGCGAAATATATGCTAATCTATGCCTAAATTATTTGGAATTATTTATCATTTGCATTATGATCTGATAAAACTTTAAGTTTGTTTTCTTAAAATTTCCAATTTGTGATTGTACTAACACCAGACGTACTGAGAACAGAGATTTGTGTATTTTATAAAATATTTTGTATTTTAGTTTTGAAGTTTGTCACAAGAAATATTTCCCCACCGAAAAATAAAAAGATATATTTTTAGTAAATAATTTAAAATTTTTTTTTTTTTTTGAGCGTGATTCTCAAGCTAGAGAAGACAGATAGGACTTTTTATTTTTATATATATTAAAAAAATTTATATAATTTCAAAAATATTTCTTTGTTTAACAAAAACAAGTTTTTTTTAAAGTATAACCGTATTCGAAGTCGACTTTTTAAAGCTTTTTGAATATCCTACTGCAAAGTTTTTTTTTAATTGTGTGAAACGGATAAATAACTAACAATTGTTTATTTGCAGCCCAAGAAAAAATATGATTTTGCATATTTTTGGTTGGCCCGGTTTTAAATATATTTTTATAAATGGCGATTTTATATAAGTAATAGGATGCAATGGATTTAGTAGATTACGAGAAAAATATTAAAATAATAAAAGGATTGAAATTTCTTTCTTAGAAAAAGGAAATTAATGCAAAGAAATTGTATAATGAGTGGGCTAAAAACGTGACCACCACTGTTTATTAGGAGTATAAGTTTTTGCAAATTTTTACGAATATCAGAATTTTTATCACATAGCTATGGTAGGCCATGGAAAAATATTAAGAAATGCTATATTACATTTTTGCGTTGAAATCTTGTAATAGTGTATGGCAAATCCTTTTATTTTAATTTTAGCCTTAAATTTTCTCCAATTAATTGAAAGAAATATATATTATTGCATAAAATACTGAAACATCAGAGTTTTTGATTACAAATAGTTAATTCATAAGCATTTTATTTCAATATTGTTAAAAATAAAAAAAAAAAAAAAAAATAAATCATAAAATTTTTCAAAGGTTTCCGAAATTGCTTTCGGTATAGAGAGTGTTTGCTTAGAAATTATTTAAAAATTATTTTTGATAGCACTTCAATTTTTTTTTTTGTCGCAAAAAGTTATACCCTTAATATACATATATGTATTAATATCTGTATTATAAAAAATTTGCTTTAAATTCAATTTTATTGTAACCGATCAATCTCACTAAATGACAAAGTAATATTTTCGACGACTAAAAGCTAAAATCAAGCCATTCTTAAAGTAAAAATCCTTTAATCGCCATAGATAGAATTCAATCAGCCGTAATTCAAATCCTCTTACTAAAAATATATTTTTGGTAACGGCGAAATCCACTGATATCTTTAACGATTAACTGGGAAGTACAACATTGTGGTAATATGCGTTTGTGCTGATGACTGTAATGCAATTTCAAGACGTCCGTCCATCTAGTTAACTGGTTACCTATGTAATTGTTGGTCTCAAAGTACAGGTCCCAATTTTAAGATAAATCAATGAAATTTGGCAAGTGGGACGAAGCCTATTGAAATTGATTATGGCTAAGGTCTTAATTAATTAATGGCGAATTTTATGAACTGTAATTTTTATTTTTTCTTATTAATAATTATTTGCCTTCAATTGACTTATTACTATAAATAATAACTACGGATGAAAAAAATAATATATAATTATTATTATTATTATTATTATTATTATTATTATTTTTTTTTTTTGTATTTTTTTAATAATTTTCCAATAGTTATAGAAACATAAAACACATTATCTTTTTCAATTAAATACATGTTTTATTAGGTATTTTTCCTTTGAAATTTGAACGAAAGAATATATGTATGTTGAATTGGGTTTCTTAACATCACTTGAGGCGATGAAATTGCAATGATAGGCGCATGAATGATAATAATTATTAAATATTTATCGAAGAATAATAGTTATTAAAAATTAATATTTTTTCACTCATCGATAATTATTTCAGTTAATTTTTAAAATATAAGTTAAATAATAATAATAATAATAATATTAATAATAATAATAATAATAATAATAATAATAGTAATAATAATAATAATAGTTATACATTTTTCAATAATTATTACAAAAAGGTTTTTTAATAACTTAAATAGTGGCAAATTTTCGAATTTTGAAAATGTTGATAATAATTATTTTGGGACTTTTGTTATGATCGGCTCACTGTTTCAGCTAGCACCCATACAAATATCCTTCAGTAATAGGGTTTTAACGCTTATAATTCTACACTTGGTTTGCGATAAAGTATGCAGATTCTACTTCTTTTTATAAAATCTTAGGTATCGCAAAGTATGTATTTATACTTTCATACAGCAATATTAATTACTAAAGTGTAAGTTAAAATAGAAATTAAAAAACAAATTTATATTTTCTGTGAGTCCCATTCAATATTTTTCTAAACCAGTAAAAAAGAAAAAAAATCCTAAGTTAAAACACTGTTAAATCGACTTAAATTGATTCCGAGTCGTGGTAAACTTTAGGGTGGGTTATAGATATTTTTGTTGTGCGTTACAAAAATCAGCAAAAACACAAAATACCCCAACTGTCTATGATGGCGTAGGGTATAAAACTACTACTATTACTTTCCATTCGCATCTCTTTAATATTTAGTAACTTAGTGTGGCAATCAGTGTCTGAAGCCTAAATGACACAAAGAATAATGCCGAAATAAATTTAATATATATTTTTATACCCACCAACAAAAAATGATGGGGGTATATTCGATTTGTCATTCCTTGTGTAAATCATTCGGTCGATATCATTTACAAAAAAGCATGTATATAAAAGAAATTTTGCACTAATAGTAAACTTGTACAAAAAATGGGCATTGTCCACCCACTTTACCGACCACCTCCCATATAAAGTGAAATATCAAAGAAATTTTGTAGAAATAGTTCAAGGATTTATGTAAACCCGGAAACAAAAATGGGCATGCTCCGCCCACTCTACTGTCCACCTACCATATAAGGTAAAATTTAAAAAATATTGCTGATGGTTTGTATATAAATTCGGCCAAGCCGAATATAACATTCTTACTTGTTTTAATTTAAAAACTTACTTTTCCTCGTTCTCATTAGTTTTTTAATGTTTTTTAAAGATATTAAAATAAATTAAAGAAAAACGAGAAAAAAGCTATAGTCGATCAAGACCAACTATATGATACCCTATATAATTGCGTACGAACATAAGAATTCGGGAAGGGGACTTATATTGCATCTGTGGCCAATTTTACTGAATGTAAAATAAAATATAAAAAAATTGCAGAATAATGCGTTGATACTAATATTTTTAAGGCGATTCCTGGAAGTGGGTTTTTATGGGAGCTATTATAAATTATGGACCGATTTTCATAAAATTTAGCAATGTTGTTTCCACTTACATGAAACTTATTTCTGCCGAATAAGAGTATTATCTTGATACTAACATTCGTATGGAATTTATGCACGTGGAAGTGATTTTCGAAAGAGGGATTTATATGGGAGTGAACCAATCTTTATAAAATTTAATACAAATAAATAAAATTGATACTTGTACAAAACTTCTTTGCACCGAATTTCATAAAAATATTCTTATTTTTAAGGTGTTTAAACTCTATTCTGGGGAGACATTTGTATGGGGGATAGTTGAAATAATTGACCGATCACAGCCAATTTCAATAGGCTTCGTCTTTGTGTAATAAAAGTCCCAAGTGATAAATATCATTGAATTATGCTTAAAATTGCGACCCGTACTTTGTGTTCAAGGTTTTCATGTACAACCAATCAGCCGTCTAGCCAGATGGACGGACAGGCATTGTTAGATCGATTTAAAAAGTGATTCTGAATCGATTGGTATACTTTTAGGTGGGTGTCGGATAACTTTTTCTATGCGTTGTAAACATCAGCACAAACGCATTTGGTAATTCAAAAAAAAAAAAAAAAATAGTTTAGTTATTTTTGATTTGGACAACAAAGCGCCGCAGGGGAAATGTTTTGTGAAATATGAAAAAATCGCAATTTTTTGTGCGAATAAATACACAGAAATATCAAAACAGATGATTCGTAAAAATAAAGTTAGCAACAGCAAATAAGAAATTATTTTCTAACAGTTGGAAGCTAAAACGAAAATTTGTAGACTAAAAGAGTAAAAGCTAAATTGTCAAAAATAGTGGCAATGATTTTCTTTTTTTAATTCGGTTTTGTTGTGAAAATTGGTTTTAGTGAAAAATGTGACTGAAGAAAAAAATATATTAAGTACAAATATATGGGTGATTATCAGAAAATTTTAAACTGGCTGTGACTGACTTTAGTCCTTAATAAGTTTCGTAGTAAAACCATCTTAAACCCATGGATTACAGATCTGAAGACTCAAGACTTGAAATAAATGGAGTAGAAAATTTTAGCGCTATAGGTTTCATTTTATAATCATGACTGTTGTTCAAAGTTCACAAACTTAGAAAAAGGCTAAAAAATTACTTAATTTTTTTCCATTCTTCTACACCTTCTCTTCGCGCGTTTACACTTTTTCGATCTTATATAAACTAATCGGAGTTTTTGGATAAATTCTATATCATTTTTATTGTTATGCAGATTTTTAACAGTTACATAGAGGGTGGTAAAATTTTGGTGACAAAGTTTGTTAATTTTAAAATTTTTTTTGAATTTTGGACAAGGTCTGTGCATCCCTCAACGGAATACAAATTTTGAAATTGGGATTGATACTGTAATTAAGCAGGTTTTGGCATATATCTCGTTGATATGCCCAAAATAGGCAACATAATAGATAGTTTCAAAGTTTGGGATGTAAGAGCGAAAATTTTTAAAAAAGTCACATTCACAGTTTCATATAGAATAGAGCGGATAGATTTGGTATTAGATACAATAAAATTGAAGGCGCATTAAAAATAAGTTTTACATTTTATAAGTTTTGCAATTTTTGAAAATTACTCAAAAATTGCACTTTTGCTTTTTGTTTGTGGAAGCGAATTGCAATTTGCACAAATCTTATTACCAAAAGAAGAATTTTGATATCCATATTGGCTATGATTATGCAAAATCTTATAATCAGATTGACTGTCTGATAAGCCGCGCAATAACAAGAATATTTCAGTGAAGCTTAATCAGACACCAACAAATTATATTTTGAGGCAATAGAAATTTTAAAATTTTAATTTTCATTAAAAATGAAAATTGAAAAAAACCTTGAAAAATAGGATATTTTGTGGAATATCTAAATATTATATATTAATATTTTGTACACAAATGGATGCGGCTTCCAAATATTATTAAATGATTTCGCATGTTGTATACGTTTCCAAAATTTAAAAAAAAAAACTAAAAAGAAATTTTGTTTTAGAAAAGATCCAGCTCACAACGGCCGTCAGAGGATACGAAATTTTAGGTTTTTTTAATTGGATTTTTAGTAAAAATATTTTTTTTTTTTGGGAAAACATAATTCTTAATTATTTTTCAAAAAGGATTAATTTTTTTTTATTAAAAATCGGTTTGCGGTAAACTTATTTGTATTAAATGCACGATTTTTTTCAATAATTTGAATGTTTTTAAACAACTTTGACGAAATTTAATAAATTCCCTAGAATCTCAAAAAGTTAATTTTCTAAATAGTTGGCGGGTTTTTGCTCAGACGAACAATTTTTGCGATTTCTGTCGCCTCCGGAATTGATTTTATTTGAAAAAAAAAAACGGTATAACGGATATCATTATTATGACATACTCACCAAATAACCACCCAGAGAGTACAAAAACATTATCTTAATGTTGCTCTTGTATGATATCACTTAAGAATTAAAATATAGAATTAGATATTTACTAATAATAACTTCCTTCTAATTTCAAAATTTTCCAAATTTCTTGCATACCACAGGCCAATTATCTCTTCGGAACAATATAAACTTTTAGCCATGACCAACTATTTTAAAAATTGATTTAAATTCCCAAACAATCTCTTAACAATGTCACTTCTTCAAAAACAGTAACTGGGGAACTAACTATGTATGTGTGTGTGAAGTTTTCTAATTTGATTTGCCCCATATGTTGTTCAGACATTTACAACACGTTTATGCGCTCATATTAGAATATATATATATTTTTCTTTGGGGGGTATTTGTAACGTAAGATTGAAAAACCGAAAAAACAGTTTTACAGCCATGTAAATTTGAGTATATATAGAGAAAAGTTTGTATGTAAGTTTTTGGATATTTTCAATAGAATGTGAATGAAATTCTGTGTATATATGTTTGTTGGTGCGTGTATCTAAAGTCTGTGTTTTAAAACTTATATATGTTAGTATGCGTTTAAGTGTAAATGGTCCACCGTGGAGTAAAAACGCCAAAAATGGTGCTTAATTCAGGGTAGGGGTATATAATTATTTCATTAGTACATAAAATAAATACTTTCTAAATCTACAAATAATTTTCTTTTAGCCTGAAGCATTGTCCGCCTTGCGGCCCGTGCGTCACTAACCAACATTTGAGATGATCTGTATGTCGCCGTTTTAAAGATAACCGAATGAAATTCGGCACTTGAGTTTTTTTAAGGCAGTAATGTAACATATTAAAATTAGTTATAATAGAACCATTGCTTCTCTGTGCCCTTATAAAAAAATCCGGAAATATGTCAAACGTTTATAAGTGTCTTAAACATGTTTATATTTTCATAAATTTCTTAACAGATGAGATTCATCTAAGTAGAAATCATAGCACAAAATTTCGTGCAGATGGGTCCAAAATTGAACATAACTTCCATATTAGACTCCCTCCCGAAAATCACTTTCCCGGGCATAAATCCTTTACAAATGTCCGTAAAAAATACATTTAAGTACAAATAAAATCTATTAAAGTATTAGTTTTGCAATAAAATTTCACAAGGATCGGTCAATAATTAACCATTGATGCCAATGCCAATTTCAAATTATTTTTGTACATTAGAGTGATTTAATAAGGCAAAAATTTCCCGATTGCAACTATCTTAGTCATTTTCAATATTTTCGTAAAATTCTATAAAGATTTTAAACAAAGTAAATAAATAAGTCAAATAAACTTTAATGTTAAATACGTAATACTTTTATTTTATTTTGTTTTTGTTCAGAAAGAAAATTATCTTTGATTTTTTTCTTTTATTTTTTTATTTTTATTTTTTTTTTATTTTTTGAAAATTTTTTTCTTTCAAATTGCAAATTTTTTTGTGGATTTTCATAGTACGTAACAGGTGTAATTTTAAAATTTTAAAAATATTTTTATAACATTAACCTTAATAAAAGATACGAAAATGTGCTTCTAAATAAATAACTATGCTATTGTATAAGAAATGCCTTTTCATAAAATAAAACGCAAATTTATAAACTTGAAAAATATAGATTTTAATTTTTTCTCTAACTAAACTAAACTAAAAAAAATCTGTGACTTTGACAGTACTCTACGCGAAGAGTATTTCATTTTATCTACTTTTAACTAGAATCAGTTACTTTTTCAAAATATTAATTTTCAATGAATCGCTATTTTTCTCTATTTCACCCCTCTGTACGGTCTTTGTATGCACAAGAATAAGCTGTGTTTGCATTTTAGCATAGACATACTCCAATATTGTGACGAACGTAAAAGGTATACCAATTTACACACTCCGATGGCATGTGTATATTGTATTTATATATATGTTTTAGTGTAAGTAGGTTTATGTTTATTTAAATATAACCTTCAAACATTTGGAAGTTAAATTTGTTGCCAATCGTCCAGACATCAACTCTTGTGACTTCTAGATGATTGTTTAAAATATGTACGAAATTTACAAAATACATTAGTATTATCCTTTCATCTTCCAACATTATATTTTTTAGTCACTTCTCAAATATAATATAACGATAATTCGAATTTAACAAAAACAAAATATATTATTATTGCGCATTAATATGCTTGGTATGTGTTAGGAAGATTCTCAGTTTTTGTATAAAAAAGAATACAACGCAATAGAGAGAAGCAAGGAAACCCATGTGTTTTAGTAATAACTTAACGTATGTACATTTTGACTATAATATTAAATATAAGAACAAAAATATTCCTCACCATTAAGTATTTTATAATCAACAAAGGATATTTTAAAAAAGCAAGTAAATCTTATTGACATTTTATTTAGTAATTTTCTAAAAATTTTAATTTATTTTAGGAAAAACTCCATCAGAGAGAAAATTATTTGCATATTTAAAAAAACCCAAAACATTGTATGTAAAAATGTTTTGTCGTATTCTTAGCCAAATATAATTTGATTACAAAATTATTATTAATCTTTTTTTCCTGTTTTAAAGGTATCGGAATTTATCACAAGTGTCTCATGAGGAACTTGTTTAAAGTTCTCTAAATACAAAATAATTTCTGTGTGAATTGTTTCTTTTGTAATGTAGATATGTGTAAAATAAAAATAATTATTATGTATAAAAAAAAAAAAATATTAATTTTAGTAATAAATACAGAAATAGTAGAAGTGCAAACTTATCTTCTAGAAGAGACTAATACGACACTTCTGTGAGCTTAGTTTGGGTGTTATTTAGTGTCCTCTTTGCGACCTCTAGAAGACTCTTCCACGGGAAACAGTTCCTTCCGACGGTAGATGATTTTAATGACACTTTGGCAATATTTTTGACAATGAATTTCCACTTCTGGATGACTTTTGTTAATGACTTCCACTATAGAAAATGTTTGCCGGGTATACATACATCCACCAGGATGTGTACATACTTGTAGTAAACTTAAATGCATGTTGTGTTTGTATGTTATGCAGCCTTTTTCAATTTTCAACAAATCCAAAGAAAACATTAAGCACTCACGAAGGACATTTATGCAAATGTATGTCTATTTAAAGTTTAGAACAAATAATTAGAAGTGATCAAGCTACTGCTATAGTAATTCAGTTGTTGCTGATACACATATATAGTCTGGTTGAAATTAAGAAATATCTTTAAAGTACAAAAATCTTCGAAGTTTTCTAGCTTAGCTTGGGTTATTGTTTATTACCAGAAATTAGTTTGAACTTTGAGTAAATATGTTAAAAAAAATTATATTATTTACTGAACTCCATGTTTATTTTTTTCTTTTTTAATTTTTTTAAAACAGTTTTAAAACTTAGTTTGATCTCTTCTGCTATTATTTTCTCCCTCTTTGTTATATCAAAAAATACTGTAGTAAAAGTCCATTTAGAAAACTTAAAATGTTTTATTAAAAATAAAAAAAACATTGTCTCAAAAAACAAAACTACCAACACTATGCTCTTTACAAAATTTCTATTATTTTCTAATATTATTTTTTTATATAATGATGCTGATTTTATTTCTCTGAAAAGAAAATGAAATTATGCAAATATTGTTTTTGGAATCTTTTTACTGGAACTGATAGTTTTCACTTGAGTGTTGTTTCTCTTCAAATAGCTAATGACAATTTTGAAACACAATTATTATTTTAACTTTTGATTAACTTTTAGTTGAATAAAAAGGAAAAAGAAAAAAAAAAATAAAAAAGGAACAACTATTAAGTAAAGGAAGTGTATTGAATTCAACAGCAAAATCATATAAAAGATTTAACTTTTCGTTTTCGTTGGCTGGTTTTGTTAGTTTAAAACATGAGAAATGTTACTGTAAATTTTTTATTTGGAATTGTTTTTGTTTCTATGGTTTTATTTGGCAGATAAGAAAATCTTGGTAGTTTAGTTCTGTGGATTAAAAGAACAGTGGGATCACTGTTGCCAGATAATTATAGTATAAAATCGTCAAAATTCATCGAAAACAAATTAAGATTACTAGCCCAATTAAAATAAAACTATTTTCCTTTTAGCTTTAATAAACGTTTTCCCGTGTATCCGGCCTTTGGACGGACTTAGAGACTTTCTCCTATAATTATTCGTTTCATTTTATAAGTACCGGTGTATCATAAAAAAATGAAAATTTCATAAATCCTCTCAAGGATTTAATGAATATGTTCATATTATATCTCATTTAACAGGTATTTGAACTTTTAAATAATATTAATATAATTTAAATCTTATATATATTAATAAAGATATTCAGAAAAATATATAAAAATTTTAGGGATCTATATCTCGTAAACTAAGCACATTTCTTTAATCGCAATTAAAGGTACTGCTGAATCATCATAAACATTTTTTAAAAGTCAAGTGGGCCCGTAATCCTAATCGCTAATTCACTACAAAATAAACTCCATTGAAAAAAATTCTCAATAAGTTATATGTACTGGTTTTATTTTCAATTAAATTTTTTTACAACTTAAAACATTCTTAAACTTTTTTAGCTATAATCAAAACTATTTCCCTTGTATACATACATATGTATATAAAATAAAATTTTTCTTTTCACATAAAAATTTTGTTTCACCAATAATTGTTAAATTAAACGAACTTTGTAAAAGGAAAAATTTAAACTTCTTATAGTCCTTTTCTTTCTCTATCTACTACTAAAAAAAATCAGATTTAAACAAAAAAAAATTTGGAGTGTATGAACATTTCGCGAAATCGTCACTTTTTGAACAAAAATCGTCAAATCGCACTGGAATAAAAAATCACCAAAGTGCAGATAAATCGGCAAATCTGGCAACAGTGAGTAGGACAATGTACCATTGGAGTGGTCTTTTTCAAGCTGGATCAAAATTAAAAAGATCCTTGTTTCGTAGGTTTTAGATTTTTTTTCAAATTTTTGCAAAAAGAAGCAATATGTTGTCTCATTGTATCGATATAGATATTTATATTATTTTTCAAATAATTTTTTTTCAAAACAAAAACAAATCAATTTAAACATTGTTATGAAATACATCGATACAACAACGTAGGTTGTGAATTGGAAAAACTAATTTTAAATATGTACAATTTTGAGTGACTTATTTTTTTTAATCTAAATACATAATAACTCCCCTGGGTAATATTTACGTCAAATTTTGGTTAACACGGCAGATTTTGAGTACTTTCTTTCAGCGTCTGATTGCGCTTCTGTGTTTTATACAAAATTTCTGTGTTTTATGAAAAATTTAATTACATTTTTTGGATCATATTTGCAGTTTAACCTTGCGAAGCTTGCCAAACTAAAAGAAGACAGAATTAATTCATTGATCCAAGTTACTACAAAGACACAAGTTCGCGGCCTGCTGTGCGGTTATTTATTTATTTGTTTATTTATTATTATTATTTTTTTAACTAAAACAGCATTGTCGGCTAATGGCTCATATTAAGCAATGATTTTGTTTATTTATTAATTTTTTGTTATTGTTATTATTATTATTATTATTATTACTATTACTATTATTATTATTCTGTGAATTTATTTACTACCCTAAATACATTTGTATTATTTCATTTTGGTTTATTTTGTTTTGTGAGCTACCTTAATGTTTACCTGTATTGTCTTATATAGCGTTAGCGTTTTTAAAAAGTGTACAAAAAAAGGAGTTCAAAAAATAAAGTCGCCAAGAAAGTGTATTTTTGAAAATTGTTTCAATACCTAAAAAACTACTTAAAATTTGTTTATTTTACAAAAACAAAAAGTATTGTATTTTAAGAATAATTACTAGACTCAATTTTATTAACAACAAAATAAATTATTTATAATATTTTATTGCAAAATTAAAGACCTATTTATAAAAATTTTTAATATAAATTTATCCCTTTATTAATTAAACTTCTTTGCTTTTGAACGAGGTCTTTACTCGGACTCCAGTCTTATAAATCCCCGTCCAACAAATTTAGGATAGAAACATAGATTCAAAAGTGCTAATCTCAAGTCTGTTAGACAGTTTATTTTTCATTAGGGATAACTCAGACAAGAGACTTTCCTCCGAGGCACTGCAATGAGCCAAAGTAAAAATATAAACTTTATCATTAGCTTTAGTTCTTAACAGTTTCAGTTCATTTATAAATTCTTCAGGGTCCAACGTGACATTCTTCTTCAGGAAAGTCAACTGTTGGGCCAGCTATCAGAGACGGATGAGATTCTGGGTATCTCGAGGGATTCCTTCACTGGGACCAGCGCCACTGAGAAACTTGAGAATCTTACTCTCGGCTCTGAAGATGAATATGAGATCACTGTAATCTCAGTTCGCGCTCAGAGTCTGGAGAAGAACTCGAGTGTTGAGGCGGGGTCTGAGCGGGGGGATGGCTCGACGAACTCTGAGGGTCATTCGTCTGGCAGTGGTTTAGTTCGGCAAGACGCGGTAATGCTTGTTGCGACAACTGACGATATAAACCGAACTAAAGAGGAGCATGCTCGTAGTGGCGCAAGAGCCTCTCTTGGTTATCTGTACAAGATAGCCAAGAGAGGCCCTTTGCCACTTACAGGTAAGGATAAGTACCTTATCAGGAAGCACAGGAGGAACGTCAAAAGATTCGAACGAATCTACGGCCCTGTCTGTGTCTCTTTGGGAATGTCTTATCCTGAAGGATTGTATGTGGATGCTGGCAACACTCCAGAAGTGTCTCGTGAGAGCACAGGAGAAAAGCCAACCTCTTCATCAATCCCTACCGGAGTGAACTATTCTGGTAGTGGCAACCCGGGCAAACCTGCAGTCCTAGTGAAACAGCAGGCAACGTCTGGTAAGCCAACAACTACCATTGAAATGGTTGGTCATACACCATCCAGCAAACCTGGCAACCAACAAAAAGTTGTCAGAGATGCTAGGCCTGGAGATGATCAGCCATCAACTAGTAAGAGGACTTTACTTTCGAAGCCTGCCAGCTCCAGTAGTGGGGCTGTACGAGCTTCGATTGGGAAGCCCTCTACATCGAAGAACGCTGGTCAAAACCCATCCGGCTCTCTTAAAGGCCCTCATAGGGGGGTTGTTAAGAGGGCCAGGTCTGGGGATGACCAGCAACCTTCGATGGCCAAGAAGGTTGTTCACACGCCAAACAGCTCTAGTAAGGGCCTCCATAAGGAGGTTATTAAGAGAGCTGTATCAGGAAGTGAACAACCCTCAACATCGAAAAGAGCGAAGGAATCAGTGTTGCAGAACTGTATTCAAGCTGCTGTCATTGACACGGTTGATCCAGATGGGAGGATCAGCGTTGAGCAATGGAGACAAATTGAACACAAGCTCATTGAGGAAATCGCTCTTGTTAAAGGAAGGCCGGATGAGGTATCCTTCAAAGGCGCAGACTGGATAAAGGGTGTCAAGACTATTAACTGCGGGAACGAGAAATCATTTGAATTTCTCAGGAACGCAGTTGCTAGGTGCGACACTCTCTATCCAGGAGCGAAGCTTGAGGTGATACTCGCATCTGAGCTGCCCCTGCGTCCAATAGTGACAGCATGGTTCCCTCCACCCATTTTAGAGGTTGGAACCATTCTGACAGTATTGGAAAATCAGAATAAGGGTCTTCTTACAGGTCAATGGAAGTTGGTTAACACCATGACTTGTAAGGAGAACCAAGGCAGAGACTTCAGATTCGCAGTGGATCAGGAGTCTCTGAAGAAGCTGGAGTCACTGGGGGGAGTTGTCAATTTCGGATTTGGGGTGATCAGGTTTAGGTTCAACAAATCTGATAAACCCAAAGAGGCTGTCAGTGGTGCAAATTAACTTGCATCACTGTGAGGCAGCCTCAGCGGGCTTATAATGGCGGCTGTGTACATGCCGTATGAGGCAGCCGATCCACCAGGTATCGCTCTGCAGCAGTTGGCGAAGCACGCTAGGAGGAAAGGCGCGTACATGGTCTTGGGATGTGATGCGAATGCTCACCACTATCAATGGGGAAGCAGGGACATCAACAAAAGAGGTGAGTTGGTATACGATTTTATAACTTGTTATGATCTGCATATCTGTAATAGGGGTACTACTCCTACGTTCAGAGCGAAAGATAGGGAAACAGTTATAGATGTAACGCTGGCTAACCGTGGGGGAAATTATGTTAGGAATTGGAGAGTAGTTTTGGATTACTCTTTTTCTGACCATAGCATGATATCTTTTGGTCTCGACTTTGAGAAGGCGAGGGAGCAGCCCTATAGGAACTCGAGAAGGACAGATTGGAAGTCCTTCAGGAGGTCAGTCTGTAGGGACCTTAGGGATACTGAGGACTGGAGAGATTCAGTTGAGGGTATCGAGTTGGCGGTGAATAATTTCACGAATGTTATTAGGAATAGCGCTCAATTGTCCAGTGATTTATCCTGGGAAAAGGAAACAGCCGAAATGGTGGACTAGGGAACTTAGGGACCAGCGGTCTACAGTCAGGAAGCTGTTTAATAGAGCCAAACTAACGAGAAGTGATGAGGATTGGAATAGCTATAGGGATAGTTTCTCTAAGTATAAGAAGGACATTAGACGAGCGAAACGGACTTCATGGGTAAATTTCTGTGAATCGGTGGACTCTGTTAACGAGTTGTCTAGGTTTAGGCGAGTATTATCCAAGGACTCAGTGGCACCTGGATACATACAACGTGAGGATAACTCGTGGACAGAGTCTAGCTCAGAGTCCCTCAGTTTACTTATGGAGACTCATTTTCCAGGCTGTAGGGATATAGAATCTGTTGGAGGGACAGGTAGCGTCAGTGATAACCTACAACCCGAATCAGATGCTGGGGATACCGATGTGATAAGGGAGATGATCACTAGAGACAAAGTATTATGGGCGGTAAATTCATTCGAGCCATACAAATCTCCTGGCCCGGATGGAATATTTCCGGCCATGCTACAGAATGTCGATGAAAGAGCCATCTCTCTATTGACGGAGGTTTTTAGGGAATGTCTTAGAATGAAGTACATTCCCAGGGGGTGGAGAGAGGTAAGGGTCATTTTCATACCCAAAGCGGGTAAGACGACTCACTCGAAGCCCAGGGATTACAGACCGATCAGCCTATCGTCTTTTCTATTGAAGACAATAGAAAGACTGATCGATCTTTATCTTAGGACTAGTATAGGAACTCAGGTCATTAGCGAGTCTCAACATGCTTATCTCAAGGGTAAGTCCGTTGAGAGTGCTCTGCATGACGTTGTGAGTTACATTGAGCGAGATCTGCTGCAGAGGGAATATACCATGGCGGCTTTTCTCGATATAGAGGGGGCCTTTAATAATATCACGATAGAGGCTATCGAGGAATTACTTGTTTCGCTGAATATAAGTAAGCTCCTTGTTGAGTGGATAATTCTGATGCTTAGCAGCAGAGTTATCAACTCAAACATGGGAGGCACTTATATGAGGAAACTCGTGACTAGGGGCATACCGCAAGGGGGGGTCCTTTCTCCATTACTGTGGCTCTTGGCCGTTAACGTCATTTTAAGACAGTTTGATGCTAAGGGACGGAAGATTGTGGCCTACGCCGATGACGTTGTTTTACTGGTCTCTGGTAAGTTTTTATCTACGATCAGTGAGGTCATGCAGTCAGGTTTACGTGATCTGTCCCTTTGGGCCAACAGTAAGGGATTAGGGGTAAACCCCGGGAAAACGGAGCTAGTTTTGTTTACTAGGAAATACAAGGTTGAGCATTTTAGCTTGCCAGTATTGAACGGGATTGAGCTTGTATTGTCAAGTGAGGCCAAATACCTGGGTGTGTACTTGGACAGTAAATTGTCTTGGAGGAGAAACACTCAGGAGAGGGTCAAGAGGGGACTCAATGCCTATTACACCTGCAGGAACTCTATAGGCAAGAATTGCGGTCTTAAGCCGCAAGTTGTATACTGGATTTACACTTCGGTTGTTAGACCTATTCTTACTTATGGCTGTACAGTCTGGTGGAAGGTATTGAGTAGGGAAACGTACAGGAAACTTCTCTCTAAAGTTCAGAGGTGTGCTTCAATTGGCATCTCAGGTGCCAGGAGAAGTACACCTCAGGCGGCGCTGGACATAATCCTCCACCTTCTTCCAATTGAGGAATTCGTGAGGGGTATGGTTGTCCGTGGCCTATTTAGATTGAAGGAACTAGGTTTATTAGGTTCCTCTAGAGCGGGGCATGTCAGCATACTAGATGAAGTCAGATTCAACGGTCGGACACTATCCTTGGCTGAGCCTATGGATTATGTCGGGACCACGATTGACTTCGGGGCTACTCCCGCTTTGGTGTTACCTAGCAGGGATCTTTGGGATGGAGTAGAAAAGCTCTATGGAGGGTGCGCGGTCTTCACGGACGGTTCGAAAATGGAAGTTGGCACTGGTGCAGGTGTATACTTTATGGGAACTGATATCAGACGATCCTACAAATTTTCTGACAGTTGTAGTGTCTTTCAAGCAGAGATTCTTGGCATTTATAAGGCTCTCGGCTTGATTGAAGGGAATGTTGAACGGGGGTCTGAGATTACTATCTATGTTGATAGTCAGGCGGCGTTATTGGCTCTGACTAGTCATTTTGTTAGGTCCAGATTGGTACTTGAGTGTAGAAGGGAATTGAGAAGGTTAATGGATTCCTATATGATGAGACTATGTTGGGTTCCTGGTCATTGTGACATTCTTGGCAACGAAATAGCCGATGAGCTAGCTCGCAGTGGCTCGGAGCTAGATAGGTCTTTCATAGAGTCATCTGTTAAGATTCCAATTGGCCTGGAGTTTCTAGGGCATTATGGCCTAGCTTAAAACTGGCGGATTCCAAGCATCTTCTAGGTATGAGTCGTGGTATTCTTAGAGTCATAGTAGGTATGGTTACGGGTCATTTCTCAATAGGGAATATGATGAGTAAATGGGACATTGGCACATCAGACTTCTGTAGAACGTGCGATGATGTTGAGGAGCTAGAGACAGTGGAGCACATACTCTGTCACTGCGTAGGGCTTCAGCGTAATAGGTTGAAGTGGTTTGGAAGCCATACACTACATGAACTAGGTGAGGTTAATGGCAAAGGACTTGTCAACCTCATAGGGTTTGTTATGGGGATAAAATGGCTTAGGAACAATCATAACTGATTGATTGGGTATAGGTTCCACTTTTCTCTTTTTCTTTTTCTTCTTTTCATAAAGGGATCACAATGGGCCGTTTGGCCTCTGGGTGTAGGCGTGAATGCGCCGCCCTTTCCAACCTAACCTAACCCAGGGTCTTTTTTACATCACTATACTATGAATCAGTCTCAAAATAATTAATTTTTTCATTGGTGTTAATATATAAAGGGTCGAGATATTTCAAACAACTTAGTTTCTGGTTATTTTTCACATAAACTTTAAAAGTCGACATTTGGTTCCATTTTAAAAAAGGAGCCGAAGAAGTGGTCGGTTGGTTAAAGAAGGGGCAATTGGTGGTGCAGTGCTTTTTTTTTGTAAAGTTGTAATTATGTTTGTTAATTCAGTTCGTAAGGGAAAAACACTGCGGTAAGTAATGTGATTGTAATTATTTGTATGCTTATTAATTTATACGTTTTTTAAACATAAATAAATGCATACACCGACTGTTCCGGGCCACTTAGCAAGAAAAATGTATCTTACTATTTTTGATGGTGTTGTTAAATTTGCCTTTTATGGACGACATTCGCAGCCAGCGATTATAAGCGTATTGGAATCACATAAAATTAGAAGCTATTTTATTTTCAATAAGTTTTCTCTAAAACCTTCACGTCTTACACTTTTGCTCTACCGGTATTACCGATAAGTGAGTATAACGGAAAAAATAACATGTAAATATTCTCGTATAAGAAAATGTGTTCATTTAAAACATTTCTCGGAAGTACACAATTTTTATTATTTGAATTTACTAAGCGAAGACACAAATCACACCTTGAGTAGATTTAACAATGTCCGTCCGTTGGTCCGGCTGGCTGTCTATGTAAAACTTGTGAACAAAGTCGAATATGAACGGATGTCATAATATCCACAGTCATAATATCCATGGACTTAATGATACTTTTAAAGGTCTCAAAATGTGATACTAAGTCCATTGGACACAGTTAGTAATTCTACTAAAAAAAACTTCAATTTAGCGAAATTGGTGCTTAAAATACACCACATTTTAAAACACCTGCATCCTTTTAATCTAGGCCGGAACCCTACTCAGGCCAAAATTTTAACTATTTTTTATCCTGAAGAGGGCAGAGTCTGCCCAGAAACATTATCGTATAATGTGTAATCAGACCTCCTTTTCAGTCGTTTCAATTTGCGTTTATTTTTCGCTTTGCGTGGCTTTTTGAAACTTAAAAATTTCAATTTTCGTCGCTATATATAGAGCTCATAATTGTTAGTAACAGGTGCAAAGGTATTGAAGAAAATTTTAATGGCAAAAATGGTTTAATTTCTCTACGTTGAGTTAGAAAATCAAAATAGAATTTATATAGCTATTTTAATTTCATATCTTTAAAAAAATACTCATTTTTTATTAAAAAATAGTTTAAATTCCCTTCAACTCTGGAACAAGTTATTAAGAAAAAACCGTGTAAATACATGAAAAATTGTGATTTTATTGGACATAATGTCTATGGACATCATAACATACAAAGAAGTGTCATAGTATTCCAAGCTAAAGTTAGAAAAATTTTTAATATGAAGATAGCTGATTTTGTTTAGAAATTTTATCACAAAACTTAATAATTTTCATAACAAAAAGTGTCATAATGTTCATGGACATTATGACCAGCTCCATATATATATCATGTATTTTCATTAGTTAAATATTAATTTGTGTTTTTTTTTAATTTAACTTTTTCATTACCACTTTTTTCTTGTAAAAGCATGGTGAAAAATACTTTTGCAAAAATAAATAAAAAATGAACATTAAAGGGTAAATGATTTGGTATCGAATTTATTCTATGTTAATTATATATTTACTATACTATACTTTCAAATATACTATACTTTCAAATTATTGCTAAAAAACCAAAAATAATAATATCGGAAAAAATATCTTTATAAAGTTAACAATTTACCATTATAAGTATGCATTCCATCTTATATGAGTAATTAAATATTTGTCTAACTTTCCAAGTTCTTAACGGCTTATAAATTAGTGCACGCAGAGAAAAAACATGGTTGTGGTATTATCACTACAATAATATTATGTTCTCATTGTTAGTCTGCTTTAATTTTAATAATACTGTATTAATGCTAACAATGTTTTTGTTTCAGTTTTATCTTTTCATGATTACACCCAATAAAGATTTTGTTTTTGAATATTTTTACCAAAAACAATATTTTATTAATATAAAAAATATCACTAGTTCTTCAATCACTAAATGTCATGAATAATATCAATAGAATAATAGCAGATATAATAAAGTTAACGCCTTAAAATATTTATGGATTTTTTCGTACGCAGTCTTTATATACATTAATAGATGATAAAGAAAAATTATCAATTTATCGTGTGAACTGTAAATTGTTTCCAGTTGTCCTAGGAAATTCAAAAGTCAGGGAAATTACTATTACCAGTGTCCATGCTTCATACGTTTACGTTAACGTTTTAGTTTAGTTATTGTCATTAGAAAATAAACTATAGCAAAACGCATTAGCAAGCAAATACGGTTCATTAAAAAGTGTTTTTTTCTTTGACAACTATAATTCGTCTTCTTCTTCACAAACTTTATATCCATCACAAAGTGAAATGAAGAAAATATTTAGGGTCTTGCAGGTAACAATAAATATGCAAAATCATATTTTTTACTGTGCTTCAAATGAACCAAATTTATTTATTTATCCGTTTCAAAGAATTTTAAAAATTTTGTCATTATATTTTTGCATATTTTGGTCATAAAAGCATATTTTAAATTTAGCTGCTTATTTTATCATGTTTTCGTAGAAAATTATTATTTGAGAGCATATTTTAGCAAATTAAGTGACACATTTTTACATTTTTTATACTCAAGAGCATAATATTGTATATATTACACTAAAGAGCATAATTCTGCATATTTTCCATTTAAGAAAGAAATTCTTATTTTTCATCTAATAGAATATTTTACATAAATTTTCATTAGTGAGATTTCCCATCTAATGTCACATAACTTTTTTCTAAATCCGATTCCCTAATAAAAAAAAGTTGTAGTTTCTTGATAAAATGTTTTTCAATGCAAAAAGAAAATATTTTTTAGCAATTCCTAATGGAAGTCAAGTTATTATAGCACGAAAACAGAATTTTGCCAACATAAGAACATAGGATGAGATTGAAAAAATATAAAATATTTTATTTGAAATAATTTATGAAAGAAAAATTCCAATTTGAAAACGTTTTGTGTTTTAATAGACATTTAATAATCAATATTAAGCATCATAAATAAGGTCTTGTGAAGTCTTAAAACTAAATGTAAATTTTTTAAAGGTTTGTTGTTAATAAAATAATTTTTAATACTTTTTTAATGTCGAAAATTTATATACCTTTATCTGAAATTCTACCAGCCCTTCATTCACCAGATACCAACCAGAAATTTACTAACGAACATGCTTTTCCATCGTTTCACACAGACTCTTAGTCAGAAAATATAATATTTTGAGAGCATATTTTTAATTAATTCTAAGAGAATATATTCCAATTTTAAGAACATTTTTTATGCGCATAAAACACTTTTTTTAAATATATTTTTGATTACTTACTCATGAGATATGCATTAGTTTATGATTCATTCTGATATTGGAAATATGAAAATATATTTTATGAAAAAATTGATATTGCTTTAACTTTAATAGGAATCTTTTTAAAATGTGATCATTAACATAAAAATCTACAATAGATTTTTAACTTGACACAAAATATTCTCTACCACCTCACTGTTCGTTATTAAAAACAAAATTTGAATACCTTTGGTGTTGCTATGCCAATGTCTAGTACAGATGAATGGAGAATTTTTAACAAGACATAAAAAACAAACACTTATTGCATAAATGATATTTTCGTTTGCTAAAGCAGCTACATATTAAATATCTTTCTCATCTCCTTTCCTTATTTTGTTTGATTTTGGAAGGGGATTTTCCTCTAGTATCAGTATTTAGGAATTAACAACACTTTTCACTTCAACTCACTAACAAACTCTTTTATAGTAAGTACCTTGTTGTCGTTTTTATACCCTTCACCACAGGTGTAAAGGGTATATATAAGTTTTTCATTCCATTTCTAATTTTCAGAATTTTTGTCGGAGAGTAAAAAAGTTAATATTTTCTGGATACTTTTAAGAAGTGATGTCGATAGGACGATGCCTGTATGTTCGGTTTTCGATTGAAATGGCGTTTATGAAGTCCACTGATAACTGCATTATATAAAAAATATGTATGTACATACAAAAATATATGAATATAAGTAGGTAATGCAATTACGGACATTAAAATGTTTAAGTTATGGGGACCAAAATTCTTGGAATTTTGACCCACATAATTATTAAGAATTATTTTTTGAAATGTAAACATAAGAATAAAATAAAGGATACAATGAGGTTTTACTGGTCGGGAGATGGGGGCGAATTAAATTCGCCTATGTAACTCTTTTTGTTGAAGTTATTCCGAAGGTCGGTGGGGTAAAGGATGGAACGAAATGTTCCGGAGATCGATGAAGTACACTGGAGGAAAAGTATTCAGGTCAGGGGCATGTGGTGAGTTTGATCGCAAAAGGCCATTTAAAAGTTAAATATGAGAAAACTCGGCAGGCAGAAGTAGCAGTAGAAAGCAGCAGGGAGAAAAGCCGCGTAAAGACGTCAATGCCTATGTCATAACAGCTGAGCAAGCTAGTGTCAGAACTGATGAATTACGGAGGTAGAAGCGAGAACGCAACAATAGAGAGGAGAAGCAGCAGGGAGAAATACATAGGAGTGTAAGAGTAGCGGCGAGCAAAGAAGCAGAGGAAAAACTCAAATAGAGCAAGCAAGAAGGAGACAAAATAAATAAACAAAAAGCTACATACACAGACACTCACACAAAGATCAACGAAACTATTACAGCAGCGAACATAAAGTAGACAACAGAAAGAATGGTTCGAAGCAACAACTGCTATCAGTTCGAACAAAGTAATGTAAAGAAATGTATATAGGAAACTTAAAAGTTACAATTGATCTCCTCCTTTTCTCTCTTTTGGGTGCTGGACAGTGAACAAGGCAGGCATGGTGAGTAGCCGGTTAGTAAAAAAAAAAGAATTACCAGAGCTGTATTAGGGAAAAAAAATAATAAAGTTGGTTGAATTGATTACATCAATTCAACGTAGGGTATACTTTTCAGTAAGATTAGAAGCTTCAGCAAGATTTACTACTACTTTCTGGTTGAAGTGGTAGGAGATAGGTACTCCTCAGGACCAAGTGATAGAATTTTTTCTTGGAAGTTTTCACTCGGAATATACAGGGACCAGAGATATGTCGTATTATATCCAAGAATTAAGCATAAGTGTAAATAGTAAATAGAAGGTGTAGAACCAGCAATGCAACACGGATGCTTCACGAAACAGCACTGTCTCAAATTAACTGCAAACTCGGGTAACCGGAGGTTCCTGTCATAGTTTTGTAGAAAACTTTAAGCAAAACAATAAAACTTGTAATACCAAATAATTGCGTTATAAACCTATATAAAAATAATGTCCTTTAACATTATTGTAAAAATGCTACGTCGTCTCTACCGCAAATTGACCTTTTTCAGTGTGGACAAAAAAAAAAAAAAAAAATAGGATCAGCAGTAAATTCGTATTTTTTTAATTTTTGCAAATTTTTTTTGAAAACTTTACATATTTTAAATCTTGATGATGATATTAATAATTAGAAACTGAAAAAGAGATTATAACTGTTAGCAATCTTTATTATAATATAATATCTATAAGTTCATTTACGAAATAAATGTTTGTTTGTATTTTATTAATTTTACGTAATTTTTTTTACTTTGGATACAGAGCTTTATAAAATAGCGTTTTGAATAAATTTAGTTTTTATCAATTCTTTTCTCATATTTCTTAAAGAAATTTATACTCCTAGCCAATTTAGAATCGAGTTAATATCATTAGAGCTCCCCGATTTGATAAATTTTGTTGCGGTTTTTTTTTTTTTTGTTTTGCAAAAAACTGTGTGGAAAACTCAAAAATTTTTTAGTAATTATACTTCACCCTATTTTTTGTTCATAACTGTAAATTGTTGTTTTATTTTTAATAAAGTGTTGTGGAACAAAGGTATGTATTATTTTTTTTAAGCATATATATGAAAATATTAAGTCATACTATTTCTTTTTGTTTGTTGGTAAAGTGGTGAAGGGTATAAAAGATTCGACAGAGCCGATCATAGCTCTCTAGCTTGTTTTCGTTCAATTTTAGTTATGTTTGGTCTAGAATTCTTGTCCTTCTTGTTACTTTGCTTAAACCGGTTACTTCAAAATATTCAATTGTAAGTCAACATCTGTTAAGAAAAATTTAAACGACAATATTTTTCGATTATTCTTGTGTTTTTTACTTCGTTTTTCTATTGATACGTCAGACAGTCAGTGAGTCAGCATCATGATTTTTTGTTTGTTTATCATCGCCATTGCCATCGCAAGTCAATTACGATGGCATCAGCATCATCAAAATCTATAGACATTCTATGATGCAAGATATTCAGGTATAAGTGTGCTAAAATCAATTTCATTTATGTATGGACTACAATCAATCGTTAGTCTTTCTTTAGTTGCTATTTTAGTTTTTTTTGCTGTATGCTATAGTTCGATTTTCTTTTAGTTTACAGCATTATTTTAAGATTTATGGGTCAGGTTGTTTGCCATTTTATTGAACTTATGTCAATTTAGTATTTTTATTTACGGTATGTGTTAAACAACATGAGTTTATCTGTTATTTATTATTTGCAAGAAGAGTAAATTTAATATTGCTTATTTTGATGATACTCAAATCGATAAGTATGAGTATTATTTTGTGTAATTAAACATTACTCATACGCTAAAAATTAATTCAAGTTAGTAAAACTAAAAAAAAACTAATTAAAAAATTCTGAAAATTTTAGTTTTTAGAAGAAACATTTCGACAAATGAACAATTAAATGATTTTCAAAATCTCGTTTCAGATTATATAAAAGCTGTATGATTTTTTAAATTTCTTATTACTTTAATCAATTTTCTATTTAAAAATTTTTATATATTATTTCTAAAATATTTTACTTATCTCTTTCCCTTTTATTTCAAACGACATAAAGTCAAAATTAAAAACAAATAAAATAAAAACTAATAAAAGAAGAATTGTGAAAAAAATTCAATTATAAAGTTTTTATTACAAATATGTGACAATATGAGCTCTAATGTTTAAATTGTAGAAATTTTTTGTTGTTTTAACTCAAGTCTCTACTTTTTTATATGCTGCTTAAAGCAAATACATTTATAGATAAAAAACAAATAAAAATAAAAACAGTCAAACAAACATGAATGTATGTATGTATGAATGTAGTTATGTATCATAGATAGACGACAAGTTTTAATACAACACCTCTATGGAACGCAGACGTAATAGCTACGTTTTATGATATGGCTTAAATATTTTGTCGCTAAAGAAAATAACATAAACAATATGCAATTGAAGTCAGCAAAAAAATCATTAAAAACAATTTGTTTAGATGTTGTTGGTTTTGTATGTCTGCTTGTTTGTTTGTTTGTTTGTCTGTCTGTCTGCCTATGTGCTAGAGCAATTAAAAATTACATAAT
This sequence comes from Protocalliphora azurea, assembly GCA_932274085.1. Lineage (NCBI taxonomy): Eukaryota > Metazoa > Arthropoda > Insecta > Diptera > Calliphoridae > Protocalliphora > Protocalliphora azurea. The sequence goes on from OW026523.1 coordinate 113,648,612, forward strand.
CCCTTTTTTCAGGGATTTGCAAATACTTTTTCTTTCTTTTAGTTTTTTGCTTGTAATATTTTGAAACATTTGTAGACAAATTTGCACACATTAAGAAATAATTTCATTTCTTTTACTTTTTTATTTGTATAGCATTGAAAACTTTATCGTGAACAAGTTTCAGATTTCATTTGTAAGCCGAAATATAGTTAGTTGACTTTATTACTTTACAGAATATTAAAAAAGAGTAAATTTTTAATGTGTTTTTGAGACAATGGATTCTTATTTTTGATAGTCATTAGTAAATATGGCTGTAGGATATGAAAAAAAAATTAAAGTAAGTTAACCAAAATAAATGCTGTTATCAATAGTCTGAAATTAAAAAATAACTTTTCAAATCAATTAAGCCTTACTGATAAAGACTTTTAGCATTAAAAGAGAAATTAAAAATATTGAATCAAAGAAATGGATCCTAAATACTGTTGTTAGGCAAAATACTCTTCTATAATCAAACATATAAAAAATTCCACAATTGCACACAATTTCAGATATTCGGTCTTAGAGACCTTTCCTGCAAAAATTTTCCTGCATTTTTCGTTATTATTTGTATATATAACTGTTGTTGTTTAGCTCTTGTGATTAAAGCCAACAAAAATTTACTAAAACTTTTGCAAAATTATTAAAATTTTTCTTACGTACAATTGTATAATTATTATGAAAATAATATCTAATTTTTTTTTTGCATGAACAAAGTTTGGGAATAAATTTGTATGTTCAATTCATACAGTTTGTGTTAAAATATATTCCAGAAATGTAGAATTGTTTTCTGTGTACATAATATTATATCCACAGCTATATTTATGAAGACATAGATGATTTGTTTTCATTCAATGGAAAGGAAAGGTTAATTAAAACTACACTACACTATGCATCAGATACGAGTATCAAAATCTAGTACTAATCTATCATAGCGTTGATAACTACAAAAAATTATATTATTTAATTATTAGTGGTCAAAAGAAGCTTATTCACGAGATATACTAGAGGAATCTATTCAAAATCGTCTGAAGTCAGTAATTCTTCAAAAAGGATATTCTAAAAAATATTAAAAATCGGTTTTCAATTGAATTTTTTAACTTAAACTTAAGTGGACCATTTTCACTGTGACATGAAATTTTCTCCTTTTTCGCTTAATCTTAGTTCTTATGTCAAACATAAATAAATTAAAAAATTTTTTATGTATGTATTATTAAAATAAATTAAACCAACTAATGAAACCTTCCTTTCTTTGATTTTGTATTTATTTGTTATAGTTTTTACAAGTTAAAGTAAATGACTTTAATTTGACTGTGACTAACTGTAACTGTTTAATTTTTTTGCGCTCAACCTTAACCTTTGAACAACATATACAAATAAACTTTATACATATCATTACAAAGATAATACATTTTTCTTTAATATTCTAAATCTAGTAAAACTATAGATCTACTATTAATTTCTATCGTTTTAGAGTAGATTTAAAAGTATATTTCCTAAGTGGTTCATTTTGTCAACTATGCCACGTGAAAGCTTTCTAATTCAATATATTTGTGTCAATCTGTTGGAACGCAAATGTCGTTGTATTTTAAAACTTTGATCATAGAGAGTTTCGTAACAAATACCTTAGCTGATCCTACTTATTGTGAACAATTTAAATGATTCAGAACTGGCGATTTTGCAGTCAAAAAAGTTTAAGGATAAAGAACTGGTGGCTTTACTCAATCAAGAATTGTGCCAAATGCTAGGTCTGCTTCTAAAACCATTGAGAATAGATCAAGCAAAATTTCCAAACGTTTAAATTATCTACTTGAATTCATCCAAAAGTATTAAAATTGGGTGCAGCACCAACTAAAGCCAAGAGACGTCGAAAGTCGATTTTGCATGTCTGAAATTCTGCTTCAGCTCCATAAAATGAAATCGCTGCTGCACTGAATTATCAGAGACGATATAAAGTGGATCCATAATTATCATCAGAAGCGCAAATATTTATATCTGAGTCGGGAAAAACCAGGAATATGAACACGAAAACCGAATATAGTTTCCTCAAAGGTTATGCTATGTACTTTGTGGGATCAAAACGAGTCACACAAATGAACTTTCAAAATCAGGCGAAACGATCATACTCCGCAGAAAAGAAAAAAATTTTGCTTACTTGGAAGAAATAGAAATTGATAAAAGCGATGGATTGCTTACTTAATTGTATAAAGAATTCAAAAATGCAATAGCGTCAGTAAACACAAAATCCATTTCTATTGCTTCTAAGTGGTTCATCTTATTATCATAAGGAGTTCATCGCATTATCATAATTGATCCGTTTGAAGAGATAATTCAATAAAAGCCGGTCAGAATATTTCACCAAATATGAGTGCAAAATATTACATCATGATATTACTCAGACTTATGATGCGCAACCAATTATAAACTAAGGCTTTGAGAAGTTTTTTTCCACCCTACAGTAGGCCAGACAAATTGCTTTTTAGCAAAAAGTCTTCATCGTTGCCAGATATGGCTGAAAATCTGCTTCATAATGATATTGGATATGCTGATTCCAAAAATTAAATAAAAAGTAAAAATTCCAAATATCGGAAGCAAAATAGCTGACAAAATTTTTTAAAAATTTTCTGATTCTGCCATAATTTAGTTTAAAAGCAGACTTAGATTTATTTAATCTGAAATTGAGACCAGAGAAAAACAAAATAAATCCCTCGCTATGTTTTTTAAAGTTTATGATAATTATCTTCAAAAGCGATTTTTTTATTATCATCAATAAACACGTAGAAAAAATTAAGCTTTAGAGATTTTTGGGGTCCGTATTTTATAAAAGTAATGAAAATATTAAAAGTTCGAAATGACGGCAACAATATGGCATCCAAAATTTTTAAGGTTACCGTATCTTACTAAAATTTAATTTTATGTTTTTTCTTGGAGTTTCTGAACTATATTTTCGGATTTCGGTCTACGAATGTACACATATCATCGCAAGTTCTGTTTCAGTATGTTATACATAAAAAAAACACAAAACTTCTTTAAAGCAAAAATGTATTAGACCCGTGGTTTTCAGTGGTTAATTTAATTCTATTTTGTTTTTTTTTTCAGTTTTCATAAAATTGTGCAGTATTTGGGTATTTAGGTGGGAAAATATATCCAGAATTGTAGGGAAATATATCGCTGGCGTGCTATGTGTTTTTGAACAACTTTTCAGGAGAGCGAAAAAACAAATTATTTTTTGTAAGAAAGCCATACAAAACGGTCAAGACCAACTATATGATACCCTACACCATTGTGTATGAGCAAAAAAATTCGGGAGGGGGACTCATATTAATCCTATGGCCAATTTTACTAAATGTAAAATAAAATAAACAAATTCAGAATAATGCGTTGATACTAACATCTAAATGATTTTATGCACTATAGGACAATTCCGTGAATTGGGTTTATATGGGAGCTAAGGTAGATTATGGGTTGATTCTCATAAAACTTGGAAATGTTTTCTCCACTTACATAAAACTTATTTGTGTCGAATATTACCTTGATACTAACATTTGTATGGGATTTATGCACGTTAAGGTGATTTTCGGAAGAGGGTTTTATATGGGAGCTATGGTCAATTGTGGACCGATCTTCATAAAATTTAGTACAAATATTGACACTCATACAGAATTTCATTAAAATATTTCTACTTTTAAGGCGGTTTTGAGTGTTTAGACTCTATTCCGGGGTGACATTTGTACGGAGGGACTTGGTGAAATAATGGACCGATTTTATTATTTACAAATTTGAATATTTGAAAATTCTGGTAAAATTAAAATTTTTTTAAATGAAACAAAAAAAAAAATAATATTTAATTTTTTGTGGATTTTCCAAAAAATATTGCTTTTGATTTAGTAAAATTTTAATAAGGATTATTTTATAAAATTTTAATATATATATTTTTTCCAAATATAATGTATTTTATTTTTAACTATGATTGTGCAAAATAATATAAAGAAAAGAAATCGATATTAAAGCGGAAAAAAGATCTAACTGAATATTATTTATTATTATTTGGACATAACTAATTTATTCCCTATGTTTCCTTTACCTTAACACTTTGAAACTACACAGCTTATATACCAGTGAGAACAAGCGAGATTAAACTGCACTTGAACAAGTAATAACGAGAAGGTGTAATATGTGATCAGTTCGAAATAAATTTATAATTCTTAATCGACTGGTCTTACTAGGTACACTAGATTTTACCACGTTCACACTAACTAAGTAGTAATGACCTATTTTGAGACCCATAAATTTGCTTCTAAGATGGGTATATAGAACCCTCCTTCAAAACCTAAACTCAAATAATTATTTGATACGCCAGTTAAGGTTGTTATGTTCCACTGTGCAAAGTTCGATCTTAAAAGGGGATATATATATCACAACTTTATCAAATCATAAAGATATTTATGATACGGATGCTAAAATCATTTTCTTTTTTTTTTCGAAAACTATAAAAAATTACAACTTTCTTAAATTTAAGATAACTTAATTTTAATCAGCAACTTTTGATGTTTTATCTTTAATTTTTTAAATTGTCCCTGAAAAAAAAAATTGTACGTGAAATTAAACTCCCTATACATATATTTCCAATTCCTTCAATTGTGGATTTCTTTGTAGAACAGTGTTAATTACGCTTAGAGTTTATGTGGAAAATTAATCTTGTACAAAACTATCCGTACGAGCATTGTTAAATCGATCCATAGTATGATGACAGATTGGTAGGAGATAAAACAGCAATATTACTTAACTATTTTTCTGCAATATCTTTCTACATATTTACGAATGAACAAGTACATATTTCATAAGTTTTTAAACAATCTAGAAGAAGATAAATATCAATTTATTTGTAAAATCTGGACGATAATTAAGAAAACTTATATCTGAAAGTCTTCAAACTTTTGGTTTCATAATTTTTAGCTTCAGGAATTTTATAATTTCATTTCTATTTCTATTGAAAATATCAAAATACGAAAATAGTTGTTGTTGTTTTTTTAGTGATTTTTAAGTAATTTCAAAATAATGAAACTAAATTTAAAAATCAAATATTTTCTTTATAAAATTTTATTTGAAACCAAATAATGATTTATTTAAAAAGATCCTAGCCATATATTTTTTTTTTTTTGTGTATTAACCCTACTTATAATATCGGAACTAGTATATATGCTTGAAAATAGATTAAAATTGAAATTAAAGATCAATAGAGCTTTCGGAAAGTCCAATAAAAAAAATTCTGATAATTATATATAAGGTTTTTTGTCAGAACACCGGTTTGCTATTTATAAATTTAGGGAAGTTTTAATTTGAAAATCTGATAAATATAATTTCTGAATGTTATGGTTTTATTATTTATTTTTGAACGTGAAAGTAGAATATAATAAATGTTTTGCTCGTTTAGTTTTTTAGCGCCCGTTTTCCAATTAAATATATAGAATACTCATACACATAATCATAAATATTTTTTTTACTGTTTTTTATAACAAATATAAAACATTGTGTGAAAATAACGAAAAACATTAATGCGGCAACTACTGTTGCAAGTTTAGTTTTCCAAATTCATAAAATGAAGTAAAAAAACTGTCTGAATTAAAAACTATCGAGTTAAATATAAAAAATATATACTCGAATAGTGGTAAAGACAGGGGAGGTAAAGAAAATCTCATTTTACAAGTGACATGAAAAACAATTCGAAAATATACAAACATATTTACATACATAGTTCCTACAACTATAAAAAACCGCATAGAATATATATACAAGCTCACACAGACATAGTCTCATATTAAGAAAAAATATCCATATTTATTCATTCGAAATCTATACATGAATAGGAGGGTTTGTATATATGTATATGTATGTGTGTAAGTAAGTCTATACTATTGTAAGTTTGGGGCTTAAACATACACGAAGAGAAAAAATATAGTTGTAGTGACCATAATCTAAGAGCAACATATTATGATTGGAACATATGGACACTGCTAAAAATAATAATTGTTATGATTCCAATTTATTATATTGTGTCCCATTTTATGCTTAATTTTTCCATATTATAATTCGAGTTTTTCACATTATTTTCAGACTACTATATTATTATCCCATTCTAGTAGATTATAATTTAATTTTATTATATTATTATTCCATCTTATAATATATTAGAATGAAGAACAATGACTTAAAATTATTATTTTTATAGTGTCTATTAATTCCATTACATTTGTTTCAAAATAATATATAAAAGTGTTTGCTAAACATAGAAAATTATTTAAATTTGTTATTTGGTCATTAACTAAATCTTTTAATATCAGTTAATTACTATATTTCATTGCTTCAATCAATTTTTCAACTACTTTTATGGAAGGTATATTTATTTGTAACATTTTATTGTTATGGGAACAATAATATTAATATGGTGTATGATGAATCTAATGGATCTGAATTTAAGAAAGTGTAAACACATGATGTTCTACTTAAGAAGTCCAGTACTCTGTAGACACAAAATAAATGAATATCAACTTGATCTAGTCGAAGAATTTCTTGATCTCGGTGTGTTGCTTGATTGTAAACTATCCTTTATTTCCCACGTTTCGCAAATTGTTAATAAGGCAAAGAAAATTGAATCGGTCCAGAAAAAAATTCTCTTATTTTGTCTTTGTAATCTTTCATGGAATCCTAATATTAATTTACCATCATATGAAAGTCGATTACAGCTTATTGATTTCCCTACTCTTGAAAGTAGGAGAAAATATATTAATATTTCATTTTTAATTAATTTAGTAAACGTTTTAATTAATTCTGATTTCCTGCTTCGTATGATCGAATTCGTAATACCAAATCGTCCAAGTAGAAATTATACATCATCAAAAATCAAATATTTTCGAACCAATGATACCAACTTTGATTCATGAGACGTATATGCAATCAATTCCACATTTTTTATCCGTATATTGATTTTTCGGTAAATCCGCATTAAGAGAAGTATTTTTAACCGATTTAACTAAGTAAAAAATACTCCTCTTAATGTCTTAAATCTTAATGAGACTTTGTTATTGAATGATTATGGAAAACATTTTACTGCAAATAGCTTTGAGAATAATATATATGCTAGCCTGTAATAAATTCTAATTTCATTGGCTATTAAATAAATAAATGGTCTGAAAACAAAATATGGTTTAAGAACAAGCAAAAAGGCAAATTGTTGTAGAAATACTCGTAATGATATTTTTTTCTCATTAATAAAATTTTGTTTCTGGTAAAAATATTTAAAAACATTAAATCGTTGTAGTCAACTATATTAAAGTTTTGATTGAATGTAAACATTGAATGATAAAACTTAAAAAAAACATTTTTATCATGAACATAGTATTATATAAATTAATGAAATTTAGCAATGAGAATATAATATTATGGCAGTGACTTTGCCATAATCATGTCTTTTCTCTGCGTATAAGACTTGTCAAATTCATGTTGAATGGTTTACAAAATTCGAGTGGTTAGAACAAACAAAAAAAAAAAAAAAAAAAAAAATGTCTCGTTATAAAGATTTTCATATTGGTTTTGCATGTGTGTTTGTCTGCATTTTTTTTGTTTGTTTTTTTTATCATTTTCTCTTATTTTGGCGGTTGCATATTTTGTGTACTAAAATTCTTTGTTCGTGAAAAAACTGCAAATAATAAAGCCAAAATGAAATGAATAAAAAAACGAAAATTTTGTTAAATTGTATGATAGTGTTGTTTTTCACTTAACTTTACAGGTTTTAGCTATGAGTATTATATTACTAAAATCGTAGTCATTCCCATCATCATCATCCTCATCGTCAGTGTAGTCGTCGTGGTCGAGTATTAATGTTTTGTAGTTGTTTTTGTTGTAACGTCGCGTCTTCTTGGGATTTAGGGAATTTGTTGTTATGTGGTTTTATATGTTGTTGATAGTTTTAGTGTTTTTTTTTGGTTGTATCAACTTCACTATGGGGTAGTTGATGCACATCCGTATGGCTGTTTACTAAAGTGTACAAGAATAAATGCATATCGTCTCTGAATTTGAGTAATGGTATGAGTAATAGTTAATACGAGTACATAAGCACCTTGTGGTTTTAGTTTTTAATCAAATAAAATTAGAATTTGAAATGCACATAAAATTTACATATTTAAAATATGTATGTAAAAAAGAGAGAAAAAGAAATTAAATCAAATAAATCTTTCAACATATTTGCTTTTGCTCATTCTAGCGTATGATTAATTTTTAAATATTTATTTATTTAAATATTGCTCATACGCTAAGGTTGACATAATGTCCATTGCTTGGAATATGTTTTTCTAAAAAGATTTTAACGATTGAATATAGCACTTAAAAAATTAAAGGATTAGTAAAAACAGTTATGTTTTTTTTTTACAAATTTTTACTTAAGCAGAAAATGGTTTTAATTTTTTAAACAATAATTTGAAGGGCAAATAAATTGATCTTGTTTCAAAATAACATATTTCTAACTAAAGAGGTCAATACTAAAAAAATATTGTAGAGAATGTGTTGCGGATTTCGTGCGACTGCTCACTCCAATCAATAGATAAATTTTAGTTTCATTCAATTACAACTTAATCCATTGTTTTTAGGTTGTATATTTATTTATCTAGGTAAGAACTCTAGAGTACATTCTGCTTTATAGTTTTATGCTGTCAGTTTTTTCACTTGTCGAATGTCGAATAAACCGTTTTTTTTAATAAGAAATAAACTTTATTTAGAAGAACATATGCACTAAATATTAATATTTGAATGGAAATTTGCAAAAAATGTATTAACTGGTTAATATTTATAAAGCTTAATTCTTGTTATGTTTTATTAATATAGTTTAAGGTTAAACTTAAAATAATTCTAAGAAATATTAAAGCAAATTCCAATTCCATTAAATTTTGTATATCAATGGCATTAATTTAACATTCTTACAAACAATATTTTATGGTTTTTGTCAGTTCATAATTTGGAATAATATAATACTACATTTTTTAAGGGAGTAGTGTTTACAAAATCGATTTCGAAAGACACCATTTTTCCATATTAAGCTATAGTATGAGACTTTTCAGAATTAGCTTTCTAAAATTCTAATATTTACTTTACAGAGTTAGGATTTGCTCTCAAATATATTTTATACATAATAATCAATATACTGCATATAAATAAGATCGGGTCATATTTTGGCCTATAGCCTTTATAAATTATTTTCTTTAGATACACTTGAGAGTTTCTAAATTCCTAAATTTTTTGAATTTGAAATGAAACTCAGCGAAAATACAGAAAACTATTTTAAAAATTATTGTCATTTCACAGAGAAATAATTTTTGAAATTTGAGGCGAAGACCACTGATGCTAGTCCTGTCATTATTTGTACTTATTGTAAATAAATAATAATAATAATAATAATAATAAATAAATAAATAATTTTTGAAAAATTCGCTTCCAATAAAATTTTTTGACGTTTAAAAAAATTATTTGACGATTTAAAGATAATGATAAAAAGCTGACCAGCTAAATTACCAAGATCTCACACTGTGAATATTTTCTGTATATATAACCGGTTAACCGGTTTTTTCGGAATTATATTCCAACTATTCGAGCTATTCGAATATCGATTTCTCCAAAAAGTCAAATAATCGATCACCCTATAACTAATACATGATTATAGGCCATGAAAACTTTAAAATAATAAAAATTGCACTTCCAATAAAGTTTCGTCTATATCGCAATAAAAGTTTCGGCTATACCGAATTTTATATACCCTTCATCCATGTTAAATTTCGTCCCCTTTTTGTGTCTTATATTTTTTTGCGTTTAGTTTTTTTTATTTTTGGCGGTTTTATATCGTTATGTGTATAGGGGCTACCAGTTGTCTGGATCTATTCCATTCTTTTTCATATCAGTTGTGAAATTCGATAAGGAAATTATTGCAGATACGAGATTGTCAATATTTAGTTTCTATGATGCTTGAGACTCCTCCTAGGCATATTTGTCCCACATTTGACTAAATTTGTAGACTTTATTTCCATAAAATCTTAAGAATTATGTTGCAATAGTTGCTTAGACATGTGATAAAAATATTTGCTTTGTATGGTTGTACCCTAATGTTTCGATCGCAAAATCTAATAACTTACTTATTTGCATTTTATTGTTAAACCACTTGTGCTAAATTTGCGAAAATAAGGTGCGTTTATAGCTGTGACACATAGTGTATGTATAATTATTAAAAATATTTTTTAGAAAATTTCTCCTTTAAACAAAAATTAGGTGGACTATATATTAAATACCACCCATATAGCCTACCTATTTTTTTAAAAGCGGATTTTTTTTGCCTACCAACAGTATTGAAAGTTGAGCTTTTTTGTAATACTAAATCTATTTTATTTTGCGTTTAATCTCAAAATTTCGTTTTAGCTTTCTAGCATTTTTTAGACTTTTTCATTCTAAAATTTTAGTACTTGAACAAAATAGAAAATATCTTATTTGTTTTTATTATTTTATTTCTACAGAAACATAAATTTAAACATTTTGTGTATTATTTCACACAAAACAAAAATTGAGGCTTTTTATATTTAAATAAAATGTTCTCCAGCGGCGCTTTAATCTACAAATTAAATATATCTTAACTGATTTTATGGACTTAAACAAATATTATAAATAATCACAAAAGCGAGATCACTCAAAAGTTTGGAAGTGGTTAATCAGAAATGAATTCAAAAATGATCAAAAATCAAATCAAAATATTGTGTAATTTTTTATATGAAATATGTATAACTCAAACTTGTATGGAAATTTTGAAGGCAATTTTTTACTGAATCTATGATTTATTTATGAACTTATTGCTATATCTTTAAAAATATGAAAAACTAATTAGAACAGAAAAATAAATGAATAAAAACTAAATAAATAAATAAGCAAATAAGATTTTAAATAAAATAAAGTACTAACTTTTTTCTAGCCTTACTTTTGGGGCATTTAGTCTTCTCTGACCTTTTTTAAAGTTCAATTTAGCCTCTTTACTTTCGGCCTCATAGAAACACTGCTTACCAGTGTTCTCCTAACAATATTAAAAAGTCGTACGGAAATATGGAAACATAAACAATATATCAAACACAAAATACATTATAACTCCAAAACTGCTGATGGTATATGTACTTTAGCAAAATTGTGGGAAATTTTGAAATCTGTAAATGTTGTGATGACATCAAAATACAATATTAAGGGTTATATTTATATGCAACTCTGTTTAAAGAATAATTTGCGTAGCGTATATATAAACAACTATCATTATTTTTAATAGCATATATGAAACTCCAAAATTCAATACCCTCCACCGAACTCGGATGGTTGCTCGATTTTCTCGTCAAATTTTCCTGGGCTATAATAAATTTATTTTATATGATAATTGTTTGTGTTAATTTTTGTTTAGGTTGTGTTTTCATTTCAATTTAATTTTATGTGCATTACCAAGCAAATATTGAGGCTAAAATGAAATCAATCAATGAAAATTTGTTCTTGTCTATGTAAACTTTTATAGAGTTTGTTTGTTTATTTGTTTGCGTGTATGTTTTTGTTTACACAACACATACAAATACAAACTTAACACTTACGCATGCAAATATGTAAATGAAATTTTAGGCCAGACCAGCAGCAATAAGAACCACAAATTTTTTGAGTTTATATTTTGAGAAGAATAAAAGTAAAAACATGACCTGTTTCAAAATTAAAATTATATATAAATATATATATATATATATATATATATATTTCTTATAATTGGACCTAACTACAGTGTATTCTCCTTTTTCAAAAATCGCTTACGAGATGACATACCATACATTAGGACATCATCAGTTTTAAAAATATGCAATACATCCCCAAAATTTTGAGTTATTCACAAAAAGCTGTTTTTATTTAAGTACTTTTATAAATGTATTCCTAATTCCGTGTTTCTTTTGTTAATTTTTCTTTTTTTAACTTCTTTGGAAATTACAAGACGCAAGTTTTTCAACTATATGCATTTGTTGTATTTTGGTTAAATATTAATATAGTTTTTAAACAAAGTAGGACTTATATGAGAGCTATGGTCAATTATAAACCGATATTGATAAAATTTGGCAATACGATTTTTGCTAATATAAAACTTACACGTGCTAAATATTAACTTGATACTAACATTTCTATAGGATTTATGAAAGTTGAATTGATTTTCTGAACATGGGTTTATATGGGAGCTATGATGCATTATAGACCGACTTTTTATGTTTACATATTTATGTTTACATATAACTTATATGTGCCAAATTTCATTAAAATGTAGATATATTCAAGATGTCTATGATCGTTAAACTCCTAATCCGGGAGGACATTTGTATAGGAGTTAGGTGAAATAATAGACCGATCATAAATGATTCTAGGCCGATTAATAATATTTTTGGATGTTTCAAACATCAGCACAAACGCAAAATATCCTCCCCACTTTAACTGGTTTAGGATATAAATATGAAAAAATATTTTGTTCTAAAGCATATGAAGAATTTTTTTATCGCTTCACAAGTTTTTGGCTTTTTAAGCGATTTTATATGGGGATATCTCATATTATTTGAAACAAATTAGCATTTCAAACTTTGTAAACAAATATGTTGTCTTATAGAAAAAAAAAGATCAGAAAAGGGAAATAGCTTTAAAATTAGTGAATATATCATTACTTAATTGGATTGTGTATAAAATATTATAATAAAATTAATAATCAGTTTATAGTTTTTTTTTTAAACTTTTTTTATAGTTTTTTTAAATTTTTGTATTTCGGCATAAGTTCATTGAAACTACAAACTATTTAACTCAACACAAGGCACGGTATAAAAAAGTGTTACTTGACTCCACTGTTAATTATTTCTAAAAATGGAAAACAAACAACAAATCAAATAACAATAATATTGTTCATTGCTACTTAATAAGTGGCTAAACAATAACAATTATACATTGCTTGGATTTACTACCTAATTTGTAGCTGTAAGCATATAAACATTAAAAAATAATTGAAAGAGGAGAATATAAAATAGTTGTAAAAAGCTTTATAATAAACCATTAGTCTTTCTTAATAACATATAGAGAAAATAAGTTACGGATTCCATTTCCCGAAAAGTTGTAAGTTAAATAGAAGTTGTTTACAGAGATCACCACGGTGGGAAGCTGAAGAGTACTGATGACGGTCGTAGCTGACTAGAAAATGTCTTCCATTTTGCCGAGTGTCCAATAAAACTTTTACAATGTATTCTTCTACAATTATTTAATGGATTTAAGCCGAAATACAAAAATTCTAAAAAGCTAAAAATTAATAATCTTAAATTGACTTAAAATTTATAAAGCTGCAGGAATTATCCGGAAAACGTGTTTTTCGCAGTATCCCGAAATTTTGGGGAATGTTTCGAAATTTCAGAAAATTGTTTTGTGATGTTCTTAAGAAGACCTATAGCTGACATTAGATCGTATTCCGTGTGCAAATAAAATGTGCCATTTTGTGGCAGCACACATAGAGGTCTTGTTTAATAAAACTTGGCAAAAGGTCAATATTGAAAAATTATTTTTTTTGCAAAAAAATTAACATGGCTGGAAGGTAATTATTTTTTTAGTTTTTGCTCTATTGAGCCATGTACGATTTTAAGATTTTTTATATTTTGTTTCTTTTTATTTAACATCATTATTTTTTGAAAGTTAAAAAAATATCACTGTATCTACCTTTTTGAAATTTTTATTCCATATTAAACTTTCGCAATGCAGAGGCATTATTTTAAGATTCGATTACTTACAAATTTTTAATAATTAGCGTAATCTTATCATACCATTTTTTATGAATTTCAAATAAGTTAAACAACTTTGAAATAAAATAAATATATTTTGGTCACTGTTGGCTTCCTAGAGATCACATGCATTTGATACGCTAACATTTTCTACATCGAAGAGCATTTTTATTTTTGCCTCCTTTTTTCCCACGGAATCATACACTTATTCTTCTAATAATTTATTTAACTATATGAATTTTTTCGGTTTTGTTTTGTTTTTGTTTTATTTTTTAAATTTGTATGCCTAATATGATCACGATAATATTATCAGATGGGGATATTACATGAAGGTGATGGTTAGTTAAAGCCCGATGAACATCAAATTTGTCGACAGAATTTCTACTTTCGTTAAAGTTAAAGTGATTTTCAGAAATGATTATAGTCCAATCTTCCTGAATTTTGGCATACTTTTAAATATATATATATATATATATATATATATATATATATATATATATATATATATATATATATATATATATTTATATATATGGTTATAAAAAACTTATTTTGGCTTAATTTTGTTTAATGCATGATTAATTCGAGCTATTTAAGAGATTAAAATCACATTTCGGAAGGACATTTTTATGGTTGATAGAGGAAATGATGGACCGATCCTAACAAATTACAGACCACTTCTTCCTTATATCAAAGTAAATAACCGTGCCTTAAAAATTTTGACCTATTCAAGGCTTACATTGACAGACGGAAGGACGGACATCGTTACCTCGAATCAGGAATTCATTTTAAGTTGAGTGTTACACTCTGAGATATATGTTGCACGAGTTGATACAATGTAAATATTATTTCGATTCAAGAGGTGATTTATATATCATAAATATCATGCCAAACGCATATTACCCCAACCTTCTCTAGTGTATTAAGTTATAAAAATTCCCATTCATAAAATATTTCAAATTTGCGAAAAAAATTGCATTAAGTGCAAACTTCTTTTTATTAATTCGATATCTTTTCAATAATATCAAGCACTAATACTAAAACTTGCTAATTTAGTTAATGCCAAGTTATGTTCACGACCACCCCAATATGCAGCGTGTTACTAAATATTGTAAGAAAGAGCCCTGACTGTAAAACTTTTTTATTTAAGAGACACTTCCAATATAAAATGTCTTTAGTGAATTTCATTGAAGTCAGTTTATGTTGTTTTTCTAAAAATTTACTTTAATACGGATTCTCAGATATTAATAACATATTGGTTTTATTTGTTTCGCAATATCCTTAAGTTTTATAAGTTGCAATATTAATTTATTTTATATCTAAATTTAACTTACACCAATAAGTGATAGAAATACTATTACAAATCTCATATAAAACATTTATATTTTTCAAATGTAAATTGTTACATTTCATCATTTATCCATTATTCAAAATTTCATTTAGATTTCAATGTGCTTTTCTTTCTAAACTTTCTCCCTCTTTTTTATGTCTTTGATATTTTCTTAAGATTTTCTTTTCTCACTAATAAAAACAACTTAAAACGTTTTAGTTAACAGCTGTTTCAATTCTTGATTCTTATAGTTCCTATAACTTATCAAGATTTTTTTCTCTTTAAAATTTACTTTTCAATTTTAAATAGTAAAAACTAAATAACCAAAAATTTGTTCTTATACAACAAGAGTATTTCAAACCAATTTCAATTTAAGCATGAAATATAAAGGTTTTTAGGGTTTTTTCCTGCTCCTTATTTTGTTTCTGGAAAATCTCTTGAAAAAGTATGTCGTCGTCGTTCCTTTTACCCACAGAAAAAGACAAGAAAAAAAAAATCAACAAAAAACTGTTCAATATTCAAAAGCTCAATTCACCGCTTGTGTTTTTTCTGTTGAAGTATCTGTGTATTTTTGTGTAAATATAAGAGGATTCTAAGTGTATTTTTTATGGAAAGTTCATGATACCAATGCTCTACTCTATAAAAGTGCATCATTTATAGAGTTTATATTTGGCTTTTTTTTGTAGTTGTTTCTATATTTCAATGATAGATTAAAACACATTTTTATGGAGCTTAAAAGGATTTTTACAAAGATGAATGTACAAAACTTGTGTATTTTTTTAGATATATTTTCATTTGGCTTATTTTTTTTTTTTTTTTTTTGTGAAATTAAAAACGAGAATTTTTGTAAAAAAAGATAAATTTAAAATATTATTTATGTAATTTTTTTTAGGGGAAGAATTTAATGTGTGTTGGAAAAAATTGATTTAGTACATAGCTTTATAAAAATTATATATTAATCTTATTTAAGCTATACCAAATATATCCGTTTAATAGTTAGTTCAATAAAACAGGACAAACAAATAGTATCTGTTTTTTGTTGCTACCGTTGAATGTAAACGTTGACAATTAACAAAAAAAAAAAAAAAAAAAAAAAAAAACGATATTCACCCGGCTTGGTATCACTTAATATTCAAACAAAAGTTTCACAAATAAATCTTTATATTTTATTCAAATAAACTGTTAATATAAATTAGTTTTCATTAACATGTATAACATGTGAAATCCTAATATATATAAATTTAAATTTTTTACTTATGAAAGTTAGCAACAAAGCATAGCGACAGCGTAACCGTTTGGCGGCTTTAGTCGTCAATTGCCACTTGTTCAACTATCTGGGCACCTTTTTGGGCGCTTTTTTTTAAAGGGAACTAAGTGGCGAATTTTCAAGACTTTGTGCTAAATAAGGAGAAACTAAATTATTTCAAATATTATTTCAACGAACAAATTATTTTGAGATTTTCTCACAATATTTTGATATCAAAAAAGACCCCGAAGAGTTTATAAATGAACTGAAACTAATGACAAAGTTTTTATTTTTATTTTATTTAAACATCAAATGCTGAATCTTTTTGGTCCAGATTGGAAAAATTAAAAAAATAAGTTTGATGAATACTTGTATTCTAATTTATATTTTTACTTTGGCTTATATCAGTGTCTCTGCACAACGTCTTTTCTCTAAATTATCACAAATGAAAAATAAATTGTCTAAAAAACTTAAGGTCAATATTTATAAATTCATGCTTTCAGTCCTAAATTTGTTAGATGAGGATTTTTAAGACTGAACTCCGAGAGAAGACCTTGTGCAAAAGTATAGAATTTTAATTAAAGAAAATAGAATTTTGTGTTAACTATTCTTTTAAATAAATCTTTATAATAAAAATTATTATCAATAAATTAATTTGTAATTAATAAAATTGTGTTCAGTGTTTTTTTTTTTAATAAAACGCTTTTGTTTTTATCAAATAAACAAATTTTTAGGAGTTTTTTAGGTTTTAAAGCAGTGGCAGCTTTTTTCAATTTTTAACAGTTATTTTAAAAAATTTTCAACGGTAACGCTGTACAGCTAATTTTGAGTGTATTGCATTCTCAAGGATCTTAACTTGGATATATGAATCAAAATAGTTTTATTTAGCGAATTTCCAATACGTGCAAATTAATAAGTATTATAATCATTGGTTTACTATTTGATGCATAACGTTTGTTGATGAACTTGTTTTGGAAGTTTTAGTCAATTTGTAGAAAGATATTAAAAATGTTACTGATAAATATCAACAAAAATAAAAAAAAATTCTACACCTTTACTGATAAATAGGTCATTAATTTAAAATATTTTGTTTAGATTTTTCCAATTTTACAAAATTATGGTTCAGTTTTTTTAAGATTTTTATTTTTCAGTTCAAGTATTTTTCCAAGTTCGATCACTCCAAGTTTATGGTAAATTCAATTTAAGAACTGTAGGTTAATTTGGTTGGAAATTTTAGAATTTTTAGTATTTTTTTTTTTTAGTCATTATGATGATTTCCGTTGCTCAAGTGTATTTTTTTAGAATTTTCTAGTTCCACCAAAAATATGTTTTTTAACTAAAAATTAGATAAAATAACAATAAGATAATAAAAGATTTATGAGCCCAATATTCGAAAAGCTTTGCGTCCGTTGTAACTCCAATTCATACTTTTTCGCCGATATCTATTAAAAAAAAGCATGTACGACAAAGAAATTTTGTACAAATAGTTCAAGGATTGATATAAACGTGAAAAAAATGGGTACGATCCACCCAATTTGCCACCCACTTTGCCGCCCACCTAATAAATAAGGTGAAAAAAGTTGCTGATGGTGGGTATAATAGATTCAGACAAGCTGAATATAATTTTCTTACTTGTTTCAACGAATTGCACCCTTGATAGCTTTCAAATAAAACTGAAGCATAAAGAAATCCGAAAGGAGTTATTTAAAGCGAATTATATTTTACTTAGAAAAATATAAAAAATAAAAATAAATGTTTTTGCAAACAAAAGTAAGTTTCTAAAAGTTTCTAGATGTAGAAGAGACCTTTAACAACATTAGGATAGAGGCGATTAAGGAATTACTCACTTCTTTAGGTATATGTATATTCCTAATCGAGTGGATCACTCTGATGTTAAGCAGCAGGGTTATTAATTCGAGCATGGAAGATATTTGCATAAAGAAGCTTGTGATAAAGGGCACACCCAAAGTGGGGTTCTTTCTCCATTATTGTTGCTTTTGGCAATGAACGTCATATTGAGACAGTTCGATGCCATGGGAAGGAAGACCGTAGCCTACGCTGACAATGTGGTATTGTTGGACTGAGGTAAATTTCTACCCACGATCAGAGAGGTCAGGGCTGCGAGAACTATTCCTTTGGGACAGCAATAAATTATTGGGAATCAACCCTGAAAAGACTAAACTAGTTCTGTTTACCAGGAGATATAAGGTCGAGACATTTAGTATACCAGTTCTGAATGGGAAGGAACTCAATTTGTTGAGAGAGGCCATTTACTTGGACACAATATTGTCTTGGAGAAAAAATACTCAGGAAAGGGCCAGGAAGGGGCTTAATGCTTTGGGAAATAAGAAGCTTTACTTAAAGAAATATTTTGTTAACTTATGTGAAATTCATACTCATTTATTGTTTTCTAACGGGAAATATATATAGTAAAACAAAAGCGTAAAAGAAAAAGGAAAACAACACATTTTGTATTTATCGTTTTATTGTTGAATTGTTCAGAACATATACAATAATAAATACAAAGGAGTAAAATAATTTCGAAATTGCTGGAATTTATAGCAATTGGTGGAATTTTAATAAGTAAGTTTAATAATGTTGATTTTTTAACACGTTAACTTTTAAGATATTATATTTCACCTATATTTATGTAGATAGAATTACAAAAATCAAGGGGTTTTTCATTCATAAGTGTTCACATCTTAAATATTTAAATTTAATTCTTAATAAATACTGCATTACAGATTTCGGCGTTGTATTCGGCGATCGTTAAGGTATCTTCGTAACCATCTGGAACATTTTATGAGAATAAAATAGTTTCAACAGGCAGAAAGTAACGTGAAAGGTAAAAAAATTACAGAAATGATAAGTAAGTTTGAGTGAATATCAATATTCTTTTTTTTTTGCCAAGATAACAGTGCTTCCAAATGAATGTGTTATTTTATACCATCATTCAGCGTTATAAAATAAAACAAAAAGAAGCGTTGGATCAAATATGCAACGTGGAACTCTCAGGTAGGTTTTGTAATTGTTCGACACGTCTGTAAGTTATCATCTGAAAAAGATTTTGGTTACTGGTACCAAGAACATAAAATTATTTACTTTTGGTTTACTGAGATTATTAAAATAATTATAAATATTTTATTATATTTAAATCAAATATATTAATTATATTGTATTATAATAATGGAACAGGCCTAATATTGTAGTATATTTGTGACGTATAGTATATATATAAAGCTAACGTATAAAGCTAACGTATAAAACTAACGTATAAGTTCATTAAAAGTCAACGAACTGTTCATTAAAATTATTTATTTTATTCAACGAATGCTCATTAAAGCAATGTACGAACAAGTTTAATCAACGTTGAATTTTAAAACGGTATAAATGATAACGTATGTCAATACGTTGTTTCAACGTTAATTTAATTAATTCGTTGAATTAATGAACTCTTTCGTTGTATTTATGTACTTTTTTGGTTCAGTGTATATGATTAAATCCTTTATTCGAAACTCTTCATTACCTATACCACCATAGTATGCAGGGCATTACGCTCACTAAAGAGCCTCACGAAAATGTTGCAAATGTACCCCTCCAGAAATGAAAACTGATCTGTTTTTATATGATTCCCAAGATATTACAGCTGAATATTTAAATTTACGTGAGTTGGACCATTTTCAAAACACCTCTAAATATACGTACTTCTTCGAATATAATTATCAAAACTTTCTTTAAAAGAAAATTAACTTTAAATTATAATAGAGCCTTACTGAGGCTTGGAATATTCACTTAGATAAGTTTTTTGTCATATTTTCTTTCTGAAACATAAAATTTTATCTATTCCACATATTCTGAGTTTCAATATGCCATTGGAATATTCTAAACTTATACTATTGAAGATTACACGTAACTAACCATTTAACAGCAAGAGAGTCAGTTTTATGCATTTAGTTTCCAATAAGTCACATGGAAGCAGTTTTTATACGTAAATATAGATGAATTTATGAAAAATATATTAAGTTCCTTTAAAACGGCGATAATAATAGAATTAAATAAATTTTTGAAATTTTGTCACCACTTTACAGGAGTTTATATATATTTATAAAGATATATTTTTGGAAGTATTTTTAAAATGGTCCAGCATGAAATAATTAAACCTAAATATTTTGGAGAATAATTTAAAATATATCAATCTTTATTTTTTTTAATTTGCAACATTTTTCATCTCCACAAAAATCAATGCACTTTAAAGTTCTTTTTCTGATGTTTATAGTGCCTAAAAATATTGGTCTAAGGCCCACTTTAAAATATACTAATTTTCTTAGAATAGCTAACTAAGTTTATCTAAAAATATCCGCCATTCTGACAGCCAATGTAAATACTGTATTCAAACCACAATTTAAAAGGTAATGCGATGAAATTTCGTACATAGGCTTTGTAAATCTCTTAAATATCATAAATATGATCATATTCTGCAGAGTTTTGCAACAATCAATTTTTAAAGACGCCATCAAATTTCAATTGAATTAGTCCATAAATTGACCCATATTAAAATCTACACTATAAATTAAATAAAAGTGCATTTATTACGCATAAATATCAGTAAATAGACAACTAATATTACTGAAGTAGAAATCAATGTAACAAATTTCAGAAAGATTACATATTCATTTATATTCTGAAATTGATTAAATTGAAATCTTTATATGACGCTAAAATGTCGCCTTGTAGCTTAAAAGATATGTATAGAAAATTCTGAACAACTAAAAAAAAGTTTTTTTGCAGGATTGGATGTTGTCTGTTATATTCTAAAGTTTTATACCTTATTCACAAACTACTTTTAAATTTTAAATGCCTTTAAAACAATTTTTCATATAAAATTTTTCTCTAAAATATATTTTAATTTTAGAATTTTTTTATGGTCATTTTTATAATCACCAATATTTTTTATTTTTATTTTATTATTGTTACTATTATTTTTATAAAATAGGTTAAATCGGTTTATAAACAAAAAAGTTATGAGCCAAAAACCAGAAAAGAACGCTGATATCCCATAAACTTTAGAGAGAGATAAGATCTGAAAAAAAAAAATTCGGAAATATAATCTCCCAAAAATTAAAGAAATTCGTTAATTCGAAAAAATTTTTGGACAAAGATTTGTGCGCTTGGTATGGTTCTTAGAATTTTTAAAGTACTATAAGTCAAAAGATGAAACATAAGTATGTAATACAAAAAAAATTCTCATAAATTATTTGAGCATAAATATAAACTTGGAAATCAAAAATAAGTGGCGAAAATTTTAATTAAAATTTTCTAAAATGTAATATTTTTTACTCTTTAGCTAACTACTTAGATTTTCTTACATGGTATATATATATATATATATATATATATATATATATAAATTCTAAAACTTATTTATTTTATAGTTTAGAATAACTCGAAATAAGTTTCTTGCTGAATACTTAAAGTTATATAATATTTTTATAATTGCCAATACTTTTTTATTTTTAATTTTTTTGTTTTTACTTTATTATTACCACTTTTATAAAATGGGTTAAGTCGATTTATAAATAAAAAAATTATGTGCTTTTTTTTCATATCTTTCTTCAATATCTCATGAATGCATAATTTTAGAGAGATAAAATTTTAAAAGAATTTTTTACTATTCGGAAATATAATCGGCGAAAAAAGAAAGAAATCCATTAATCTCAAAAAAAAAAAAAATTTTTATTATTTTTTTAGGGAATTAGTTTTTGTTCTAACTAACAATTTCGAATAAGAAAAAAATATATTAGAACTTATCTGGCTGTTTTTTCCGTAACATAATGGCACAAATCAAACATTCATTCGTTATATCTCGAGGAGGAATGCTTTGAACCTATTAAAATACGATTCTTATGTGCTACCCGATCACACACAAATCTTTCTTTGCGTGAAATTTGTATATTTTCTTGTTTGCGATTTTTAGCTCTTATTTTTGGGAAATTATTCCAACGATCGTTAACTATTTGAGATAAAATATCTCGTTTTTACAAAATTATGTGTCCGCTACCTTATTTTAAATGCTCTTTCTTTTCCAAAAAAATATTTCATATTTCATAATTTTTAAGTATTTAAATATTTTTCAATAAAAAGCAAATACATGTATGTTATAAACAGGGTAACCAAAAATATGCTCTAAACAAGTTTTTTATGTGCATAAAAAATGCTCTTAAAATTAGAATATATGCCCTTAAATTTAGAAAAATCTCTTAAAATATTACTTCTTTTGGCTAAATTTTAAATAATCTACTACTCATGCTTAAAATAAATTGATTTTTATTAGCAATTGCTAAAAACTAGTTTCTTTTCGCACTTAAACATACTCTAAGCTAATATATTTTATCAAGAAATTATAACATTTCTATCAATATATAAATTGAAAATATTAGGGAATTGAAGTCTATTGAGTAAGCGAAATATTTGTGCTAAGAAATAAATATGAAAAATTATGATCTTATGTATAAAGTATGCAAAAAAATACTATTTAAATTGCTAAAATATGCTCTAAAATAAGGATTTTCTATAAAAGTATGACAAAGTATGCTGCCAAGTTCAAAGTATGCAAAAGTATGCTATAACAAATAGATGCCAAAAATTCTTAAAACTGTCTAAAACAGATAAATAACTAACAGTTTAGTTTACTTGAAGCTCAGGAAAAAATATGATTTTGCATATTTTTGGTTGCTCTGGTTATAAATATTTAACAACTGTTACATATTTTTCTCTTAAACCATTTAATATGCCACAAAATGGTGCAACATCATGCCTATAAACTTCGCGTAAACTTGTGTATAAAATATATATTTTATTGCTATTTTCTATAAAAACAAAACAAAAAAAAAAAAAAAAAAAAACAAGAAAAATACTAGAAAAAAACATTTTGTAAAAAACACTTGAAGCTGAACAAATGGCAGAGAACAAAAAAAAAAAAAAAAATAGGAAATGAAATGTTGAATTAAAAGCACCTTTACAACTTTTCAACTTCCTTCCATATCTCTTCGTCACAAAGACTGAAATCTAAATACAAACATACATCCATGTGAAAGTGTATGTGTAAGTTTATGAGTACGGGTGTATATTTTTATGAATATGATTGATGATAAAAACGTAACATTACGTCCATTAGTAAAGTTCTTTTTATTTTGCTGCAGTAGCATTGGGAGTAGTGGTAGTGTGTGTGTGTGTATGAATACTTGAACAATATCGTTGAAAAATATCGGAAACGTTAAAGAAAAACTTTAACTTATTATTTTTTATTTTTTTGCTATTATAGATTTTAAACAGTTATCGTTTGTCTAAAATGGCAGACGGCTCTTAGAAACACCTGCAGCATTGAATTAAATAAAAAAATGCTATGTGGGAGAAGAAGTAGCGAACCACTTTATAACAAATATTTTTTTGGGTTTCTAATGTGAGTTAAAATTGCAGAACTATAAAGAATTTTTTTTAATACTTTTTTTTAATTAACCCTTTGGCAAATTTGCTGCCATATAACATCACGCAGTTTTTGGTAATTTGACAACAATTAAGCCGATTTTTGTTTTAAGACTTTTACATATTATTATTTTTAAAGGTCTTCTTATTAATTATCAAATAAATTGTTAAATTTTTACATAGATAAATAAATACATCAATAAATAAATAAATAAATAAATTTTGAAATTTTTCTCAAATTTAAGTAAAAATATATTGCGTTTAAAAAAATGACTTGAAATTTTTTTTATTTTGTCAAAAATGCCTATTTTAATTTTACTAAAAATATAAAAAAAGGAGGTTAAAAGAGAAAATTTTTATAAAAAGTAAACCGAATGTGTTGAAAAAAAATATATTAAAAAAAATTCTTCTATATTAGGTCATTTTTGAGTTTTTCAATTGTACCCCAAAAAGACCGTTTGCATATAATATATCATACAATTGAATACAGAGTGTTAACCTTAAGGCCAAGAAAAAATTAAAGATTGAAAATATTGGACTTTCTGGTTAAGTCGTTCAAATTTGGGTTAATAACAAAATATTAGAGTTTTAAATGAACTCAAGAAAAACCAAATTTTCTGACATATAATATTTAGTTGCTAAATATTAAATACTTAGTAGGAAAAATTGATCCACCTGACATATACATGCTACAGAATCTTAATACAAATGACTACATTCCTTGGTCTCTCTGACCAAACAATATTCTTTCTTGCGTTGCTGTTCTACACGAAAAATGTTTCAAAAGTTCAAATAATATGAAATGTTTTTTCTCGATCAATATGTATGTGAGTGCTGGTTTCCAACAAACAAGAAAAAAAAAACTTCGGTACTTCTTATTTTTGCTGCCATTTTTTTTTTTTTGTTCAGTTTGTGCTCATAATCGTGCATCTGTAAAAAAATATATAAAATTTTATTGAATGCTTTATGTTATTGTAGTTCGTTTTCAAAAAAAAATTATATATATATATATATAATAAATATATATATATATATATAAATGTGAAATAAAATAAAAATGAACAGAAAAAAAAAAGATGAGAAGTTAGTCGATTGTTATTTTTTAATCAGAGTATTGTGCAACAAAAACAAAAATAAACTTATTTGAGAATTACAATAGAGCCAAAGGTAAATAAGTGAGAAGAGGTCGGTTGGGGCGTTAAAAATGTTATTTACTTGAATTTAAACACTGCAGGTGTAATTAAAGTTTAAGGTCAAGTATTGGGTTCTTTTTTCATGTTTTCTATAATTTTTTTTTTCTCACACTCTCATTGTTTTAAAACAATCGAATGGCTTTTGATTTTTTGTGTTATTTATAAAGACAAAAAAAAGGAATTAATTAAAGTTAATAAAATTATTTTAACATATTATGGTTATTTATATTGACGTAAATCTACGGGCTGAATGTAAAATATTAAAATGAGTGGGCAGTTACTAATGCTTGTTTTGTTATAGGTTGGTGCTTAATTATAAAAACAAATTTGAAAATATTGTGTTTTTATTTGAGCGGAATTTCGTTTGTAAATTAAAACAAGCTGGTTGTTTGTAACGTAAGTGGGTACTCAAAAGTTTGTTGAACTTTTGTGGTTTTGTAATGTAGGGAGGTTTTTCATAGTATTGAAATTAAATGAAAATTATTACTGAATCAACAATCCTTAATTTAAACTAATTTACGTAACTAAATTATGTACCAAAGCACCAAGTAGTCTAAATTGTAGAAGAATGCTTGAGGGAGCTTTAGTATCGAAAACACTTCCTACGAAAGGAATTCACACGCAGAAAAAAATATTGATGCAGTGACAATAATTTAAGAGCAACATATTACAGTTAGATTATATGGTTGCTGTAAAAACGATTACTGTCATACGTAATAATAAATATATAACCATAATGTGAACTAACTTTATCATATTATGATCCAATTTTTGTTGATATTGTATTTTAAGATGTAGCCATGTTATGATCTAATTTTATCACATTATGATCTTAACTTATTATATTATGAATAAGCTTTATCATATAAATTTATTATTTATAAAAAATGGTCAAAATCTCTGACAGCGTATTTAAAATTTATCTCATTATATTTAAACATTGCTTTTTCACTAATTATTTATTAGATTCATTATATATATATATATATATATATATACATATACATATTTATATATACATATATAATTGTTGAAATCAAATACTATAGTTGAAAAACTCATATTGCAAACAAAACAAACTATGAGATTTTCAATTAAGAAGCGTTTACTTGTAAAAGGCTAACATATCACATATATTTGTAACATTTTATAATTTTTATAATAAAAATATTTTTGCATAGTTATCACAATTTGTTTTTTAGTATAAATGTAATATGTTGCAGTTTACCATATTAAAATATTTAATTGGGATTTCTATAATATAATAAAATTTAAATATAAATATTAGTAACATTAACACAATATTATTGAAAATAATAATATTTGATTTCAGACTGCTTCTGCAAGCATAATATTGTTGGCTTAGTAATATCGTAACCACGTTTTTTTTTGCATGCAGTAGTTTTTTCCTCAAAATTTTTCAATTTTTTATTTTTAGAAATATTAAAATAAAATGTTCCGGTATTATCTATGATTGTGTGTAAAATTGCAATATATTTAATATTTTGTACAATACTAAACATGTTTGTTGCATTGTATTAATTAGAAAATTAAAAGATCAAATCAGATTTATTACAAGGGAAATATATTAGCTTATATTTCTCAATTAAAACAGTCGTTCTATTTTACATCAAAATTTAATTAATATATTCAAGAAGAAATTAAATAAAAGAAGTAGTGAAAATAAAATTCAAATAAGTTTTTTTATCACTTACATTTTTAATTCATTCATTCATCTACTTGATTGATTTAATAAATTATTTAATTGGAATTTTTTTCTGTTTTTAATTTTTTATAGCTATTAGTAATTTATATAATCATTTTGTGGAGAAGTGCAAACTTAAACAATTTTTAATTGAATGAATTATTTTTAGTGGTTTGGTTTGCATCATTATGTTGTTTTGAGTTTCTAAGAAACGCTTAAAATTAGCATTTGAATTGCAGAATACAATGCAAGGTTTTTAAATCTATGATTATTTCTCAAAATGTAAGATTCTACGTATTAAAATTGTAATTTTATTATAATAAATAATATTTAACATTTGCAAACGAAAAAAAGACGTTTTCGCATTAACGTTTTCTTTTTAAGACTAATTGCATATTAAAGACTAATTGCATAATAAAAAGCGAGACATATCTTGAATTTTGAGACTTAGCTTTTCTTTATTATCATTTCTTATAAAATTTTTAAATTAATTTTTGAACTTTTCTCACCTGCGTCATTCTAAAAAATACAAGAGTAACAAAAAAGCAATATGTTAGATTATATCCTTCGGATTACAGATTATGATCATCCAAATTTGAAGCCCTTAATACATGTTCCTGTATGGGTACTAAATAATTTTTCATCGGGAATTGATTGGCCTAGTAGATTTCGGTGATATACTTCTCTTATGTTATCGTTGTTGAATAGATACGTAGGTATTTGACCTAGTGAAGTAACATTTAATACTCTATTTGGAAAACCATGAAATAAAGAATTGTGGAACAAGTACCTTTACATGCTTCCTATGTAAATATAGAGTTTTTCTAAAGGATTTTTGTAGAATGGTTTTGGCATGTAAACTTGAATGTTTGTAATTAAACTTAAAAAATAGTATATTATGTATTTTGAAATCAAATGTACTGATTTTTAAACACAACTTTTTCTTTAAAAGCTGTTGCTTCTGTAATTTAAATAAAATCATATTTTGAAGGAAAAAGAAAAAAAAGTCATCAAAACATATTTTAAAGTCATCATTCTGGTAACGCTGGTCCTTATTTTTTTATTTTTTATTTTTGTTTTTATTTTAATCTTAATTATTGTAAATATCGAGGACGTACTGCTCCTATGTAAATTGGCTTCAAAAATTCATGATGAAATTATTTCTGATTTAATAAAGCGACAAAATGGGTACCTTTTAACCCACTGTGAGCTGGTTGGGAACTGAAGATGGATTTAAACAATTTTTCAAATATTTTATTCCTATTTCGCTAAACAATACGTATTGCTGGAAGGGATTTCCTATTTCGAAATCGCCAAAAACTTTTTCTTGAAACACTCTAATGTTCTCATTTCGATGATTCAAAAACACAAGCATACAATTTCTTTTCTTTGTAAAAATAACAAAAATATTTAAAAACTGAGTAATTTTCATAAAAATGTTTAAAATAAATTTTCCTTGGGTCTTTTCCTTGGTTTCTAAATAGATATTTTTCTATTCGCTTGGAATTATGAATTTTTTAAATACAAATTAGTTTAAAATAACTGCTCCAAAGTTTATACTTTGTTTTTTTTTATAGAAATGTTATTTTATATAGTCTGAATATTGAGCATTTTAAAACAAATCTATTGGAAATTAAGCTACTCAAAAATGTTTAAAATATATTTCCTACTAAGAAATCGTGCTATCACTGCAGTGTTAATAAATTATATTTATATTTATATTCATTCTTATTACTTTTAACGTTCTTTTACAAGTATCTCCACATAAAATTAAAGTTACTAAACTAATTTCAAAAAAGAAAAAAAGACTAAATTTCCTCCTTCTCTTAGTAACTACCAAGCAAAACAACGATCAAGTACTTCCAAAAAAGAATATTTTCACCACTTCAAAACTAGAGCTACTGCATGTTTTGAGCTTTTTTCGAAATTATTATTAATTACTTTCAAAGAAGTGAAAGTAAATGTATTTTTGCAACAAATGGTGTTAATAATTTTTAAGAAAATTAAAATTTCACAAATTTTAAAGTTTTTTTTTATTATATTTTTATAAGCCCAAAATAGAATTTTCATAAAAAATTTTATAAACTTTGTTTTAAGAAAAGTACTTCAAAAGCAATGAAGAACAAATTTAAAAGAAGAACATCCTACCAATGAAATTCTGCAGCTTCGTTTCAGCACTCAATACTTCCTTCCAGTGAAAACGCAATGTTAAAATCTTGACTTTTTTTAGCTCTTTTTCAGTCTGTTTTTGCTGGTTTAGTAAATTTGACAGCCATAAACATTTACTGTAGCATATAAATCTTTGATGTCAAATTAGATTTGTTTTCAAATACTCAATCCTTTTATGTCCTTTCATTAGTTTAGAATGAGTTTATGACAAAAAAGAAAAATCTACGATATGGTAGTAAAATAAAAGTACACTCGTATCAATATAAAAATTTGGTCATCACCCTTTGTTTTGCGGCATAAAAATACCGCATATGAAAACCACTAAAAATTGGTAAAAATATGACAAACAAATTGTTCGCTCTTAACATTACTAAAACTATATAGCTATAAAAAGAATATATGAGTGTATAGCTAAATTTCCCGAGGTAAAAAAATAAGTAAAAATGTACCAATCCAACCACGTTGGTAGCCAAATAAATGCATCAACATCTAAATATAAATAGATAGCGAAATATTTGTATATACATATGCCTGAGTTTATGTAAATTAAGCCAGTCTAACGAGTTAAAGTAAAATGAAATCAAATGAAAATATATAGAAGAAAAATAAAAAAACAACTAACACTATGAGCAAAAAAAAAAATCTGTAGAGTTTAATCAACTTAGAATTGGAGATAAGCCAATACTACAATCAACAAATCAAGGCAAAACTAGCAAAAAAAAAAAAAATCGAAGGGAAAAATTTTATGTAAAGAGAGGTTGTATTTTTATTTTTTTGCTTTTATATATACATACATGTAATACACATAATACTATATATTATATTTATATGGAGAAGAGTGCTTACTTTATGACGAAAAATTTCCTAAATATTTAAGTGAATAAGGACACATGAGACATCTTTATTGAAGAAAATCAATTTATTATTTATCTCCATTGATTTAATTGCCATCATTACTAAATGAGGTTGTGCTGCAATTAAGACAAACAAGTTTTTTTTGTTTTGAAAATTTACTTAAACTACAAAAATTTTTTAGATATAACGAGTCCTTTAAGCTCTTAATAAAAACCGAAGGTTGTGTAATATGTATAATATGTAAGTACATTTATCAATGATGGTTTTAATAAAAACTTGAAATATTTTTTTCTCTCTGAAAAAACTTTGTCGAATAAAATATATTCGAAAAAACAACTAACAAAGCCATTTCCTAAATGTGTGTTTTTTTTTATAAAACAAAGTACATATATTAATGAAGATTTCAATAAAATATATGAAAACCTTTTGGTCTCCCTTACAAAGTTTTCATAAATAAAACTTATTTGAAAAAAAAAAAAACTTTCGAAAAATAAAAATCAACTAAGATTTCCAAATTCTCTGTGAAAGAACGAAGTCCTTAACTTATATATGTAGATGCTTCAACAAATTTAAAAAAACCAAATATGCTTTACCTCGTAAAACAAGAACTATATGAAAAGCATCCATTAAATAAATAACAAAAAAGATTTTCCAATAACTCGGTTATTTATTTAGAAAACGACCGATATATATATATATATATATATATATATATATATATATATATATATATTCGGATTTTAGCAAAATGACATTTTTTTGCTATAAATTTTTTATTTACTGATATTCAGAATAAAAAAAGCTTATAACTTTAAAATAAGAAGGTCAAATATAAAAATTTCAAATATTTCAAATTTGAAGGAAAACATCACGAAAAAATATCTTTTATCTGGATTTAGATGCAATGACTTTTATTAGGAATTTTAACGGTTTAGCATGACTATATTTGTCAAAATGGGCTAATTTTCCTTTCATTTGTCCATAATATTAACTAATAAAATTTACTTCACAAATATTTAAGAAAAGGGGCGTTTAAAAAATACTGAAACAAAGCTTTTGCCTTTTTTACTGCTACTATCAACGAGGGTCTTTTAGTTATATTTTCGTAAAATTTTACCGAAATCAAGATAAAAGTATGTTGTTATGTTCTTCTTAAAGTTTTCAGATATTCCAAATTTTGAAATTTTCTTTCGAGTTTTATAAATTATCCGTATCCAATTTTTCTAAAATATATGTCTTGAGACATGTTTTATCTTATTCTGTAATAATTCTATTTATTTTGAATATCACTTCTAAATAAAATAATTTTGTAATTAAAAAATCTCAAAAAATTGCCTTTTTGCAGAAATTCTCGAAATTCAAATAGAAGGTATGGCTTAGTCATACAAGGCATTGACCTAATTCTTATATAATTTTATTTCATGTAGTGTTGTATACAAATCTACATAGTTTTATTAAACCTTTTTTCAAATCTGTTTAACAAAATTTTTTAAAGTTCGACATTGAAGTTTTGAAACAGTTCTAAAAAGAATTCAACATTTCTGATCAAACATGGAAAGGGTTTTGAATTGTCTTGAAGAATCAAGAGTATATTTTCACTAAATTATGGTTCAAATTTAATTAAAAATAGCATTCCATTTAAGCATTTCCCAAAAAATTAAAAATTTATTTGGACTCTGCCTATATAAGTGGTCTGAAACACATTAATGGCCTGAATTCGTAAAACTCTCAAATTTTTAAAGTGATTTTAACTCCTTTTATCTTGTTTGATAGATAATTGTGTATAGATTCCTTAATACTTTGTTACAAAGAAAAGTATTTGATAGCTATTTTTTTTTTAACTGTAAAAGAGACATATTTTCCCGATGCGGCACGGGTTAATGATATCCGATTTCAGTAATATTTCACACTTTATCTTTCTAGAAGGAGTTACGGTCAAACTTCGATAAAAATCGAAAATCCTTTCGAAAATTTTGCTATTTAAATTTAGCAAAATCGGTTCATAAATGCAAAGATATATTCAGAAAAGTATTCTTTAGAGGACTTTAGAATGGTTCTAAAACCGCTTGTGAAGTCCTCCTATAATATATATATATATATATATATATATATATATATATATATATTTGACCTTCTTATTTTAAAGTTATAAGTTTTTTTATTCTGAATATCAGTAAATAAAAAATTTATAGCAAAAAAATGTCATTTTGCTAAAATCCGAAAAATTCAAATCGCAAGTATAGGTAAGTCATACAAGTTATTGGCCTAATACTTTTCTAATTTTCTTTCCTATACTGTTATATATAAACCTGTATAGAATCATACATTTTTTTTTTTTTTTTGAAATTTGTTTAACAAAATATTTCAAAGTTTGTAATTGGAAACTTGATACCATCTTAAAAAAAAATCAGCATTTATTAAACAAGCATGGAAAGGGGTTTGAATATCCTAGAGAATCAAAACGTATTTTTCAATAATTATTATTAAAATTTATTTAAAAATAGCATTTCATTTAAATATTTCTCCAAAAATTAAAAATTTCTTTGTACACTGCTTATATAAGTGGTCTAAAATATATTAATGGTTTGGGGAATTCGTAATAACATTAAAATTTTTTAACTGATTTTTTCTCTTTATATCTTGTTTCATAGATATCTATACGTAGATTACCATTTTCTTAAAATATTGTTACAAAGAAAAGTACTTAATTGAAAATTTTTTTTCAAAACTGCAAAAAAGCCATATTTTCCTTATTCACTAATATTTCACACAACATCTTTTTACAACCCAATCAACGATTCTGGGGAGAGATACGGTCAAATTTTAAAAGACGGTAAATTTTGGTGCATCATGTATTTAAGCATTAGTCTACACGTAGGCACTTTTATGTTGGAAATTGTCAAATTCTATCTCCCTTTTTAAAATGTTACATGTGGACCAATAAGAAATGTATTGCGCAATCTAGTTTTTAACATAAGCTGTCAAATTTATTGTAATCTTTTAAAATGTTGCTCTCTTTAATAAAAGGAAAAGTAAAAAATAATTAATTTGGTTTTGAAAAGAAAAATAAAAAATTAAATAGTGAAATAATTTAAAATTTTTAATAAAAAAATAAGACAATTTAACATATAAATTTCTCCACCCCTTCACACAAAGTTGGAAATAAAATTGTATCTCCGCTATTCCGCTGACTTTATTTCTAATTTTAAGAAATAAAAATGTCTTCATGTAGACGTAAAGTAAAATAAACGCCAAAACCACCGACAAACGGACGAATATTGTCGTTTCGACATTGTTTCTTATATGGATCCACAAAATACTAGCTTTTTGGCTCTCAGATGAAAATTGTGGAAGTTGCACACAGAATGATATATATATATATATATATATATATATATATATATATATATATATATATATTGGGTGACTTTAGCCGCCAATTCACACATGACCACTTTTCTGACTCCCTTTTTAAAATGCTACTAAATGGCGAATTTTTAAGACTATGCGCTAAATGACGAAAAACTATGTTATATAAAATATCTCGACTCACTATATTAATTATTTTGAGATTGTTTCACAATACAATAGTGATGTAGTACAAAACCCCGGAGAATTTGCAAATGAACTGAAACTGTTAGAAACCAAAACTATTGATAAGATATATGAACAACTATTTAAAACATAAAATGCCGAATATTTTTGAAATGGATTGGGAAAATGAAAAACTGGTGCGATGAATATTTGTATCTTAATATTTCAATTTATTGCTTATATTTTTTTTATTATGAAACTCCATATATAAATTTTCATATGTGACATACCATTACATGAAAGCATATAGGGAATATGAGAATTTTCAACCGTTTTACCATACTTTCGTATTAAAATTTCAATTAGAATTAAATTACTTAAAATAATTTTAATTAATTATTTTACATCTTTTAATATATCAATTATTTTAATAAATAAATCTTTATTTTTGCAATAATAAAAATTACACTGTTCTAGTCGCAATTTTTAACAAGCTGGGCACCCAACTGTTAAAACAAATTCAAGTACGCTGAATTTCGAAGTAAGCGCTCGTATTAGCGATTTTGTGTCTAAACTTTATTGTGGAAGTAGCAAAAATAATACAAATAAACACACAAATAAACAATACATCGATACATTATATACTTCAATCAATAATTAAATCAAAACAAACCCGATTTTTATATTTATATATTTTTGCAAATTCGATCATTGGTAACACTGCTTACTTTGCTCAAGTAATTGTAGTAATATTTCTTGCTTGATTAAAGTTTTGTAATTAAGTTATTTATCTTGTTTATATTTGGCAATTAAATTGTTAAATTTTAGCTAAAAATTTAATTTTCTTAACCCATCTTTTATCCTTTGAAAAATAATTAACACCGTTGAATTCAGCGTCGTCAACTTAGTTTTACTCATTTTGTTGAATAAAAATAAGTCTCATTTGCGATGTTATTATTGATAAATATTTATTAATAAAATTAAATTTAGCAGTTTTTCTTAAAATACAATATTTTTTGTTTTTATTAAGTAAACAAATTTTATGGGATTTTTTTTTTGTATTAAAGCAGTTGGCCTATTTTTTATGAAATTCCCTTCTTTTGGACACTCTTTAAAATTTCTCAGTGGTATCACTGGTGATGAAGGGTATAAAAAATACCAATAAACTTTTTATAAAAAGCTTTTCAAAAGTAAGTGTTTTTATAAAAAAGATTTTTACAAAAATCCATGATACAATTACTACGGGTAGAATTTTTTGAAAGTTTATTCTAAAATTTATCTATCCTGAAAAGTCATAAAAACTCTTCCAAGTGATTCTACCTTGTGTTATTATGTGTTTTTTTTAAGTGATTTTTTTTTTAATAAATATTTTATAAAAAATTTTTCAAAAGATTTTTTATAAGAATAGTTTTTTTCAAAAGTGTAAATGTAAGTAAATATGTGAGGTTTTTTCTAGTAAAAAACTAAAGTAAAAAAAATTTATAAAAATGAAGATTTTTCAGAAAAATGGTTTTTCATTTCCAAGAAAAACCTTTTGGGAAAAATTTTTTTTGCATAATTTTTTATTAAAAAATCATTGATATTTTATTTTTAATTGTATTAGAAATTCATTTAACATCCCTCCTATATTCTAATATTAAACACAACATAAAAATTCAATACTAACAACTCTCTAATGGAAAAGTTATCAAGTCAACAGAAGTATTTAAATTGTAATTCCCTATTAACTACTAGCATTTCGTTTTTAATTTCTATACAAACTACGATTATACCCTTGTTTTGTGTGTATATGTTTGTTTTTTTGCTTTTATTTTACTTTCATTTCGTTTACAAATGAGTCAAATGTTGTTTAATGATTTATATTATAAACTCTACGCCAGTTAATTTTCCATTTAAAATGAATTTACGCAAAATGTATACATAAAGCAGTGCTTGCAAAACAAGGCAAAAAAAGAAAAAAAGTCAACAACAATTTTATATACTTTATGTAGAATTAAAAATGTTTTTTAAAAACTATGCCTCTTCTCTAGAGAGGTCTGAAAATTGCAGCAAAGTTGAAAAATGTAGAAAAAACATATAAAAATACCACTCAAATCGCACATTTGTTGCTAATTAGTTTCACGCACAAAAAAAAAAAAAAAAAAAAAATGGAACTTACATATACATAGAGAGTAAAAAAATATAACCAAATAAAATTGCTCTTCTGATGTGTTTGGTTTATAAAACATCAAATGTAGCGCATACATTACGTTGCTTAAACACATTTACATATATACATATATTCATTTACAGATAAATACGTTTAAATGTGTATATAACCTCATTTAAAACATTAGTTTCACTAGAAAAAAAAAAAAACGAAAAAAGCAGGATTTTTACTTTTTTTTTCAAAACTTCTCTATAGTTTTAGATCTACACGTGTTTGTATGTGTGGTGGGCTTATCTCAATGGTTATTATTTATATCCTGTAAAATATTTACCAATGGTGGATTGTGCAGTGGTTTAAGGCAATGATTTCATTTATAATATTTATTATTATTATTATTTATAATTATTATTATTATCATTATTATTATTATTATTACTATTATTATTATTATTATTATTATTATTATTATTAATATTATTATTATTTTATATTATTATTATTATTTCTTCAATGAATGGATATCGATGTGAAGGTATTTTGTGAATTTGTTCATAAATTAATCTCCCCCTATCTGTTGATTGAACTGACTGATATATATCATTCATTAATATATTGATTACAATTTCCGTAATCTTCCAATTTCATATAAAGAAAATCCAAATTTATTACATTTTCTTGAAATTAACAAAAAGGAAAAAAATATTAATTGACGAAACAGTTATCTAAAAAAATCCATAAAAAATGGCTATTATTTATATCAATATTAATTTTTATTAACATTAATAAATATTACTCAAACATGAGTAAATTTAAGATTGATCACGTAAAATTATGAAACTAAATATTTTTACAAACTAGAATTTTTAGTCTAGAAATTAATGGACTATATAGTATAAAAAAAAATCCAAATTCCATATGGATACTAAAGTGCCACGATTTGTATGGGGACAAATAAAAACTAGCAAATAAATAAATATGTTCTAAACTAATTACCAAAATATTTCAGTTTAATTATTTCGCTCCCTTGAGCTGGACCATTTTTAAAATGCATCCAAAAATATGATTTTCAATCAACAGTGTACATAATTTTTAACTTTTTATAAAAAAATACAAAATATAATACACACACATCGATTAATATATCAAGAGCTAATTTTTTTTAATTCGTTTTCATTTTCGTAAAATTTTTTATGCAATTTTTAAATTATATTTTATTAAAGTTAGAATATTTCGGATATTTTCCATTGCAATTTAGATTTTAAAGCATCAAACAAATAAATGATTAGTTAAGACCACATGTAACCTACACCATTGTATATAGGTGGACAATTGATTTTCTATGAGAATTTTAAATAGGAGCTATTGTCAATTTAGAGCTATTCTCTACATAAAACTTATTTGTTTCAAATATTATTATGATACTAATATTTATATAAAATTTATTTTCACAGAAAAAAATACTCGAAAAATATTTAGTTAATTTGTTATTTCATTTGATTCATTTAATTATGTTTATAATTGATAAAATTAACTTTTTTAATATTTGTTTTATAAAAACTGACAGCTATTCAAAAAATTCAAAACAAAAAGAAAAATAACGTTCATTCGCGCGATATTTATAAAAAAGGGGCTATTTCTTTTAAAAGGATCATGAAATTTTGTTCCTATTTGATACGCATATAACGTATGGGGTCATCTAGTCTTTCTCAATATTATTTTTTTCCAATTGAAAAAAAAAATGCGAATTTATTTACGATTTAAATTTATATAAAATCTGAAAAATTCGACAAAGTACGTAACTTTAAATGTTAATATCTCTTTATGATATAAATAGATTTTAATGTTTCAAAACTCTCATGAAGGCCAACTGCAAACTTTTACAGACAATAATGCGAAGGTAAAATGCACTCGTAATGCAACTTCAGTTTTGTATATAAATTGACAAATTTCTACCCCTTTGATTCTAATTTTCTTTTAAAAAGTTTAAAGGCTATATCTTTACTACAAAATGCAATAATAATTGTTCTGGAATAAGGTGATTTACTAATTTTAATACTTTTTTGGAAAAATTACTACCAGTCCTTTTAGACAAAAATTAAATTTTTTCATAATTTCTTTTTTTTTTTTTTGGTTATATTCATTCAGTAATATGTAATTTTAAGTGTTCATAACTCTTTAACTATACTTCGGATTTTATTAATTTAAAAGAATTTTAAAGTTTCTTACAATAAATATTGTAAATAATATTGTATAATATGCACTTACAGCGAGAATGCAATTTTCAGATAGATTTTAAAGAAATTTCTACCCTTTTTATTTTAAATATTTTTGATCAATATTAAAGACAAATATGTTTATTACATAGTTCATTAGCAGTTATTCTGGAGCAAAAGCCCATTATAGCATAAATAACAAATTAAAAATATAAAAAAAAAATATTTTTGCATGAAAAAATCTGAAGGAATATTTTTATTTTTTAAATAGTGGACCATTTTTTTCTATAACAATTTGTATTGCAATTTTTATAAAACATTATAATTTTTATAATATCAGAGGTAGCCAAAAATTTAAATGGTAGAAATTTTTAAAAATGCATCTTGAAATTGCATTTGCATTCTGAATGCATTTTTAAGCGTTAATATTATTTTAAATAACTGTGTTTAAGAGAATATATTAGTCTTCTATATATAATTCAAATTATTAAAATCAGTTTACAGCTAATAGAGATATTGGTGTTTAAAGTAACACGATTTTTGTATTTTTTTTGTTTGCTTTTAAAAAAATTAAAATCGTTAATATATTTGCGAGTTTTTCAAAATTCAAAAAAATAAAAATGAAGATATTAAAATGATATGTGTATGTCGAATACTAACAAAATCCGAAGACCTAAGAAAAATTTTTGGGCGTTCTTTCATGGAATGAACGATATATATTTGGAAAAATAAAATAAACAATTTTATGCATAACGGCCTATAAATTAAAAATTATTTCAACCGTCGAAGTTTTTTGGGCTCTTTTTTAATTCGCTTACACAATTTCATAAAAGCTGCAAATGAAGATTTGTTTGGATAATAAAGATTTGGAAGTTAGTTTTTTTTTTATTTTATAGGTTTGTAAAAAATTTTATTTTTATTACAGATATTCCCTTCATGATACTTTAAAGTAAAAAGAATCAAGGCTTTATCCCATTAAACTTTTGAAGAATAAAAGGTAAATTAATAGGTTTTACATTTTTGTTAGGATTAGCTAAAACTTGATTAAAACACATGGTTTTTTCATCTCGTCTTTTTTTTATGAATTAAAAATTTTACACCACGATATCCTCCTGCCCACTTTATTTGGATTTTTCTTCTTATTTTATAGATCCCAAAGTTTATATCACAACATCCTCCCTCCCCCTTTGTTTGACTATTCCAAAAAAGAAGATGGTTGCTGCCTAACGATGAGAAATATATTGACTGTGTTAAATTATTTTGCAATAAATATTTTAATTAAAAGTTTTGATTTTTATTGTTGTTTATTTTTTATGCAATGCTACAGATTGAGTTAATTTTTAAATCATATCAATTAATACATTATTTAGTTTTATACAAACTTTCAGTTATAAATATTATTGACTCGATTATAAAATTTAGTTGAAATTTATACAAAAAGCAAATATTTTCATTTAACCAATATTATCATTTTAATGATTGGAGCAAAGTCTAACAAAATTTTAATTAATATCAACAATTTGGTAATTGTAATCGATTTTTATTTTTCCCAGTATACGTTAAGGTAATTTTGGTAAATGGGCTTTATATAAACCGATCTTAATGAAACTTGGCATACTGGTTAAGGCTGGTACGAAACTTATTTGTGCCGAATTGTAAAAAATTTACAGAATTAAAGCATTTTTATTTTAACACTTATTTCCGAAGAGACATTTGTTTGCGGGCAAGGAGAAACTATTGACCGATCGTAACCAATCATATGTTCTAAATTTCATCAAATTATCTTTAAATCTGTAGTTTGTTTTCGAAGTTTACATGGACATCCAGCCAGACGGACATTGTCACATCGATTCAGAAAGTGATTCCGAATCGATTGTTATACTTAAATGTGACCAATATTTTTGTGCATTACAAACAACAGAACAAAAACCTAATACCCCAACCACCTATGATGATGATGTAAGGTATAAAAAGAAAGAAAATGAGAAAGAAATATATAGTCGATCAAAACCGAATATATGGTACTGTGTACGAGCATAAGAATTCAGGAAGGAGACTTATATTACACCTGTAACCAATTTTACTAAATATAAAATAAAATAAAGTAAAATTCAGAATAATCCGTTGGTACTAGCATCTATACGATTTTATGCATTTTAGGGATATTCTTGGAAGTGGGTTTATATGGGATCTATGGTAAATTATGGGCCATATATTCTTCCTACTTACATATGTGCGCTAGGTGGAATAATGTACTGATCACAACCAATTTTGTCATAGTTTACATGGACGTCCAGCTAGCCAGACGGACAGACATCGTTAGCTCGATCTAAAAAGTGATTCTGAGTCGATTGGTGTATATTACGGTAGGTGTTGGATAATATTTTCTATGTACTACAAACGCCACCTATGTAGGTGTAAAAACAATAGCTTTTAAGCCTAATATAGGTAAACTGTATCCGTAAAAATTTTTTTAAAAGTATCAACACTAAAAGCCGTGGTCTCGTAAAACTGTGACGCGATGAACATTTCTTTTATTAAACTTTATACACTATGTCTTTCACAAGGAACATTAATTACGTAAAATTATTTATAATAAAATTTTCTTCTGCTCTTTTGTTTAACATAAAATAAAAACTTGTAATTTTTTTTTAACACGTCAAAGAATTTGATCGAGATAAATATAAACATAAATATAAATTTAAAAAATAAAATAAATAATAAGAAAAATCGCTCCGTCAGTATCTGCTAATGTTGGATAAAGTTCCTTAGATGTAAAAAGTTAATATTTGATATTATAATACCTCAGGAAACCCTTTATTACTGCAGTAAATCTTTGAATATATTTTTTCTTGAAACTTTTTTTATTTCCCTTTTTTTGTTAATAACTCTGGCTCTCCTGTAAGAGCTAGTTGAAATCTATACAACAATATTACAATATCGACAATAGTAACTTCTTAATGATATTATGATATAGAAAATCGTCAAAAAAATGTCCATATGTGGGGGTGTTTTAAAAACAAATTGGGGTACTATATTCAACTCCTTACAAACCATTTACCCTTTGAGATGTATAGTACAGAATTGCAAGTTTTATTTTCGTGTTTTAGTTATTTTTTTAAATTTCATCAGTGCTCATCACATTTTGACACATTCAAAAAATTCCAAAAACTATTTGTAACAAATTTATGCAAAAACTAAGTCCGTTGCTTCAGAAAGTGAAAAATACGTTTTGGCCAATGTCTTGATTACTTATAGATGTATTTAATTAATTTCTTCAGTGAAAAGATTCAGAATATATATATATATATATATATATATATATATATATATATATATATGTATAGAGTACGGAAAATATTAGTTGAAGCGATTGATATTTTTTGTAATTTGATATTCTTTGATTTTAATTTTATTTACTTTCTTTAAGATATTAATTAGAATATATATCTAGCAAAGAAAATAAATAATATTATGATTTAAAACCCGCAAATCTGACCACATTGTATGCGATAAACTTAGTGGCAGTGAAATTGTGGCTTTAATTTTTCTAAATTTTACAGCTGAAGTCAGGAACTTAATGTAGACTTTCTTTAAGGTAACCACCTAGTCCATAAACCAAGACTATTATTTACGGTATGCACTAAATTTTGAAAAGAAAGATAAGTTTATCAATAGTTAGCATACGTATAATAAAAAT
This sequence comes from Protocalliphora azurea, assembly GCA_932274085.1. Taxonomy (NCBI): domain Eukaryota; kingdom Metazoa; phylum Arthropoda; class Insecta; order Diptera; family Calliphoridae; genus Protocalliphora; species Protocalliphora azurea. The sequence goes on from OW026523.1 coordinate 113,690,044, forward strand.
TAACATACTACGTATATTGGATCCATTAGGATATATATAAGTCTAGCATTCATAAAAAGCATCTTGAAAATTTGTGCCTATTTTTGCTTTACATTATTTCCTTGTATTCATATATAAAGGATGAAATTATGACAATTTTGTTTTGTTGTTATACATATTGTACATCTGTATATTTGCGAGTGCCACAAATGCAGATGTTTTAGTATAAATAAACCTAAAATAAAAAAATAAAAATGAATAAATAAAATGACCTTTTTTAAAGAATAAATCATAGAATTAGGAATATATATATCTTTCGCAAATGTTTATTTTTTAAATTTATTTTCGTTATTTTTTTTTAAATAAATTTTTTATTTTTAAGTTATTGTTTGACTATTTATTTTTTCAAATGTCACCGAATTTAATTTTTTAATGCTATAAATGAATTTTTCGATTACTATCACCAATATTCAATATTAAAACGTATAATGCTGAGCTCAATTCGGTTGTAATTTTCATATCAGTTAAGGAACTTTCAGTGATAGCACAAACCTATTGAATGAATTTTTCTATTTATATATTTTTTTTTTAATGATTATAATGACATTTCGTAAGATTTATTTCTTTATTTTTTGTTAATATTTACCAATGAGTAGCGATTTTCAACCAATCAACCATTGATTCGACTAATTTCCTAAGAAAATCATTGTCAATTTCTTCCCAGGCTTGATTAGTTTTTAGTTTTAGATCAGTTATTGTCAGTACATTTATTCTGTGAATTTCTTACTTGCGTAAATTTACGAGCCATGTACTCCACAGATTCTTCATGGATTTAAATCCAATGGAGAATATATATATATATATATATATATATATATAGATATATAAAATTTATAATTTCAAGAGTAGATATATTATTAGAGTAATTAGGAAAATAAAGAAAACAATCGGATTTTAAGAAAATTTAGAAATCGACTTTACTTCAAAAGGCGTAACAAATAAAGTGAATGGTGAATGTGATTCGACACGAAATTGTTTAATATAAAATAGTGAAAATTATTAGGTGTTAAAATCAAAACTAACAAAATTTTTGAAACTTTCGCTCCCCAACTCAACATTTCATAATTTCAGAAATAAAAACAAATTTAATTATAATTTATAAACTAATTATTTAAAAGTCTGGTTTCATTTTGAAAGCATTTACGTTCCTAAGCATCACTTTGGTAAATGAGGATGTATACAATAATTGTTTCTGTGTTTTTTTTTTTTTTTTTTTTTGTAGTAAACATTTATAATGGTTTGCACATTATGACTTTTCATCAAATACACAATAATAAAAAATCAAATACTGAGTTTGAGTGCCTCTGATATTAAAGCCGCAGCAAATGTGGATGTTAAAATCTTTAGGGAGTTAAAAAAAATAGATACGTGTCAGAACTAGAAATTAATCAAAACGTAATTATTAAATTATTATGGGTTTTGTAGTGAAGAGCAATAAAATCAATAGTTTTTGATTTAATCTATATACGTTGCAATACTATTACAAATTATATTCTAATTTAATACATCGATCGGAGTAACGTAGATTATTATCCCGTTGCAATAAGACAGACCAGAATCTCTGGCGGGAATCGAAACCGCAATACACAAACTGATGCACTAACTTAACTACCGAGTTAATCTATATAATTCAAACAAGTGAGAATGTTATTTTCGGCTTGGCCGAATCTACATGCACAGAAAAAATTATTCAGTAAAAATTTTGAAGTTATTTTTAATTAATTTTTTCTACGAATTCAATTCTTTTATTAATTCATACAAGTATTATTCTAAAATTATTTTTCAAAATGTGTTTTAAAAAATTCATACAAAAAACAAAACATTTTGGAAAATAATTTTCAGATAAATGAACTAAATTTTATTTATCCATAAATTCTGATTGTTTAATGCTAATTTATAACGTTTTTTTTTTAATTATATGTGAAGATGTGCTTAGATTTCCAAGGTGATATAATATAGAAAATTTACTAAATAATATCTTTCTTTGTATTTGATGTTAGTCTTTAATGTTTTTTTTTTTTTTTTTTTTTTTTTTTGTTTTTTGTTATTTAAAATTCTCCTGTCATTGATGCTGGTATATGCGTATCTTTGGAAAACCATTTCCGTATAATGTTTAGGTACACATTAACTATTTGAAGCCAGTTTTTAAACTATCTATTGATTTGTACTTTATATATTTGTTTATGCGACATCCTTTAAGTTATGCTAAAGAAATTGTTTATTCCCTTCGTTGAAACATTCCATAAAAATGAGAGCTTTCATCGCACCTTCTAATGAATTAAGAATAAATTTATTATCTTTAAGGCCACACATCCAATTGGATACTACATATGTACATCACTTTTATATATTATTACAGTTACATATATTTTAATGTAAAATATTATTTAAATAATATTTCAAATATTGAAATAAATAATTTGAAACCAATATTGACGAAAGCATTTTTGCATAAATGTATATATTTAATTAGTTTTTTAGTTTAATTTAATTCCAATAATTCGAGTAATTTATTTGATTAAAAAAATTAATCGAAACTAATACAAAAAACAATTATTTTGCTTAATTAATATTATCACATTGATGATTGGAGCAAAATCAAACAAAATTTTAATTAATATAAGCAATTTCGTAATTGAAAACCATTTTTATTTTTTTCGTGTATCCACTATCTGCAGCTTTTTAAAATTTCACCTTATATGGGAGTTGGGCGCACATATTTTGTTTCCGAGTTTATATTAGTTCTTGGACTATTTGTACAAAATTTAGTTGATGTTTTTTTTACCTTATTTAGTGGATGAACAGTAAAGTAGGCGGACTACACCTATTTTTGGTTTCCTAGTTAAATTGGTTCTTGAACTATTTGTTGATATATATGATTTTTGTAAAACATATCGTCCATAAAGTTTAAACTGGAGTTACGACGGACATCCTTACTTTTTTAGTATTTTTGCCATATTTTTTTGGTTTATGAACCGATTTTTCTTATTTCAATGCCAAATCATCATTTTTTTATGGTGGATATAAAAATAATAATAATTGAGATCAAGATTCGTAAAATTTGTGAATTTAACCTTAATTTAATAACTTTTCATCTGGAAGGTCTCCTTCTTGGCTGCTTGAAATAGATTGTATAACGTTGGTTGGTTGGTTTACGTGGTAGCCCGTAATCTTACGGGCAATCAATTAGACTCGTTAGAATCCGTTTTGATGGAACCACACTACTCGCCAGGTGAATGAGTTGTATTGAGTCTGTAATGAGATAGAAATGTAGGGAAGAACAATGAGAACATAAATTAATTAGATCCAGCCTGTAGCATTGAGATATTTAATGATGTCACTGAGTCCAGTGTCAGATATCTCACAGAGGTTGTCTAATTGGTGCCCTCCCAGAAATTTATGTCTGCTTGCGTTCAAGGCTGGGCATTCACATAGAATATGAAAAACTGTCTCCTCCTTCCCGCGATTGCCACAAATACTACAATATTCATTGTAAGGGAGACCAAGTCTGCTTGCATGTTTTCCGATCGTCCAGTGACCTGTAAACAATGCTATTAGTCTCGAGATGTCTTTGCGTTTCTAGCCAATGAGTTGCATTGAGCGTTTTTCGTTGTAGGTAGGCCACGTTTCTTTCGCGACTCTACATTTGTCCAGATTTCGCCATCTATTTTCCGCCTTTTCTAGAAAGTGTTTTTGGATTCTGCTTTTGACTGTTCCTAACGGGATTGCGACAGAAACCGATAAGGAGGCATTCATAGCAGAGCCTACCCGGGCTAGTTCGTCTGCCTGTGCATTACCATTGTAGTCCCTATGCGCAGGAACCCAGACTATAGTAATGTCATACAGTCGACTTAGTCCAAGCAGTTCCTCTTTACACTGTCTGACTAGAATAGAGGTAGTTTTCGGTGATTAGAGCGATTGTATTGCCGCTTGACTGTCGACAAATAAACCAATATTCCCTTCAATATTTCTATCGCGAATTAGTTTACACGCTTCCCTGACCGCTAGTATTTCCGCTTGGAATACGCTTGCCTCGTCAGGGAGTCTATATGAGTGTCTAATTCCAAGATCATTAGAGAAGACACCAGAGCCGACACCGCAGTTCATCTTTGAGCCGTCAGTGTATATCCTAGTTCCATATTGTTCAAGAAGATTACCCCTTCTCCATTCACTCCTGGTGGAGAATAGGACTTTAATAGTATTTCCGAAGTCCATCTGGGGAATCATATAGTCGGTAAATTTATTGAATTGCGGAGGTATTAAATTTAATATCCTCGCGTGCCCATACGTTCTTGATCTCCAGCTTTTCGTTGCAGATAATTTTATCGCACTATTAACTGATGATTCAATTATGTATAGGTCTATAGGTGTTAGGTGCAATATAGTGTTCAGAGCTTCTGATGGAATAGTACGTAATGCACCTGCAATGCCAATGGAAGCGGATCTTTGTATCCTGTAAAGTTTATCCACCACATATCTCTTACTAGTAGCGGTCCACCACACAAGAGATCCATACACAAGAATGGGCCGCACTATTGCAGTGTATAGCCATTTTGTCAATTTTGGACTCAAACCCCATTTCACACTGAACATCTTTCTACAGGTGTAGTATGCCACCGTAGCCTTACTAACCCTATGTTGAATGTTCAGCTTCCATGAAAGCTTAGAGTCCAAAATAATGCCCAAGTATTTTGATTGTATAACGTGATCCTCTTCGTTTTTAAGTCCTGCATTTTCTTATTATAAAATATTCCACAAATTAAGACTTTTCTTAAATATTTTGCTAACGTGCATTTCAAAGAAAACATATTTGAAATTGAACGTGCTCCTTAAGTAAAATTCCTCTGTATCCGTTTTTTTTTCTACCTATTGATGACCATGTATCTGTATTGGAAATAATTAAAGACGAGATGATATGTCTCCTTTATTTGGTAGCATAATATTTGAGTAACTTTGAATGTAATAAATAATTCTCAAGAAAGTCACATACAACAGACATTGATTGTGATGTCGAGGACTGCAAAGAAAATGTACATTCAAATTGAAAATAATTTTTATGGTTTTGTTAAATTCGATTGACATGTCATATTTAATGTAAAGAGTCGGCATATTATTTCATTTAGTTTATTTTGCTATTTCTAGTATTCTGTATGATTTAATACAACTAATATTGAATAATCGTATGTTTCTTATCCAAAAGTCATTATCATTTAAGTCAATTGAGTATGCGACACTTGTGCAAGGCTTCATATACTTCACTACATGAATGAATACTCTATGGTAATATTTATTTTACCGTACTTGTTCCAGAATAACGCTGTAATATTTTATGCAACTCCCTTTGTTCTTTTACTATTTTCTAAAATAAGTAACGAAGTATAGACATAGACAAGAAATAAATACACAAAAACACTAGTAGAAAACCACTGTATGTTTTTGCCATTTTTCTCCTTTTTTATATATTTGGCACAAGCCTACGTGAATAGAGTCCAAGAACTCTTTATACGTTAATTTTTGGAAACTCTACGTTGACTCAGCCAGACCAGTATACTGGGAAAACAGTACAGGATTGTGTAATGAAAAAAAGACAGGGCGTTATCCTTAAATAAAAGTTTTTATTTTTTATCCATTTGTATTTTCTTTTAAAAAGTACAAACGAACATTTATTTTGATAACGTTAATATAAGCAAACAAAGATATATACACATACGTTTGTATATACACACACATTAACATCACCAAGTCATAGAACTGCAAATAAAAAGAAAATGTGTACGCGAAGTTCAGGGATATAGCAGGTGCGGAAATGAATCTTAATTATGAGGGGTCGGTTTTCTGATATTTATTTTGATAAAAGGAAGTAATTCAAGGATTGCGCTTAATACAGGAAAAATATATAGCGCTTTTTTATAACTTTGTTACAATAATTAGTTCATTAGTATATCGAAAAAATACTATTTGAATTTTTTAATTTTTCTCTGCGTAAACTTGAAAAACCATAATTTCTACTAATCTGTAGGTCGCAGTTTTAAAGATAACTTTATGAAATTTGGTATTTGAACCTATTTTGGGCCAATAGCATAATATAGTAAAATTGGTTAAAATTATATATCCATATTAAAATTTTCAAAAAAAAAATAGGTCAAATACTCATAAATATCTTAAATTTTAATTTATAATTCCTATAAAAATAGTCGCATAAATATAAAATTTAGTAGAAACAAATTTCTTTTAAGTATTAATCTTACAACCTAATTTCATGTGGATCGGTCCATAAATAACCATAGCTTCCATATAAGACTCTGTTACGTCAAAGCAAATTATCAATTGCGTTTGGGCATTAAAATGACATAATATGGAAAAACTTTCTTTAATGTTATTTTTCTACTTATTTTAAACATTTTCCAAAAATTAAATAATGCAAATAATTAAGTTAATAAAATATTCATTTTAAATTTTTATTACATAAATTTTATTTAGTTTTTGTTATAAAGACAAGCATGTTTACCTTGAAATTTTTTTGAAAATATTTTTTTATTCCAAATCGCAAAAAATCCTCATTTTCTTTCTTTTTTTTTTTTTTTTGATTTTCATACTACACATATTAAATAAAAATACAAAATTTTTATTTTCACCCAAGTTCGTATAAAAGATTTTTGAATTTCTGTATAAAAGTAAAAAATACCCATTTTTAGACTGATTTAGAAAATATCAAAATTATTTATATAACATTAGCATTAACAAGAAATACGTAATTATGTTTCAAAATATCTATACTTAACAACTTCATTGTAAATAAAACTACTTATTATAAAATAAAACACAAAAATATAAACTTGAAAAATTACAGTTTACAGTTTTTACAGCTGTGATTAAAAATAGTGCACTAGGAAAGTAAAAAAAAAAAAAAAATAATAAATAAAAATTATTTTATGCTTTATTTTATCTATATTTGTTCAGAATCAATTACTTTTTTCAAAATATTTATTTTCAATTTTCAAATTTTCAAAATAAACGCCATATTTCTCAATTTCACCCCTGTGTGCATCAGATTGTTTAAACAAATGTAAAATAACTAAAGAAATATAAAATATAAAAAATATAAAATATAAATATAAATATAAATATAAATATAAATATAAATATAAATATAAATATAAATATAAATATAATATAAATATAAAAAATATAAAAAAATATAAAAAAATAAAATATAAAAATATAAAGCAAAATATAATGTTAATTACCAAAATAGTTAAATTCGAAAAATACATTTTTTATATAAAATATAGACTTTTAATTTACAAACATTTCTTTATTCTCGATTATTTTTTTCAAATATAATATTTACCTATTTTTTTTCGTTAATATAACAGGGCTATATCAGTTGCTTATGTTGATTATTAAATAACCAAATTTGATTTTTATACGAAAATCATAGAATTTTTATTATATTGAAAAAAGTGACTGAATCTCTTTGTTTTTCTTTGAATTTTGCAGGAAAGTTGCAAAAAGTGCAAGATAGTTTTATGCCTTTGCATAATGAACACTACCTATGACAAACAATTATATGTGCATACCTATAAAGTTATGTCTTTGCTTTAAAAATACACATTTCAAATACAAATCTTTTTTATAGTTTTTATTTCTATTAGAGCTTTAAAATTCATGGTATAAATTCGACTTATTTCGTCAACCTTCGCACTACCGAAGATCACTCGGCGATTCAGTTTTTGAATCATTTGTAACTGACTGGATTTTTGCAGAAACAAGAAACTAATTTATTTTGTTTGGGCTGCTTTAGATTTCTGCATTTTTAATAAAAAAAAATATATATATATATTTAGTAAAATTTTTAGTAAAAATATACATATTTTTATTACAATATCATAGTTTTATTAAATTTAAAATAACAACCCACGTAATATAAGCCAAAGCTAATTGTCTGAAAACACGGAGAAATGGTTAAATTTTATCCAATTGTATGCTAGCCGCTTTTTGTAGACATGTTGTATATTTAAAATCATATATACACAACGAAATACAAATTATACTTTATTGTAGTGTGCTTTCACTTTTTTTATTCTTATCATTTTCGTTAATTTTTGATCATTATTTAAAATATTAAAAATATTACCAAAATAGATCTAGTGATATTCCAATAAAAACTTAAGCTTGAAATGAAGCAACCCAGCAAAAATTTTTAAATGTTTAGCAGCAATAATAACTAATGGAAGCAATAGATTACTTACTTAATTATGTGTACCTTCCAAGAATGAAATAGCATAAGTTATTGACTGAGTGCAAAAAACACTCTTCCATACCATAGCACTTCTCCGAAAATCCACTTCTATTACTTCTAGGCGTCTCATCTCGCACAGTAATCATGTATTATATGCGCTTTAGTAATGCTTATGTTATACCTCAAGACTTATTCTCGAAAAATGAAACAAATTCGAGGCAATAATCAAAAATTCAAAATTCAAGCACAAATATATCTTTAACTGTAAGAGATAACTTAGGTGAGTAAGCTTATTTCTTTCCAAGCACTTTACAGAAATATAAAAATCTTTTAAATCGGACTTGAATTGTAAAAGTTCCGATTTTTTTAAGCTTTTAAATACTCAAGTTAGTCAAATTTTATACCTTGTAGCTTACCTCAGGCTAACTTCAAGACGATTTTTCCGAAAGTTTAAGTCATCCTCTACAAGTATTCCATATATTTCAAATTGAACAGTAGTTTAGGAGATACAGATTTATTACCAAAAATTTTTCGTTTGGCCCCACTATGTGATGTTTGTTATAAATAAAAAATAAAAAAATAAATAAAAAAAAAAATAAGAAAATACACTCGGACCAAGCTTTATAGTTTATATTTTACTTTGAACCATTTTTCCTCCGCGACACTGTAAAACAAATAAATATTTAAGTATTTGGCCAAAAACAAACATAAAAAAGTAGAAGATCTTAACTTAATGTATGAATTTTAAAACAAAAAGCTGAAATTCAGTTATCCATTCACCGAAAGATTTGCTGCATTTATAGCAAATTATTTCCCTTTATTTCTCTCATTTATTTGGTTTTTTAATTCGCTTAACGATTCATTCGACAATAGTCTATGAAAAGGAAAGATTTGCTGTTTTTAAAACTGAATCGAATTGCCATCTGCACTTGGGTATTATTGGAACGAAAGCCATGAAACTTAAATATGCCAAAACAAAGAAAGCAAATAGGAGAAAGAGAAAGAAAAACAAGACTTTGTTGTGATTAACTTTAGTTGACAATCGGCGTTGCCAGAAACTTTGTTTAAAAAATCATCATTTGTGCAACAAAAAAATCATAATTTTGCTATATAATTCAGCAAAATTATTATTTTTAACTCTCAACCACTAGAAACATCTTATTATTTATTACAAAAAAAAGTTCTATATATAGGACTCTTCCAGCACTCAAAATGAGTAATTGATTTTCAGTGATAATCTTTTGAAAGGTCCCCATTTCCTTCTTTTCAAAGCTCCGCAAAATTATAAATTAATATTGAACAACAATTAGACTCGCCTGTCTAAACAATACAAAAGGTATCAAAAAAGCAATGTGTGAGATTATATCCTTTGATCATAATCTATAATATGATCATACAAATTTCAAATGCTTAATACATGGGTATTAAATAATTTTCCATCCGAAATTGATTCGAACATGTGTCACAACTTCCGAAAGTATTGTTGCTACACACAGAAAAAAGATTGGTTATAAAACGATAATTATAATAAAATTTGTGTTAAAGTAGATAATATTTTCTTGTAATAAACGAAAATGTCTTAACTTAATAAATTTTCAATAATTATAAAATTTAAAATAAAGTTGCCGAGGAATTGAGGCTATTATAACAGTAATTTATAAAAGTAAATTTGGTTATATAAACCAATTTGAGTTTTTTTAATTGATTTAAAGAAATTTAAAATGGCAATTGAATTAAATTTACTATGTTCAAAGATTCAATAGTGCTTACAATTTAAAATTCGGATATAAGGAAACAAAATTAAATTCGGTCTTCACAACTGAAAATTGATTCGTTCTCTCTGACATTTTAAAAATAAATTATCAAAATAAGAGCAAAAACAAATTGAAAGCGGAATTATTACAAATTCATATTGAAACCGAAAACTAATCAAATACGAAGAAGTTCTTATTTTTGAGCAGTGTTTTGGAGACGGTTCCAAACTTGATTTGTATTAAATGACCATTTAAATCTGAATAAATAATAGAATTGTTTTTATCCCGGTCTTTTTTATTCTTGTTCGAATGAAAACATTTTTTGCAGTTTAATTGTAAATCTGCTTGGGCAAAGTAAATGGTGAACAATATTCATATATATGCATACATACATACATATATACAAACATACATGCATACAGACTTCCTACATAAATATAGAGGTTATCGGAAGGATTTCATATAAATTTAAATATTTGCCATTAAGCTTTATATAAAAAAGTACAGTATGTATATATTTTGAAATCAGTTATACGGGTTTTTATAAACATATTCTAACAAATCATCTTGAGTCTTTAAAAAACGTTGCTAATGTTATTAAAATAAAAAATCATATTTTCTAAGAAAAAATCATCAAATTATAGATAGATTAAAAAATTATCAAAAATATGATAAAATTATCATTCTGGCAACGCTGTTGACAACACTATAACCGTTTACACTTACATATGGAAAGCATCAACATCAACGCCACTATCAGCAAAAACATCAACAGCAAAACGCTTCGATGACTGTAAAACGAACGAAGAGCGTTGAGTGAGCTACAAATGACATACCAGAATATCAGCCAACCCGTCAGCAGAGAGAAGATAATAGGTAGGCTTGTAAAATTTACGACTGTTTTAATTTTAGCAAACACAATTTTAAAGACTTGGGACTTTTAACTTTACAGCCGTAAATTTCATTTTAGTGACGTTTTCGTTTCGTATCATTTCTTTATTTGTTTTTGCACGTTAGTTATATCCCAATTCATTCATTTTCCATTTAGAAGTTTATTTTTTTTCCTTTCTTGGCTTATATATTTAGACAAAAATATATATGGGATGTCTGTTCTATTTTGTTTAAAGCAACAAACGCCAAAAGTCTATTGAACTGTTGCCATTACGCTTCATTTGTTTACAGTATCCAACAAATTGCAAATAACATGCTACTTATTGCCTCAATACGATTTTTGGTCTTTAAATAAACAAACACATATACTTACGTACATGTATAAGTAGAAAGATATATTACAAAGATAGTAATTCATGAGCACGCTTGAATCCTTACATGGATTCAAAGCCATGTATGTATATATGTACTACAAATGCATTTATTTTGTATAATGTAATGATGGTAGTAATGGTCTATGTATTTCTAAGTACACTAATTCAAACATCATATGTGAAATCAATGAAAAATATTGTATATGACAGCTGTAGTATATGTACATTTTCCTTTAAAACTAAATCAATGAAAATAGTACTTTTGTTCAACTCTTTTAATTCTTTTTACTTTTTCTATTTTATTTATTGTAGTTAGTATCAGTTTGAATGAATTTTTTGCCAAAATTTCATTAGTTCATCTTTTATAAGTACAATTACAGTTGAAGTAGTTAGTATAATATATATTTCAAGTATCATGACGATGACGATAATGTTAATGATTATTATGTTCTTTGTATGTGTATCTGTTCATATTTTACAGAGTCAATGACTCACTACTTCACTCATTCCATTATATATAGATTACAAAATCCTAATAAATGTGGGTATACTGATACGTGTGTTTGTAAGTATTGTGGTAATTTAAATTAATAATTCCCAAAAAAAAAAAAAAAAATATTTGAAAGTTAGATGAAACAGAATTTCAAAGCTTGCTACACTTATGGGACATTTTTGGAGGATTAGTGTTATAGAAATAATGTCAATTTTTTTATTAAAATTTACTGTCTGCTTCTCTATATCGAACGAAAATAAATCGATAAAGTTTTGTGTAGAAATAATTATATAAAAACTTAGTGTTTATCATATAAATTTTTAGAATTCATATTCGTTCGACATCAGAGACGCCTCTTTTCAATTCATTCCAATTATATTAGGTAGGAATATTCTTACATTTATTGATAGTAAGGTGGCTATTACTTGAGATTGTATACATCATTTCGAAAAATTTAGCAAATATCAGCTACATGTTGAGAACAATATTATTGTGTGCGATATAGAATATATTGAAGATAATAATCAAGTAGAAAATCTCCGAAAGTTTGAACTACTCCTGATATAAGTGTGATTAGTTTTGACCAATAGATTGTATTCGGGATGCGTTTTACTTTTATTTGATGTTGTAACGTTACACATTGAAGGACCCATGTGAGTTTAGCTGCGGTGTGGCTTTCCATTCTATCAATCCTTATGTGAAAGTTCACTATCCGCAAACAAGAACATTAGGCTACTAGACCCAGCTGGAAAATAACGCGGTCATTCAAAAAAAATAAAAAAAAAGAAACAAAATTCAAAACACATTCCACCAGTGTTGACACTTTAGCCATTTAAAGTCTAAATCTAGCCTCTTTATTTTGCTTTTAGCATCAAAATTTTTATTTTATCTTCTAGCTTTTTTGCATTAAAAACACTAAAATTTTAGTATTTCAACAGAAAAGAAAATAATTCCTTATTTGCTTTCACAAATTTTATTTTTCACAATCATCCATTTAAGAATTTTTGTGTATTAATTAGCACATAAAATCGAGATTATATTTTACAAAAATTTTCGCATGCGGCAATCCATTCTTCAAATCAACTCATTATGACATACTAAATCAGATATTATAATTGTTTTTTAATAAGCTTCATGAATCATCAATTGATTTTAAGAATTGGTAATTCCAGAAAATAACCTAAAAGATAAAACGAAAATTTTGACGCTAAAAGATTTGCTCTTAAAAATGCTAAACTGACAATTTATAATGTACAACATGTTGGTCTTCTATTTATTTTGAGAGCAATACATAAAGTAAAGAATATCTGACCCATTTACAGTATCACAATTTTTTCAGAATAGAACACAAAAGAGGACAAAATTCAGAATAAAAGAAGAAAAGAACTTTCAGAGTCTTTTGAAATAGCATTGCACATAAGAGAGCAAATCCTTGCCTTCTCATTTCTTTTAAAAGGGAGAAGGCGAGGTTTTGCCTCTAAGGATACGCTTCTTGAATTTGAAATGAGTTTACAGTGCAAGGAACAGATCTTCTGGCTCCAAAATAAGGTATACTAAGGTATTTTCGAATATTTTCTTTAGTATTTATTTTCCACGATATACTGTTAGTGAAATTTTTTTTTAAAGTCATCATTTTGAGATATCTTTCGATTTTAATTAGTTTACTCTCGATATCATGTTAAGTATATATTTAGACGTTTACAGAAAGTATGAAAAACCAATAGTTTATTTCTTTAAAGGGAACTACGAGTCTATTGAAGTGTGGCAAATTACGTATTCTTGCTTGCTGCACTCAATGGCAAGAGGAAATATTTTGTTACATTTTTTTACATCATTTAGCTAATATTTGGTAAACAATGCTTTAAGTTTTTATAACAATTCATTGAAGCCAATTTGAAACCAGAATAAGCTACGCAGACTTGATATAGTAGTCACTGCTATTACAAGCAAATCATAGGATGTGATCAGTTGAAAATTCAAAGATTTATTGACAACCTGCTAATTTCATTATTCTGACATTAAAAACGAGTGTAGGCTTATAGTCAACAAGGTCTAGAATTTTTAAGTAAGCCAATAAAAATGCAGAAGACGCATTTAACCCTACAGTACGGAGCATATTTTACATACGTTGTAACTAATGATCGTCAATTCGACGAGTACTTTTTTCAAAGCAGTTTATCTTATAAGTTAAAGTGGTTAAAAATTATAAAGCAATATCACCTGATTTTCTAATTCCCTAGAAATCGAAAGAAAAAATTAATTTTTATTTAGTTCAAAAGAAAATCGTTGCATATATTTTTATATCTAACATATCCTTTTTGTGCATTTTACTGAGATCATATCAAAAAAAGAACCAAAAATTATCATATCTTAAAATATGTTATGAAAAGCAATCAAAGAAAAAAAAACATATCTAAAGTCTTAAAATTGCATACGAATCACTTTGAATTTCCACATACTTCTTCTGTTTTCCTACTTCATGTGTATTTCTTTTATTACTAATTGCATCTTTTATAATAAAATTTTCAATATTTATCCAGTCCCAGAAAAAAAAGGAACTGAAAAAAAGCTGAAAAAATACATGATTTATTTACATGATATATATATATATATATATATATATATATATATATATATATATATATATATATATATATATATATATATATATATATATATATATACATGACTTATAAAATGTATTTTCATTTTAAGGAAGTACTTAGTGCTGAAAATAAGCTGCATAAATTCTTCTTTTAACACATATTTGTCATAGGTAGGATTTCTTTTTTATGCTTCTTGTTCATTGCTTTTGAAGCACTTCTGTAAAAACTATGTTTATACAATTTTTTATAAAAATTCTGCTTTAAAAGATAATAAAAATACTTTTGAATATATGAAATTTTTAATTTCTTAATTACTTGGAAGTAATTATTAATAACTCACAAAAAAGTACAAAATATGAACTTAGTTCTACTTTTGAAAGGGTGAAAATGATGTTTTTTGGAAGTACTCGAACATTTTTATGCTAGAGTATTATTAATTCCACAGAACGAAAGTTTCATACATGATTTCGCAAAGAAAAAAATGCTAAAAAAAACAGTCACGTTCTTAATAATATTCATCGAATCCACGAGCATTAAATCTCAAAAAAAAAAAACAAACTTTCACCGAAAAGAACTGAAAAATATGACTTTTAATCGAAAAATAAGCTCAGGGACTACTAGATAAGATTTGCGCCTAATAGATTCAACAAATAAAAAGATAAACCTTAAAAAGGAATATTTCCTAATTTCTATTTTAATTTAAAAAAATGTTCACTTGCCAGTTGACATTTCATTGAATTTTGTTTGACGCTGTTTTCTCTTATAAATCATTTTGATATTTTTTTTTTCTTATTAATAGTAAATAAATTTACATACCAATATATGATAAGGAATTGGCTGTTGAGGCCTTCGTCCTTATCTTTTGATCAAATATTTGACAAATGAGAACGCAGATTTAGGAGGGAATTTAAAATGCTTTCAAAGTTATAAAAACTAATCTTAAAATTTATTTAAAAATAAATCAGTTTTTAAAGTTTCTGATTCGTTCTAAATCATTAGTTTTACATCAGCACAGTAAATATAGCTGGAGAGAATTAAAAAGAATTGTCTTCATTTGGGAACAAAATTATTATTTTTCAATAGCTAAGACCGTACTTCAGTTCCATAAAAAACAGTTTTAAAATTTATCTTTTTTTGTGAGAATTGCGAAAAATATAATAAATATTAGCTAGTATTTTTAATTATTATTAATTTTTTTGAACTTTGTACGTTACTGTTATTTTTCCTATTGAATTAGAAAGTCGTACGTTACGTATTAAATATATATTTTCATTAGCTTTCGTCAACAGCATTCATAATTAAATTAGGAATTGCTTCGATAAAGCAAATTTTAATAAATTAAAATAAATTTCATAACTTATATAAGAAAAAACCATCGGAGCTTTTCTTTTAATTATGCTTAGTTTATAGAACATACATCGGCAAATGTGTTCTTAAAAATATCTCATCCTAGCTAGCTCCACTTTTCGTTGTAATGACATTTTTAATAGACGCCATTTTATAGAATTTACCAGATTTAAAGAATTGCAATGGATGACTATGAGGTCTAGTTTTAGTTGAATGTTCTTTTCCTCGCTTAATAAAACCACTTTTATGTTTGTATTCATAATTTCCAATTAAATTACTCCTACTGCCTGATTTAATAAAAATTAATGTACTTTTTCATCCATTCTTACACTTTCTTTATAGCGTAAAATACTATATTTTATTCATGAAGAAAATGTTGTTCAATTGGTTGAGGAACTCATCATGCATTTGATGGTATGTGTTTGTAATATTTTGTATACCTTCCTTCAACATTTATATATTTTGCAGCGCAGTTAGTCTCATCGGTTCTGTACCATTAGATTTATGCTTTACATTTTTGCTATAATTTTTTTTATGTAAACCTTTTGTTATTTCACTTAATGACGATCGAACATACAAAAACAGTCCCTGCTCCTAATGGTGTTACTTGATATGTAATTTTCATTACTTGTGTAGAAGTTGGTAACATGTCATTTTCTGCTTCACTTAAATAAAATGGTATGATATAAGTATTACAACCATAGACATTGTTATTTGATCAAGAGCATTAGATATTTAAATGTTTTTAGTATTATATCCATAACTAATTAAAATTTTAGTTTCTGAAAAATTAATATAATTATTAGAACATGGAGTACCAGGCCTTATCCACATACAAGAGGAATTTCTAACCTCGCCACCGAATTCGGTCCTCGACCTGAACCACTTTGTTGATGAATATTTTCTTGATCAACTTACATATTAGGATTAACACTATTATTATGAGTTTTTCAATGAAAGTAGGCTCTCGTGTAACAGTTACATCAGATTCAGCAACGCTTTCAGGTCTTGGTCGCATGGCGTTATCGGTTTTGGAGCTTGCTGTATTAGTGACATCAAAATCTTTTTTAGAGCTGTATAATAATATCCACCTTCTTTATAAATTTCATGTATTTGTTTAGCAATAAAAGCTTTATTATTAAAATCTGTAAAATTTCTATATCCTGCTTTAACTGGTAAATTTTTTATATTATTCCACTCTTGAGCTAAATTCTGTTCTATTTGAGCATACACTAATTGTGGAAATGTTTTACCTCTTGATGACTTACTTGAATGAATAACCTTATTTAATTCGAATACCAACAATTCCTGATAATTCTGCTAATGATCCGTTTTTTTTTTATAGTCATTGATAAAAACTTATATTGCTTGTCGCTCTGCTTCCCTTATTTCTTCTTTTGTTGTTGATCTCAAATTCGTACAAAAAGTTCATAAAATTATTTAGAGCATCTAAAAATTAAGAAACGTTGTTTTTTCTTTTTTTTTAGGTAAATTAGCTTTCAAATATTTATGTTTACTATAAGTCTAAAATTACTTACTTTATTATCAAATATTTAACTATTTATTTAATTTTGCCATACATAAAGCCTCTTATCTTTATAAAATCTATAGGGTATTCAACAATAAATATTGTATTAAATATGTAATAAAATATGTCATTGAATCAACCACGTTTCATACATATAACAATAGTCATCGTACAAGGAATTATGACAAATCTTTTAATTTATGTTTTAGTTCAATTTTAGGTAATTCAACATAATTTGTTAGAGAATTCATAAATTTTAAACATGACAATATGTTTTTATTTGTGTTTTTGTTATAGTTGTTTTCCATTGTTGACATGCCAAAAATAAAAAATGGATCTTTGTTCATGTTTTTTTTTCTTTTCGTAAATCTGCTAGTGACTACAGTGGATTTTATTACTATTTGTTTTTTAGACATAAACATTTGTTATATTTTATATTAGATTTATTTTTTTAGTATAAGAATTTTATTTAATGCAAGAGATTATTTTAATGAAGTTAAGATAATATTTTATTAGTTAACAAAAGATTTCAGATGAAATTTGTTATTTAATATTTGTGGAAATTTTAATTTAATTGAAGTATTTTTTAATTTTAAAAATTAAAAAAACATATTTGTACAAAATTTTTGTTTTATTAAGCGGACAAAATAGTTAAATATGTTATTTTATATTTATAACTGCTTACATCTCTTTATAACCTACACTACCATAGGTGCTTGGCGTTTGTGCCGATGTATGTAACGCACAGAAAAAGTCATCCAACACCCACCTTAAATTATACAATTTGGATTAGAATCACTTTTCAAATCGATTTAACGATGTCCGACCGTCCGTCCGTATGGATAGCTGGACAGCTGGCTATCTATGTAAATTATTGTACACAAAGTACGGGTCGCAATTTTAAACATAATTCAAAGAAATTTGGCACGTAGGACTCTTATTATACAAGGACGAATCCTATTGAAATTTTTTGTGATCGGGCCATTATTTCACCTAGTCCCAATACAAATATCCCCCATAAAAATGTTCCCGGAATAGAATTCAAACACTTAAAAATGCTTAAAAATAAGAGCATTTTAAGAAGATCTGTACAAGTGTCAAACTTTGTATCAAATTTTATGAAGTTCGGAACACAATTTTCCATAGCTCTCATATAAATCCCTATTCCGAAAATCACTTTAACGTGTATTAATTCCATACGAATTTTAGTATCAAGTTAATATTAGACACATATAACTTTTATGTAAATAGAAACAACACTGCTAAATTTTATGAGAACCCGCCAACTTTACCATTATTCTGTATTTGTTTATTTTATTTTATATTTAATAAAATTGGCCACAGGTGTAATACAAGTCCCCTTCGCGCATTTTTATGCTCATACACAATGGTGTAGGGTATCATATAGTCAGTTTTGACCGACTATATCTTTCTTTGTCGTTTTAAATTATATTTTTCTCTGGTTAAATTCTAATTATTAAATTTATCTGCAGATGTTCGTGGTTTAGATGATATGTAAACTTTCATTTAATAAATATTTGTAGAAGATGGTAAAAATGATGACATAATTATTTGCTTAAACTTTTCTTTTTTTCCCTTTTTTTATATACTTATGTATATGTCTGCAGCCAAAAACATTTATTATATCTATATGCATATGATTAAATACATGCAATTTAAACTCTAAGATGATGTTGATAGTGGCGATGATGACTCGGCAAAACTTGCCGCAATTATGAAACTTGCAGTAAAACTTTAAAGCATTTGAGGTGTGTGTGTGTGCTGTATGTTAAATAAAAACGGAAAGAAATAATATATGTATAAGAAAAAAATAAAATAAAAAATAAAAGTAAAAAATGTACTTAAGTGTTTGTTTATAATGCCAGACATGAGAAATATTTTAAAGGATGCAGTTTATATACACTAGAGTGTTTCGGTTGATGAGCAGAATAAAATATATAAAATTTGTTTTTGAATAAAATTTTAACCAGAACCAGAAAGAAAAAAATTTTATTTTTTTTTAACAACCTGAAAGTAAGAAAAATTTTTATAGCTATTTCAAGAAGAAAACTAAAAACTTTTTATCCAAAATGAACGAACCTAATGATTTATCAAGCGCCGTACAGTGGGGAGATTTGCAAAATAAATGGTAAAAATCTAGATCTTTTAAAGCGAATGTGTAACCGAAGCACGGCGCTACAGTGGTCCAGATTTGATCACATCGAAAGTGAAGTACATATCGAAGCTTTTAACTTTTACAAATAAGAACCGATATAAAATATTTTAGCAAAGAAAAAACATGCTTGCCATACTAAATTAGCTCTTATGGTTTAAAAGATATTTAAATTAAAAAATTGTGTTTCTCATTTTTGGCCTTCACTTTTTTCGTTTTTGTCTTATAATTTTTAAAATAAAATTTCTGAATTTTTTTTTTTTAAATATAATGAAACAAGTTTAAAAAATTTTAATTTTTGGCCAAAGAAGTACCTTTTTATGTTATTTCTTTTCTAGAAAATTTTATTAGAAAGCATCAATATTTTTTGATTTTTCTAAATGACAGGACCTTGGAAAGTAAGTATGGTCCAAAATTTTGGAAGAAAAGTTCAAATTTTTGAGCCAGGAAAAAATTTTAATTTTTGATTTCGGTATTTCTACTAACTAGATTAGATAGCTAATTATGTTTTTAGAGGTTTTGAGAAAAATTGTAACAGCCATTATTGTCAGCTTAGCTTTTCTATTTGGCTTTTAGTCTTAATATTTTCGTTTCAACTTCTAGCTTTCTTAGCCTTTTTTGATTCTTGAGAAAATGCTAAAATTTTGGTACTTCAACAAAGAAAAACTTATTTGTTTTTACCGTTTTATTTTTACAGAATCATCTATTTAAGCTCCAGCTACATACTCCAGCTGACATTATTTTGAAAACTTAAATCCTCCTCTATCGATGTCCATAGTTTTATCGAAATGGGTTCAGCGGTTCCAAAGACCCAGACTTATTACCATTTATTTTGCAAATGGCCCCACTGTGCGCTGGTAGGGAACCAAAGACCATTTAAATTTCTTTTTCTTTTTTAATATTTTTGCATTCACTAGAAGTCAATGTTTGTTCGGATTTTTTTATCGGTAGCATTACCGATACGTATGTACGTGAATCAACAGAATCAAGGTTATCTCTTAAGATAAGCTAAACATATGAGGCGGAGCAATTAAAAAATTCTCCGAAGATCCGACGAACATTTTAGATCCTATTGTATACATAAGTTATGGTATACATATATTATTATTTAATTTTTGAATTGTAATTTTTTGATTTGATTAAGCTTAAGATTACATTGCAGTTATTATTTTACCCAGAAATAGTCCATTTCAATAAATGAAAAAAAGTTACTTATTTATATTTACATCAAATTTTTTTAGAAAATTTCCAGGTTCTCAAACAGTTTCATTGCCAAAATTTTTAACTACTTTGTACTTGCCATATTACTGGCTCTGCAAAGACTATGTTCTTGTTTTCAACAGAATATTAATTGACTTCTTCCTAGGACTGGTGTATATCAAAATAACTTTTATATTAACTGTAGTGTAGTGTATGTGGAAGCCGAGATTCTCCAGGTGTTCTCTAACGATCCGCAATATAAATTTAGGTGACTCGCGAATAGGACTAAAACAATTTATAAATTCATTTGATTTTTTTTTTGTCGGAGTAAGTCTGAGTTCGTTGGAGAGAGGAGAAGGGAATACTGCGTATTTACATACTTTTTACTTATTTTGCCTACGAAGTCAAAATTGCAGCAAGAAAATATCATTATTAGCTGAGTTACTCAAAAAAGATTTCTCTTTTTATATAATTTTCGCACAATTATTTAAATAATAAAAAAGATAAAGTGCAAATTTTTTTAATATCTCATACTAGAATTTAATACTGCAAAAAAATCAATTAATATCATTAATGGTTAAAAGCCACGAGGGTTTACATCAGCAACCACTTAATTTCCACTGAAAATTTTTTCAACTGAATTTCAATAACTTAAATATGATTATCAGAATTGCAGCAAAAAAAAAGTCTATGAAGTTGCAATTAGATATTTTAATGGAAGCCTCCAGTTATACGATGTTAAAATAAAATAAAACTCAATTCACGTAGGAAACTGATTTTCTGAAAGTAGTCTTGAGAGTGTGCCTCGCAAAAAAAGCTCTGCTTTTCTTAACATTTTGGTTTATCTTTTCAAGATTTAGAGAGACCAAACATTGCTATTAATGAGGGCATATTAATGGGACCTGTTTCGGAAAACCGTAATGAAAAAATCAATTTCCCTGGAATTCCCCCGACTTCCGTGAATTTTCTAAATCTTTAGGTATAAGAAAAAAGGCCATGATTTCTTATAAAGAGAACTATTTTTTTTTTTTTAATAAATAAAACAAAACATTATAAACCATACTGAATAAAATAATATAAAAGCATAATGCCATTTCTAAGATTACAAAAAATAAATGTAAATACTTTAGAAAAATTAAATTAGTACCTTTCGTAATTTATAATAAAAACTTTGTAGTAGATTTTTACGTTATTGTGTTTTTAACGCTAAAACTTTTCAAAAATATACAATAATCTATTGGATAAATTTTGGAAAAGATTGACATTCATTTCCACTTTATTTCTCGAACTTATATTATTATTTTTTACTTAACGAATTCATACTAAATTAAACATAAATCTAGAAAATACTAACAACTGGTTCACAACAAAGTTTTTCGGATCAATCATAGTGTTCAAAAATCTGACGAAAATAATCTCATATACATATTTTGATGTTATAGCATTATATCTAACATTTAAGGATCAACTGCTGGGATAAGAAATGCTGTTTAAAAATAATCAATTTTATTATTTAATATTCAATTCCATAAATCTGCAATAAAACTAAAGTATTTAAAATTTCATGTGAAACAACTTGTAAGTAAATTTGTATAGATAAACAAATGCATAGATATCTGATAGAAAAAAAATTAATACAATAGTCAAAAACCTAATTCATGCAATATTAATGTTCCTCCCTGATAACGTTCTAGTTGTATTGCACAGGTGAACAACAAAAACGGGCTGGAATAACCACCATATAGATTTAATGCATCATGGCTACCTAAGAATAAAAATGGAAAAATTTTTCAATTCTATTGATATTTTTTTTTTTAATAATTTTTAAGTAAAATTTTCAATATTGTGAGATATTTCTCTACTTATGTTGTCGTACCTTAAAAACAACTTGTCCGATTTTGTTAAACTAAATTTTAAAAATTTCACAGTATCATTAAATGTTGTATAGAATTGTTTTTAATGCTGTCAATAGTTTCAAAGTTATGAAACAACTTGTTAGGCAAAAAATAAAAAATTGGTAAATGAAAGTTTTTTTTCTTTTTTGAAAAAAAAAATCTGGAAAAAATCGAAAACCGCAAAAAGTATTAAATTTCATTTATATGTAGCGAAGCTACATATCATGAAAATTAAATTAGATATGGATCATAAAAATCGATACATGCCTACGTTTTTATTTACAATTAATTGAAGTTATCGTATATTTACAAGCACTGTAGAAAATAGTACAATGAAAATGCAGAACATAGAAACACAGGTGCATTTTACGACACGAATTTTGGCAAACCTCCTTTACATGCAAGAAATTGTTTGGAAAAAAATCTTTGAGATGTTTTTATGATTCCCAGTATTAAAACAAAAATAAGTAATAAACAAAAGGTTGTTTAATTTTTACGATTGCGGTAGCAAACTAATAAACGGTCATAAATGTGCGTACCCCTTCTTTCCGTTGGCTACCTGTAACAGATGATTTTTTTTTTGCATAAAATTCCTTAATGTTTTTTATGATTCTTGGGTATAACAAAAAATTTACAGCAAGCACTAACTGTGCCCATACAAATTGTTATCCCAAATTATAACATAAATATTTATAAGAGCTCCATGAGCCATTTTATTTCATTCAAGAAGTCTTTGCGATAACGGAAACATCATTTTATTCCTACATAAAGATTAGAGTCATTAAGCTTACAAGTTAAAAACAATTTTCAATTTAATAAAATTAAGCAAGAAAGCCAAAACATTTTTATGTAAAAACAATCCGGATTCATTTTGTTATATGTGCCGCAAATATATCACCGAAAAAATACGGAACTGCTTCTTAACTTCATTGCAAAAGTCATACGAAGATTGCTATAATCTATATCCACCCAATTTGAACCAGCTCTGAACACCGAGTAACATATTCATTTCATGTAAAGTAAGTATATGTTAATACTTTTGGAATATTTTATACTTACAGCAATTCTGAATTCTTCATCTTTCTTATTCTAAATTTTTTTCATTTTAGAGACGACACTTGGAAATTTAGAATCCTATGCTATGGAGAGAATGGCGAGCCACGAATCCGCTTGTTATTTTTGTTTAAGTAAAAGAACCGGTTTCGGAAAATATATGCGATGGTTTTACCCCACGAGATCTGCTGATGAGTTTACAATTGCAGTTATACATTGACAAGAAATTAAATATGCTCAAGATCGGGGTCCAAGCTATAGTCAAGTGCTTTCATCTTCACCAGGAATCAGATAGTCAGATCCAGCACTACCATCTATATTCGAAAAGGACGAGTTCATCCCATACAAACATTTCACGCCGAGACCATGGAATCAAGACCAGCTTAATGATGTAATTAGAAACCTTGGATTGTCGAAAAGATCTTCTGAACTACTTGCGTCGAGGATGAAAGAAACAGATCTGATAACTAAAGAAACTACACTTTCCTATTAATGCACTCGAGAAGAAGACTTACATTATTATTTTGTTTCAGAGGACGATTTTATGTAGTGCACAAATATTTCTGGTTTGATGACTGCCATGGGCTTTCAGACAATGGAGGAACGATACCAGGGTCGCTGGGATGCATACATGATGGCTACTTTTGCTGGAGTATTCAGAGTAACACTTCGTTATTCAACAATGGTAGAAAATCGAATAAAAGAAGATTCTAGAATTTGTAGTTTATAATAACTATTTATTTATTTTCTTATTTTATTTCTTATAATAAAATTAAATAATAAAATATAAATTTTCTACTATTTAATACATTTAAACTCATGCAATTTAAATGTTTTTCTGAAGAATAGAATCAGTATTGTAGTTAGGGTTTTGCCTAAAAATAAACGAATGTTATTATGTAATGTATCTTCGATATGAAAATTTGTACATAGCATGGAGAAAATATTTTCAAAATTCAATAAATCGGAAGAAGAACATTAACTACTCAATTTTATGTATACCAAACAAAAAACTAAAATTTTGTGAAAATGAGCGAATTCACTTAATTGTAAATAAATTAGAAAAATATCAATCGATTTTTATCATCGATATCTCATTTTATTGCTATTACATGTGGATTTGCGACAAAGTAATAAATCTGAATTGATAATTTTTTTAAAACAAAAAATTCTACTGTTTTCACGTAAAAAATATATTTTTCGTTTAAATTTTTTTTATAACTCCGAAACTACTGAGCCGATTGAAACGCAATGTATAAACGGATTCAATTTTTCTAAGTTTATTTTAATAAAATTGGACTAACCCTTTTTGATTTATCATTAATTATATGAAGAAACGTCTAAAAAAATTAATTTTACTTATTTTTTTTAAACTTCTCCATAGAATTTAAAATTTGGACAATATTTGTACTATTGGAATCGCAATACGTCAAAATTGTATAGTGATTTTTCAAGCTTTTAAAATTTTTAGATTTTGTTGCCTTGTGAGTAACGTCATCCTTTCATTGATGTAAGGTGTTAAAAATAGCATAATGTATGATATAGAATTTTAAAACTATGAGAATATTTAATTTCCGGTTTTCCCTGAAAAATATAAAAAATTCCCGAAAGCATTTTGACGGGAAATCACGGGAATTCCAGGACCCTAAACCCTAGTCACAAAGGAAGCAAAATTATCTCGTTTTTAAATATATGACATCTAATTGCATCTTCATGGAGGGGCGAACATACAGTGTCCAAAAAACTAGAAAAATATTAGATAATATATTTTTGACCGAATAGCGATAGAATCATAACATATGCAGTGATATTGTTCTCTTAACTCCGGAGAGCAAGTTTTTTATACAACTCTAATACCAAAAATTTTAAATTGTTGAAAAAAAAAGTAAAATAAAAAATAAAAAACTCTGATTCATTTCAATAATATTTTATAATTTTTCAAATCTAAAAAACTGTAACTAATAACCATAAAGACTATGGACCACAAAACTTTAAAATTTGATTGCTGGATTTCATTGATTTTCAGATTTTTATATTTTTGCCCATATACAATTGTAACTAAAAAAGGAACATTCTCATAAATTTAAATAGAACTAAGTGCATATGTTGAACTTTCTTTTAAATTTTAAAAAAGTAAAACAAAAATAATATTAGCACGAAAAGTGATGAATTATTTCTAAGAAAATTCCAATTTCTCCAATTTTAAACTATTTTTATTTTATTTACCATTGTTAAAGGTAAACAATTTATTTAAAAACTTTTTAAACATAATTTTAAGAGGAGAACTTCAAAAGCAGCGAATACGAATTATAAAAAAGGACATTATACTAATGGCAACCATAGGTTAAAATAATTATTGCACTTTTTCTGCTCTAAGTAGTTCCTTTCAATGACAATACTATGTTCAAATTATTAGTTTTTCAGTTTTTTTTTTTGCTGGATTGTTATATATAACTGTGCGTATAGGAAGCAGCCAATAAGAAAAATAAGTAATAAAGAGTCCTAATTATACCTTACTGTGTAGTCAGAAGTTTTTCTCATTCCATTACAAACTCGTTTCCATTTTATACAACGAGTCAGTGCCTTGCCTTTGCCAAAAGAAGGGGTTTGGGAATTACTTCTTAATTAAATGGGCTCTCTTATGGGCAATGCTGTTTAAAGATAGATTGGAATTTAATTTCATTTAAGAAAATATACGGCATAACTTCTCTAAAGATACTTGACGTAAGACAAAATGATTTCGAGCTTTTTAACTTAGGGTCTTATGAAGGGAAAATAAGAATTAGTAATGGATTTTTATTTGTTAATTGTTATTATTATTTTTTTTATTTTTTTAAAGGAGGGTGGAGTTATTTACAAAGGCCTGTAGAGTGTAGGACTCACATTTTATCCCGCTGGGAAGATGTATGCAGAGTACATGTATTTATATAAGTCATGCTTTTTCATATCTGTTTTAATGAAAGTTCAACGAAAGTAAGAAGAAAAATATTTCCATATAAATGTTTGCTTGTAGTTGTTAAAAAAGTATATCTGTTTCTTATATTTATTAAATGAATATTCATTTGCTAGTATATTATATGTATGTCTGTATTTACTAATGAGAAATTTAGAAAATTAAATGATTATTCTAAGTTTATGTCTTTAATTATTCAAGCTTATATTAAAAAGTTGGAAAATAATATAGAAATTTGTAATATAAAGATATTCTTAAATTGAATTTTGCCAAAGACAGAATCTCAATAAAATTTTGGCAAATTAAATAAATAAAATCTTGAAGATAAAGTTTGGCAAATAATTTTCTTAAACTAAAAATATATTAGGGCCATTATGAAAAAAATTTAGCTTTAAGTCCTCAAAAAAAAAGTAAAAAAAAAAATATTTTTGATTGATGGCACACTAAAATCTCTTTGTATAAATATAAAGTTACTCGAATGCATGTAGAATCAATTCGGGTTAATCATTTCGTGCAGGGAGTGCGAAAATTGTAGCAGTTTTAAGTGGAACATATAAAATTTTTCACAAACTAGAAGTTTATGTAAAATTCTGGTAAAAATTACAAGAATTTTCAAAACCTACTGAGTTATTCAAATAAAATTTATAATATTTTTCATGTTTGATGGTATTAGTGTAGCATATTTTAGACTTTCCTCGTAAAATTAAAAAAAGTTCTTTATTCTAAAGAATAAAGATTTTTAAAAATTTTGCGAAACTGGGCTTCGAATCTAAGTTATTTCTCCATAAATTATGCGAAAATATATTTTATTAGAGTTCATTATAAAGAAATGCCATTTAATATTATGATCTTTTTTTAACTCAAGCATTTTTGTATGGTCCTTCACATTTCCATTAAGCATTACAAACACCACCTAACTATGCTAATTATGGTCAATTTCGTGCTGTCCATGTGATGTGCTTTAGCAAAATCTGTTTTGACAAAATTATCCGGTTGACAACTATCAACGACGTTTGACTTACACTTAAGGTCCTGGACAATTATATTTATCCTCGTTCTATATATCCAAAATTTGTTGAAATTTTGACGGTTTTTATTTTATGGACCTCTGAAATGGTACACAATTTTAAAAAACTTTTATGTGCATTGTACGATTTTAGAAAAATTGGTGACAATGGAAAGGAATGATAGTCCTCTTTATCATTAAATCATAGAAGTTACACATCTTCCCGGCGCAAGGATCACTAAAATGAAAAAATACTCTTTATCCAAAGTTATCCTGAAAAGAGGTCCTTTATTTTTACAATAAATTTGTCGTTATGATGTACAAATTTTGAAATGGCATTTCAATGGGATCATAAGTTGTAACAGTTTATCTATAGCAGTTAGCAGCATTACTGTTTGGCGAATTTAGTCGTCAATTTCTCTTTTTTTAACCAGCTGTCCACTTTTTCGGTTCCTTTCGGAACTAAATGGCGGCTTTTTAAGACTATATGATAAATGAGGAAAAACTAAATTGTTTGAAATAACTCGACACATTATATATTAATTCTAATAAAGAAATCGATTATTTGGAAATTGTTTCACAGTATAGTAAAGAATTTATAATTAACTAAAACAGTTAGAGGCTGAAGCTAATGATAAAGCTTATAAACAACTATTTAACACATCAAATGAATTTGGACTGGAAAATTAAAAAATAGATTTGATGAATACTTATATCCTAATTTATATTTTTACTTTGGCTCATAGCACTGCCTCGGAGGAACGTCTTTTTTCTAAATAATCACTAATGATAAATAAATTGTCCAACAGACTGAAGGTAAATATTTGTGAATGACTGAAGTCCGAGTGAAGACTTCGTACAAAAGTACAGAAGTATAGAACACAACTAGGAGTTTATGTTAGAGGCTGTTCAAACTAAATTTTAAAAAAATTTACTAATTTTTTTCAAAACACAAAAACAAAATATATGTGACTACATGTATTTTATTGTTGCTTGGATTAGGTTTTTGCCTCTCACATAAACTTCTAGTTGTATTATATGTACAGAAGTTTATTTAATAAAAAGAGCATTTTATATTAACTATTTTTATGAGTAAATCTTTATTTTTGCCATAATAAAATTTATTATAATTAATAAAATTGAATTTTCTTATATTATATTCACACACGTTACTTTTATACTTGTTTTTTGAAAAACACAATAAGTTTAAACATCACTGTTCACATATCATTTTATTGTGTTTTTCTTTTTGGCCTTTTTTTCGTTTGCCAAAATATTTTCACAAATTTTTGGTTTAAGTAAAAATTTCATGAACAAACATTTTCTAATTCAAAATATAAAGATTTTAAAGAAATAGAATTTGTGAACAAATATAAATTTCATTAATAATTTTTGAGTTTTTGTTTTTAAACTGTTTGACAATTTTTAAAAATTAATTTTTCAACAAATTTTTATGTATTAAGAATACTAGAAATTTCTTCCCTGTATGAGAATTTAGTATATTTTTTGTTTGTTAAATAATAAAACACTTTAAATCGAGGTGTTTTTTGAAAAAACAAATAAATTTAAAATTAATTTTTGTTAAAATTAATTTTATTCTAAAATAGAAATACATTAAAAAATCATACATTAAAAAAAATTTAAAAAATTTTTCAGTGAATATAAATAACAAAAATAAATTTCAAAAAATTTTGAAAACAAATTATTCATAAGTTAAAAAAAAAAATAAAAAACAAAAATAAAAATAATAAAAAACAAAAATTTAAAACGAAATTTTAAAACTTAGTTTGATAAATATTTTACGGTAAAAAATTTAAAATAATAGTCAACTTTATGGGTTTAAAATTGTCTTCTTAGCTTTTGTGGTTAGGTTGAATATTTTTGGTTTTTGTCAAATAAACAAATTTTATGGAGTTTTTTATGTATTGAAGCAGTTGGTCCCTTTTTGTCAAAAAAATCCCTTTTTCTGGCGACTTTATTTTTTGAAATCCCCGTTTTTGGACACTTTTGATAAATTCTATATGATAACGCTGGCAGTTAGTAAAAGTGTATTTACAAATCATATCTCTTTAAGTCTTCTGATACTTTTTTTTTTTAATTTAGTATCAAAAAAAAAAATAGGAAAGGATAAAAACAAGAAGTGTTAGTCAAGACTGACCATAAATTGACTATCGGGAGGGAGTCTAATATTGAACCTATGGTCTTATGTGCACCGATCTTTGTGATATCTGTTTAAACACATGTATATGAAAATTATTTATGTCAAATGTTATTTTGTTACTGGCATTTGTGTGAGATTTATACGCGTTTAATGCCAATATGAGCCATTGTCAATTATGATCTAATCATTATGAAATTTAGTAGAACGATCAATACTTTTACTAAACAAAAATGTGTTAAATTTTATCTCGATATTCACAATTATGTGAGATTTTTGCAAGTTTAATTGATTTTCGGGAATGGGGATTATGTGGAACCATGTTCATCAATTATGGATCAATTATTGTGAAATTGTTTTTGATAATTTATATATAACTCATATATACGAAATTGTATGGTGATACATAAAAGATATGATCAGTTATGGACCGATCATTACAAAATTTTGTTCAGCGATCTATACTTATACAAAATTTATGTGTTCTGAAATTTACAGAAACACGACACATTTCAGACATTTATATGTGTAAAACTACTCGTATTATTTCGCTTAAAAAAAATCATGTTTTTTGGGTGAAATAATATATCGACCATAATCAATTTCAGTATATTTTGCCTTTGCAACCCCATGTATAAAATTTTAGAAAATTATCTTTAAAATCGTCACATTTAATTCAGCGGATTTTGCGAAGTTTGTTACTGTGTGTTAAAAGTCTGTTAATGTGTTACTGAAACTTCTAAAATTATAACAAATAATTTTTTTCGGAAGCAGGAATGTGCTATATATGTATACAACTTATATTAACAAATAATGTTTATATTAAAATTTGCATAAGTATATCAAAATGCCTCAAAATCACTTAAAATCAAATAAAAAAATTTTAGTAAAATTTTTTGTATTTTCAGATCCCATTGAGATCCCATTTTGGAATTTTTACACCGTACCGACAAATCGATTGTAAACATTGTGTAAATAAAAATGAAAATGAACGTACCCCTTTTAAGGATATTCTAGGTTAAAGGATATTTTTTTAATTTTTAAAGTCCTTGAGAAAGGGAGATGTTAAGTTGTTATAACTTTATGATAAAAAAGGATTTCAGTCCTTTCTAATATTTGTTGAGATCTGATAACGCATACAAAAATGAGAAAGAAAGATATAGTTGGTCAAGACTATATCTTTCTTTCTACATCATTGTGTATGGGCATAAAAATTCGGGAAGGAGACTTATGTTACACCTGTGTCCAATTTTACTAATTGTAAAATAAAATATAGAGATACATAATAATGCGTTGATACTAACATCTGAATGATTTTACGCACTTTAGAGCGATTCCTGAAAGTGGATTTATATGGGAGCTATGGTAAATTATGAACCGATTCTCATAAAATTTGGCAATGTTATTACTACTTACATAAAATTTATTTGTGTCGAATATTAACTTGATACTAACATTTATATGGGATTTATATTTGAGTTATGGTGAGTTGTGGACCGATCTTCACAAAATTTGCTATAAAAATTGATACTTTCACGAAACTTCTTTACAATGAATTTCATTAAAATATTCTTATTTTTAATGTATTTTTTTGTGTTTAAACTTTATTCCGGGTGGACAATTACATGGGGGTTAGGTGAAATATTGGACCGATCACAACCAATTTCAATAGGCTTCATCCTTGTGCCATTTTTATTTGAATTATCTTTAAAATTCCTATCCGTACTTCGCGCACAAGGTTTACATGGACAGCCAGCCGTCTACGGATGGACGGACGAACGAACATAGTTAGATATAGTTAAAAAAGTGATTCTGAATCGATTGGTATATTTTAAGGTGGGTGTTGGATAACTTTTTCTATGCGTTACCAACACCAGCACAAACTCATAATACCACAACCACCTATGGTGCTGTAGAGCATATATATTCATGCGGTATTGTGCATATTAATATGTCACAGTACTTATAGACATAATTTTTAAAACAATTCCTACAAATGTGAAAAATCACATAATGGTTTGGAAATCTAAATGAAAGTTTGGTCCAAAAATTAAGAAAAACCATTCAAAATATTGAATAGTTTTCCATACGAAATATAAGCTAAATATGAAATGAAATTTTTAGTTGATTTTTTATTGGGTTATTTTGCTTGCAGTCATTTTATTGTTTATTTATAAATTTATTAAAATATCTTAAAAAAATATATATATATGAAAAACTAAGGAGAACGAGAAAAAGTTATTTTTTTAATTAAAAAAAAAATAACTTTTTTCTGGACTTATTTTTTGGGAACTTTTCTTTTTTTTACCTTTTTAAATGCATTTGGCCTATTTTTTTACCTCCTGGCAACACTGCTGGTGAAAAAATGTTTTCTTTTTAATGTTTGCTCTTATTTTTTAAGCTTTGAAACTATTCATAATTACAACAAGTATCAATCCTTGTTTCAAAATTTGTATTCTCTTGTGTAGCGCACAGACCTCTCATAAAAAATTATAAAATGTTGTAATCAAAATTCTAATATTCTGTATTTAGCTACTCAAAGTCTGCACAATAACAAGGAAGGTGTTCAATTTATCGAAAAAGTCCGATTATTTTATATAAGATCAAATGAGATTAAAAAGAACAAAAGTTCAGAGTTAAGTAATTTTAAATCTTTTTTCCAAGTTTTTTAACTTTGAATTACAACATGATTATAAAATGAAATCTATGGTGCTAAAATTTGGACTCTATTAGTTTTAAGGCTTGTGAGTTGAGATCTATAACCAGCATTATCGTTTGGCAACTTTAGTGGCCAATTTCCCCTTTTTCAATATCCTGGTCCCTTTTTTTGCTTCTTTTTTTAAAATGGAACTATATGGCGGCTTTTTAAGATTATATGCTAAATGGCGAAAAATTAGGTTATTTCAAATATGTCAATTCATTATATATTAATTTCAACAAAATACGGACATTTTCTAGAAACCGAAATGAAGTGAAATTGAACGAGATTTTTAGTTATTTTATTTTTTTTTAAAAATGCTCGTAGTTTTTCTTGGTTTTAAGAGTTTTTCTTGTATAAGTAACTAGTACTCAAAAAACGAAGTGGGTAAAAAGGAATATTTTTATGACCTTTCATTACTGGGTCGTTTTGAAAATTTGTAAGATTTTTAATCCACTTCATTTCGATTTCTATAACATTTCCTATAGTGATGTTATAAAAAACTCTGGAGATTTTTAAATGAACTAAAACTGTTAAAAACTAAAGCAAATATTAAAATTTATGTAAAATTATTTAAAACACCCAACAATACAACGTTTTTTGCTTTAGTATTTATTAGATAAACCAAACTTTTTAGATATTGAAGCTGTTGGCCTCTTTTTTTCAAAAAATGCTCTTTTTTGGTGACCTTTCTTTCTGAAATCTCCTTTTCTGGAAACACTAGTATTATCACAAAATTTATTAAGGACTAAAGTCAATTTCAGCTAAGTTAAAAATTTTTGATAATGTCCCATTTACATCTAGATTTAGTACTCATTTAGATGTATTACTTTTTTTTGCGAAAATTTGTTAAACCACACATTACTTTAAGAAACCATTCTAAATCAATTTTAAGTCCAAAATTTGTAACTCGAACACATTCACACATTTACTACTGCCTCCCCAATGCTATTTACATTCTGTCGAAATGTATTAATTAGAGCAATAAGTCTTTTCAAAATTATATCTGTGCAATTGTGTTCGTTAGCACGAAAGTGTGTGTATAAATTTATGAACACATTTTTTTTGTCTGGTATAAGGATTATGTTCCTTTTTAGCCGCTTAGGTGGGGCAGGATTTTTCTTTGCATTTTTTTCTTTGTTGTGTGATTTAAACAGGCAATTATGAGATTTATTATGGATGTTTCGCAAGTGAAATAAATTGCCTGGTTGATAACCTATCAATGCGTTAATTGATTGTTTTGCTACGTCATCATTAATACAAAACGAGTACAAGTTTATGTGTATGTATTTGTAATGCTTGTTGGTAGCTTGCATGTTAAATTCTATAGATACTAGAGACGGACGATGGAGACTTAGACAGAAGAGCATACGACGAAAGCAGACAAATGAACAAAAATATTGTGAACATTGAAAATTAGTGACAGTAGGCGATTAGCTAGAAAATTGTGGTAATTTTTTTCAGAAGTCAGACTTTTTCATAAAAGCAATCAGTATGTTTCAGATATTTACCGTTTAGAAATTTAATATTCTGGAAGTAAAGAAATGCAGGTGCATTTATGACTTCTTAATGAAAACAAAGTTCTTTGACTTTGATTTTACTTTAATTATTATTAAATATATTTTAAACCACTGTTTTTAACATCTTCACACTTAAACGTTATGTATCGGTTTTATAGTTCCTATAATGATACTTGATTTCCTGTTTAGTCTTTGTTCTTTGTAACGTGTTGTATTTTTTTGTAAGAATGAAAATTTCCTTTATAACTACAACAATAAAAACAGCAACATAAACATCAAATACACAGCTACAAAAACATAAAAACGCATAAACGAACGGTGAAGATAAAAGAGGGAACAACTAACGTGTAATATTAGATTGCACCAAAATTTACCGACTTTTGAATTTTGACCGTAAATCCCTATAAATTATTCAATGGATTTTAAGTATATACACTGGTGCACATTTCTATAAACGCATTTAAAATTTTTGTTTTTCTTTGAGGTATATTCGTTTTAACAATGTTGTGTTGTTGCATTAACTGGCGATATAACGGTACTTTTTTTATGTAAACAATATTTGGTTTTGTTGTTTTCTTTAATTTAGTAATCAGAACATATTGGTGATTATTTCAGTGGAATATTCCTATAAACACAGTCGAGAAAATTTTTCTAAAAAGTTATAAAAGAAAATAATTTTAACGGTGTTGTTTATTTCACTTAAGGTAGATTTCTTATGACAATATTGTTTAAAATTTGCGCGCAAGTATATGAAATGGACAGATGAGTGGAATAAAGCAATCTTTTCTGATGAAAAGAAATTCAACTTGGATGGTCCCGATTCATATTCTTGATATTGGCATGATTTGAGATCGAACGAAATTCCTATGTCGAAATGCAATTTCGGTGGAGGCAGTGTTATGGCTTGGGCAGCCTTTTCTGCTACAGGAAAATCAAAAGTATGTTTTCTTCTAACTAAAATGAACAGTGCAATTTATAATGAGCTGTTGGATGAAGCTCTTCACTCATTTATGAATGAAAAATGGGTGAAGATAACATTTTCCAACAGGATAACGCTGCAAATCATGTCTCGAAACAGTCTAAATCGTGGTTTAATGAACACAGTATTCTTGGAAGAAATTAAACTACTTAAATTGCAATGAAAAAAAAAAGAATAATTTGCATTTAAAATTTTTTTTAACTAATCAATAAATAATTTATAAAATTAATTTGTAGCACTTTAAAAAATAAATGGAGTTAAAAATAGCCCCATTTTCGGTGAGCTGATTAAAAAATTTATGTGCGTTTATAGGAATATGCACCAGTGTATTGTGTGAAATATTAGTGAAATCGCATCGGACCTGAAGTTTCTGTGGTGCGATTAAATGTGGAAAATATGGCTTTTTTACAATTTTTAGAAAAAAAATTAGCTATGAAAAACTTTGTTTTGTAATAAAATGTTAAAAAATTATAATCTGCGCTAGATCGACAATCAAACAAAATGTAAAAAATCGGTTAAAAAATGTTTAAGTTATTACGAATTCTAAAGAGCATTAATGTATTCCAAACTACTCGTCTTAAAAAAATTGATAATTTTAATTAAATTTGAACCATAATTACTGAAAAATATGTTTTTGCTTCTCCAAAGTAATTCAAACGCCTTTCCGTGCTTGATTAAAAAATTTTGATGTTTTTTTTAAGATTGTTTTGGAATTCCAATTTCAAGTTTTTGCAAATTCAAAAAAAAATTAAATATATATTTTTTTCTTAAGAAAATGTGGCATCATTACGTAACAGCTGATTAATAAACGAAGATAAAGCAAACAAAACAAGGAAATAAATAAACGAAATTAAAATTGATATTTGTGCTTACTATTAAAAAGTTCATTTCGAAGGTTAACACATTTTTATGTGTTTTAATTTTGACTGTATTAGAAGAAATAAGAAATGAACCTTTCGTTAACAAACTGCGACAAAAATCATTAAGGGATGCAACAGATCCTTTGTCTTATCCAAGTGTAATGTAAGTAAGATAATTTGAACTGTGTATTTATAAAGTTTAATAATTTTTCAGGTATGTCATAGAAATTTTTCATAAGTGAGTTTTTTTATAGTCGAATTCGTTACATTTTCTTTTTTTTCAGCTCTAATACGTTTCTTCTTTTTAGAAAAAATATGCTATATTTACATTAGAACCAATTGATTAATGAAGGAAAAATATTTAAACGATTTTAAAAATAAAAAATATAATTTAAATTAAATTTAAAAATCTTATAATTTTAAAAATGCTTAAATTTCTTAAAAAATTAATTATGGTGGATTTTTTTAATGAAATTAATAAAAGTAATATTCATTGTTTATTAACGTTTATTTTTAAAGGTGTCTTACATTTAAATGCGATGAAAATATCTATTCCACATTGCTATTCTTATGTGGATTGGAACCAAAAAAATATATCTCGTCTAAGTACGAACTCATTTTCACTTTCGTACGAATTTTAAAAAATTTTACAAGTATTGTCTTTAAAATATGAAACTCAAAAGTCAAAATTTTAAATATTTCAAATTTTTAATGAAAAAATCAAGAGGACTTTTTTAGTTTTTCTACCTGGATTTGTATACAATGATTTCTGTAAGAAACTTTGCTGATTTGGAATGATTTCAGTTTTCAGAGTAAGGTAACTTATCCCTTTATTTATCCACGATATTAATTAATATAATGCACTTGACAAATATTTAAGAAAACGTGCGTTTAATGAAATGCTGATCCCGAACTCACTTAAAGGTTAATTTTGCCTTTCTACTACTCGTACCAACGAAGGTTTTTCGATTATATTTCCATAAAACTTTATCGAAATTCAGATAAAAATTAATAATTCTTCGTTATGCATTCCTTAAAAATTTCAAATATTCCAAATTTTGACCTTTGATCTTTGAGTTTTAAATATTGTACTTGTTCAGTTACTCTAAAATCTTTAGAGTAACTGAAATCCGAAAAATTCAAATCACCGGTACGTCTTAGTTATATAAAGTATTGACCTAATTATTTTTTCATTTTATTTCCTATGGTGTTGTCTATAAACTTGCATAGTTTTATTTCATCTTTTTTGAAATTTGTTTAACAAAATTTAAAAAAAAAAAAAATCAAACTTTTTAAATAAGTATGGAAAGGAATTCGAATTATCTTTTAAAAACAAGGACGTATTTTCATTAATTATGGTACAAATTTACCTAAAAATAATAATTTATTTAAATATTTTTCAAAAAAATTAAACATTTTCTTTCTTTTAAGTTCTTTACACAAGTGGTTTAAAACACATTAATGGTCTAGGGAATTAGTAAAAAATTTTTTTAACCTGTTTTTTTGTTTTTGCTTTTTATGTCTTGTTATATAGATAGTCATGAGTAGATTACGATTTTTTAATATTCTGTTTTCAAAAATTTCAAAAGTCGTTAAATTTTAATGCAGTCTAATGTAACATCGATACAAAAGAACATAGTTAAGTACAATATACCAAATGCAAGATGAAATGAAAGAACATATACAGCATCAGAAAAGTAGTAAAAAGCAATAGCAAAAGCAAAAAGAATGAATTAAAACATCATACATCAGCCACATGAGGCATTAACAAGTAAGCACGCACATGTATGTTTAAACACAAAGCAACTCCAGTACGAGTAGTAGTGTAAAATACACAAAAACTAGAAAATACACATTTTACTTGTATGTATAAAGCTCAAAGTTAAAATACTCCAGAGTAAAAGAAAGGGGAGAAAAAAATAAAAAATCGACCATAAAGACACAATTACACACCGAGCTTTGAGTTTATATCGAGGATGAAGAAATTGGTACTATTATATAATTTTTTGGTATACTTTTGAGCTGAAACGTGGGAAATACTAACTCTGCATCGATTGTTTATTTGCTTGTATTATCTAAATGTGTAAGGGTTAAGGATAATAATTTGGAGTCCATATAAGGATCTAAGATCAGGTCTAAGTAGTTAACTAACAGAGAAGAAAAAAAAATATCTTTCAGCAAATCCTACAGCTTGAAATTCATTCATGGAAGATTCTGATTGTGTCTTGTGATGCTATAATCGTGGTAGGTAACCGATTTAAAAACGTAATGGTAATGCTATTTTGAATTATTTCAACAAGGGTATTTTAGCTGTGACGGTATTTTCAGTTATTTTGGAAACGGTATTGTAGAGGCAATGGTCTTTTTATTAATTTCGGTAATATAATATTTTAATATGACAACATAATATTTTAATATGATTTTTCTGCCGTTTGTAATTTTCTGTTTATATATAATAATAACCTTTTAACTGAGAAACAATCTCTTTTCCGATATTAGATATAGGATATTAGACATGAAGTTGATAATGAATGTATTGGGTTGTTGGTGTTACTGGATCATTCAAAAGCCTCTGATACTGTAAATCATACGATATTGATTCAAAAACTTGAAAAATGCATTTGTCCTTCACTTCCTGTAAACTTATTTCTTCATATCTTGAAAATCAAACACAATGTGTTCAAGTCAATACTTCAACAACATCACTTTTTCTTTCACTTATTAGGGGTGTACCAAAGGGATCCTTTCTTAGACCTCTTCTTTTTGCAATTTACGCAAATGATCTCCCTGATCAACTACTTTACTGTGACATAAGAATGTACGCTGATGATGTCCAGCTATATATAGTAGTAATAAAAATAAGGACTTTGAAGAATGTGTAGCAAAACTAAATGAGGATTTGGAACGAGTTACAATATGGGCAAATATAAACGCAATACGTAAAAGATCACACAAAAATATTGACTCATTTAACATATACATCAATATTCAGTGAAAATCAAAATTGTTTAAGCAAGGCAAAAAATCTTAGCGTAATTTTTAATGACACTCTAACCTAGACAGATAATGTACTACAAGCTTGTGGTAAAACACACCAATCAAAATAAGATTGCTAATTACAAAAACGTATTTAATACCGATATTAACCTATAGTTGTGAGGTTTTTTAAAGTTGTGATACAACCATTAAAATAAAGCTTAATTCTAACTACAACAATATCGCAAGGTATGTTTTTGAACTGCGAAAAATTGACGCAAATTGTAATTACCAGAGTATTACGCCTTATTCCAAGAAAATATATAGAGTGGAGATTGAGAACTTGCTGAAAATACTAGCCCTAACATTTCTTCATAAAATTATAACAACTCGTGAGCCATACCAACTGTTTAAGAAACAAAAATATTATTAAATTTCGATACCTTACTTTAATTCTTTATTAACGCTATTTTTATTAAAGTGTACTGCTTATGGTTTTCATTAATATCTCAAAATCTCATTAATCTATAACAATTTATCCCTAGTCATTATAAAATTACAAGGCACAATATCCGTCTGTCTCCTTTCCAAAAAATTAATCTTTAACCTCAATAGTGTTCTATCATGTCTTAAACCAATTTTTTAAAACCCAAATTCCTCTAAGTGTCATATATTTTTAATGCAATTCAAACTCATCTAATCAAATAACAATAAATTTCAAATTCAAGGCTAGATTGCCAAATAATTCTTAAGATTATTCTTATAATTCTTAAGATATATATATATATATATATACATATATATATATATATATATATATATATATATATATATATATATATATTTATTTATTTATTTTTATTTTATTTGTAACTTCTACAACAAAACTTTCATTGTAAAAAGAAATTTTATGATATTATTTATAGAGAAATATGGACACACTTAAGAAAATAGACATTAAATATTCAAACACATAAGTCATTAGTTATACCAATTTTGTCTGGAAAGTAATATAAATTTTATTTTAAAGTATTGTAAAATTTCTTGTATATTAATAAAAGTTAGGAATACAAATTTGTTATGAATAGAATAATAATTTTCTCTTAAAATTTAAATGATCGAGGAATATTGTTCCAAAGACGTATATATATATATATATATATATATATATATATATATATATATATTATATATATGTCTTAACTATTGAGGTTAAAGATTAATTTTTTGGAAAGAAGACAGACGGATATTGTCGCCTTATAATTTTATAATGACCAGGGATAAATTGTTATAGATTAATGAGATTTTGAAATATTAATGAAAATGATAAGCAGTACACTTTAATGAAAATAAGTATTCTTTTTTGAAATAAGTAAAGATTGAGCACGAAAAAATCCTTTTAACTTTAAGGCTTATAAATTTTGTTTAACGTAATAAAGTAATAAGTAATTTTTTACATTTGTTATTATTCTTAATAACTATGTGTTAATTTTTTTCATTCATTCTTGAAATGAATATTTAATAATATTGATACAAATATGTAATTCAAATTTGTAATCAAAACAGACGACGATGTTATAAAGGAGTGCAGGTGAGTTGAGAATTTTTTTTAAGTCAAAAAAATAAATAAAAAATTAAAAGAGTTCATGATCTCATGGTCTGGTAACCGAAAAAAGTTGATTTACAGATTGTACGTATTATGATAAAATAATCTCTGTTCGGAATGTAACTAATTTTTCAAATTGCTCTTTATCTTTTATAAGAAGAGGTGAAAAAAGCTGGCCTGAAGACCTACGAAGTTAAAAAAAAGGATCCTAATAGGAAAGCCAGAAAAAATGTAAAAGCAAAAGAGGGTATGGAATTTACTGGAACTAATTTTTACAACATCCTGGTCATGAATTCAATGTCACATATCGTGTAAAAAAATCAAAATTGTTGAATATACTTTTGGTCAGGCAAGACATTTATAGAATTTACATGAGGGGAAAATGCACTTTGTTCATAACAATTGACACTGTTAACAGAGAAATTTACGGAAATCATTCCCTTGCTACATTTGCAAATAAAATTTTAGAAATCAATTACAAGAGGTGTCAGTCTTTTCTTTTTATTTATTTAAGTGTGGATTTAAAGGGAGTAGCAAATACTTATTCCGTTAAAAATTATGTTTCATCCAAAATATTTGCATGTTATCTGTAAAAGAATTTTAACTACGGTTCTATTTTTTTTAATATATGACTAAAATTTAAAATTTAAAATTTTTTCAATATTTTCCCATGATAGTTTTCACAATATTTTGCTTTGCAGCAAATTAAAAATTTTATGAAATTTCACAAAATATTTATGATGAACAATAATTTCCCACAGCGCAACAGGTCGATAAAATTTACTGCCAAATTTGATCTCGATACTAGTATCCATATAAAATTTATTTTGGTTTATTTTTTCGAAATTGGGAATGAACCAATTCACAAAATTAGTTATCATAACTTTCTCTTAAATAAAAACGGCAAAAACCTATTTCGGGAGAAAAAATTGACAGACAACACTGTCCGGTTTAGCAATTATTAATTGCCAAGTTAAACACGTGAGAGCAACTAAATATTATTATTTTCGCGCATTATAAGTATTGTTATCTTATGATAGTGCAAGTTATAATTTCTAAAAAAAAAAAAAAAAAATTTTTAATTTTACTTCTCATTTCAGATTTTCAAATGTGACATACCATAACATTTCTACGATGCACTTTACTTTTCAGCAATGTCAACATCTTGTTATAAAAATATATGGTTTAGTTAGTGCCACAATGGTCAATTTTTTAACCCATAACACATATATTTATCATTCATTATCTTAATACAAATATTTATTATTCATTATATTCAAATATTAAAAAAAAAGTAATAAAAAAAATGACAAAAATCTATTAAAAATATAATTTTATAATTCCATTACCCATTTTCCATGCCTGTTCCTAGTCATATTCTATTATGTTTACCTCTTTCCACTTTTACTAACCAATTCCTTTATGACTAGATGTGTATATATATATTTTCCAAAGAAAACGATGAAACAAAAGGCTTGTTTAAGCTTCAATTTGTGCTATTTACATGATTACATGTGTATGGGTTTCCAACTATGGCTTCTCTAAATACAAAAGATAGATCCCAGTGGAACTGCCAGAATACTACAAGAAAAATGATGATGATGTTTACATGTATATATGTATGTTGTTATATCCTTCTTTTTTCGAAAAAAAAAAATTGTGAGTTTTTCCCATTTTTGTTTTCATACGTTTTGTTTGTTTTGGTTGTTAAATGTGTATTTAACAACCAGATTCGTGGTTTTAAACACAAGGATTAAAACATGTTTACTCTTCCTTATTTTTTGTGTCTTTTTTTACAATTGCACCCTAATTTCTTTACTCTGGGGGAGTTAAGAATGAATTAAAAAAAAAACAGTTCACTTAATGGATTTGGTGTCTGTTGATCTAAATTATTTTTTGTTAATGTCTTGTACTTATTTTTGGGTAACGTTCTTGTTGTTTTTTATTTATCAGTTTGTTGATTTCCCTCTCTTTTTATTATTTAGAGTTAATGAGTTATAGAAATTTAAAATTAATTAAAACCTCAATTTTTACATACAAATTTTTTGTTATTAAAATAAGGATGATGCTTTGGAGTATTCAATGAGTTATGTTTGGGGAAAACAGTAGGAGGTGTTTATTTATTATGAGTATATGAAGGCCTAATTTCTATTGACTTTATGTCTGAAATAGAGCGAATAAATATAAAAAAAATTCTTAAGGAAGTTGATTTGTTGCTTTAAGAAATTTATGTTGTTTATTCTAACAACTTTTTAATATTTGTTGAGGAAATTCTTTGAATTAATTTTATTTGAAATTAAAATTTTTAATCTATTTTTAATTTAATTTAATTTTATTTAATTTGAAAAAATAATGTATATTTAAAATAAGTTCTTTATGAAAATCATAAACGATTTTTGGTTTAAATTCTGTAACTAATATATAGAGAATCTACATGTACAGTAAAAACTCTTTATCTAAAAAGTACAGAACTTTGTAGCTAATTGCGACGTTTTTTGTGGTTAAGTTAGCTTCGTCCTACCAGGATTCTGGTAAATGCTCCCCAAGAGGAGTCTTATGCAATGATAATTTTTTTCACATTTTAAATGAATATGTATTATAATATTTGCTATCAATTTTTATTTATTACTAACAAGTTTACAAAACTGAACAAAATCTTTATTAAATCTCAAATAAAAAGAAAGTTATCAAAGAAAATACCTACAGCGAAATATTGTCGAGGATATCGAAGAAACAATTAAACACGTCTATTTTCGATCGAATGTAAATTGGAAATATTAAAGTTTGATAAATGAAAGATCTTTGATAAAGAAAATCAAAAAATTATTATTTAGTTTTCAAGTTAATTGGCAAAACCAGAGGTGTCCGCATGGTGAATGCTGATCCTTCTACTAGCAGCTGATCATTTTAACCATGATCTGTACCATATATAGTTTTTTGGCACAATATTTTATGTACAAAGCAAAACCATAAAAACACAGTATTATCAGTATTA
The DNA here is from genome assembly GCA_932274085.1 of Protocalliphora azurea. NCBI lineage: Eukaryota > Metazoa > Arthropoda > Insecta > Diptera > Calliphoridae > Protocalliphora > Protocalliphora azurea. Next base: position 113,733,390 of record OW026523.1, read on the forward strand.
CGAGTACTTAGAATGCAGTTTTATTATTTTTTAACATTCAGATCATTACTGCTACATAATGATTGGTCGAGAGATTGATAGAATCAAAATTTTTGCAAAAGTCGGTCTTTTTTTAGCGACTATTCTGATGAAAAACCAATAAAATTCGCTATCTCTTGCAAGGGCCATACCTTTATTAGTTATTACAATTCAGTTACAAAAATCCTCTTGAATTCCTCTTAATTGGCGAAACTTGAACGAATTTTGTATCAAAGCGATTTGATATTTTAGCAATACCGGTTCACTTAATAGTAAACTAGTTCCAAAGTATTTAGTTCTTATTATTAAGATTAAAGAAGTTGCTAAAACTTCCCACAGAAATGTTTCCTTTAAAACTGAAGCTTCATGTCCCCAAAAAATCTACATTTCTAAATATACGTCACTTAATTTAAAATTTTTTTAGTACAAAAATATTATTTTTGTTAACAGAAAATTTGTTTTAAATTGTCTATAATTATTTTATGAAAGTAAATTTTAATGAATGTAATTTTTGATATTCCCATAAAAATAGCGTTTATAAAAAAAGAGAAATTTTATCGAAAACTTCCAATATACAAGAAAAGAAGACTATATATATATATTTATTTTTCATAAGAAATTTTTGATAAATTTTCTATTTATTGAATATATCATTAAATAGAAAATATATTCAATAAATAGAAAATTTATCGAAAATTTCTTATAAAAAAATAAGTAAATTTTTGTATAAATAGAATATTTAATGAAAAATATTAACATATTAAATTTATCGAAAATTTCTATAAAAATTAAAATTTATAGATACTAATTTTAAAAATTAAAAATTATAAAAATTTTTATATAAATATGCTCAAACTAGTTGGATATTTAAATTATCTATTATAATCTATTATAATTTTTATGTAAATTACTACTTCAATTAATATAATATATTTAGTTTAATTTGTATAAATATACAGATCTTTTAGTAAACAATGTAAAGGAAAATGTCAATAGTTTGTTAAAAACCCGATTTTTTTTTGAATAAATTATTTACTAACAATTATTGCTGTTCTGAAGAAAAATTCACTTGTTAATCATCCATCGCGAAGATCACTTCGTCTAAAATACTTATCGCTTAATTTATATTTACTTTAAACTAAAACTTATACTTATATTAACCCAAAATTTATACTTACCGCAACCTGAAAAATTGTATACTTATCTTATCCCTGAGCATTTATACTTAAACTATAATTGAATTGAAATCAACAAAATTATTACACTTCATTTCCTAAAAGTAGCCCAAAGGAAGGGAAATATATTAATTACATCCCCCCACTGTCATCATCTATAAGAAAACCATCAACAAGATCGTTAAATTAATTTAATATACATTGAAAAATGATCGAAATTGCTTAAATTGTAATTTTTCTATGGACTCGATTCACTGTGCGCTGGCAGTTTATTAGACTTTAAATATTTTTCAAAGATTCCGCTAATCATTATTTTACGAATAATTATTATGTATAGCAAACATTTCTTCTTTGATGTTTGTATTTGTAGGCTTAGTGCTTTTAAGAAGTTCTTGATAAGGTAAACTTCCACGGATGATAGTAAATACCTTTTAATTTAAACATTTGTTTAAATTAAAAGTTATACCATTGTGGACTGACCAAAAACTCACCCTATCTAAATCCTGGCGATTAAAAACGTCATTGGCATTAGAAATTGTTTTAAAAATTTTCAAATCATCAGCATGTAATAAATAATGAGACTTTCTGAAATATAGGTCAATGTCATTAATAAATATATTAAATAACAGAGGCCCAAAACACTACCTTGTGGAATGCCAGAAGTAGGATTGTTTAGTTATAGTTTGATAATATATAAGTTAAAAATCCTCAATCTTTATATACTAAAATGGAGGGATAAACTAGGATATATTACTCAAAAAAAATAGAATTTTAGAAGATTAATTGGTTAATATTTAACAAAAAAAAAAAAAAAAATGGTAAGCGAAATGGCACATATGGTGTAGCTTAGTAGTATAAATGCTGTGGTGGAGATTATTCTCACAATATCTATTAAAGTTAAAAATTCAGGAGAAAAATTTTAAATAATGTTCATTGAACGTTAAGTTATCTTAGAAGGAAGCATTTAAGTTCGGTGGGGCTGCAGTAAAATAATGGTCAAAATTTGTTCCGAAGTATTAAAATTGCATTTTTTGTTAGTTAATTTGACCAACGAATTGAGACCATTAGGATACCTTTCGGGAAGAAAGAAAAAAATATAATAAATTTCATAGAAAATAGAAAATTCCTGACACAACATATTTGGAGAAGATTTTAGAATTTTATGGCTCATAAAATAGAAAATATATTTCAAAAAGGATGGAATACATAAAAAAGATATGTAATTGTAATAACCCAAGTACAAAAATTAATTTTTCTTAAAAAATATAATGGTATACCACATTGTAATTATTCGGTACCTATTTTAATGGTCAGGTAGATTTTGATTTTTGGTTAATATTAGTACATACTTAAGCTTAACTTCTGTGTAATTAAATAATATCGTACATTATTCTTAAGAAGTACCAAATAATCAAAAATGGGTGGATCTTGATAAATTTTATTTAAAAAATTTCGATTTTTAAATTTATTTTATTTTATTTTTTTCATTTTTGAGCACTTCTTTTTCTGGTCACACATGAACGTATTGTAATGTAAATAAAATAAATATATATATATATTTGAATTCAGCACATTAGATATCATGTTTATGTATTTCAGGTATTTTCTAATGTTATTTAGATGTATATATGTATCGTCGACCATATGAACCAAATTTAAATTTTTACTATATTTCTCAATTAAGCCTCATTTACTGGATGCAACTGGGACCATTTGCTATATGGTTATGTGACCATTATAAATTACCTAATGATATATGACATTTTACATCTTTCCAAGACACCTTCTTAAATCGAAACAATTCTTTATGATTTTAGTTTACTTTTCATGTCGGTAACCATGTTATAATTTCAAGAAAGTGGAGAGGTTTTTATTTTTCTTAAAAAAAGTAACCAGTGTATTTTTTCCCATTTCCAACTACGTCATTTCTGTACTGCGTGTTTTTATTTTTAAATATTTATTTCCTTTTTCTATGTTGATTTGTTTCATATTTTTTGTTGCTTCAAAATCATGTCTAATAGGAATAGTGTTTGTGCCTTTGTTACTAGGTTTATTCGCAACAACGTTTTCTTACGATTTCCCATTGCAGTTTTGCTAATCCAAAATTACTGACACACACATACACTTAAATACTTAGCACGTTGTATCGAGCCGAGTATGCATCTTTTAGTAGCTGTTCAATGTTGCACGTTTGTTTTTACTGCTTTAACTGGATTTCTTTCAATTTTTCTCTGGTAGTTTTTTGATGTCGTTTTGTTTATAAATCTTTTGTTGTTGTTTAATTTTTAAAGCTAGTCGTATTTATAGCTTTTTCCCCTTTCTTGCAACATAACGATAACAAAAGGAAATGCTTTTAAATATTTTTTTTCTTTTTTTTTGGTTAGTTATGCTAAAAAAAATTGAGAAAAAAAATTTAGTAAAACATAACTAAAATCGAAGTACAAGAACACTAAAAACGTCTCTAGTTCATGTCATTTTTTCTTATTCTTACTGCCAACCAATGCATGTTTAACAATATTCTTGTTTTTGCTTTTTCTATTTGATACTTTTTCCTGTATTTTTTTATGTTTAGTGAGTGAACATAGCTGAATGTTTAGTTCATAAAAAAAATTGTGTAGTGGCTGTAATAGTAGAAAATTTAAAGAAAAAACAATCTTTTGGAAAATGCCATGAAAAGTGCTTTTCAAAGTTCGAATTAAAAGAATTCCTCCGGACTTGAAGCATTGATGTGTATCGCGTTTAAAACAGAACTCACGTTGCTATAGTAGTCATTCTTACAGATTATTAGAACGAAGCAAAAATATTAAATTAAAAAAAGGAACAAAAATCACGAGTCAGGTCTTAAAGCTATTGCTTGTCAATGTACGTTTTCATTTTTGGGTTTACTTAAGTTTTTTAAAGGATTCTTTTTCCTTTTGGAAAGAAGTAGATACTTTAAAATATTGTGAGGAGATGACTTAAGTTTAATATAAAACTAGCAAATTTAATTATTTTTTTTCAATTAAGTTTAATATAAAACTAGCAAATTTAATTATTTGTTTTTCAATTATTTCTTTTCTTGTTGTAATATAGGCTTCGATACAATAACATAATCAATTTTAGAAAAGATTTTTTCATTATTTTTATTAATAAATAAGCTAGGAATTAAACTAGAATTAGTTTCAAAGTATTGTATTTTTTTTTTTTTTTTTTGATTTGTTTATCTCTAAGGTATTGTCGTGTTTAAATTTTCTGTAGAAAATAGGATTTTTTTAAGTTTTTATGTGACAATCAAATACAAAACATTAAAAAACAAATAAAAATATTAAAATTTAATAGAAGAAATTTAAAAAATTAAGTAAAAACAGATGTACAAAATAAAAGATACAAAATTTTCACGTGCGGCCATAAAAGGTGAGTATATTAATGCATATGTATTTATGTTTTGAATAAATATGATACGTTTACAGGGAACTTTACGTTACAGCTTATATAGAGACTGTTGGGGCTTTTAGTCATACGATATTTATACTTAATTGTCCAAAGAAATTTTTTGTAATGTTTATTTACTCGTATGGTTAATTTCTAATTAAATATTACTCATACGCATAAGTAAACATAAATTAAATTGTTTTTGTTTTCAAGTCTATTTTAAAACATCCTAAATTATTTCATTCTCCAATTCAATATATTTTTACTTACTATTTTATAAATGTTGTTTTAAAAATGTAAGAAATTTTAATAGTTATAAAAAATCCTATCTATTCCTTGTCTTATCTGTTTTTAACTTATGTGCCTATTCACAGAAAATATTGTGATTGGAAATAATCAGAACACAAAATTGTGACTATTATCTTAAAAATTCTATTCATAAAGAAAGATTTAATATTTTTTGTTTTCGAGAGTAAATCATGGTGTGTAGTCGTCATAAGAGTTGTGAATATTATAAAAAGACATTTTAACTGAAAATATAAAATATGGAAAAACAATAAACTTTGTTGTAAAAAAAATAATACATATATGCATACGAGTATTTCAAATCTTTAAGGACAAAAGGGTAAAAATGTAGTTATAGGTAAAATTCTTACAAGCATTTTTTACTGAGTTTCATTACTGTCTCTTTTGCCAATTAGCTATTTTTATGTTAATATTTAAAATTTTTCTACAAAATATTTAATTTTTATTCCTTAAATTCAACTGACAAGAAAAGTAATAATTTTTACCTTACATAGCATAATAAGAATGTTTTGTGACCATGCTAACAGAATGCGAAGTTATGACCGAGCTATAATAACATTTGTGACTTTTTTAAGATTTTTCTATGGATAGGCATGTTAGTTTTCACATTTTTCCTTTAATTTTAAGCAAAACAATCAATAAATTGTATGTCAATGTTATCGAATTAAAAAATGTTCTTGAAGATGAAAAAGAAAAAACATTTTAAATAAAAACCAAAGAAAATGTCAAATTGTCAATGTTAAAGAAATTTAATTTTTAAAAGCATTATATGATGATTATGCATAAAAAGCAACCACAATAACAACAACAGCAGCAGCAACAGAAAAGGCATTCATCATTGAAGCCCATTAGATATATGAACATCTATTTAATACATGCAGACACAACAAAATGTCTAGATGAGACTTAAACATATAAAAAAATACACAAATACTAAAGCATAATTCAAATACACACAAACTTTATAAATACGCTTATACTGTTACATATAAACTTGTACATAGACTTTTTTATGTCTTTGTAAATTGATGACTAAAAAAGTTAAAACAAAAAACGTAAACCTGTTTATATTATTTATTACACTGACTTACACATATATTCAATTACATGTAATCTATTTTTTCCACTATGCATGTAAACATTAAATACAATTACATAAACTTTCATAATTTAAATAACTACATACATACATATGCTCATACTCTACAAGCAATATATCTCCTAGGATGATAATATGGCAATATCCAGAAATTATCATCTAAAAGAATATGATCAAGTAATATTTTGAATTTTTAACCTTTTGTTATGTCCGAGAAAATTACGCAGTATAAAATTAAAAAAAAAAAATAAAAGACATTTAAAATATTTTAATTTTCAATTTGTTTATTTTATAAACTTGTGTTAAAATAATTTTCAGATTTATATATTAAGCATGAACGCGTATAAGGGAGTATGATAATTCAAAATGCGTTTTTTTCCTTAATATTGTTTTGGTAACTAATTTACATCTATTGATGCAAAAATAATTTTAAACACCTATCAACTTCATCGAAAAAATTTATTTAAAAACTCGATTTTAAGGAATCATTTTTCTTAAATGAATTTTTTCTCGATTTTTGGTATTTTTGAATAAATAGAATACAATCCAGTATTAGACTGATACATAAACTTCATAATATGAAGAAAACACTTAAGCCACTTAAGCCATATTTACAGCTGTTGCAAAAAAATATCTTGTGACTTTTAAAGTATCAAAGTAAGAACAATCAAAACCATAAGAACAAGTAAAAGCATATATACGTAATTAAAATAATATAATATGATGAAATTATTTATAAATAAATAATTTACGCATATATAGAGTTTACCTGGTCCAAATTTAAATTAAATCGTGATTAATAAAAAACATTTATGAACATTCTGTATTAGTATTTTTCTATGAAAATATATGTATATAAGCCCTTATTCCACTTTAAGCTATTTTCAGCCCCAAAATTTTTCATGTTCTAATCCGAATTTCTTACGGACATTGCATGTAGATAGATATTTATTAAATCTTATCAAATTATTGAATTTCGTTTTTCTGTTAAAGAAATCCTCAAGGTAAATTAATCTTTTTATTAGAGGACATATGGAGAATAATATAAATTATGTTAATTAGTTCCTTTATACAAAGAATCTCAAAAATTTTACAATAACGGCATGAAAATATATGCAAATAGAATAAAAATTATAATACGAAATGTGTAATTTTGCTTTTCTTCTGGGTGGGTTCTTGGAATCTATTTTGCGTTCCTAATATCTTCTAATTTACTTTTACATGATATTGGCAAGAAAGAAAGTATATCTGCAATACGAATTTGTTTAACTGCAGCTATACGTTTGGCGAATCATTTTTGGTATTGTCGTGTTGGCTGCTTGGACTTATCCAGACAATAAGTCTCTCGAATTGCCACCTGTGTGTTCTTAACAGGCACATGGGGGCGTTGGTTGTCGCATTGTACCTCATCCCGTGGTAAGACCACCGTGGGGTTAGGCCGTATCCACGTAAATCTTGACCACATCTGTCGTGTTGGCTGGGATATAAATATTTACTGACTTTTACAGCTATTTGTTTTTAAGATTTTTTATAGACATTTACTAGTATGCGTATAAACGATTTAGATATTCAAGTATTGTCACAGGTATCTGAAATGTGATTGAATTCCCATAAACATGTGTTTTTAGAAGCGTGTTGAGTGTAAACAAAAACCCGCTAATAATAAAATAAGAAGAACAAAAAAACTATATATATATATATATATATATATATATATTTATATATATATATATATATATATATATATATATATATATATATATATATGTGTGTATTTATTTATTTATATATATGTTTACATAGATAGATATATATACATTGATAGATTGATATATATAAATAGATAGATACATAGATAAATAGACAGATAAAAAAAACCTAAAGAAACATATGTATTTACCACAACATCCATCCTTAACTGTTAATATTGTAATTGTTTTTGCTAGTTTATTTTTAAAAACAAGTGCACAGTAGGTCATGGTGAAGAAGGTTGAATTAAGAAAAGCTTACACTGTTCGTCAAAGACATACCCATTTAAACAAATATAAGTGGTCTACATACAATTTTATGATATTTAAGTTTCTTTCTATCACATACTGATTTTTTTATGAGAATGACTAATAGACCCTCCTGATAAGGCGATCACATCTGTATAACGGTATTTTTTTTTGTTCGTTCAGTTACTACTTTTGTGATTAAAGTGTAAAAATTTTTAAATAAATATATAAATATATACTGTTTTGATTTTTTATATGAACTATTTTTTATGCTAATTTGGAGATGAAACTAAAAACTTGTTTTTGGACAACATGTACTATACCCGTAAATTTCAATCGCAGTAAGAAAATGAAGATCATTTATTATTATAATAATTATTAATATTGTTATTATTATTTTTATTATTATTAATAATTTTTGTTATTATTATTTTTATTAATATTATTGTTACTGTGTAATAACATAGTAATATAAAATGTGAAAAGTTGAATACATTTGGAATGTAACTTTTGTATTTAACTCCCGATATTGGGGATACATCGAAAATTCAAAAAATGGTATAATAGTCTAGGTATTTATCCATATTTACAAACTATACAATGTTGCTGTTAATTTTTTTCCATATTCACAAACGATACTGCACTAATGTCATCAGCCAATTGTACTGTTAATGCATCTATATTATTACAAAGGCAATTAAATATACTTCAACAACAACTTAAGAGTATATAATAAATACTTAAGAGTATATAATAAGAGTATAGATAAGCATCTTACTTGGAAAGAATACATCAAAGCTAAACGGAAATTTCTAAATACTAAAACAAGAAAGATGTATTGGCCTTTAGGTCCAAAATCTGAACTAACTTTAAATAACAAGATTATTTTATATAAAGCTTAAGAATAGCCCATTTGGACTTATGGTATACAACTACGGGGAACAGCTAAAAACTCTAATGTGAAAATACAAAACCGCAAGATTTATTACTCAAGGGCCTTTGTACATGGCCATATACAATGATCTCAAAATCCCTTCAGTTAAAGAAACCATACTCGAATTTAGTTCTAGATATATTGAAAGACTGATTAACCATACTAATCCATTAGCCATTGACTTACTAATTGACACAGAAGAAGTACGAAGACTGAAAAGGTTACATATTCAAGATTTACCTTTTAGATAACGAATTACCTTTTAGATATAACGAATTTATAAATATTAAAAAAATAAATATAAGCTAAGGTTATATATATGTATTTCTTTTCATATTAAACAAATAATTATAAATTTGTATAAATGTATTTGTTTTTGTTATTGTAATATAATTCAATAACAGCTATTATTTTTTTTAAATATTATTAAATTTGGTTATTTTTGTATAAACAGATTGCAAATAAATAAATTTAAAAAAAGTATCTTTTCACTGTAGTACCGTGTATTTATCCCAAATTCTGTTCACTAATACGGATCGTTTTAATTGCCTTCGTACAAAATTTCTTTAAGGGGTTACTTTTAAACAACTAATAAATGACTGCTGATTTGATTTCGTCCATCAAATATCTTCAGAATTCCTTATAGAATTATTTCTAATGCTTTTTTTTAATTATCGGAAAATAATTCTGATACAACACAGTTCTACTAAAGTAAAAAGACATGTAATGAACGGAAAAGCAATTCGGGCTCAGCTATGGGGAGCCCATACTAAGTTTGAAAACAAAAATACCAGGAAATAAAGTAGCACTATCAAATTTTGAACATATGTGGGTCATTATAAAAAATTGTCAGTCTGGCTGAAACTGTCTTGAATCCTTTATAAATTTTGTAGTAATACTATCTTATGCAAGAAAGTTACAGATCTGAACTCAAAGTGTTCGAAACATATTTTTAGCACCATAGGTTTCATTTTATAATCATGGTTGTTGTTCAAATTTCAAAAACTTAGAAAAAGGGCTAAAAACTACTTAAGTTGTTCCCATTCACCTTTTTGTTCTTTTACTTTTTGATCTCACTGGATCTTATTTAAATAATCGTAATTTTTGGATAAATTCCACAAATTCTTTGTTAGTGTGCCTCGCGAAAAACTGAATTTTTTAAACATTTAAAATTTTATCTTTCTGTTAAAGTAAATAAAAATGTACGAAGTCGAAATAGAATTTAACATAAAATGGTCAAAATATTGGATCAAATATTTTTAGTACATTATTGATCTTTAAAACATAGAAAATTATCTTTAAATAATTTTCAACGATAACGTTGGTGACAATGCCGTAACCTTGTTTTTACTCTGCGTGTACTATTGTAATTATCATTTCAGAATTTGAAACATATTTATTATAAGCAGAGTTCAATTGATTAAAAAAAATTGCAGTTAAAGCACATCTAAAGGATGCTTTGTCTAATATTAGGTCTTAAGCAAATTAATAGATTTTTTTAAATTTATGTGTTTAGCTTAGTTTATTAATATTTGGTTAACTTGTCACCCACTATGCATTAACAAAAATTATAAAAAAAAACCTAACATCACTTTATAAACGTAAACGTGTATGCAAAATGATGGTTTTTGTGTTTACACATTTAAACATATGTGTGAATATGTATCCACACAATGTAGATATTGTTGATAATCAAATTATTTACACTTGAATGGTGTTTATTGATAAATTATGCCACAAATAATATTTTGATAGCATCAATTATGGTTTTATTATATTCTAAAGAAAATAGCACACATACGTAGGTACATATAGAAATTTATACAAACCTTATATCCAAAAAAGTGACTGAAAAAATAATATAAAAAAATACAAACACATTTGTAGTAAAACATCAGAATTATGACAATTGTCATAAAATGATGAATATACATATGTGTGCAATAATGCATACAAAATGTATTGTATTTTATGACAACATTTGTTTCTCTATCTGTTAAGTATTAATCTTATCAATCTTATGATAATATATATACACATACACAAACATACGTATGTACATACATATATACATATATACATACATACATACATATATATGATTGTATTATTGATTTAGTGTATGAAATTGAAACGAAGAATATGTGTGAATTGACTTCATACATAAGCACATACATATGTTATAGATCAGGAAACGGAAATATGTTACAATAACAGGAGATAAATACATACATTTGTATTAATAAAGATGAAGGAAAATGTTTGTGTTGATGATTGATGTACATATGTCTATGTGTGAGAGGATTCATTTAGCTAACATGTTAAATTTATCACCTACTGAGGCAACATGTCAATTGTTAGATGTTTTGCCGCCATTATCACCAATATTGTTGATTATTGTTGCTGGTATTATGTTTTGCGTTTGTATTACAGCTTTCAATATCCTCTAACGATTTGTTTGATTACTTGTTTGATGATTGTTGTTGTTATTATTGTTGGCTGGCTTCTGCTGCTATTCATCAAAATATGTATCAACTTACCAATTTGCCGCTTAAGGCATTTAATATTTTATTGATTTAAGAAGATTGATTTAAAAGAGACCTTTGAGTAGTAAACGTATATTTAAATAACACATTTTAAGTGTAAGGATTTTATGCGGCTACATTAAATGTGATTAAGAAAATTCGTACTTGTGGTGTTAAATATCTATTTGAGTTTGAACTTCTTTAAAGATCCTTTAAGGAGTGAAAACTTTATAGGCAATATTAATGTAATTATATTGTAGAACATTGGTTAATAGGGAATACAATTTAAAATTTACAAGTTTGGTTTTTTAGAGTATAATATAATTAGGGTTCAAACTACCGGAGAAAGTTATATCAGTAAAAAAGAAGTTATACGTGTCCCGGCGTTTCGCTGGGTCACGTCTAGGAATCGAGATATATCGATTTAAAGTTAGTAACTATCATATAGGGGAAATTGTGACCTTTGGTGGTCTTTTTTTTGACATAACTCGAGAACCGATTTTGCTGAAACCAATTTAAAAAAATTAGGAATTACAATTCCTTTAATCCGTTCATACAACGTTTCGCTACATAAGCAACAGTTTCGCAGTTATAAATAATTGTATGAAGAAAAAAACTATTTTTTGCCCTAAAAATTGAATTTTTTTATTTTTAATTCATAAAAAATCCAAAACGATAAAATAAGTGTAAAGTCCTATTACTTTCACGTAAAGTCGCATAACGTTTAAACAAAATGAAACATAGATCATGAAAATCGATGGACGCGTTTCGCTTTTATTCACAATTAAGTGAAGGTATGAATTTCAAAAATTTGCTCGAGATATGAAAAAATTCCTTGGAAAAAACATTGATGACTTTTTTATGATTGTCAGAATTAAAAAAAAAGTAATAAACAAAAGGTTATTTGATTTTTATGGTAGCGGTAATAAACTAAAAAACGGTCATAAATGTGCGTGGACAATTAAAAGGAAAAAAGGAAAGTGCACTTTTTTAATTATTTGGGTTTTTTCCGTTGGCTACCTGCATGATTTTTTTACACAAATTGCACCCACATTTATGAGTGATCATGTTTTAGAACGTTTCGAAAAATTTAAAACGCACATGAATCAGGTTTATAGCCACCCTTAAAAGATGCACGAATTCATAAGTACCTCTCAGTAAAATATTGAAACTTACGTAGTATTTATAGGTGTTCAATGATCGATTTTTGTCATTCAACAAGTTTTTTTTAAAGTGACGAAAAAGTAATAAAAGTATAAAACCGAAATGAGTGCAAATTGTCCAGAAAATATCAATTTATTTTGTTATGTTTGTGGCAAAAGAGCTTTTTCAACAAATGCTACATTACTCACTGAGCAAGTGGAGCGCGCTTTTAAACTTTATTTTGATTGCGAAATAATTCGCGGCGTTTCGTGAGTCCCAGACAAAATTTGTAAAACGTGCTACAATGGTCTTAACATGTGGATTCAAGGGAAATGCAGTTCACTTCGTTTTTGTGTACCAATGATTTGGACTGATCCGGGAGAGTACAATTCCGACAACTGTTACGCTTGCGCAAACAAAATATGTGGAGTAAATCGTAAAGGCCTTAAACGATGAGTTTACATATCTGTTAAAAAATACAAATACCTCTACCGCATTCAGATGAAATACCAATTCCACCGCTTCCAAGTCCTGACAGAGAAACTTCTTTTTCTATTGAAACAATGGATCAATCGGATTTCACCTATAAACCAACACCAGAAGCCGGCCCATCGAACAAAATAATTCCAATATCACAAGCAAGAATGGACAAAATTGTTGCAGAATTAAACCTTTCTCAACGTGAAGCAGAAAAACTTGCCCAGCTTTTGAAAGAAGGCAACAATTTGTAGTCTAATGTAAAAGTCACTGGATATCGAAAACGACAATTGCTATTCCAATGGTACACGATGGGAACACATTTGTTTACTGCCACGATATAAAGGGACTGATGGAGGCGATGGCCATTAATTATGTCGCAGCTGATTGGCGAATGTTCATCGATTCTTCGAAATCAAGACTCAAAATCGTTTTGCTACATAAATATAATAAAATACCAAGCATTCCCAAAGGCTACAGCACAGACATGAGCGAAACATACGATTCCATGAAAATAATTTTGAATAAAGTTTGCTACACTGATCACATGTGGCGGATCAGTTGTGATCTGAAAGTCATGGCGATGCTAAGAGTTCTCCAAGGAGGCTATACGAAAAGCATGTGTTTCTTGTGTCTTTGGGATACCCGATTTAAAGGAAACCAATACGAAACGCATGAGTGGCTTGCTCGAGATCCAACGGAGAAAGGACACAACTGCGTGAATGATCCACTGGTGTCAATGGAGAACGTTCTCATGCCCCCTCTCCATATCAAACTGGGAATCGTAAAAAATTTCATCAAGGCCATTGTGAAGCAACCGAAAATTCTTGATTGTTTGGAAATATTTTCCCACGAATCAGCGAAGCAAAATTAAAGGAAGATGTTCTGAATGGGCTGGATATACGAAATCTCATGAAATCAAAGGAATTTAAAGGTGCTTTAGACGGTAATGATTACTTTGCGTGGAGGGCAGTAAAAAAAGTCATACGATATTTTTTGGGAAGTACGCGAGCATACAATTACCCCGCTCTTGTGACCAAGATGTTGCACTACTTCCAGAAAATTGGAGTGAATATGTCCCTCAAAATTCATTTCTTGCATCCCCATCTCGAATACTTCAGCAAGCAGCTAGCCTCAGAGTCGGATGAATATGGCGAGCGCTTCCATCAAGTAGCAATGCCAATGGAAACGCGACATAAAGGCAAAAGGCTCGATTCGCTAGTGGTTGAAATTTGTTGGTAGTCGCAAAAGACGTACGATCCCGACAATGAAGATGAAGAAGAAGAATATACAATGGGAGTTTCCTCCGAGGGTAAGTCACAAAAATGAAGTTAACTGACTGATTAAAAACAATTAATTTTTTCCAGATGAAGACAGATCCTCATCCGATACAGACTCTGAACAAGTGGGCGAACCACCACGCAAGAAAGTAAAGGGCACAAACAAACGAAAATAAGTTTTGCGTTCATCGATTTTTATAACCTATGTATGTATGTAATAACCTAATAATTATCCGTAATAATTTTTAATATTACGTCTTAATAATTATAATAAATAATATATAATAAATATTATCCAAATTCATTGAAACATAAAATCAATATTCTTGTCAAAATGAGATACCTTCACTTAATTGTGAATAAAAGCGAAACGCGTCCATCGATTTTCATGATCTATGTCTCATTTTGTTTAAAGGTTATGTGACTTTACGTGAAAGTAATAGGACTTGACACTTTTTTTTACCGTTTTGGATTTTTTATGAATTAAAAATAAAAAAATTCAATTTTTTAGGCAAAAAATAGTTTTTTTCTTCATACATTTATTTATAACAGCGAAACTGTTCCTTATATAGCGAAACGTTGTATAAGCAGATTAAAGGAATTGTAATTCCTAATTTTTTTAAATTTGTTTCAGCAAAATCGGACTGGTGGTTCTCGAGTTATGTCAAAAAAAAAAAAAAAAAAAAAATACCACCAAAGGTCACAATTTCCCCTATATGATAGTTACTTCAAATCGATATATTTCGATTATTAGACGTGACCCAGCGAAACGCCGGGACACGTATAACTTCTTTTTTACCGATATAACATTTCCCGTTGGTTTTATCCCATCCCAATTTTGACTGCCGCATAGTGCTATAAGGAATCATTATTAAGGGCTGTTCTTACTCAAATATTGAATGTTTTAATATTTAATTTAATACTGAATGAAAAATCATTTTTTACATATCTTAATACAGTAACAAATAATATAAATAATTAATGATTTTTATTGTATTTGTTCTTATTATAAAAATCACAAATCCCAAAACTATATATAGACTAAATCCTTAACAACTAACCACTATTTTTCTTCTGCATACTTTTGTACTTATGTGCAGCTTTATCGTATTTGTGTAAATAAATGCAGTCAAAAGCGATTATTATAGATTAAAGCTATTAATTTATCATAATCTATTTGATGTCTTTACTGTATTGTTTTTAGCATTTATTTATTTGTTTAATGATGTTCCTTTTTATATCTTTAGCTGTAAATCAGTCTGTCTATTTGTTTATTACCATTTCAATGTGTATGTTTTGTTTTATCTAAACATCTGTATGTCTTTCTGTCTGCTGGGATTTTTCTCCTCTATGAGTTTATTGCTGTGTTAATAAACAAATAGTTTATACAAAGCCGTGATTAGTCACTGATTAAATTAATAAGACTGACATACAAACATATGATAAACTGTAGCTAAAAAAACTAAAAAAAAAAAAAAAATAAGAAAAACATTTATAAAAATAAATACTTATAGAAACATGTATTATTATATACATTTAGAAATAAAGAAAATAAAAAACAAAACATAAAGTCGCTTGTTAAATCATGTAGCTAGTGTTGCCAGTTTATCCTTTCTAGCCTCTTTATTTCGCATCTAGCTTAAACATTTTCGTTTTAGCTTCTATATTTTTTCAGTTTTTTTTCTTTAAATTGCCTTAAAAAGCCTAAAATGTTAGTATTTCAGCAATGCAGAAAATAATTTCTTATTTGTTAATACTACTTTTATTTTTACAGAAGCATACATTTAAGATCTTTAGTGTATTTATTCACACAAAAAGTCTAGATTATTTACATTTGCCAAAAAAATTCACCTGCGATGCTTAATTTTCCAAATAAAAAATCACTTAACTAATTTTATGAACCTGCTATATAGATTATTATAAATATTTTCTAATATACTTTAGTAAACATAAAAATAACTTACTAATATAATTTAAAAAAGTATTATAAATGTGAAAAACCACACACAAATTTGGAAATGCTTAACCAAACGAAAATTTAGTCCAAAAATGACAGAAAAACAATTCAAAATATTGAATAATTTTGCACATAAAATACGACCCAAATAGGTATTGAAATATTTTGGGTGCTTTTTTATTAGGATATTTTGCTGACAGCCATTTTATGATTTCTTTTTTTATAAATATATTATAATATCTTTAAAGAAATACGAAAATTAATTCTCACTTCTTTCTGGCCTTCTTTTTTGTAGCATTTAGCCTTTTTTGATCTTTTTATACAATTCATTTTAGTCACTTTTTTCTCACCTCCTGGCAACACTGCATGCAACCAACAAAAATAAAATAGAAAATAGTGTTTAATTAAATACTTAATAAACTTAAATAAACTAAACAGAAACAAATACAGTTTTCTCAAACTTACAAAAAGTGTACACTAAAGGATGTTTTTAATCGTTATAGAGAGCATATTTTGTTGTTTTTGTTATATCTGTATATACACATATATGTACATATATGGCATAAGTCATAACAGCTTATATAGGATTTATATTAAATATATCAGAGAAAAAAAGAGCAATTAGTTAGAGGGAATTAATTATGATTAATTTATTTTTAGTTCAATTTAACAATTTTAGATAACTACAATATATTAATGGAAAATATATTAAAATTAATACGGACTGATCGGAGGAATGAAATTTTGTATAGATATATCAACATATCTCCGAACTGCTATGTATTACTGTGTTTAATATGCCTTGGGTATTAACATACAGAGGTATTATATTTATTTCAATCATGTTTCTTAAATATTCACATTGAGTTAATAAGCACAGACATAATGCTACTAAAATTTACTGATGTTTTATTTTTTAAATGCTGAATAATTTAAAATTAAAAAAATAATTACACGCTGCTACTGTAAAACATCACTTGAGAAACGACTTAGTGTACGTAATAGAATTTCTTGATAACATTATAAATCAGTTTAAAAAATATTTACTTAAAACCACACCTAAATATTACATATAAATTATTTTTAATATTTTACAATATTGGCAATTTTAAATAGAGATAAATGGTTTTGCACTTTTAAAATATTTAACGTGTACTGTTAAAAATATATTTATTTAGATTTTGAAAGTTTTAAACTGAATAGTAATTTAAAAAACCAACATAATTCAAATAGACTTTATTAAGGGATCAGAGAAGGGGGAACGGTACAACACCCTCATATAAATAAAATAATATTTATTATTAGAGTAAAAATTATTATGAAGAACTATTAAAGCAAAAGTTTTAAAATTATTTGGAGATACTTTTCACATCAAGTATCATATCTGAGATGAAAATAAGGTGGACAGCTTCAGGGAAAGTGCAAGCCCCCTTCCAGTAAAGCTATTTACTGTTACTGCGACTGTGGTTCCCATTTGCCCTTTCTCAACCACCTGGCCACTTGTTTTTGTTTGAAATATCTCGACCAACAAAGAAATTAATCATTTTGGGATTGTTTAACAATATAGTAATAAAAAAACCCCGAAAAATCTATAAATGAACTGAAACTTTTAAAAGCTAAAGCTAATGAGAAAGTTTATAAACAACTGTTTAAACGCCAAATGCTGAAGCTTTTTGGACTGAATTGGGAAAATTAAAATATAGATTTGATGAATACTTATATCCTAATTTATTTTTTTTACTATGATTCATAGCAGTGCTTCGGCGGAATGTCTTTTTTCTAAATTATCACTAATGAAAAATAAATAGTCCAATAGACTTAATGTCAATACATTTGAATCCGTGCTTTCCTAAATTCACTCCAAAATTTGTTATATGTGGACATGAAAGACTGCAGTCCGAGTGAAAACCTCATGCAGAAGTTTAGTTAATAAGAAGATTATTTCATGTTAAACATTTTTATGAATAAATCTTTATTTTTGCAATAATGAAAATTATTATAAATAAATTATTTGTTATAAAATTGAATTTAGAAGTTTTTCTTAAAATACAAAAAAAAAAAAACAAATTTGAAGGAATTTTTTAAGGTATTGAAGCAGTTGGTCCCTTTTTTGCAAGAAAAAAAATCTCTTTTTGGCGACTTTATTCTTTCAAATCCCTTATTTTGGACACTTTTTAAAACTTCTCAACGGTAACGCTGTCCCATGCAGGATTAATTTTAATTATCGAATATCTACCCAGCAAAAACTTTGCTTTCCTGGTAAGTTAGCAGGTATAAGTGAAAATAAAAATAAACTACTTATTTTTTGTCTGGATAACTAAATATTTTTTTTCGACGTATCCACAAATTCATGTATTTATTTTTAGACTCTAGGGGTACTCAAAAATATGTACCTAAACCAAAACAAAAATAAAAAAAAAAAAAATTTCAGTCAGTGAATCATAAAAAAAAAAAAATAATAATCAGTTGTTCTTAATGACTAACGTCTTACTCAGTGCTGTGATAAAAATTTTTTTAGTATATAATATCTTTTTAGAGATTTTGTTATAAAAAACTAACAGTATCAGAATGGTTCAACCTGCAACCTTCTGGTTGTTAATTACTGTGTTGTTATGCTATTGAGTACTTATTTATGTAATACAGAGTAGGCAAATAATAATGACGCCTCATTACCGAGAAACTGATTTAATAAGTAGTTGCCATTACTGAAAACTAATAAGTTTTTGCTGGGTAGGGAATTATTACAGTGAAAGTCTCGAGATTTTGTGAGAATAACTTTTTCGTCAAGTCCCACAATTGATGTGAAAATAGGCAAATAGCTTTACTGGAAGGGGAGAGTAATCACCAGACGAAGTGAATATTTATTATGGTATATTTAAAGAACTATTCAACGGATTTAACTTGTTATATTCAGAATGAATAAAATGTCAAAAAATTAAATAATTGCTCATTTTTTTATTCATTTTCTTTATTTTGTAAGATAGAAGGATACAAAAATATTGATAAAATTGGAAAAACTAGATATTTTCATTTGAATTTTTTATGTGGGTTATTATAGGACATATAATGGTATAAAAAACATAGTTTCGCCATTTAGCACATGGTCTTAAAAAGGGCCAAAAAAGTGGCCATGTGGTTGGAAAAGTTAAAATTGGTGAATAAATTCACTGAACGGTAACAGTGCTTCTGCTTTTTAAATCGATTATTAAATGTAAAATCCACTTAAAATTTATGAAGATATGATATCTTTATATATCTAAAATATAGGGGGTGTTTCGAAATTTTTTAAAATTTTTCTGAGGTATCCTCAAGAAGATCTACAATCACATGAGATCGTTTTACGAGTGAAAATAAAAAGTGTTATTTTTTAACAGCGCTGTAAACCATACTAAATGAAGCAGTTTCAAATTATATACGAAGCAGGGATTTATATGAGATAATGAAGTTCTAAACCCATAAATTACTTACTTTTTTTAATTGTCTGGGCATGTCTCGAGAATGGTTTGTTCGATTTAGATTAGTGAAATATGAAAGAATTAAAAAAATCTCAAACAAAATTTACAAATTTTGTGTTTTTCTAAAAATTTATTAAGAACTGATATCATGAAAATTGTCATTTTTGTCATCTGGTTTCATAAAGCATCTCTATCCCTCTGTAGTGCATATCCCTTAAAAGATGTAAACTAAACACAATTAAATGATATTGTTCTCTGTTTGCCGCCATTTGAATGAGTTGTAAAAGTGATCGAATGGCAGTCCATGCACAGACAAATTTATTATCTATTTTTCAATTAACAATTATTTAATTTTTCATCAAAATTTAATTAATATATTCTAGCAGAAATAAAACAGAAGAAATAGTAAAAACAAAATTCAAGAAAGTTTTTTTTCATTCAATCATCTACTTGATTGATTTAATAAATTTTTTAATTGGAAAAAATTTTCTGCTATTCACTTTTTATTTTTACAATTATTTGCAATTGATATAATCTTTTTGGTAATAGGTGCAAATTTAAACAATTTTTAGTTGAGTGAATTATTAATTATTATTATGATGATTAATGATTACTTTCCGTGTAATATTGCGTAGCCAAGAAATTTACTTTCGTTCAATACTACAACCTATATTTGTTCTTGGATAATCAAAATAAGAAATTTTAAGTAATTTCATGGCTTGGAATAGTTGATGTTTGATGACGATATGTCTACACTTCATGAAATGCAGCTGAATCTCATGAGGGCGAAGTTGCACAACTATTTCGCGGATAAATAACATTTTCCCATAATTTCAATTTTAATTCTATATTTGATTTCCTGGATAGTGGATTTTCTATGTGATATGCACCTAAATATTTAAAACTAGATAGATATTCTATGGAGTTGTTTATAAAAAGTTGTGGATTTACATGTGAAATTTTATCGCAAATTAAGGACTATGCATGAAGAATTTAGTGCGTATATTTCTGCATATAAAAATGAAACCGTTGCGTCAATCTCTTTGAAAATTTGATTTCGTTAAAGCCTTTTATGTTAAAGTTTTAAATTTAAAAGTTTTTAGGAGCTTTATTGTTTTTTAAAATATTTTCAGTCCACTTTTTTTAAGCTCTATTTTATTTTTTAGTCAGAGACAAAGCCATTTAAAGAATGAGTAACATTCCATCTAGAGAAGTTGAGATTTTATCTTAAAATATTTATTATTTTGTCTGCAATACTACAGTGCGTAAATCAACATTTTTTTCGGTTATCAGGGTTTCTTTTTGTTATCACGAAACTTTTGCATTTTTGTGACTCAAAAAACAAAATTTCTCAACTCACCTGCACTCTTAGTAATTGTTTTATATTGTCGAAATGTGCCTTGATTATAAATTTGAATTATACGTTTGCATGAATTTTGTTAAATTTTCTATTTAAGAAAAACTTATAATAACAAACAATGTAAAAATGCTAAGTGTGCAATTTTTTTCACGTACTATATAATAAAAGTTATAAGCCTTAAAATGTGAAAGGATTTTTTTCGTAAGCAGTTCTTACTTTCATCATTTTGATAATATCTCTGTAGATTTTTAGGCTATCATAAGCGATGAAATATTGCTAATAAAACAAGATACATTTCTTTAAAATTTTTGCAAAAATTTTCGATTTTATTCTCAATAAAGCCTTAGTATATCCAATGATACACAGAACAAAAAATTGTTTGGTAAAAGAACAAACATTTATAATTAAGTTATTGATAGCATAACTAGAAAGCAGATCATATATTTATAGAACCAAAAATCACGTACACTTACACTCTCCGATCGATCAAAGCTATATCGCAAATTTTCGGATATTTTCGATTTTCAGTTAACTGGCTGTCCAGAAATTTCGGTGGCTCTAGTTAATTTTGTGTGATAATATGATATCATCATTTAGTCTCGTATCTCAAGTTTGATTTTAAAATGCAATACATATTAATTTGTTTACCCAGAAATATTGCTATATTGCTTACAAAATGCGATCTTATTTCTTTAACCAAAAAAATCGCATTTTTATGATATATGTAGCTTCTTTAGTTTTCTAAGAAAAAACAATTTAAATTTTGTTCAATTTAGAATAATTTACAATTATTTGAAAAAACTTTTTGTTCCTAGTTCTTATAATTTTTAGAAATAAAGTAAAAGTTTGGTAAACATTAGTACTGGCAAATTGTACTAATTTTTAATATTCGATACTGCTCAATATTTTCATTTGTTTACTCGATACTACTCCATACTTAACGGATGTTTCAATTTGAAATATTTTTAAATAATTTTCATTTAGTTAAAAATAAAAGAAAAATATTTTTACCGATTAGCATGTAATTTTAAAATTTTATTTATATAAAATATAAAATTAATAAAAGCTTTAAATTCAAATTCTACTTTAACATAAATAAATAAAATTATACAGAGTTGCATATTTTGAATACGATATCGTTAAAAATTAAACTCTGAAAGTATTGAGCACCCAAAAAAAGGTGCCAAATTCTCGGTACTGGATACTTAATACTCAATACTTGCACAGCACTAGTAAACGTTCGATTTTAGAGGAAGTTAGAAATATTGTCTTTGTAATAAAATATTTATTAGTTAATTTAATATTAATAACATTAATAATAGGAAATTTGATAGTCGAATTTGAAATCATAAGGTGTAATTATTAAGACTTTGATAAAAAATCCCAAAAAGTAGGTGAAAAAATACCAAAAATGATTTTTTTTAATTTTAGCCATAACATCCACATTTTTTGCAGGTCTGGAAAAGGGCCTTAGAAAACTGTTTAGAACACAACAGAATTCTCGAAAATGTATTCCATGTTGAAGTTCAAGGTTTTGGGATTAAGATAAATTAAAATTTTGATTTTTTGAATTGTTCAAATTAGGGATGAATTGTACATGAGCTAATATAATAAGTTCATTTGGTTCGTTTTTGCTTTAAAATCACCTCCGAGAAGATACCTTTTAGAAAACAGAAAATGATAATTTTTGAAATTTTCGAATTAAAAATCGTTTGTTTTTTGCCTCGGTAAAGATTTCGACTGGAAGTTTTCGATATATAATTAAAAGAAAAGACCTAACAAAATCGGTTGGAAATGTTGGCCTATATATGGAAAATGACTAGCTCAAGATCTTGCAAAATTGAGGCAGTTAAAATTTCAAATGAAAATAAATGGAAAACTATAAATAATCATATTTAAGTAGTCTATGTTAGCACCTTACCAATTGTTTTAAAAAATACAAAAATATTCGAAACCAGATGAGAAACTAACATTTACCAAGTTATTACCCTATTTTCACCTCCATAGCTTTGCACCTGAAGGGTCTGTGGGGCCCTTAAAATTTTACATTCTTCTGCTACGATTATGTAAAATTTCAGAGATATTTCTTCTTTTAAAGCTCTAGCATACAAATGAGTTTGTGAAAATAACTTATTTGTATTATTAGCTGAACATTAAAAAAAAAAAATAGAATAAATAATATTCCTGGTTTATAAAATTTCCTAACAGGACCATAATTAAAGCTAGATTTTTTTCATTCATATAGTTTATAGCAGAATTTAAATTAAATATCGATTCACGTTAAAGATATATCATGGAATTAATACCACTAATTTTGATATGTGATACTGAAGAAGTAGAGAATTAATCTCAAATATAATTCCATAGTTCCATTTTGGATTTTTAATAAAATTTTAATTTTTGAGTATTTTAAAAATGTTTGAAAATTCTCTTAAATCTCATGTATCTTCTGCATACACATTTTTTAAATAGTTCTGGATATTTCACTACAGGCAAATTTGCTAAAAATTTTAGCCACGAAGATATTGAGTACAAAAAATATTTCTGCATCGTCTTCATCAGCATCGCATATAATTTTTTTGTTGATTCATATTGCATGTATCTTTAGTTATTTTGCAAATAAAATGATTCCGCTTTTGTATGTAAAAATTTATTGTTTCGTTTTTATGAAACATTTTTTTTTTTTAACAAAAATTGTATAAAGTAAAAAAAAATTATTAAATTTACTGTGAGTACTGTTTTGTATATGTATGTTGTTTTCAGAGAAAAATATATAGAAGTATGGCAAGAATTGCTGTATCGTTAGCAAAAAATATCAGGAAAACGTAATGTTTTTGTTATTCTGCGATAAAAAAAAATATATTGTTTTATTTATTAAGAATAATCGGTTACTAAGAAACGAATAACTTAAAAAATTTTATTCAGAAGGAAATTAAGCACCACTATGTGTGTTTATGTAGACTTTTTTAAAGTAAAAGTTATAAAGATATATAAAGATTTCCGGGATATATCAAAGTCTTTTCAAGACACATAAATGTCTTTCGTCTGAGGTAGTTTGTTTGTGTTTAGAATTGGAAATAATATTAATTACGCCACATTAGTTATAATTTCTAATGCAACATTTATTGCCTAAAACTTCTCTAGAAAACCGATTATCATGTTGTTGCCAACATTTTTTCATTACGATTCTATATTAAACATTTTACATAGTCTATAGCAAGGTTGGGAAAAAAGAGGTAAAACCGGCAAACCTAAAAAATGTCTGTGCCATAACAGACACAAAATAAACTTTTACAAAAATGCTAGATCGGAAAAAACAATAATAAAACGGCATAGACACACGTAAAACCTAGCAGATGAAAGAAAATCTTGTACATGTATGCAGCATGAATTTGTTTTTTTTTTTATTCTTTTTCACAAAAATGCGTAGCTATTCAAGTGCACAATATACATACATATATACATGTATACATACATATACACTTATAGACATATTCTTGTAACAAACAATGCTCGCACACTTATACTCATATATTTATACAACAAACAAATATTTAAATTGCCGGAAAAAAATAAAATGCCGAGGATGAGAAAAAACCAGAAGTTAGAAAAAAATTTGAAAAAAAAGAGAAAAAAAATTGGAAGAAGAAAACAAAGAGGAAAGCCCAACTGCAATACTAACTAAAAATAACTTTTAGTTTTTTTCTGAGTGTGTGTTTGTATTTTGTTAGAATTCGCTTTGTATATATAATGGCGGTAACAGCATTAACCGGAGACGCCACAACATGTTGCAGATAAATTCAAATTCGAATAAAGTTTTTTTTTTTTATGTTGCACTACTCTTGTTTTTGTTGTTTGTATAAACGTATGAACGTAATTTGATAAATGGTTTTTTCATTGCTGACGACATAGATAGGCGGAGGGACAGATAGACACACAGCTAGTAAGTTAGAAAATAGGCTGCATGTTAGAAAATTAGAAAAAAATGTATTCATAAAATAAGTTAAATGTCTCTTTGAATGTTACAACAACAATGCGGATTTATTTGGATTGTTTTAAAATTTGTCAACAATAAATAATCTTGTTTTAATTTTAAAGAGACTTTGGTTTTAGGTATTGTTTAAATAGTACATATTAAATAACTAAAAGTTTTGACTTCTTTTCCTAACGGATTGTTTGTAAAAATGTAGCAAATTTAATAATTGAGCTGATTATTTTGCTACGTGTTAATAAAAATTTTATTCATTATAGTACTTAATAGGAAATGTGGCATTTAAGAAAGCAACACATATTTTTTTTAGTTTCAAAAATAGGTTGAAAAATAATAAAAAGCTGTAAAAAGAGGACTGATTCTTTCCTGTGATTTCTTATGCGCTAACACAAATCGGAAAAATATAGAAGTTTGATATTTTTACTAAGATTTTGTACAGAGTTATCAAGAGGTGGGAAAAAGGAGGTAAAATTGAACTTAAAAAAAGAAACAGAAAACGTTAAATGCCCAAAAAGAAAAATAAGGCTAGAAGAAAACTAATATTTTTTGGGCTTATTTTTTTATTTATTTTTCGTTCTCATTAGGTTTTGATATTTTTTAAAGATGTTGCTATAAATTTATAAATAAAATACATAACGGCTGTCACTAAAATAATTCAGTAAAAAAGTCGTCTACAAAATTTCCATACAAATTTAGATTATACTTAATTCATATGAAAAATAACCCAATGTTTTGACGTGATTTTTCGTCACTTTTTAATTACAATTCCTTTTTGTTAATCATTTCCAAATTTTTGGATAATTTTTCACTTTTATAAGATTTTTTATTTTTATTTTTTTTTATTAATTTATAAATATTTTCTGTAGTTCATGAAATTTATTAAAAAAATAATTACCTACAATAATTGATTAAGTAAGTCCATAAAATTAGATAAGTTATAATTAATTTGGAGATTGAACCGCCGCAGGCGAAAATTTTAGTTAAATATGAGTTGTGACGATTTTTTTGATGCGAATTAATGCAGAAAAAGACTTAAATGCATGATTTTATTATAATAGAATAGTAGGTTAGGTTAAGTCAAGTTCAGTGGGCAGCTATCCAATCAACGAAAAAATGAATTATTTTGAGATCTTTTTTACAGTATAATGTACCCCTAAGAATTTGTAAATGAACTTAAACTCTTAAAACTAAATCTAATGATAAATATTATGAACAACTATCTAAAGTATCAAATGCCGAATCTTTTTGAAGCGGACTGGGAAAATTAAAAAAAAAAAAAATAAATTTGTTGAATACTTATATCCTAATTTATATTTTTACTATGGCTCATAGAAGTGCCTCGGCGAAAAGTCTTTCTTTTACATAAATTATCACTAATATAAAATGAATTATCAGACTTAAAGTGAACACTTGTGATTCCATGCTTTAGGTCTTAAATTTGTTAGACAGGGATTTGTAGGACAGGAGTCCGGGTGAAGGCCTCGTAAAAGAGTACAGAAGTTTATTTAATAAAAAGATTTTATGTTAGCTATTTTTATGAACAAACCTTTTTTATGTTTTTGTCTTATTTTATGTTTTTGTTTTTCTCAAATAAACAAATTTTAAGGGGTTTTCAGGTATTGAAGTAGCTGGCCCCTTTTTTCAAAAAGTCGTCAATATTTTTTGAAATTCCTTTTTTTGGACACTTTTGAAAATTCTCAACGGTGACTTTTGTAAGCCTACGTCGCAATTGTGGGTAGTAGTGCTTTCTTATGACTCAATTATTTAAAAGTTTAATTTGTTTAATTGTTTTCCTTAATTAACAATTAACAATTACTGTTAATATACAATGAATATTACTTTTATTAATTTCATACAAAATCGCACATTAGCCGATTTTGTAAGATATTTATTTTTATTAAAAAAGTAAAGTAAAGAAATAAAATATAATTTAATAAAAATTCACTTTCTAGATTATGTTGCCCGAAATCGATTCAGTAATTATATTGTAGAGATTTCTCTACAATATAATTATAATTATTACAATAATATAATAATCCCCACGATTTTACTATATCGTGCTGAAATATAGCGATAATTAAAACAACAAATCGAGCATAAAATGCGATATAACTCGAAAACTGATATTGATACATAAAAATATACTTCAGAGAAATTGTTGGAAATATTTTACTTTTTAATTATAATAGCATCAAGACATATACGTTGCATAATAAGCCAGATATATTTAAAAAACTGATTTTTGTAGTCTTTAACCGCTAATAACTATCGTAGCGCACACCAAATTATCGATGATTTTTAACTAAAAAATGCATCCCGGGATTCCAATGAAATTTGCAAGTTTTAATGCAATTTTGCATAATTCCCGGGACAACATATACAACTGTTACTCTGATTTAAATCTTGGGAAATCTAAAGATTTTTCCCAACTGGTAAATACAAACATATGAAATCATATATGGTTTGTTATATAAATTAACATATATAGTTATATAATATAATTTAAAAAGAGAAAAATATAATAATTAAAATGTAAGTAATTTATTACTTATGGTTCTGATGACCTAGCTAGACTAACGCGATCTATATAATCGTTTGGAGAATATGTTGGCGGTTTAAATATATATATATATATACATATATATATTTTTATAATGTACGCTATCCTTATCCATTATTTTATACCCCTTTTCCAAAGCTAATTGTTCAATTTCAATTATTTTTGTTAGGATGTGAAACGTATTAATTAGTGTTTTGAAAATTATAAATAAACAAATTATTACATATTTCATCTAACTGCGAGTGTTTAAATCCTTATAATTTTAAACCACAGTACAGACCTTGATCTATTGATATATTGATATTAAATATTAAATAATAGTTTTAAACTGAAGGACAGACTGACAGATATCATCAATAATTCAGTTAATCAGTTAGTTTCAGTATAACTAGACTTGAGATATTTTTAGGCGTCATATTATGAACATTTTGTTTTATATTGAAATTTTAATATTAACATTTTATCTAAGAAAATTATTAAAATGAAAAATTATTTGAATGGATAATTTTGTTTGAACATTTTATATATAATATTACAGAGGTAATTTTATAAATCCAAAGCCATTTGAGACATCGTCAAATGCTTTGCTTAAACTGTAGTATATATGACTAGACAGGAGTCTGGGTGTATGACTAGTAGGGGATCTAAATGTACCAATGAAAAAATTTAACATCTTTACATAGGTTAATCAAGATTCATATCTAGTAATCAAAATTCATATCATATTTGGGTCTCAGTTTTGAACTAATGTGGGTATTAATAATTATAGTTTTTATGTCAGGTTTCCAGGAAGCCCGGAAGGTAAACAAACTTTTTTCACCGTCTCGAGAAATCAGAAAGGAAAGTTGCGAGCCCTGTTTTTAACAGTATGTGTAAGACCCTAAGACGAAGCTATATGCAAAAAACCTTCATCATATTCCCAGGTTGAGCCATGTTTTCGTATATTTTTATTTTAGAATACTAGAATATGGTGAGGGGGCGGAATATTTAATTTAAATTTCTTCATATGCTTCACTTTGAAACATTTTCCATAAAAATTTTTAAAACGAAAACCAATTTATATGAAAATTTATTCGAAGTGAGGAAGGCCAAATTTGTAGCTTGGTATGAAAATCTTAACACTTTTTTGAAATAAATTATATATTAGTGTAAATGTAGACAGATTACACTCTTGCCTTCACAATGGTAGAAAATAAAAACTTTCTATCACTAGAACACATAACATAAATACATAAATACATCTACTGCAGCATGAAGTTGCACCAAGGAAGCGAAAAAGTTTCCTTGTATGCAGACAGTATGAATTTAGCTTTTATGTATATTTTACTTAAACTTTAGTTTGAAATTCAAACAAAGTTTAATTTCAATCTTAGCCATAATGGTAGACATTCTATTTGCAAATATTTGCAAAATACACCAAAACGTCAATGTTTTAAGAGCACAATTTCTTTAAAGAATGCAGTAGTTTGGGTGGATGGATTGGATAGATGATCATGATGGTCGCAATTTAAGTTAAATTGTAGATATATGTATAAAAATACTGATTTTAGTTAGCAATTTTGTTTGGAAAATTTAGATCTTAAATTTTTAGAAGAGGAAAAAATTTAAAAATTTGTAAAATTAAAAAAAAAGATATTAAATAGATATACGTACATACAAATTCATTGCAAATCCTATTGTTCTAAATTAAAACTTTTACAAATGATGAACTATCCCTACTTAATTTCTACGTCCCTTTAACAAGTTCTTGTCACTCCCGAAGCCTACAGTTTCTTTTTTGGTTGTTGAAAAATAATAAAATGAAGTAACATTGTTACTTAAAATGTTCAAGTACTACTATGTACTAGTGCTATCATATAACTTAACTTCAATGACTCACGTACACATTGTCGAAGTGGTAACAGACGTTTTTTTATATTTTGAGTATTTGTTTGTGTGTGTCTATGATTGTGTTGCAAGCACTTTTGTGCCTCTTACATGACATGCAAATTAAGCGTAGGGAATTTAACTATTTCTTTCACAAACAATTGGTTACTTTGACTACTGTTTCTACAGCTGGTACTACAGCATATGCAGCAGCAATAGCATTTTTTAACAACAAAGTTATCACACTGAGGCATAAACACTTACTTATATATATAAATCTAACTATGGCTAAAGAAAGAAACATTGTCTTAAAAATATGTTAAAATTTTTACGAAGCATATAACTACATATTTGACATTTAGCATCTCTGCAGTGGTACGACCAGGCAGGACTAGTTAAATGCAAGGAAAAACTCCAGTCTTATGTTTTAACTTGCCACTTGGGATGCCTGTCAATTTTTGAGGTTATATTTATTACGTACAAGAAATATACTAAAAAAAAAAAAAAAAAAAAAAAAAAAAAAATAGGCTTTGTTCTTAGCAAATTTAAGCATTGCACGTAATATTATAATCTAGTAGCGGTAGGTTATTGAAGGAATATTTTAAAATTATAATTTAAAAAGAACATAAAAATTTTGCTCAAGTTTTAAATATAAGTAAATATTTAATAAAACTTTAGGAAAAGATACCTGGTCAAAATGTTATAATCTTTGAAAATATTTAGCATATCAGTAATTTACCTCAGTAAACACCGCCGCCATTTTGGTGCCTAAAAAATATAAAATACTCTGCCATTCTTAAGTCAATCTCGGTTTCTTAGTAAAGAAAAATGTGATATCATTATTTGTTTAAAACTCACAAATTTGTTTAAAGGTCACAAATGGAAAATATATTAGTTAAAAAAAAATATGAAAAAAATTATAAAGTACACATTTTGTATCTATCTATTTATTTATTTATTTATTTATTTTATTTTTTTATACCTACCATGAAAAAATGGGGTATATTGGGTTTGTCATTCCATCTGTAACTCGTATTTCGAAAAAAATATTTCAGCGCTATAAAATATATATCTTACCTGCTGGTAAGATTTTGAGTTGATCTAGCTATGTATGTCCGTCCGTTTATTTGGTATTGAATATAGGAAAAATCGGTTGATAAAGCAAAAAGTTATGGTCCAACTTTACATAAGTGATTTGTATACGATGATTTCAAATTTAATGTTATATTCAGATTTTGAAATTTATGCTTTTCAATAGCTAATAGGAAACTGAATATTTTAAATATTATTAAACATACTTTTATATTTACATTATTCTGAAAATATAGAAAAGAATATTCCTTTACAATTTATTTTATTATTGAGGATAAGAATTTAACAAATGAACAAAACAATGGAAAAAAACACCGTCTTAATGTAGCTTTTCTATAAAATTTGTTAAATGCCGGTGAGTTTCTATGATAACACTGATTTGCACAAAATTCTTCCTTAAAGAAGAATAGTTGTACTAGATTCTACTTAGTTCTGATTTTTTTTTTTTTTTTTTTGTGGGCATGTCTAATATTTCCCCTTTTATAAGGGGTTTGTACGAGTACATTTTAGCATAACTCAAGAACGGTTTGTCGGATTTAGATAGATGAAACACCAAAAGATGTGGATGGAAATTGTTTTTAAATCGCCTTTACTTTCCTTTTTTATCTACTTTAGAAATTACTGTAGAAAAATGTTTTTATTTTTTATTTATACAAAATTTATTTAAATTTTTTATCTATTTTTTTTTTTTTAATAAAATGGCAAAAAAATTTTCTTTTAGGTTACTAACGCTAAGAATTATAAAAGCCAAGAAAAACATAATTGAATCTATTTCATCAATTTACATAAATTTTTTATATGTATAAAGCTATGTTTACATTTTGCAAATATTTGATCAAAATTGCGTAAATGCTAGCTTTATAAAAATATAATTTGCCGTTAGCTGATCTTGCAAATATTTTGTAGGAAAAAAATTCTACAAAATGTTAGCAATTTCAAAAACCGTTAAAAAAAAAAGAAATTAGGAAATATTTCATGTAGTGGTTACGTCATTTTGGTTAAAATTCAAAAAATCAGGCTCTCACTATGATTACTTAAAGTACTCGGTTAGTCGTGCTGAATATACCTCAATCAAAAAATCATGTTATACTAATTATTTGAATAGGATGAAAGTAAATTTTAAATGTCATCCAAACTCTTTTTACAAATTTGTTAATTCTAAACGTAAAACTACTGCTATGAAATTACGTCAGAATGAATTGAGTTGTGATGATATTATTAGCAACATGTTTGCAGATTTCTTCTCTACTACATATTCAGATGCATTGTATGATGACTCTGCAAATTATCCATTCAACATTAACATGAATCACTCAGTATCTTTACTATATATAGACACTTTTACGTAATGTTCAGAGTTAAAAAAACTGACATTTTCATCTAATTCTGGCCCAGATATGATTTCAAGTTGCATTCTTATTAATTGCGCCGAAGCTTTGGCTAGTCCTCTAACACTTTTATTTAATAATTCTATTGAGCATGGCAATTTTCCTGATATATGGAAGGATTCCTACATTATTCCATTGCATAAATCTGGAAATAAATCTGATATTGCAAATTATCGTGGTATTGCAAAATTGATTACAATACCTAAATTATTTGAAAAAATCATCACTGATCAACTATGTTTTCAAGTAGAAAACTTATTATCATGTTATCAACATGGTTTCCGTAAAAGGTGTTCTACTATTAAAAATCTTCTTCAACTCACCACTATTGTAAATCGTGCATTCCTCCAACAAAAACAGATAGATGTAATTTACACTGACTTTAGCAAAGCATTTGATAAAGTTAATCATTTGCTTCTGATAAGAAAACTTTATTTAATGGGATTTACTAATCGTTGTATAAAGTGAATACACTCTTATTTATCTAATAGAAAACAAACTGTTCGTTACAAAAATTCATGCTCTAGATGTATAAACGTTCTGTCAGGAGTACCACAAGGAAGCCACCTTGGACCACTACTTTTTTCCTTATTTGTAAATGATTTGCCACAAGTAATTCATTACTCAAATATTTTGATGTATGCAGATGATGTGAAAGTATTTCTAAGTTATAAACATATAGATGATTATCATTATCTTCAAGAAGACTTAAATTCATTTTACAACTGGTGTAACATAAATCTCATGGCACTTAACCTTAAAAAATGGAAATATATGTGTTTTGTAAGAAAATGTAGATTACCGATATATTATGTCCTAGGAGGCTATCAACTAGAAAGAGTTGACACTATATTAGACCTCGGAATTTTGTTGGATTCTAAACTTAATTTTATTTCACATATCACGGTTACTGTAAATAAAGCTAGAGGAGTTCTTGGTTTTGTTAAACGCTGGGCAAAAGAGTTCAACGACCCTTACGTGACAAAAACTTTGTTCACATCACTTGTAAGACCTATTCTGGAGTATGGATCTATAATATGGGATCCTATCTATCAAAAATACATTGATCCTATCCTATCTATCAAAAATACATTCATTGAATCAGTCCAAAAGCAGTTTCTTCTGTTTTGCCTTCGAAGTCTTCATTTCAACCCATTAAATTATAAAGATGCCTCCTCTGAAAAGCCGTAGAACTATGTTCAATATAACTTTTATGCTGAATATAATTAATGGTAATGTGAATCCTGGCTTTTTAATAAATAATATTCAGTTTTTAATTCCTCGACGCCCTACTCGTTATTTCGTACCATTAACAGTTCATTTCTATAGAGCTAATTATGCCAATGCCGATCCTTTAAGAAGAATGTGCAATGAGTTTAATACATATTATAATTTTATTGATTATTCACTTAACCCTAAAGATGTTAAAAACAATATTTTATTCTTTCTTAACTCATAATATCTGTACAAAACTTATGTGAAAATTATATTTATATAATGAATTGTATATTTAGTAAAATATGTATTATATTTAATTGTCTGTAAGGAATATTTTCCATAGACAAAATAAAAAAATGTTTGGCAACTCATTATAATGACAGTGAATTGTATATATATATATATATATATATATATATATATATATATATATATATTAAATTTTCCAAATGCTTAAACATTATAAATAGTCGAATTATCTGTATTTTTGCTTACCGGTCACATTATTGAATTTTGACTATGTATGCGTATGAGTAATATAATATGTAAAATATAGTACAGTCACTGATTACAAAAATTACACGCTGTTGTAATGCGTGCCACTTCTTATTTTCATTCGAAAAATGATATAATGTTGGTTGCAGGCTTTCTTCAAGGCATCAAAAAACAATTAAAAAAAATCTAAACACTACCTAATTTCGAGATATTGCGAAAAAAACTGTTTTTAGATTAGGTTCTTGAACTATAGATCTCATATCTTCATAAATTTTACATAGTTACCTCTATTTAAAATCGCTTAAAAACTCAAAACTTTATTAAGCATATTCTAAACTCTATTAAAAAATTCTTCATAAATTTTTAGACAAAACATTTTTTTTTACTTGGTTCTTTCTTTTTGGGGATAAAATTAAAAATGTATGGAAAATTTTAGTAAGCTATTACAGATAAAATCGAATAAGTTGTACAGATTCTGTCTAATTTAAATATATTATATTTGGTTATGTTCACAACAAAAATGCCCTTAAAAATTATTGCATCGTTGCATAAGTTTTTATAGAAAAAAAAAAAAAAAAAAAATATGTAATAAATCGCATTTAAACTCGAAAAATTGTTGAAAAATTTTATTTTTTCTAGGAATTGTTGGAAAATTTGCTTTTAGTATTTGATCAAAATAAACCAAATGCATACGGTTGAAAAGCCTGCTTTTTCTATTTTCTGAAGAAGTTTAAAAATGAAATATAAAGAAAAGAATAACACAATTGCAAAAAAACGTATATAAAATAACATGCCAAAAAAACAGTTTGTTTGTGAAGAACTCGAAATTTTGAGGTTGTAATACAAATTTTCGAAACTGATTTTTGTTTGGTATCGTCAAGAAAGCCTAAAACATACACTATGTCATTTCTCGAATGATTTTTTACTGTAACATCTTGTTATTAATATACGAAAGAAAGATATATGAAAAACAAGCAGACAGAGAACACAGTACAATGGCCCAAGTTTAATAATTATTTAAGAAGATTTTAGATACAAAATTTGTAGTACTAGTAAATACACGGTGCATTTCGCTGCCCCCTTTCTTTATGTAAATTACGTGGTTTTATATGATAGTAGTTGTCTCAAATTTAAAAATCGTTTAGTTCTTTAGATATTCTAAATTAATTTTTTTCTGCCACTGCTGAACCTACCCTTTTTGATTTTCTCTCAACACCTCACCGACTTTACCCCTTTTCGCATCTTAAATGTAAAAGTACCAAAAAACTACCCCTTAAAATTATGCCCTGTAGTTAAAAATACTACGACTAAAAATGTTTTTCTTATTTATTTCATTTTTTATGATTGTAACAAATAAGTACCTACATTCACGTTTTAGTCCTTAAGGTTCTAATTTTCAGAAAGTTCCAAACACCTGTTTTTTTTTTTGCAGTACCACACATAGAACCATATATTGTTAGCTCCATAATCCAATGTTAATTATTATAAAAAATTTGAAATAGTATCATTGGAGGGACAAAAAAAACCACTTGGGTCATATATTTTAGTTTTATGTTTCTAAGTTAATTATTATAAAAATTAAGAAATTACTATTAAAAGAACGAAAAGTACTACAAATTCCCCACTGATAAATTCTTATCCACATAGGATAACGTATCTTTAATTTCATGTTTTTTTGTTCAGTATTATGAAAAATATGAAAAGTACCATTAGAATAACAGAAAAGTACCAAAATATTCCTTCATATTTGCTCTCATTTACTTGGGGCAATGTAAGTCTAATTTCATATTTTTAAGTTATTAGTATACTAAATATATAAAGTACCATTAATGGATAGAAAAAGTACCAGAAAGTTTCTTTTATAATATTATATTATAATATTATAAATTATATAATAATGTACCTTCTTTCTTGGGTACAATTAGAGGGAACAAAATTCAGCACTACTTACCATGATTTCTTATTCATTCAGAACAATGTTAGATAACTTTTACATCGGCAAGTTTAAATGTTGAAAACATTACAAAAGTACCCTTTTAAGCAAGTTTCATTTTCAGAACAGATTCGACAAACTTCAATTTTTAAAATATTCTCTGTGTTTAAATTTCAATGTGACAGATATGACTCAAATGATACAAATATACCCTAATTTATTTTACTTTAAAATATGTTTAAAAAATATTACCAAATAATTTTTAAGAATTTCGTCCTAACAACGTGCTAATATCCGAGTTCCAAATAATTTCTTGTTAACTTATTTTGTATGACTAAAAAAAAAACCAACCAATCCTTAAAATGTTATCAAAATCGATTCAATAGGTTTTGAATGAAACGTAATTTCCCTTTTTTACCCCTTTTTGTCCTTCTCTTCTCCAATTATCTAACAAAAATTTTATTCAAAGAATTTTAAAATTGTAATTATATCAGTTGAAAAATATTCATACATTTGTCATTTTTCGGTAAGTTACGAATATTATGTAAATTCTATTTCTATGTTTACTGATTTGAAAGATATATATCGTGTCAAAAAAGTATCAATAATAGTTTTTACTCATTTTCTCCCTAAAATAGAATAATTTCAGAAAATTTACAAATAACTGTTAACTTATTTTTTAAATGAATAATGATAGTTCTTTTGTTATCTATATTAGTTTAGGAGATATAAGCTTACCGATTTTACCGGCTTATATAACTACTCATCCTGCATATCTTAAATAAGAATATATATAATTTCCTAAAATTTTTTTTCCCAGATCTTTCAGAAGCTTTTAGATAACATCGTAAATTAAAATTCTGTTTACTTTTGGAACTTTTCGTCCTAGAAAGCCTTAAGTATCCAGACTTTGAAATTTCTATCAGAGAGCGTATATAGCCGGATTTTTATATAACTTCTTAAATGTGATTTCTTTCTAAAGCTTTCTAAGGTTCCCAAACAATGTAAAAAATTTTTGTCCAACAAATATTTTCGGAGCCAATTTTTGGAAATTCTATCAGGAGATACGCGGATTTATTATTATTATTTTTTTATTATTATAATTATTTCTTTTCTTTATTATTATTATTTTTAAAAGATTGCTACTTTAATACTTTAAGCATTATTACCCCATTAAATTCTAATGGCATCAAATCTTTTAACCTTGATTAGGGAGAAGAAAAGCGTCAAAATATTGTACGTATATTTTTTTGAAAGATTTGTGTATGTTTTTATTATTATAATACTTTTACTAACATTGACGGACTTATACGCTAGTATATATATAATATAATATTTTTACTTTAATTAAGAAAATGCACGTTATAAACACAAATTATTGACTTCAATATCTTAAAAATTGTAAATATTTTGTTTCTTCATTAAAAAAGAAAATTTTCTTAAGCAACAAACCATTACTATTATTTTTTCAAGTATTAGTGTAATAAACGTTGAATGGTAATGTGTAAATTCTAAAAAAATAATTTTAAATTTTAATACAATTTTTGTTTTAACAAATAAAAATTCAAAACTTTTAGTTATATTATTTTTACGTTTAATTTTCAGATGTATTCTATGCCATACAGAGACAAGTTTAAAGGTAAATTCTTTTCATTAAATACCACAATTAATTGGCTATCAACATTATATATACACACACAGCAGACGAAATCACATAAAAGAAAACTTAAATAGAGAGACAATAAAAAAAATTAAAAACACAAATAATTCAACATTCAACTACAATAAAAACAATAATACGAATACAACAACATCAGCAAGCAAAAAAATTAAAGAAAGAAGTAAATGCGACAACCTTTTTAAAATTCAGCCAATTTCATTCAGTATCAGGTATATGAAGTTGTTGTTGTTGTTGTTAGTAGTCATTGTACCACTTTACAATAAACACATTTACAAACTCATACATAAGTAGCTACAGAAACACATACACTGCATTCAGTTATACAAACAACATAATAGAGCAGTATACTGCAACCATACAGGCCAGGCCATGTCGGCCGTGTGTTACAAACGATGCATATTAATACATTTACAATTGGCATAGAGAAGAGGAAGGCATCTAAAGTAACAAAAACAACCAAGGAGTAGACAAAACAAAGCAACACAGCTGACTTAAACAACAAAAAATAAAAAAGTTCAATTCAAAATTAATTCCACAAACTGAAACTGCAATGTAATCATATTTCATGCTATACTGCTGCAGTAGTCACAAAATTTTGTACATGTGCAACTAAAATATCAACAACAGCAAACAGAAAATCCTGCTTCTAAAAAAATATGAAAAAAGGCTCCATACAACAACAAGACAAGAGTAAAACTAGTAAGAACATTTACAAATGTATTCCTTGTTTTAAGGTTTTTCATCTTTTTTTGTTGCCATTTTTAGAGATTTTAATAAAATCTTTTTGTATGTAGGCGTGGCCAAACATGAAATCTGTAATACACTGGTTTAAAAATTGAATGTATAATAGTTATTTTATGTTGTGCTTACACAGTATTCAGACAGTTTCACTGATATTCACATACACATACATAAGTAAACGTTTAAATAGAGGGATAGACAGACAGACATTGGCTTTAAAAGAACATAAGAATAACAATTATTAGAGTCAAATTTTTTCATTTCAATTTTGAGTATTTTTTTTACTTCCGTTGCTTTAGATGTTTGTTTGTGTGTATTTTTAAAGTAAGCATAAACATATATTTCGCAAGTTTAATGCATAGTCAAAATGTTTGAAAAAAAAACAAATTTTCATTGAATTCAGTTGTATTTGGTAAACTTTAAAAAAAAAAATATATGAAATTCGACTTCTGCAGGGCACATTTATAATCACTATTTATTTACTAAAACTAAAAAGAATTATCTAATAAATTTGAATAAAAATAAAATAAAAATATTACTTCGAAAAATTTTTTTGAGATCTTATTCAATACACGTATTATCTTGAATAGTTTTTTACGAGCAGCTCCCCTATTCTGACTAATGACAATACTATAACAAAGCAAAATTTTACAAATTTTGAGTTTTACTATAAAGAGAAATTTAAAATTTTTGAACACACTCATTACGTCAATACTAAATTTAAAAGTTTTTAAAACTTTCAAATTCGTTGTAGTTTAATTTTTATTGTGTTTTATATTTCAATTTTATCAGATATATTTTTTATTAACATTGAGTATTTCGTCAAAATATATATATTTTTAATATTAGGATTTCTTTTAAATAAAAAATTGCTTCAGTATTAACGTAAAAATGTATAGTAAAATAATTTGGATTCTTATGTAATAACATACCAAAGAAATATATCAATATCTGCAGATTTTACTGACATATATGCAGCTAAAACTTCTGGAGAAAAATTTTAAATAATTTTTTTTTTTATAGTAGCAACTTTGAAAATACTTAATTCGCATTTTAATACTTTCTAATATCATAAGTCTTTCTTCCATAATATATTATACGTTTACCAATAAATCCGAAAAAATTACTTAAATATTTGTCTTTCTAGTATAGCTAAATGAGACACTATGCGTCGTATATGCCATGCATTTTTAGTATAGGTGTCTTCACTATAATATTTGTCCGTCAATTTTTATGGCTTGTTTTCATTCTAGTATCTCAAGCTGTATAATTAAAAATTTAAAATTATTCATTATTGTCATTTTCAAGACCTTTTAGGGTGAATGCTCTTTTACAATTTTGTACGAAAAATTATTATTATTATTTTTTTTTTTTTTGAATAACATATAACCTATTATCCAGATGATAAAATTATGTTACGATAATTCTTGTAACATCTTTTGATTTGTTATTCATCTATGTCTGACTAACCATTTTGGAGTTATACTGGTGTAACCAGCGGGAGCATGTCGTAATGTAAATGGACTTTATGACTCAAAAAAAGTATCACATTATCTGTGGATAAAATCATACTTCCTGGTATGAAAATTAATATATTATATTACAAAATTGATAAACAAAATTACCCATCCTCAGAATAATAATAGCTCTGACATTGACCTTGTTCTTATTAAGCACGTTAAACTCCTTTTTTTAAAAGAAGATTTTTTTTTTGCAAACCAGTGATTCCATTGCTACTCGCTTCAAGACTGTTTTAAATCTATCTATATCTCAAATAAGATCTTTTATTTAAGTAGCACCGAAAGATTAGAAATTAGCGATTTATTTTAAAAATATAATATATTTCCTTTCATTTGACATATTTATGTGTCAATAAGGGAAAACTACATAATTGATAACATTTTTCAGGTCTTAAATTGAAATTCAAAGTCGTAAGTGCACAATTTCGCACAAATTGTCATGAATCGAGAATTTACACAAAAATAAGTTGGCATATTCCTGTATGAGTACTTGCG
Source organism: Protocalliphora azurea (assembly GCA_932274085.1). Classification (NCBI taxonomy): domain Eukaryota; kingdom Metazoa; phylum Arthropoda; class Insecta; order Diptera; family Calliphoridae; genus Protocalliphora; species Protocalliphora azurea. Next base: position 113,773,507 of record OW026523.1, read on the forward strand.
AAAAATAATTCAGAAAGTAATGGTGTTGTTTTTCCATTTTTCTAAATAAATAATATTTGTTAAAGATTTCTCAAATTATTAAAATTAAGTATTAAAATTTATCTGGTAAATACTGAATTATGTACATTTTCCCTTTCAAATTCTTTTTTTTTTAATATTTGTCGTATTTTGAAATATGGTTTTATTCTATTTCTTAGACAGTCGACATTAACATGTAGGAACTTTCTTGCTGCAATTCTGAATTCGTAGAAGAAAGAGGAAAATGAAAATTTAAAAACTAAATATTCCTTGCTCCTCTCTCCCCACTGTACTCAGAATTTCAACAAGAAAAATTATTTTATGTGAACCCCGACTTACTAAAGAAAATTAAATTTATATCCTGAAACTACAGATTCCAAAATATGTATTAAAAGTAAGCTATAAAATGGGAACTACGGTAAATTATGGAGCGAATTTCATATAATTTATCACTGTCATTTCTACTTATATGAAACTTATTTGTGTCGAATATAAACTTGATACTAACATGTGTATGTGATTTATGCATATTAAAGTGATTTTCGTAAGAGGATGGGAGCTATAGTCAATTATGAACCGATCTTTATGAAATTTGGCGCAAAGATTGATACTTATACAAGACTTCCTCATACCAAATTTCATTAAAATATTGCTATATTTAAGGCATTTATGATCTTTAAACCTCTATTCCGATAGGTTATTTGTATAGGGGCTACGTGAAATGGACTGAGCATAACCAATTTCAACAGACTTGGTCCTTGTATCACATAGTCCTATGTGCCAGCTTCAGAATTGCGACCTGTACTTTGTGCATAAGGTTTATATGAATAGGCAGCCAGCCTTCCAGCCAGCCAGACGGACGGACATGGTTAGATCGACTGAAATAGGGATTCTGAGTCGGTTGATATACTTTATGATGGGTGTTGGATGATTTTTTCTGTGCGTTACAAACATCAGTACAAACACATAATACTCCAATCACCTATGGTGATGTAGGGTATAGGTACGGTTGGTATATAAAAGAATATCCATAAATTTATATTTAGAAATATTCGATGCGACCTATTGCGATCTTTTAAAATTTTAGAAAAAATGTGCGGTACCTCATACCATCGACTTTTTAAGAATGCTGTTCAACATTTTAAGGCATGGATTAAAAATGTGTTATAAAACGCCTACCTTTAAACTATTCCTTATTATAATAAAATTTTTAAAAATATAAACGACATTCATGAAAAAGATATTATATTTCGGTATGGGAGTGGCTATGATTCAAACCGCTCATTTTTAGTGAGAATGCTTACGGCCTTGTCTACAAAACTTGAATATGTCGATTATTCATTATATTCATATTTTAGATTTCCCTGTGGCGTTTTAATAATATACATCATGTAATTAAATTACTTATGCTACGTTTAATTGCTTAATAGCACTCATGGTTATAAAGGTTATAATTTGCTAAAACAATTCCTTATATGCATAATGTAAGCGCATATTTTTCTGACAGCACTTTAACCTTGTAGTGATTTAAAAGATTTTTCTTTGAATGTGTCAAATTCCTTAAACATTTTTTACATACATGATCAGCTCGACAACAATGTGAAAAATTATCTAGTACCTTAACAAAAAATATTTAAATTAACTGAGAACGTGTATTTACTTCCGTTTCCACCCGGTTTCTGCTGCATAGACATAAAATACCGGCTATTGAGAAATATTTGTTCCAACGTACGAGTACAAAGTTTCAATATTATTTATTTACTTTTACATGTTTTTTTCTGGTATTATTTATTTTGTTCTGGTAAGAAAATTTCTTTTTGACAGTCTTTAACAAAATCATGCACCAAATTTTTTATTGTATAGTGATGTTATTGCATGCCATTTTTCAATGATCTTTTTTATATTAAGTTGTTGTATGTTGCTGTGATTGCAATTTTAAATGCAACAAAGGAAAAAAAAGGAAAAAATACTAAATACAATTACACTAGGACAAACATAGACACATACAGACAGTTATGTGGACAGACATCGGTATACTTACACATATTCACTTATATGTTTATTTGAACATTCAATCACACACATAAATTTACAAATAAGTACGTGAAACATGTATTTACGATAAAGATGCATGAACACAATTCATTCATTTATGCATGAATTCGTAGACACCCACCATTTTTCATTTTATGCAGCAAGCAGTCAGTCGAATGGGTGTATTAATGTCTATGATGATGTACGAGGGTTGTAGAAATTATAAATCATTTAAATTGAATTTTCTTTTTTTTTTTTAGGAATATATGTATGTGCCATTATCAAAAATCTTTAACCTGGCTAAAAATGAATTTAATCCTTTATAAGTTTTGTGATTATACTATTTTAAATAAATAGGTTATAGATCTGTACTCAGAAGACTTAAAACTGATAGAGTGCAAAATTTTAGCACCATAGGTTTCATTTTACAATCATGATTGATGTTAAAATTTGAAAAACTTTGAAAAATGGCTTAAAATTACTTAACTTCTTCAATAATTTTTATTCAGAAGGTTATAATATTTGATCTCAATCGATCTTATATAAACTAATAGAACTTTTTGAATAAGTTTTGCACCTTCTTTTTAGTCTAATTTTGATGACGAAATTGTTTAATTTTTAATTTTTTTGCGTTTTTGAACGGGACCTGCGAGTCCCTCAATGAAATACGAATTTTGAAATAAAGTCTTGAGTGCAGAAGGGAATTGAGAAGGTTAATGGGTTCCTATATGATGAGACTATGTTGGGTTCCTGGTCATTGTGACATTCTTGGCAACGAAATAGCCGATGAGCTAGCTCGCAGTGGCTCGGAGCTAGATAGGTCTTTCATAGAGTCATCTGTTAAGATTCCAATTGGGTCCTTCTTTAGGGCCATAGGGGAGTGGACTCTGGACAACACGAATCGAGCCTGGAATGACAGATCGGACTGCAGAGTTTCTAGGGCATTATGGCCTAGCTTAAAACTGGCAGATTCCAAGCATCTTCTAGGTATGAGTCGTGGTAGTCTTAGAGTTATAGTAGGTATGATTACGGGTCATTTCTCAATAGGGAATATGATGAGTAAGTGGGACATTGGCACATCAGACTTCTGTAGAACGTGCGATGATGTTGAGGAGCTAGAGACAGTGGAGCACATACTCTGTCACTGCGTAGGGCTTCAGCGTAATAGGTTGAAGTGGTTTGGAAGCCATACACTACATGAACTAGGTGAGGTTAATGGCAAAGGACTTGTCAACCTCATAGGGTTTGTTATGGGGATAAAATGGCTTAGGAACAATCATAACTGATTGATTGGGTATAGGTTCCACTTTTCTCTTTTTCTTTTTCTTCTTTTCATAAAGGGAGCACAATGGGCCATTTGGCCTCTGGGTGTAGGCGTGAATGCGCCGCCCTTTCCAACCTAACCTAACCTACATGTTGAAATTATGCACATCATCTCGTTGATGTGTCCTAAAGAGTCAACGCAGCAGATAGGCTGAAAGTTGAGAAAACAAGATCGAAAATCTTTAAAAAAATCGGCTTTTTCCGAGGCACATTCACAGATTCTAATGGTATAGCATAAGTTACTGTGTGAACTAAATTTTTTGTTATTTTACACAATAAAATAGAAAGAGCATTAAAAATAAATTTAATAAAAAAATTTTATGGACTTTTTAAAACTTACACAAAAATTTCAATTTGTACAAATCTGTGGTATATAGATAGATATAAGAAGGTGATAAATATAATTGATCGGAACGGTTATAGTTGAAGACGGTACACTTTTGTCAAACCAGATTTTGCTAAGGCACATCGGATGGACAGCACGAAATTTTTCATAATTGGAATAATTAAAAAAATTTTGAAAGATACAAATATTTTGGACCAAAAATATTTTCTTGGGTTAAAAAAGGATTACAATATTAAATAACATTTCTTCATAAAAAACTCCAATAAAATATATTTGCTTATAATATGCGGAGAAACAGCTTAGATTCGAACCCCATTTTTCACAAATTTTTTAAAAAAATTCGATTTTTAGCATAAATAAATATTTTTAGATTTTACTAGGAACATATCAGAAGTTTTATTAAAATAACTAGGTAGGTTTTGACATAGCTCTCAATTTTTACCAGAATTATACAACATAATGCCGCTATAACTTTCGCGCCCCCTACACGAAATGATTAACTCGAACCGATTCTACATGTATTCGATTCTTTTTATATTTGTGCAAATGAATTTTAATGTGCACGCAGAGAAAAAACTTGATTGCGGAGTTATTACGACAAAAATTTTATGCTTGCGGAAATAATTGGAAACAAAATATAATTATTTTCATTAAATATTGTATGTATAATGCATGTACTGTATGTATATGTATATTGTGTATGTTTAAATTTTATTATATTATGGAGACCACAAATAATATTTTAATATGGCTGACTGAAACATATTACATTTTTATCAAAAAGTAAATTATGACAACTGTTTAAAAATACCTTTGTTATAAATAGTATAAAATATTTGTCTTGAGTATTTGTCTTACAACTATAAAATATGTTTTTCAGTTATAATGATTGAAGTATATATTTTTTTAAGTAATACACTTTGTGAATAAGTGTGTTATTATTAAATGAATTATAACATTATAATTATATGGTGAAAATCTTATTTTTTTGAAAACTCGGATCTTTATATATTCTAGCAACTATTTTAAGGTATACTAATCGACTAAGAATAAATTTTAATTACATTTGATGATATCTGGAGTCTACAGAATTTAGTTATGATTGATCCATTTTTTACCTATTACCGATGCAAATGTTCTCTCGGAATAGAGTTTTAATACTTTTAATATTCATTATCATTATTTCAATAAAATTTTGTACAAATATGTTTTATATAAAGTGAATCAGACCCGAAAATTACTTTAACTCTCATAAATACCACATAAATGACAGTATTAAGATAATATTTCACACAAATAAGTTTTATATGAGCAGAAATTATAGTACTAAGGATTCATAAGGTTCGGTCCATAATTGAATATAGATACCATATAAGGCCATTTCCAAAAATCATCCCAAAAACCCTTCCAAAATTATTTTGAGGCTCAAACGTGTGATATTATATTAAATCTAGAACGGCTACAACTGTTTTACTTGCTGTTATTGATAAATAAATTCTTTTAATTTTGGCGAAGAATCGAATTTTAAAAATCTAATTTTTTTGTAAAATATTTTTTTTTTTTTTGTGAAATATAGATCTATTTTAGTAAATATTTGCTTTTCGATTATATTGTGTTTCGCTTTAATAAAAAAAAAAACAATTCATTATAAATTCCACTTAATATATACAAGGTTTGGTTACATTTGGTGTGATTTAAAGAATAAGATATATTAAATAATTTAGTTTAAAAAAAAATATCTTTGTATTATTTCGTATAATATATAAAGAATCAAATAAATATTTAACGAAAAAATAATTCTTGATAATAATAAGTTAAATTTGGAATATAATATCAGAAATTTTGATAACTTTTTCTTTATATAATACATATATAAAACCGATTTTTAGTATAACAAAATCAGGTCATAATATAAGAATATCAGTTCATATTGTGATAAAATCGATCATAACATGATACAATGTTTAAACATAATATTAAAAACAATCGGATTATCATATAACAAAGTTAGGTGACTTTGTAAATATAATTATCATAATTATTATTTTTATGATCACAACCATTTTTACAACTACAATATAATCCAATCATAATATGTTGCTCTCAGATTATAGTTATCGCAACCATTTTTTCTCAAAGAATTTTTTTTTTTTTTTTGTAAAGACTAAAATCAAAAATTGTTGATAATGGCCCATATATTTAATTAAGGAAACAAAATATTTAGTTTAAAATTTTAACCATCTTTTTTATTTTTTTAATAAAAATTTCGTCGATTACTCGGAGTTCAAAGACAAACTTTATTAAAATTTTTGTTTAGAGTTAAAAAAGATTATACACACAATGGTCCTGCTCTTCTTAATGATGGAACTTTTAAATCATTTAAGCGTTCATAAATTCATTATGAGGTATAATCTTCATTTAATGAATTTTTTTCTTCAACTCTCGCAATTCAGTATAAATAATGTTTTTACATTTGTATGTATGTTTGTAAATGTATATAAAAATTTGTGACCAAAACAATGTATTCAGTTTGTCCGTAGTGATTTTATTTATTTATTCACTTCCCAAAATATTTTATATTTTCACTGTTTCTATTTTCTTTTTTGTCAATTTATTTTTGTGGCTAAACAATTGTTAAGTTTAGTTTTGTTTATATTTACTCAAAATATACACATATTTTATGATTACTATTTTTCACTTGTTCTTCTATTTTCTATATTTAAACAATTTTGTATATTTTTATTGTCGAATCAACCAAAAGCTATTATACTACACACCAGCAACATATAAAATAGTAGAAGTGTTAAAATTTAACACTTTATAAGCATGTTATTGCCTTTGTTGTATTTTTATATTTTAGTTGGTATTTTTGGCATGTACCGCAAAACCAACTTAAAAATTAGTTCAATTTTAAAATTATAAAATCATAACTACATTAAAATTCCATGTTTAGATGTAGTATCCACATATGTTTATTAGATGCTATAGTAAAATTTACAATCCGAATATTTAGCAACATTTTAATATGTTTGTGTTTATGTTTAAGTCTTGTTTATATTTAGTTGGTTTATGTTTTGTTCGTCATTAAATGTGAGTGTTTGATAGACTGAATCATAGCATGTAAATTATTGATGACGAAAACAAATGTGGTTTACTGGTTTAAAATAATTTGATGGAAAATTTTTAATTAGTTTAAATTTTTCTTTTGTAATCAAAGTCATAAAAAATAATTTGATGTATTTTTATTGTTTATATAGAAATTTAATTAAATTTTATTTTTAAATTTAAAAGTAATTATGCTAGTGTTTACTGCATTATGAATCATAATATGTAAATAGTTATGGTTTTTATCCCGGACGAATTTCCCTGGAATCCCGGGAAATGAAAACTACCAAAAAAATTTTAATTTCTATCAATTCTAAAAATCAAAAACATAAATTGACCATACTAATGCAAATATACAGTTATATTATTATATTACTTTGCACCCAGTTCAATGTAACTAACGAAAAATAGTTTATAAAACTACCAAAAAGAAAATAATTTCCGAACTAAAAATACTGAATTGAAAACACTACCTAAATATTTGAAAATTCTTCATGTTTGAAACCACTGTTATTAGTATACAAAACTTAGAAAATGTCACCAATTTTAAATGAATGCACGACACAGTTTTGTAAATTTTTTATTTTTACCTTTCTCCTTCAGCAATTTTTACATATTAATGTTCTATTATATTATATGTATATATTATATCTGTTATATTATATATTATATATTTAAATTAATGTGGGTATGACAAACGATATCCAGGATTCTTTCGGTAAGTTTTTATTTATGTATTGCTATTTAATTATCTGGTCATATATATATATATATATATATATATATATGCGTGTATATATATAATTTTAGTAAAGCATATAATTTCCAAAAAAGCAATTTTAACACCCATGTTAAAAAAAACTTTTAAATCTAAAATATCCTTAAAAATAAATTTTTCATAGAAATTTTGTTTCTAAAATGTATTTGAAATTTAAAATTTGTTTGCGATTACGTGTATAAATTTTATTTGTAACCTAACAAAATCATTTATTAAAAACTATTTTTAATACTTATTAGAATTTACTACATTAAAAAAGTCGTCATCATACACATATTTTTATTTCAAAGTAGCATATAAAAGTAGTATATTTGCGTGCAAATTATGCGTATGCATTTAGGAGTTGAAAATTGTAGGTAAATTAAAAACCCTATGTGGAGTATATGATTATAATATTCTTGTAATGGTGCAACTGCATAGCTTCATGTGAAAGTTTAAACTCATCTTTGCATCTAGTTTTATTCAACGAAGAGGTATACTGTAGGATAAAATATAGTGCGGTTTCCTTACAGACTACTTTCTTTGTGTCCAGATATTTGTAGATGTACATTATTTAATTTGGTAAAGAAAAAAAAAAGGATTTTTAATTATTTGGAAAACTGTTCTATTGGTCGTGGATTTTGTGCGACAAAATAAAGTGAAACTTTAATAAGGTTTTTAACTTAGTTTCCAATTTTCCAATTTTTTATAGATGCTTACAAAATTCTCAGTTTAAATATTCCATTTATTAAATCCTATTCAAATTATTGTTGCATTTGAAAAAAAAGGATAAATCCTCCAATATTATTGTAATGCTTTCAATCACTATCCGGAAAGAGTTCTTGATTTCAAATTTTACATTTTGAAATATTTCTATTTATAATGAGAAAGCTAATAAGTGAGTGATATACCTTCTACTACGCATATAAAGGAAGGCTTTCTTTGAAGAATTTTGCTAGAAGGCAAAGTTGAATGTGTTTAAAATTCTTTTGGAAAGGTGTGGAGGCATTCTCGAAGACTTGCAGGGATTAAGCTTTATCATATTTTCCTACTGGGATATAAATAACAGATCACTAATGCATAAGTACATCAAGTACATCAAGCAGATAACTAAAACGGTAGATAAAACTAATTTTACTCTTACTGTCAAGAGAAGACTTAAACATATGACTTTTAGAAGATCCTGTTATAAGCAAAAGCTACTTCTACATGTTTCTAATATAATAAAGCAACTCGTAGTGGAAAAATAATAGTTTAATTCAAAATCATGATGAGTGAATCAAACTGTTATTAAAAATTTTTAAAAACTGAAAAGAGTTTGGAAACAGCCATTAACAATGCTGAAGATTAACTTTTTGAAATTACAGCTCCTATAAGTAAAGTTTTCTTAGCATTAATACTTTTGAAACCCATTTGTGTGAACCATGTCTGGGCAGTTAAGGTAGTAATCATTAAAATTACTTCTTCCTTTATCTCTCCGCTTACGTTAATGAGTTTCTTTTAGCGAGAATTGCGATATCGTTACGATTTTACTTCGTAGTGTTAGGGTTTTTGCCCACCCAATTTTTTCTAATTTTCAATCTAAATCCTTTCCTATTTGTTTTGATACTAAATTTAATATAAAAAACACTTAAAAAAATATTAAGTCTTTAGTAAAATTATACTAAGTGCTATAGACAAAATGTTTTAATCTTTGCTGCTACTGAGATGACATTTTCAATTTTGACATTATAACAATAAATTGATTGCAAACATTATGTCAAAAAATAATGAAAATTTTAAAAATCCTTTTTCAGAATATTCTAGGTTAAACTAATTCTTTAATTTTAGAGGTCCTTGTAAGATGCGTAACTTTTATGATTTTATAATAAAGGGGAATGTCATTTCTTTCCATTGATTATGATTTTGTAAAAATCGGATAATGCACACATAATTTATTTAATATTAAATTTTGTTCATTTTTGACAAAACTACCCTACCTACTAGAGGTTTATAAAACATGAACCGTAAATCATATGGAACTAATTCATATGCGATAAAATTCACGAATGGGTTAATGAACACTCTAAATTAAAAAAATCCAAGATATAAAATTTTTAAAACTATAATTTTGGGTCGAAATTTTTTGGATTAACCCTAACGTTAACTAATATAAAACGATGGAAATTAATGCGTACATCCTATATACATACTTTTCCTTCCTACGTTACAGTTGTCGTGCATTTAGCAAAAACATTTTCGTTATAAATTTGTTTTCTTTACATGCAAATTTGAAACTTATAAACCCCCGAAAATCAATAAAACTTTCCACGGTATTCATCTCTTAAAATCCTCCTATACAAAGAATTTATATTTCTTCTTAAAACTTCTTACCGCTACAATTCTCTTTAAATTTTTTAGATTCTGTTTTCTAAATAGAACTCTTTATGAAAAATTTTAAAAATTTCACTTATTTTCTTTATTCAAGCATCATCACATGAAAAGCAAAAAAAAGAACGTAATATATATGTATATTTTTTCAATTTGAAATATGTATTGTTGATGTGATGTACTTCGTTATTGTTGTGCGTTTTGTATGTATTTGCATGTACATATGTTTGCTTTAATGTATAAGAGAATATTTTCACTAAAATACACTTGTCGCTGCCTCTTGCAATAACGCATCATATCAACAGTATGTTTCCTACGTTTGTTATGGCATTATTTGCGTAGAAATTGTGATTGTGATATGCGAATAAAAGTAGTCGTATATATACGACAGTACAATTTCAATCACATACAAAAATTCACTTATAAATATTACACACTCACATGCGTAAGATGTGTATGTGCAGCAAAACAAACACATTTATCTGTATTTTACTCACGCAAAATTCATACAATACATACTTTATGAAAATGCATAAATGCTCACTTGCCATGCAACATAACTTATGATATAATGTACTACATAGTTGCATAAGCTATACGTATATGATAACGAGGGTAATTGGAAAAATATTTTAAAATTTTTCGGACTAGTGACTTTGATAAGCAAGAATTAAATAGTAAATACTAATTGGAAGAAAATTTATAGTATTTAGAATAAGAAATTGGGACGAAAGACTGCCAGACATGTAAAATGATAAAAAGCGATTTTTTTAAAAGAAACTTTTAAATAAGCCTACTGAAATTTAGCTGAAAGTTTATGTTTGCATTTACATACATATGTAGTATGCAAGTCAAACCATCATATCCATACAACATTACACTTGAACGTATGTGCTTTACAACTTGTATATATATGTGTACATGAGCATGTTTGTATGTGTTTGCATTTTATGATAAAAATCTTCTCAAATATCTTTCTAGTTGTAAATGTTTATGTAGTTGTATGTTTGTATTTAATTGTATTTATGTTTGCTTCTGTGTACCGAAAGATGATGTTATTGTCATATGTCAGGATGTTACTGTGTCAGTAGAGTATATTTAAACAAATTATTTATGTAAATATCTACATATGTATATATGCTGAAATATAAAATATTTCAGTGCAACAGCAAAAGGGAAATATAATTTGCTTTGTTAGAATTGCTTCGTTTTTTTTTCGTTTTTGTGAAGAAAAAACTAAACAGCTTTTACTTAAAATAATATTTTAATGCGGCAATTGTGTGTGTTGTAAAGGAATTACATAAATATTTCAATTATAGATAGGGTATTCACTCGAATAACACTAGTTCGACTAATCGACTGGTTAAATTCGAATAATTGTTCGATTAAATTAAAATCTATAAATTAAAATAAAAATATTTCTCGAATAAATTATGCCGATTAATCGAATAATTCTAGAAAAAAAATATTTAAAAAATTTTCTTAAGTGGTTTTTAACATGTTTCTATTTAAAATCTAAAGATTTTGTTATGCCGCCATGTAGCACCATAATTTGAAATCATCATAATATTCAGTAAAAAGAACCTGAATATGTGTGTAAAATACAATGTGTAATTGAAGTTATAGATCGTTATTTTGTTTTGGATTTGGAAGAGATTAAAAAAGTTACAGCCTCTTATATTCCATTTTCCATAACAAAGAAATTGAAATATTTTGAACATGATTAAAAAAAAAAATATATATTGTTAATTCTACATATGTATGTAAGACAGTGCAGCCGATATATGTAAGTATGGCTTTTATATAACAATGGAATATCAGCCTGGCTTAGCAAATGTGATGCCTTAGATGAAACATGTGTTATAGAAGATAAGCATAAGTACACAGAAAAAAATTATGGCTAAAATTTTTCTAAATAATTCATTATTTGGATTTAAATTAAATTTAATAAATAATAATATTTGGTTTTCATATTCTATTTTATTGCACAGAAAAAATTATGACTAGAATTTTTTAAATAAATTATTATTTAACTTTAAATAAAATTTCATAAAACAATTTGTTTGATTTTAATATATTATTTTATTGCTTGTAAATTCATTCTCAACTAATACGAAAAACAATAAAAATTTCTTGTCTTTTGACAATTAAAAATATAAAAATAAATAAAATTATAAAAATATTGACACAAAAAGTTATAAAATCATTTGCAGGATTCCAAAGGTAAGTTAATTTAATTTTCGTATATATTTCGTAATATAGTGACTCATTTTTGTGTATCGTCTAGATGATTCAAAAGCATATGAAATATGTATATATGTAGCAATATATCGCATAAATTATGGGGTCATTATATATTGCTATATAATCCACTAGTCGACTAAACTATGTCCATTCAATTGTGTGCCTGAACATGTAGCTCCCTCTCGTGATATATTTATGTGGAAGTAACTTGAAGATAATTTAATGTGTTTTTTATTTTTTGTATTTCAAATTATTTAAAAGTATTTTGCGGGAATGGTCTTTAGCGGAAGTTGTTTTTAACAAAATGATAAATGTTTGAAATCGTAAATTTCCCTGTTGTACGGTTTTGGCGGTATCAAAGCACAGTTTGTTTGCGCATTTGTTATATCCTATCTATTTTAGTTTCATTGATAATTCACTTCGTTAAAAGGTATGTAAGATGAATTCATTTAGAAAATGCTTTAATTGATAAAAATTGCGTTTTTGTTTTAAATGGTTTTGGCCATTAATGAAATTTGGAAATAGTGTCGTATCTTCTTTTATTTCATATATATCTTTTTACTCTTATATGTATATTTTATATACTACTATATATGAATACATAAACTATTAGTTATGGCACCATTATTTTTCACCAGCATAATTACATATTATCTGCATACTATACACTATATTTCATCTAAAAAATTCACCTTTAATTGGTTAGTATTATATAAAAGTTTCGCTTCTCTACACCAAATTTTCATATATGCATTTACATGATAAAACACAATACTAACATTCAATTCGAGATATTGTATATGTTATGGAAAATGCAAAAAAAATATTAAATAAAATTCTTTTTGAAAATCTGCACAAAATTTTATATTATTTTTATTGATTTTAATAATCCATATTATTGAATTTCCTAAGAATTTTTAAATATTTAAATTTATAAATAGTAAAAATATTTCGAAAAGAAAATTAAAATTTTTTCAATCAAATATTTACGAATTTGATTATTTGATTCCACTTATTCAGTGATAGGTCTGATTTCAGTAAAAAATATAATTGATTTTATGAATTTAGTAATAGAATACGAAATGTAATTTTTTCTGTGTAGTAAACTTATACTTTTTTACAAAAAGCTGAGTGCCTCAGTGTCCATTGGACATTATTGAAGCCAGTTGGAAAAATTACAAAAATCAAGAATATTTAGCATTCAATAAAGAAAAAACAAAATTAAATAATAAATATAACAATGAGATCTTTATAATGGAAGCATTTCTATATTTTATAATAAATATTTTTTATTTCTTTTTTGAAAATCTATATTCTTTCAGTTTTTTAAATTTTCTGGAAGATTTTTATATTCCAAGCTATCCAAAGTTTCCACTCTTTTTTTGTACTTTCCAAATGGCATCTCGAAGTTTTTAAGTTTAATGCATTTCTTGTACTAAATGTATTTTGACTTTTATTAAATTATTAAAAATTTTTGTAATACAAATATCTTTATATAGAGATAAGATGGAAAAGATTAAGGGCACATTAGAAATTGTTTTAAGGAATTTATTTAGAGAGATTTTACTCCATTAGTTTTATTATAATCATAAGCAGTTGCCAAGTAGTTTATATTAAAGAAGTTTCATTCTTATGTTGAACTTATTCTTAAATTTATAAATTAAACCTGTAGCACGATCTTAGATTTTAAATTTTTAATGTGCATATACCACGATAAATTATTCTAATAATTAATGCATCATATTTCATTTCATACATCCATAAAGGATGTATCATATTTATATGGATAGAAAATGCTAATGTCATCAGCAAGTATAAATAATTTTCCAAAAAGTTGTAGATCTTTTATATTGTTAAGAAAAATTTTAAAATTAACGAACCCAATACTCTTCCATGTGAAAATCTGTAATCAACAGCATTCATGCGACTCTTATAATTACGAGTATCAGCTTCAACATATTGCTTCATATTTGATAAATAACTTCTTGAGAACGCTAGTGAACTATATTTACACCATAATAAGAAAGTTCTTCGATAATTATATTATGATCTATCAGATCAAAAGCTTTCGTGAAGTTGTAAGAGACTCCTGCTACGTCGCTAAATCCATCATCCAAAGCTTTACATATATTATTCAACATATTTACAACATTTTTATTATTATCAACTTGATTTTATTTTCTTTATTCTTTTTTTTTTATTTAATTTATGTTAGGAATCGCTGAACTTCTTTATATGAATTAATACAGTAGTTTTTTGTTTTTTTAATTTCGAAAAAAATGTGCCTTAATAGATCTTAATCCACCTGTTTTAGGCCTATTTATTTAACCATGATATAGAGAATTAATGAAAAAAAAAACACAATAGAAAAATAAACTCAAATTTTAATTATATAATATTATTGGAAGACTATTTCTGAAGAAATTAAGCAAGTGTTTTAAGTAGATTTTATGTTTTATTAAATTTAATTGTTAACATTGTTGTTATTTCCTTTTCTAATAAAAGACTAAAACAACACAAAATGTTTGCTTTAATTTTTAATAAACATTACTCAAGCAATTTGAAAACTTTTCTCGGTTATTCGATTAACTTCAAAATAGCATTTTCAAGTTATTTGATTAATCGAACAATGAAAAAGTCGAGTAAAATGAACACACTAATTATAATATAAGGTTGCAAAAAGAACGAAAGTAATCTAATAATTTAGTAAATATTTTATTATGTTAATTTTCTTAAAATGCTTTAATGATTTATACAATTTTTTTTAACTTAAGATTTAAAGCTCCACCTTTCTTGTAGAAATTGTTCCTTAGCTCAAGCTTCTTCTTATAGAAATATGTCGACAGCTTAAGCTTTTTTAAATATATCTTCTACCAGCTCCAGTTTTTCTACAGAAATTTATCACCAAATCAAACTTTCCTATAGAATTCTAGCACCACCTCAAGCTTTAGTTTTCCTATAAAAACGTTTCGTCAGCTCCAGTTGTTCTATGAAAACTTTCTATCAGTTCAAGTTTTCTTATATAAATTCTTTGCCAGCTTAAGCTTTTCTATAGAAATTTTATATCAAGTCAAACTATCCTATAGAAATCTATCACCAGCTGAAATTTTCTTATAGAAATCTTTCATCAACTCAAGCTTCAGCTCTCCTATAAAAATCTTCTGTCAGCTACAGCTTTTCTATGTAAACCTTCCATCAGTTTAAGCTTTCCTAGCACCAGCTTAAACTTCGTTTTAGGAATCTATCGCCAACTCAAATCTATCGCCACCTTAAGCTTCAGTTTTCTTATATAAATCCTATAAAAATCTTCCGTCAGCTTCAGCTTTTCTATGGAAATCTTCCATTAGTTCAAGTTTTCCTATATAGATCTTATAAATCTTCTATCAATTCATGCTTTCCTATAGAAATCTATCTTCATATCAAGCTTCAGCTTTCCTATAAAAATTTTCCGCCAGCTCCAGCTTTTCTATGGAAATCGTCCGTCAGTTCAAGATCTCCTATATAAATCTTCCATCAATTCAAGCATTCCTATAGAAATTAATGGCCAGATCAAGCTTTCCTATATAAATTTTGCCGAAGCTCCAGCTTTTCAAGTTTCAGGCCCAAATTTTCCTATAGAAATCTATCGCCAGCACAAGCTTCAGCTTTCGTATAGAAATCCATTTCCAGCACAAATTTTCCTATAGAAATCCATCGACAGCTCAAACTTTTTTATAGGAATCTATAGCCAGCTCAAGCCTTCCTATGTAAATATATCGCCAACACAAGCTTTCTTATGAAAATTAGTCAAAACTTTTTTGTCACATAGAATTTTGTCTACTTATAATATATGATTTAAACACTACATGTTATTTAAATTTTTAATTAAGTGCATACAAACGCATTTAAACAAACAAATTGAAAATTGTTTTCTTTTAAATATGTGCACAATAAACGTAAATTAAATAAATGCTTTGTGTGCTAAAATTAAAATATTTACCTAAATAGTTATAATTTAATTTGAAGACCACAGCTGTTTTAGTCTTTGTTTTTCTGACACTTATGCACTCACGTTCAACAACCGGAAGTAGGCTAAACTAAAATTAAACTAAAACTATCACATACAAACATGCTGAGCTTTTATATTTAATAATCATTTGCAACATGCAGTATAATAATACAAATAATTAACCCTTAAACGTAAAAAATTCACTCAATAGAAGAATGATTAATAATTATTATGCCTAAGAAAAACAAGTATACGCCTAATTGATTCTCCATTAATATTTAGCAAAACGATAATTATATGTACAAATATTAATAAAAGTAATATAACGCAAACTGACCCCTAGTCCCTAGTTAAGGTTTAATTCCATATATCATAAATAAAACAAAACAGTTAGAAAAATGGAAAAGACTATCTAAAGAAACAATAACAACTAAAACTTCAAGTTTTTTTTTTAGTTTTCTTTAGTTTTTTTTCTGTGAACACTTGCTGCCATAATGCCTTCTTTACACAGTTAGCCTAATTTTTTTAGGTCACAGATAATTGTTTTGACCTTTTTTTCTAATTTTTTGTCTTTATTATAGCTATTCCTAGCTATTGTGCTGACATGAGGATGTTGCTTTTATCATTACTTTTGTTGCTGCTGCTAAAAATGATGCAAAATAAATATAAACAAAACAATGCTCTTAACATAATAGTCAAATATTTTCTGAGAAGGATAATAAAATACAAAATTCACGTTCCATAAATGTCTACAATTACAGCTGCATTGATAACACTTTCAAACTCTATGAATAGCATTTGGCTTTGTTGCATACAGCAAAGTTGCAATACCATTTTGTTCTAGAGTTTTTTAATGTATTTCGAACATATTTGAAGAGTTGGATTTTTAGGTATAAGGAAATAATGTATTGATGTGCTCTGATGGTTATTTGTTACATTCAGTTTCAACTTTCTACTAGTTTGGTCAAAGCAAAGTACAAAAAGTGATGAAAAAATTTAATTTTTCGATTGGACGGCATAAGATCATGCTACAAGAACCATATGTTGGAAATAAAAATATAAAAGTGGGATTAATTCAACTTATCTATGTGTCATCTCATTACAAACGTCTTTACCTATAAAAATATAACATATTTGATTTCTTGTTTCCCTTAAAAATCAACACTTATATATATGCTTAATGAGCAAAAGAAATTCCTATTTTTTACCGTACCGCTTAACTATTTGGATCATATTCTTTCAGATTAATTTCCAAATAATGCTGCATAATGAATTTGCCTTCATAGTACAACTCCAATTATATTTTGCAATAACAGAACATACTCTGACTTTATGTTTGATATTTTTCTACACAGAAAAAAAAAAATAAATAAATAAAAAATGGAAAATGGTATAAATTATTAAAATGGTTCATTCAATAAAGAAAATTTAATTTTCACCTTACATAATGATTATATCAGTTACCAATAAAATCAAAAAAATAATTTTAATAAACATTTATATGGACTGCTCCCAAAAAAACTACCTACTACTATGATCTGATAATTTTTAAACAAGCATATGACTTTCTTCTGTTTTTCGAACATTCATAGAAAAATTATTTTCATTTAATATTCATTAAAACGAAATAATAAAATAAGAAATGGTTTCAGTTGTTTTTATATAAGGTTCCATTGACCACTTTGCTTGGCCAATATGTATTATCAAAAGCGAAAAATATATTTTTTTCGTTGGAAATATTGCTTGGATTAAAATCAAATCAATTATCTGCATTTATTTTGTATCATAAGGCTTTAGTTCATTTTTGACTTTTTATGCGTCATATGTAGGATTTGGATTACTGAGAGCTCCCGCGAAGAGATAAACTAGCGCTCCAGGAAAACATTTGCTTATATTTCCGCGAAAACAGGAAATTTAAATTATAAAATTTTTAAGCATTTAATGCATCTTAGTTTACATTTTTATTTTGTTATAATTAAAAATCTAATTCTTTGAAAATTTGGAAAAAGCCTAATTTTTATATTCTTGCACAAGACCAGTATAAGACAAAAAATATTTAATAAAGCACACGAAATTTTTCTTATGGCCTGATTCAGTACGAAAATTAAATTGTTTGAAAATAAAATTTGTATGAAAACTACTCAAAAAACGTTTGAAAAAATGAGTAATTTTCATACAAATTTTATTTTCAAACAAGTTGATTGTCGTACTGAATCAGGCCATTAATCCTATTATTATCAGAAATTTTGTAAAATTTAACAGTATTCAATGGAACGTCCATTTGAAGATTACGTGAATATTAAAACGAAAATTTCTAAATAATCAAATAATAAATATTTCTGGATAATTATAAATGAATAGTATAACGTGCCGAAAATTGTAAAAGTGTTGAAAAAAGAACTCTTTTTGATAGCGAATTAAACTTAATAGCAAATTCTACTATCGTAATTCCTATATGTATTTTTAGAGCATGAAGTACACTTCTCGAAAAGATGATCATGTTAATCAAAAATAAATATGATTGTTCTTTTTTAATCTAAAAAATATACATAACAATTGTTCTTTAAAATATATACATAACAATTGTTCAAAGAACAAAAGTAAATTTTTAAAAACAGAACAAGATCAAATCCTTTGAAAAAGTTCGTAACAAAAGCAAAACCGTTCTTGTAATCAATTTTTAATCAAATAATTAATTATATATTAATTATATATGTATTTTTCTTTTTTTGTAAATCTATATTTAAATAATAATTCATATTAAATCTTTTTATAGCCTTCATCCAAAAAATTAAAATAAAATATTTTTCCCCCTTTTAAAAAGTTTTGAAAAAACTTTAACATTAGACTTTTTAACAACGCACTAACGATATTTATTTATGATTTTTTTTTTTATTTCAACACACATATGTTAATTACTTTAAAACGAAATTTTGATGTTATTTTTATTTGGTATAATTTTTTTATATAACACTATAACTGTGCATATTCTATAACAATAAATATGGATTAATTTAAAATTTTCCCGGGAATACCGAGAATTTAAAAGAAATTCCCAAATATATATCCCCTTTCAAAGTTAGAATCGTCCTCAGATATGTCCATGTAAAATTTCTTGTAAATATAATGAGATATTAGAAGAAGATTAGTTTCCAAAAATTGGTTAGTCTGTCTCATTGTGCATTGTGAACATAGATATATCTCAAATTCTTATCTTACATAAAAAAGCAAAGAAAATTGTTTTTAAAGTTTTATATAATTCTAATCATTTTCTGTAAAATTTTATTGAGAATTTTTAAAAAATGTCCAAGAAATATGATTTAAAAAATAGCCAAAAAAAGAGAATTTTTTGAAAAACGGGGCCAATGCTGCAGTAATTAAAAAGATAAAATTTATTTATTTTATAAAAACAAAAACAGTAAATCTTATATTTTAAGAAAAAAATACTAAATTCAGTTTTCTGATAACAAAATAATTTATTTATAATAATTTTTATTATTGAAAAAATAAAGATTTATTCATAAAAATAGTTTATTAATTAAACTTTTGTACTTTTTTATGAGGTCTTCTTTCGGACTCTGGTCTTCCAAACCCACGCGTAACAATTTTAGGGCTAAAAGTATGGATCCACAAGTGCAGACCTTAAACGTATAAACACAACAAGTCCAGATTCCTTTCCATAGCCCGAATTTGTAGATCAGACAAAAACTTAGACGGCAACGGAAAAAAACAAAAATTTAATTTTTTTCTTTTCATTTAATTTTTTAACTTAAAACATTTTTCAATTTTGTTTACGAAATTCATATAAATTTTTAAAAATATAGTAATATTTTTTTTAAACAGAATGAAAACGACAAAAATTATATTTCAGCAGGCAGTTTTAAGAAGTGGTAAAAGTTTTCCCTTTTAAATCATTTAAAGCTATAGGACAGGATAAAGGAAAATATTAAATTCACTTCTTTTACACTGGAGAAAAGTTTAACGAAAATTAAAAAAATAAACTTCTAATGCTGCTGCCTAAATAAGAAAAAAACATTTAACCAAATAAAATTATATTTTATACCGGCATAAATTTCATATTAGCAGGCAAAAGATGTAAGCAAGAAAATCTTGCAAATATATCAGAGAATTTTATTTAATATTTTTCATATGTGAAAGCATTTAGTTGCATGTCAATCAATTGAAAGAAAGATTTTTTAAAGGAAAGGAGAAAGAGGTAAAGAATATGAGTGTCTTTGGCATGTGTTACAATTTTAAATGAATGATGATGAGGAAATTAAATTATTTTGATCGTTTTAATTACTTTTAAACAAGAAAAAAAGTTTTGAATTGGAGTAAATTTATAAGATTGTATTCTGGTCTATAATTCAGTCTATCGTCTACATATATGTATATATATATATATGTGTACATATATACATATATACATATATACATATATATATATATATATATATATATATATATATATATATATATATATTCTATAATATAGTATAGTGAGTCTATATTCTATAGTCTATATTCTAGTTTATAATCTAGTCTATAGTCTAGTCTATAGTTTTTTTTTTCTATTTGGCAGTTGGAAATTTATTATAAGATACCCGATGCCTCTTAAGGCTCAACGGGTTATGTCGGATTCTTACATACTAAAACTATCTCCTTCATCATCCGTATGTCCAGCGAAACTGTTTATTACGATATTGCATCGCAAGGACGGATAGGATAAGATAGCGCCTATCGGGTTTGATAGAAAGAATTTTCTTCTTTTCTCCTCCATCCGTAGTTCCTTGTGGATACTTCCTAATACTTTTTTTGCTTATCATTATATTTACGATGTTCTCAGCATTCAACTTTTGACCGAAATTTTGTTCTGTATGTTCTCGTACTTCATTAAAACGCGGACAGTAGAACATAACATGCTCCAGATCTTCAACTATGTTGGGAGAGTAGGGACATATTGGCGATTGGTCCAACTCCAAACCTGTGTAGATAACTTCTATTTTTGTAACATTACAATCTTAAAATAGCGAATTTATTTTTTGTAATTAATATATAATGAGTCGATATATATCAAACAATTAAGTTCTCATAAATTAGTATATAGTCTTAAAAAGTCACTACCTAGGTTCATTTTAAAAGACTCAAAAACGAAGATTTCAAATATATTAAATTCATATACTATAAGGTAATTAGACTAAAATCCATATTCAATTATTTTGTTAATTAAAGTTCAACCTATTAAAAAAATTATATATTACACAAATTATCACTTAAAATCATATACTTTTATATACTCAATTAATTAAAATAATTAGAAAAGTAATTGAAAGCTTAATGAATCATAAAATACATGAATAATTGATACAATTAAGAAGTATTACAAAAGATTTTCGGTTAATAATTTATTAGCTATATTTTTGTGTGATGCAAGTTCAATTAAAAAATTATTAATACAATTAAATTTTAATACAAAATCAAGCAAGACCGTTAGCTGAAAAATTTAGGTAATAATTCTGTCTGTGTATCACGGATTTCAAAGATAAAAGAGCAGTTTCGTAGAGGTACACAAACATCTGAATCTTTTGTTGCACCATATCAACATCATGCATAATCTGGTTATTTGAAACAATGCAAATGTATTCAACAGAGAAAGGCAAAAATACTCGATAATAGAACGAATCCAACTACATATCCAAATTAATACTGGAAACATTAATAAATTTTAAATTTTTTAAGAAGCGGTTAAAATCTGAAAAATAGATTCCTTTAAAAAAATTTCTGCATCATTTTTCATTATCCAGTTATTAAGATTCTCAAGCTGGTTGAGTTTTTAAACTTGTTTAATACGATTTTAATTTTATCTTTATTATCACAACCGTGTACCACATACTCCATGTATAGTGAAAGAAAATGTGTACAAAAAGCAAAAGAATAGTTTGGGTCAAAAACTTAAATATTTAAGCCTTTTGTCATGTTTCTTTGTTTCAGTTGTTTTTCTTTTTTTTTTCTTCTTTACATACAGTTTGGTAATGCATTTGCATAACTCAAACATATTTAAACATATATTCACTTATATAAAGACATACTTTTGTCTAATATACAAACACAAGCATACATGTACTTGTGTACGTGTGTGAGACAAGCCTGCAAACATTTTCTATTGCGGAAGTCACTAAGAAAAATCTTTCACAAGTTGAAATTCATCGGGAAGAGCTGTTCCTCGTGGAAGAGTTTTCTAGAAGTCCCTAAGAGGACACTTCTACAAGTGTCGAAAAAGAGGCCTCGGGGCGACACTCAGACGATGCTAATAAAAGTATCATCTTAGTATCTTCTAGAGGACGATTTTGTCTTCTAATATTTCTGTATTGATAATTAAAATTAACGTTTTTTTTATTATTATTTTATAGTTAAACATTTTTATTTCATACGTATTTCTCAATGTACATGACAAAAGAAGAAATTCACATATAAATTAGTTTTGTATAAACGGAACTCCAAATAAATTCCTCATGAGAAATTTATAATGAAGATAAGAAGATAAATAATATCTAAAATTAAATTCTATTTAATTACCTTTTATTCAAAGAAGGTGGATAATTTTACAAGCAAAGTTTGGTATTTTTATACCCTACAACACCATAGATTTTTGGGGTATTATTCGTTTATGCTGATGTTTGTAATGCAAAAAAATCCCATAATTGACCACAGGTCTCATACAAGTCCCTCTTCCGGGAATCACCCATAAGTATATAAATCCAATATAAATATTAATCTAATATAAATATTAACCCAATATGAATATAAAATTGCATTAAATTTAATACAAGTATCGATACACTATTGTACACAGGTCCTATATAAGTTTCCTTCCCAGAATTTTGATGCACCTACACTCCACACTGTGGTGTAGGATATTGTACGATCGGGCTTGACCGGCTATATCTTTCTTACTTTTTTGTATATATAAATGCTAGTCAGTTTCATATAATTTTTCCTAAAATAATTTTAAATTGTGAGAAAATTATTGGTTTTACTAAATGAAATGTTAATAAGATTTGCTTATTATTTTTTAATATATTTTAATATATTGAACACTTAATTATCAGGCAAATTTTTCTTCTTATATTTAATATATCAGATAAGGTGTGCCTAAGTTAAATTATTACTAATTTACATGATTTACCCTACTTCACTATTATGTTGTTTTCTATAAAAAAAAAAAAACAAAAAAATTACAATCTGCCTAACAGACGCTAAGAAGTAAGGTATTTTGTTTTTTCTAAATTTGAATTGTTGTTTTGAAGTTACTTCAAAATAAGAAAGGACGATAGTAATGCATTTTGTTTTTGTAAATTTCATAAACACTTCTGACAATCATTCAAAAGTAACTAAGAAGTAACGTTTGAATGATTAATGCTTAATAGCAATGCATTTTCTTTTTGTAGTTTTCACACAATCTTGCGACAATCATCTAGAAGTCACTAATGGTAACATCTGGAAGATTGACAACAAATTTAACTTCCAAATGTTTGAAGGGTGTCTTTATTATAAATTTTATTTTGTCCAACATTGTGTTTGTGGCTTTTAACCACAAACTATTTTTATATTCTACGACAATGTATGCATATGTATGAGTTTCTCAGTCTTTGGAAGTTTATGTATTTTTAGTATGTGTGCTTGTGTGTGTATGATAAAGAATAAATATGTAGAACTTTAACTACCTTATGTAACCCTTGGCATATAATGCTCATACATTTGTACATACCGAAACATAAACTCGATTTTTTTTCTCTTATACATAGACACACATATGTTATGCTGTCATAGAAGTAGATAAGCATTGTTTAGTTTTAACATTTATGTGTTGACATTAACGCGAGTTTATGCGTGTCAAGTATACTTAATTTACTAAATTATATGATTATGTATGTATTATATTTAGACTTATGCAAACACATAAAAGTACATTAGGATGTAGCCGTTCCAAAAGAAAATATTGCAAAATAAAGTTAAAGTTTTTTAGCTAGTCATATAAAATAATTAAAGAAATTTTTAATTAAATTTTAGACTTCCTTTTCACTTTTTTTTTATTAATTTTTATTTATGAATTTTATTTTCTTTAGTTTAAAACTTTGGAAATTTTTTTCAAATGACCATCCATAACAAAATCATAAAAAAAGAAGTAATAAAAATTATAATAGCAGAAATTATAATTCTGTTTTTACTTATAGGTGCCATCCTAATGTATTTACGTGGACTTATGCTGTATGTTATATGTTGAAGTCTTTTTTTGATATACGCTGAGTTGTGGCGTTTAATTCAGGAATTTTGTCTTGTCTTCTTATTAATGACAATATTATAATTGATATTAATCAATAGTGTTTTAGTATTATATTCTTATTCAAAATAACTCATTAAATTAATCAGGTTTAAAGAATGTAGTAAAATTATGATGTTAACTGCTTATTTGTGGGAGCTTAACACTGAATGTTATAATTAAGACACTATGATAAATATAAGGAACTAAGTATTTAAATATTTAAACACTTTAATAAAACTCGTAAAAGAATTAAAAGGATTATGTAAAAGTGGTGGTTAATTTTTGATTTAATATTAAGGGAATTATTTTTTACCTTTCAAGCAGAATAGTCAGATTAATTTAATTAATTGCCTATGTTGACTATGGTTGTAGACAATTTTACAATATGTTTGAAATATTTATATAATATTATGGTCACTCTATAATCATAATATGGTGGCCACAACCATATATGATTTCAACATATGTTTACGTAATTATAATGCTGTTATAGCAATTGTAATATGGTTTATGTGTTTATCTATAAGTTTTCAAATTTTATAATATGTAATATGTGGATATTAAATTATGGTATATAAGATTTTAACATCATCATATTAGTTTTCAAGGATTAATATCTCGTTTTATTCTAAATAAAAAAATAGCATTTAAAACATTACATACAAGTATTCTTAAAGAAAAAGTCTTCTGCTTTCTCAGACAATTTAAAAATCTAAAGTTGACTTAAAATTTAAGGAGCTTTAGCTTAGATTTAGATGGTATTTTAAAATTTTTTAAATTGTTATATGATTTGGTGTAGAAGGGCGAGCATTCATTATAAGAGCATATCTACCATTGCCAATTATTTTTAAAAAAAAGTATTAATTTTTGTGGCAAAAATTGATTTTCTTTGCCTTTATAGCAGATCTATCAACCATCAAATTTTGATATTTAAAATTTTCTTTTGATCCGAGTTAGACGTGATATTTGGGAGAGTATTGAAAAAAAAATTTTTTTCAATAATATCGTAAATATTTTGCTGTAGTCATTTTCTGTGATAAGTTTTTTAGAGAGTTAGTCAAAGGGATAGTCCAAGAGACTTAAAACTATAGTGCAGAAGAGGGTTTACAGATATCCTATATTGTTATGAGAACAGAACATTAAAAAAAAGTGGCGAATGCTCTCCCTTCTACCCAACTCAAAAAGATCTATAGCCCATATTGTGTTGTTTTTCGAGTGAAAATAAAAAGCTCCATTTTGTAGCAGATTAAAAGATTAGTAAATGCTTTTCCATAGGATACCCAGAAAAAGCTTTACTTACCCGGTAAGCCAACATATTACATTGCCAAAATGTGATAACTATTTATAATTCTGGTTAAATACTCATAGCAGTGTGCATGAATTCATGGATCCCAAATAATAAGATACTTACTATAAACAGTAAAATAAGTAGTGAATCGAATACTACAAAAAATAAATAAATAAATAAAATAAGAACAAAAAGTTTAGTCAACTGAGATCTGAAAAATGTTGAACATGTTTCAAATAAAACAAATAAATACTTCCTATGACATATCCATGTTAAATTTGCGTGAGTCGATAATAGTTTCTATATACAAATAGAAATTGAAATAACTTGCTGAGGAAAATACGTGTTTAGTTTGGGGTTGAACCAACAACTTTCTGCGTGCTACGCAGTCGCTCTAGTGAACTGAGCTTCTTATTTATAAGTAACTAGTTATTCCACTGCGCAAAGAAATGTGAAAAATAATGACAACTCATTACCAGGTAATTAGTCTAATAAGTAGTAGTCTTTACAAAAGCCAGCAAATTTTTGCTATGTAGTTGCTGCAATATGTTCTTTCAACATCGTAAAATATATTACACTTATGAAAACTAATATTTTGCGAATGAATATCTTTACTTTGAGTTCATGATGTTATATAGTATAAAACATCCTTTTCCTGGAAGATGATAATTAAAGAAATTATTTCATGTATAATATTGTCCCTAACTGTGTAAAACTAGTCTTGAAAGTCTTATTTATAGGAATTTTGGGACGTGTCTTACTTCACACATTCTCATATTAGAGTCATATTGTATGGCTTCATTGTTATGGCTAAATATACTTTTTCTGTATGAATTTTTTAAGAATATAGAGCAAAGTATCCATAACATTTATCTTAAAAATTTGCAAGTTCGCAGGTTAAAAAATTCTGTAAAAAAAGTTATTAATCTTAATAAATAATATTTTTATATAATATTTCTATTTGAAAAACTTTTAGAAAATTCATGTTAAATATTAATAAAAATAAGAAACAGAAGTATTTTTAAACAAAGACTTTAATAAAGTTTTTAAGATTCAGCGCAGCCAAATGTATTACTCAAATTTCTTTTCAGTAGTCTTAAAAGTAGTACATCTTTAAAGAATTTTAAGTTTATCTGTATTAACCTCTACTGGGCAGAAAAAACGAATTTGTTGCAATGGCTAATGAAACAATTCAGTTGTGTCGATATTAAATATTTTACTAGGGTAAATCAAATCACAAATCTATTTTAAAACTTCTATGAATTCGATAAGGAAAACAAATCATTAGATTTTCATTGACCTTGAAAAGGTCGTGATTATATGTAAATATTATAGGTCGAATAAGTGGTCTCCCGTTTAAAAACAACACAATAAAAGTAAAATTATTTACAAAAACTACAAAAACATTTCAATAGGATCACAGTGTTGCCAATCGCAAAATGTTTGGTAGCAAACCTGTATCTCCTCCGATATTTCTTTAAAGTGGTTGGCAAGTTAAAGAAAAAATATGCTTATTCACCTCAATTATCTCTTACAGTTAAGAAGATATTTACACTTGAATTTTGAATTTTTGATTTTTGCTGCTACTTTATTTAGTTTTTCGGGAATCAGTAAAAAGTTATATAGAAGAAATTTTTTTTAAACATCCTGCAATTTGTTATACATTCCAAAATAACATGAATAGAAAATATTTAGATTATTTCAATTCGTGTATGTACTTAATATGGCTATTTTTTACAAAAAATGTAGTACAAATCTTTCACTTTTTTCTCAGTTTTGTTATTTTTACCTACAATGCTTCATAAATTTTAGAAAAAAAAGTCATGTTTATCGATTAACAAAAAAAAAAAATTCACACGAATTTTGAATTAAATTTTTGTAAATTTATTAACGCTGTTTCATTAAAACATATATTCCGATTTAATACTAAAATTATTCCCGCTCGGCCAAAACGAGGAATGCAGATTTTATGAAAAAAGTCATTTTTTCAAAAGACTTTCTTTAAAGTGCACAAAAAATTATATGAGTAATTCCTTTTTAAATTTAAAAACTTAGACCTCTCTGAAATTTTCTCTGTAGCAAGTATACCGGTAAAGTTTCATATCAAAGAAATATAAAAAAAATAAAGATGGACTTTTTTACATACGATAATAAAAATATTTTCAAAATTTTTAAATACAATCTTTGACAAATCTACTGCAAAAAAATATTTTGATATCTTTTATGCAATAAAAGTTATTACCATTTAAATAAATATATTAATCACCTTCAAAGCTATAGAGTTGCCACAGTGAAAAAAATTTTACACACCTATCCTTCTCTACAAATGCACCAAATTTTATCTAAATCGGTAACCAAGTGTCAAAATTTTTTAAATTTAAAATGGAATTACTCATATTAGCATTATATTATACCTATTATTTCTGCATTAACCAATTTTTGGCAATTTTTGAAAAGTAAATAATCCCAACAACTTCCGAAAACTTATAAGGTGTTAAACGAATATAAGAAACTTTTTTTATCAATTCATTGATATATAATATGTCTATATAGGACGTTTAGTGTCAAAACTAATTACATTAACTATTTTGTAATATTTTATTGTGTATTTCCATGTGTGCATATACGTAACACACAATTTGCTTATTTGTGAAAAGTTGCCAAAAATTGGTTGCTGAAACTCTTTAAATCATTTTTGAAGGAATGAATATACAATACATAAGAAATAATAGTAATAATATAATTCAAGTAAGCTTTTAATATGTATTTTTTTATTGAAACAGCGTCAGCAAATATAAAAAAGCTCTCGTGACATTTTTTTTATTTTAAAATTCCTTTATTAATCATTTATAAAACCTTCGCAGACAAAATTAATAGATAATATTTCTCAATAAATTTGTTTATTAATTTTTATTTCAGTTTAATAACTTTAATGATTGAAGGAATTATTTTCTTAAGAATTTATAAATTAAAAAAAGAACAAGAAAAATTTGACATTTGACAAAAAAAAAGCGAAAACATTTAGAAAAAAATACAAATGAAAATAATATTGTATGTGTCTACAATTTTTGGCTTCAAGAATTAACCTAATAGAAGATAAAGAAGTCGTGATTCCCAAACGGTATTTAAACATTTTGAACATCTCTTATGCACATGTTGTTAATCTATCTGTTGTTAAGATAGCTGTTGCGAACATGTCGTATACTGCACGTCCATATCAAGATTTATTTTAATTGCTATTGTCAAAAGAAACTTTTAGCAGTAATACTTCTTAGTAGCTTAAAAAATATCAAGTTTTTCATTAATTGCTGCTTCCAGAGGAAACTTTTTGTAATAATAATTCTGTTTAGGTAAACATTATTTATTGTTCCATTTTATTAATCACTTATCATTAACAAATATTCCTAATGAATATTCTCATCCCACAAGTTGTGAAAATTTGTAATGTCTTTTATTGGAATGACCTTGTAATAAGACGTTTGGAAATTCTAGCAAAATAAAACTGTGATATTGTAATGTTTTAAAACTTTGAAAAATATTTATATAATTTCAATTATAAATAAAGAAAAACTAAAAACACGACTGTAAGTTTTGTGCTAATATTGAGGAAAGGTTTTGCAATGACGCAGATTTAGTTACTATGTGAATTATGTCAATGAATTGTTTAATTGTTTTTAAGAAAAATTTTAATCGTAAAAGTAATTAGTTTGATTAAAAGATAAATTTAATTTTTAAATGTAAAATCAGTTATTTTACACCGATATATTATCGTTTTGATGACTGGAGCAAAATCAATTAAAAATTTAATTACAGTAAACAAAATTTCATAATTAAAATTCATTTAAATTTTTGCTCTCTTTTGAAATATGTAAAGAAAAAAATTGTTTACTAAAAAAACTTTAAAGAAAAGCAAAAATAATTTTACAGTAATTTGTCCAAAAACAGCCATTTTTCATACTGATTTCAGAGTACAGACTTTGAATATTTTTCATTTTTCATGTTTTACAAATTATAGAATTAAAAAAATTCCTCCACATATCTCAGAATTAATTTCCGAAAAACTAAATAAAGTCGAGGCAAAAATCAATAACTCAAAATTGTAAGAGATAACTTATGTCAGTAAGTATTTTTCTTTTTTATCTCGCCAATCACTTTGCGGAATATATAAAAAAATCTTTGAAATTGAACTTGATTTTTAGCCAAATTTGGCACCCTATAGCTTATCTCGTATTATTACAGAGTGACTACAAGTTAATTTTTCTAAAAACTTAGGTCCTTTCTACAACTTTGCCATATACTTCAAGTCGATCCAATTAGGAGTTTAGAGATACAGATTTATTACCAAAATATATAACGTTTTATTCACAAACAATTTTTTTACATATATCAAAAGGTGATGGCCTGGTAAATGAGGACAAAGAAGATTTATGATAAATTAATATTTGATAAATATCAAAATAATTTAACTAGTTTATAATAATTTAAAATCTAACTAATTTTTATTCTTGAGAAATTTTCGAAAATATAATAATATGTAATACATTTATCAAAATAAATCCTAAAACTTTAAGGCTATAGTTAATTAAGTGGTAAATTGACAGTTTTGTATTGTCCAATATTATTCTTTCTAATGCGGCAAACCACTGTATGATTTTTTTTCTGCACTATTATTAGATAAAATACATACGCAAAGTTATCAGATAAAATACATTATTATTATTAGATCATTTTGACTTAAAATTATTGAGATAAATTAATTATATATATAATTTTGCTTCAGAAATTGCGACTTAGTTGGAACGACCGAAATTTGAGAGAAAGTTAGTTACAGGTATTAAAATTTTTTTAATAATTTCATATTAAAAATTGTTCCAAATTTGCAAGAATCCACTCTAAAATCGATATTCCATGTATTAAAATATTTGAAATTTACTTACTTTAAATGGTTACTAGAAATGTTGTGGTAACAAATATAGCAGGTAGTAGCAGCTGATTTTTTTTTTTTTTTTTTTTTTTTTTTTGATGCTAACTTAAGACACTTATGAGTATGCAATTCTATTTAGTCTCAACTTCTGAAATCTATTGGAAAAATGTCTGGGTCCATTAACTTTTGGGTTTAATATTTTGTGATGATAAATGTAACAAACTTTTCTACAGCCTATAAATGCTACAAAAAGATGATTTTGTGACCAGTATTTTACACCAGAAGATTGACAATAAGCTAATATTTAAAAAAAAAATTAATTTTTAAAAACATTTAAGTGTCCATCCATAAGAAACCATCACTTAATTGTGAATATGATTCATTTTTGAGAAGATATGATTCATTTTTTTTTTTTTTTACATATTCATCTTTGAAAAAGAAAAGATGAAAAGGAAAATCATCGTTTACGATATTTTGTGATTTTTTTTTTTTTAAAGCAAAAAATACAAATTAAACAAAATTTTTCGACAACATTTTTTTTAATATCTTCAAAACTATAAATTAAATTTAAAACTGATGCAGATATATAACTTGAAGACAATTCGAATCAAAATTTTTTGTTATTTTATTGAATCAAATCAGACAAATATGTCTCGAGATATGCTGCAATACTAAGCCAATATCAGTAATTTATAGGATTAGAATTTCATAATCACGTGTACTCAGCAACCCTTTGCTTATACCTTTTTTTCTGGAAAACGAAAATGATAACGCGCCAGAAATATCACCATCTCTACCAGCAATTGTTATGAAATAAGATGTTGCTATATTTGATTGTAGCTTTGCTTCCACTTTCTCCCGATTAAAGAAAATCACAACTTTTGTTTTTTTGTTTTTTATGTAGCATGAATATTGTAATGCAACTCTAACAGTTAAATTTTTAAGGTAATTTAAAATTTTTCTTTTTATAAAAAATTTCTTAAGTTCATTAAATTCTTAAACTTTATAAGTTAAGTTTATCATGACCCTTTTAAAATCTTTCATTAAAATTCGCATTTTATGTTGACCTTTCAAAATTGCAATTCTTAATTTGTAAACTATTTTACTTATTTTAATTTTCTTAATTAATAAGAATTTACAATTCGCATACCATTGACTAAATAAATTCTTTCGTAAAAAGAAAAAAAAAATCTCTCATTATAAATTGGCCCCTCTTTAGCTTTGGCTTTTTCCTTTTTTAATATAATTTTCAAATCTAAACCCTTTTAATGTTTGTTATATTAAAAAATTTCACTGATGGAGTTAGCAAAAATAATGGCGATGAAGAATCAAGCGACCCAAAAAGGAGTATCACAGCCAATAATTGTGAGACAGCAAGAATGTCAACTACAACTACCAGCAGCTGTTTTCTAATTCAATTATGCAAACTAATATATATAGTTGTAACCAGTATTGCCAGTTTAGCCTTTAATAGAATAAATCTAGTCTTTTTATTTTGTTTTAGCTTCTAACTTTTTTCTAGTAATTTTTGATACTCAAAATCCTTAAAAAGGCTACAATATTACTACTTAACAACGAGGAAAATTATTTCCTATTTACTATAACTAATTTTATATTTACAGAATCATTCACTTAAGGATTTTTTGTGTATTTATTAGCACAAAAAAAAAAAACGAGATTATTTATATTTAATAAATATTTCGCCTGATGTGCTTCATTCTCCAAACAATTATTTTTTAATATCTTCATCAAAAATAGAAACTATTTATGAAAATAATTTAAAAAAGATAAAAAAAATCAGAATTATAATTGAAAAGTGACGAAAAATCACATTAGGCAATTTTTCATATGAAATATAACATTAATTTTTACGGAAATTTTTTGGTAAATTTTTCATTGAGTAATTTTGCTAATAAATAATATAAATTTATCACAATTTCTTTAGAAAAATTTTAAAAACTAACAAGAACGAGAAAAAATAAGTATGCAAATTAAAAAAAAAAACAACTCTTTTCTGGCCTTATTTTTTGGAGCATTTAGCCTTTTTTTGACTTTTTATCCTCTTTTTTTCTCGTCTTCTGGTAACACTGCTTGTTACTGATAGACAGACGGATGGAGATACAAACAAATAAATACACGTACCGTGAGCTTAGTACAAAAGAGGTAGAAAAAATAAGAAAAATTTATATTGAAAATATAAATGAGATGGAGCAAAATGCTCAAGGAATGAATCCAAAGTTTTCAATTCATACAACATTTAATTTAATTTGCGAAGCAAATATTTTGGAATGATTATGCATTAAATGTAAACAAACCAAAAAGAAAGACAAACAAGCAGCAACCAGCCAGCAGGGTAGACAAATGAAAACAAAAATATATGTAGTACCACTACACCAACACAAATGTCCTTCCATACCTTGTTGATTTTATTTCGGTGAGTTTTTGTTTTTTAATTATGATGATAACTATAATATTGTTTAAAGTTGGTAATAATGAAGATGCTGACAGTGAAAAAATTCTGAAAGATAAAGTGACGTGAAGGTAGATGAAAAAAGGAAAAACACTAAAGGACACAATTAATAATTCTAATAAGGAATATTGCTGTACTATTGGTTAGTATATATTTTCGACCATTGCACTATCAAAAATATGTAAAAATTTAAAAACCAATATTTGAATAATTTTAGATTTAACATTGATCTTAATGTAAAGTATGCTCAATTTTACAAAGATATTTGGTTTTAATATGAGCTAAATTTAATTAAAATAAAAAAAATATTTTTGATAGAAAAATTTTTCATATTGCGCATAATTTTCAAACGGTTATATATACACAAAAATGGTAATATATATATATATATATATATATATATATATATATATAAAATTTTTCATATTTCGATTTTATAAAAAAAACTTTTTTTACTTTAACTAAGCTTCTATCTATTTTAATAAGAATAAAATAATTTTGATAGGAACATTTTTAATATTTCGGGGCTCATAATTTTCACACGGTTATATATATACCTTTAATTTTTTATTCCTTTATTCTTTTATATTTTTTATTCTTTTATTTTTTATAAAAATTTTATATTTTATTAAAAACCTTTTTTTTAATTTTTTTTGTCTTTATCTAACCTTTTATCTATTTTAATCAGAATAAAAAAATATATATTTTTGGTAGAAAAATTTTTAATATTTCTGGATGCGTAATTTTGAAACCATTGTATATTTTTAATTTTTTATTCGTTTATTTCAATGATATGTTCATTAATTATCAAATGCGATTTCGAATATTAATTAAATTTTTGGTTTTAGAAAAAACCTCCTTTTTTGCCATTTTTATTATTATTATTTTATTTTTAACTATGCTTTTATCTATTTAAATGAGACTAAAAAAGATATTTTTGATAGCAAAATTTTGAATATTTGAGGGCACATAATTTTCAAACCATTATATATCTTATTTTTTTTTCTTTTATTTGAATGATATGTTCATTGTTTATCAAGTGCAACTTTAAATATTAATTTTTAGAAATTTTAAAATATAAATTTTAGATTTAATAAAAAACCTTTTTGTGCCCATTTTTTTTTCTTTACCAAAGCTTTTAACTATCTCGCCAAAAGCAGAACAAAATTCTGCTTATATTGGGTTAAATATCAGTAGGAAATGCATCCTGATATTTTCCGTCCCGCGATTTCCGGGAAATTTGCAATTTTTCATGTCCCTTACAAAATTCCCAGGAATTTTTAAAGCACTTAAATGAAAAAAAATTCGTGAATTTTAACAAAAACTTATATATTTTTTGTAATTTTTTAAAGAAAATTAAGCTAAAAATTAAGATGTGCACTACATCGTAAAAAAATTCTCTCATTAAATTTGTACTTACAATTTATAGGGTGATTTATATGGGAAGAATCTGTGGCGTGAATTCAATTAAATATCTTAATAAAATGTCAGTAACAGCAAGTGGAAAAGTATAACTGATTTAAAGAATCTTGTGGGCGTTTTAAATGTACGTTATTAATTTGTCGGTGTTATAGACAACATTAAAGACAGGATTTTTAATTGGCTTCTATTTCATAAAATTTTTTATTTCTTTTATTTTATTTATTTAGTTAAAAATAAAAATTTTAAAAAATAAATTGTATGGACCAAAAAAGGCACTAACATCTAAGGCTTTCGAATTAAATTTTAAATTTTATAAAAATATCAACAATCACTGTAGGAATTTAAAATTTGGTCAATATAATATATACATAAAATTTTTAATTTTATTTGAATAAAAATATGAAATTTGCATGACTATAATTTTTTTAGTAGAACACTTTTGTTTATAATTCAGAAACAAATTAAGAAAATATTATGAAAATTAAAAGACGTATAGCATCATCTAATAATTATGTGATGTTTTAAATATGTCCGTTTGGACGTCTATTCGAAGTTTAAATATTGTCCATATTGGTTGAAGTTTTAAATGTATAAGTTACAGACGTAGTGCATCAATTTTTTGGCCCACACATTTTAAAATTCAAAAGTATTGAATGACTTTTGAAGAAATACGATTAATACATAATTTTTTTGCAATTTT
The DNA here is from genome assembly GCA_932274085.1 of Protocalliphora azurea. Classification (NCBI taxonomy): domain Eukaryota; kingdom Metazoa; phylum Arthropoda; class Insecta; order Diptera; family Calliphoridae; genus Protocalliphora; species Protocalliphora azurea. The sequence goes on from OW026523.1 coordinate 113,808,819, forward strand.
GTGTGCAATAACATAAAAAAGATGGGGAAAATTGTTAACCCGTTCAAAAGTTATTGATTTTTGATCACTCTATAAAATATCTAGTGAAGTTATATTGATCATTTTCTATGTAAGATTGTGAATATATTCCTTAATTTTGTCAAGCGATGAGCCAAGTTTTTATATTTTTTTTTAATTTTCCTGCCATTTTAATATTTAAAACAAAATATTATAAAAAAGTATATCAGTAGAGTATTTATTTTACCACCCACACTCCATAAAGCAATTATTTAATGTTATTTCTTTTTTTTTTTTTCTGTACGTAATGGTTAAATGTCAACAGTTTTTGTGTTATTTGTTTGCCCCCTTTTTATGCTGTATATATGTATGTAGGAATATTTGTATAGAGGATTTTAAATCTTCATTTAAATGTAGCGACCAGGGGCAAATTGAAGTTTTGCGGTTGCCATTGTAGTTGTTAATATAAAAAACACGCTTGATTGAGTTTCCTGTGGCGGTGTTAATGACAACATATACCTTGCCACTTTGTTCTATTTTCATTATGCTCTCTTGTTGTATACAAATGAACGATTTTACTGTAGATATTTATGTATATGTATTAGTTTTTGTATGGTAGATTTAAAAATGAGATAAAAAAGAAAGAGACTAAAAATACTGATAACAGCATTAGATGTTGTTGTAGCGGAAATCATAGAACTATTAATACAAAAATTCCAGATTCAATATTTTGCTTTTTCCTTTTTTTTTTTTTTGTAATTCAATAATTGTTAGGGATTTAATACGGTTGAGCACATTAACATACGTATATGGATAAAAAATACTTTTATAAATTAAAATTCACTTATAAAATAAATCACATCCATAAAAGACAGATTAGTTAATAAAAACGACTAACTATTTTAACGTATTATTTTACATAAATAAAAGATGAAGGATTTTTGCTTATTTTAACTGAAAGTTTCAGGGGTAGTAATGTTTTTCTATAGAACTGTATTTTTAATGAAAAATGTAAGTGATCGTATAGAAATAATAATTATAATAATAATAATAATAATAATAATAAATAAATAAAAAAGTAAATCAAAGGATTTGTTGCATTTTTTCAAGCGCTTCAATTATGGGAGTTTTCAAAAAGATATTCGAAGGATATTAGAATCCTTGTGATTACGTATACTAGGTCCTTCATCTAGCTGAGGGCAGTAGATTGCAGTTAGATCTTTTAATGCATTTGATTCGAAAAATTGGTTGACATTTTGTAAGAAATGAAAGGAGTTATTGTTTGACTAAGAGTCCTAAATCTTTTGTCCACATTCTTGTATGAGCTTGACAAGATTCGCGGATACCGCGCTATCTTTGGGCATCTTTCCGTAACTGATATCGTTCAACCTTTCAATAGTAGCTATTGTTCAATGAGTGTGAGCTTTTAATTCTAATTGATAGCTCCAATACATTCATATAATAAATTTGAACATTTTTCGAAATTCTATGATATCGATCTAATGTTTCTTGTATTTCTAAAGTATATTTTATAAACAGGAAAAATTTTTATGCATTTTTACAGACCTTACAAAATAACTAAGAAGTTCAAAATTTTAGATCATTCACCTGAAATCTCAAAGAAATACAGCCTTTTAAACATAAAAAAATATAAAAAAATTGGTTGAAGATTTCGATGATTTTTTGATTTATTTCAGTTTTAACCCCGTAATTTACATCTTTTTGATTCAAACTATTAAACTGTCTAGAGGCAACACTTATAAAGTTCACATGTCGTTTGACAAATAACAGCTTTACTACCTAGTGAAAAGTTACCAAAACCAAAAATTGACAATTTTTTAAATTTTGCATTTTTTTAAAGAAAATTTACGCATTTAAGTGAAATTTAATTTAGAGAATGGAATTTTAAAGACGAAATGATTCTCTAAAGTCTGAGGTATATCTCGCTGATGTCAGGAAAATAAGCATGGGTTACCACTATCACAAACTTCCATATATTTGCAGCAAATGTTTGTAAAATTTATATTTCGCTACTGCCGAATACCACTATTATAGAAATTACCCAAAATATTCCGTAAACCGAATTTTTTTAATAAATAACATTTCCGAGTCAGAGGGGCATTAAAAAATTTAAAAATGTAAACATTTTATGCTCTTTTAAAAATTTTCATAAAATTTTTAAAATTTGTTCAGAATTTTTTTATAACCGTATGGATATACTTTAGATCTTCAAAAAGTATCCGTAAAGAATAATCTTAATGGTTAAAATTTATAAAGCGGCATTTTGCTCCAATCACATTTCGCTTGCTATTTTATTTGCTTAATACTAAATTTACTAAAATTTAGAGGGCGTCAAAATATTTTAAGCACTTACAATTGTATGGACCAAACAAGGTGTTCCTAATCACAAAAAATGAGTTCGAATTTTAAAGTAATAAAAATTACTTTCGATGTAAAATTTATCAGTAAATAATATACATAATAAACGTAATGCCCATAATATATGCAATATAATTTTGCTAAAAATTAACGTTTTAAAAAAATTAAAATCACGCTTTTTGTAAAGAATATTATCATGAGTAGTAATGTTTAAGCGACCATATTTTTCAAACCAGTATTCATTCAATTTTCTAAGGAGAATATTCCAAAGGATGCCTATTATTACCCACTATTTTATTTATTTAAATTTTTTTTTCTTACTTAGAGAAATTAAAATATTATTCTTTTCAACGTACTTCGATGAGTATTAAAGATACATTAATAGTTTTGACATGTGCTGATAGTATTTTAAAAGTTCTATGAAATTGCTACTTTAGTTAAAAAAGAAAAAAAATAATGTTGAAAATACTTTTACAAAAATTTAAAATTCTTGAAATTCCTTAAGTAAAGTTTAAACCAGAGTTTCCTAGGTATTTCCTTTTCTGAGATTCCCTTATGCTTAGAAACCCTCCTATCTAACAAATAATAAATACGTAGTAATAGTTATAATAGGTTTTTGGTGAATTATATTATCATACTTTGGATGTTAATATATGTTGGGGTTATTATCGGGAATGTACCCTTTTGTAAGTTATGGCTTTGAGTGTGCTATAGGAGTGATATAACCATTGTGATAACCACAATACGCATGGACAGATAGTTAAAAGCTAAGTATATTTAAGTACAGTTAAATGCTAAGTATTCGGGTATCTATATTTATGGCATTTAGGTTGAAAAACTTGAATAAAAAAACAAGTAAGAACAATGTAGTCGGTCATGCCCGACCATACAATACCCTACACCATAGTATATGTGCATCAAAAATCTGAGAAGTGGTCTTAAATGGGACAGGTGTCCAATTGTAGACGGATACTTGTATTAAATGTAATGCGTTTTCTATTAAACATACATATGTATTATAATGTGTTGATATTAATATTTATTATTGTATGGGACCTATGGTCAATTATGGGCCGATTCTCAAAAAATTTGGCACTTTTTGTAAATTTTCTACTTATATAAAACGTATATGTGTTAAATATAAACTTCATGCTAACATTTCTATAGGATTTGAGCACGTAAATTGATTTTCGGTAGAGGGGATTATACGGTACTGTGACCAATCTTCATGACATTTTTTACATGTTTTTATATTTATATGGAACTTCTTTGTGCCGAATTTCATTAAATTATAATAAACCGATTATAGCCAATTTGAATAGGCTTCGTCCTTGTATTAAAATAATTTTTTGTGCCTAATTTCAGTAAGATATCTTCAAAATAGCTGCCTGTATTGTGAACAAGGTTTACATGGACAACAACCAGCCGGAAGAACGGACATTCTGAATCAAACGGTATGTTTTGAAGATTTTTTCTATGCATTATAAACATCAGCACAAACGCATAATACCTCAACTGCCTGTGTTGTTGTAGGGTATATTGAAATTAATCTTTTTAAAACACTATAAAAAGCTCTTAGTTGATATAATTTCCAAGACCAAATATAATAAAATTAAAATTTGTTAATGGAAAAATACATCCACCAAAGTCCATTCTATCAATCATTGTTTTTATTACTGTTTATATTATATAAAAATATTCAACTAGGCTAAACGTAAAGCTATTATTGACAAATATAATGTATTTCCTGAAACCTTTTTACGGACCTAAGAAAATGTGGTCATAATTAGTAAAACTAAAAAAATGTGTATTTATTAAGGAATAGGGAGATTATATTTTGAAACTAGTTTACACTTTATTTTAAATAATTAAGTCCCATTAACTGAAGATTTCAATAAATGAGATAGAAACAAAAAGTCATAGCGAAGGCATTAAAATTTGAGACAAAATTGCTCCCCAGACGAGGAATCTGTGCGGTCCGTATATAAAACTGAAATACAAATATTTCTCTGTAATATCTGTGTAAAATTTTATGCATATTATTTATATAACTAACTAGTTTCTAAAATATAATCCTTATTCGATAATAATTTCCAAATATATTTAGTGTTCCGACTGCTATACTGGATGAGGTTGGAAGTTGACTTAAAAGAAAATTCTGAGTTGACCGATATAATATATATGTTGGTGTATAAAATATAAAAAATCTCACTAAATTTATCTTTTTTTTAATCAACTTTTGTTTATAAATTGGTTTTTAGTAAAAGCTGTAAAAGATATCGCATTAAACTCATTTCCCCGAAAAGCTAGGTTTTTCCAAAGCCTATATTCTTCAGAATGAGCTTTTATAATGAAATCTTCCAGATAGATATCAAAAGTTATTTTTCCTAAATTGAATATTATAATATTATAATATATATATAATATTATATATTATTTTCTGCATAAATTTCAGTTCAGAAGCAAGTCGGAATGCTACATTTGATCTAGCTAAATCTTACTGCCTCTTACACAATGTCGAACGAAAAAATAATTTCACCTAAATATATGGGAAACAACAAAAAGGTTTCATTTACTTTTATTTTTTTTTTTGTTTTTCATGTAAATTGTCTAAACATATTTTTCGTTCCACATCGTGTGACAGAAAAAAGTAGCCATTTATGACTTGTCATTACCGCAGCTGATATTGAACTTGTTCCCATATAAAAAACATCTTGACATCTTATGAAATTCTAATATATTTTGTTAAAATTCTTTAAGACAAGTTTAGCAGATTGTCAATAGTACTGAAAAATGTTGACTTATCTTCAATATGCATTTCAAACGTGAGCTGTGTGATTTCCGCTGACATTTTGACGGTAAAACTTTTTTACTTTTTAGTCACTGATATATTTTAAAAATGCATATGATATATAAGATATATATATATATGTGGGATTTTTATATTATTAAATCCCTGCAATTTAAGCTTGATGGCTTTAATCAATTAAAACACAATTTATTTTGATTAATAAATTATAATGTACACAGTTTATTTCAAATTATCAAACTTAAATTAAAATATTAACTTCACTTTATTTTAGTTTTACAATTTATTAGAGTTTGGCTACTGCTGGTTTTAACTCAATTACAACTTTTAACTTCAACTTTAATGCAAATCACTTCAACTTTTGCACAACTATTCTGCAACTCTTCGACAACTATTATACTTTATAAAACTCTTCTGCAACTAACTAAATATTCTCTTTTATTCCTATTTATATCCTATCCACTATTACCCGCTATTTCCCTAAAGCTCCAGAAACTTCTTAGCGAGCGAAACCTATATTTGTCCCTTTCCTGTGCATGGTAAGTCCCTTTATAAAATTAAAGAACGTCGTTTAGAATATTCGTTCTACGTTATAAGATGTCTCGTCCATATTTTGTCTGTTGCGTACGTGACTCGTCACTAGCTCCGTCGAGAATGTTCTGTCCGTTAACTATCTTAACCCTTTTCTTACCAACGTCTGCCAGATCTGGTGACGCGACCAGGCTCCAATCCCACATTCGGCCCTCCTGACGGGGTATTCGACTCGAATACTGGTGCCCATCTTTTCATATTCTCCGCCACAGTGACCCGTCTTCCTGGTCCTTCGCCCTCCGTATTCCTCCCGACCTCATATCGACCGTATTCCACCCTCCTTTTCACCCCGTATGGACCAAAACGTTTCCGCTTCCGTCCCACACAGTCTCCATCTTGTGTGCGTTTGTTATTCGTCGAATTGTGCAACTAAAAGTTTTCCGACCTGCGGTTTTCCTTAAAGCCCTCTGATTTCCCTTCTTTAGACCACATAGGTTTACCTTAGCTCTTGGTTTCAACATACCCGACTTCCTTCCGGTTTCACATATATTCTGATCATCATTTTCCTGCGCTAACACAGCCGACGACGAATCCTTGAAAATAGTGGCTTCTACAACGCTTTTCTCCAACTTGTCAACTACCAATTCATCTACCATTTCCTGATCCTTAGTTGAAATATTTCCCGTTCTCTGAGCTACTGACACATCTTTCGCTATATCTGATCTTCTAACACTACCTCCTACAACGCAATCGATGGATTTGCTCATCAGTCCCGAAGAATTGATGTACTTCCGATGATCATCGATATTGTTCTTCCCAACATTAGTAGCAGTCTTGGGAACAAGTTCCACACCGTCTTCCCTTATCATTAAGTCCACAAACTGTAATAGGTTAGTGCCCAAAACAGCCGGATAATCTAAATCCTCTGAGCGCACAACATAAAACTTGATTTTTAACGGAATACTATCAATTACAACTGGTGCCTCGAAGTAACCTTGGGTATAAAACACGCCTGCACCTGCACCCTTCAAGCGTCGTTGCTCTACTATCAATTGGAACTCGTTACGTACCCTGTCATAAACATCACCTTTTATTGTGCAAATGTTGCAGCCGGTATCGATGAGGCCATAAAATGCAATATTCCCCAACGTGACCTTTTTAAACTTCATACCTGGCTCAAAAGGTTCCTTGTCGTAACTGAACGTGTTGACATTACTCCACTCCTGTTTGACTTCAGGTTTATTGACCTTACAATCAGCCGCGCGATGCCCTACACCGTTGCATTTAAAACATTTAAATAGTGTTTCCCTGCAGTCCTTCGCAAGATGATTGGGACTTCCGCATTTAAAACAATTCTTCTTTCTTGCACTACCACTTTTTTCTTCCTTAAGTTCCACGTTGTTAGGTGCATTAGTCTTCTTACTGTCTTTATTCGATGAGGTTCGAATTTTTTCATATATTTTGATCTGTTCCTTCATCTGATCTACTGTCTTCGCCTGATATAAGATGGCTTTATTGAACCGAGAATCAGGTATACCCTCAACAAAGTAATCCAAAAGGCTTGGGACATCTAGCTTAATTGGTTTACCGATCTCCATAAGAGCATACAAATACTCGCGGTAACTCTCAGTTTGATTTTTTCGACGATTTCTCAACATCTTGTGGATTTCTGAGGAAGACAACATTTCACCAAATTCATCAATTAAAGCATTCTTCAACGACTCCCAATTTCTTAAACCGGACTGACTTCTAACAAACGATTTTGCCGCACCTTTCAGAAGCTGTTTACTATAAATGAACTTCTGTATATCATTCCACCCCACTGTCTCGGCATTTTCCTCAAAATCTTCAACCCAATGCCTAACATCTAAAGAATCAGTTCCACTAAATACAGACAAACTATCAACAATGTCCCTTAGAGTGAAGACAGGACCATTCAGACGGACCCCTGTAGACGCACTAGCACCCACATCTTGGTACTCAGAATTTATCGATTCTCCATCGTCCCCATCAGTTTGGTGACCGAAATGTCGTAGGAGCCTGTCTCTTAGTACTGGCTTCAACCCAGATGTGTCCAACCATAATTCCCTCAACTTATTGCGCAAAGATTCGCAATTCATGGACATAATACTTTCAATCTCCATCTTCTACCAAAATAAAAAAAAAAAAACCAGCAACAACCGTACAAAATAATACTTACAACTAAATTCTATGAAATAATATTAAATAAATAAAATTCAATTCAAAAATGTAATGGCAACTACACAACTTTTTAAAAAAAAATATCTGTTCTCTAAATTAACATTAACAACTTGAATTTTAAAAAGTAAAATGTTAAATAACAAAACTATGTTATTTCAACATAAAGAATTTTAACTTCACTGTAAACAAACTTATAATATACAACTTATCTTATTAGAATTGAACAGCTCTTTCAGCACTCCAACTAGATTTCTACAGCTCACATCATTTGACTCGCCTGCTTTGCTTAACGGTCATGCATTTGAATCTCCAACTTACATTTATCCCTTTTCAACTTACACGTCGCTCTCTAGATCTTTCTTTTCTTTTATTCGTTGATTAATATAGCATTCGTTACAACATTTTTTCTTCAGCCTTGACTATACTTTCTATTTTACTCTTTCTCACAGGTTAATGTTCACTAACGGATTATTGTTCGTTATTTTTTTTTTTTTTTTTTAAGTTCACAACTTATACACACACCAAAAAAAAAATGCATATACTTGTTTATATTTCTTTTATCTTCTACTTCACTGTTTTTGCCTTAGTGTTATTTTTATGTGTGTTTGTTTTTGTTTTTTATTTATTTGCGATCAATCTTTAACAACGTATATAACAACCCTTATTCAACTTTATTGTTTTCTTTTCTCTTTCGTGTCTTTATGTTGTTATTATTATTTTTTTTTTTTTCTCAAGTAAAAATACTTTGTTGTTTCTCACTTCAACATTTCTCTTTTGTCTTTTTAGAGTTTTTCAACATCTTTCTGTCTCTTAAGCTTATGTGCTCTTTATTTCCACTTGTTTTTTTTTATCACAATACTTTTTTTTTAACTTTTATTTATATTTTATTTACAACTTTTATTTTCACAATTTTAATAACATCTTAAGTTTTGTTTTTTAATCGTCAAACACAATTTCAACAACTATTATGATAATTTTTACACTTTATACTACAGTTTTCACTTTACACAGTTTTTCTCTTAACAACTTTTCACATATTTTTTATGGTTTTTAATTTATTTTTTCACCAATTTTCCACTTATTTTTTATCTTTCGACAATTTTCACTTAATTTCCAAACTTCAATTCCGGTCGAGCACCCAATTTGTGGGATTTTTATATTATTAAATCCCTGCGATTTAAGCTTGATGGCTTTAATCAATTAAAACACAATTTATTTTGATTAATAAATTATAATGTACACAGTTTATTTCAAATTATCAAACTTAAATTAAAATATTAACTTCACTTTATTTTAGTTTTACAATTTATTAGAGTTTGACTACTGTTGGTTTTAACTCAATTACAACTTTTAACTTCAACTTTAGAGCAACTCACTCCAACTTTTGTACAACTATTCTGCAACTCTTCGACAACTATTTTCAACTGCAATATACTTCAACTTTATAAAACTCTTCTGCAACTAACTAAATATTCTCTTTTATTCCTATTTATATCCTATCCACTATTACTCGCTATTTCCCTAAAGCTCCAGAAACTTCTTAGCGAGCGAAACCTATATTTGTCCCTTTCCTGTGCATGGTAAGTCCGTTTATAAAATTAAAGAACGTCGTTTAGAATATTCGTTCTACGTTATAAGATGTCTCGTCCATATTTTGTCTGTTGCGTACGTGACTCGTCACTAGCTCCGTCGAGAATGTTCTGTCCGTTAACTATCTTAACCCTTTTCTTACCAACGTCTGCCAGATCTGGTGACGCGACCAGGCTCCAATCCCACATATATATATATATATATATATATATATATATCTAAGATAATATAAGATATATATATATATATATATATATATATATATATATATATATATATATATATATATATATATATTATATTTATTTGACAAATTTTCTTGTCATGGGAATAATATTAATATGATCTAAGAACAGAATCTAGTTTAAAGATTGCGAACATTTTATGGTTGTAGAAGTAGTGATATTTTTCATATCAGTAAAATTTTTTTTCTGGTAAAAATGTTTAAAAGCATATAATTTTGCAGCCAACCATATTCAAAATTTTATTGAGTGTAAACATTTAATAAAAACTTTTAATCAAAAACATTGTAGTCATGAACACAGAGTTATTAAAATTGAAAATTAACAATGAGAACATAATATTTTTGTAATGATAATGTTGTAGGCATGTTTTTTCTCTGCTTGTAAATATCTGAAATTAAATTTGATCAAGTACTTACTTATTTTGTAGATTTACTAAATCTTTTAGCATAAAGTTCAGACTTTAAAATTATGTATGTAAAATCTCGGTATCATATTTGCGGTTTATTAGCCATTAAGTAAATGTTTAGATTTTCACTTCTTTATTATAATTATTTTACTACGATTTTTTTCAATAGAAAACTTTTGCAGCTACATATAATTGCAGGTTTTTAGTCCTTTTTGCTATTACGTTTTGATTAAATTAAAAGTTTTCCGTTATATTTTAACTCCCTTTCTCCTTTGTACAACTTAATATAAGAGCATTGAATAAATTCACCTGTAAACTTACTCCCTCTTTCTTTGTCATCTGTGGTACTTACCAGTACTTCATCATTTGTCATGGATGTTGGTCGGTGGAGCAAATGGTTGTTTTTTTATATTTAAAGTGTTAAAGTATTATAAACCACCACACCAATGGTTGTTTAATTTTGCTGGAAAGTGAAGTGTTTAAGTTGACTGCTATCTAAACACCATTAACTTGAGCTGATTTAATTTTATCTCTTTATCACTTTCATTATAAATGCGATACTTTCGCTTGGTTTGTTTTTAATGAACTACTGTTTGGTCTGCTTCCTGGTGGATGTTGGTGGATGAGCGTTTTATGTTTGCTATAATTTTATATAGTTTTCCTTATAAAATTTACAGGATATCCCTGTGTAGATGTATTTGATTTTTTGTTGAATTTTTATTGATGTGATTTTTGTGTGACTTTAGATAATGTTTAATTTTCTAGCTTTTATGTTTTGTTTTGTTTTTTTTTTTTTTTTTTAATTTTAAAGTCATTTACTTCAAGTATTAAATAACATAAACATATTTAAATTAATTTAAACTATCTACAAAGATAACAATATATGTTTGCACTAATATGATAATATAAACACTAAGATCCGGATTATTGTTTTTTCACTCAGTTAGTAATTTAAAATTTTAATATGATTTAATTCGATCATAATCTCTTATATTATAAAATTTCGATTAATTTATTTTTCTTAATTTTATATGCAATTCACATTAAAAAATGTCTGCATTATATAATTCCTTAAAATCCGATTATTGTCATTATCTGTAGACCATATTTATTCAAAATGCTTAAAACATCCAGCATTATAAAAAAAATGTCTTTTACTTAGTAACATTTATTCTTATTTTTCGAATTCATTATATTATCATAAGGCGAAAAGTATTAAAAATCTTAATTTATTATTCTTTTTTTTTCGCTTTTCACATGCATTCTTGTCGATGTTGACCGAAAAACGTAAAATGAAATGTGTGCAGACAATACAAGCGGACCATATAAATCGATAGATTAATTCACTTGTATGATAAGATTTTAATTTTCATTAATTTTCTCTTTTGTCTGCTTCACTATTCAATTCAGTTACACTTAGGGTTGCCAGGCAGCTTTGAATGAACTTCATTGCCAATTCATTTTAGAATTTGTCAAGATACAAGTTTATATGTTATTTTTTAAACTGAAAGAAATCACTAGTTTTATAAAAAATTGAGTGAAATCTGAAGTGTTGTTGAAGAATTTGTTTTGTTTTTGATTTTGCTAGTAATAATTTGTTTTTGATAATAATAAGCCCGAAGGATATTTTTATAGTTTTCAGAACACATTGCCTTCTGCTTTATTACATATAATATATATATATACATATATATATATACATATACATATATATATGAAATAAATATATATGAAAATATAAATGAAATGAACAAATCCTTTTATAAAAGAGGACTGTTTTAAATTTAAACATATATTTTCCAGAACAAACTGATTACCATATGTTACACATCGACCACAGTTTCCTCGAGGCTTATTTGAAAACTTCCAAAACACATTTGTTTATACAATTTAGCCCTTTTTTTATTTCCGTGATCAAATGTTCATAGGCAACATTTATTGTTACTGAAATATTTGTATTGTCAGTGTAAAGAAACTGAGCCATATGTTTTATTTATTTTTTCAAATAACAACTGTAAAAATTTAATACGGGTTTCTTAATATTTTTCCGTTGCATAGGCAACTCTTATTTTCGCAAAACTTTTAAAAGCTATATCCCCATTTTAACCGATATATTTATATACATACTTCTATTACATAGGTATCATATAAAAAATAAAAGATTGTTGGTGGAAGTCCATTGTCAAGTTTATTTTTTATTTTTATTTTTTTTTTTAAATCAAGTTCATTTTTCAAGGATATCAAGTTAGATCACAATTCGAATCTGGCAATCCTAGTTACACTGCACACTGGGGCAGAATAAAACATTTTGGGAAATAACTCTGTAGCTGTACAATTTTAAATTTGGAAGGGGGACTCCATATACACCTCAGGAGTGGAGCTATGGGTGCTCAAATTAGGGTACCTCTGACATAGAAAATTTTAAACCGTTTTCAAATTTTTTGGTCTTTATCCAATTTCAAATATTCTTACATCTCCTTAAAGCCCTCGAAAGGCCTATAACATTCTTATTTGTGATATTTATCTCTTATGTTTTTCGAGTTATTTGCATTTGAAATTTTAACTACTTTAATTTTGTACGTTCTTGGTCTTGAAATATTTGGATATATGATATATATATGAAAAATTTCATATATCCCAATATTTCAGACCGGTTTTATTAGTTTTTTCTGTAGCTAATTAAAGAAAAAAATTAGTTATTGAATAAAGAAAATTTGAAATAGAAAAATTTAGCCTATTCAAAAATAAACCAGTTTGAAAGCTGCAAAAATTATGTTTTTTTTTTTGGCGAAAAAGTGGCTGTACTCTTTTTTCTCTAAAATATAATTTTCTTTAACAGCATATAATAATTTTATACTTTTCTGAAAGCTACATTAGCAAAGATGATTTTAACATAGAAAACAAGGTTAATAACTTAAACGGTCTAAGTATACACCCTACTAAATTTGTCCTAATTTAAATAAAAGTTTTTTTTAGTCTATACGTTCTAAAATCCCATAGCACGAATCTGCAAACAAGATACAGTTTCGGAATGTATAATATGTTTTTAAGAATTTTCAATACTACTCAAATGCAAAAATTTGAAAAATCCCATTTTTGGGATTTTCGGTGTTTTTTTTTTTTTGGAAATTGTGGTATGCTTTTTAAAAAAATCATAAAGTTTACACTTTATCATTTTAAACAAAAGTGTCTAAAATTGTTGAAAATTCCATTAAGACATCTTAAGTAAAAAAATTTTGTTACAGATAAAGTATTTATAGTTTCTCCGATAACCAATTTTTACAAAAATTTTAATTTAAATGCTAAAACCAGAAAAAGTAAAAGCTAGATTTTTTCAGCTAAGATTGAAGTCAATATCTTTTACAGAACCGAAGTTAGGCTACTTTAAAATTTAATATATTACGAAAAATTGCATTTTTTGCGTATTGCGGCTAAAATACACTTTTTTTAGGTATGGCCTTATCACATCCACTATAGTACAATGTTTTTGGAAATTTTCGTGACATATTAAATTTTAAGGTAGTATAATTTCGGTTCTGTAGAATATATGGACTTCAGTCGTTTTCTATATAATGAAGAATTATATCAGCTAGGCAACATAATTTATCTGAAAAAATCGAGTTTATACTTTTTTTTTGATATTTGCAAATTACTCTGGTCAAAAATCGACTTTTTTTTTGCAAAAATTAGTATCTTTTTGATGTTGTATCGAATTGATGTATGTAAAACTAACAACTATATTTATTAAATTTGATTTTAGGTATTTTTAATTAAACCTCTATAATACATAATATTACTAAAATAGATATAAATTTCTACTGCCTAGTTAGACTACCCAATAAGTATTATTTCCTAACTGTTTGTGAAAACCAAGAATTTTCCGCTTAAGTTTACCAAACTTTAATTGAAAATAATTTAAGATTGCAAGAGTTTGCCGAAAAATTCTGACACTTTCCAAATTGTTGCATAAAATAGACACTTTGGCGAACACTTTCACATTTTTATATTATTGTAAGTTTACGCAATTTTATAGGTTATCTCGATAAACTACCCTATAAGAGCAAAAGTCAAAAATAACGACAAATACACAACTTATATATATATAATTCAAAATAAAGGTCTTAAAAGGCATCTGCTAGGTTGCAATTTACATTATACGACGTTATATATTTTTTTCGTAATGCAATACAGCTTTTATAATTCCAGCTCCATTTTAATAAAAATATTAAATATAATATGAAGCTACCAATCTGAATTCTTTGTCAGACGCTCAATGTTGGCACATTATATTTTTATACCCCACACCACCATAGGTGGTTGAGATATTATGCGTTTGTGCTGATGTTTCTAACGCATAGAAAAAATCATCCAACATCCACCTAAAAGTATATCAGTCGACTCAGAATCACTTTTTGAGTCGATCTAATGATGTCCGTCCATCTGGCTGGCTGGACGGCTATCTGGCTGTCCATGTAAACCTTGCGCACAAAGCACGCTTGGAATTTTGAAGATAATTCAATGAAATTTGACACATAGTAATTTCACAGGGACGAAACCTATTGAAATTATTTATGATCGGTCCATACAAATGTCCTCCCGATCCCATAAATGCTTTAAATATTGCAATATTTTAATGAAATTGCGTAAAGAAAGTTTAGTATAAGTGCCAATCTTTGTAAAGAATTTTATTTAGATCGGTCCATAACTGGCCATAGCTCACGTATAAAACCCTCTTCCAAAAATCACTTTAACGTGCATAAATCACATACACATGTTAAAATCAAGTTTATATTCGACACAAATAAGTTTTATATAAATAGAAATCACCGTGACAAATCTTATGAGGATCGCTCCATAATTTACCATAGCTCCCATATAAGCCGAATTTCGGGAGTCACCATAAAGAGCATAAATTTTAGTATTAACGTAATATTTTGTATTCACATATTTTATTTTACACTTAGTAAAAGTATCGGTATGGGTTATCATATGGTTGGACTTGACCGACTATATCTTTCTTACTTGTTTATATATGTTCTGGATTACCTGGCCTTTTGTCATTTATCGTTTTATCATTTATAAAATACATTTAATGTTGACAATTTCCTTTGGAAATTCTGGAAAAAAAATAGATTTTGGACCAACGTGCTACTGAAATAAATTTTTTGTAAAAAAATTGGTTTTTGGAAAAACTATAATAATTTTATCTGTAATAAAATCTTTGTTAGTTGAGATATCTTAAAGAAATTTTCGGTGCTTGTTGACTTTATCGCCTAAAATGACAAAGTGTCAAAAAACCTTGAGTTTTTTGCAAGTCCCCAAAGGAACGCCGAATATCCCAAAAATGGGATTTTTCACATTTTCGCCTATAAAGTCCATATTTTTTCGACATCCCAAAGATTAGAATTGAGACTCTTAAAAGTATATTATGGATTCCGATACTGCATTATTGCTTTAGGATTTTAGAACATATTGACTAAATTCAAAATTTTCATATAAAAGACACCAAATTCAGGAAGGTGTGTACTTAGATCACTGGGGGTTATTGAACTATTTTTTAAGATCAGTTTTGTGAAAATATCGTTTGGAAAAGTATTAAATTATTATATGTAGTTAAATAAAATCATACTTTTTTGGCCAAAAAAAAAAAATATATATCGCAATTTTTACTATTTTCAAATTCAAAATCGTTTATTTTTGGACTCGGGAAAGATATGGATTTCAATTTTTCTTTGATCAGCTCATTTTTTCAATTAGTTAAATAATAATAATAATATGAAAATAAAAAACGGGACCAAGAACGTCCGAAAACCGTTAGAGATAAAAAGCGCAAGGGAGCATGTTCTTAATAGCATTTTTGTAGATGTAAAAATATTTGAAATTAGATAAGGCACAAAAAAACAATTAAAGATTTTCTAAGTTAAATGCAACCTATTTCGAGCCCCCATAGCTTCGCTTCTGAGGGTTATGTGGAGACCCCTTTTCAAACTTAAAATTGCGCGTTCCAGAGAGCAAATTAGAAGTTACAGATTTATTTCCAAAAATTTTTGATTTTGCCCCACTGTGAACTGTCATTTATGAAAAACTTACATGCAGTAGCAAAAACAATAAGCAATAAATAAATGAATAAATAAAACAAAAAGAAAAAAACACTTGTAATATTAAATAAGTATTTATAAAACTTAACACAACTCAGCAACAGCTACTATAAATATCAATAACTTGTATTTTAATAAGGATTTATGTATGTAAAATTAGACTGCACCAAAATTTATCGACTTTTTAATGTTGACCATAACTATGCCTTGAATCGTTCATTGGGTTGTAAAAAGATATCGTGTGAAATACTAGTGAAATCGTATGTCATTAACCCGTGCCGAAACGAACTTGAAGTTTGCATGGTAGGTTTACATGGGTAAAATAAGCCATTTTTGCAGATTTAAGGAAATTTTATTAAAAAATCGTAATTTACATGTAATTATCTATGAAACGAGATATAAAAAGAAAAAGTGAGTTAAAAAATGTTAAAGCTATTACGAATTCCCCAGACCATTAAAACGTTTTAGACCACTTGTGAAAGGAGTGTATAAACAAATGTTTAAATTTTTGAGCAATTTTTACATAAATTGCTATTTTTAAATGAATTTTAGCTTTAATTACTGAAAAATAAAATTTCGTTTCTGTAGGATGATTGAAACATCTATCCATGCTTGGTTAAAAAATGTTGATATTTATAAGGCTGTTTCAAAACTTTGATTTCAAACTTTTAAATATTTTGTTAAAAAATTTTCAAAAAAGTTTGAATAACGCTATGCATATTTATAAACAACACTACAGGAAATAAAAGTAAAGAAAATCATTGCACAATAAGATAAACCATACATTCTGAAGTTTTTAAAAAAATTGGGCAAAGATCACCTATAAAAAAGAAAGATAAAAAGTCAAATTTGACATATTTCAAATTTTTAAGGAAAACATCATTAAAAAATATGGTTTTTATATGGTTTTCGACAAAATTTTTGCAAAAATGTAACTGAAAGACCTTCGTTGATATTAACAGTAAAAAAGGTAAATTTAAACCACAACAATAAATGAATATCAACTTCATCTAGTAGAGGAATTTCTTGATCTGGGTGTGTTGCTTGATTGTAAACTATCCTTTAACTCTCACGTTTTGCAAATCGTTAATAAGGCAAAAGGAGTTCTAGGTTTCCTCAAGCGCTGGGGAAGAGAGTTTAATGATCCTTATGTTTCCAAGCAATTATTCATATCTCTTGTAAGACCAATCCTGGAATATGCTTCCGTGGTCTGGGATCCTCAATACGAAGTTCATATAAAGAAAATTGAATCGGTCCAGAAACAATTTCTCTTATTTTGTCTTAGTAATCTTCCATGGAATCCTAATATTAATTTACCATCATATGAAAGTCGATTACAGTTTATTGATCTCCCTACTCTTGAAAGTAGGAGAAAGTATATGAATATTTCATTTGTAATTAATTTAGTAAACGGTGCAATTAATTCTGAGTTCCTGCTTCGTAAGATCGAATTCGTAATCCCAAATCGCCCAACTAGAAATTATACTCCTTTAAAAATAAAATATTTTCGAACCAATTAAGCCAACTTTTAACCTATGAGACGTATATGCAATCAATTCAACAGTTTCTATCCATATATAGATTTCTCATTAAATCCAATCCGCATTAAGAGGAGTATTTTTAACTTAGTTAAATAATAAGTTTTTGTATTTGAATGATTATGAAAATACTTTATTGTTAATAGCTTTAAGATTAATATATATGCTAGCCTGTAAGAAATTGTACTTTCAATGGCTATTAAATAAATAAATAAAAAAAAAACTGAGTTGGGGTCAGCATTTTTTAAACATATTTTCCCCATATAAACGCATCATACAAACTTCAGTTCCGTTACGACACGGGCTAACGATATAAGATTTTACTTATATTACAAGGAATATCTTTTTATAACCCAATGAATGATTATAGGAGGAGTTACGGTCAAAGTCCAAAATTCGGAAAATTTTCGTGCAGTCTAATGTAGAATGCATAAAAATTCAATATCTCAATATCTGTATTGAAAAAATAAAAAAATTATAGCTAATGTGTAATGAAACACACTATCCTTCACATGCAAAACTTGTTTATCCTTATGCATTTATTATACTCAATTTGTAATTTTCATAAATTTTCTATCTACAAAAATGCAAAAAGTGAAAAAAATCAAATCTTTTTTCTTGTTCATCTTTTGTTTTGCAATATATATATTTTTTTCTTACATAAAAAGTAAATAAATACGAAAAGCAGCAGGATAAAAATTTTGCTAAAAATTAAGATAAAAATATGTATTTATGTGGAAATACAGAACAAAATTGTTTACGCTTTCCAGGGGGTATTTTGGGAATAAGATTTTGAGTAAAATGAAAAGTGAAATTATACTTTTATTATTTCTACTACTTATTTGAGGACAGTGGGAATAGTGTTTAATCCATTTTTGACTGATTGAAATTATTTGAATGTTTGTTTGCTTATTTGAATTGAAAATATTTTTCTAAGTGTTTAGATTTTTAAAATCATGAGAAAATAGGGGTACACACAAAGCTAAATTTAAAATGCCCGTAAGTCAAGCTGAAAATTAATATTTTTAAAAAATAATTGGCCCTAAGAAAAAGAAAAAAATCTGCATCATTATCTGCTAAAAAAATGTCTTTAAATTTTTCACTTTTCGTGTAGAGCATTTTCAAAGTCACATGTTTTTTTTTTACAAGTTTTAACTAAAGTTGTAGAAACTGAAAATTAAATTTCTTCAAGTTTATATTTTTACATTTCATTTTATAAGAAGCACTTTTTATACCCTACACCATCATATGTATTATGCTTATTATGCGTTTGTGCTGATGTTTGTAACTTACATAAGTATTGATCTTAGACCCTCCTTTAAGTATACCAATGGATTCAGAGTCGATTTAACGATGCCCGTCTGGCTGGCTGTCCATCTAAATCTTGCGAACAAGATTTATAATTTGATTAAATTTGCCACATATGGTTAGTTTGGCATAACAATGAAGCCTGTTGAAATTCGTTATGATCGGTCAATTATATCAAATGACCCGTATACAAATGTTCACTCGAAATAAGGTTTAAACGCTTACAAATGCCTTACTTATAATACTATTTCAATAAAACTCGGCACGAATAAGTTTTATACAAATCTTCATCATTGTACTAAATTCATGTAGATCGGTTCGTAATTGACCATAGCTCCCATATAAGGCTCCCTTCCCAAAATTAATTTAACGTAATTTCTCTATCTTATAAAATTAATATTTTTTAGTGCAAAAGCCTCTATTTCACTAAATAGAAGCACCAGTGTTACCAGGAGGTGGGAAAAAAGAGGCTAAATTGAATTGAAGATCCGAAATGGTTAAATGCCAAAAAAAAGCCGGAAATAAGCTAAATTTGTTTCTTATTTATAAACTTAATTCTTTTTATTTAATGAAATTTAGCAAGAATATTAATATTAATACCAGTAACGAAATTTCTTTTACAAAAATACGAATATCTTACAAAAAGTGTATATACTACAACATTCATTGAGTTAAAGGTAATAAAATTAGCTTTAAAATGATACCTGAAACATGATTTTATGATATCTCGTAAATTAAATTTCATAGTCGCATAACTCAAGAAATGGGTCTTTTAAATTCGTGAAAAAAAATATATACAGGCGATTAAGCCTTTCTGTATATTCTCTGCAAGCATCGGCTTCCGATTTCTTATTTGGAAACAAAACAAACAAAAATATACTTTTTGTGTTCCAAAACTCATATCTAAAGACGGATATTAATTTTACATTTTCAAATTTAATATAAAATTTTTTTTAACTTATTCTGGCTGATGGATAGAAATTCTTGATGTTGGTTTTGATATTATTGGCCAAAAATAAAGTTATCATTAAATATGCAACCTATAGATTTACAGAAATGATGACTATTGATGCAGGAACTGCCGGACGGGCAGAAGTTTAGGCTAAATGTATAAATTCAAAAAATTATTTTTTCAATGTACTAATTATTGCAACGAAAGTTTTAGCAACAATGATATCAATTTTCATTTCATCCCTCGCTCCATAGTATTTTATCTAAATTATTCTCTTATTTTTCAGTTTAAAAACTGTCAGTGCTATTTTTCAGAAACGTGAAAAAATCTGGAAATCATATAAGATCATTTGTGAAAATCACATATTGCAACTTCAAAAAAAAAAAAATAATCAAAAGAAACATAAACTAAAATAAACATATGGCTGCTACAAGTTACTACACAAAATTGTTGTTTGCGCTAACGTATGTTGCACCATTGCCATTTTGCATAAAATACTACCAGTCAATGTGTGAATAACAGCAAAAAAAAAAAAAGTTGAAGGAAAAAAATTAAATAATAATATTGTGGAAATTTATAATGAGCTTTAAAATTATATGTTGAACAGTTGATGCTGCCGCTTTTTGGTAGTTAAACGAGTATGTATAGTAGAGACTACAAGCAATATCAGGTCTAGATTGTATATCTCTTAACAATGTATGTAAAACATGTTTTATATATATATATATATAATATATGTATGTGAGTGTTTTAATTTAACATGTGTTGCAAACTGCATAAAACACAAGCAAACAAACATTTAAAAGTGTGTATATATGTATATGTGTATATGATAAACACATATACGTGTTATCAATTTTGCACTTGTTTATTTCATATTATATGAAAAACTATAAAAGCAAAGGCGACGAAAAAAATTTTACAAAATTGTTGTATATGTATTCTTCTTTTTCACCATTAACGGACACACACATTCACATAAATGCATTTCGTATTATATGAAAACTGTTAACATCTATTTGTACCTATAGTATTCACAAAAAAAATAATAATAATAATAAAATGCGAAAAATATGTTGCTCTCTCGTACATATTAAAGATAATTTATAATTTGTTCATTAAATGTGATTACAACATGTTGTTAATGTATTTGTACCTTCATGTGTGCGTGTGTGGAAGCATAAGACGTATATGCAGCAGCGAAATTAACTATTTTTTCGAAATTCAGATTTAAAGCAGATGTGTGTATCATTATACCAGGTCCACAACTGAGATTAACGCTGATATAATATGTGAGATAACGCCGGCAGGAGAGAGTAACCATTTTGTTTAAATTACTTTAAATCTTAAAAAAGGGGTACACGTATTCTAATAAATACTATATCATTATTTTCAATTAATCACAAATTAAACATGTCATTTTATTTAAGAAATGTCGACTTTTTTTAGCTCAATTTTTACAGAAAAATAAAATAAGCATTAAAACAAAAAAATTTCACAAAAAACAATGTTTTTGAAGTAATTTATAAAATACACATGCACATATGTGTATTTTTCTGACAGTTCATCTTACAAGATAGTTGTATAGAGAAATCTTATCATAATAGTCTCATAGTATTTCTTTTAATACTAATATTTGGATCTACACATGAGATAATTCTCTTAGCGAGCGAACTTAACACTCTCTAACAGAAAAATCTTACATATTCTATTACATTTAGATGGACTGTTAGTGTTGAAGAAAGGATTAGTGAATAAATTCCGTATTAGTGCAAAATTTTTTTGCAATACCGCATTTCTATTTAAATTCAATTAATTATATTGAATTTTACTGAAATCATAATCTTCACCCGCCTCTGGCTTTAATCATAGATATGCCAACATACTCAAACATATTTACTGAGTTGTACATACGTACCCAGCAAAACAACGATCAAGTGCTTTCAAAAAAGAACATTTTCACCACTTCAAAATTAACACTAAATGCATATTTTGAACTTTTTGGAAGTTGATATTAATTACTTCCAATAAAGTGAAAATAAATGTATTTTTAACAGTAAAAAAATATTAATAATTTCTAAGAAAAATCAAATTTTACAAATTTAAAAGCATTTTAATTATTCACTTGTGAGGACCAAAATTCATGGAATTTTGTTCCACATACTTATTTAATAGATTCGCAAAATATTATGCTTAGGTGAAGTAAAATAAAGAATCCATCTATATATATTCGGAGCGAATTACTTCTTTTTGTTTCAGGTGGTACAGAGATCGGTAGGGTAAAGGATGAATTAAAGTGTTCCAGAGGTCGTTGGGTAAAGGATAAAACGAAGTATTGCGGAAATCAATGGGGTAGAGAGAAGGGAAAGATTTCAGATCAGGGGCAGATGATTGCTTTGATCCTACATTTTACTAGCCGTTTAAGGATTAACGAGAAAAACAACAGGAAGAAGTTAGCAGCAGAAAGTAGCAGGGAGAAAAATCGAAGTAAAGACATCAATCAATATCTATATCGTCACAGCTAAGCAGGCGACTAGCAGAATTGATGAATCACAGTGGTAGCAGCGAGAAACATAGGAGCAGAGAGAAGAAACGACAGGGAGAAATATGCAGGAGTGTAAGAAGAGTAGTACCGAGCAGAGAAGCAGAGGAAAGATTAAAATACAGCAAACAAGAGGGAGATAAAGTAAACAAATAGTAGCAACACATAGATCAACAAACCAGTTCCAACAATGAACACTGAGCAATTCTGGAGGCAATAGAAAAGAAAGGTTCGATGCAACAACCGCCATCGCTTGCAGGAAAACTACAAAAACACTAATTTCGGGAAATGTATAAAAGCCAATGTAAAGACACAATCGATCTCTTTCGAGCTAGATAGTGAAACAGGTCAGACGTAGTGAGTAGCCGGTTAAAGAAAAGTTGAACTAACAAAGCAGTGTTAGGGAGAAAAAATTATAGTTGGTTGAAAATAATGGGACAAGAGAAATCTCAGATTATTTACAAGATTAAAAATCTAGAGGAGATATTAATGTAGAACCGACTACGTAACACTGAGGCTTCACGGAACAGCATCGTTTTCAATGAAGAAGCATTCAATCGCAAAATGGCTTAATAAAGATATAATAGTGTACTATATATAGGAAAGTTTTATAAATTTTATGTAATTCTACTTCAGGTGTATACCCGGATAACCGGATGTTCCTTACACTTTCAATTAGTTTGAAATAGAGTTTTCATAAAAAAATTCTGTAAACATAGTTTTAAGAGAAATACATCAAAAGCTATGAACAAAAAGCATAAAAGGAGAACATCCTGTCAATGACAACCATGTGTTAAAAAAAATCTGCAGTTCTTTTTCAACACTAAATACTTCCTTCCAATGACAACATAATATTAAAATCATGACTTTTTCAGTTCTTTTTCAGTTCCTTTTTTGCTGGGTACTTATTAACGAGTGTCTGTATATATTTATGTTTCTACTTTAAAACCAAACGAATTTTTTGGTTATGTTTTCACACATACTCTCATTCGAAAGTTTTCATTAAAATACACACATACACTTACATTTATAAAATTCCATACCTATTTTTATTTTAGCTGTTTTTTTTCTTATTATTGTTGTTTTCTGCTTTTATTCACATTATACTATTAAAACCAATTTTTGTATATTCATTTAATTCCTCATGATGATATAAGGCAAAGAGTATGTTTAAATGTTAAACATATTTTTTAGTTATTGTTTTTTGCTTTGTTTCTCTTGTTGTTGTATGCAATAATAGGGTTGCTGTCACTTCGTGATAATTACATTTAAAACGATTTTAAGTAAGAATGTTGTACAGGTCTACGTCTGAAAATTCAGTGTATAATTTTAATCTACTTTGAATAACACAGTGCCATATTAACTTTAGGGTAAGGGGTTTGTCAGTCAATTTTACACTTGATCATGGGGTTCTAATAAATCACTTTTTTGAATTAACTCTAGTTTTCGAAATGAACTTTAGTATAGAAAATTAATGAAGTTGCATTACATATTGAAAATAGTTCTAACCCACATTATCTTCAAGTCATTTACATGTTATTTTTAATGTTCTCAATAGTTTCAGAGATATTAAAAAAATTTTACAAAATTTAAGTATTTTGTTTTTGAAAAAGAAAAAAACTTTAAGAATAGAAAATTACCAAAAATGATATTTTGTCTCTTTTCTCATAAAGCTGTATATGTTATAATAAAAATCAATAAATCACCAAAAATAATTATACAAAACATATACTTAGAGTGGTTTAATACATGGCCCTAAATATAGAATGGTGATTCACATGAAATGTCTAATTTTTGATGATATCATGCGACCTAGTTGACAAGTTGACAAGTGCGGAGCACGAAATTCGCTGCTCACCAAAATAATTTCTCAACAAAGCTGTTGTTTTATGTACTTTAGCTTCGTCATGTTGAACGAGCAGGATTTTGCAAGCCTTTAGAGCAAGATCCTGGAATAAAATTCTCCAAGTTGTTCTAACCGAGAAGGAAAGATGCTGCGTAATGGCGAACAGAATTTAAGCATAGATATTTACAAACTCATTTACGTATACTTTGTTAAAGTTGATATTGTAGAAATATTTTTAATATTTTTTAATCAGTCTAAAAACGGTAATTTTTGAATTTTTTTTGTATTTTTACTTAGTATGTGTACTATAAAAATAAAAAAATAAATTAAATTTTTTGCGATTTGGAAGAAAACATATTGAAAATATTTTCAAAGTAAATATGTTTGTTTTCGTAACAAAAACCAAATAAAATTAAAGTAATAAAAATTTAAAATAAATTTTATTAACACACAGGTAGACAAGTAACCGTAGAGAAAGTAAACAAGTTTGCAATGTCGTGTTGTCTCTGTTTGGCAATACCAAAGCAGAGTTTGAGAACTACAATTAGACCCCAGCAAAATGGAATACATATTTTCTGTACCGCTGCACATTTCATCAGCATTCGTGGTGTCTTATCCATTTTGGTTTTGTTGAAACTTAAACATGGCACCCGCCTTGCACTGAGTGCAATTTTGAGGGACTCAATTAGCAGCGCCAGGCGTTTGGGGAAAATAAAAGAGAGATTGAACCTAGCGTCTTAAACGTTGTTATAGATGTGGTTCCAGTATCCGGTTCGAAGGATCACAAGTTTGCAATGTAAAATTGTCCTGTTGTCTCTGTCTGGCAGTACCAAAGCAGAGTTTGTTAAATATAATTGAACACCAGTAGAATGGAATACGTATTTTCCATGTCGCTACACACTTCATCAGCATTCGTGGTGTCTTATCCATTTTGTTTTCGTTGAAACCTAAGCAGAAAGTTTTGCCTTATTAAGTCACTTTAATATGCAAACGGAATTGTGTATTTGCGTTAACATAATAGGGTTTCATATGGAAGCTATGGTCACTTATAGACGCTTCTCCTAAAATTTCTGGAAAATTTTAATATGGGGACTAAGTGAAATAATTATTACATTTTAACAAATTTTATTATGTTACGTTATTGGCCCCAAATAGGCTCAAATACCGTAATTAATAAACTTACCTTTAAAACATTTTTATGCACGGGCAGCCGGACGGATAAAACTTTACGACAGAAAAAATCAAAATTCAAGAAATATTTGTTCGATGTATTAGTGAGCTAATTACTTCAACAAAATTTTAAACAAAGCGCTATACACCTTCCTTCAATAAAGCGCCATTCTTATCGATTCTACCCTACTATTAGACATTGTCTTCACCAATACTCTCCAATATAGCAGCAGTATTCTCCTCACAACGTGTCTTATATTGCCTATGCGGTTGTACATTATAGTGCTGCAAAGTTTGATAAAAAATTTAAACTTCCAAGTTAAAAATAATGGACATACTTTGGTATGTAAGAAATTGATGACAGATTAATATTGAATGCCAATTTACAATCACGTGACTTTTTGAAAACAACAATACTGCATAAAGTCATGTGATTTTAAATTAGCATTCAATATTAATTTTTCTTATATTCTTACGACTATTTTTGATATCCTCACGTTGAAAAGTGCAGGTAAATATTAGATTCCAATTTTTTTTTTTTTTTTACTTTCAGAGTAATCATGAAGTAAGTTGGCAAACGGATTAGAAAATGTTTGCCACATCCAGTGGAGCTCGTCTGTCATCCGTGAACAGTTAGAACGTACATCACAACAATTAGTTGCTATTTTTAAATGAGCTTTAATTTTTTAGTGTTCTGGTGAGACTGAATGGAAATGGGAAAAAAATAATCAATATCAGTCCAAATACCAACGATGCTACGAAGACACCACCAGTGAAGACGTAGAAATAACAACCGATGAAAAAATTGTATAATTAAAAAAAAATCCAAAATATAAACATTTCCTGAAATAAAGGAAATAATAAAACACACATGGAGTTTTTTTAATAGATATATTGATTTTTTTCCAATTAACTATTTTCTTCATTCAATTAACACATTTTTAAAGTTTTTATTTTCTCAAATTATATTTTTAATTTAAATTTTAAGTTTTTAATTGGAAAAAACTAAATTTTTGTTAGTATTTACAGTTATAATTAATAAATATAATCATTTTGATGATAGGTGCAAATTTAAATATATTATTGATTGAATGAATCATTTTCGTATTTAAAATCAATTTTTACTTTTTTTCTTCGTAAATGGTCGTATCGCAGCCTATTACAATCACCATAGAAACACTGAAATTTAGCCAAGATGTTCCAAATGATGTCCCCTTTCATAATTTTAGGTACGTTCAACTAAAGCTAGCAAAACAAAAAAAAAAAAAAAGAATTTAGGACACCCTAATATACATACTCATATATATGTCTGTTTGTATACATCAGAGCAACAAACAACTACCATAAGTATGCAACATTAAAACGGTATACATACATTTGTTTTATACATAGTATATGTATTAATTTGGTATGATTTGGTGTGATGGCTTGTCAGTACCCAAAAAACATTAATTCACAAAAAGAATATTTTTGTAAAATTTCCTTCAGCATATTTCTCAAATTGTATTCGAAGCTACAAAATATGTGAAAGAAACAAAAAAAAAAAATTAAAAAAAATTCTTATAAAATTTTATTGTTAGGTTTTATAAAATTTTCAAATGATTACAAACAGTGTTACCAGGAGTTGAGAAAAAAAGAGGCTAAAATTAACTATAAAAAAGGTCCAAGAAGGCTAAATGCTCAAAAAATAAGGCCAAAAAAAGTTTTCTATTTAATTTAGAAATTTTTTTCTCGTTCTCATTAGTTTTTTAAATTTTTATAAAGAAATTGTAAAAAATTTATAAATAACACCCAGCAAAATGACTCAATGAATAATCGCAAAAAAAAGTCACATACAAATTTGGGTTATATTTAATATGAAAAACTAACTTGTATTTTGAAGTGATTTTTGAACTATAATTACTTTTTGATTAAGCATTTCCAATTTTTTTCTTATTAATAAGATCTTTTTAAATTATTTTCATATATAGTTCTATCGTTCATAAATTATATTAAAAAATAATTTTAATTATCGATTTAGTAACTCTACATAATTAGTTAAGGCACTTTTATTTGCAGAACGAAGAGCCGCAAGTGAAATTTTTTATTAAATATAAAAAATCTTGATTTGTTACGTGAATAAATAGACAAAAGTGCTTAATTGGATGATTTTGCAAAGACAAAGTTAGTAATGGTAAATTTATTATTTGTATTTTTAAGGCAATTTTAAAAATCAAAAAAGGCTAGAAGCTAAAACGACAATTTTGAGGCTAAAATGAAAATGAAAAAGGATAGATTGATAACACTGATTATAAGGTGTAATGTTTTTCTTATATTCAGTTTATTTTACATTTCGTATTTTTTTGTTTATTTTATTGCTTTAATTTTTTTTTTTTATTAAAAAGTTTAAAACTTCGATATGCCTGTTCAAAAAACTAAATATTATATATACTTTATATTAAAGAAAATATTTGTACAATATGCTTAAAATGATGAATGCAAAATTTCCTTTTCGGCTAATGCAAAAAAAAAAAATATCTGTCACTTATGCATGCAAAATTTTAGTTTTAAATTATGTTTAGAAAAAAAATATTTTTCATGTTTAATTCAAGTATATTTTAAAACTTTTTTAAAATTGTTTTGAAAATATAAAAGAAACATATAGCTAAGTTTTAAATTATGAAAGCATTTCAAAAATACTACTGTTATATTAAAATCTTGCACTTGAAAATTGAAATAGTCTTCAAATGAACAAATATTCAATTTCAAAGGTTTTTGCTTATTGGGTGTACTTACTTATAGTTATAGAAATAGTTTTGACTAAATTTATAGTAATGATAAATATTGTAATAAAGATTATTTTTTTTTTTTTTTAATAACTTGCTATCACTTCGACTTAACTCTTTAAATTAAATTAAAAGTTATTTTATAAAAAATATACATTTTAGTTGGAAATAATAATCGTCAATTTTAAGAAAAACATCTCCAAATTTAATTATGATTATTAGGGTTATAATTTTTTTCTGACTTTAAAATGTTATAGGTTAGTTATAGCCAATATTATCCTAATAATACAAAACAGTCAATTATGACGAAAAACTTCATGCATTAAAAATGTTTAATTTTATATTATTGTGATATGGTCAAGCATTTCGAAAAAAAAAATTACTTAAGATTTGTCGTTTATCGAAATTTTACTATTCCATAATTTATCGCATTTTTGCACATATTCTGTGTTAAATTGGAAAGAAATGATTTTTTTATTATTATTAACTTTATTGAAATCTTTATAAAATAACTAAATACATTTTAATAAGGATTTACTTAAAAGTTAAGTTAAAATAGCTTGTTTTTTACTAATATTAACTTTCTATCTTCCATTTATCAAAGTATTTGTGGGTAGATTTTAAACTATCTTAGATTTATTTATTATTTTTATTTTTGATTATTGCGTGTGTCACCTTATCGCAGAAAATAAAAGCACTGTCGTCAGCGAAAAAACCTTCTTCTTGATTCTTACGAAAAGAAACCTCGGAAAAATATATTGAATAAAGAGTTGGTGATAATACCGATCTTTGTGGCAGACCCGCAGGGATTTGTCAATCACTAGATAGCTTGTTATTTCCATATACAACAAATGAACGTTGATCTAGAAAACTCTTTATTACCTTTTGCAAGCATGTTGGATAATTTAAGAAATGCCATATTAAAACGTAGGCTTTTTAAATTATAGAAAAATAAATCCAGTGCTCTTAAGATTTCTTTTGCTTGTTTCAAAAAAAAAAAAAAAAAAAAATTAACGACTAGGAATTGAGATAACTTTTGCCTTCTTAAAAATCGTTGGAAATTAAAAGTTTACTTAAAGTTTCAAAAAAGCAATCGGGAACCTTTTAATGCTTTAATTATAAAAGTATAAACGATTTAACTTCATCTAAATTGGTAAGCTCTATGTTAAATCTATCCAGAATTGAATCCTTAAGACCAGGAATGAATTTCTAGATAGCTGTGTCCATAGGAGAATAATTATTTAAAGCAAGAATGTGGGAATTACCAAATACGTCTGCTATTAAATTACCTTTTTCAGTACTAGTTTTTAAAACTTCACCATTTACATTAAGATCAGCAAATCACTTAATGCTGTTTTTGGGGAATTCTATTACTTTCCAAAATTTTTAGAGCCCAGAAGCAGAACTGATATAAATTTTAACCAGGATTCATTTCGGTCTTTATTAAGGTGAAAATCAATAAGTTTGTTTAATAGCTTCAAAATACATTTTAATTAATTTTTATGGTTTAAATCCTCACATCTTTGATATTCATATTTGTATTTATTTATGTTACTAATTAAGATTTTACTAATACCAGAGATTTTTCGATGCCAAGAATTTTTACAACCGACAGGTATTTTCTTAAAAGCTTCATTAACTATTGATATTAATTTATTTTTTTAGATTACATGAAACAGATTGATCAATGAAGAAATCGGTGCTAGAAAATTTGGTGATTATTCCAGGGAAACTGCATGAATATACGCAACCAAATATCCATGAAAAAATATATCTGTAACAGTTTATGAAAACCCTTACTATGGAGATGACATTAAGCATCATTTAGTGCCACTTTGAGATCTACCAGAGGAAACTAGGAAAAAATTAAGAATTAGAAATTTTATATAGCGTACAATACCAGCAAAATATCATGAAATTTTATAAAGCAAGATCCATTTAATATATTACTGGCAACGTCAGATCCGCATTCAGATAGCAAAAGGGCTTTGCAGGCTATTTTCCAACTGCACGGGTAATAATTATAATTTCCTTTTATGTTATATAAGCAAAAAACAAAATAAAAATTAAAAAAACTTTTAGTTATTTTAAAAAATAAAATTTTTTCCTTAATGTTATTTAAATGAAAACAAAATGAACATTAAAACATTGTCATTTCTTGTCCAAAAACAACCAAATTTAGTGGAACCGATCAAATTAGTCAAATTGATCTTTTTTCGGGAATGCCAACAACTTATTGCAAAAATGGCGGCAAATGAAAATCTTGGGTTAATTCTGGGAACGCCTTTATAATGCAAAAGTATTTACGATAATAACTCACAAAACTTGCCCTGAACTAGCCAGTTTTAGTATGAGCGTTTGGGATCCTTGCAAAAAGGAAATGTTTTAGATAACAAATTTTGTTGCAAATTTGAAAAATTTTATACTGAATGAACGGCAATTTTCATAACTTACTATACCATAGGTGGTTAAAATCACTTTCTGAGTCCAGATAAAGCAGTCTGTCCATCCGTCTTTATAGAAGGATGTCCATATAAACCTTGTACAGGCCAAAATATTTAAGATATCGTAATAAAATTTTGCAAAAAATTAAATTTTGTATAAGAACGTATGTTTGTTCCTTTTCCCCATACAACTGTTTTTAAGGTCACAAATGCCTTAAATTAATCATAATGGTATTTGATATTTTAAACAATTATTCATAAAATTTATCATTAGTTTCAGTTTCTAACAGTTTCAGTTTACTTATCAATTCTTCGAGTTTTTTATAGCATTGTGCAGCAATCTAAAAATAATTAATCTCTTCGTTGGAATTAAATTATCATTAATTCCATGAAAGATATCTATATGAATTTCGGTTTTTAAATTCGTGCAATTGCGAAAACTCTTGATTTTACTTCGCTTTTTAACTTTATGAAAAGCTAAAAGAAGGCTTTGTGAATTTTAATGATTTACAGCATTTGAATTTTGCTCATGTGGGCTTCAATATGAACATTTTAAAAATAATAATGTTTTTTTTTTTTTTGTTTTTCTGAATGCATTTTTCGTTAAATATATATTATATTTATATATTTAAAATGTTTGATTTTTAACATTTTTAAAAAGCATAGAATCTTTATATTAAAATAAGATTTTGTTGGCGACTCAAGTAGCCCAATGGTAATGCTGACTGTGGGTACCCTTAATAACAAAAATAATTTTACGTTTTAAATATTTATGATCACATCTTAGATTTAAAAGACTCAATTAATGGTAGTGTGTGAGCTTTTGCAATAATTATTACTGTTATTTTTATTTTTATTATTATTATTATTATTATTATTATTATTATTATTATTAATATTATTTTCTTTGTAAGAGTATTATTTTTATGTGTGAGTTTATATTTCGTTGCTATTATTATGCACTTTGTTTTAAAACTATAGATATTTCTCATAGAATTGTTAAAATTGCACATTGCATTAATGATGTTGGCATAAAAGCTTTTTTACGTATCAATATTGTATCGATCAATGTGTGTGTTTATAGTATACGCGATTCACATTCGCAAATATATTTGTATGTATATGTGAATGTTTGCATATTTTAAATTTTCAATATTTATCAACTCACACGCATTTTAATAGAGATATACTCACACAAATAACTTTATACGAATCTCTATGTGTACAAGCATGTAAACATAAATCATTCTATATGTATTCACCTAGTTCTGATTGCCTACATTTGTAAACGTGTATATTTTTATGCGTTAATTAATGACGATTTTGTAAGTATAAGTGTGTGAATAAATTTTGTACTTAATTTTTTTCACTGTGTAATTTGTTTTTGCCTGACACTTTTACAGAAAGCTATGTATCTACAAATATATAAAAAAGATATATATGTATATGTCTATGTATGTATCAGTATTGCCAGTTTAGCCTTTTTAAGGCATTTTTATTTTGGTTTTACTCTCGAAATTTAGTTTTAGCTCCTAGCTTTTTTTTCGTTTTTTTTTTGATTCTTACAACTGGCCTAGAAAGGCTAAAATTTTAGTTCTACAACAAAAAAGAAAATAATTTCTTATTTGCTTTTACCATTTTATTTCTACAGAATCATCCATTTAAGTATATTGAAATCACTTTTTATAAAGCCCCAGTTATTGATCCATCCAAGACCAAGATATCGCCAAAAAAGGGCTCTGTTTTTGACTTTTCTAATCTATGTATTATATTGACTTCGTTTTTGTGCAAGAAATTAACAAAATTAATGCATTAGTAACTGAGATATCGGTCAGAATGCATTTTTGGAATTTATGAAGCTTCTGTATATTTTTCGGACTTTGCTTTAATACAAATCTGTTGTAAATTATTTTCTAAAATCTCGTTTTTTATCATTAACCATATCGGTATATAAACAACCGAGTTGTAGGCAAAAATCTGAAAAAATTATTAAAAATATGTACACACAAACATATGTAGAAAGCATTCCTATAACTTTAAGTGTTGTGTTTTGTATAAGCAAGCAGTAGTATGTTTGGATGTTTTTTTTTAGAAATAGATGCATTGCAATGGTTCAGTATTGCTGTTGTTTTTTGTATAAGCATGTATCTACATATAAACATATATATATATATATATATATATATATATATAAATATATATAAATTTAGTAGTCATCAGAAGCAATCAGTGTTGTTGTAATAAAAGATTTGGTACAGCCCAGTATTGCGCTCTAACTTATTTTTTAATAAACTTCATTGAAAGCTCTTATAAAATCGGAAAATCACCCAAAAATTTGGAAATGAATAATCAAAAAGGAATTATAAATTAAGGATGACGAAAAGTTACGTCGAAACATTGGGTCACTTTTCATATGAAATATGTATAATCCAAATGTATATGGAAATTTTGTAGGCGGATTTTTTTACTGGATAATGATCCAGCTGCCAGCCGTTCTATGTTTTATTTTTAAATTTATTATAATATCTTTTAAAAAAATATCGTAAACTAATGAGAACAAAAAAAAGTAATTTTTTTTAAATAAAAAATAAGTAAGAAAGATATAGTCGATCAAGCCCGACCATATCATAACAAACACCATTGTGTATGGTTCTTATATTAGAGCTACGGCCAATTGTAGACCGAAATTTTTATTCAAGTGACAAATAAAATATACGAATAAAGAATATTACGTTCATGCTATCATTTGTATGAATTTATTCACTTTGGGGTGATAAATTTGGTACTAAAATTTCTGCTTATATAAAACTTATTTGTGTCAAATATTAATTTGATGCTAATATTTATACGGAATTTATGCACGTTAGAGTGATTTTCGGAGGAGAGGTTTTTATGGTCTGATCTTCATGAAATTTGGCACAGAAAGTAATATATACACAAAACTAGTTTGCACTGATTTCATTAAAATATTTCTATATTTAAGGCGTTCATAAATGCTGAACCCTTATTAAGGGAGGACATTTGTATGGGGACTACGTGAAATATTGGACCGATCATAAAAGTTTCAATACGCTTCATCCTTGTATCAAAGTAATTATTTGTGACAAATTTCATTATGATATCTTTAAAATTGCGATCTGTACTTTGTTCACAAAGTTTACATGGACAGCCAGATAGCCGGCCAGAAGGACGGACATCGTTAGATAGCCGGCCAGACGGGCGGACATCAGAAAGTAATTCGAAGTCGAACGGTATACGTAGATTTTTTCTGTGTGTTACAAACAACAGCACAAATGCATAATACCCTAACCCTTATGGTGGTGTAGGTTATAAAAACATTAGCTTTTTTCTAGCTTTATTTTCTGGGGTATTTAGCCTTTTCTGATCTTTTTTAAAGTTTAATTTAGCTGCTTTTTTTTCTTACCTCCTGGCCACACTGGTATGTATGTACGTGTATATATATATATATATATATATATATATATATATATATATATACGTATATATATATATATATATATATATATATATATATATATATATATATGCCTGTATGTTTGTATGGGTAAAGGCTGATTTCATTTTCAGTATATACCTAGTGGGCTGTGTTATATTTTCCGTTTTTTTTTTTATTTATTTTTTATTTATTCTGCTATTTCTTTAAACTGCATGTAAATAATGGGAACGCATCATTATTTTTAAAGCTAAAAGTTAATTTGGTTTTGTCACTTTTCCTTGTTGCCTACTGATGATACATGTGAACTTTTTATTTACACACTCAAACATTTTTACGTTTGTGTTTCGTATGGAAATTTTTCTTTCGTAACTATTAAATAACCAGCTGCTCTAAAGGGAGTTAACTCTCGCTATTTTTTTCAGTTGAAGCAGAATTAAAAACAGTAAGCATACACACACAAACACACGTTTAACATATTTACATATTGTCAACACATGTCTTTCGTTTATGCTGGAAACATGTAATTGTAGTCGTTGTTGCTTTTTTATGTTTTCTTTAATATCTTTTGTTTTATAAAATTCCCTAAAAAATAAGAAAATCTCGTCCTGTCTTTATATAGGTCAGGCTATTATTGTATTGTTTTATCCTTCTGGTGACATGTGCAATTCTGTTGTTGTCTTTATATTTTATTCTGCGTTCTGCATTTTTTCATTTGTTTCTTCAACATGCTAAATGCAGCATATGAAACTTTTCATTTTCATATTCCAGGGAGTATGTTGGTTGCATTTAACTGTTGCAAACAGCAGACTTTCCACTGTTTGATTAATCATAATATTTTTAGTGTTAACATATCACGTACATATGTAAATGTTAAATACATGTGTATTTCAATTTTAGGTCTCAAATGAGATTTATTAGAACTTTAATTTATATTTTTAGGTTTGTAATCAAAGAAATCGCTGGGGTACTCATTTGTTCATTGTACAAAATTTTGTTAATTTAGGGAATAGTTTTTTTGTGAAATAAAGAAAAAGTGTTATGACAATTTGCATCATTCTTTACTTCCTCGGGATTTGATTATTTTTTTCTAAAGTTTTACATAGATATATTTGTAGGCTGGGAATTAGTGTTTGTGCTAAGGAAATGTAATTTCTAATGTTCTAGATTTTTTTGCTCTAATTTGAAGTTTTCTTTTTTTTTTTCTTATTTCAAAGCATATTTTCTATAAGAAAATTATTTGATCTGGGTTGTTATAAATACTGCTGCCGTTTTTTCAAAGTACGTCATACTGCAAAATATAAAAAGGATTGGTCCATTATTGGCCCAAGTAATCACTTTTCAGTTTACAGATTTCTTAAATATAATAAATTAAAAACTGGAATATTTCAAATAAAAATTTTTATTTGAATAATTATTTGAGGAATTTCGAAACTTTTCCAAAGTTTTTAAACCGACCTTTTGTGTCTTGTATTTCTAAAATTTGTTTTAAAAGCAGTGCATTTTGAAAGACCTTACAAAATAACTACGAAATCCAAAATTTTAGATCATTCACCTAAAATTTCAAGGAAATACAGCCATTTAAACCTAAAAAAGTATAAAAAATTATGTTGAAACTTTCAAGGATTTTTTGATTTGTTGTCGCTTCGTACTGTCAATTTGCTTCCCTTAGATTTAAATTATTAATCAGTCGAGGTACAACACTTTGGAAATTTATAGCAAGTAACCGTTTTAAGGTGTGGCGAAAAGTTATGCGGTCATAAAAAAAAATGAAATGAAAAATTGACAATTTTTTTTTTTTTTTTTTTGATAAAAAAAAAACTTCAAAGACAAAGTGATTCCCTAGTTTACAGTATACGTCGTTGATGTAAGGAAACCAAGCGTAGAATACCATCATCACAAACTTCCTTATAATTGGTGTAAATGTTTGTAAAATTTATGGTTTTTGCTACTGACAAATACCGCTTTTATAGAAATTGTCCAAAATATCGAGTAAACAGAATTTTTTTGATAAATGACATTTTTGAGGCTTAAAAAATTTTTAAATGCGAAAATTGTATGCACTTTTTAATATTTTTACCAAATTTCAAAATATTGTTCCAATTTTTTTTTTTTTTAATATAAGATATGACTTTAGATTATCAAAAAGTACTTCCCTTCGAAATGTTTTTCATTTCCAATACAATAAACTAACGCTGCAATCAAATTATCACTCCAATACTAAATATTTGGCTTTGTTTTTTAACTTTAATTTAAAATATTATATATGTACGTGTATATTTTTGAACAAAAATTTCTTTGATTTTAAATTTTTTTTTACCTACTTTTTTACATTCACTGGGAACTAATAGCGGGAAAATTTTTTCAAGGGAGATTCACGATATTATTTTTCCCTTCGGGAGGAATAAAAATTTCATGCGAACAAAAATTTCACTTCTTATTCACGATAGGGGTGAATTTGATAAAAAAAAAATAATTTAAGAAACATCAATTACACCGGCTAAAGCGGCATAATTCTCCAAACTCATTTAGGTTGCTGGCAACTACTGTGAAGTAGAAATTACGTTAATATTGATATAAAATGAAAGCATTTTATTTGCTTAATACTAAATTTTAGAAGGCGTCAATATATTTTAAGGATGTAAGGACCAAAAAAGATGTTCTTAAATCCAAAAATCACATATTTTACATTATATTTCGAATTTTAAAATAAAAAAACTTGCGAAAATTCACTTAAAAAAAAAACTAAAATTGCGCTTTTTGTTAAAAATATTATTATTACTAGTGAGGTTTCAGCGATCATATTTTTAAACCAGTACCGATATTCATTTGGTTTTTTCAGCAAAATATTCCAAAATATGTTTATTATCACTCACCATTTTTGAAGGTGTTTAAAAAATAAGCATTTCTTGCTATTTACAAAATTGTGCATAAAATAAAATTAAAAATTTACCTTTTCAGTGTTCTTGGGTAAATATTAAAAATTTAGTAACATTTCTGACATGTGCTAATATGACGTTAGATGTTTTATGAAATCGCGCTATTTTGATTTCGATAAAGTAGTTAAAACCTCTACTTTTAAAATTTTTTGAAAGTTTCAATTTTAAATCTCCACAACTTTTGCGCGCATTGACAAAAATGATTAAGTCGAACAGACCTTCCGTGCATAAATATTGAACAGTGTTGCAAGTTTAGCCATTTTAAGGATAAATCTATCCTTTTTATTTTGCTTTTAGTCTCAAAATTTTCCTTTTAGCTTCAGCGTTTTTTGTGCTCTTTTAGATTTGATTTTTTAAAACTTATATTCGTAACACTAAGTTTGTTACAAACTTAGTAGGATAGACCTTTATTAACATAAACAAATATATTTCTCACTAATTTTTATATAATCGATTGCCTATTTTAACGACAAGGTGTTTGTCTGTAACAATATTAACATTTCAACTTTTTTAATTTGTGGTTAATCGGCAAAACTTAAATTTCGAGCGACTATTTGATCCAACAATGATTTAAAAGTACTCGCTATAATGATTCAACAAGTCATGCTATACTCTGCAGTTTAATCGAATATTTATATAACAAGTACAAAATCGATACCTCAAAGTCGGATTTTGGTTCATTTGCGCATATTTGACAGTATGTATTGATTTATAAAAACTATAAATTTTCCTCTAAGTAATGAAAACCATTGCTAATGCTCTAGGTTCATATTAAAACGCGGCCATTTTTTTATGGTCCTGTTATAAATTTTTAATTTGACTGCTTATAACATCACAACAAGTAATAGTAAGCTAAAAACTTATATGTTAAAAAATTCTGCTTTCTATTCTGAATAAAAAAGATTATATATTCTTTTTTCTCAAATCGTTAAATTAAAGAGTTATTGCGCAATAAGGATTTTAGTTACTTTTAAGACCTGTTTTAGGACAAAAGTCAAAGTCGTTTGGACGGTTTATGACCGCTCAACGGTTTATGACCGCAAAATCAAAAATTTAGTACATATGGACGGACGGACATCGCTAAATTGACTTTGAAAGTGATACCGAGTCGAACGGTTTATATTAAGAAATATCACCTGAATATCTCAGTACACCTATAACGGTGTAAAGTATAAATATGGTTCTGTGAAAAATGACATGAAAAAACAGAATACTTATTTCTAAATTTATTGTATCTTTATCTGTTTGCTTATTTTGAAGTTACTGAAGTACCTTTTATATTTCTCATATCAAATTAAAATGTTTAGAATTTCTATATTAAATGCACCTTTTATTACTATTAATATCTTTTTCGTTTTATTTTGACGTTCTGCACATCATGATTTTGATTTTTCGCTAAATTTGCTCACATTAAATTTCCAAAAATATTTTGTCAAATTGAAAACGTTGCCAACGCACGTCGTGTGATTTTTTTTTTTTTTTTTTTTTGCAAATAACAAAAAACCAATCATGGAAAGTGTCAACTGAATGAAAAACAGTGCAAATATTGATAAAACAACATAAATTGAAAGAACAAAAAATGCATATGAGTAGAATATTAAAACGTCATATTAGAAATATATAAAGAGAATATCAAAAATGGGAGTTAATTAATTATTTTATTAACATGAGCTTCATTTGAAAACCAACAATAATTTT
The DNA here is from genome assembly GCA_932274085.1 of Protocalliphora azurea. Classification (NCBI taxonomy): domain Eukaryota; kingdom Metazoa; phylum Arthropoda; class Insecta; order Diptera; family Calliphoridae; genus Protocalliphora; species Protocalliphora azurea. Next base: position 113,847,732 of record OW026523.1, read on the forward strand.
CCAAAACTATCTTCATAAAACGTAACATCTTTTGATAGTTATCACAAAAAAATTTTAAGACCTTACGAATCACGGTTAAGTCAATTTGAATGATGTTGAAAAATTATTATAAATTATATATATATAATTATATATATATATATATATATATATATATATTTATATATATTATATATATATATATATATATTTATATATATATATATATATATATATATATATATATAATTCCCTATTCTTTGAAATTTAAAATTTCAAGTCCCAGGATTTTCGGGATTTCTATGACTTTTTAAGCTTATATTTTATTATTATTTTGAAAACACCTTAAAAGGTTTGAACTGTAATTATTTGATTATGTTGAAATGAAAACCAAACTGAAATTACTGCCAAATTACGTCTGATGAAAGACAATTTTTTAAAGCTAACTAAAAATCTTTTACTAGAAATTATATATCGAAGGTTTATATTCAATAACGGCTACCTACATAAACCAAATAAAAACATGAAAATATGCTATTTATTAGCTGGAAATGCAGATAGTCCTTGTTATATATAAGACTTTGATTTGTACTTCAAATGTTGTTCAAATTTAGAAATTTCTCTTGAAAATCACTTTTTAGTCGCTGAAAATTTCGGTACAGTAATTTTGGGTATTGGTCGATTAGGTCTTAAAATAATTTATGTAAATTATAAAAACTGATTTGTTCTATAAAAAAAAAATAAATTCTGAAGACCTCTAAACGAGAACTAAGTGCAAATTTTAGTCTTCTTTGAAAGATTTTGACAATTATTTCAAAAAAGAAAAATTTTAAATTTTTTTACTAAAACAAATCCAAATTATTTCTAACAAGCCCTCAATTTTATAATTTAAAAATGTTTTTCATCGAACTAAAATAATATTCTTATAAATAATGAAAATATTATTGTTTATTATGCGCTGAATAAAAATCATGATAAATGCCATTCAAGTGGTAAATGTGGGTTAAAATCATTACTTCTGTAGTTTTTTCTTAGCATTAAGACTCCTTTTGCTAGACTAATAATCCATTATTTATTTTTCGCTGTTTCTATTTAAAAAAATTTATTTTTAAATATTTCTTTCGGGATTTACAATTCCTTTCCTTTCTTTCGGGATTTACAATTCCCGAAAATCCCGTAATCCGGAAATTGGGATTGCGGGACTATTTTTTAAATCCCAACTCCCGTTTGGCTTCCCTATATATAGATATAGATAACGGGTTTTTTATCATTTGATGTTTTTATGGTTACTGAAAAACAAGACCCACAAAAGCCTATTGCAACCAAATAAGATTTAATTCTCTCATGGAATTTCTGTGCTGAAAAAATTAACTAATTAATTGAGTTGATCCAATATTAACCGAGATATAGGCCAAAACGTTAAGAATTTTTTTTCCTTCATACATTTTTCAAAAAAAATTTTTGGAATTTAAAATTTTTAAATTAATAAAATCGGTTCATAAATTTTTACCATACCCTTTTTTTAATTAATTTTTCATTAAATTTTAAATACGTAAATTACATTTTCATATAACATCTCAACAACGGTGAAGGGGAATTCGGTACCGTCGGATATCGGCAACAGAAACAAATAGCAGACTACTTTTAAAAATAAAAAACATCTCAAACATAGTACGGGACCTTAGATTACCATTTATTATTATTTTTTCTTATAGAAAGAAATGTCAATAAATATTCTTTTATAACAAAATATTGCTTATCTATTTAATAGTCCAACAGTAAAAGTTTGAAAATATCAAATTATTAAAGTTTTCATTATTTAATATTGTCAACAAAAAACAAAAACTTTTCCCTTAAATATCTCCTTACAAATAGTTAAAGTCAAATATTTTAACCATAAATTAAGAATAGTTTTTCCAAATAATTTATTTCTCTTGCCCAATCTTTTGGCATTGAAAAACAATCAATTTTCATTACTTAGTACTACTACTACTGCAAAAATAAAGACTCATTCTAAAGAGTCATTTAATTTTAGCCTTGAATATTTATAAGATTGAAAACTTTTACAGTTACAGGATACACAGGAATGCTATAAACTATAAATTTATAGACTTGGTCTTCTTCCACCAATTTATTCGAGTATAAATGAGTGAATGAATGTTTATAAATATTTCATGGTTTGTTTCATTGTTAGTTTATTGTTGTGGTATTTTTGCAATTGTAAAGAGCCAAAATTAATTAAATCAATAAAATACAATAAAATTTATAGAAAACCATAAATTGTTGCTAAAGTTGTATATAAGAACATGTGCTAATGTTTAAAACTTAAGCTGAAACCAAATAAATATTCTTAGGATATTTGTAAATAATAAAATAAAATTTATGCAATTGATAAGATGTTTACAAAACTGTATAATATTTATAGAAAAATATATTCTAAGTTTGCTAGTTTTATAAACACTCCAAATTGAATGGAAATTTAAATGATATATATGAAAGACTTTTTAAAGTGGTATTAAAATGTTATTTTATAAACATAAAGGAAATTTTTTAATTTGGAGGAATATTGTAAATATTTTTATTTATCGAAACTACAACTAAAGTTTTTCTTCTTCCTTACTAAAATAAACAATTCTTAATGATAAAATATTATTATCTATTATTCTTGAGGTTTTTCCTTTTATTAAAATGTAAAAACAAAAAACCAAAGCATTTCTTCTTCGCCAGATTTCTGATGACATTGGTAAAACAATAAGAAACAAATGAATGATAGAAAGGAAAAATGTTTTAAAACAAAATATTTATAAAATATTAAGAAAACAATTGTTTTTCATTTTTTCGTAAATAACTAGAATTGTATTTTCCAAATAGCAATAAGAAAGGAGATTTTCCATTTTGTTTTACAAATGCCTACAAATATGTTCCTTTTTATTTTAAAAATCTTTAGTATTATTTTCTTTACGATTTTTTTTTATATTTCTTGTTTTCAATATTTTCAATACCATTGTTCTGCCTACGTAGTAGTTGTTGCTATGGTTCGAGGTATAAATACTACACAGTTCAACAAAATCGGTAAAAATATTTACATTGCGAATAATTGTACGAAATTCTTTAGATTTGATATATTGATATATATATATATATATATATATTGTTGAAAGCTAAATGAAACCTATCCATCGTGTCACACTTTTGAACCATTGACAACAAAAGAAAATATGCTTCTCTGAGGACTTTTAAGGTTATACAATTTTCTAGGTAATAGATAGAGAAAATTATTCATTTATGTTTTATAAACAAGAAATAGTGCTACATGAATGTAGTATAAGTTAGGTCTCCAACTTACCCCTAGAACTCTTTTAAGTTGTAAAAATCAGGAATTTCTCTGACAGAAAATGCGTAGACATAAAAAGTTAAAAAAAAAATTAAAATCCAAACTTAAATAACAAAGTCAATAAAAGAATAGAAAAATGTATATCCTGAATAATTACACCTAATTCTTATTCCTTGGAAATTAAAATGAAAAATTTTTATTATGTCACAATTTTAAGAGATATAATGTTTTTATTTTCAACTTCATTCAAAAATGTATGCGTCTTTTTTTCTTAAATTGGGATTAAAGAAAGTACTATTTTTACATTTTTCTCACACTAAGAATCATCAATAGTCTGACAACATTGATATAATTCCTCAATAACAGCGTTTTGGTGAAAAATCTCATCTTCTACATTTTCAGGGATTTCGACAATTTTGAGTACTTTCTAAGGGTTATGTAGGGTAAGTTGGTGACACGTTTTACAATCTTGTTGCACTATTACTTCTATAATTTGCTATGCCCATTCTCTGGAAAATTATATAACCTACAGACTTGTCAGCAAAATATATTTTCCTTGGTAGTCAATGGGTTAAAAATGTAATGTGTTGAAGAAAAACCGAAATGTTCCTGGTGATTAGAATAACTATGCCTACTGTGTCTGCAACATATTTTTCACGATACTTTTTTAGTGTTGACCTGTGTTATTGGAAAAATATTTGAATGAGTTGTTTGTTATTTATTTAGGTATTTGCATGACTGAATATAAAATATTGAAAATGAATTTGGGAAAATTTTTTTTCATTTTTCTTGTTTTTTTTTATATTTTTTCCCATACTTACATCACCAAAGACAGCTGTGACCCAAAGTAATTTGAAAATGTTGATAAAAGGGGAAAGCCTTGAATGACAAATATATACCTTTTACATTTATATTATTGTTATTTGATAAAAATGTTGAGACATAAGAATTTATTATGATTTTGAATTTAAGTTTTTTATGTTTGAATCATTTATTTATTTTTAGGCTGTGTTTATGTAAAATAAAAGTTTAAAGACAAGTTTTAAACGATAATAACACAAGAACAAAAGAAGATATATATATATATATATATATATATATATATATATATATATATATATACATATATATATATATATATATATATATATCATCAAAACTGTAATAACGTTGGTGCTTTCAGAAAATGAATAACATATGTACATCTCAATCGCACCTCCTACTGATTATAATTTCTTGTCTCCAGTTTTATACTTAAACATCCAAAAAGTGGCATACAGTATTACTTAGCAGTGTTGCCAGGAGATGAGAAAAAAAGATTCTAAATTGAACTCTAAAAAAAGGTCAGAAAGGGCCAAATGTTAAAAAAAATAATAACAATAAATAAGGCCAAAAAAAGTTATTATTATTTTTTTAATTTAAAAATCTTATTGTTATCGTTCGTACTAGTTTTTGATATTTTTTTAAAGATGTTGTAATTAAGATTTAAATTAAACATTAAAAAAAGAAATAAATAAAATTATGTAATAAAAAATATTCCAAAAATTTTCATAAAATATTAGGTTACATTTGGTTATATTTCATATGTAAAACAACCCTATGTTTTGAAATCATTTTTTTTATAATTCAAAATTTTTGAATAATTTTTCGCTTTTCTAAGTTTTTTTTTTTTTTTTTTAATATATTTATAAATAGATACTACGGTTAATGAAATGTTATATAACAATCGATAAAGTTCATAAAATTAGTTAAGTTATTTTTGATTAGATGGATAAAGCGGAGCAGGCGAAAATGTTCGTTAAATATAAAAAATCTTATTTCTTTGTGCGAATAAATGCACTGAAATGCTAATATTGATGATTCATTAAAAATAAAATTAATAATATTAAATAAGAAACTAATTTCTTCGTGATTGAAATTTTAACATTTTAATCTTTTTAAGGTAATTTTAAAAATCAAAAAGGCTAGAAAAAAAACTAAAGGGTAAAATAAAAATTTTGAACATAAAAGCAAAATAAAAAGGAAAGATTTAGCCCAAAAAAAGACTAAACTGGCAGAACTTTTACTTAGTAATCTTTTATAAGTATACATTTAATAACACAGGGTCAAAAAAAAAAAAAACACCGAAATATAGATATCACCCAATTAAAAAATCGAATTTTATAAAATTTATAGCTATTTCTTTAGGTTGAAAAGAAATTTATTCAAAAACTTTTCTTATTTGTTTTTTAATTTCGAAAATCTTTTCCAAATTCATTCCAATTATAGCTACTTACTACAATGTTCTACCTTATACATAATTACTAAACTCAACATAAACTGCTCTCTTGCTAAAAATGTTAAATCTTAAATTTCCATTTAAGATAAAAAAAAAAAAATTTCTAACTTTAACAAAATCCTTGTACTGCATTTATAGCCCAAATATTTGTTAAACTAATTAAAAATAATAACAAATCTTTATAATTACAAATGAGGTCAGGGTATTTCTCAAACTTAACAAAAAAGTTACCAAACCAACAAGACAATTTAACCAACTTAATAGAACATTTGTAGATTTTAGAAACCATTTTGTGCTTCTTTAGGAGTTTAGCTTCATTTTTGTATGTGTGTGTTTTATTATAATTATCTAAATTTCACGTTTTACATTATTTGAGGTTTTGTTGTTTTGTAACACAGTTTTGATTCTAATTTTAAGTGACCCCCAAAGTTTAAACAATAGTAAGGGTACACTTCCTTGCCAAACAAAATAAATAAAGTTGTTTTTTGTTTTCGCTTTAATTACCACAAAATAGTAAAGATGTATTAAAATACTAACTTAAGGCAAAGGATTAAAACACGTTTATATTTATTTATTTTTTTTTTTATTCTTGACCAGCTTATGTTGTTTAAAAATTTTTCAGTTTAAACAAAAACAAGCAAAAAACACAAAAATGATGATTAAGTCAGAATTATTTTTATAGATATTTTAACCGTTTACTGTTACCATATGCAATGTTTAAAAGCTATTTTCTCTTTAACCCTAAATATATATATATATATATTTTTTTTTTTTTTCAAATCTTTACTACTCTAGTGTGCGGAAGGAAACCAATCGGTATGAAATTCCAGAATTTTTTTCTTCAATTGTTTTTAAATATACATTGAAAAGAAAATCATATATTTTAAAACCTTTACATGTTCTGAATTCAAATCCAAAAAATATTATTATGTATATCACTACGATTTACGAATCGTTAATATTGAGAGTATAAATCTTATAAGTAAATTTTACGTATCGTTAGTGTTAACAGTATAAATTTGAATATAAATTTGGAATTGTGATTTGAAATGGCAGAGTAAAATTTGAAATATTCGACGGGTAATCTTAATTAGTGAATGTGGTAGTCAATTCTAACTTATTAATGAAATTAATGTAATAATTGAAAGAGAATTATGAGCTGCTGAGACTACCGTTATTATGTGAATTTACTACAAAAAACGAAAGTATAATATATTAAACATTTTGCTATTATGCCAAAAACGAAAGGTTAGAACATATTGTCATGTTTAGTAAACATCTCAAGTCTCTGATGAACACCTGATCGTAAATTATCATGACTTTTCATTAATAAAATCTTGATATGTCTTTAAGAGTTTTTAATGTTTCATTCGTATTTATTAAATTCTTTTTTCATTTTAAGCCTATCTAAATACAAATATATATAATAAAAATGCACTTATCTTATGTTGTGTAAGATAATACCATGTTTTTTGTGTTAACAAAACATTTGATATTATTAGCAGTTAATAAAAATCTCGTATTGTCTGTATCACCCGAATATTTATATTTATTTATTTGTAAACGAAATGAGAATTATAATGAACTTAAAAATGAAGTTAAACATTAAAACCAAAATATATAAAGCAAAAAAGTTATGCACTTTTCATCTATATTTGTAAAAAACATTCGTATTATATTTATTTGTAACATTTTATTGTCATGTAAATAATAATATTAATATGATTTAAGAACAAGAAAAAAGATTGACAATATTTAATGGTTGTAGAAATAACGATATATTTTCATATTAATAAATTTTTGTTTCTGGTAAAAATATTCAAAAGCATAAAATGTTTGTAGTCAACTATATTAAAACTTTTAATGAATGATAAAACTTAAATAAAAACGTTGTTATCATAAATACTGTATTATTAAAATTAGTGAATATAAATAATGAGAATATAATGCTGTTATAGTGCAATGTCGCTACTATGTTTTATGTCTCCGTATGGACTTTCGAAAAAGAATGAGTTTGTACATGAAAATTTATTCGCCGAATTATTTGAACTTTTTCAAATTCAGTTAAAATTTTTTTTCACCATCCGAAATCTCCATACAACTTTTCGTTGTGAAGGCACATCAAAAATTAGTAAATGCGTGACACTCAATGAAATAAACACAAATTTCGGATGTCATGTAAAAAAAAAAAAATACCGTGGACCTCATGAACCCCTCTGATATATATTTTTATTAAACGCTTACTGAATTTTTGCTTTTTTTCAAATTTATAACCTTTTTTTATCTGTGGTTTTACTTATTAGAAATAATGGTGTCTATTCTTGAAAACGCGTCGAATAAGTGAAATTTTCCATTTAAACAAGAACAAAATTTAAAAAATTGTTTTTGTTTACCATATATTTTTAAAATGTAATAAACATGAGAACTTTAACGCGTTTCTCTCTCTCTCTTTTAAAAACGGCAAATTCCATTTTAGAAATGTATGATAAACAAAAAGAATTTTTTAAACTTTGTTTTTCTTTTAACGGAAATTTTAACTTCTTCGACGCGTTTTCAAGAATAGACACCAATAAAGTGTACTGAAAACTTAAAGGGAAACAAAGGGAATCCCACAATCCCTAAATAAAGAAACAGAAATTCAAAATTGGATATATTTTTTTATACTTGTCCCCAAAGTCCAGGTTTGTTCTAATCTTGATGTAAAGCAATATAACTTGTACAACATTTTTCAGTTAAACTTCATTTTTGTTTCTTTTTTGTTACCTTTGTGTTGCTCTTATTGTTCTTTTTTTTTTTGGTAACTATTTCTTTTTATTTTTTGTTTATTTGTTTTAATCCTTGTTTTTATTTTTTTACTTACACCTGCAGGTATCAACTTCTTTAGTTAAACTTTATTTAAAATAAAAGAAAAAAGTGATTCGTTTACACAAAGGAATGAATTTTTTAATATTTTTTTTTTGCTCTCCTTCCTCTCGCAAAGTATAAAACTTTTATTGTTGTTGCTGCTTTTTTATGGTTAGAATAAACTCTGTATTACATAGGCAACAACAAAATCATGAAAAACAACAAACGAAACAATTTTGATGATGTGTGGTCAAGATAAGCATCACACGAACAATGTTTATGTCACTTAAAATGATTTCAAAATGTATGCCTCGCTTTTTAAATTAGTATGTATGTGCAAGAATGTGTATGTGCGGTTGTATTTGTTGAAGTTTATGTGTGTATGTTAAGTTCATTACGTTGGTATATTCATGAAGTATTTTCCTTATTTTTTAGTTTGTAGGTCTAAGTTTGTAAGTGAACTTTTAACATCACGGGCACGGTACACGCAGAGAAAAAGCATGGTAACAACAATATTATATACTAATTGTTTCTTTTCATAAATTTTAATAATACCTCGTTCACGATAACAACGTTTTTATTCAAGTTTTATCACTTAATGTTTAAACTCAATAAACATTTTAACAAACATTTTATGTTTTTGAATATTTTTCCCAGAAACAAGATTTTATTAATATGAAAAATATCATTATATTAACAACCATTAAATATTATCATTTTTTGTTTTAAACCATACTTTTAAAATATTATTACTCCCATAACAATATTATAAATAAAACTAATACTTTTTTTTTACAAATATGATTGAAAAATGTATAAATTATTTCCGTTTAAATATATTTTGTTTTAGATGTTTGTTTTTAAACTTCATTATAATTCTCATTTAGTTTATATATGAATAAATATAAATAGAAAAGTTTTGGTTATATTCGGGGTGACTCTAACAATATGAGATACTTACTAACTGCTTTTAATACTAAATAGTTAAGTTAATAAAAAACTTGGTAATCTTATGAATATTAATTAATTAATGAACAAATAATGATTGATATTAACAAGATAAATATAAAGACTACCAGAGTAATTTTGCACATTTTTTGGAATTTTCTTATGGTAAATAATAGAATAAAATCGAGGCATAATATGACCCCATTATATGATAATAATCTGATAAAAATGGATCATAATGTGACAAAATATTTAAATGCAAAATGCAAAGACTTGAATCATAATATGAAAAGTTTGATTATTTTATGATTATAATATTCACATTTATTATTTGGGACAAATTTTTAAAGCTATCATATAATCAAATCATAACAGTTTGCTCTTCAATTATGTTTACCACAACCATACTTTTTCTATGCGTGTAGTGCAGGAAAGTTAAATAAAGTTAAAAAGTTTTCTTTTTTTAATTTTTTATATGGTTAAATATTTATATAGTTATGTTTTAAGTAAAAATTTTTATTAAAACCATATGAAAATATTTAAAACAAAATTAAAATATTTTGAAAATTTGTTGGAAGTTTTATCAAACTTAATTTGTAGTTTCAAATACGAATTTCGTGTATATATTTATACGATATATATACGTAAATAAAGTTTTATCAGCAAGATAACCAAAAATCTTAGGAAGTCTCTTAATTTGTTGGGAATTTCAAGTAACTTTAAAACAATACGAAAATTATCATAAATATTTTTATTTTTTTATCATTAGCGAAAAATAATGATAAAAAAAAATTATTTTAATAATAATTATTTAATTAATTATGGTAATTTTTAAGTACATTTTAATTCGCATATTAATGATAGATCCAGAAATATTAGGACAACATTCGGATTTGAAATTTAAATATTTCTTAAGAATTTGAGCTCGTTTTCCAAAGTAATTTCCGGTTCCTTCCGATTTGAATGCAGCAGTCCTTAAGAAATTTGTCTTGACCAAAATGACTTGTGACGCTTTTTAAAAGTTAGTAAAATAAATTATAATCTTTTAGGAAAACGAACAACGTACAAGTAATTGTTGACGTTTAATTCATATTATACAATTCTTTTGCTGCATTGTCATCAATAAAAAAATCTATATTTCAAAATCAGAAATCATATTTGGTTTATTTTTATAAATAGTAAAATTGAAAGAAGATATTACGTATAGTATGTGCTTTAATAAAACATTTTACTGAAGATCTTTAAACTTCAATTGCTGGTGCTTTACATCAAATACATAAAAATAAAATGTCCTTTCTTTATGTGCTCGCTTTAAGCAAATATTTATATTTACAGAACCGTAGTTGGATTTGTAAATGTGTTATTTGGTTTTTATTAGAAATTTGCTTGATATTTTAAGGGAGAAACATATAAATATTTTTAAAAGCATTTGGTAAATACAACACTAAAAATGTTTATAAACAATTAAAATTCATTTTGCTTTTACAAACACATACATACGTAATTAATATATCACATACACTTTAGTATGTATTTGTAGCACATAGGACATCTATATTTAACTCTTTACTGATTCAATATATCATGTTGCCTAAACATGTCTTTGTTAGACAATCATTTGGAAATGTTACTATTTAAAAAAAAAAAAAATATTATTAGCCTTAGAAATTGAAAATTGTTTGCTTATGTAAACAGTTAATAGATGGAATTTTACATATTTTGTAATGAAAAACTGGAGAAAGAGAAAAATGTTCTTGTTATGTGTTTAGGAAAATTTTTGGTATGCTATATTTTTTTGGGGTATGTAAAGAAAAATTGTGGTAATATGGGTTGTTTTATATTTTAAAAAATATTTAGAATTAAATACAAAAATCCTATTAAAGAATGGAAGAAGCTGTGGATGCTCCCAAAAGTCATAATGTTTTGAACTTGGAATGGAAATATACAGTGGCGGATATATCTAAAGCACGGAATAGCGTTTGTTACAATATAGGTAAATTAAAATGGGAAAATCGCTTTGATTTCAATTCTATTTTTTAATATATTAACACTAGACCCAAATTTCCACTTAGCGGAAATAGCAGTTAATAATGTCTAAGGAGTTTTTTCTAATTTATGTGTCTCTATGACACGCAGATGTGTAAAGTTTAATAAAATATTAGAACTTAAGTACAAAATATTAATGAAGCTACCAATTATGTATCTTAAATGGAAAATGTCCGCCAATTTATATTCCAATTCAAATTCAATTTCTAATTACAAATTTTAACAGGGATAGAACGAAATTATACTTTCACTATCAAGGCAGCTTTACTTGTAATTATATACTTGATTATAGATAAGTGATTACTAAACTAATTTTATGTAATGTAGGCATTCAGAAGTTAATTGATCGGCAACTTCATGCCATTATCAAGTTTTTGCTGGGCAGTTCCATAAATTTTTCCTTTGATTCCTTTATCTTAACCTCCTTTATTTTTTGCAATTGTACTAAATTATGCTTTAAAAATATAATTTTCATATATTACATAATATGACATAATTTTTTCAACAAAAATTTTGAATATATTTTTATTTTTGAATTTATTTTCCTGAAACATATAATTTTAAAATTATGGTATCATTAATGATGTACCGTTTCTTGGTTTGTTGGGTATATTTAAAATAAGTGGTGACACATTCAATATTTTTGAATTATAATTTCAAATTTTATGATTTTTTTTAAATTTTTTCTTTTGGACTAATCATATTTATATATAAAGATTCAAATGATATTTTAAACGAGATATCTCCCTTTAAAACCGTTTTAAAACTCAAAAAGTTATTAGATATTTCCTAAAGTTTATCAATAAATTTTTCATGAATTTTAAAATAAAATATTTTATTCGATATTTGATTTGTTGCATAATTTTTGGACCAAAAATGAGAAATATATGGAGAGTTATTTCAGATAAAATCGAATAAGCTATATTTTTTCTGTATCATTGTATGGGCTTCTATAAAAAATTTGCAGTTAAACTTCAAAAATTGTGTAAAAGTTTTATTTTTGTTTTAAGTGTTGTTTAAAATTAAAAATATGCATTGAATATTTGACTAAAACATAAAGCAAGTTAAACGTTTCAAAAGCCTGATTCTTCTACTTCCGAATAAATATTAAAAAGAAAAAAATCAACCAAGGAATAACAGAATTAAGATGCGTTTATAGAAGAATTTTAAGTAATTATGATGTCCTCTAAAAGGCATATAACGAACGCTATATTATTTCTCGAGTGATTTTTTTCATTCGAAGTCTGTTATATAAAATAAAAATAAAATAAAAGGGCTCTTAAAATATGCCCTTAAAATTAAAAAATATGCTCTTAAAATATTATCTTTTCTCGCAAAATTTTGAGTCATATACTACTCATAATAAAAATTAGTTGATATTTATTAGAAATTATTAAAAAGTATTTGGTTTTCGCACTTAAAATCAGTCAAAAGTTATATGCTATGATAGAAAATTTTTAAATTTCTGTAAATTTATAAGATGGAAATTATTTGGGAACTGGATTTGAAAAAGGTATATGACAATAAAAAAGAAAATATCACTAATGGCAAATTTTGTAAAAAATTCTATTGGGTGGAAAATTTGCAAAATTATCTCAAGTATAAAATATGTAAAAATATGTTATTTAAATTACTAAAATATGCTCTAAAATAACGATTTTCTATAAAAATATGACATAATATGCTGTTAGGCTCAAAATATGCGGAAATATGCTGTTAGGACCAAAATATGCAAAAATATGCTTGCTGTATAAAATTAATGCCAAATTCTTTAAATTATCTGAAAAAAATACATAACAGTTTGGTTCATTTTATGTCCAGAAAAAAATATAATTTTGCAGACTAATTATGAAATTTCATCTGAGAACTCATATGATAATATAAATATAACTTAAGCACGCAAATATATTACAACTTTGAATGTTCAAAAAAATACCTACTACTATTTTGTTTAGCATTCAGATTTGGTGTTCGTTTATTAGCACTTTATTGTCTTTAAATACCATATCATTCCTAAAATTTTAATCGTCCATTGTTTTACTAATCTATTGCCAAATTTCTGTATTATTTCTAAATTACCGAAAGGATTTAGACATATTTAATTTTTAAAAGTTTTTCATTAATTAGCATTAAATTAACATGACTATAAAGTATTAGAAACTATAATAAGGGTGATATTTTGTGCAATTGTGCAAATTTTCGAGACATGTTTCATGAACCCTCTTATCAAATGTTGTTCAATATTAAGAAAATAATTAAAAATTTTATTGAAATGATTTCATTATAATTAACGTAACTATAATTTTTAAATATAAGCAATAAACAACTGATTTATGAATGCACAATTAAACAGCGCAAATTTGCGAAACTAAATAGTCTTATGTAAATTATTTTCCATACAATTTTTGACAGTTCATTTCTGAGTGTGAAAATAGTCGAAAATAAAAAAATTTTATAAATGGCCACATTCAACCAATTTCCTGATTTTTAAAATCATCACGGTATAAATAAATACTTCTCAAATAAATGCAATATTTTTTAGATATTGCCTTGAAACTTTTTATGTAAGTCAATTATTAAATAAATTCAATGGCTAATTAATAAAAAATTATCACAAATAAGTAGCATACTTAAACATGTTTATATATACATGAATTAAATTTTAAATTATAAATGTTAGTATTTTTCTTTTTTATTGCTTTTGAAATTTGATAAAAAAAAAAAAATTATGTAATTCCTTCAAAAAATTTCTGTTCAGAGCTGCTTAAATTTGAGAACCCAAAACGATCCTTAGGTGCCTGTACAGTCCGTCATCAAGACATTAACTTTAATATTTCACCTATGTTTTATATCAATCGATACAATATCTTAAACAAATCCAAGAAATCCCTTGCTACCAACCAATACAGAGTGACGAAGAATAGGTGGATATTCAGTTATTAACTAAAAAAATCTGAACATTTTACAAAAGTGTATATGCTTAATTGTTCATAACTATTGTTCTAAATAAGACAGAACACGAGATGAAAAGTGAACCGATTACTGCCAATTTCAATAGTCTTTATGCCAATTATTTGTATAAAATTGTACAAAATTAGTTTTAAAGTTGTGACCTGACAGAGTATCAAACAGAAAGATGGACACCTTTAAATCGATACAGAAAATGATACCGAACCGATTGGCATACTTCAAGGTAGGTGCTTGAATATTGTACATTATAATTATCAGCAGAAATGCATAAAACCCAAACAAGCTATAGTAGTATAGGATATAACAAATAAATACTGGGTATTGGAATTTTTAACAATTGTTATTTCTTAATAGTTAAAGACCATATAAGAAGTTTTATATTTTAATTCGTAAACTAGAAGATGATAATTTTACAACAAAAATTAAAAAATTCCAAAAAAGGTTTTATAAAAATTTGACTGTAATTAAAATAATATTTTTTCTCCTGGATAAATATTAACAAGCCAATTTCTAAAGTTATATGAGTTAATGTGTGATATAAACAAAATTAAAATAATAAAAATACTAGTGAAAATAAAACTCTATTGCAACAAAATTACAAAAATTCCGCGTTGTCCTACTTCAATAAATTAATTAAATACGGTTAGTATAGAAGGAATCCTCTTCATATGAAACTCTCCAATTGTTTTACTTTCCAAAAATTTTATAGTTCAGAATCGACTTTGATGCGTTCATGCTTTTGCATTGACATCTTTTTTATTTTAATTTTTTTTTTTCTTTGTTTCATCTTTTTTTGTTTATCCAAAAAACTGCTGTTGGGCCATTATAGCTCATACATAAGTTCCATTATTTTTCCTCGGTGCTTCATGGTTTGTTGGTCTAACCCTTAAAATTGGTAAATACTACATCAACGACATAAATATTTTTATATATTCCCCGCAAACATTTTTTATTGCGGAAGTCACTAAGAAGTTGGAACTCATTGCCAAAACTATTGCCAAAGTATCATAAAAGTCATCTTCATCTGATCGTCACGGAAGTGTCTTCCAGACAACTCGAAGAAGAAATTTCTTCAAGTACCGACACTCACAGAAGCGTCGTCTTAGCTTCTTCTGGAAGATGATTTTGTGCTCTTACTATTTCCCCATTTACAATTAAAATTAACGTTTTTTTCATTTCATAATTATTTTTGTTTCACTTATATGTATCTATATTAAAAAAGTAATAATTTTTATTAATTAATTAATTTTATATTTAAAATTATAATCCTCATGAAAAATCATGAAAAATGTCTAGTGAATTACGATACCATTAAAAGAAGATTATAATAATTTTTTTAAATAAATTATATTCAGATTACCTTTTATGCGGAGAATGCTGCAAAACATTTATACAAGAAAAGTTTCGGACATTTTTGAATATGCAAATATTTATTTGGTGGAGTTTTTCTAAAATAATTGAATTTGTGAGAAAAGTCCAACATTACTAAATAAAAGTTTAAGTTCATTCATGTTAAAAATTTTTAATTTATGATTTTTTATTAATCAAATTCGTATGGAAAATTTGTCTATAAAGTTTAGATAAATTTAAAAAAATTTATTATGAATAAGGCAGTAATAAGATTTACTTTTTTAAATATCTTTTGTAAATTACCTAATTATCAGGAACATTTTTTCTCATATTACAGAAAAACTGTACCTAAGTTAAACTATGACTGAAGTTTATGATTTTACCTGATTCTCTATTGTGTTGTTTTCTTTTAACAAACAAATACGATAATCTTCCTAACACACTCCAATAAGCTTAATGCAAAATAGTTATATATTTGGTTTTTATTAAATTCGTCATATTGTCGTCATATTATCTTATAAAAGTGAATTCAAAGTATACTTTTTGAAGATGAAAGGACAATAGTTATGTATTTTGTTTTTGTAAATTTCGTACACACTTTCGAAAGTCATATAGAAGTCACTAAGTAGTGACGTCTGGAAAATGGTCAACAAATTTATTTTCCAAATATTTGAAGGGTTCTCATGTATGTCTTTTTTTATTTTTTATTTTTATTTATCCTTTTATTTGTGAGTGTGTGGAAGGATACGAAAGAGGGTATATATATTTTTTATATCTTTATTACTCCGTTATTTCCCTTTTTTTTTGCACAAATAGTTGTATATTTTTGTTTGTTCCGATATTGTGTCTATATTTTTGTATCGTTTTCTTTTTTTAACCGATAGCAGCAATTTCTTTGTTAACCATAACATTTTCTTTTCACACATCATAACATTTTTTTTGTGCCTTCTTATATTTATTCGAATATATTGCAAATGTAGTGATTTTATGTACGAATTTATTTCTGCTTGTGTTTTTTGTTGCTTTTTTAACAATGTGTTAAAATTGTGCTGTGTAGTTTATTTTTGTTGTTTCATTTATTGCCGAATATTGGCTGTTATCTTGGGATAAAATTTGTTGACAACTAAATTTTTATTCTATCTGTTGCCAGCAATTGTCTAGTAACGAAAACTAATGAAAAACTGAAATAAACTCCACAAAAATATCAAAGATCAACAATTTTTCCTTGCAGTTAAAATTTGTTATTAGTGACGTTAATTTAAGGCGAACATGTAGACCGAATTGCTTTGTTTGACGAAGATATACTAAAAAAGATAAATATAGACAAAGTTGTAGATGAATATATAGTTATTTCAAAATGATAAGTCATCTATAGAGACCCAAAAACGTTTTTTATTAACACATAAAATTGTTAGAGTAATATATTTTTTTCAAACACATAAGACATTTTGTTATTAATAAGTATTTCTCATAAAATCTGAAAATTCATTTTAGTTGATTAGTAAGCTTAAATGCATCTTATTTTCGGAAAGCCATTTTTGATTATAAATTAGGGTTGTTATATTACTCGAGTTAAATTTTGATCGAATAAAATTAAAAAAAAAATTTCATTCGAATTATCTACTGATTTTTTAAAAATTCTTTGATTATGAGAACGAATAACGAATTAAAAGTATTATTTAGATTATTTAATAGAACACATTGAAGTAAGTAAGAAAGATGCAGTAGGAAAATCAAGACCATATGATACCCTACACCGTTGTAAATAAGCATCAAAATTCGGGGAGGGATTTTATATGGGACCCTTGGACAATTATGGACGGTGCTTTTAATATGCGTAGTGTATATTCTACGGTGATTCCCGGAAGTGAGACTTATATGGAATCTACAGTTTATTATGGTCTGATCCTCATAACATTTGCTGCTGTAATTTCTACTTAAATAAAACATATTTGTGTGAAATATTAACTTCGTAACAACTTTAGTTTAAGATTTATGTACGATAAAGTGATTTTTAGAAGAGGGCTTTATATGGGAGCTATGGTTAATTATAAACCGATCTGCATAAAATTTGTCTCATAGATTTATACTTATGTAGAACTTATTTGTGCCTAATTTCATTAAAATATTCTTATATTTTAATGAAATTCGACATGGTCTTGCTTGACCTACACTTTATGATCATTAACTCCCTATTTCGGGAGAACATTCGTATGGGAGCTAGGTGAAGTAGTGGACCAATCATAAACAATTTCAATAGCCTTTATCCCTGTATCAGAAAAACCGCATGTGCCAAATTTTTGCAAAATTATCTTCAAAATTGCCGCTTTCTGTGTCGGTTGGACTGCTGTGATTCTGAGTCGAACGGTGTACTTTAAGGTGGGTTACAACTTTTTTTTTCTGCGTTATAAACATCAGCACATATGCATAAAATTTTCAATAAGCTTTTGCTTAATGTTTTCTGCCAGTTCCCTTATATTAAAAGAAACGAAAAAATAAAAATGTGTTTAAAATCTAATAACTTTAGCAAAATATTGTTTAAGTTCATTTTGGTTTTTATTATTTTTTTATTTTTATTTTTATTTTATTTTATCTTTTTGTGTTTTATTTTCTCATAAATCAACTGATAACTGTTTTCTTGAGAATATAATCCTCAATATTATGCTTTAAATAGAAATTAAAAATATTTGTCGAATAATTTTTTATTCTGAACTGGAAAACTGTGTTCGTTCGAATAAATATAACAACTTTTTCTTCGATTAATCGAATGACGACGCTATTATAAATAATTACACTTATAGTGTTGAGCATATATTCTATAATATTAATTAATAAATTAATTTTCAGATTATTCAAAAATCTTTTATTCTATTTTAGCATGTAGCTAAAAGTATCAGGAGATACAATTTAATTAATTTGATCAGTGTTAATAGAACAATCATCGCAGTCAAAAGTTTCGCCCATGAAGTTCACATTTATTACAGATTTGGAAAAGACGTTGGAAAATTCTTTGGAACAAATTATAGTTTCCAAAACTGCATACACTTTGCAGAACTAGCTTTTAGGATTTTAGACCATATAGGCTAAATTAAAAATTTTTACATAAAATAGGTCAAATTCCTGGGTGTATTTATTCAGAATTGTTAGGTGTTTGAGTTTATTTTTAATTTTTAAATCATGTCTGTGAAAATGCCTTTCAGAAAAGATTAAAATTATTATATATTCTTAAAGAAAATTTTATTTTTTGAGAAAAATAGTGCAGACAATCTTTCGGAAAAAAAATCAATATTTTTCCAATTTCTAAATTCAAAATCGATTATTTTTTGATTTGTAAGAAATTTTTGTAAGAAATTTAGACTTCAAGTTTTATTTATTCGATAGATAATTTTGTTTTTTACCTAATTGTGTTAATTGAAATTGAAAAACTGAACCAAGTTTTCGTATAAATTGAGATAGTTGAAGTCTCAAATGCAAATAACTTGAAAACTATAAGAGATAAGCATACGCAAGAATGTTGTTTCATAGACCTTGTTGAGGTCTTTGAAAAGATGTAAAAGTATTTGAAATCTGATAAGAAAAAAAAATTGACAAGGGGTTAAAAATTTTCTTACCATAATTTGAACTCCAATAGTTCTGCTCCTGAGGGGTCCGCCCTCTTTCAAACTTAAAATTGTATACTTCTCTGCTACGCCTATGTGAAATTTTATGTAAATACAACCAGTAGAATAAAAGTTCAGATTCCTTTCCAAAAAAAGTTCGATTCTGTCACTCTCTATAGTGTATAGGTCATTCTCTTACAAATTTTTGTACAATAGCTTGAATGATTTCTGGATATTTAAAAACAGGGTTATGATAACTAATAGATTTTAATTTAAGTAAACTATTTTTTTAAGATCTTTTTTTTTCAAATAATATATTTAAACATTTTGTATGAAAAAGTGTAATACATATATATATGCACACATTTGTTAGTGACTCTGAAATCGATTGAACAATCATGATGGCATTTACCAAAATATTCGAACAACTATTAGTTATATTCATCGTACGTCCAGAACAAATCATATTTATACCAATATTTTGTTATCAGCATATAAAATTTTGCAAGTCGTATACACAATGAATCAAACACTGATTTCATATTAATTTAAGGCCGGAGGTAAAAACAGCAAAGAAGTGCATTTCAATAAAAATTATTTTTTTTGTTTTATAAAAAATACCACAAATGTAATACTTATCGCTTATTTGCTGTAAGGTCGTCATAAATCAAAAAAATCAAATTTTTCAGGAGAGATATTTTCAAATGCATGTACTTTTTTAAATATTTTTAAATGAAAATAACCGACAAAAATATTATTTTGAAAACATACTTACATATCTATTGATGTTCCATATTTAAACAAGAATGGACCATTCTATAAATACTCCAATCAAAATTTTTTATTAAAAAATTTGTTTAATAAAATAATAGTTATTTGGAAAATAATATCAAAGATAATTTTCAATAAAAGTTTTTTTTTATTAAATCTATTTACATATTTTTAATTAAAAAGAATCTAAAGCTTAAAGATTTTTTGCGATGACTTGTTTAAAAACGATGTAATGTCTTTAAATAAGAATCAATACTTTAAAATAAATACAACTCAATTTTCTACATAAGAAAGAATTAATTCTGAATATAAAATCTTTATATTTTTGAGCTGAAAATCGATTATTCATTTTAAATTTTTTAAGAAATTCAAAATACATTTTTTTATATTATTTATATAAAATTATTCGGCTTTTCTTAATAATCGGCAATTCGACAAATAATTATTCGAGGTTAATAGTTGATGATTAATGGCAAATTATTCGATTAATCGAATAGTCTTAATAAACATATAAACAACACTAATTATAGTATTTAATCTATTAAAATAGTTATTTAGCAACTTAATATAGACAAAATTATTTCAAAAAGGATTTATCTTATCAGTTTTCTTTCGCTTATTTTTGTGAAAAATTTCATTTTTTACCTAATACTGTCTTTTTAATGTAACTCTTTTTTTCTGTATAAGAATAATTGCAAACTGTTTCTATTTATACGTAAATCTTTTTGATGGAATTTAAAATTTTTATGACATGTGAGTTTAAATTTAGTCTACTAAATTTAAACTTATATATGTAGAATTTCTATTGTCACAAATTTAAGTATGTATGAAGTTATGATATTATATTATTAAACATTCTATCCCAATAAAAAAGAAATATCCCAAAAAGTTAATAAGATCCTCAATTGTGATCCGACTTGTCATTGGAAGATATATTATTATTATATATATATATATATATATATACTATTATTCCAAGGCCTTAATAAAAAAATTAATGCAGATCAAACTGAAAGTTATTGATGTGGGGATAAGCTAGTTCCGATGCGCATTTTGCTGGTTGCTTAAGCCAGCTCATGGGGAAATCTTTCCCAAATATTAGGAAAGCTAAAAATGTCTTATACATAGAAACATGTTTAAACTCAACGGGAGTTAAACATGCTTTAAGTACGAAATATCAAAGCTTTCTCAAAACATAATAATAAAGCATGATTTTGTTTTACATCCCCTTTTGCACTAGGCTAGCTTTATTTCGACTCTGAATATGAAAATAAGAGGTAAATAAAAAAAAAATAATAATAAAAAATAAAAAAAAAAATAAACAAAATAAAACAAACAAGTAATGAAGATATAGACGGTCAAGCCCGACCATACGATACTCCACACCATCAAAATTCATGGAGTGGTCTTATATTATACATGTAGACAATTGTGGACCGATACTTTACTTACGTTAAAGTGATTTTCGGAAGAGAGTTTTATATGGTCAATTATGAACTGATTTTCATGAAATTTGGCACAAAGACTGACATTTATACAAAACGTCCTTGCACATACTTGCTAGGTGAAATAATGGACCGATCATAACCAATTTCAATAGGCTTCGTCCTTGTGTCATGTGACCTAGGTGCCAAATTTGGTTGAATTATTCTTAAAATTTCGACCTGTACTTTGTACACAAGCTATACATGGATAGCCAGTAAAGTTTTTTCCACAGGCGCTTTCTTTAGTTTTATAATTTGTTTAAAACAGTTATTTTTCATAACAAGTATTTACAAAATTAACAATCGAATCTCAACGTCCAGAACAGTTCATTTGAGCCTATTTTAATAATATATTTGAATGCTGTTTGTAGTACTTCTTAAGCACACGAAAATTGTTCCAACTATTTTTTGTTCGGAAATAGATAATTTTAAATTATTCGAACAGTTAATCGACCAATATTAATCGAATGTTGGTTAATCGATTGGACATTCTAATAAACAAACACACCAAAACATTCCTAATTGAAGCTAACGAAAAACTCAATTTTTGAAAATGAAAACAAACACAAAATTAAAATTGGCCATTGAAACAGCTACTTAGCATATATTTTTGTTACTCCTTTTTATTTATTTGGTTGAGTAAATTATATATATATATATATATATATATATATATAATTATATATATATATATATATATTTATTTATTTATTTATATATAAGTGTTTTCAATTTGGTAGCAACAGTCACACACACGCCACCGTACATTTACGATCTGAAAATTGTAGCTTCTACAATATCAACTGCTTACAATGATGCCTTTTCAATGGAAACATATTGCGACATCAACACGTCGGTCTTTGCTGGCATCGAAAATAAATACAAAGAAAAAAACAAAATTTTTTGAAATATTTGTACTGAATTAATGTGGACATGTATTGAATAAAAGAAAAATAATATTTGCTTCTATGTTGTATATTTGCGAAAAATGCATTTAAACATCAGCAATAATGGTAGCCATACCGTTAAAAAAATGTACACTGGTATGCGTAAATTGCATTTAGAATTTAGAATTAAAATACAATGGATTTTCATAAGAATTTTAATTTAACTTAATTATATAAACAGTTATATCTTAACGAATCTTTCACAGTTTTTGGTTTTTCTAATTTCTTATAAATATTTTTTAAAATTAATTATTATGTTTTTATATTTACAATAAGAAAATTTTTTGCTAATACTAAAAAGTAATTCTGTTTAGAGACGAACGTTTCAAGTTACACTTTTATCAATAAAAATTAGTATCAGTCTATTGTACCAACAAAAAAAAAAAAAAAAAAAAAAATGGATACTTGCCCACAATACAATAATACCCCATAAAAAATAACATGTAAAAATGTATACACATAAAAACCATTCAAATTTGTTCACTTAAAAAATTTTGCATTACTTCCATTCATTTATGCATGCGACAATTCTTCATCCATGTATCAAATACCGATGAAATGTAGTTAATAAATGCTGCCGTATTAAATTTGCAACAATTTTAGTTCTTGTTTTTTGAATATCACTCAGCCAAACAGTTGGTTCGTAGTTGATGATGCTGGACATTTAGACATAAAAATGCTTTTAAAATTTTTAGTAAAAAAAACAATTTTATTTAAACTAGTTATAGCTAAAAATAAATTAAATTTTTTGTGACAAAAATCAATTTTTTCACTTTTTTGTGATTTTATTTAACGAACTACTTGTGGTCTCAAATGTTTACAAATGTCATATAAATATTTTTTTTTTTTTTAGAAATATTTTTTTTCACAATATTAACGGAATTTGTGGTCAGTATTAAAAATAACTTTCATTGTTATATTTTTTTTTTGCAACTGATTTGAATTTTTATTTATTTAATACCAATGTGAGAATTGAGCTAAAAAGTCGATAATTTTTATTTAGTTGTTGGCAGAAAGCATTTGCATATTATTTTACTTTTGACTGGAATATATAAATTTATCATTTCGTTTACAGTGTATTGAATATTCTGATGCGACTTTATGTGATGCATATATTCTAGATCCTCATTGGTAAAGGCATTTAAGTAAAAATGTCTGTTTGATTGTCTACTTATACGTATGTTAAAATTAACTTTTGCCCAGATAACTTTTTGACATTTGCTGGATATACTTTAAAGAATTTTGTTTCTAAGACTATAGATGTGACAATATCCAAAACTATAGACCAGACTACTATCAAGACTACAGATATAACTATAGCCAAGAATATAGACCACCGATGTCAGATAGGGGGCGTAGTTTCCCTTTTTTGAGGGAATTTGTTAAGAAAATTTAAGGCAAAGGAAAAAACCGAGTTCTGTCTTTTGCCAAAACAAAGGGAATTTTTAAAGTGTTTATTTTTTTCGCAAAAAAATTAAATAAATAAGAAAAAAGTGCAGCATTATTATACATTATTATTTAAGAACAGAAATCCTAATCTGCCGAATGGATCTTTTCAGCGTTCTCGTTATTCGCTTAAGATATTTTTGTGCGTTTTTTTTAATTATAAAAAAAACATTTATGTAAATTTTCAATGAATATTTAGAAAAAACATTGTACTTCCCATTAAAAATAATGATTTTAAGGAAAAAGGGAAAAGTGAAGGGTTTTCTTTTTTTAAAATTAGGGATAAGAATGTATTTTTTTTTATAAAAAAGGGGGGATTTTTCTTAAATTGTATTAGAAATCACTGATATAGATGTACAGTCAGGTTTTTGAGTACAGAATATTATTAACACTAGAGATGTAACTATAACCGAGTATATGTCAGACAATAGAATTACCTATACTCAAAATTATAAGTTAGACTATAGTCAATACTATAGATATATAACCTTGGAAGAGTTAAAACTATAGATATGACTATAATCAAGTCTTTAGACGTGACTATAGTCCAAAACTATAAACTGGACTATAGTCAAGATTATAGACGTGACTAAAATTAAGACTAGAGACGTACCTATAGTCAAGACCATTGACGTGAATTTAGTCAAGGCTAAAGTCGTATAGACGTGATTATAATCAAGGTTACAGAAGTGACTATAGCCAAGTATATAGACGAAGCTGTAGTCGTTACTATAGTCAAGACTATAGACGTGACTATAGACGTGAATATATTGAAAACTATAGACATAACTATAATCAAAGCTCACTATAGTCAAGACCATAACTGTAACTATAGCCAAGGCTACAGAAGTGACTATTATCACTATAATCAAGATTATAGTCGTGACTATAATCGAGACTGTAGATGTGAGTGTAGTCAGGACTATAGCTTTGACTCTATTCAAGATTGTAGACCAGAATGTAGCTAAGATTATAGGCTGGCCTATAGTCTAGACTATAAAAGTGACTATTGAAAAAACTAAAAACTATACTAATTTTTCCAAACCCTCCATTTAAGGACTTAAATGTATTGAACACAAATGTTCTCTGTATTTATTCCAAACTCCAATAAGCAACCCTATTATACGTTTTACAAGCGTCTTCAAATTTACATATATTTACATATATCCATTTCTGTTTTGAAATTTCTTGATTACAACCAACAGATTTTTTCTTCTGAAAAAATAACTTTTTCTTTTAATTTTTCATTAATGGGCTATATACTCGTATATTTTTCATAAAATGTGCACCTAATAAGTTTCTGTATAGAATAAAAAAGTATAGAAATTATTTTAAATGTTACATTTAATGCTATTAGGCTATTACTTAATGTATGTACAAAGTTTTAGTCTTTTTCTTTTTCTTTGCTGTAACCAAAAAATATTCTAGACATTTTTAAGTTAAACGAAGTTTTTAAAACATTTAAAAACTTTTAAATATTATTATATTCTGCATACGATATATGAGTATTACAGACTACGAAGTTTGGTTAGGGACTATTATATTGGATGGTCTTTTGTATTTGATTTTTATTATTCTACTTTTTGATTTTTCAAAGGATCGTTGTGTCTGAGCCTCGTAACAGCTTTTAGCTACACAATCCAACAAAGTTTAATAGTTTGTGAAATTTGTGTGATAAAGTTGGTTGGTTGGCTGGTATGTGTATTTCCAAAGAAAAAAAAATATTTTTTCAACAAAAGGACTTACTAAGTATAACGTTTAGTTTTGTTCTTCTACATATATGTATGAATTTAAATGGAACTTTTTGTCAAAGCATAATTTGTTAATTTGTTGACATTAATACGTATAAGTATCAACATTGTCCGTCATTTCACATACACAATACAGCATTTATGGCATTAAAAGTTTTTAATTTTTTTTTGATGTTCTTTTTTTGTGCAGTTTTTGAGCCAAAGAAGTCAGTGAACTTAAAAAAGACCAATAGGAAGATTAAAACCACTATATAATACAACATAGAGCACAATTTTGAACTATACACAAAATGTTAGTGACAGGCAGGCTCAGACAGCCAACACATATAGAAATAAATACTCACTGACACATGTTACACATATTGGCAAAAACTGACATTTAGAGGAATTAATTCATAACTTTTTTTGTGGAGTTTAAAAAATTTTGCAGAAAAAATAGATGGATCAAATTATTGATATAATAACATATTTTGAATCACTACTCCTTTCGTTACCATAAAATATCAAATATTTTTCAATACATATCACTTAGTACAAAAACTAGTTATTTTATAAAAAAATGACGATTACATTCTCTTCAATGTATATGCACAGATGTACCGTTAAATATTTATGTTTGTGCATTTTATTTCCGTCAAACAACAAAAGACCAGGAACCAACTACGAAAAAAAGATCACTGAACTTTTATGAATGGCCACAAAAACTATTTGCCATTTTTTTTTTGTAGAAATTTTTTATAATATTTTATTATTTAGTTAGGAATTTCACAGCTGTGAATAAATAAAATAGTTTATTATATTCGTATACAATAACTTAATTAAAATGATAAACATCATCATCATTGTCGTCGACAGCGACTACATTGGCATCGACAACATCAACAGCATTATTTATTTTACGAAAATAAATTATATTGAATATATAAATTTGTAAAGTTCTATGTGTTTGTATATTATAAAATGTTAACAAATTACTATATTGTTATAAAAATTTAAAAAAAAAAAACTAAAAATTTATAATTATTTATACATATATAATTTTTTACACAATTCTGTCAATTTATTTAAAAAAGTACATATACAAGACAACACATTAATATAAAATACAAATACAATTGAGTTGATTGAAAGTCTGGCCTCCATAATAAGTATGTGTATGTGTGCTTCGGTATGTTTATATTTGTTTGGTTAAAATGTATTTACAGAATATGTTCTCTATGTTTAACATCAGTTTTAATTTGTTTTCAGATTTTTTTTATTTGTTCTCAATAACAATAATTACAATGAAAATAATTATTATCTTTGTTGATAAATAAAATTAACATTCTTCTTGTGCTATTTAAGGCATTGTGATATGAAGAAAAGTCCTTTATGAAGTTTATTGTTAAATTTTTAAAATTACATAGTATATTGCAAAGTGTTTAGTAAATCATTTCAGATTTTGTTTTCCATACGTTTTTGATTTAAAAACAATTTCATACTTTTTTTCATATAAAATCGATTTTCGTTAGAAAATATAAGCAAATCCACAAAAATCCACCATCAAAAATCGATATGAAAACTTCAAAAAACTTTGAATGGTAAATATCTCGCCAAATAGACGAAATCCGTCAAAGAAAAAAGTTTTCCCAATTAAAACTCAAATAGCTTAAATCGTATATATCTCAGTAAATTATATTTTTTACTGGGTTTCAAATGAACAAAACGATCAGACAATTTTAAGAGTCTTTGAATTGATTTGTTACAACATATTTGTGCATATTTAGATCACAGCAACATATTTTTGCATATCGTGTTATATTTTATTAGAAAATCCTTATTTCAAGCATATCTTAGCAAATTAAATGATATATTTTTGCATATTGTATACTTAAGAGCATAATATAACAAATATTATACTAGAGAGCATAATTTTACATATTTTATACTTAAGAAAAAATTTTCGCATATTTTGCATCCAGTTAATTTTTATTATATAATTTGCCAACAGTGTTGCCAGTTTAGTTTTTTACAGCCAAAAAAACTAGCCTTTTTATTTTGTTTTTAGCATCAAAATTTTCGTTTTAGCTTCTAGCTTTTTAAGCCTTTTTTAATTTTTAAAATTACCTTAAAAAGGCTTAAATTTTAGTATTTCAACAAAGAAGAAAATAATTTCCTGTTTGGTATGACAAATTTTATTTCCACAAAATCATCCATTTAAAAATTATCTAAAAAAATTCTCTAAAAAAAACAACTTATCTAATTTTAGGGACTTACAAAATCTTTTATAATTTTTTTTAAAGTACTTCACTAATATCATTAAAAAATATTTATGAATTTAGGAAAATTATTATAGAAGCCAAAAATTACACAATTCACAATCACAATTCATAGAATTACAGTTTAGAAATTATGAAAAATCACTTCAAAGCATTGGGTGGTTTTTCATACTTTCATAATATAACCCAAATTTTTAGGGAAAATTTTTGGGCGGTATCTTGCTAACATCTTTTCTACGTTTAATTTATAAATTTATTTATCTGTAAAAAAATATCAAAAACTAATAAAAGCGGAGCAAAAATAGGAAAATTGAAAATAATAATAATAATAAGTTTAGCTTTTCTGGCCTTATTTTTTAGGCACTTACCCTTTTTTGACCTTTTCTAAAGTTCAATTTAGCCTCTTTTTTTCTCACCTCCTGGAAACACTGGTTGTCAATAAAAAATTGAGCTTCGAAAGAAGCAATTCTGGTAGATAGAAAAGTAAAATGGTACTTTCACATTCCCTTTCGAATGGCATTAATGTTTTTATGGCGATGCTGAAAAAGAAGTGAATATTTTAGTTATAATAAGGGCTTAGGTTATACATATATATATTACTTTCTTCATTAAAATTGCGAACTTAAGGCTTATTTCGTAGCGCAAAAACGTAGGCTTTCTTTGTAAAATTTCACCTTAGTGCATCTATAAACTTTAAAACTTTTGACTGGGTTTAAACAAATAATAAAATAATTATCTTGAATAAAACATGTATATTAACAGAATTAGTTTTGTTTTAAAATCTGTAAAATTCTTACAAACAATTTAAATATGTTGGTTTTTTTAGTTCAATATTTTTAATAACAGTTGACGTCATTCTTTACAAAACAGTTATATTTGGAGAAGGTCTACTTGCAAAATATATTTCGAAAAAATTGGTACACGCTTTCATTATTGAGCCATAGTTACCACATCTAATATGTAAAACTTGGTCTCAGTTTTGATGACGATTTTCTTATCTTCCCTTGTTTCCGAAAATAAATTATTTATGTTTGAACTTGAAATTTATTGTTATAAGATCTGTTTAGTTTTTGCTAAGAAATACAGTCTTTTGTTGGAAATATTAACTTCTACCCAAAAACCGGTTAACCGGATCTGCTGAGCTTTTTTTTATCAGGTCATGCACTTTTTATGGATATGTCTAATCGCTTTGATAAGGCGATTACACGAGTATATTTTACAATAACTCAAAAACCGTCACATTAGTTTTTTATCTGCTCAAAAGCTTTTGAGTTATTAAGAAATTATTTCTTTGGTTTCATCATAGATTTAGTTATATAACGAATAAAGTAAACCTTGTGTCATCAAAATTGATGGAGAAATATTGATTATGTTCACAGTTAAGTGAAAATACCTATACCTATAGGCAGACAAAAATATGGTTACGAAATTGGCACTACAACAATATTATGTTCTCATTGTTAATTTTCGTTAATTTTAATAATACTTTGTTCATGATGGCAATGTTTTTGTTTCAGTTTTATCATACAATGTTTACATTTAGTCAAAATCTTAACATAGTTGACAACAAAAATTTTATATTTTTTAATAATTTTTTACCTTAAACAAAATTTTATTAATATAAAATAAATTCATTATTTCTACAACCATTAAATATTACCAATGTTGTTTCTCACTCTTAAACCATATTTTGTTTTAATACCATATTAATATTGTTAAAAATAAAATGTTACAAACATATGCTTTTTAAAAATATGGTCGAAAAATTAATTAAAAATTAATAACTTGTTTATTTTTGAATATATTTTGAGTTTAATGATTGTTTTCCTACTTCGTTATAATTCACATGTATTTTGTACATGAATTAATATAAGCAGACATGGTTTTGTTATATTTGATGTGATTCAAGCAACATAAGATTACTATTACAATAAGAGGGTTTAAATAGTTAATAAAAAATATCTTATATTATCTTGCATAACATATAATGGTACATATGAATAAAATTAATTAATAAACAAAGAATATGTAAATAATTTTTATAATTAATAAACACTTTTATCTATTATTTTGAAACAAAACAATTTACAAAAAAATAGTTTTGAATTAATGAGTTTTATTTGAATATATGATAAGATGGGATAATAATATGAAATTATGGAATAATATAATAAAATTAAATCATAATCTGATAGAATGGGATAATAATATAGTAAGATGGTATAATAATATGAAAAACTTGAACAAAAACAATATGATAAAATGGAATCATAACAATTATATTATTTATAATCAAATATACTTTTAGCTGTGACTATATGTTACAATCATAATATGTTGCTCTTAGATTACAGTCACTACAAATATATATATATATATATATATATATATATATATACATTTCATTTCAAAATTAATCTTTTTTAAGTTAAACTATTAGAAATTACACTTCTACAATGCTTAGTTAAGAATTTTTGAGAACGAAAAGAGTAATGAGTCAAAATTTTTTCAAATCCGATTGCTGTTAGATTTGATATTGAAATGCTAATTTATTCGTGTGTTATGTTTTTGGTATATTTCTTACTACTATTGTTGTCATTTAATTAAGTTTTTTTTTTTTTTTTTTTTTGTTGAGAGCTTTTAAATTTTCTATTATATTTAAGTAACTAACTATTGTTACAACTTGTCATTGGAACATGCAGAAGACACACATTTACAATATCTAATATGTACAGCATACAAATTACTAACATGTTCATATTTGTTATATACTTATGTAATTGTATGTGTAAATTATATTATATGCCGCAATTTTTTATATTGTTGTAATCATAATAATATGCTGCAACTGAAAATAATATATGTCATATAACAGTTGGTATTTGAGACATCAAATGTATTATTTAGTTTTTATGACTTATCTAACAGATTAGTGTGTTGGTCTCTGGCAGTCTATCATTATAGTTATATATTGTGTGCTAGATTATTTCAAACAAATTTTAAATAATAATCTCAACAGCATAGATATTTTTAAAAAGATAAAATATATTTCATTTTGTACAAATAATAAAAAAAAAAATTAGTTAAAAAACAAAATAAACCAAATATAGTTGTATTTTTATCATTATAAATATAGGGAGAAAACAACAATTTTCGAACACACAGTTCCGATTCTGCAATTTCGGTGAAATTCGGTGTACATACTTCGAATATCAGTATAAAATTTTAAGTTATACAAAATTTTCAAATTCATTGCACCTTAGTTTTGATCGCGGTGCAAAGTTCGCTT
Source organism: Protocalliphora azurea (assembly GCA_932274085.1). Lineage (NCBI taxonomy): Eukaryota > Metazoa > Arthropoda > Insecta > Diptera > Calliphoridae > Protocalliphora > Protocalliphora azurea. The sequence continues at coordinate 113,879,026 of OW026523.1, forward strand.
TTTTCACACATTTTTTAAAAATACATAAAATTTAAATCTATGTATCTGCGAATTTATTTGTCTGAATTAAACAAACATTGGCTGAAAGTGATGATTTATAAATATAGTTTCTAATTATTTTTGTAAAAACTCCATTTTTGAAAAGAAAAGTATAACGAAATCAATATTACTTCTTCTTTCAATAATATTTTAAAAATCATACCTTCCATTTTTATAATTTTTCTCTAGAATGTTCCTTAAAGTGTTGGCAACAATATTTATATTGGGATCATGAGGAGATGATGAAAAAACTAGTATTTAGTAAAAAATATTTTTTTGTTTCAGTAACAATTTTATATATGTGGACAGATTTTTCTGAATTCGATATCGCATACAATAAATGAGTGTTTGCCAAAATGAAAAAATTCTATATTTTCTAAAATTCTAAAAAAAAACATAAATCAACAGAAATTACATATAAAAAATGCAATTGCAGTAGAATGCATTCTTTAAGAATTTGAAATATTTTAATTGAATATGACAACATTACAATTTAAACGCAGCTTGAATTGTTTTAATCTGCTAAGTGGTCTCTGAGAAATGTTTATTTACATACTTTTATGATTTTTTAAGTTTTTCAAAATATCAGTAGGTAAAGAAAAATCGGGAGATTTTACGATTTTGCAAAACTAAAACAAAAACTCATAAACACATTCCTTAGAACTGCTCAGATATTCGGATAAAATAGTAAGGTCAAGTATAATTATTTTACTGCTTTCGAGTTTTCAACAAAATTTTATACAAAAAACAATATAACTTTTAGTGCCACATCATTGCCATACAAAAAAAAAAATACTTTAACATTATTCCAGCAACGATCATAGACTCAAGCGTAAGCTGTAAATTCGTAAAAATTTTTTAAAATTTCTGCAAATTTTTTTCGAAACTACTTTTTTTAAATCTCGATAACGATGCGTAGTGATCCCAAAACGATTTTTTTTCTGGAAATAATTCTGATACTTTACAACTACAGGATGTATTTGAACGAAGTTTCACGTTGATTTGGAGGAGCACAGGCTATTAGCGGTTCTGCGAGGGAGGCTGCTGGTCACTTCGGGTATGAAAATTTTGTAAAAAAAAAAATCTCTTAAATTCTATTTATGATTTGATTTAAAAAAATACACATAGATAGTCCTTATAATCTTCCATAAACAATATGCTTACATGTTTGGGATATCTCTTTTACTTTTAGATATATTTAGACCCAAGTAAAATTTTTACCTATTTTTCGATATGTTTTTTTTACTTTTTTTAAACTTTGTCGGATAAATTTGAGTTCAAAAATTTTCATTGAAATATATTTAAGTGTTCAAAAGATACACAAAATTATTAAAAAAAAGAAAATGTAGAATGCTGCACACATTTACCATAGAAATGAAGGAAAACGCAAAACTTTTGCTGAAGGGGTTCAAGTTTCAGTTAGTTTTTAAAAGAATGTGTAACCTATTTACGCAAGTATTTGCTATCATTAAAAGGGTTATAACTTGGAAAATAATAACGTATAAATAGTAAAATATAAATTTCTTTATTAAATTTATCAAAATATTTAAAGTTTTAATGTTTGCTGTTATTTTAATAAAAAATTTAATATCTGAACTTAAATAAAACCTATATGAATAAACCTATCATTACGAAATTTAAGTAAATATCAAAAAAGTTTTCCCTAAAACAAGAATATAAATTGGATCCCATTCTTTTTTCGATATAACCAAAATTCTAGTTCGGGGAAGACTTGTTTTAAAAATTTACTTTTGTTATTTAAATGGTTACCCTGTAGTTATCAGAGGCGTAGCTTATTCAATATATTTGTATGTTCGACGAACATATGTAGGTATATAACCAAGTTTTTTTTAATTTTAGCTTTTACATTTTTGAGCTTAAAAAATAAATAAATAAGTTTAAGAAATGCTGATAGGGCTAGCGGGGAATCTGTTAGAACAAATGCCCTTCGATTTGCTTTACATGCAACTACGTTAAGCATTTTTTTAGAAACATAAAAAAATGTATGGTCCAGAGGAAAAAAAAATGGATTTTAAAGTGAGAAAATATCAACAACTTTTTAAGAAAAATCAGAAAAAATAAAAAAAAAAAAAAAATTCTTTTTAAATTTTATACTTCAAAATAATATAACGCCAAGTTAAAAAGACTTTGGACATGTCTTTTAATGGGTTAAAATTTCACTTGATATCTATTAAAGTGAATAATATATCCCACACATATATATTTTTTGTAGGGAATTATAAGAACTATCTATGTGTAAATTTTTTCTATCAAGTCATAAATGAAATTTTGGCGACTTTTCAAAAAATTTTCATGCCAGGGTGACCAAATATAAATGTCTCCCAGACCCGCTAAAAATCTGAGTTCCTGCAAATCAATTGGAATATACCTCAGAAATTTCATTGAAAATTTCATTTAAATACTTCCAGTAGTTCTAAACAGAATTATTTCCAAAAAAAAAAAGAAATTTGTTTTGGGACCAATGTGCGATATTAATAATTAAAAACTGAAAAATATGAGAATCTTTGATGATATTTAATTCCGAGAACTATTTGTGTCAAAATAGATCTATAGAATAGCAATGTCATAAATGTTAGAAAAATCTAAGGTCCATGCAAATTCTAGGTACAAGAATTGCTCGATATAATTAGATAATTTTATTCCTAATTAAAAGAGGGCACTAAGAAGAAATTCGAAAAGGTTTAGGGTAAAAGTAGTACTTCGGAGGAAGAAAAATCTCCTAAAATTTTTATTAAGCCTAGCACTTTTAATGCCATTAAATCGATTAAAAAATCGCTAGGAACATAAATTTTTTCCAAGAATATGAAGAGGCAATTTATGGAAACTTAATTTATTCAAAATACCATTTTGATAGCATCGGGCTTACAATATAGACCAGGAAGTGGAATTATCCTCATGTAATCAAAAGTATAAAAATTGCGTAACATAAAGCAAAAATTAATTATTTATTAGTTAATTTTGATTGGAAAATTTTCTCAGGGATCTAAAAAATATAGAATTGGGAACAATTAAGAATAACTGTGTTAATAATGTAATGGTATGGATTACTATCACAGCAAATTGTCAGTTCGATTTCTCAGCATCAGGTAAATCTAGAATGATCTTCCAAAGAAATGTTTAATACAATTATATACTTATATTCTCATAATAAATTTATGTTTCTAGTAGATTTTGAAGGGACTTAATAGAATTAAAATTTCCCGGCTTCATAAAATTTGTTGGAGATTTTTAAATTGCTTTTAAGTGCCGTCTTTTAAACGAAATTAAAAAATTTTAACTTCAGTGATGTATTTCGGTACTTAATATTTGTTTGAACCTTCGATTTTTGTCTATATTTTTGGTATTCCTATTATGTAGATCCTTTTTGTTACAAAAAGTTCTCGGAATGAAAGATAATTAAAGATTCTCATATTTTTTCAATTTTTTTTTAATTTTTGATATCATTATTAAGATATAAAGAAGTAAAATAAAAAAAATTGGAGATTTAAACAAATTTTGATGAATTTACTGCTAATCCTATTTTTTTTTATCCGCATTGAAAAAGGACTATTTCCACTTGAGACGATGTACAGTTATTGGAATAATGTTAATGTTATTTGTATAGGTTAATAATTCAATGTATTTACAATGATTTGGTACTAAAAGTTTTATTGTTTTGTATACAACTTTATCGAAAACTCAAAAGTATTAAAATATTTATACTTGATCCTTGTCCGTAATTGTATATATAAATTGCTTTGTTCAAAAAACATTAGAAATTTTTCAAATTATTACTGAAATAAATTATTTTTTTGAATATTAATTTTTTCAGCATATTCAAATTTTTTTAAATTTTTTGTATGTTGTTGCTAAATATTTTAAAGAAAAATTATGAAAATGGAAGATATAATTTTTTTAAGATATTCTTGACACAAGTAAAAATATTGATCTCATTATCCTTTTATTTTAAAAAATGGCATTTTAACAAAAATAATTAGAAAGTAAATTTATTAAGCATTAGTGTGAACCAATATTTGTTTAAAACGGACAACTAAGTGCGCAGTTAAATGGGTTTAAGTTTCATGTGTTTAAAAACCAATTCTGAAAAAAGTGAATTTTAAACCGCGATAAAAACGAAACTACAACGGAGTTGAATTTTGAAGAACTTAAGATTTTGTGTTAAAGTAGTGAGTATCCATACCGTGTGTTATTAAAGGCAAAAATTGCCTAAATTTTTTTTATTTTTTTATTTATTATTATTATTATTTTATTTTTATTTTCTTCCTATAATAAAAATCTGTGTATAATATTTCTTATATTATTAAATTTATTTAAATTTTCTTTAAATTTTATTACTAGTTTTAACCCCATTTTCTCTCCAAGTGACATTCGTTCATTTTAAACAGCACTGTGAAATCCTTTTGTTTTTCTTAACGACCTCCGTTTAGTTAAACTTATTTTTTGTGTTTATTTAGCCTTTATTATGCGCTTCTATTTTTAATTCTAATTTTATTTTTGGCCCATAATTATAAATTAATGTTTATAATAGTTTTGACTGGTTTTTGGTACCTGTGGTGAGTTAAACATTTCATGATGATTCTGGCCCCCTCGGCATTTTTAATTAAAATTAATAAAGTTTTAAGTGTTTTGCTTTTGTTTTAAGGATAAACAGTTAGTTGTAATCGTGCTTTGGTTTGAATTTAAATTTCATAGCCATAGATTACTATGAATATAAATGTTTGGCAAGTAAAGGCTAAAATAATTAAATATGCCTGAGAATGTCTGTGCAATTTATTCGTTAAAGTTGTTAAAGTGGTTAAAGAAAAATAATAATTTATGTTGAAGTAATAAACATTTGGTAGAATTTTTAAATTATATTAAAATTAGTTATGAACTATATTATAGTTTTGAATTTAGATGATCACAAACAAAGAAAAAGTAAAGTTTTGCATTTAACACTAAATTATATATCGCCTATTTGTTAAGCAAATTTCTTATTACTCCAAAACAAATTTTTAAAGTAATATTCAGTGTAATAGCAACTTTTCTAGCAATGAACATATCTAAAATTCAAATTGTTAAAGCTTTCATTATCTAAAATCAGATTTTGAAAATATTCAGAAATTTGACAGAAATTTTAATATTTACATAGTTTTACCCCATGGCGTATGATTAATTTTAATTAGGAGTTATTTTTAAAATATTCGTTTTTTTTGTTTTGTAAATCTAATACAGAAACTGGAATATTTTAAAAGTAGTCTAATATTAAACAAAATATACTTTAATTTGGTATCAGAATTAAAACAAAATATCAAAACATCCTCAATGAAATCAGAAGAAAAAATAAATTTTGTGAATATTCTTTATAGAAAACAATTTCAAAGTTAAGGCAATAATAAAACCAATTAAGATATTAAGTTTATCAAAATATTTAAAGCAACGAAAAGAAGATATGTTTGAAATAAATAAATAGGTAAATAAATAATTGAATAAATAAATGAATGAATAAAAAATGTGTATAAGAACTTTTTAATTAATTTTGTTAAATTAAAAAAAAAAACTATTTTCATTTATTATCATTGAAATTAAAATCCCAAAAAGTTGTAAATTTTAGGTATTCTAATAGCTGACATTGAACTTATCTCCATTTGTTTTCGACTTAAAAAATTAAACTTTTAACTTAAAATTTGTAGAATTTAGAGAAACTTCCTCTATCCAAAGATTTTTTCTTAAATACTACTTAAAACTTCACTCATATGGAAATTAAATAGAAGTGATAAAAACTTTAAGCTATAGAAATGAAAAAAAAAAATTAAAGTTGAAAATTAAGCAAATATAATTTATATATATATATATATTTTTTTTTTCAACACTCAAACCAATGAAATCCAAATGTATAAAAAAATTGTAGTTTGTACCGAAAAAACTCCTAGCACTACTGTTATTATATTCTTTATAAAATGAATAGGTTTTTGGTAATGTATGTTATTAGACCGGTGCAATATTATGAAGAAAAAATAAATTTAAAGCATTTTCTTTCTCTATCGCAAAATTAAAGATGGAAAAAATTTTAATAATTTAAAGATGAAAAAGAGGAAATCTAACAAAAATTTTATAAAAAAATTGAAATATAATTATAGCTATTCTTAAAAAAGTACGAAAATTTAATTTGTCTAATGATGAAATTATAAAACTGAATGGGTCAATATTGCATCCGTATACAAAAGTGACTTAAGAAATCACAATTCATTAACCCTGCAGGCTACACTTCATCAAATCGGTGACGCATTTTTCAATGTTATCGTTTTTTGTTAATAAAGCATTATTTTTAATCCAAAATTTGTAAATTCAAAATAGACAGAAAACATATTTTTATATTATATTTCATTTACATAAAGATTAAATAATTCAAAAATTTATTTTTTTTTCATCTTTGCTTCAGTAAATTTTCTACATTAAACCATGCAGTCGATTCGGGGAAGTGTAGCTTTTGTGTCACAATAATAATTATTCATTTATTAATATTCTAGTATACCTTACCTTTACCTTTTTTTTAGCGAAGAAGAAATATCAGATTTTACCTTTTTTTTTCATATTAATGAACTTGAATTTTTTTGCTCCATTTTTGAATTTTAAATTCGAAAAAATTAAAAAAAGATATCAAAATTCAAAGCACCTTATTGTGCATGCATAAGCAAATATTTGTATATTCTTATGTTGTAGTTAGTGTATAGGAGACCAATATATATTGGTAGTTGTGAAATCATAAGTATGTGTGGCAGCAATTGTAGATATTGTAGTACTGTATACGAGTATAGACAGAGAACAGGAAACTTCGTAGCAAATGTTCAAACCATTAATTATATCTGTCGCACGCCCATTGCAATAAACTAAAATATTATTATTTCTTTTTTTATTTTTTCTTTCATCTTTCATTCTCTCTCTCCCGTTCTCACTCTTTTTTTATTTATTTATTTATTTTTTTTTTTTTTGTAAATTTATGCAAGCATTTATTTGCATATAAGTGTGAGTAGTTTAAAATAAGTTTGCATATGTGTATTTGTATGATTTTCATTTATTGCCACATTCAACAAAAACTTGAAAATGTTGCTTGAATTTAACGTGTCTTCTTTTATAAAAGTACAATTTTTTCAGAAGTTTTTACCCAAAATAAACATAATTTTGTTAAAAGTAGAATTTAAGTTAAAAAAGAAAGAAAAATTTATTTAAGGAAGATAAAACATGAAATGAGATGCCATTAATAATTCTTTTATTAAAAATATAACCATTTTATTTGTTTGAAAGCTTTACATGTATATATTGTTATCGTACATGTACGACAGTGAATATAAATAAATTAAAAAGGTAGCTATTTTAATGTATTGTTTATGTTTGCTATACTTTTTTTTATTTGCTGTATGAACATATATAGAATATTATTTTCTGTCCATACAGGAGCTGCTATTTTGAACAATATTGTAATTATAAAGGTACATGCAGAGAAAGAATATAGTTGTGGTGACCATAATGACCATATTTTGCTCTTATATTATGATTGGAACATATGATCACAGCAAAAAATAAAAACGAATTTAAGTAGTAATTACTATAATTTCTTTTTTCATATTGTGTCCGATTTTATGGTTTATTTTTTCAATCTTACTATATTATTATCCCGTTCTATCAGATTATAATTTGCTGTTATTATATTATTTTATATAATTTTATTATTATACTATATTGTCATATTATGATTCCATTTTATAACATTATACCATGTTATCATATAGTTATCCAATCTTATCTTATCTTCCACCTTATCTTATATTAAGATAAAAAGTTTTAGTTATATAATGTAATATATATATAATATATATATATATATATATATATATATTATTTGTTATATTCAATGGACCACCATATGTTAAAATACAAGATATATTTTTTAACTAACACTTTAATCGTAGTGAATCAATATCTTATATTGCTTGAATCACACCGACTATAACCAAACCTTGTCTATTTATATTTATTCATATATAAACTAAATGGGAATTCTAATGAAGTTGGAAAATAAAATTAAAAAAAAAATATTTAGAAACAAACAAGTTATGCATTTTTCTAGAAAGTTTGTGAAAAGGATAAGTGTTATATCTATTTTAACATTTTATTCTCATGGCAATAATAATATAGTTTAAAAATAAAATATGGTTTCAGAACAAGGAAAAGACTACAAATATTTAATGTGTGTTGAAGTAGTAATATTTTCAATATTAATAAAATATTTAAAACTATATGTTTTTAAAACTATTTAAAAATATATAATTTTTGCAGTCAACCGTATTAAAATTTTTATTAAATGACAAAATTTAAAGAAAAACATTGTTATTATGAACACAGAGGTACTAAACTTCAAGGAAATTAACAACGAGGATATAATATTGTTGTACTGATAATGCTGCAATCATGTTTGTTTTCTGCGTGTGTCATCATATTTGTCTACATATATATGTTAAATTTATTTTTCAATTATAATGTATCTATGGGCTAGTGTGTATTTTTATTTTAAACTTTTTATTTATTTTTAAATTGACACAAAACTGCTCGAAATCATATTTAAATTTAAACTTTGACACACATGCTATTGTCTATAATTATTGTTCTATATTTAGGATTAATTTTAAAAAATAAACAGAACAGAACAGAACTTTTTCACTGTTCTAAATTAGTACCTCAAAATGTATGTTAGTGGTTTAATTAATGTCTTGCTATTACGCTATTACGTTTACTTCTTACAAAATTGTGGTTTGTATTACTTGTATTTATCTATGCAAAAAAAAAAAAAAAAAATAAATAAATAAAATTATATATATACTTTATATATTTACTTTAAAAAGTTTATGTATTTATGTTCTGGAATTTCGACCTTCTGTCTGTTGATATCCGATTTTTTTTTTCTAAAATCAGCAAGCATGGGTGTTTTACAAAAAAAAAAAAAGAGAAGTGATTTCTTAATGATGGTGATCGAGCCTTCAAAAAATTCTGTTATAATCAATCAAAGTAAAAGCCTTTCTTTGTAAAAGTAAACACTTTGATATTTTGTAGTTACCCAGTAAAAACTTATTGGTTTTCGGTAATAACAACTACTTATTTCGGTAACAACAACTACTTATTATTGGTAATGAGGCGTCATTATTATTTGCCTACTCTGTATTACATTAATAAGTACTCAGTAGTGTAATGGCACAGTAATACTGGAATCACGTGGATTAGTTGGCTAGAGCTCCGGATTAACAACCAGAAGTTTGTTGGTTCAACCCCATTCTGAAGCTGTTAGTTTTTTATAACAAAATGTCTAAAAAGTTATTTTAAACTAAAAAGAGATTTTGTTGTTTAGGATGCTATTTGCGAGAGGTGTACTGAGTAAGACTTTAGTCATTAAAAACGAATGGTTAGTTTGTGTCCAAGTTCGAGTCTCACTGACGGCAACATTTTTTTTTTTGTTTTCGTTTAGGTACATATTTTTGAGTACCTCTAAAGTCAAAAAATAACTACATGAATTTGTGGACAATTCGAACAAAAATAACTAGTTATTCAGGCAAAAAATAAGTAGTTTATTTTTGTTTCCAATTATACCAGCTAGCTTACCAGGAAAGCAAAATTTTTGCTGGGTAGTTTCTAGATTTTAATGTTTGACTTTTTTGGCTTTGGCTTGAAAAGCATATTCAAAATAATATGAAGAAAGTTTTTACTGGTTATATTAATACTTTGAAATAGGTATGAAAATTTGATATTTTTTCACAAAAATTAAGACTCCCTTTTTTCGATTTGTGGGTAAAACTTTATTTCTTTTTATATATTTCTATAGAAAGTTAGACCTTCAGAAAAATTTGGAAGCAAAATTTATAATACACAGAAAAAAATTATTTAATAATTTCGTTCAAGTAACTTGTCATTTGATTTTTTCTGCAAATTTTATTATGTTATTAATTAATATGTTTATATTTCTTTGTAAAAATTGACAGCTTTAAAAAAAGAAATCATAAAAAAGAAAAACATTTTGAAAAATAATAAAACGCACAACAATTAATTATAATTATGTGGCAAATATTCTTCAATTCTGGTTACTTATTACCTAATTGTATGGTTTTCAAGAAAAATAGTATCTACAGATTTTCTTTTTGTCACTCATTCTGTATGTGTTATTGTAACAGCAAGAACTTTTTAACACAGAGGTGCACATAGGAGTCAAGTCCAAGAAGTTGAGGTGGTTCTACTAGTTGCGTCCATAAATCCGTTGTACGAAGGGAAGTAGAGTTAAGAGGACAAATGAATATGTGGTGGTATCATTGTTACTATTAAGTATTCCCGTATTGTTGTAGGCATTTCCGTCATAGATGCCGCTACTATTAAGCAATCATTTGTCTTTGGAAAACTATCTCCGTATAAAAGGTAAGTTATTCGTAATTATTTTTGGCCGTTTTTTAAGAAACAAATATTTAACATATTTATTGATATATTGCTCTTTATTTTATAAAAACTAACGCACATTAATTGTTTATCCCTTGTGTTGGAACATCATGACCATGATTTTTCTGATCTTTATGATTAACAAATACAAGTAAATGTATAAGTATTTAGTTTTTAGAGGACATAAATGCACATTACACACACACACACACACATATATATATATATATATATATATATATATATTTATAACTAAGAAATTTCTTAGTTTACATGCACAGAAAAAATTATAGCAAATAATTTTTTAATAAAATTATTAATCAATTTTAAATTCCAATTTAATGATATTATTAATTAATGTAATTAATTTTCTAATAGGTTTAAAATTTATTGAAAAAAATCGACAGCTCCTAAAATATATAATGAAAAAAATTTGTGTCAATAAAAAATATAAAAATAAAATAACTAATTCAATATCCAACCATTTAGGGCTCAATCTATCTATCATTTTAGATATTTGATAAGATTATTAATCTTTCGATGCTATTGTAGGTGTTCCCGTCATTGGTACCGAAAGTTATATTTAATTTGAAGATCCCAGTTTGTTTAAAGCTGTTCTATTAAAGATTGTTTAGATATGTATATAAGGTCAGTTCATATTGATTATTTTTTACGATTTGTTGAGACATTTGTTATATATTTATGTTCATCTCGTCCGAGGTCACAAAGGCACACAGACAAGATAATAGTATCTTCAATGGAACGTTCCGTAGAAATGAACGCTTTTATGTGAAGTTTTCGGGAACTAAATATGTAATGTTTATACATATTTTAAATATTATTTGTACATTGCACATTAAATTTTAGTATTACAAATGAATAATACTAAAATTTAATGAAGAAAAACTTGACACATATTTTATAAATCCCATTAACAGTCACCGGTAATCACATATGAGCTTCATTAGATAATCAAAAGTTACTAAAATCTGATTTAAACGTGATTATCGGTGATTTCAACCTATATGACGTAAAAATGAAATTACATATGCACCAAGGTTCGTTTCCCTCAATCAAATTTGGAGTTTTGATATTTTTTTGTTTAATTTTACTTGTATTGTATTATTTAAATATTTCTAATACTTTAAAAAATAATTACATTTAATCCGTATTGAAGGAGGGATTTAATTAGAACTGAACCAATATAATTTTTAATTGATTTTAGAAAGACTTTCAATCATAATATTAATTAATTTTATTAAAAATATTAATTTATATTAAAGCCAAAATCAACTGTTGTAGTTAGTTAATTTTATCATTTTGGTGACTGGAGCAAAATACAAGAAAAATATAATTAATGTAAGCAATTTCGTAATTGTAGTCCACTTTTATTTTTTCTGTCTACATTTATCGTATTTAAATACGCAGATTTTTTTTGCGAAGTAATTTTCAAATAATGTTTAAAATAATGAAATGAATTTGAAAGAAATTTTTCGATTTTTATTTACGAGTGGAATTCTCGCAATATTAAATTATTACTCTATTTACATCGATTAATATTTTAATTCACTTTAAAAGAAATTTCAATCATAGATTAAGATATATAAAGAAGTTAATTAAAATTTATACAAAAAATCAATTATTTTCACCTAATTATTATTGCCATTTTGATGATTGGAGTAAATTAAACAAAAATTTTATTTAATCTAAGCAATTTCATAATTGAAATCCATTTTTATTTTTTTCTGTGTCTATTCAAAGATGAATCCAGTATTGGTCAAAAATGGTGAATTTTTTCTATTTTAACGGTATAAAAAGTGTTATGAACCCAGTTATAAATATGGAAAATGTACTCCTCTATTTTACGAAAACAGTAAAACTATGGTCAAAATGTTTATTCCGTTTTGTTTAACAACTTTTTTTCTTTTTCTTTAATATTCCACGGCCGCAATAAGGAATAATATTATTCAATGGAATTTCAACTTTATATATCGCTTTTCTTTTTTCATTTAAATTCTTTCCATATGCTCCTAATGGAGGTTTTCATGTTATGGTTTATTTTGTTTATTAAACATTTTATTTATTTTGTTTATAAAAATTATCTAATAAAAACAAAAATGAAAATAAAAACTAAAATGTTACTAATAAATTTTCTTTTTTGGTTTATATAATATTTTTCTGAAAAATTATTAAATACGTATATAATAATTTGATGTATATATCATTAATATTGTTGAGTGTAATTTTTTTAAGATTTGTTCTGGAGTTGTCAATGTCATCATAGGAAGCTGAAATTTGACCAACACCCTGCAAAAATTTTGCTATATTGGTAGCTAGCAGGTATAATTAGAAACAAAAATAAACTACTTATTTTTTGTCTGAATAACTTGTTATTTTTGTTCGCGTTGTCCACAAATTCATGTAGTTATTTTTAGACTTCAGTGGTACTGAAAGATATGTACCTAAACGAGAAAAAAATTAAATAAATAAAGAAAGTTTACCCTCAGTGATATTTGACAAAAACTTTTTTTTAGTATAAAATATCTTTTTATACATTTTGTTGATTCCAATATTACTATGCTATTATCGTTACCAAGAAACTACTTTAATAAGGAGTTTCCACTACAGAGAACCAAAAATTTTTGCTGGGTAAATTTAAATAATATTCCCTTTCGTAATTATATGTACGTTTAAATTTGGGATACTCATTGGTTTGCTTCTTACAATATTAAACCAAAATAATGCACATATTAATGAAATTGAAAGCTGGGTAAAATAATGGACCGAATTGAACTATTTCTAGATACTATGATTGATAGATTTTATAGTTTGTAGTTTTGTTTCCTTTTGTGATATTATGGTTCTAGTTTTGGATATAATTTAACAATCTTACTATATAATTATACCAATTGCCATATTATGACTCTATTTTGTAATATTATTATCCTATATTTATCACATAGTTATCCCATCTTATCATGCTATTATTTCTTTTTGCCATATTATTATTCCATCTAATCATATATTAAAATAAAACGTTTTATTATTGTTATAAATTTTTTATTGATAACACAAGTCAACAAATTAAAAAAAGTTAAATAGTCTGTAGTTCTGTAACATTCCGACACTGGAAATATAGAAATGTGAAAAAAATGTTTTCGGACTTTTAGTTTTGGATATAATGTCAATTTTTAATAGTAGCTGTCCAACGTACTTTTTTCGGCCCGGCTTGAAACCCTATCGGTAATTTTGTTTAATAAATTCATTTTAATAACATGTCGTCGTCAAGAAGAAGTTGTCTCAATGATCCAAACGTCTTTTGTTACATGTGTGGTGACTACACCGTTAAAAAGTTTAGAAAACTTATAGCGTATTTTGCAAAAAGTGATTATTTTTCTTATTTTAATTTGGAAATTGAGGATAAAAATAAGCCGTAGATTTCTCAAATGGTTTGTAAAATGTGCTGTGAAAATTTAAGACAGTGTATGAATGGTCAAAGACGTCGTATGAAATTCGGGGTGCCTATGCAGTGGAAAGAAGAAAAGAAAAAATCATTTAGATGATTGCTACTTTTGCCTAAATATCGCACTTGTGCTAGACAAATTCAAATATAACGAGCACCAATGGATTATTTGTGTTGATCTTAAGATGACTAATTTCTTATTAGGACATCAAAGTGAATTCACCAAATATCCATGTGTTTATTATCTGTGGGACAGCCGCGCCAAGCACCTACACTGGGAAAAACGAAATTGGCCAGTATGTGAGGCGTTGGAGGTTGGAAATCATAACGTCATAAATCCACCTTTAGTTCCAAAAGAAAAAATTATATTGCCTCCCTTGCACATTATACTAGGTCTTATGAAGCAGTATGTTAAAGTACTGGATAAAAATGGTCAGCGTTTCTCTTATATAACGACAAAATTTCCAGGACTAAGCTTAAAGAAGATAAAAGCGGGAGTTTTTGATGGTCCACCAAAAAAAATATTAATTAAAGATTTCAGTTTCCTAAATTCAATGAATGAATTGGAGCGGTCTGCTTGGGTTTCTTTTGTTGAAGTTATTAAAAACTTTCTTGGAAATTAAAAGTTAAGCATCTACCACGAAAATGTTAAGGACAGATAACTGTAGAACCATGGGACGCAACATGTCTATACCTTCATAGTCATCTCGACCGATTCCGAGATAATCTTGGATCTTGTAGCGATGAGCAAGGGGAGCGGTTTTATCAGGATCTGAAAACTATGGAAGAGTGGCACCATGGCCGATGAGATCGGCATATGATGGCTGACTACTGTTGGTAAATGCAACGAGACCTTCCCACTGCACATCATTCATGAAAGTCACGAAAAAGAAAGTTTTTATGTAAATAATAATGCAAAAAATGACTTTTTTCATATATATATGCATAAAAGAGAAATACTAGAAAACTGCACGCGAGAATTCCAACTTTTTGTTATTTTTGTAATCAGTATGAAGTCCTAGTTTAAAAAAATATATAAAGTTGCTTGGCACCAAAACTAGTATTGAATTGTGTGATAAAAGAAAAGTGTTCATTCGAAAAAAAAAAAAAATATATATATATATATATATATATATATATATTTATATATTATTTGTTAATTAATTATATTCATTTATACCACCATACGTGATTCAAATGCGAAATATATTTCTTTTTTTTTTTTTTGTTAACTAAACCCTTCAGTGGTAGTTAACCAATTGCTTAAATCAAATCGAGTATAACCAAACCTTGTTTATATATATATATATATATATATATATATATATATATATATATATATATAAATTAATGGGAATTGCAATGAAGTTGGAAAACAAACAATAAAAACAAAATTTATTTAAAAACAAAACTAAATATATATATATATATATATATATAGAAAATTCTACTCAGTTGGTTAAAAAATGTATCTATCGAATAAAAAAATTGAAATCGCTATCTCTCTTGGGTCCAAAAATAAACTATTTTTAAATTGAAAATATTATAAGTTTTTTACGTTTTTTATTTTTTTATAAGTTTTCTATTTTATTTATTTATTTTATATATATATTTTTTTAATTATTTTAAGAGAGTATAATAATTTTACATTTTTCTTAAAGGTATCTTCACATAGATGATTCTAGAATTAAAAATTTAAATTTGCAGTTTAAAAGCCTATAATATATTCCACAGAGTTTACCAATGGGTTTTTCAATGTGGCCTTTATTGCAAAAGGTCCAAACAAAGATCCATTTTTGGGATCTTTCCTTTTTTTTATTTGAAATGACAAAGTGTAGAAATTTTTAAGGTTTTTTTAAAATGATTCCCAAAATTACTAAAAAACCGACAAAAACTCTAAAAATAGATTTCTTTTTTGAATTCTGCCCATAAAGTACACTCTTATTGCAGGTCTGGAAAAAAGCAGTAGCAAACTTTTGGAACATATAAGAGTTTTCGTAACTGCATTCTGTTTGCAGAACTGGCTTTTGGGATTTTTGAACATAAATGTTAAAATCAAAATTATGATATAAAAAATGTTAAATTCGAGAGGGTTTGAACATAATTCTATTAGGTGTTTGTGCCCACCTTCAATTTTAGAATTATTATCATGAAGTTACTTTTTTGAAAAGCATAAAATTATTAAGTGTTCTTAAATATAATTTTATTTTAGATAAAAAAAAATGCAGTCACTTTTTCGGTCAAAAACACAAAAAGTTATAATTTTTGCAATTTTCAATTTGAAAAATCGTTTATTCTTGGACTTGAAAGAGATATCGACTTCAAATTTTCTTACTCTGTAGATAATTTTGTTCTTTAACCAACTAAGTAGAAGTTTTACTAAATCGGACAAAAAAATTTTGGGAGGTACGTTGAAACACGTGGACTAAGATTTTTAAAATTTGTAACGTGCCGGTGTTAATTTACTTATATACCAGCCGTATTTAAAGAAATAAACATATGAATACAAATTTATTTACATATCTATAATAAAAACATAACATAAAAATACTTACGACAACAAATAACAGATATAAGAATTGACATAACTACACTAATATTTAATGTATATTAATCTCATTCTGCTTTGTTAATATTCTCTTTGACTAACTTACTTGATTATACTTATTATAACTCCCATTTAGTTTGTTTTATTTTTTCCTTATATAGCCACAGTTTTGTAACATAGGGGCGGTTATTGTTGTGCATGTAGCTCTTTTGCGTGAACCCGAACTATCGCTCGAATTTACCCCGATATCCTCTCATTAACTTAGATACGTGTCGTAGCTGTTACTAACCGTATTATTTTTATTTTGCATCCGTAGTTAGCAAAACTCGAAGCACCCGAATAATTTGAGTCCGAAATATTTTACCGATTACTTTCATACTTCGCTTACTTACTTAGCTGAACTCAATATCCCTCGAACTCAAAGCTCCCGAATTCTTTCGAATCCGAAATAGTTTCTTTCGTATTACCGGACTTAAGAGCCTCCGAATTCTTCCTAAGAGCAAAGTAGTTTTGTGATCGCTTTTCACGGATTTTATTTGTACTTAGATAAACTCAAGGGTTCCCGTGTAAAAATATTTAAAATCGTAAAAGAAACAAAAATGTACCTTAATTTGAGCCCCAATAGCTATGCTCTTGAAGGATATGTGGGGCCCCTTCCAAACTTAAAATTGTACGCTCCTCTGCTACGTCTGTTTAAAGTTTTTTATTAATCAAACTAGTCGATTAGAAGTTACAGATTTATTTCGACTCTGCCCCACTGAGCACTGCACCTTTATTAATAAAAATGGAGCTATTTTGTTGTTTCGCCCTTTTACATTTTGGCTGACAATATGTACATTAGGGCCATAACTTTTTAACTATACTTACAAATATTATAATGGCCATAACATAGCCGATAAAGGCCTTGAAAACTATAAGCAAAAATTTGTATTAAATTAGCGCGTTAAAATATTGCGCCATCAAATTCTTAATAATTTAGGGGATAATGTATCCGATCGCCAATATGAATCACGAGGTCGTTTTGGTGAAATTGTACTTATTTTGCCAGTTTTATAGTCAATAACCATGAAAATAATAGAACAAATACAATTTGCCAAAATTTTTGAGATGGCCCATATTGATGTTATTGGAAAATATTTAACTGAACAACGCGAATCATTAAAATACATTTATTAATATAATGATTTTTTATCTTTTTGTTTAATACGTGAACTTGCTGACAATAACGCCCCCTTTACACCACCCATTTTAAACAATTATGACGGCTTCCATGGCCTAGATGTTAGGCAGGTGACTTCTACGCTGGATGTGTTATTCTCACCCACTAGTACTCATCACCTTTCACATGATACCATGTCCAGTTATATAGATAGTAGTTTAGATGCTCAATTAATTCTACTATTAATGGACGGCTCATCAGTTAATGGTCACTTTAGCTTATGTGCTCCACCACTCTGTAATCGCTCGCACAATGTTTCAGTAGCTGCAGGCCAGCACAATCAACAAACACGCCGTGGCAATAGCTCTTCTTTACTCAACGAGGCAGAGCATTTCAAGGCCGCTGAAAAAAATCAGACATAATAGATATATGGACTCTTGTACTAATGGCAGATCCAGTGCTAATTTTTTAAACAATACTTCACTATTGGGACATTTATAACAAACAAACAAAATTCTAATTTAGTTCTGGGTCCCGTGTCGCATAAACACAATTCTAACAATGCAAATCATTTAATGAATATGTCCTTTGTCAGTTATAAATATTTTTGACCTACTACTTACTTCGCTATTTTACACATTAAGAATATTCGTAATGAAACAAAATTTTAAAATATTTCTTTCGTTATTTTACAAAATCTATTTAATGGATGAAAATACTATTCAGATAACTCTAAAAGATGTTAATCGTGAAGACATCTTAAGAAGGATTTAATAGCTAAATGTCATCTAAAATGACAAGTCCGCTGCTATTTCGACAAAATGTTTGTAGGTAGTTTGGACTTAATATATGTATTAAATAAGCTAACTTAGCGCTTTAATTTTAGCATTTGTAATAAAATTTGAATATATAAAAAAGCAAACAATAAAGTTTAATTATCATCCATAATAGAGTTTTCGACATATGTATGACATATGTATATGTATATACCCTCAATTTTCGGATCCAAAGCATATATGATGTACCATACCTATATTATTATAAATGATCATTTTTAGCTGGGAGGTTTAAAATGTTGTTCTCGAAAAAATGAAAACGTTGTCCATCGCTAGTGTCCAAAGTTGGTTATAGTTATGTATGTATTAGCATATGTAGAAAATTTCAATAAACCCAGGTAAAAATAGTCACATATTATTAAAACTGATCCATGCATGAATACATATTATTATATATGGTTCCATGTATGAAAAAGCATGCACTCATATACGAAAATATATACAACATATGGTTTCATATACAAAACCATATATGAAAAACATTATCATATATTAAACTATATATGATAATTCATCATCATATTTCATCATATATGGGTATACATGGAGTCAATTATATATGATTTGTTTTCGTATAATAAACCATATATGATTTAATGTATTTATTAGTTGGATAAAATACTTAGATTTCCCAAGATTTGAATCAGAGTAACAGTTGTTTCCAAAAAGATTTAAATTATATATGAATGTTTAATAGTGCGATTTTAAACATAACTTTGTCCAAATTACAACTTTTGTAAACTTACTTATTATATATATATATATATATATATATATATATATATATATATATATATATATATATATATATATATATATTATCTATGCAAATATATGTATGTTGTTTATTGTATTTAAATAATCAAAAATATTTACAAACAAAGAAGCTACATGATATCTTAATTTTCTTCTTTAATCAACAGACATGAAACACATTAATTTGGTTCATGGATTTTCGATATTTCCATGAAAGAAAGCAGAAACCGTTGCCTAGTAATTGACATATTCAGTCTCTGCTTATGTTTCAGATTGCTTTTATTGCTATATTAAAGAGGTGTTATTGTTAATGAAGAAATGACATGCCGATTCTTTTTTCCCGAAATGTAAGCTTAATATGTTATGAGAAAATATTAAATTGAAAAACCTGTTTAATCTAACAAGTAATTAATTTATTCAAATTGTTTATATAATTTACTGTGTAGCCTATATTCTTAAAAATAAAATATTGAAGAAAAGTATATTTTGTATTCAAATGAATAACAACGATCCGATATTAAAATGTTCAAATATAAAGATAACTGTAGTTATATATGAAAAAATATATGGATATATATGACCATGTACCCTTAATTATCGGAACAAAATATCTATATATGTAAATAAATATCTATATATATAAATATATATGATCCACGTATATGTATATTTATATTTTTTTTTCTTTTTGTTTAGAAATTAATAAACGTTAGTATAATTAATATAAGTAATAAATGTTATTCATACGTTACGAAAAAAGCAAATACAGTCAATTTGAGTGAGAAATTTTTTTAATTTTTCACCCAAATATCTATTAACTTATAATTATATATTTATATATATATATATATATATATATATATATATATATATATATATATAATTTTATTTAATTATTTATATCAACTCAACATTATTGTACTTTTAAGTAATACCAATTAAAATTTCTAACACGCAAATCAATTAACCATTTTACACTTCAAATAATTAGGCAAATGTCTAGACATTTTTCGTTTAACTTTTTTTGTGTGTTCTTTCCTGTCCGTATATATCAAAAAAAAAAAAAATTATTAACCTTTTAACAAATCACTGAAATTGTAGCAGCTCTTTAAAAGCCATATGCTTTATAAGTGGCTTTTAAATTGTGTATAAATTGTGGGTACTAGTATGTAAGTTTGTATAGCCCTTTGGCATAAAATCATAACTCTAATAATTCGCACTTTACCAAAAGCTTTCTCTAATAATTTTTGACCATTAACACTACATATACAAACAATCGTATTTTAAACCAACACACAAACATATGTGTTCATGTTATAATATTTGTTGGTTGTTGTACTCGTACTATAAAAAGTATATTCACTGCGAAAAAAAATTTAAGGCCTCCATCGTGCAGGCCTTCTAGAATATCTATTTATACATTCTTTAAGATACAGCCGCTCATGCTAACCTGCCTTTCATAGTTAGGCCTTCAGGAATGCCTTATCCTTGCCTTCTAAAATATCCGATAGTACTTCCAACTTCCTTTCTCTTGAAAGGAGGGTAAGTAGCTATATATTTGTTTAAATATATTTCGTTTTAAGCAACAACAAATCTATGCATAAAAATACAGCAATTTTGTTCCCTTCTCTTAGAAGGGAAGAAAGGTTACCACATTTTTTTGGTTTATAAAGAACAAAACCATTTCAGAAACCGGTACAAAAACAATATCAAAAATCAAAGGGGAAATATCAAAAAAATAATAAGAGTTCGTGTAGTTTTCTTTAATGGTTTGTTTGATATTGTTATTTGTTTTCTAAATTAATTTTATTTTTTCTTTATAGTTTTTATTATAAATATTTTATTAAAAACTGTATTTTTCATATTATATCTGTGTACTTTTGACAAAATAAATTACCAAAAACTTAAATCTTTTCCAGGAGAGTTAAAAAATTTTAAAAATCAAAAATTTCTATGAAAATGTAATTTTTTGGATAAAATTTCTTATGTCGACTTAAGATGTTTTGTCAAAAGTTCAGATATGTTTTTAATACTGAATTTTTGCTTTTTTATTCAAGAGGTCTTTTACAAGGGTCACATCGACGCGCGAATATTTATTATCTAGATCTCAATGACATCGCATTTAAAAAATACATGAACATATAATGCAGAGAGAAGCTCTTCTGACTATAAAATTAGGCCTCTTAGAAGGGATATTTACCCCATCTTTTTTCCAATGGGTTTGAGCACAATACCACCACATTCTTATGCACACACTTACAATTGTGTTGATTGTATATCTATGTATGTTTGTCTGTGTTAAACATTTGTACAAATTTACAGATGTTTAATGTTTGGACAATTGGCACTTATGGTTGAAAATGTACAAATGGCCACCTAATAAAACTTTAACTTCATGGTAATGTCGCCTCTCTGTTTTTTTTTTAGATAATAAAATGGAACAAAATCTAATGACCAAATTATGAAAAAAAAACAAAAAAAAAAAGTCGACAGTGGTTTAGAAGAAATGTTTTTTGATTTGCAGAAAACCCGGCTATACCGGATATACCTTTATATAAATGAAGAAATACGTTCGATTTTTGCTTTGAATTACTAGTGATATATTGAATTTTTATTTATTTTGTTGTCAAGTATTTACCAAAGGTAAACCAATTAGTAAAATTTTAATTCTTTTATAATAAGTTAGTATTAAACTTTATTTGTAATATTTTTAATTCAGAACAAAGGCAAACATGTCTAAACTTTTCGTTTTCAATTATATGAAGAATACGTAGTTTTCTGTACTTTAAATCGCCTTTTTTTCATTTTTAATTTTAAATAGATTTTTTCTTAGTTTTTTAATTTATAATTTTCTTCCAATTTTCTTTTCCTTCATCTGACTGTACCATATGCTGTCCAACAACAATGGAAGTTAAATGAACATTTCCATTCAAATAAGGCCTATTTTTTCATCAAAAGAGATCGGCTATAGAAAATGTTTCTTAAATCATAAATTTCTAGACTCATGGCTCTTTCTAGTCTAAAAACATGGCGTTTTGAAAAACAGAAAATACCAAAAATGCACAAAAGTGTAAATTTACTAACAATTTCTAATTATACAAGGTAGATCTCTGATTTTAGCTTCATATTAAGGAGAGTGAGATTAACTTTATTAACAAAATTCATAAAAAAAAATTATATAATGTTGACATAACTCTTTTACTCGTGTAAAATCTTAAGTTGGACACTCATTTAGTTTAGAAATTATGAACAAAAATATTATACAATGATTAATAATTTCTGAACTATACATAATAAAAGCTTAATTTTAGTATCATTTAATAGATAAAGACATTGACTTTAAGATATTATATAGAATGTTTATTTATTTTGAAAGTTCAAAGCATAAATTAGATTTATAAACGTTAAACCGTTATATTTCTAAAAACGATATTTTTGAAATTCTTAAAAAATGAAATAATGTTAACACAACTTTTCTCAAGTGTTGCCAGTTTAGCATTTTTAGGGCTAACTTCAGCCTTTTTATTTTGGTTTTTGCGTTTTTTGAATCTTAAAATTGCCATAAAAAGGATAAAATTTTTATATTTCAACAAGGAACAAAATAATTTCTTTTACAAAAGTTATTTTTACAGAATCATTTATTTAAGCATTTTTGTGTATTAATTCGGGCTGCCAGCAAAATGATCCAAAGCAAAATCATCCAAATAAAATACAGAAAATTACCTAAAAGAAAAATTATCCAAAAGAAATGAAATTCTGCCGAAAAAATTAAAAAAAAGTGCCCAAATATTTAAGAAAAATCACCTTCATCGATGTTCATTATAACACTTTCTGGTATGAAAATTAATCCATTATATCTTAAAATTTCTGAACAAAATCAACCATATTCAGAATGAAAATAGTTTTAACGTTGGCTGGATAGAATTCTGGTCAGAATTAAAACGGCTTTCTAGACAGTCGGTCTTCGGCCGGATATAAAAGTTTTTCTACTCTGGTGTTTTTCAAATTTTTCCTTTTCGATTATGGCGTATTTCATTAAATAAAACTTTCCTGAATAGGATGACTTTTTACTTTTGCAAAGTTAAAAATCACCCAAAATATCAAAGTTTTGTTTATAATTTATTACAATATCTTTAAAAGCATATTAAAAAACTAATGAGAGTAAAAAAAAAAAATTTAAATGGCTTTATTTTTTCTCATCTACTGACAACACTGCTCTTCTTCACACTCGTACAAATGTATATGTTGGATACTCCTTTAGTTTAGCAGTTAATTAGCAATATTTAATCAAAAGTTAAATTTTGTATGTAAAACGTCATTTATTTTAAATATGAGCTCATAATAAAATATTTTGAAATAAGTTTTTGAATTTTAAATTTTACATAAAAAAAAAAAATAGCTTTTTGCTTCATAACTTCTAAACTAAATTAGCGTTCACCTTGAAATTTTGGACGTATACGGAGATGACTTATGCAAACATTATATATATATATATATATATATATATATATATATATATATATATATTTATGCATATCGGAAAAGGCTGTGAGTCCAAAGCTTTATGATTTGAGAAACACATCTAATGTTCAACATCTATAGTGAATTTCATTGAAATCGGAAATGTCATAGTAGATAGCTATACGTTTTGTTATGGAAGCGCACATAAAATTTTAATTAGTTTTGTGTATGAAAAGAATATAAATATATATATACATTGATAATTTTAAAAATTTAAACAGATGATTCTTATTTTATTTTTTATTTATAAATTTCTTCCAATTTTCTTTTCCTTCATCCCACTGTACCATATGTTGTACAGCAATAATAGAAATTAAATGAACATTTCCATTTATTAAATCATTTAAATAAAATTTTAATTAGTTTTGTGTGTGAAAATAATCTAAATATAAAAAATCTTTTTAAAATAAAAATGTATATAATTTTAATTGAGTGCATAAATCATAATAAAATTAAATTATTTAATTTTTGCCTACAGTCTATACATACATATAAAAAGTACAAAATCAATTAAAAGTCATTAAAAAATAAATATAAAATCAAATAAATTACTAAAAAAATTAAAAAAATATATTGCAAAAAACATGTGCTAGTTGTTTTCAAAATTAAAACTGTATTTTTTTTTCGATTAGATATTATAATTCATTTAGGCCTAAAATTAAATCATATTTCACATAAATATACTTTTATTTTTATTCATTTATTTATTTATTTATTACTTTTTTATTGCAATAGCTCTGGCTCACCCTTTTATGATTTGTATGTGTATTTTATATTCAAAGAATTTCGTAATTAAAATTCACATTGAAACTAAGAGAATTTTATGTTCATTTCTGTGGTTAATATTCATTCATTCATTCACATTAAAAGAAATAATCACGTGTACAAAATTAATCCAGAATACCTGTGTAATAAATATTTGTCCATACATATTTTTTACTACTTTCTTTTTTTGCTTTGTTTTATTATTTTATTTGTATGTATGGCAGTGTGTGGATGTGTTTGTGCATAGAATTGTATTTGAAAGAAAAAAAAAAAAAAAAAAAGAAATGAAAAATTGTACCAGAGTTAATGAATTTTCTATGCATAAAATTTTATAAAATATTTTTATATTGGTAAAAAAAGAGATCGTTAGAAATTTTTGGCTGAGGAATAAGAAAGGGATTTTGATAACATTTGATATACATACCTTTAACGTGTATACAAAATTTGAAGTTCTTCAAGATATAATTGTAATGACTATAATCTAATAGCAGCATATTCTATTTGGCATATAAGATCACAAGTAAAAATATATATGATTATAAATAACAGTTTTTATGTTTCCATTATATTTTATTACATTATTATCCCATTCTATCATATTGGTGTTCCTTTTTATCATATTATTATTCCACCTTAACATATATTAAAATAAAACACATTAATTCAAAATTATTCTTTTTATAAATTTTTTATTGAGTCATATGTTGTACCATCATATATTGTGCAATATAATATAAGATATTTTTTATTTAACAAAACCCTTTACTAGTAGTCTTCTTATATCTTATATTCCCTGAATCACACCAAATATTAAAAAAAACCTTGTCTACTTATATTAATTCATGTATAAACTAAATGAGAATTATAATGAAGATGGAAAACACACGTTAAAAACAAAATATATCAAAAACAATAAAGTTGCAAAATGTATATTTATTATTATATTTATAATTTATATTTTTATTATTATAATTTATATTAGTAATTATATTTTTTATATTTATTTATTAATATATTTTAAAACAAAGTATGGCTTAAAAACAAGTAAAAAGATTGGTGATATTTAATGGTTGTACAAATAATTATATTATTCATAATAGTAAAGTTTTATTTATATTGAAAATATTCAAAAACATAGAATATTTTTAATTAACTGTATTAAAATTGTGATTGAATGTAAATATTAAATGATAAAAACGAAACAAAAACATTATTATCATGAACACAGTGTTATTTATTAATGAAAATTAACAACGAGAACATAATATTATCGTAGTGACAATGCTATATTTTTTTCTCTGCGTGTATCTTTTTTCGTTTTTCGAAACGTCCTATTTTTGGAGCGGAAAGGGCCGAGAGTCTAAAAGTTTATGATTAAAACAAATAATTCCAATAGCCAATGTCTGTAGCGAATTGCACTGAAATCGAAGATGTCAAACCCGATTGTCCGATTGCTAAGCCGAGATTTTAGAATCTTTAATACCAGAATTTATTGAATTTATCATGGCAAATTCATTCCACATTAGAAAGCCATTATTACAAAAGGTTTCCCAATATCACCCTAAAATACAGCTGATGTGCGTAGACTGCAAAAAATATTATATGCAGCAGCGTTGCAGTATCAAAACAGTAGAAATGCTTAATGTAACTAGAAATAGCACAAGAAATTGCTAAAAATATTAAATAAATAAAACAAAAGCCACAAATGTATAAAAATGTAAAAAGTAAATAAAAAAAAGGTAAAAACACTCTAAAACATACAAGAAGCAGGAAAAACATTAAAACTGAAAAAAATGTTAAAAAAAAAACTTCGAAAAAAATAACTTACATTCATTGTGAATTCCCTCCAAAGGTAAAACAGAAGTTTAACTACAAAAAAAATCCACAAAAATAAAAAGAAGCACAAAAAAGTTAAGCGTGCGTAAAAAGCAAAAATTTATTACGTTAGACAAAATATTTTTGGTAAGATATTTTTTGTCGGTTTTGGTTCATTACGCTGCTTTTGAATTAAAAATCAAACAAGAGAGAAAAAAACTAAAAAGAAGGTTTATTAACCCTTGTAAATTTAGCTTTAGTTTTCTCCTACACATATTTTCTGCAGTTTTTTTATTTGAGGGTTTATTTGTTTATGTTGTTGTTTTTATTTTTGTATGCACATATTTTAAGAGATTATCACACTTCTTTTCCTTAGTAAAGATGACGATTTCGTGGGCTGATGAACGGTAATAGTAGCATGAGGGAACGTTTTGAGCTGTAAGATGAGGTGCATTTAATAGAAGAGTTTTTAAATGTCTGCAATCTGTCTTTCGTTGTTGGTCTCTGTCATCCAAATGATGCGAAAATTTTTAATAAACAAACAAATTTTCCCCATATTTTTTCAATTGCGCAAGCGCTATATTTTCCCATTTAAAGTCGAATCATTTTTATGTTATCAGGGAACATTTTGCAAATACAATAAATAATAAAAGTAAATAATGACCGGTAACTTCAAAATGCATATTTTACTCATTTAATATATATGAGTGTATTTCGGTTTAAGAAAAAATATTGTATTTTGAGTTGGTTGCTTTATGTTCATTTTGGCCATTATTTTTGTTTTATTTTATGTAGGTATCTAGAGTCTCTGTAATACTTTTATTTGTTTAGCACACGCTGGTAAAGTGGCCAGATTGTTAGGAGAGGCATTTTGTATGATGGGATTTAAGTATGGCATATATGTAAATATTTAAAAGTTTATAATAGTAATCGGCAATTCTTTATTTAAACATAAGTAAGAATAGCGGCTATCAAATATTAACATAAAATAAATTTTACTTTTAAAATTGATTCTTCCTACTTGTTGTAATGATTAAATTATTCCAAGATGAATATGTTGGTATATATATTTTAACAACAAAGTAGCCATAGGGTAGACATCTTTTCAAACAGTGTTTTAAATGTGGATAATATAGTGAAATAGGATTGCAGTTTCTATATTAGTGGTTGCTGACTTTAGAGAAAAAAGTCTCATAATTTCCTATAGTCAACGTAGACTGCCGACTATAAGCAAGTTCTGTCTTTTCCATGAATTCTAAGTCGGCATAATTTGTTTATCCTTATTTTATTAAAACTACTACCCCAAGAGGTCTTGCAATATAACGGTGTACAAAGTTTTACAAGCGATTCAAATTCATAAGTCTTGTACATTTGGCTTAAGGTTTTTTTCTTTTCAAGATTGATTTCAAACATTCTTAATTTTGAGCTTGTCGTAGGAAATATTAGAATTACGATATTCTAAAGAACATTTTAATACATTATAGGCAAATATTTCCAATATATATTTTTTTTAATTGTGACGGTTCCGTACTTTTTCTCCTTCTGTGAACAAAGCATATTTTGAAAAGTAGTTTTATTAAAACTTTGATCGATATTAAAGTATTTTTAAAAATTTTTCACCAAAACTCCCCAAAGAATATTAATTTGGTGTTTATATTATTTTTATCGGTGTTTGGACCTTTTACAATTATGTGGATATAGATATATGTAGGTCCAAGTAATAACTGATATCAACATTCAAGTCCTAAGTGATATGGTTGATCCTTTATAAGGTTTTTATCTATTAGTCCTGGGAGCGTGTCCTAAAGAACATAGTGAAATGTTGTACCTCTCGAAATCCTAAAAACCTTCTGTTTAGCTTTCCTGTTTTTTATTTCAATAAGATTAAAAGTACTTTTTCAAATTTGCGAAATTAAAGCGAAATTAAAAAATTATGAAGAAAAGATATATGCATCATTGGGCGTAAAAGGGCTAGATGAAGTTTCAAAATTAATTTTTCTATAACATCTCTGAATTAGGAACTTTTCGACACTCATCTCCAAATTGGCTAAGATGTTCCTGGCTCATAATTTTCAATCGTTGGTAGTATATGGAAGATAACCCCCATAACCTATCAACGACTCATACTTAAAAAAATAATACATACATTTTTTCCATAAGAATGGGTGGCTTATACAAAAAATTAAAAAAAAGAACTTACAAGCATACATAAATATGAACTAGCTGACTGCTTATGCAAAAAACAATAACATTGATAATTATAATAATAATGCTATTGTCAAAAAAGCAACAACACTACTAGTCATCGCATTGCTTGAGCGGTTTGTGTGTATATATTTTTGAAAATTTTTTTTAAGTTTTTTTTTTGGCATATAAGTCGGCAGTTTATAAATCAATTCAGTTGATTCAAAACACCGAAATATTATAAAAATATTTGCGACCGATCTATATTAAAACGCTTCAGAAAGTCGAAAATACATTTTCGCCGATATATCGTTTATTAATAGACCGATTTAGTTCGTTTCTTCAGCACAAAAATTCAAGAAAAAAATTCCGAATTTTCTCTACCAGAATGAAGTACTTAGCTTACATAGAGGATCAAAAAATCTAAAACCGTTTCAAAAGGTTATTTTTACATATTACCGACATTTATGAACCGACCTTGCTGAACTTCAATAGCAAAATTTTCGAAAGTATTTTCGGCCGTTTGATATATATCGGTGGGCCTCATAAAGAACATTTCAACCGACAGATGGACAGAAGACGTCCTACCAACTTGTATTCTTACAAGGATTCAGAAAATATAAACTCTTTTGCTCTCCGGCATAAGTTGTGTACATTTGCAAATTTGGAAAATATTTTTATTAACATATTTTTTTGAGAATTTTCTTTACTGACGTATATCTAAAATTCCATCTTTAATTTTTTTCATATTTTTTGTTAGGAAGCTTTATCGGTATACTTGATACAGAGAAATTTCAGAGAGATCAAAATATTTAAATTTAAAATGGAATTACACACTTGTGTAATACAACTTTATTTTTGAATTTCCTATAATTTCAGTTATAAGTTATTATTATACCATATATAATTTAGCTACAAGACTGAATGTATGATAACTTTTAATTAAAACAATTTTTTGCATTTATTTTATTTTGAAATGTTTAAAAAATTGGAGTTTAAATTTGTTAAGGTTAAGGAAAAGGAACCTGTTAACATAACGTGAAAAACTACATAAATTCAGGAAATAATGTGTTGTGCTTAAATTGAGACTAATGTTCATCTGCTGATAAGAAACCTCATGTGGACATAATGGTAGAGAAATTTAATTTAAATAAACTATATAATTTTATTTTGGATAAAAATACTAAAATTGTATGAAGGAAAAAATTGAGAAGATATTATAAAAATTCATAGTTCAGACGTTTGTTTGAAGGCTTTATATTTTGACGGAAAAAAGTTTTCACCCGTTCAAAAGTTAATGATTATTGCGCACCGTATCGAGTTTTGGATATGGTTAGTGTTTTAATATTACCCTCTGATTTTGAGGCACGGCTTGAGTAATATTGGCTTGGGTAATATTGATTATTAGCATAGACCTCTGAGTCTAGCGGGATCTCTAACTAAGTAACTAGCTAAGATTTGACCGACAATCAAACATTCGTTACAATATAAAAATTGGCAAAAATATAAAGAATTATTCTAGACTTATGAAATCTGGTACACATTTATGTATTGGAAAAAATTTGGGAAAAATCGGTGTAAGGAGGCACAAATTTGAAATTAAAAAAATATTTAAATTAATACAAAAAGTTCTAAAATAATATTGTGTTTGCTTCCTTTATTATTTTTTTTGAAATGAGAGCCCTGACCGCCAAAATGTCATAGCCGACAACATTTTCAAAATTCGTTTTTTGAAGAAAATATATAATTCAAAAACATTTACATCATCTGTGAAAATTTCATCGAGCACCCTTTAGAATTTATTATGAAAACAAATTTACCTTACTTGATATTTTCCATATATAACAATGTGTAAACAATCACATTAATTGCGCTGATGCTTTAGCTATTCCTTTAAAACTTTTATTTAATAATTCGATTCAATAAGCAATTCCCCTAACGTATGGAAGGATTTTGGAAACAAAGTTGATATTGCATATGGTATATTGGTGATATTATAAAATTGAGTACAATACTTTGAAAAAATCATTACTGATTAATTATGTTTCAAGTGGAAATCATAATATCAACTTATCACCATGGTTGACGTAAAAAGTGTTCTACTATTAAAAATCTTTTTCAACTCACAACTCTTGTAAATCGAGCATTTTTTCAACAAAAACAGACAGATGTAATTTACACTGAATTAAACAAGACATTTGATAAAGTTAATCATTTGCTTCTGATAAGAAAATTATACTTAATGGGTTTTACTGAATTTAGCATAAAGTGGATATGCTCATATTTAACAAATAGAAAACAAACTGTTTGTTTCAAAAACTCATGTTCTAAATTTATAAACGTTCTACTCTAGATTTTTCCTTGTTTGTAAGCGATTTGCCACAAGTATTTCATTACTCAAATATTTTGATGTATGCAGATGACGTGAAAGTCTTTCTATGTCACCAATATGTAGCTGATTATCATTAACTCTAATTTCTTTTACAATTGGTGCAAAATAAATGTTTAACTATGGGTGCCTCCGACTAGAAAGTGTTGACACTATATTAGACCTCGGAAGATTCTAGAATAAACACTGGATAAAAGAGTTCAATGATACTTAAATGACAAAAGCTTTGTTTACATCCGTCGTAAGACCAATTCTGGAGTATAGATCCGTTATATGGGAGACTATATATATCAAAAACACACCGACCTCATCAAATATGTTCAAAAGCAGTTTCTTCTGTTTTGCCTTCGAAGTCTCCGCTTGAACCCACTAAATTTGCCTTTATAAATTTGTAGGCTTGCCCTTATTAAGCTGACTACTCAGAAAAGCAGTAAAACTATGCTCAATATATCGTTTCGTTAATGGTATTGTGAGTTTTGTTTTTCTAATATATAATATCCAGTTCTTAATACCTCAATTCTCGTTACTTTGTACCATTTGCAGTTCAATTCTATAGAGCTAGTTGTTATGTCAATGCGGATCCTCTAAGTGCAATGTATAACGAGTTTAATAAATTTAATATTTTTACTGATAATTCACTGAACGCAAAAGATCGTGTTCTGTTTTCTGCGATTAGGGCTCGATTTTTACCTTTCTTATCAGAAGTAATTATTGAGGCGTATCACAAAGTAATACGAAAATTGGAAAATTGGAAAAAAGAAGAAGAAATCTAGGTTCAACGATGAAATTTTTGAACCTAGTTCCATTTATAAAACGTTTTTAAAATTTTAGAAAATCTTAATATTTTGGCTATATCGGATCAACGAATTAACCATACCCTCTTTTAAATACTAAGTTTTATAAGATTACATATACCCAGCAAAAACTTTATTTTTCTGGTAAGCTAGCAGGTATAATTGGAAATAAAAATAAACTAATTATTTTTTGCCTGAATAGCTAGTTATTTTTGTTCGAGTTGTTCACAAATTCATGTAGGTATTTTTAGACTCAAAATATGAACCTAAAAGAAAATTAAAATAAAATAAAAGAAAAACTTTGCCGACAGTGTGATTTGAACTTGGGCACAGATTAACCATTCATTTGTAATGACTAACGTCTTTCTCAGTCTTTTTAGACATTTTGTAAAAAAAAGTTAAGAGCATCAGAATGGGGTTGAACCCCAACTGATCCACGTGATTGTAATATTACTGTGCTATTAAACTATTGAGTACTTATTTATGTAGTATAGAGTAGGCAAATAGCAATGACATCTCATTATCAAGAAAATACTTTATTAATTATTTGCTATTACCATGAACCAAAAAGTTTTTGCTAGGTATGTATTGCAACAACCTAAAAAAATATTAATTATGGTATTTTTTGCACAAATTATTTATTTTGTTTTTGGTAATCAGTGTTGCCATAATGATTTTTGAATATAATAAAACTTTTTAAATTTGTTTTAATTTTTTAAATTTTTTCACCTGCTATTCAAATCTATTTGCAATTTATTTTATTTAAGGACGACTTATTATTATATTTATATTATTTATTTCAGTAAAAATCAGTATAGATATGTGTTACGAAAATTTACGAATGTGTTAGTTTTCTAAATGATTAAATCATTAAAAAACAATAAAAAAAAACTATGGCTTTGAATTGTTATATTTATAATTCGATTTTCATTTGAGTTTTCTCTGCTATTTTTTTTCTAATAAAGTCACAATTGTTTATGGTTGTTTTGAAAAAATGTTTTAAAATATCTTAAGAATTCATTCCTTATAATTTTTCATCTGATATCATCTGTTACCCTTTAACTTTAATATTTTCAGTAAACGGATCGAAAAACTGTAAATATTTAATACAAAATCTGTAATATAGACAGTTTTTAAAACTAACCTAGTTGATAAGTTGGCATGAAAAAACATATAATTTAATATCGGCTATTTAAAGCACATTTCAAAATATACCATACCATTCAAGCTTAGGTCGTTATCTACTGTGCCTTTTTCTGGTCATAAATATTGAGGATATTTTAGAAAATTTTAGATAATTTTCACAGGGTAGAAGTAAATATTTCATATTTTTATTTGTAATATTGTTCCTCGTGGGATTTTTAATACATCTAATTAATATAAAAAATTTACTATCCAAAATCGAATTGGAAAAAATGAAAATTTTTTCCAAACCAGTTGTTTGTTCCCCAAAATTATAAAAATACTTGAAAATTTCCTCGACCTTGAAGTCGTCCTACTTTATGTAGATTAATTGCACAATAAAAAAAATACTGAAGGTCTTAGATATCATTTGATGTAAATTTTGTTATTATATTTTTGGACTTTTTTTACATTGTGTATATATGGAATCATTGATTAATATTTCTTATTTTCTCAATTTTTTTTTTGTAACAAATTAATAGACTATTTATTTTTCTTTATTTAATGCTTTGTTCAAATTTTTAAATCCAGTGTTGTGAATTTATAGATTTATAAATATCTTTTTAAATCTTTGGTTCAAAATTTATTTTAAAACTGAAGTATAAAAAAACAGACTTTAGGATTGCGGCGTAACTAAAGTTATCATTATTGTAACAATTCTTGGAAGTTAAAAATGAGCATTTTTCAGCATTTTTCATCATTTATACCATACGCTACAACTTAACTGAATGCGCAAAATTTTTAAATTATTTTCAATAAAATAATAATAGTAATAAAATAAATTATTTCACTTATATGGTACCACTGATATAAACGACTCCTGTGTATTTAAAGTATTTCTCTCAAGATTCGTGCTAGTTTTTGAGTCCTCACGCATTAAAATTTTGATGTCATAATGACTTTTTGGTATTTACGTCACTAAAGAGTTGATTTCAGTCATATTTCTAATGCTGGATTTTATTCCGTACTGCGTAGAAATATAAAAAGATAATTTAAGGCATTTTTATTATGTTTAGGAATGTTATACACTCGGGAGGATAGGCAAATTAATGTTGAATGCTCAGGGGTGAGTATCTTTATTCAGGTTTATATGTTTAACTAACGGAACTGAATAACTTGATTCGAGTTTTCAATTCTCTAACACTTTTGACAGAGTTGATCGCAGGGATAAAAAATTTTTGCCATTGTAACAAATGACAATATAAACAGGAAAAAATTAAGAGCTATTTCCTATTCTCAAACATACACTTCCGTGTTGATACCAACAATTTATTTGATTTCGTGAATACACCGATCGATATCATTTGTGATAGAAAACAAAACATCTCCCTTTTATCACTTCTAGGCTCACAGAATACTTTAAAGCCACATCTTCACATAGAGCCTTATCTTATCAAGAACTTCTTCAAAGCAATTAGCCGCAAAGGATAAAAATTAAAGAAGAAGTTTGCAAAAACTAATATTCGAAAACTAACGTTTAACGTCAATTAAAATTTCAACGGAGTGGTAATTTGAAACTATTGTTCGCAAGATTCTTGGTAATGGAAGAACCTTTGATATGGAGCAATAAATAGAGAGTTTGTTGCAAAAACCCCAAAAGATTTGAACTCGAACGTTTTTAAGGCTTAATTTTCTTTACTCGGTACTTTAATTTTTTACTTAAAAGTTTGACGTAGGATTAACAAGAATGGAAAGCAAATACAATAAATGGGTAAAATAATGTCAAATTCTCAGAATTGAGTACTTTCGTTACCTTGGTTTATATGTTTTGCTAACTGAACTAAATGATTTGATTCTTGAATTTCATTAACTAAAATGATCAGTAGAGTTAATCGCATTATGGTTGCGATAGCAAAAGGTGTTTCATCTTCTAACAAACGTTAATGTAAGTTGTACTAAATATTTTGTACTGTTCCCAATTCTTAATTAATTGACGAAATTATCAATTTATTTGATACTCTATTAGATGTTACTTGTGGCGGAAAGCAAAATGTTTTCTTTTCACCTTTTCATAGAATACTTTATAACTACCTCTTCGCATAGAACGTTACCTTATCAGGAACTTCTTCAAAGCACTTAATCACGAAAGGCATAAATCAAAGAAGAAATATTTGTCAAACCTAATATTCTAAAATTAATGACGAAAGACTCTTTAATAAATATTTAACGCCTAATAAACCGCCAATGGAGGGATAATTCTCGCAAATCTCCTGATTTGAAGCAAATTATGGAAAGTTTTTTGTAAAACTACAATAAAATTGCAAATCGAATATATTTTAAATTTAATCTTCTTCATTTCAGTTTCAAAAAAAAGAGAATCGAAAATCGAAAAATAATACGAAAGATTTAGGGACGAATCCACAATAAGTTCTTACTCTTGGACTCTGATATATAAAACAGATCCAAAACAATAAAAAGAATTCAATTCTTGATATTATCAAACTAAAACTGAAGCAATCTGGCAATTTACTGTTTTTTACAACATAAAAGTCGCGTGACTTGATAATGTTAGTTTTTATAATTGTTATTGCATGAAATTTAGTTTAACGTCATTTTTAAAGCGTCATTATTTAAGAAAAACAAAAATTCGCTCTCTTTGTTCATTACAAGTGCTCTAACTTGAAAGCTTTTAGATTTACCGGAAAGCTTTCAGTGTTTAATTGGCTATTAAGAGAGAAAGATAGATAAATGTATAAAAAATAAATTTGTTTTTAAAGCCTTTAACAAATTATTCTCAAAATTTCATTATATAAAAAAATTAAAAAATGAAAGAAGTTTTGTTTAGTGTTTTAAAAATCTATAACAAACAGTTTTCTCTCTCTCTCTCTCTTAGGCTCTCTATGTGTAATATGTACTCTCTTTCTGTCTCCTCTTTTAATAAACTCTCAAAACTTTATGACTGCATTGTATGCCCTGAAAATCCAGACCTACATCAACATTTTTTGAACACACACACACACGCATAGAGAAAAAGAAAATAATACAAAAATTATGCCAAGCTAAAAATTGAGCAGAATAGCAGGATTATATACCAAAAAAATGCATACACACATACCTAAACCTGAATATAAAAACCCGTAAAAGTTCCAGGCGCATCTTTTTCGAAATTGTGTCAAATGCTAACAAATAACAACAACTCTAACTATATAAACACACATATAGAGGAGAACTTCAAAAATGAAATAAACGCAGAAAATTATCTACACATATATTTATAACGAAGTTAAAGGAATTTTTAACCAAAAAAAAAAAAAAAAAAAAATTAAATTTAAATCGAAAAGCTAAAAATATTTTTATAGCTTCAATTAAAACAAGCATAAAGTTTTTCTATTTTGTAAAGGAAATCTACAATTTGTAACAAGTTTCTGTTTTGTGTAACCTGTAATGAAAAATAATGTCAGTTCATGCTTATATTGCATTTAACGTCATCATGATTGCATCATAGTGTAACCCCAAAATTGTTTTAAATACTAGATACGAAAGCATTGTTAAAACGTCAGAGTACGAAACTGTCAGGAACTTAACATCATCATCAACGCCATCATCGTCATCATCTGTATTAATTCTTCTAAAAACAACAAAAAACAACAACAAAAAACTACAGCAAAAAACCAACATAATTGCTTATAACTAAGGTAAAAAAATATCACACTGTTTAGCTTGAAAAGAAAAAAAATATACATAAAAGAGCTAAAAATCCAAAACAAAACAGAAGAGAAAAAAAAACAAAAGACAAAATATAAATTTTAACCTTATACTCAAACTCTCATTCCAAAATGGAAAACAACCGGGTTAAACAGTTAGAATCTATACTAAGTATTTTTGTAGTTTATGCTGCCTATGCAGACATAATATAAAAATGGAGCTAAATAAAATAAAAATGTCATAATATTTATCTAAAATTCTAAAACACTTCCTTTTACTGCCATCTCTGCTTTCAGTGCCAGCAAGTGTACCTCACACATAAATTTAATTTTATTTTTAATAAAAATAAATTGAAAAATACTACATACTGCTAAAAATTCCATTGTTATTTGGTTTTTCAAATTATTTTAGTGCAAGAGTATGTATGTATGTATGTATATTTTTTTTATTATTTTTTTTAATTCATTTATAATCAAAGTTTCAAATTCATTTATAGTATGTATGTGGGAATGTATGTTTATGTGCATACATATGTGAATGCGTGTATATAGTTGTTTTTGTAGTAGATTTTATTTTGTTATCATTCTTGTACTTTTTAATATATATTATACATTTTTATCGTCATAGTTTATGGTGTGAATGCCTTCTGCACAATTTTCGTTTATGGCTAAAATACCAGAAGAAAAACACGTTGCACTATTGCCAATTTTTGCAGACTAACACACATATACTTTTAAACGCATATGCATATACATTCACACAAGAACAATCACACATACGCATATACTGATAGAAAAATAATAGTTACCGGAAAAATATATTATGCAAGAGATGATTATGTCTAAATGCAAGAGTGTGTGTGAAAATAGGAAATAAGTATTTCACTAGAGTGTTTTTGTGTGAGCGTGTTAGAGAGGGGAGAAATTATTAGGTTGCAAAAGAGCGAAAAATGAAACTAGTTCTAGGTTTTCTTGGGAGTAGTATATATTAACAATGAGCACTCATACGTATGAGTAACATAAATATGAGTAATATAAATTGTATTATACTTTACATTGTAGTGTTAGTAAGCCATATTATAATGTTTTTGTAACATTATGTTAATTTTGATATTTCAGTGCACATATTTTTAAGAAATGTTAGCATAGCATTATTCGGTTTCTTAAATTCAATACTGTATTAAAACTTATCATTGTATTTTTTATTTGACATGAAAATAATTGTAGCCCAAATACTAAATTTCTATAAAAATTAAAAACCTATAACTTTTGCATAAATGTAAAAATGCCCTGAAATTGAATAACTTATTTTATCTGCAAGATTTAAACTAAATTAAAAAGAGAAAACAAGATATTTCGGCACAATTGTTAAATTATCGTATTGTATTATTTTGGTTTTATATCCTAAATTTATTGTGAAAAAAAAACAAGTTTTCAAGCTAGGTGATTCTTTTAAGATATCAAAAATAAATTAAAAAAACACACGAAAGAGGAACATTTTTTCACTTTGGTCCAGCTCGAGGAAACTTTGAGAAACTGTATCTTAAAATGAATTGAATTTTTGGTTTGAGCTGGGAATATAATATATGAGGAATTTTTAAAAATCGTGAGTAAAAATATTTTCAGTTTTTTTTTCTTCTGAAACTAACGAAACTTTATGATTTTATTAACGAATATTTATACATGCAAAGTCTGTTCGCTATAATCATTTTTATCAATGCATGCAAAAGTTGTGGAGGTTTAAAGTTAAAAGTTAAAAAAAAGAAAAAAAAAACTTAAAATAGAGATTGTGCTTTATCAAAATCAAAACAATGCTATTTTATGGAACTTCTAAGGTGCTATCAGCATATGTCAAAACTACTACAGCATTTTCAATATTTGTATTTATTGAAATACACTGAAACCAAAAATTTTTAATTTTATTTTTTGCACAATTTTGTAAAGAGCAAAAGATATTTATTGGTCAAAAATTTCTAAAAACAGTGGATAATAATAGACATAATCTTACCTTTTCAGTTGCTATTTAGATTTATTATACTCAAATCATTAACTAGGCTAGAAACTGGACTTAGTGAATTCATATGTTGTATAACTATTATTGTATATCTCTCGTTACACGATGACAAAAAATTGAACCAAAAATTATCGATTCTTTAAATTTTGCATTTTTTCTTTTTTTGATAGAAAATTTGAACATATAAGTTAATTTAAACCTAGAAATCAGAATTTAAAGAGTGAAGTGATTTCCTGCGAACTGAGATATATTCCATTGATCCTAGGAAACCATTCATGAATAGCATCTGTATCAAATCTATGTTCGTATTACTCGCTGTTCCCCATAATTAGATTTCATATGCCCAAATTGGTTTTAAGATGCTTTTATATAGAATGAATTTACAATTAAGTCTTAATTTTAATTGATAGTTGATTAGCGAATGCATATTAGAAGCTTTGATTCTCATACGTATCCTCTTGGCTTCTATATGTCGACGCCAAGTAAGGCGTCTGCCTATATATATTACATGGTCAGACTGTGGGATATTTACATTGTTAAGTATGACAGGAGGACAAATTCCCATCCTGAGTGGAAATGTAATGTGTTTACAATTCAGTTCATTTACTTTTATACATCAGTTCATCAACCACGTCTACACTACCAATTTAAGTTGATATTATAGATAGCATCATCACAAACTTATTTTATTATAATTACCATAAATTTTAGTAAAATGCATGTTTTGTCGCTATTGACAAATATCGCTTTTATATAAATTTCAAAAAATACCGCGTTAACAGAATTTATTAAATTGAAAATATATTATACAATTTCATATTTCAAAATTTTGTTCCGCATTTTTTTATATAAGATAAGACTTTAAATCAATGAAAAATATTTAGTTACAATATTAAAAAATAAAATATTAAAAAAAAACAAAGAAACGTCATTTATAGGGGCATCATCTCCGAACTCGAAATATAAATGACGTTATATTGATATCAAATGAAAGCCTTTTATTTGTTTAAATAATAATTTTATGGTCCAAAAAGCATACTCTTAACGACAAAAGTCAATTTTCGAATTCGACTTTCAAGCAACAAACACTATTTTCGATGTAAAATTTATCACTTATAAGAAATGGGTTAAAAATTTTCTAAAAATTTCACTTTATAAAACAATATATAAATGGCTATATTTTCCAAACCAGCACCTATACTTGTTTAATCTGTTCAGTAAACTATCCGAAAATATGGCCATTATTACCACCGTTACCGTTTGACGACTTTAGTCATCGATTAGCCCTTCTTAAACCACCAGACCAGTTCTTTGGCCTCTTTTTTAAAATGCTTTTTTTAAATGGCGACTTTTGAAGACTATGTGCTAAATGATGAGAAACTAAGTTGTATGAAATATTTCGGCCCATTATATATTAACTCCAACGAATAAATTAATTATTTTGAGATTATTTTAAAATATAGTAAATAAGATCCCGAAAAATTAATAAATGATCTTAAACTATTAAAAACAAAAGCTAGTGATAAATTTTATGAAGAACTATTTAAAATATCAAATGCCGAATCTTTCTGTATCGGATTGTGAAAATTAAAAAACGGATTTGATTTATATAATTTATATTTTAATTTTGCCTCATAGCAAATATCAAGAATAAAAAATAAATTGTCCAACAGCTTTAAGGTCAACACTTGTGAATCTAAGATTTTAGTCCTAAATTTGATATACGCGATTTGTAAAACTGGAGTCCGAGTGAAGTCCCGTACAAAAGTACAGAAGTTTAATTATAATTATTAATACTAAAAATTGTAATAAATAAATTATTTTGTTATTAAGATAATTTAATTTAGTCATTTTTCTTAATATACAATATTTTTTGTTTTTGTTTTTATGAAATATGAGTTTTTCAGGTATTGAAGTAGTTGGCTCCATTTTTTCAAAAAATCCCTTTTTTAAAAAATCCCATTTTTTTGGACACCTTTTAAATATTTTTAACGGTAACGCTGTTTATTACCCGTGTTTTTTTTTGTGATTTTTAATCAATTAATTTTTTTTGCTATTTTCAAAATCGTGCAAAAAATTAAACTAATAACACTGGTAAAAAAAAGTTTCGTGTGACTTTTTTCAAATACGGCAGCATTTTGTCATTATCAGCTTTTATTTTTGAGTTATAGCTAACTACCTTCATTTACTATTTTTATTTTGATATTCTTTTTATTGAACACTAAAATATATTTTGTTGTTGTTTTCGATAAGGCTTCATCAAGAGGATGTTTTGTGCTTAATCCGATTTACTTTTGATATAATTGCGGTGAATATATATTTGAAAAATATCGAAAATCTATATCGTACTTTGTAAAACCTGCGTATTATCAATATTTTAAAATAAAATTTTGTAACCAGGACAAGCCGCGGGTTTCTCATATCGTATGTTCTAACTTATCTTCTGCTCTTCTTCTGATGATCCAAATCTCTGTGAACCCAGTAAAGACTCTGATCCAGACTACAAATTTAACCTTCTAGAACCTCAAAGATTTAATTAGAATAAACTAAATGGCTTAGTAACAATTCTACATTTACCGAAAGAAGCTTCTAATCCTGTTCTAAGATCCACGAGCATAAAAATTCACTTTCTGCACTCGCATTTAGCCCGATTGCTTAAAAATCTGTGTGATTTTAGTGAGGAGTAGTATGAGGTGTCAGGATCTTCGGACAATTTAAGAGTGATATCAGGGAAGGTGGGACCCATATATGATGACAGACTACTGCTGGAGTTTGAAGCGAGATCTACTTAAAGTCGTTCATTCAAGAAAATCTTACAAGAAATCATTTGATAGTGTTCAATAGAAATTTTGTTAACATATGTGTCAATTTTTTGTCGAAATAATAAAACTATATATTTCAAAAAGTGAAGTTGTTAGCAATTTATTTTTAAAAAAAGTCTCAAGAAAAAGTATTTCAAAAAACAAAAAAAAGAAAAGAAGGCCAACTGCTTCATTACCTACGAACTCCTTAAAATTTGTTTATTTGATTAAAACAAAAACAGAAAATTTATTTTAAGAAAAAATAAAAAAATTCAGTTTTATTAATAAAAAAATAATTGTTTGTAATAAGTTTTATTATCTAAAAAATAGAGATTAATTCACAAGAATGTTAACTATTTTATATTTAAATAAACTCTTTGTATTATTAAATTAAATAATATACGAGATCTTCACTTTTACTTTAGTCTTCCAAATTCCCTTCTAACAAATTTATGCTGAAAGCATAGATTCGTATATGTTGATCTTAAGTATGTTGGACAATTTATTCTTCATTAGTAATAATTTAGAATAAAGGCGTTCCACCGAGACAAAGTAAAAATATAAATTAAGTATTCAACGAACCTGTTTTTTAATTTTTCAAACCGATCCAAAAAGATTCGGCAATTAAATTTTTAAAAAGTTGTTCATTTAAAAATTTCCGTTCATTTACAAATTTTCCGCCTTTTTTTTAATAACATAGTAAAATAATCTCAAAATAATTAGCTATTTAATTGGAATAATTCAAATGGCTTACTTTTTCGCCGTTTAGCACCTCTGCTGCAAGTATTCTGAAAAGCGTTTATGTTTATAATTAATGACAACGGATTTCCAGTAAAGGATCTTACTGAATATGATCTCTAATATTCGAAGAATTACCTGAAATATGAAAAATATAAATTAGTGAATCCCCTTTAATTTAATTACTCCGTGTTTTAAATTTGCTCAAAAAGGGATAATAAATTTTACTTAAAGACAATAAAATTTGTAATTTTTATGACCATCATAAGAACTATGTATGTAATTACTGAACACTTTTCTATTACAAATATTTATTTAAAATATAAATATTCTAAGAACTAATGCGAATAGATACCGAATTTTATAATTTTTGAAAAGAATTTCTCACATAAAAGCCTTTGCCTTCTACTCAAAACTATCAGTTTAATTTTATCTTTTACTCATGTGGAATTAAATTGATAACAATCGCAAAAGAGTGTTAAAATTTAATATTGCATTTAAAACGGCAAGAAGACAATACCCAAAGGAATACACAAAGTATGGGGGAATGATCTGATTGATAATATATCATATGTTTTATTCTATTGCCGTACAATGTTCCAATTATGGAAATCGTGTTCCAATTTGAATACATCAGATTATATACCACTACGTTTTCCCTTCTTACACAGCCGAGTACCATAAAATCGAATTACCTTATATTTATATTCCAAGAATAAATGTAGTTGCAGTGACCATAATCTAAGAGCAACATATTATGATTGAAATATATGGTCACAGTTACGATTCTATTTCATCATATTGTGTCCGAATTTATGGTTCGCTTTTTCATGTTATGGTTCGAGTTTTTCATATTATTATACCATCTTACTACATTATTATCCTATTTTATCAGAATATGATTTCATTTTATTATATTATTATTTAATCTTATCACATTATTATCCCATCTTTACACTATATTAATTCATGTACAAGTTAAATGAGAATTATAATGAAGGTTTTCAACCTTCGTTAAAAGCATATTTATTTGTTAAATTTTATTGTTCTGAGAATAATAACATTAATATGATTTGAAAACAAAATATGGTTTAAAAACAAGCAAAAAAATATTGTAGAAATGATGATATTTTTTATAAAATTTCGTTTCTGGTAAAAAGTTTTTAGTTTAACATTATATATTTAAATTCATTTTTTTTCGATTTGAGTTTAACTTCTGATTCCAACAACTGTTAAAGATAAAAATGTTAAGTATATTTTATAACATGAGAAGTATGCCCTTATTAATAACAAAACCAATAATTCATATTAAAAACATGCCTCTGTTAAAATGACGTTTTCTCTCTGTCTCTCCCTGAAATAATACAGCATACTGCATTTCCACGTTTCAATTCCATTTCGTAACCAGAACTCGAATAGAAATACATCAAACAACTAAACGGAAAAAGCTTTTTGATCAAAACTTAATACGGGCACTGCAA
Organism: Protocalliphora azurea; assembly: GCA_932274085.1. Taxonomy (NCBI): domain Eukaryota; kingdom Metazoa; phylum Arthropoda; class Insecta; order Diptera; family Calliphoridae; genus Protocalliphora; species Protocalliphora azurea. The sequence continues at coordinate 113,922,628 of OW026523.1, forward strand.
ATTTGTAACACGTTTTTGGTTTCACACAAATGCAAACATTTACTCGCTCAGAACTCTTGAAAATTTTCTACTCTCCTAATGTTCTAAATACACACGCATTTGCAATGGTGAGAACACAAAACAGTATTTTTCCCTGTTGTGTTATTGTTGCTATTGTTAGTGTTGGATTTTTCTGTTCATATCGATGCCTTGGTATGTGTGTGCTGTGATTCCGGTAGAATAAAAACCTAACAGCACAGGCACTTGGTGTCAGCATTGTCGGTATATCGTACAGCATTCGTGTGCGGCGTTTCACTGCTACTTGTCGTCGTATAGAATACAGCTCCGTGGTAATATTTCTTTTTTTTTTAGAGAAAAGAAGGCATGAAAAATATATGTTTTTCATTACACATTTTTTATATGTGTGTGAGGTTTTTTTTTTGTTTTTTCTTTTTTGGTTCATTCATTTTGTGAAAAGTGAAGCAAGCTAAAGAAAATAGAAATACAAAAGGAAAATCGAAGTGAAGAAGAGTAACTTACACACATACTGTTGTCGAAAAAAAACACTACACATTAAAATAAAATAGTGCTTGTTAGTGTGCGGTAATGTTAAGAGTGTCCGTGTGAGTGAGTGTCTTTTCTAACGGTGTTTAACGGTGTGTATTTGTGTGAATGTGTAGCTGTGAGTAAGTGTATGCATAAGATGATGATGTTGATGTTGGTGATGATAAGTTTGTGTGATGGCATTTGAACTGGAAAAACAGAGGCAAGAAAATTTTTAAAGAAATACAAGCAAATAAAAATATTAGAAAAATGTTAAAACCAACACACACAAACTAAATGTAAACGAAAAAGATAATGATGACTGCGGATACGTTATTAGTAGCGATGATGAATAATATAATAATGATGATGATAATAATGATGAATACAGCGACAACGACTGCGACGACGACGACAACAACGAAGAAGACAACTAAGACATAGAGTTCGATGTGCAGTAGTGGAACAGTTTACTTTTGTTTTTCCGCGTGCTCGCACACGCGTTTATATTACGGAAAGACGGATATTAACCGATAAACTAATAACAAGAAAAAATATTAAAAAAATTAAAAATTATCAAACATATTATAAAAATAAATGGCTATATTTTTGTTTTCCATAAATAAATTGAAAAGAATTGTTTAACAGAAAAAAAAAAATTAACAAAAGAAAATAAATGCCAAAATAGTTTTAAATTAATGCAAGTGCAAATTAAGTGAAATAAATTATTATTTTTCCCTTCTTTTCTATCTGAAATAAATTAAAATAAACTTTATTTTCTTAATCAGGAAAATTATACAACACTTGAATACTACTACTCCACTCTACAAAAACAATTGTTGGCAAAACTAAATAAAGCAAAAATGGTTTAAAACACAAGAAAAGAGTTCCAGTAATGCAAAAATAAAAAAATAAAGCAAAATAAATTTTACATATATCAAATAACCAACAAACAACCGACCTCTTTATTGTACTAGCAATACTTTTTTGTTATTCTATTGTTTGGTTGCAGTTGTTGATATTGTCGGTTCTAGTATTGTCGTTCAGCCAGTATGTTCTATATTTGTTCCGCAAATTTGTTGTAGTTTTTATTTTGTTTTATTTGTTTCATTATTTTTGTTCTGTTGTTTTCTATTGCAATGCCAATGCAATACCCTTTTACTACAACTACGACGATATGACTGCTGCATGCAAAAACCAATATCAATAATAGCAACAACAGCAACAACTACTTTTAATGCCATTTAATAAAGTTGGTTGCTTAACGCGATGATGGTCTTGCTACTTGCAACTGCTGCCGTTCTTATTGTTCTGTGTCAATTAATTGAATTTTCGCCAGAGTGTAAGTGTGAGAAGCTCGAAAACAAAATGTGTCCGTAGCATGAGTGTATATGTGTACAAATGCAATTAAATAAATTTTAAGATTAAACCAAACAAAAACAACTGTAGCAATAACGAAAAAAAGTTTAAGAAAAAAGAAAAAAGAACGAGCAAATGAAAAAGTATATAACTAAAATAATGTATAATTGTGGAGTAGAAGTTGTTGTTGTTGTTATTATTAATGTATTCTATTACATTACGTTTGCAAAGTAAATTTTAATTATGTTTTAAACACAATTTTAGTGCTGCATACATTAAATTAAAAAAATAAAAAATAAAAACAAAACACACAACAACGGAAGTTAAAAAGCCATAATTCATGTCATAATATAAGTGAAGGAAGCTAAGCATAAAAAAAGCCATGGCTTAAGAAAAAATAATATGTTTATACAAAAATTTAAAAAAGTTAAAGAAAAATCTCAAGAAAATATATAGTTCTATCACAACAACACAGGAGAACAAGAAAAAAAAGGAGAATCATTAAGTTTATGTTGAAATAATGGCCAAAATGTTTCAGATATCTCAAAGAGTTCGCATTAAATATAAAAGCAAGTTTATTGAAACTTTAAGACATTATTGTCATAATCAGCAGCATAGAGAACATGATAACAACAAAGAGTGTACGAATTGCTGAAAATTTTACAACAACAGATAAAAAATGGTGTGTATTTTATATGAAAATTATGTAAAAAATTTGAAATGTGTAAGAATTTTTGTTACAAAATTAAGAATAGTTTTACTCTGTTGAGAAAGTATGCTTTAGTTTTATTGACTGTAAAAATCATTGCAAAAATTAATACCTCTTATATAGGCCAACAGAAAAAAATGTATATCGAAATTTTTGCTTAAACGAGAATATAAGTTTAAAGTTTTTAAGTAGTTTTGAAAGTAAGAGTTTTATTTTCAGATTTATATAAAGTTAACTTTAAATTAATTTAAAATTTCGGAAAATTAAAATAGTCTTTATAGAATATTTAAGTTAACTTCTATTATCATCTCAAACTTCTTTTATCTGTGTAATTTATTCACTTTTTATTGATATTGTAATAACTATTTTACTATATTTATTAGCATCCATTTTCAATATATTTTTATCAAACTTTTGAGTTCTACAAAAACCACTTTCCTTATCTGAATATTAGGAGCTAATAGTACATAAATTCATTTACTAATAGCAATCTGCTAAGAGAAAACTCACTCGAAAAGTGACGCAGCGTCCACTATAGACTTTTTAAGAATATCGTAAATCAGTTTTAAAAAATTTCCAATACACCCTCAAAATTGCGAATTATGCTCAAAAACGATTTTTAGAATTGTTCGTATATAAATGTGTTCCTACTTCTGTTATTCTTTTGCTTTGTTTTTATTTTTAACTTTTTTTTTGAGAAGCAGAACAATCGGGCCTTTCAGTCATATGCTTTTTTCTTCTCTGGTCAAATATTAAAAGCACATATTTAGACATTATAAAAAGTACGCAATTTTTAGAGCTTAAATGCAATTAATTGTGATTTTTTCCATAAAAAACGTACACAAAAATGTAATTATTTTTAAAGACATTTTTGTTGCAAGTAAGATTAAATTGAGTTTTTAAAAACTGGAAAAAACTATCTAGAATAACTTAGCAAAACTTTATATACATATTTCTTTCTTGGCCCAAAAATCATGCACCTAATAAAACATCAAAAAATAAATAATTTTTCTTAAAAAATATGATAGTCTTTTTTTATAAACTTTAGAAAATTTTCGAATTGTTTATGTTCCAAATCGATTTTAAAAATGAATATCTCGTTTTATACTCAACAAATAATAGAATTTAAAAATTTGTACATAAATATATTTTGTCTTAAAAAACGCCAAAATAAACTTTTGTCAACACCCTTAATCTTAAAGAAATTATATTTCTTAAAAGAAAATACATTTTTTACACATTTGAGTTATATCGAATGCTTAATACAAAAGATTATCTTAAATTTTAAAATAAATTAGTTATTAACACAAATACGCTTATAAAATCTAAAAACAGTTAAGAGAAATTCGAAATTATATAGTGCTATTCTAAAATGATTACAAATTAGATAATTACTAACATAACTCAATTATTTTTTTAAGAAAGGAAAGCAAACTACAAGGAAACTAAATTAAAAAAGCGAGATATATCCTTTCTACATTAAGCCAACGTTATTTAAAAGATTTTAATATTGTTGAATATTTATGTTCTTCTACTTTCTAAACTAATCAGGAATTCTAAAATTTATTTAAAAATTGGGGAGGTATGAGATTTCAAGTGCAGCGATTACCTTTAAAACCTTCTTTTTTAATATCTCAACATTTAGTAAGAAATCAGAAAATTTTTTACTTAATGTCGTTTTTCAGCTGCCAACAAAAATTGTCGTTTTGTAGTAGTGTAGTTAGCTAGTTATAAAAAAATAGTACTACATTCAAATAGGTCTGACGTGAAAGCTTTGAATTAAAATAAATATAAGAAATATATATTTATTATTTAAAGCCTGGTCTATTGATGAATTTATTGTCTTCGGAATATTTATATTGCAAAAGTATTTTTTGTTGTATATGTATAATGCTTATTTCCGATAGATATTTATTTATCAGGAATCAATAACTATAATATACATATATATTTGAAAAATCGTATTTAAAGTGAATATAATATTTTAGTAGATTTCTTATAGCTTCCTTGCAGCAAGGAAAAATTTTATAGTTTTTTAAAACTTTTCAGGGGAAAAGAAAACTAAAATCTCCTGAAGTAAATTTATAAAAAAAATTTAAAAATTTAAAAATTGAAAATACAACATGGAAATTACAACCTGATATCTAAATTCCAATTCTAGTATTTATTCAAATATTGGGTTAAAAAAATAATTGCAAAAATTATAAAATATTTTTACCTTGAAACTTTTTTAAGTCTTCAATATAAAAACGTTTTGAAATTCTCAAAACTTATAATTAAACAGTTTTAATATTGGGTAAAAAGAAATGATAATTTAATGACTACTTTGCAATTTATTTTCCTTTGATTTTTCAAATTCAACTTTGAACTCAGTTTTTTCTTAAAAAATAAATTTGTTTTTTATTTCGATTAAGTCACTTTTCAAATCCCAGCAAAATATTTGAAATTTATTGAAATTTCTAAGTTTTTCAATAAATTTTAGGTAAATCTCAGTTCAACTATTTGATAAAACACTATTAATGTAAAAAAAATTATACATTTAAAATGAAAGTTAATTAAAACAAATGGAAGTATTATATTCGGCTGGACATAATCTTTTATATGATTTCTTATAAAAATTTTTGCTTTAATCAGAAAATATACTTAATATTCGTAAAATGGTGTTAACCATGCCATTGGAAATTTGTAGAGTACTTGAAAACTCTTTTGGCTTATTGCTCAGACTATCTGTGTTGAAGAGCTGAATAAAGAAGATATATGCAAAATTGTAAATTTCTTTTCAGTTTTCTACCGACAGTTTTTTTTTTTCGAAAAAGATACCTTAGAATTAGACATTTTAAACCTGAATTGGCTATTTTAAAATTTTCAGAATTTTTAAGAATTTTTAATTTTTGAGGCTCTAAGGCCCAATTCTACCAAACATAATATACCACTTTTAAAATTTTTTTCTCATAATTTTTCGAATTTTATAAGTACAAAAATGGAAAACGTTTAAATTTGAAAAATTTTAATTTACATAAATACGTTTTTTCAAATGAAACTTAATCTTACTACAAAGGAAATTTTAAAATTGATAAGGGTAACTTTATGCGAATATTACAAGCAAAAAAAAAAAAAAAATAAAATTGAAAGTTTTCATGAAAATTTTACCTATTTTTTTTTAATTCTGATTTTTATACATTGCAACACCTACCTGAAAGTATACCAATAGATTTAGAATCACTTTTTGAGTCGATTAAACGATGTAAGTCCATCTTGCAGGTTGCTTCTATGTCCGGCTGGCTGGTAGTCAGTCCATATATAACTTATGCACAAAGTACAGGTCGTAACTTTGAAATTAATTTGATGAAATTTGGAACATATGACTATTTTGGTAAAACGACAAAGCCTATTGAAATTGGATATTATCAGTCCATTATTTTACATAATCCCCATGCAAATGTTCCCCTCAATAGGGTTTTATTACAAATGCCTTATTATATCACTATTTCTATAATATTTGGTGCAAATAAGTTTTATATAAGAGTGAATCAGAGTACCAAATTTCACGGACCTACAATTAAGCATAACACCCATGTAAGATCCGAAAATCACTTAAACTCACATAGATATTACATAATGGATATCATCAAGGTAATATTTGACAGAAGTTTTATATAAGCAGCAATCATAGTACCTAGGATTTATAAGGTTCAATTCATAATTAGCCATAGGTCTCATATAAGGCCTTTTCTGAAAATCCCGAAAATTATTTTAAGGCCCTAATGCAATAGTGAAGGATATCATATTGTCGGGTATGAAAAACAATCAATCTTTTACTTGCTGTTATTGATAAATCGATATTTTTTTGTATTTTTTGGTCAAGAAATTTGATTTTTAGCAAAAAATCAAATTTCAAGTGAAGAATCATATTTCTAGTGAAAAATAAGAGTTTTATTAAATAATCGGCTTTTAGCCAAAATTTCAATTTTGGTGAATAATCGGAGTTTTAGTAAAAATTTGGAGTTTTGGTGAAAATTTGGATGTTTTGTCAAAATTTGGATTTTTGCTGAAAATTTAAATGTTTTGTGAGGAAGCGTATTTTTATTGAGAAATCTAATTTTTAGTAAATTATCAGTTTGTAAGGAATATGAATGGTGAATAAATTTTGAAAAGAATTAATTTCGGTATTTTTGTGAAAAATCGAATTTCGAGTAAATAATAGTTTTTCTTTTCTTTTTGTGAAAATTTGAATTTTTAGTGAAAATTTTGAATTATGGTGGAAAATTTTGTAAACATCTTTTAATAAGAAATTAAATTTTTTTGTTAGAAATCAATAAATTTTTAAAAATAATTTTTAATAGAACTTATAAACATAGATTTCACATTATTATAATGTTATTTTAAATTTCCATATAAATTTTGAAAAAATGTTAAATAATGTGTTATTTTAAATTACATATAACACAATAACTCAAATAACCTATTTTGTGATTTGGGTAAATTAAAATACATTTTAGAATTTAATAAAAGCTAATATTTACAGAATTCCATATACTGTTCACTTTTTTATAGAGAAGTTAGTTAGCATAAATATATCCAAGACCCTTAAAAAACCAATTTTGAAGTCAGATTTTTTTGTTTCTTAAAAACCAAATAAATCAATCGTTTATTTTTCATTTCGAATAAATCATGTTTCAAATTCGAGCAAAATATTTCAAATTTTGAATTGAATTTTCTAAGTTTTTCAATAAATTTTAAGTAAATCTCCGTTCTACTATTTGAAAAAAAAAACACTATTAATGTGTAAACATTTTTTTTTTTTTTTTTTTGATAATATGAATTTAAAATAAAAATTAATTAAAACAAGTGAAAGTGTTATATTTGGCTGGGGCGAATAGTCTGGAAATACACGTTTTCAGCCGTTCAAAATTTGTATGAAGAGTACTGGGAAATTTTTATTTTTTCCATACAATTTTTCTTAACGTTTGCCATTTCGTTTTACAAAATGAGGCCTTTAGTATTTGTAATCTGGTGTTAATCATGATATTGGAAAATTATAACATAAAAAGTCTTCGAAAACTTCTTGGGCATATGACTTAGGAAGATCGCTCAGGCCATGTGTGTTGAAGACCTCAATAAAGAATAGATACTCGTATACAAAATTGTAAAATCATTTTCAGTTTTCTACCAAAAAATTTTTTTTCGAAAAAAAAAAAATTTTCAGAATTTTTAAGAATTTTTAACTTTATTGCTCTAAGACACAATTCCACCAAACACGATATTCTATCTTATGATCTACATTTAAAAACCTAAAACACAATAATAGTTAAGTGACAGCATTTTAAGAAAAAAACATCTCACATACTCAAATTTACTTGTCAATTTTTTTTCACAAAGAAATATTCACATAAAAAAAAAATTGTAATCTAGAACACTTCCACAAGACTATTTATACCTATAGAAATTTTGTTCCTTAATCTGACATTTCAAGATCTTAGAATTTAATAATATCCAAGATTTTCAGAATTTCATATACGGTTCAATTTTATAGTACTGTTAGAATGACTCTAGTCATGGTCTTTAAAAAGAAAAACAGTTTTATAAAAAAAATTGCAAAAACTCAATTTTAGTTATTTGTGTATTTTCATTAGAAACTATATACCAAATAAAATTTGAAATATTTACTGCAACAGTTTAATATTGACTTTTCAGCTGAAAGTTTTTAAAATTTTGAATGCGAAAAATTTTAATTTTAAAAGTTAATAATTGAAACAATATAAAAATAAATATTCTAAATTGTTTGAAAAAAAAAAAAGATTTTAAATATACTTTCTGCCTTAAAAAAAAAACTTGTTTAACATGATCTTGAATGCTGCTCCAAGTATTCAATTATAAGTAAAAAAAATTAAATTCAAAATTAAATTATTTTACCTAGAAATTTAAAATCTTTAAATTAGATTTTAAGTATACGTTCTACCTTAAAAAAAAAAAACTTATATAACATGATTTGGAATGCAAGTATTCAATTATAAATAAAACGAATTAAATTCAAAATTAAATTATTTTACCTAGAAATTTAAAATCTTTTCAAAAAAATTTTTTTAGTGTTTTTTTTTTTAATTGAATATGTACTTTGAATTTGTGTAAAGTAAATATTTCTATTACGGAATTAGACAATATATTTTGAAAACTTTTCCAATAAACCAAAGCAAATATTAAGCAGATTTTATAAAATCTAATTTTTACATCTTAATTTGGTTGCTATACAATAAATTGGATAAATGTCGTACACTATAATATTTAAGTGTAAAACTAGTTTTATAATACCAAATTCAGAGGAACGACTTATAAAAAAATAAATATATATAAATAAAAAAATATTTCTTAAACATAATTATAAATATTCATGAAGAAATATTTTTGTCTTAAAACTAATATAGAATTAGTTTAGATAATTATGTACTTGTGTTAAAAAGATCCAAATAAATTTAAAAATTCTAAATCACAAAAATTTATCTACTTTTTGATTTTTCACTAAATTTATTTACACTTAATAACCAAATATTATTCTTGTTCAAATTTAATAACAATACTTTTGTCACAAATAATTAGTAAAGAGCAAAGTGATGTCAAAGCTATGATAATTTAAACTTGTATTGAAATATTATTTTGTTATTTAAGATTTAAAATTTCATTTAAGTCAATTTTTCTGTCATCCATTTTCCTATAATCTCAAGCATTAGCTTGTTAAATTTATCGATTTAACATGTCTGTTCGTAGAATTAATCAAATATTCAGTCATTATTAACGAATTGTTATAAAATTGAATAAAACAAAATATATTTTTATTTTATACATTTTATTGACATTTTCTGATTGAGGTCAATTCGAAGTCATAGAAATGTAAGAACTTGACCAAGAATAAGGCCATAATAAATAAATCTAAAAATGTTTACAATATTTTTATGGACAATAATGAAATAATTTAGTTTTTGATAAACATAGAAAAAAAGTTTTTCAATTATTATTTTGATAATAAAAATTAATATTAATATTGATATTAATTTCCGGATCACTAGCAAAACAAAAATAAATTTTAATATAAAAATCTTAAAAGAAACAAAAAGAAAAAAAAAGATATATATATATATATATATATATATATATATAAATATATATATATATATATATACATATATATATATAATTTTTTTTTTGATAGAAATTTTAATTAAATATTAAAAACAAAATAAATTGTTTTGAAATTGCGTGTGTTTAATAATCGTTATATATGTATATATATATATATATATATATATATATATATATATATATATATATATATAACGATTATTATATATATAATAATAATCGTTATATATATATATATATATATATATATATATATATACTCATTTTTTGCTTTTCGTTTTTTTTTTTTTTTTTGACTGTTTTATAATAAATATGAATTAATTACTTTGAAATAATTTTCTCTTTCATTATCTTTTTTTCTTCTTTTCATATCTTTTAAATTTTTTTAATGTTCTTAGACTTCATATATCTATGATGCGTTTTAAAATTTTAAATTTTTACGCATTTTTGTTTTTAGAAAAAAAAAAACTTAAATAATTTTATTTTCTATATTAGCAAGCTCAGATTTTTAAAATTTAGAAATAGTAAAAAAAAATTTGTAAAAAAAAAATTAACTAAATATTCACATTACAATCTTTAGAAATTCCGAACCCCAAAATCATCTATAAAATGTTTTTATTTTTAAATATTTTATAATTAGTTTTACACAAATTTTAGTTTTAGGAGCTCAATAAATATATTTGTTTTAAATAGAGCTGAAAGTTTTGACATTTGTTTTTTTTTTCTTTTACGAAAAATTATGCAAATATTTTTAAAGTAATTTTAGTTAATTTTTAGTCTTTATAGTCCTCATTCTTTAAAATGCGATTTAGGAAATTGATAAAAAAATATAAGTTTATTTCATTTTATGTATTAAGCTCTTAAAATTTCTCCTCATTAATATCTGCCAAAAACTCCTCTGATAATGTAAAATTAATATCAAAAAAAATTTTAATATTTTTCCCATAACAAACTTAAAATATATTTTAGATATTTTGAGAAAATATGAGTGAGCGAAATATTTAGAATATTTCAATAAAAAATTCAAGTTCTCCCAACAGATTCCAAACCTCTAAATTAAAAAAAAAAAAAAAATCAAAAATTTTTTGAATAACAACACCTGCTACAGTGAAAGACCACTTGTGAAATTAACTCCTGAATACAAATGATATTTTTATACGCAAATACTAACGATATGTAAATTTTATATACACATGGTTATGTCTGTGAATCGCTTTATTTGTTGTCATTTGATCAAATGAGTGTATTTTTATAATTTAATTGTCTTTAAAAAAGCTTGAAGTGAAAAAAACTCCTGGAATATAACAAGATTTTATTTTTGAAAAGTAATGATAAATTATAATCTGGTATTCATATTTCATAATTCTGTTTATATTATTGCGTAAATTTCATTGGAAAATTAGAATTGATTACTACGTCACCCAAATTAGTGTTATTCTCCGAATATTTATACTTTTACTATTATATTTCGAAATTTATATTCCAATTTAGACTCTTAATACCAACGATATATTTTTAGTACTAACGATACTCATTTTTTTTTACTTCCATTCAGAACACTCCTATAAATTTATTATTTTATTTCTTATATATGTTTAGAAGCATCTCTACACATGAGAGTAACAAGCATTTAAAAAATATGTTCGTAAAATTTAAGTACATCAATAAAAAAAATCACAATTTTTCCAATTTAAATGTAAGTTATTGGAAAATTTTCTATAAAAACTTATACAACGATGCAATAAATCTCAAAAATTTTTCTACACTTAAAAACCTTCAAAGATAATATTACAAAGAGAGTATTACAAAATTTATATATATTTAAAAGATGAAAATTATTTGGTAATCGGACTTGTAAAATGTAATTTTAGGTAAAAAAAATTCACTATTATCAAATTATGTAAAAAAATCTATGGGGTGCTAAACTTGCCTCTTAAATCTAAAAAATTCAAATTTATGCTTTTTTTGTGTAAAATTTGCAAAATTATGCTCTTAAGTATACACTTTGTAATTTAAATTGCTAAAATATGCTCTAAAATTAGAAAATGTAGCTAATATGCCATTTACACCAAACAAAAACTAATAGTTTTTGGCTTTATTTGGTTTTTGAATAAAAATCTTCGTAAATTTGTTTGATTTTTCCATACAAATCAAAAATCATTTTTAACTAGTTTTTATTGAAAACCAACAAAAAAAAACTAAAATAAGTATTAATGATACATCCTGTTTAGCAAAATTTAGAACCGTAACTTTTATATATAAAGAGAAAAATAAAATTTAAAATTTATAGAAAATTGTTTGTTTTGTTTGTGAAATTATTGCAATAAACAATTTATTAAAAATTGTTAAAATGTATTTTAATATTAAAACTATGTATTGAAGAAATAAAAAATATCCAAAAAATTTGAATGTCAACAAAAACTACATTGGGAAGAAATAAGCTATGTAAATGATGTAGTTTTTGATATTTTGTTTTTCAAAAACCAATTAGTTTTTTTTGGTATAAACGGCATATAACCGATTTCGAAAACTGATATCTAATTTTATTTTGTGTTTATGACTTTTTTGAACCTTTTAAAAACTCAAAAATACCATGGAATAGCCCTATAGGGCAAAAAAGTATTAAGAAATGAATAATAATTCATTCGCAATAATCAATCGTTGTGAAATTTTTTTATATAAAAATTAGGGTTATAACTTTCTGCAATTTTTGCAAATACCCAAATACCATAGCAAGGTCTTGTAGAGAATGAAAAGATATAATGGAGTATGATATTAATATTTAGCGATCTTTAAAAAAAGTTCACGCACCAAACGCGGTGAAATTTCGTATTGATATCAAAAAATTTACATTTTCCGTCAAATTCTTTAAGTTTTCATCCTTTTTTATATAAAATAATTTGACAAAAAATTTTTGAGCAATTTTCGAAAAATTTCGATAATATAAAACTCTTAAATAAAATAATTTATTATTTTTTATTTTTTCTTTTGTATATTTTTCTTGAATTGTAAAATTTCTCTGCATTTTGTGATGAAAATTTAAACGCAAAACCATTTTCACCAAAAAATATGTGAAAAAATGTCTTAAATTACCGATTACAAAATTTTTTTTTATTTTATTTAATAAACGATAAGTCTTAAGTAATTTTCTCTTGAATATTTGACCATATCACAACATTTTTCTTATGTAGTTGAAATAGGATAATAAAATAAAGTGATTTTTATCCAAATGTAATACATAACTTCTACAATTTAAATACTGAGAACTTTATATAATTTTTTTTTTAATAAAAATATTAAAAAAAAGTACAAAGGCATTTTAGAAATCACGTTCGGTGGGTGAAGTTTTTTTTACCAAATCTACTAAATAGTTCAGTTTTTATTATCGGAACAATACTAGCTATAAGGTTATGATATCTTGAAGTCCAAAAAAAGTTATGACCCTTATAAACATAATATAATATATTATGCCTAATACTTTTAATTATAAAATAGAAATTTGACGTAATCGCGACTTCACTATGTGTTAAAGTACTTCATAAAATATTTTTAAATAAACATAGAAATCAATGACATGACAATAGCTAGAGAATTTATGCGAATGCAAAATTTCGCAAAAAATGCTTTTAACATAGAATATCTATTGCTAATAAATTGTTTTGGCGTCCTGCGTTAAATAATAATTAAAAAAAATAAGTTTAAAAAAATTGAGTCATTTTAGAATTTCTTTCTTTCAAATTTCAAATTTAATTTAAATAAGAAGTAGATCTTTAATATCAGGACAATATTGGGCATAAAGTTTAATCTTAAAAAAATCCGAACAATTTAAAATTAATCATTACCTATTTGGTATTTATATAAAATATTTAAATACAGTTAAAATATCACGTTCCTTTGTTTGCTAAAGCGACTATGAAACCTACAATTGACTTAAAATTTAAGGAACTGCGAGATACTTATTTTAGGAGTTAGCCTAAAAATATTTTTTCTGGAATATTTCAATATTTAAAATTTCGAAATTTCTGAAAATTAATTTATGATGTACTCAAGAAGATCTGCATGTCGTTTTTAGAGTGAAAATAATAAGTGCCATTTTGTACCCGAGAGTTTTATATATCTAAAATAAATATATTCTTATATTATATTGTTTAAAAGGAACATAAAACATAAATCAAATGAAAAAAAAATATATATATAATTTTTTCAAAAATTTTGTATGAATTTTATTTTGTTTGGAAACGTTCCGTTTTACAAGTTCAATTGCCACAAACTTGTTATCTGTTTTTAAAATATAACCAGCGTAACTACAAAACAAATTTAAAATTTTATTCTTGTTAAAAATTATTTTATTTTAGTATAGAAGTTCTGAATTTTCAGTATCATAACAAATGTTTCAAAATCTAGTTTAGAGGCTTTTAAAAACAAATAAATTTAAAAAGAAATTTCAAAAAATTAGAAACACAAAATATTCAAAAACTTTCAAAACAATAAAAAAATGAAAGGTTTTTTTAAATTTTAAAATATTGACATAAAATTGTCTTATGGTAAGAAATTTATAGATTTACAGTCGAAATTTTTTCATTTGTGGTTAAGCTGAATCTTTTTTGAATTATTAAAATTTTTTTCCTGTATTAGAAGAAACAAAAAGTATTTTTTCTTCGAGTTCTTCAAAAATACATCTTATAGATTATTGAATTATTAATTGGTTGTAGCTTTGAAAAAAATGAAAATTTAAGAAATTTGCCCTCAGGAGTAAACCTGTATGTGGGGCGAGATTGGGGCAATTTAACTTCACTAAAATTTGAACCACCTTCCAACAGAACTGTTAAATAGAATGGCTTATTATCTAAAATTTTGAATAGAATTATTAGGAATTAGTTATCTTTTGGTATTATTTTTCTTTGTTTTTTCAAATATTTTTTTTTTTTTTTGATAAAATGAGAAATGTGGAAAGTATTAAAAATGGCAAATAATTAGTGTTTACTAAGTAGGTGTTTTAAATAATTTTTGTATTAACGTGACTACTTTAATACCGAAATTCAAGTAAATGATGAAAATAAGTAGGTAATAACTGATAAAATAATAATAAAAAAAATATATATATATGTATATATATATATATATATGTATATATGTATATATGTATATATATATATATATATATATATATATATATATATATATATATATAGATATTTTTAACTCATACTTGGAATAGTTTCATTCATAGGTGAAATATATATATATCACACTTTAAGCTTACAGACAACAGCGTCCACTATTTCTGCTATTTTTATCTCCATATTTTCTTACCTTAGCAGACTAATGTAATTGTAGAACCAAAATATTTCTAGGAATTTTGAGTGTTATCGCTTCGGAGTTTATTGAGTTATTTCCAGTTTTCGTATGTTTTATTGCTTTTACTAAAGCATATATATTTTTTTATGTTTTATTAAATTTTCATATATGTTGAAATTATTTTAAATTTCATTTTAAACAGAACATTTTTTTGTCTTCTTTTTCTTACATTTTTTTTTATAAAATAGCATTTAAGTAAGTGATGAGTGTTTTTGCTTATCTATTGTTTTGTTTGTCTTGCTTATTTAAATAATTACAAACAATATCGCAATAACGTAGCCTAAATTTAATCAAAATTAATTTAAAAGAAAAAACAAGATATAAAAAATCTTTAAGTAGCTGAAAAATATATATATATAAAAAAAGAAATATCACAATGAATAAAGTTTGAATAAAACGAAAATTGTTTTACATGACATTATCTGAAATAATGCTAAATTTAATATAAAGCAAATTATTTTCCAACTGACCTACTAACTAAACAGTATATAAATTATTTGCTATACAATACATGTGTACTACACACACATTCATGCATATCTGAAAATTCACAATATTTGTGTTTTGTTTTCCTTTCCCCCTAAAAATATACTATAAAATACTTTCTTATGATAATTTTAGTTTCTTTCATTCATTCGTTCAGTGTAACCGTGCTCTACAAAAATGTTCTTCTTCCTTGGCATTATTAAAAAAAAAAATCTTTTGTTTTTATACTGATTTTGTTTGTGTAAGGAGAATACAATGCAAAGATTTAAAACTGAAATTCACATAGACAAACAAAATGAGTAACTAAAGATAAGCAAATTAAAGTTTATTTGTTTTACTTATTTTATGTTTTTTTTTTTTTATTTAAACTGTTAGTGATTTCTATATGTGTGTGTACGTGTGCATACACATTTGTATGATGTTTATTTATTTTTATTTATTTATTTATTTTTTCTTTTTAACTAAAACAATTTAACAACTTTTTTTAAATTTCCTCATATTTCCGTGCAAAATATAAATTCACAAATATCTGCTGCTTCTACTAACAACCAAGTGAAAGGCAAGCAGTGTTTGAAAAAAAGTCTAAAAAAAACTCAACTAAACCAAACTAACTTTTTCCCTTTTTTTACACTTTATGTTGGTTGTGAGTGTTTTATAATAATATTAAATGTAGACTATTAAACATGGCAACACAGAGAGTGAATATGAAAAAAATCAGTATGAAAAAATAACTGGGAAACGAAACTCTATAGGAATGAAAAAATTATATTCACTTTGTTAATAAACACTTATAGCTGACACCAGGCTGAAACGATTCTTACGATTTTTTCTTCTCATTCTTCCTCCCATTTAGTTATGCTTTAAAATGTATATGTATGTGTATTTTTATTTAGTTTCCTTTTTTTAATTCTTGTCTATTAGATTTCGTGCTTATATTCTTTATACAACACATGTAGGTCAGAGGACGTTACGTTTTCTCTCTCCACTATGAATATTTACATATTAAAGTATTACAAAATAAGAAAAAAAATTGAAATGAAAAAAAAATTCTAAATAGTTTATATTCCATTAAGTTTGACGTTATTTGAATCTGTATCACAATTTCTATTACAAACATTAAATAAAAAAGAATTGTTGAAATATAAATGAAAATAGAGAAGGTTTTTTTTTTCTTTGTACTAATATTGCGACGAATTTTATTATTCATAACGACTGGCAGCGTTTTTTGTATTGTAGATATTTCTTGATGAAATATTAAAATACAACTATTTTTGCAAATCAGGAAATTTAAAATAAAATAGTATTAAATTTAAAATTAAATGAAAATAAAAAAAAACGTATTTCAAATTTACGTAATGGTGCGAGTATAAAAAATGCTAGTACGTAATTAAATTAGCCAATTCTATTGTGGTTTTATTCCTTGCGGTTTTAGCCAACTATTGTATATCATTTTATTCTAAATTATTACACATAAAAATAATTATTAAAAATTTTGTTAAAAACGTTGTAAATTAATGAGAGTGAAAAAAAATGCAATTTTTAAAAACTTAACGGAATTTTTTAAAATTTTGATAAAAATAATTATTAAAAAATGATGCAAGTTCAAACTTAATCACGTTACCATGAACTATTATTAATCCACATAAAGTTATAGCCATTTTAACTACAAAGGATATTAATAATATCAAAAAACACTATTTTCTCCATTACTTTTAAAAATTTATTAACATTTTAGAATAACATTATGATGATGATGCTGATATAATATTGATGTATAGTTCTAAAATTGGGATTCTTAAAAATTATTTTGGAGGCACAATGTTGAACAATCATACCTGTAAAAATTGATAGAATTTATGCAACTGTAGATATCTGATATTATCCGAATGAACACATGTGGCCATTTAAAGCTACTACTGCCATCAGTAGTTAATATAATGATGTTAATATGGTAACGGGAAATTCTTCTAACATACCATATATCATTTACAAAAATTGTACTAGCACATATACTTTTAGAGGCAGGTCCTTTAATATTTTCACGAGTACTATAAACGCAGAGAAAAAATATGGCTATGACATTGTGACTACAATAATATTATCTTCTCATTGTTATTTTTTATTAATTTTAATAATACTGTGTTCATGACAAGAATGTTTTTGTTATGTTTTGGAATGATTTTAATAGAAAACAATTTAATTATTATGAAAAAATAGCATTATTTCTGCAACCATTATCCCTGTTGCTAAACTATATTTTGCTTTCAAAGTATATTTATATTATTACTCCCATAACAACAAAATATTAAAAAATAAATAAATATAATTTTTACAAATATTCTTGAAAAATTCATAACTTGCCTGTTTTTTAATATATTTTGTTTTTAATTTTTTTTTTCAACTTCATTATAACTCTCATTTAGTTTATATATAATAAATACAAGTAAACAAGGTTTTACTATATTTGGTCTGATTCAAGCAGTATAAGATATTGATTAACTGTTATTATTATATGATTAATATGAAACATGTTATAAGTAATGTTGAACATGTTATAAATTTTTTTATGGTAAATAATATGATGAAACTGAATGATAATATGAGAAAATCAGAACATAATTTTATAAAAGTGTATCAACACGTTAAAAAAAATTATAATTACAAAATGCAAAAACCCGGATCATAATATGAAAATTTAAATTATTTTATGATTATTATTATATTCATATTTATCATTATTTATTTTTAGTTTTATAACAGGTTAAAATAAATAAATAATATTTTTTTTTGTCAAAACCATCAAAAAACCCACTACATTACTCAAGTACCCCGAATACTGGCACTAAGTAATTTTGCTAAAATCTGATGTAAATTTAATTATAAAATTGATTTAAATTTTAAATATTATTGAAAAATTTGCAAATGTGAAAGTAAGGTAATTCTGATTTGAATTAAAATTGTCTTTTTATTAGAAAATGATTTTGCCTTAATGTGTAAATTCAATATTTGACACTGAATTCAAGGCTATTGTTTCATTTACTAAAAATAAATCTTTTTTCATCCAGGATGCTTTTAGAAGAAACATTTTTATTTTTCAAAATGTTTGTAAAAAACTATGGATCTCGTTACGAATAAAAATAATTGGTTTACAGTTTTGCTTATGTGTTAATAGATTCTAACTTTACAAATATTAATTTCTTAAGAAAAAGAAAAAAAAAGTTCAAAAAAGTTTAATTTTGTAACCTATTATCATTTGGTTGGTGCTTTTACAAAATTTATATAATTTATAATAGTCAGATTTGTAATTACACTTGTATAATGTGGAAATCATTTTAAATGTTGTAACCAGATTGGGATACAAATTAGTTTTTTTTCTCAAATATATTCATATAAAATTTTTTTAGATATATTTCAGAAATGGTGATAGGGCTATGGAATGACGAAAAAACAATTTTAATCTAGTCTCAAAGAACAGATTCCTAGAAAATTTAATAAAATTAACAGATTAGCTTGCTAAATCGCAGAATCATTAGCTCAACCATAAGTTTCACTTAAATGAATAGAACTCTGAAATAGTTTTATAACAGGTGTGCAAGAATAGTTATTTAACTAAATAAATTAATTAAATTCCTGTAATAATTCGAAAAATATAGTATTATAAGTAAAATTTTAATTTCTTCAACATAATATTTTTTAAATTAATATAATTTTTAAATTACAATTAATGTTTTCTCTCAGGTGAATTGCTAAAATTTTCTTTCAAAATTGATTTTTATTAATTTCGTATTAAATTAACTAGCTAAGAAGTTTGATTAAATGAAGCTTTCAGTTACTAAATTTGTTCGCACTTGTAATAATAATAATAATAATAATAATACAGCATTAAAAATGAACCAGAAAATATATTTCATTTTGGTTAAAAGAAAAAAATTTCAATTGTTGTTACAATATTAAAAAAAAAAGAGTACAACTTTTTTAATGAAGTTTATTTGGTTCACAATCTTTTTCATAACTTTCTACATATACCACAGTCATATTCATATATATTTACACATTTTTATTTTTACTATTTTTTCTTTTTTTAATTTGGAAAAGAATTTTTTTGGTGTTATGAAATATTGGAAAAAATTATTTTGTTGTACTGTCTGAAATGTGTAGAATATATTGCGGTAGTTTCTGAAAAAGCTGCAAAATTCTCAATTGTTTATTTTTCTCTTCAGCGGGAAAGTATGATTTTAGAAAGGCTATGATGTTCGCATTATAAAAAGTGTAGTTCATAATAATTGTTCTACTATATCAAAACCCTCCATAAAAAAAATTAACTACTGATATTTAATTTATTTTAATTATATAGAAAATTTAAAACAAAAAGTGTAGCCTGGTTATATTTGCAAATCTCTTACTATATTACAGAAAAACGATTTTGGATATATTGAATAACACTTTCTATAATACGAATCTCATAACGTTTCAGAGGATGTTATATTTTCGCCGAACATACCAATAATTGCAGAAAATTTTTCAGATATTCTAAGCAATGTTAAATTTACTTGACATATCCTTCCTAACTTCTATTTAATTACTTTTATTTTCATATAATTACATCTTCTAATTAAGGACTGTACGATTCTTCGACCATTTTCATTTCCCTTTTACAAACCATAATAATGATTTAACCTTTTTAAATCTTCACTAAAATCTCGTCTTCGCTCTAAAAGGGTTTTTATCATTTCTGTTAATATTCTTAGTTTTTGCGAAGTTAAGTTTGTATCACAAGTTTTCACATTGCCTTAAAGACAATATTTTGAACTGTAATTGGTAATTATTAAGCATAAATAATTGATTTTTGAAGCTGCGTAAATAATTTTTGAAATATAAAAAATTATGTAAATATTTTTGAAGTGAATATTGCATAAGAACTTTTGTTTTAATATCAAAAATAAATACCGCTACTTTATCAGAAATTACCTCAATCTTCTCTACATATTTGATAACAACAATATTTGAAAACTTTTAAAAATTTCAAACAGTTTTAAATGTATATGATTATGGCTGTATTTAATTTAATCAAAATTGATCATTTATAAATGAAAAATAGTAAAGCAATCAGGTATTCCAAAAAAAGATAAATTGATATCTCTCAGTTTTTCTAGAGCAGTTATTATTCTCATTATATAAAAAAATTATGCTTAATATTGAAATAAGAACAACACTCATACGTCGCGTAGTCTACATTAGCTTATGTTTATTTGACATACATGTGTTATGATTGATTTTTTAATTACTTTAATAAAATAAAATATGCGTAAATATTAAATTGATTTGATCTCCTAATATACATTAATATTATTTCATTGGATAGTAATAACCTCCTAATTATAATATTGTATATTCGTTAGGATTGTGCATAAAGCCGAAACAATGTATAATAAAAATATAATTAATAAATAACCTGAGACGCAAAGGTAGTTATAGATTGAATAAAGAAATGATTTGGAATTTAGATTTTTTAAATAATGATTTTTTGAATTTGTAAAAATCACAACGATCTTGTGGCCAGTTCTTTACATTTTACTTACTTTTTTGATACTTCGAAAAAAATAATAATTTCATTCAGATTTAAAAAAAAAAAAACTGAAGTAAAAATAGGAATTACGACTGTCATAATTTTGAAGTAAGAAAAAAAGTGCTAACAGTTTTTAGGAACGATACGTATATAAATCAAACTAAAAACTATTATAGCTTGTTAAATAGTATTTTTAACCTATAGTTCCTCATGTCCATTGCAACTTTTACATTATTTGCAAAATTTGAGATCAAAATTACACGGAGTCAAATTTGATATTTATAGTTAGTTTTTAGTTAATAGCATTTGTTTCAGAATTTTTGAATAACAATTTTTTTAATTTTTAATTTCGGTGATAAATTGTTTTTCAGTTTAGATTTTTGCTTCATTGCTTTATGTGGAGAATTGATTTTCTGGCATAAATGTTAATGAAAAATCAGAATTTTATTGAAAGATAAAATTTTTAGTGAAGTCGATTTTTTAGTGAAGAATTGTGTTTTTAGTGAAAAATTTTTAGCGAAAAATCGAATTTTTACAACAAAATCGAATTTTTGGTGAAAAGTCGAACAAAATAGTTTTTAACAGTATTCATAAACATAGATTTCACAATATTATAAGGTTATTTTAAATTTTCATAAAGGAGGGCGGATCAATAGTTCCGTGACTTTTCGAACTTCTCTCGGAGTTATATGAAATGAAACACTATCCCCATCAGGTACCACCTTTAATAGACTACTGTCAAATTTTGTGTCGTCATTTACTTTGCGTAAAAAATAGGATTTTTTGAGGTCCTTAAAATATGCATTTGTTTGGTCAATAATTTCATCGTTGGAGCTGAATCTCTTTCCACCGATCCATTTCTGTAGGTTTAGAAATAGGAAGTAGTCACTAGGGTCTAAATCCGGAGAATATGGTGGATGAGGTTCCAATTCGTAGCCCAATTCATAAAGTTTTGCCATTGAGATTGCACACGTGTAACGCGGCACCCATTTTGCACACAACTTTCTTAAACCCAGCTGATCATTTAAAATCGAAACCACACCACCATATGAAATGCCTATAGCATCAACAATCTCACGCACTTTTATTCTTCGGTCGGGCAACACCATATCGTGGATTTTTTCGAAATTTTCGGGTATACTAACCTCAATTGGCCGTCGAGAACGTTCAGCGTCATTTGTACTTGTGCGACTACAAAGAAAGTCAGTAAACCACTTTTTTATTATCGAAATCGATAATGCAGGGTTCCCATAGTATTTATCGAGCTTTTCCTTGGTTTAATTGACGGTTTTCTTTTCGCAAAAAATAATGTTTAATGAGCACTCGAAATTCACTTTTTTCCATTTTTAGAAAAATACACTAGGTTGTATATTTGGGCAGCTGTTAAACGCAAAGTAAATGACGACACTTGCTCAAAATTTGACAGTAGTCTTCTAACATGCGGCACTTGATGGGAATAGTGTTGCGTTTCATATAACTACGAGGGAAGTTCGAAAAGTCACGGAATTATTGAGCCGCGCTCGTACATTAAAAAAAAAATATATATATATATATTAAATAATGTGTTATTTCAAATAACACATAACAAAATAACGCAAATAATTTACTTTGCGAATTGCGTAAATGTAATCAAAATTAAAAAATGTTATATAAAATGCAAAAACAAACGTTTCATAATGCAATAATCTTTTTTAGACTTGCAAATTATCGCTATAATTTTACGACAACTGTTTCTTTTAGATAATTTACCGAAATTTATCGTTAATTATCAATTTATTTAACGGTAAAAGTTGATAAAACTTTACTATAGAATAATCTTAATTAAATAATTTTCCATATTTAACCAAAAATTTTTGTCATTGAAAAGTTACGGTGTTGCGATAGAGAAGTAACTTAAAAGTGATAAGGAATTCTAAAACTATTGTTATCAAGAGCAATTTAGATCCAATCTTTTATTATTATTATTATTATTATTATTATTATTATTTTTGTAGTAGTTGTCAACCCTCGTATTTTGAACCATACAGTAAACACAGAGACGAAACGCTAGGTTGACAACTGAAAAAAATATATTTTTTACTTTTTTTTAGTAACAGCAAACTACGAGTATATTTGATTAAATGTATTTTCTTGTTGCATGAGTTAAGTTTTTACAAACGACTTAGGTTTTTGACAGTCAGTTTCATCTCTTGTTACTCTCTGTTCTGAACTTTGTGACAATGACAGAATTAAAACAAATTAATATTGTAGAAGTTTATGTGAGAGACATTTACTTTTCAAAACACAAAAACAAAATTTATGTTACTACACATATTTTGTTGTTACATGAATTAGGTTCTTAAAAACTTAAATAGGATATTGTCTCTCACATAGACTTCTAGTTGTATTCTATTGTTGTTTTACTAAAAAAAACTATATGCATAAATATATATCAAATATATATTATTTTATTTCACCACATTTGAGCCCAACCCAAAAATTCTTAATATCTTAACACCTGCTAGTAGGTCAACTATTTATTTATCACATTTTCTGGAAAAAAAAACAACTACAACAAATCAATTAAAAAGCGAAATTATTGACTTGCAATTTAATCATATTTTCCACAAACTTGTCCGAGTTTTACATATTTCAATATTTATTATAAAAGATTTGGGTTGGTCCAATTTAATTCGTTTTCCGTGAAATAAAAAAAAATGCTAGTAATTTTTTCCATTTTGTACAATAAATATAGCTCTTATAATCGTAACGAGCGCTAAATTAAATAAAACATTTAAGTATTTATTATGGCAAGTTTGTTATAAATAGGACAATAAAGAAAAAAATGTAAAACTACCTCAACAAACTCATTACCTTTATAGTTGTTGTCTTTCATTTCTAGAACAGCAACGTGCAACAATGTTTTTGCACAGCACAACGTTTAACTAAGAAAAAATACAAAAAATTAAAAACACAGAATGAAGACTACAGTTGGTGATTTTTTTATTATTATTGTTATTTTTATATATATATATATATATATATATATAAAACGATGAAAAACGTTATAGCAATTTTTTGCCATTGTTGTTGGTGTTTTCATTACTATTTTGCATATGATGCCAAATATATTTATTCATTTATATATTTGTGTGTATGTGTATCTATGTATATGGACCATTATCAAAAATTTTTGACTACTAATGACCTATTCAAATAAAATTTATGACATATTCATTTTTTTTGATGGTATTAACTATTTTAAGGTGTCTTAATAAAACTTAAAAAAATTTTATACTAAAAATCATGATTTTTAAAGATTTTGCGAAATCTAAATTATTTCTCTACATACTGTACGAAAATATATTTTTTACAGTTTATTACAAAGAACTCCTATTTGATAATATGATCTTAAATTTTTTTAGCCCTTAAAATTTTAACTTCCAATTTTTTTTGGTGCCCCTCTGCATTTCCGTTAAGCATCAAAAATACCACCTATTAATGCCAATTACGATTAATTTCGTGCTGTCGTTGAGATGTGCTTTAGCAAAATATTTTTTAACATAAGTATTCCATTTTCGACTATCAATAATATTTTACTTAAATTTATGGTTTTGGTGAAATCAATTTATCGCCCTTCTTATATCTATATATCCGAGATTTTTATAAACGAAAGACCGATCTTTTTTAATTTTAGCTAATGTTTGCTAAACTCTAAAGCTATCTTTGCCTTGACTATTTCGTACACATCAACAAGATATATCGCGAAATTACGCATAGTTAGAACAAGTATCAATAAATTTGTATTTCATTTAGGGCCACACATAAAAAGAAAAAATTAAAAACTTTTGTCATCAAGGTGTAGAATTTATCCCTAAAGTCCAATTAATTTTCGAAAGATCAAATAAGAACAAAAAATATAGAAGAATGGGAAAAAGTTAAGTAATTTTTAGCCCTTTTTCTAAGTTTCTGAACTTTGAATAACAATCACGTTTATAAAATGAAAACTATAGTGCTAAAATTTTGCATTCCACCAGTTTAAAGTCCTGTGAGTTTAGATTTGTAATCAGTCTGTTTAAACTTAATATGGATTAAAATTAGGTGCAGCCCGATTTGATAATTTGATAATTTTTGATAATGGCCCATATATCAGATACTTTTTAAATACATTATATACTCGTACCCATAAAACAATTGTTTTTATACATTATACAACAATATTCATGTTATAGTAGTTTTTTATTATTATTGTTGTATGAGTACTATATACTTTGGCCTAGTGCGCCAGCGGTATTTGTGGAAACATGAATGGCAGTGGCAGTTATAATGACGTTACCCCATATACATACATGTATTCCTCAAATATATACATGTAATTTGTATGTCTATGCATCTAGCTACTCAATAGTATCTATATAATAGTGAAAAATATCTTCTTATACATTATTGCCAAACTACCATCTATAGTCAACCAAAGCCAAGCCAAGCAAACCAAAGCAATTCAGCCAACCAAACAACCAACAAAAAAGTCCAAATAACCTACTAACTGTCAGACCGACTCACGAAGCAATCCGCCATTTAGTCAAATAGTCACTTAAACTAGGACGTAAGTTTTTTTTCCGAAACACACAGACATATACATGCACAAACTTTATTTATTTATTTTATTTTTGTTAAATACATAACAGCAACAACAACAAAAATAGTGACGCTTTTGCCATTAAAAAAAATAAAAATGAGAAAATATAAAGGAACGGAAAGAAAACTGAGAAAGATAGCTTGATAAGGGAAATTTCAAAGAATTAATTCATTAAAAGACTCGTACTTTTATTGCATTAAATTTGAATAATATTCAGTAAAAGTCTTTTCATCTTTTATATTGAATGCTTTTATATTGGGAAATAAAAGCATTTGTCACAAAGTTAATAGTTTATATTAAATAATAAAGTGTAAAAGCAAAAATAGGTCGCTTAATTTTATGTAAAAAAATACAATACTATTTTTGGTAAATTTATGTGCTAAAACAAAAACAAATTTTGTTAAAATAATGTTGAACTTAATTACATAAAATTTGTTTATTATACAATTTTACTAAATTCTGTTCTAAAGCAATCATAGTCTATCTTAATAAAGGTTTTATTTTAAAGAAATATTACAATGTACAACAGCATTTTTCACACATGAACGAAACCATATACATATGACATATGACGAAACCATATACATATGACTGAAAGGACTTATTTTGCATTCGAAAATCCTTTTAAAAGTACTTTTTAATTTTATTAAAAATAAGATTTAGAAGTTCCAGTAAATTTTTTTTTAAATTTTTCATAAATTTATAGTGTCAAAAATATCCTTCAAGTATTTTATCCCTAAATATCCTTGAGATTTTCCAACAAATAATTTTGAAATTGCAACAATTTTAAACACATCAGGTTACGATTTCTTAATCTGAAATTTTGTTCTTTTAGCTGTAACAGTTCAAATTTTATAAAATTTTTAAAATGTCCTGTCAGCGTTTATATATATTTTGTTTTCTTTATATATATTGAAGTTTTAAATGTTACATAATAATAATTGGTACAGTTTTTTAGACCTAAGGACCAAGTTATAGTAAATGATTCAAATCAGACCATTTACTTTGCTTACATACAAATTTTTATGAAATAAAATTAAAATCAAATTTGGCACGGTTATCGTCCATATAACACCAATTCCACATTTTCACTTTCTGACACATAAATAGCATATAAATGTTTTATTTTATGATTTTGTCTGTTAAAATTAAAATGTAAATTACTATAAATGACATTAGCAAATTTCAAGATTATCGGTCCATAATTAAACATAGCTTCCATATAAGATTCATGCCAGAAAATTTCATTAATGCATATGAATTTCATAAAAATGATAGATTTTGGACCAAATTTTGCATAGATAAGTTTTGCATAAGTGTATATAAGGGACTCTCCAGAAAATAACTTTAACGTGCGTACATGATGATTTAGTTTATTATATAGTTGCTATTTACTGGCTATGGATTTTTTCTTGTTAATTGCTTACAAAATGATATTACATATAATACAAAAATAATAGCCAAGGTAGTAGGCAGATTAAAATTTTAAATAATGAATTTAAAGTTAAATAAATATAAGTACTAAACTTACCATTGTTTTAGCTTTTAAATATATTTTATTTAAAAGTTTTCATGTCACACAGAAGCAGCGTTACCATTTTGCGACTTCAATCGCCAATTGCTCCTTTTTCAGCCACCTGGCCACTTTTTGGCACTTTTTTTGAAATGGAACTATATGAAGACTTCTTAAGATTATGTTATAAATGACAAAAAACTAAGTTTGAAATATCCCGACCCGTTATGTTCCAATGAAGAAATTAATTACTTCGATATTGTTTCATAGTATAGGGAAGAATTTATAACTGAACTGAAACTGTTAAAAACTAAAACTAAAGATAAAGTTTGTGAACAACTCTTCAAGACATCAAATGTCAAATCTTATTGGATCGAAATGAAAAAATTAAAAAAGATTTGATAAATACTTATATCCTCATTTTTATTTCTACTTTTGCCCATAGCAATGCCTCCGCGGAACGTCTTCAGTCCGAATGCAGATTTCGTACAAAAGTAGAGAACCTTAACTAACAAAAAGAGAATTTTATGTTAAATATTTTTATAAATAAATCTTTATTAAATAAATTATTTTGTTATTCATAAAATTTAGTTTAGTAGTTTTTCTTAAAACACAATATTTTTTTTTTTTTTTATTTTTGTTTTTATCAAGTAAACAAATTTTTTGGTATTAAAGCAGTTGGCCCTTTTTTAAAAAAAAAAGATCTCTTTTTAAGTGAATTTGTTTTTGAAATCCCACTTTTTCTCAATGGTAACGCTGCACATAAGATAAGAGTTACTTAAAATTTAAATACTATGGCTTCAAAAATAGCTATATATAGTCTTAGTTTTACTAAACTGAAAATTAAATTTGTACATTTGTTCTTCGAAATAATTTTCAAATCATTCTATGGCTTAAAGTAATAAGGCTAAAGTCATAAACTTTCAAATTTTTGAACTATTTATTGGAAACTTTCAAGGATATTAGAGAATGAAATATTTGAAGTACTCTTTTCATAACTTTCATATATAGACTATTTAAACAAAAGTTATGATATCACAATTCTCCTCTTTAACTTGATAGCCATATCACTATATAATATTGAATATAAAGTAGATAAAAATTTTAAAATTAACCTAGTGCATCCTTCAAAACTCTAACGCCCTTTAAAAAGTAGAAACGAACATGAAATGAAAAACTGGAAACGCAGTTATATTACATTAAGTCTATGTTTTCTCATGCATATGGAATTTATCATGTGTCTAACAAATTTTTGATTTTTGTTGTACGGCTGTTCCTCAGCAACATTCAACCAACAGAAAATTTCTTTTAATTTTAATTTTATTAAACGCGTATTTTAGACAAATTATTCTTTTCCCCCAGACATTTAACCAAGTGATAATTGAATTAAAATGTTAAATTTGTTCGGGTAATTTAAATAAATTATTAATCACTAAACTGTTGTAAATAGTAAGAAATATAATTTGTCGGTATATTTAAAAATATTTTGAAATGTTATAGCTGATATCAGAGATGGAATAATTGATACTATCGTAATATTTAATAATAATTAAAAAGTACTGAATTAATCCCACATGTAGTCTGACACTCTCTATAATTTTGTACAATTTTATTAAATATTTTTTATAAAGAATTTCGGTTCTGATCACCACTTGCAGCTCAGAGGTACATAATTATGAAATAGTGATAGTTATTTCCCAATATATTGCACATTTAATAAACTAAATTGTATAAACTTTTGAAATATAGGTTGATAGTTTAATTAAGACTAAATTTAACACATTTCTTCAAAACTTTTAGAATCTCTCTAAAAAATTCACTTCGAAAAATTCAAATTTTCTGAGTTCAAAAATCAAACAAAAAAGGAGGGTGAAAATATATCATTTGAAAATTGTTTTTATCCCTGGCTAATATAGTTCTTATATTATTTCATTACATTCTGAAAAATTTTTGTTAATTTAAGACCATCAAGCCAAGGTTGTAATATTTTATGCTTTAAAAATAAATAAAGAAAATTTCGCACCAATAGTTTTGAGAATAGTTTTTATAGAATTATTCAGTATAAGCAGAATCCAAAATTTTCTTTAATTTTTCATTAAACTTGATGTTTAACCTTATGAGATTACATAAGCAAATATTATTTACAAAATTCAGGAAATCTAATTCATTTTTAAAATACCTTTGTTTCAAAAAGACATTCGGACCGACATAATAATGTCTTATACTAAGGATTATGATGTTTTGTGTTATATATTTTAGTACCTTATAAGTTTTTGTGATGCTTTTTCAGTTGGTTTCTGAGATATTAGCAAAAACGTTGTGCCTTATAGTACATTTTAATTTTAATTGATAAATAAAAAGGTTCCATAGCGAAAAAACAGTTGAAATGTAACACAGTTTACAATAAAGGATGTATGTGTGAACAGATAATTACACCATTTTAAAAAATGTCAATATACCCCCAAAAATTGTTATCTCGAATACCTATTATCCAATTTATGTTTCTTAAACACCAATAGAAAAAGCAGAAATTCCCTCTTCTGTGAAATATATACAAATTTATATTCATAACAAAATTGTGGAAAATATCAGGGGCACAAATTCAATGCCTTATTTATATTTTTTAGCTGTATGGCCATTTTTAATCCGCAGATAATTAGAAAACATATTTCTTTTTTATTTTTATTTATTATTATTATTTTTTAATTTTTTAGCCAATATTTTAGAACAGCTATACTCGTTGGAATTTTGCAATATTTACACACAGCATTACACGATATATTGGTTTTAATATAAAATCAAAAGTATATTGAATTTCCAAATTTAATATATATATATATATATATATATATATATATATAAATATATATATATATATATATATATAAATATATATATATATATATATATATATATTAAATTTGGAAATTCAATATACTTTTGATATATATATATATATATATATATATTTCTGACAGATTTTGTTAAAGAAAGATTCTTCGAAAATAAACTGTATTATTTCGTTAAAATATAATAATAATCATCGGTTTAAATAAATTAGCTATAATTGATTCAATGGTAAAATTATAAATCGATGAAAATTTATTTACCAACCAATTGTTAAATAGAACCAAAATAAGAAATCCATGCGACGAACCAAATCTCAGAATCTTTTTTCAGATTTCTTAATTTGTTATTTGTGGTACCTATTCGTCTCAGAAAAATTACTAATATACTGTGCACAATGATCCAAATTCTGCAACTTGTGAATACATGATCAGAGCTAAAGTATTTGCGAGTTGACTAGGAGGAGCACAGGTACCTAGGGAGTCACGAGTATATAGTTTTTTTTTTAAAGTTCGGCAAAGACTTATATACGATTTGTGTGTAAAAAAATTTACATATATGTAGTCCCTATAAAGCTCTATTAAAAACATGCTTACATGTGTTGGTTATCGCTTTTAGCTTAAGAGATATTTAGGTCGATTCAAATTTTACTCTCATTTCTGGCCTTGTCTTTTAAAAGTTTTTTAAAGTTTTTTTTAATATTCACTAGATTTCTTCAAAATTTTAATTAATATTGCTCCAAGTATCACATAAGTTCCATAAAAAGGTATATTAGTCTGAAGTTGAAACTTTAAAACGATTTAATATTTTGGGGTTATTTTCCAAAAAGTTTGTAAAATTC